>JAJQWJ010000003.1:854602-2054602 GCA_023637945.1 Phaethornis superciliosus | reverse complement strand
AAGGATGTGCTCTTCTTGGCCACATCACAAGAGTGACAGGGACAAGAGCTGCATTCTGCCTTATCTTGAGTAGGATAATACCTGCTGTTAGGCTTGGCTCAATCCCCATCCTCCAGGTAACCTTCTAAACATCTGCCAGATGTCACCAGCTCAGAAGATTCCCTTTAGGCAGCAGAATCTCTGCCTGCGGATCCGTGGCAGGAGGCTTGTGGAGCTCCCAGGAAGAACAGGACAGCAGAGGACAGAGAAGGTGGCTGGCAAAGTGACCCTGCTGGGGCACTGCCCAAGATTCTGTCCTGTCAAGAGATAGTCCAAAGCAAAGCAAACCAAACCTAACCAAACCAAACCAAACCTTCCTCACCTATTGCACACCAGTGTCAGCACAGGCTAAAGGCACAACTTTTTACAAGCCTGTCTGTGGAGCCTTTCTATTCCTCCACAAATTAACCTTACCCCAAAGCCCTCTGAATTATTTTTCACAACAAACCACGAGCAAACAGAGGAAGCAAACTGCAATCTACCTCTTGAATCTCTCTGGTGCAGCAAAGCATTGTGTGTACTCTGGATTGCATCCAAAGCAAACATTCAAGTGCTTCTCTTTTGAAACACAGCTGGAAGTGGATACAAATTGCCATCCCCTCCAACATTACTCCCACCCAAACCTGGGAATAAGCACCCACCAAGCAGCCAGTGGGGTCCTTTCTGTGGTTACATGAATGATTCTGCTTCACTTTCAAGTCCTGCCACAGATTTCCTGTTCCAGCCTGAGTCAAAGGGTTAAAACCCCTTTGTACCTCCCCATCTGCCCAGCAGGGTAAATACCACCTGCCTCCTTTCTGGAGTTTATGAGGCTCTGAGGGCACATCTCTGCCACAGGTGCACACACACCCAACCTGGCACCATCTCAGGAGCACTAATTCTGTTCCTCATTTTTCCAGGGAGTCAAATTAAAAAAAAAAAAAAAAAAAAAAAAAAGCAAACAAACAAACAAACCAACAAAGAACCCCATATTTAATTTAACAAAGTGCTGAGTGCTCAGAACTGCAACTGAAGTCAAAGGCAACTCTGCCTGGAACAATAAAATAGGGATATATTAACTGTATAATATTAAGCACACTGAAAAATCAGGCCAAAGGCATCTCCACCAGGCACCTGAAGTGAGTGAGCATCTCTGAAATGAAACTCAGTGCCTCGGGTCCCCTTCTAGAGAACAAACCCAGCTTTGTACCTTCTGAGATGTTGTAAAGACATTATCCATTCATACCATAAGGCATTTAAAAGCTGCAGTGCTGAGTATATTTTTCAAAAGCAAAAGGAAATTCTACCAGAAGTGCCCAGCTTTAAATGGTGTGCAGGAGGAGAGAGGACTTTGAGTAGTTGTCCACTGATCACCTGTATCATTCCATACACTTACTGAGTAACAGCCTGTGGAACAACACTGTGCAGCCACATCACACAAACCAGGGCCAAAAATAATGTTATGTAGACATATTATTTTGTTCCCTACCCTTTTGGAGTCCGATTTTGCAACCATATCATTCCTTTACTACATTTTTTTTTCATAAAATTCACTTTACCTCAGCAATGTGGAAAACAGAAATCTTGTTCCAACTCTTGTATAGATCAAGAATGAGGTCTTGGGAATTAATAGAATGAAAATAACATGAATGAAAAGTCAAACCTGAAAAGTGCAAGCTACATTTCAGCATTTGGACTCAGCATCCTAAAGCCAGGTAGCAAACCAGGATGTTCCCTAGAGACAGCTCCCCTTTTCTAAGTCATTTTTGAAGTCTTGAAGTGAAACTTTAGAGAGCATCAATATTGAATGTTCTTCTCCATCAGTCATTAATAGCAGAAGTTTTATGACTCAATAGGATGAAGCCTTAACTTTCACCACTAATGCTCCCCTCTATAATCTCATAGTTTTAAATTTGGGGGCAATTCACACTTTTTACTCTTTCTCTCCTCCAGAAATAGGATAGCACAAGCTATTTGTTATCGGAAGAGATTAAGTGACACCACATGGGTTCTGGGGAAGAAAGCAATCAGTGTTACAGAGGGGATAATCAGGAAGCTGATTAGAATAAAGATACTGCTGTGATATAGCACATTTGGGATCTAATGTATGAAAAGATGAAAGAAGAAGAACAAAGAGCAATGGATAACAGTTTCTTGTAAAGAAAGGAGGACAAGAAAGCATATATTAACTTACACTGTCATATATTACATTACACTATTTCTTCTAGCAAGTGTATCCTAACTGGCATTTGTGTCAGTGACTCCTATGTGGTTGTGTTAGAACATGGTTTGAATAAATAAAGAACTGCACTGCACATCTGTTTTAAGAAGTGCCAAGTGATGGATAAAAACACTTCAGCTCTTCAGATCTGCAATGGCATTTTCCAAGCTCCTTGCCCCATGCCATGTGCTGATGGGCATTTGCCACCTTCCATCCCAGAGGGGAAAGCTCAGGATTTCATCAGCACCTTCAAGAGCACCTGGGTTTTTAACATTTTTTCCTTTCTACCGTGTAGATGAAGAGTTCAGTCACCCTGGCACTGAGGTATTGCTCTGCACAAGGAAGTTCAGCAAAAGGGGAAGGAGGAAAAGCAGAGGTGTGTTCATTAAAGAGAAACAAAAACCTACAAGAGTTGTCTTAGGTGATGTCATGTATGTCACACCTCATCCACACTTTAACTAAGCACTGTAGTGGCATGACAGTCATTTCTGTTGCTGCAGCTCCACTTCCAGCTAGACACTTGTGAATATTTGGGCATTTTCTGAAATAGTTCAACTTTGCAGGGTCAAAATTGTTCTGCAATCTTCAAGCTGCGTGGAAACTGATCAAAGTGACATGGTGGAAGCAATACTTGGTCCTGCTGGGACTACTGAATAATGTATGGCATGGGACTCAGTGAACACAAACACAAGAATCCTTTGCCCTTCCTTTCCCTCCTAGCAGGATCTGACGTGTCCACAGCTACAGGGAATGCCAGCCTGACTGCTGCCTCCTGGTGCAAACACCCACCCACTCATGATGCTAAAAGGTGGCTACCTGAAGACCAGCTGACAGAGCCACTGCTCTTCACCCAGTTCATGTATCCCAGCACAAAGTGACATTCAAATTAAAATACACCAACTCCTAAAGCTACACCACTGGGTGACCAGAAGAGAAGCAGAGAGAGGCTGTGTGTGAGCTCACTGCTTCATGGAAAGCCCTTCCTGAAATTCGTTTCCATCTGTTGAGCACGGTACACAGTGATCGAAATGGTATTTCAGTGTAGGGAGCAGAAAATCATAGAATCATAGAATGGGCTGGGTTGGAAGGGGCCTCAGAGATCATCAACTCCAACCCTTGATCCACTCCCCCTGTGGTTCCCAGCCCATGGCACTGAGTGCCACATCCAGGCTCTTTTTAAATATCTCCAGGGATGGAGAATCCACTGCTTCCCTGGGCAGCCCATTCCAGTGTCTGATCACCCTCTCTGTAAAGAAATTCTTTCTAATATCCAACCTAAACCTCCCCTGGCACAACTTAAGTCCATGCCCTCTTGTCTTGTTGAAAGTTGCCTGGGAGCAGAGCCCAACCCCCCCTGGCTCCAGCCTCCTTTCAGGGAGTTGTAGAGAGTGATGAGGTCTCCCCTGAGCCTCCTCTTCTCCAGGCTGAACACCCCCAGCTCCCTCAGCCTCTCCTCATGGGGTCTGTGCTTCAGTCCCTTCACCACCCTGGTATGGTCTCCACTGTGTCTATCAGACTCCTGACATCAGGGCTGCTTTTTCCCCTCTGCATCACTGCAGACTACACGTGCTGCCTGCTAACCAACTGTCTGCCTGGCTTGGGAGCTTTAAATACTGACATTTCTTGGTAACAAAAGCACCACAGCCTTGGATTTCTATGACCAACTGTGTTTTCAGGTACCATTTAAAGCAAATTCTGAGCCCTTTAAGTGATTTTTTTTTTCTTTTTTGGGTAGGGAGGAGGCCAAGCTGCACCTTGACCTCACAACACAAAGTGACTTCCAAAGTGACAGACAACAATTCTGTACAAGAAAGGCAACTTCTGCCATCAGATGCCAGGGGGCAGTTGGTTTCTGGAGAGGAAAACTCCAGAAGTGCCAGCACCTGCTAGGAAACACCAGCAAAGAGCAGCAGCTCTGCGTTTTGGGGAGGGAAATGGGATCCCTGCCAGCTCTCACTGCCCCATTTGATGAAGGTCCCGGGTCCTGCATCCTCAGCATCCTCACAGCTTTGTCCTGGCTGGGGCATCTCCTCTGGGGAGAAGGAGAAGGAAGGGAAGGGAAGGGAAGGGAAGGGAAGGGAAGGGAAGGGTGAAGGAAAAATGAAGGAAAGGAAGGAAGGAAAGGAAGAAAAGAAAGGAAGGGAAGGAAGGGAAGGAAGGAAGGGAAGGAAGGGAAGGAAGGGAAGGAAGGAAGGAAGGAAGGAAGGAAGGAAGGAAGGAAGGAAGGAAGGAAGGAAGGAAGGAAGGAAGGAAGGAAGGAAGGAAGGAAGGAAGGAAGGAAGGAAGGAAGGAAGGAAGGAAGGAAGGAAGGAAGGAAGGAAGGAAGGAAGGAAGGAAGGAAGGAAGGAAGGAAGGAAGGAAGGAAGGAAGGAAGGAAGGAAGGAAGGAAGGAAGGAAGGAAGGAAGGAAGGAAGGAAGGAAGGAAGGAAGGAAGGAAGGAAGGAAGGAAGGAAGGAAGGAAGGAAGGAAGGAAGGAAGGAAGGAAGGAAGGAAGGAAGGAAGGAAGGAAGGAAGGAAGGAAGGAAGGAAGGAAGGAAGGAAGGAAGGAAGGAAGGAAGGAAGGAAGGAAGGAAGGAAGGAAGGAAGGAAGGAAGGAAGGAAGGAAGGAAGGAAGGAAGGAAGGAAGGAAGGAAGGAAGGAAGGAAGGAAGGAAGGAAGGAAGGAAGGAAGGAAGGAAGGAAGGAAGGAAGGAAGGAAGGAAAGGAAGGAAGGAAAGGAAGGAAGGAAAGGAAGGAAGGAAAGGAAGAAAGGAAAGGAAGAAAGGAAAGGAAAAAAGGAAGGAAATCCCAGTCCTCCCTCTCCGCCGGGGCAGGAGCCGCCTCCGTGCTGGGCGGGGGAAGCTGCGGGGCACTGCCCGCTGTGCGCTCCGATCCACCCCGAGAGGTGGCCCCGGAACCGCAGCCCTCTGCCCTCTTCCCTCTGCCCTCCCCTTTCTCTCCCGCTCTCCGACTCCTCCTCTCTTCCCAAAACCGCAGCAGCAGCAGCCGTCCCGCTTCACTCGCTCCGCCGGCAGCCGCGGAGCCGAGGCGGGAGCTCCTCAGGGCACAGCCCGGAGCGGGAGCAGCCCCCGCCGCCTCTCCGCCTCTTTCCCCCCCTGCCATGGCCGGTGTGGCGGCCCTGCTTTGACAATGCTGCTGGGAACCCCGCGGGCGGGCGGCTGGGATCGCGGGAGGGTGGGCGAGAGGCTGCAGGCTGCCCTGGCCGGGCTGCAGGAGCTCCAGGTGCTGCGGGAAAAGCAGCGGGAGCTGGTGAGGGCCGCCCTGGCCATGCCGCAGCGAGCGGCGGAATGCGGAGGAGAGCAGCCCCAGAGCAAGGAGCAGCGGCTGGAAGCCACCCTCACCGCCCTCAAGGAGCAGCTGGTAAGGGATGGGATGGGATGGGACGGGGCGACCCGCTCTTCCCGGGGCTTTTTTCCACCTCCGGGGGTGATGCCCGACACCCGCTTCCCGCCGGGATGGGGAGCAGGCAGGGCGCTGCGGCTGCGGCTCCTTCCCTTTTATTTCCCCCATCTCTCTGCGGGGTGGGGAGAACGGGGGAGCCCGGGGAGGAGGGTGTTTGGATCGGGGGAGCCCGGGGCGAAAAGCGTTTATAGAATCATAGATACTGTTGGGTCGGAAGGGACCTCAGAGATCATCAAGTCCAACCCTTGATCCACTCCCCCTGTGGTTCCCAGCCCATGGCACTCAGTGCCACATCCAGGCTCTTTTTAAATATCTCCAGGGATGGAGAATCCACTACTTCCCTGGGCAGCCCATTCCAAGGTCTGATCACCCTCTCTGTAAAGAAATTCTTTCTAATATCCAACCTAAACCTCCCCTGGCACAACTTAAGTCCATGCCCTCTTGTCTTGCTGATATCTGCCTGGGAGCAGAGCCCAACCCCCCCTGGCTCCAGCCTCCTTTCAGGGAGTTGTAGAGAGTGATGAGGTCTCCCCTGAGCCTCCTCTTCTCCAGGCTGAACACCCCCAGCTCCCTCAGCCTCTCCTCACAGGACTTGTGCTGGATCCCTTCACAGCCTCCTTGCTCTTCTCTGGACCTGCTCCAGGACCTCAATCTCCTTCCTGAACTGAGGGGCCCAGATCTGGACACAATTTGGATCGGGGGATCCCGGGGCGGAGGGCGTTTGAATCATAGAATGGGCTGGGTTGGAAGGGACCTCAGAGATCATCAAATCCAACCCTTGATCGGGGGGATCCCGGGGCGGAGGGCGTTTGGATCGGGGGATCCCGGGGCGGAGGGCGTTTGGTGGCTGTGACGGAGCGGCGGAGCCTGTGGGGTGTGAGGTGAGGTGAGGGGGGAGTCACTCGTTGGCGCCGTTCTAACGGTCGCTCGTTTACCTCAGGCAGCGCTCTCACCTGAGCGGGCGCTGAGCGACCCGAAAAGGCGTAGTGTGGGTAAGAGGGCTGAGGGGAGAAGTTTGTTATTTATTCATCGTAGCCGAGGAGGAGAAAAAGAAGGGGGGGGGGGAGAAAAAAAAAAGGAGGAATGATGAACGAGTAACGCGCTATCGCGCTTGCGAGCGCTCGGCTCTTCTAAATGGCAGCGGCCGCTTGAGGAGGAGGTGAAACAGAGACGGGGCGAGGGCGGCAAAAAGAAGAGCTCAGGGGTTGGTGTGGGTGTCCCGGTAGGAGTTGGGTCCTCCAGGAAGAGCTTGGTGGTCCCGAGGTACTTTGTTCTTGCCACGGATTTTGTGATCAAAAGGGGAAGAATAACTGAACGCCGGGCCTGGTGTTTGAAGTGTTACACTTGGACCGGCTTGGGGTTTGGGGGTTTTTTTAGTGTTTTTTTGAACTGGGAATTGAGGCTGAAATGGTGTTTCATAGGTGAGGCAACAGTCAAAGGGTAAAGGGCTTTAATCTCCAGTCTGGGCAATTACACACTTGAGTAAACTCAGACTTAATTCCCGTGCTGGTGTAAGGCTGGGCCATCAGTTATCAGTCAGGTGTGAACACAGCGTGGCCCTGGGCAGCTTTCTCAGGCAGTGTCTTGGAATAAAATTGGCTTTAACCTTCAGGGAAGCCCAGCCACCACGTGGGATAACACAGTAGCAGGCTTGATTAAAGCAAAAAATGCAGAACAAGTGGGGCTGCTGGACTGCCAGCCACTTGATTACCTGTCATTGATAATTTGCACAAATGCCTCGACTTTATTTCTGTGGTTTTGTTGTTTAGTTTGTTTTGTTTTTTCCTTAACTAAACCAAAGACAGCATTTACTGCCTGTCTGGGGCTGCTGGGTTAATAAACATCCTCTGACCATGGGGACTGCTCTTTTCTCATGTCAGCTGTTGTGCTTTAATTACTCATTTGTTTATATGCATATATATAAAAAATAAAATATGAAAAGAGAAGATTACCTTGTCAGGACTTTGTCTGCACCTTCCAAGGCTTTCCAAGGACGCAGGAGGAGCTATTAAAATTGAAGGAAAAAAATGGCCCTGGATTTTTGGCCTTAGAAATCAAGGAATCAGGAGGAATAGGATGGATTTCGCCAGTAGGTGCCAGTGCAATTATGAGAAACGTATCTTCTGGGGTTGCCTGGGAGGGAAATACTCAGACAGCTTGAGAGGGATGGCTCAGAACTACAAAAATCCAGGTACTCCAGCAAAAATGCAGTTGTGCAAATGCTTAAAGTTACAAAGCTCTTCCGATTGACTCCCACCTGCTGGAAGCTTTTCAGACTTGCATACCTGATCCCTTCATTGGCTTTTTCCCCTGCAAACTGCAGAGATGTATTTGAGTAGAGGTGCAATACCTCACAGCAAAGAAAACCCAGTTGGGAACAGGCTTTTCACAGTCCTGTTAGAAGTTTTCCAGACATCCTAGGAACTTGGCCACCACAGGCTAAAAGCTGTAGCTCAGTGACTCATGAGCAGCATGTTCCACTCAAAAAAACGCCTTGAAATTTCTGATCATGATCACAGGAAATGAAGTTAAAACTCAAATCAACAGAAAATGCAAAGCACAGCATTGCTCAGGGAGTGTTATGTCTTCATCCTTGTTGTTCTTGGCCCGTGGACAGTGAGAGTATTTGATCACTGCTCTATAAGCTTTCAGATTGAGAAACTCATTAACAATGTAAATGTAGCTTTGCCTTGCAGTCTGTCTTGATCCAAGTTTCAAGTAGGGTTGTAGCCCTGGGCTTTAGCCTGGTCGTGGTTTAATTCATAAAAAGTTTGGTCCTGGCTGCATCAAATGGGGAAGCTGTATCAGCTGGAGCTGGCTCAGAGCATCTCAGCAATGGAAGGAAGGCAGATGAAGGGTTGAGCCAGGCTTCTCCTGTAATGGTGACAAATAAAAGAGCAGAGCTGTACCCCTAGGGAGTCAAGTGCCACTAGCAGGAATGGCTGGTGGAGCAGAGCCACCAGATTCTGTAGGAGCCACTTCTGGATGCCACTCCAGCACTGCAGTCTCATCCCCAACAACAGGTACCGCTGCCAGGCAACAGCAGCTGTTCCAGCAAGCTGCTGTAGGCAGAAGGCTGCAGGCTTTCTGCTGTCACTTGCAGTCATGTCCTTTTTTTGCCCCAGCCAGCAGCTCTTTTTGGTGGCCAGGGACTCTTCTGGCAGCTGAAGTCACTTCAGTGCAGCCAGGATCAGCTCTGGCAGAGGAGCAGTGGATTTAAGTGATGCCATGTGCTGTCGGTGATCCCAGAGGTGCTAAACTGGGCTCTTGAGCAAATGATATCTTCACAGAATCACAGAATGTCAGGTTGGAAGGGATCTCAAGGGTCATCTGATCCAACCCTTCTAGGGAGTAATGTCTTGGTGACATAGTGGGAAAAGAAGATATGCAAATTCAGGTTAATACAAAGGAGGAAACCTGTGACACTGTCACTGTCAAAGGAGATGGATGTCTAAGGCAGTATTTGCTCAACTGATTCCTCAAAAAGCACATTTTGAAAAATTGCTTGTATTTGAATCCAATTATTTTGTTTTGCAAGCTTTTAGGTGGCTTATCATGTTACGAAAATACCAGAAAGTACACATTAGACTGACTAGAAACAAAAAACAAAAGTTTTTTGGTACCTGAAAGAGGCACTTACAGGAGGAATTCCCCCCAATCTAGAGTAAGGGTCTGGGGTAGGTGAGATGAATTTTTCTCTGCAACTGGCTGCTTTGCACCATCAGTTGCACAAAAGACCTAGGGGTGAATAGATTTGAAATGTGCAAGACTAGATCAGATTACCACTGCCTTTTGTCCATTCCAAAATACAGATGGCTTAATAAAAATTCTCAGGTGCTAAGCTACAACCAATAAATGTCAACCTCCCCTTGAACTGAAGAGATTAATAGTTGGGAAGAATAGCCAAAGTGGGTTTGGGGGAGCTTGATTGGAGGTGCCAGTTTGTGTTGACATAATGGGATCTGCTTTTCAGATAGTGCTCTTCCTTCTGAGAAATGATGATATCCCAAATTTGTCTCCCCAAAACCTGTAGGCCCCTGACAGTAGAAGTTGATTTGGGAAGCCTGGTCCTGCAGTGTGCAGCACGGAAGCTTTCACAGCTGTGTTGCCCAAAGCAAACAGATGGTTTCACCTGCAAAGGTTTTGTTTCATGTAAAATTCATGTTGGGAAGTGAGAAAGAGTGTGTTTAGGGTTTATTGTTCTTCGTGCTGCTTGGCTTGGTTATTAGAGCAATAACAACCTCAAGCAAACACACCGGAAAAGTCATCCTTGTCCAAATGGTTTGAGGAATGCTTCACGTCTTGGAAGGCAGGAGGAATTGACTGGAAGATCAAAGCTACAACAAAGTCTGCCGGAAACATGAAAACTCAGTGGTGTGAGACACCACAAAAGGGTTAAAAATGATGATGTAAATCATGTGTGTAGGTTAAAATGCTGTAAAAGCCCAGGCAGAACCTGGAGGTATAATAAATAATCTTTGAATACCTGAGAGCCTTGTGGCCTCTCTGTCGTTAATCAGAAACCACAGACTGAGGGATTGGCTGGCAAAACATTAATCATTAAGCAATTAATTCCAGCCATGAAAATAAAACTTGGTGATTTCCTTAATAGGTGGGTTTGAAGGAGGCGTGGCATGTTTTTGCTTTTTCACCACGAAGGAAATAAAGCCAGTTGAGGAGGTGATACATTCATCATTCACATGGGGTAGAAAATCCCCCTTATTATGCAGTTCTTCCCTTCCTTTTCACTTATATGAAGGAGGAAGAGGGAAAATCCCCGTGGGTTTTCCTAGGAAGCAGTAATGAACCTCCTTAAAACTTTCTAGATGTGGGACACTAACAAAAAGGGACTTTGTTTCTTGTGTCTTATGTTCCTCCAGCCCCCCAGACAGCATGCTAGAAATACCTTTTCTTTCTTCTCAGCAGCATCATGGCCATTGCAGTTGTCTTGCGAGACCCAGGACAGCTGTCTTTTTTTCCTCTTTTCCTTGAATCCCAGCTTCTAAGAATTTACCAGTTACCTTAGGATCTTAGCTTCCCTTTGCTTTTAGTATTTATAGCCATGGAGAAACCTAAAAATACAAATATTAAAAGCTGAATAATCCGAACATGGGAGAAGTGGAGTCAAAAACGTGTGCGTAATGATTTTCTGACATCCATCTAATTTTGCAGATACTTCAGGTAGCTCAAGGGGCATAGATTTTCTCTTTTTTTCATATCTGGGGCTGCTGGATCTGCCACTTTTATTTCCAATTGTAAAAGGTACACATAAAGACTGTGTGAGTGAGATTCTTCTTTATGGGAGCTGTTACCTGGGGCCAGCCTGGACAGGGACTGCAGCAGGCAAAGGACTTGTTGCTGATTTCTGAACCATTCCTCACAAGCTTGAGACACCGTTTCTTTCAAATGCAGTCACTTTCATGCCAGCTTATTTCAAAAAACGTGTGGGAATACCTGATGAGGAGACACACAAGGCAAACTGTCAGCAGCATAGATGTCACAGTTTGTGCAATGTATCCTTTCAACCATCAGGACGTGTCAGCAAAGCCAAGGGCTGTAGAGAAATGAGGGTGCTGCCTTTTTCTTTGTGTGGCAATGAGATTTCTTTACATGGAGATGTTTCCTTTCATCAGGCAGCATCTGAGAGTTTATTAATTAGGCAATGCAGAACATTGATCTCTTTGCTCAGAGGCAGCATGTGGCAAAATGCAGTGCTTATATTAATGTGCTAATTCCTTAGGAGATTGCCATCCTCTTTAGAGATACAGCCATAAGTGTGACAAAAACCGCACAGTATATTCAGTAGGAAAGTTTTGAGAACAAGTTCAGCTGGGCAGAAGTAAATCTAAACTGTACTTGTCTGTTCTGTCAGTCTTGTTATGGAAAAACAATTGCAACAGTCCCCAGCTTAGCAGAAAAACTTAATGAGAGCAGAATCTGTCCGGGCCAGATGGTCTGACTTCATCTGTTGCTGCTGAGATTCTAACTCTGGTTATTCTTCATTTCCTCCTCCCTCCCTCAACTTGTGCATTAGTCTCGTTTGAGGAGACAGGATGTGGGCTTGAAAAGCCACCTGGATCAGCTGGACCAGCGGATAAGTGAGCTGAAATTGGATGTCAGTAAGACCTCCAGTGAATACCTGGACAGTGACAGCCGACCCAGCTCAGGTAATGTGCATTTGGTCACTTGTCCCCAGGGCTGTGGTGCAAGGAGAGCTGAAGGGTGTCAGCTGCTGAGCAAAAACTCTGCATTGTCTGGTCAGAAACACAGCTGAAGTGGGGAGTAACCTGACACAGAGCACACTCACAGGGCTGGGGGGAATTTCCTTGCAAAGATGTGTAGTTGGATAATGCTTATTCATTCAAGCAGTATTTATTCTAGATTAATTTCCTTTTTTATTTAAAGGTGGACGTTTTAGCCACACATGGCACAGATTTTTAAATCAATTACCTCGCCCAGTGCACTGGTAAAGTGGTCAGGGTCCTTAGTAAAAGTGAAGGAAGCCAACATCCATTCAGTGTTTTGCCAAATGAATGTTTGGTCTTTTTACATAAAAATAAAACAGCTTTACTAAAAGACACTGGGAAAAACCACCCCAACAGTTGGGTGACTAAAGCTGTCAAGGACAGAAAGAGATTGAGTTTCAGGTCTGTGGCAGAGGATGCTGCACTGCAGACCTCCAGGGCTGGGGTCTCTGGTACAACCACTCTCTTTTCTACTCTGGGGCTATGGGAAATAGTTCATTCTAAACAGAATTTTGAAGAGCCTTAGGTCTTCAATGAGCCAAGGAAAGAATTTTTGTATTTACAGCGTATGGATTTGCAGCCTGATCCTTAGAGTGGTTATAAAAAAGTGAAAGTTTCTGTTTTCTGAGTGTTTTCATTCAGGAGTTGTGCACTCGGGCACATCCAGACGGTTCAAAAGGAAACTGCTTCCTTTTCTGATTGCTTTAGAGTGAGTGCAATACTAAAAATCCTTATCTTAAATTTATGCAGAGCCTTTTTTTAATACTTCCATAATCAATTGGCAACGATGGCAAGACCTGGAGAGGGAAGACAGCCTCCTTGCTCTGCCCTTAGACATTCCAGCTATGATAGACTTGGCAGCTCTGATCACAGAGTAATTTTACTCTCCTTTCCCATCCAAGCTGTGCTTGTATGCACCTGACACAAGTTACAACAGCATCAGACAGCCCTGGTTTATGCCACTTGCATAATAATCCCAAAGCCTTTCCCCAGTGAAGAACTGGGTGTGATGGGGCTGCACTTCACCCCATCCCACCCTCAGAACTAAGCATGCATGTGCGTGCCAAGCTGGCCCAGGGCCTGAGTAAATATGCAGAAGCCCAATAAAAGGTGGTTGAGTTAGAGCACACCTCTGCTAAAGCTACCCAAATAAATGATCATAAATTCAGGCCTGTGGCACAAAACAAAGATTTATTTTATTCTCTGCATTTTTCTTCTAGACAGCATCTTTAGTTACTCTAGTAAGAACTATCTCCCTGTTTATTTGAATTCTGCAGGCTTCTACGACCTGAGTGATGGTGGCTCTTGCTCCCTCTCCAATTCTTGCACCTCTGTGTACAGTGAGTCCATCTCCTCCTCCCACACCAGTCTCCTGCCTGGCTCCCAGCACCCTAAAGCAAGGCTCAGTGTGTTTGATTACAGACCCAAGTCTGCAGATGAAACCACAGTGCACACCACCAGCTTCCAGCAGCAGGGACCCTGTGTCAGCACTGGATGTGGGATTACAGCTTGCACAGACCTTGCTGGGACTCCTGCCAGAGCCAGACCCAGGCCAGTTTCCACAGGTAAACTGCACAGCTGGGTGCTCAGTTCACAAAAGGGATACTTGGGTACTTTTAAACAGTGACAAAAATGAAGACATACTCATTTAGAAATGGAAAAAAGATTGAAGTGCCTGAGAGAAAATTGTAATGAGTACTGAGATACTTTTTTTTTTTTTTTTTTTTTTAATTTACCTGCTTGTGAAATCAGAACAATAGCAGTATTTGAAATACCTTGTGTGAAGGTGCAGGGATGTATGAAAAATATGAGGTGAATTCAAAATCAGAGGTGATGCATTTTACTGAGAAACATTTTACAGAAGTCTAAGGAGAGACATCTCCAGAACTAGTGTCTGTTTCCTCAATCCACTGCAAGATGAGTGTGACAATACTTTTACAAAGCTTGCCCTATGGATTCAGATTAATGTGGACACAAATTATACTCTTTCATAGCAGACACCAAAGGTTAACTCACTGGAGGATTCAGTCAGGAGCCTAGTGGTGGATCAACCATCAATGTACACCGTGCCTTTAAACCAAGGGGACATCAGATCACTTCTTATTTTCATGGCCTCAGAGCAACTTTTTGTTAGTGCAGTTCATCTGGTGACCCAGCCAGCTGTGTGACAGCTCCATTTTAGCCACAGGGAATGTCATTTCAAATACCAGCTCACTCTGGAGTCATTCTCACATTCTCTTGACCTGAGCTAGCTCACCTTTGGCTTGCTTGGACCAGCACCAAAGACCACCTCTTGTGTTCTGATCCCTGCAGACACACCTGAAGCAGTGCTGGGAAATTCAAGCATAAAAGCAAAGTCTTCTCAAGGCTTTTCAGCACCTGGCTGAGGAGTTGTTTAATGATATCTGGCTTCCATCTTCAGACTTCTTGTTCCATCAGAAACTTTCCTGCTTTGCAAGATTTTCCTAAGACCCCAGGGGCTTTTTTGTTTGTGGAGATAGAAGGAAAGGAGATAGCTGATGTTTAGTAGGGGTGCAGGAGTGAGGCCACACACCTCCCTCAGCTGTCTTTCCTTTTTCCACAACCACCTCCCTTCTTCCTGGCTACAACCTCTCCCCGCCTGTCTGAAACTTCAGCAGTGGGATAGGAGCAGATGTAGACTTGAAAAACCAACTCTCATATAGCTGACAACACTGCAGGAGGTGAGGCAAGAAGTTACTTCAAAAAAAGCATCATTTGGAGAAGGGAAGAAATTTCTCTTTTCCTCTCCTAACTGCAGGTCACTGCAGGTACAAACTGATTGCTTTTTCTTTCAGTGGTGAGCAGAGGGCTTGCTGAAACCCCACAAGTGTAGCATTCTTGTGAAAACCTTCCTGGGTTTTTTGCACCACTACACACTGCCAACAATTTCCTAAATAATTTTTATTATGGAAATATATTGTTGGAGAACTCACCACATTAACCTGTACTGCAGGAGGTTTGTAAAGTGCCTTAGGTGTAGGACACTCCAGACAATGCCAGGTTTGGAAGTGTTCAAAAAGCTTCCTGACACAAGACAGAAATAATCCTTGTAAGTGAAATATGGGGTTGGATTCAAGGATTTGGTTTCCTGGTAGCATGAAGCAGCCAAGAAATGCAATTTAAAGTAATCTTGGCAGTACTCAAGGTCATTGATGGCCATAAATGCCATCTTCAGGGACTGAGCCTCCTCATCTGCCCCAGTAATTACCCTCAGATTTTTTTCTCTGTCAAGGTAAGGGGTTTTTTTAGTCTTATTTTTCTACTTTTTTAAAGTTGACTTTAAAAAGAAAAAAACAACTACAGTTTCCAGCATTTAAAAGGTTAAGGAACACTACAACCTAGTGTCTGCTTGAGTCCTCTTAAAGCAGCTGGTTAAGAACTAGAGGTTTTTCCAAGACAGAAGGTATAAAAGTGTTGGAAGAAAAGCTGAAATTCAACTTTAACTACTTTAGAAAAAATACCATTGGCCCCGCATGCTGGAAATTTGAGGTATTTCTGAATTACAGTCAAATATCCAGAGAAAGTCTTCATCCTGTCCCGAGGGGAAAGTGTTCAAAACCAGTATCTGGTGTATTGGATAATTTGACATGACATTCAGCTTCAGGCTTTCTGTTATTGGATTCACTTTATCTCTGCTGAGAAATAAAAATAATCCCTTATTTTTGTTTAGCTGGTTGGGTTCTTGTTAGTCTGGGACATCCTGGGGTATTTTTATATATGCACAGATTTACTTTCCTCCAAGTAGCACAGTTTACATTTCCTTCAAAGCCATGACTTTTATTACTGCCATTAAAAGCATTGTAATCTCTGTTATGCTCAGGTGAATAAAATTACCTCGAAGTAATTTTCTGATCTTGAAGGACTGGAACCATTTTGAAACTATTTTCTTCACTCGTGCTCCTGATTTCAGTGAAAGCTCTGAAAACAGCATTTTGAGTTTGACTGTGCTTGTCTGTGATTTAATGAGGTTCTTTATTCTCATCACTGTGTAGGTGACTTGGAAAGGCTCATCCCAGCAGACACTAGATTTCAGAAAGAGCCAGACCCCAAATCCCTGTTGCCTCAGTGCCACACCAGAGATGTGCACTTGCTCAGCGTGGACCCCAAATTCCAGAATGATTTGGTCTCCAAGAACGGGGTGGATGTGTATCCTTACCCCAGCCCCCTTCACGCCGTGGCTTTACAAAGTCCCCTTTTCTCCCTGGTGGGGACATCCCCAGAAGCAGATTTCCAGGCTCCTTCCAGCAAAGCCTTTCCCAGTTCCACAGGTCCCAGCTTGGTTAGGACTAGGCCAACCCTTGAGGCCAAGCCAGGGGGTTACATCCATAAATTACTGCAGCTGACCAGATGCAAAGGGACCAGTGAATGGGTTACAACAAAGAGCCAGCCAGCCACCATGCACCAGAGACTCATTATAACCCCCAGCACCGGTGGGGTGAAAATTAACAGCAGCAACAGCCAGCTGGAAAAACAAAGCAGCTCTCTGGAAAGTCACCAAGCCGAAGGAAAGCTGCAGAGAGAGGTGCTGGACGGGGAAAGTGCCAAGCAGGAGGAGGATGGGGAGCAGCCACCCTCCAGTCCTGCCCTGGAGCCATCAGCTGGGAATAGTTGTTACCCTGCCAAGCCAGCAGCCAGGGGCTCTCCTCTGGCAGGAGGCTCAGAGAGCAGCCTGGAGTGCAGCTCATCCAGCTCCCAGCTCTGCCAGGAGGAGTCCAGCCCCAGCTCCTGGAAGGCTCAGGCTGTCCCATCCAGCAAGCTGTCCCTCAAAAGGTGTGGCAGTGCCAAAGTGGCTCACGCCGGGGGCCACGAGCCAGCGGCACGGGGTGAGTTTGTTCACGCTCAGTTTGTCCCTGCAGAATCCCACCAGATCCGGGTCAAGTTTGCCAGCTCCAAAACAAAGGCAGTGAAGATAAAGAGGAGGAACAGCGAGAAGGTGCTGAGGCCCGGGAAGCAAACCTTTTCCATGGAGAAGGGGAGAGGTGCCCACAGGCTGCCTGCCGAGTGGAACCAGCCCCAAAGGCCACATGCAGCAAAGAGCCCGCTGCAGAGACCTTCATATTCTGGTGAGGTGACAGGGAGGTCGTGCTCAGAATCCAGCCTGCTCCCCGTGCAGCTCAGGATCCCCACGGTGCCATCCAGGCCAGAACTCTACAGATCCTCTGCCACCACGCTCTGCTCCCTCCAAGCACCTCACGGGGACGCGGCCGCCAGGAGGAAGCAGCGCAAGTGGCAATCCACGGGGGAGATCTCTGCCAAGCCCCCCCTGCCCAGCAGCTCCAACAACTGCTTTGTCCTGGGAGCAGCCCGGGATGTGGGCAGGAGAACCGGTGTCCCACGTGCTGGCAGCAGCAGGGCTCATCCCAAGAACCAGCACTGGGGAAGCGACACCAGGAGCGAGTCGGAATACTCGGCGGAGTGCGCGTCCCTCTTCCACTCCACCATCGCCGAGACCAGCGAGGGGGAGCTCAGTGACTTCACCACCAACCGCTTCGGGGACAGCGAGTCCAGTGAGAGCGAGTCAGAGGGCAGCAGCCATGGCAGCAGCCTTGCCCTGGACTATGAGGAGGGGGATGAAAGTGAACTGATCTGGCCCGAAGGTTCAGTCAGACAATCTGGGGCTGTCCGAGTTTCTTCCAAGCCTCTTCCCCCAGTGCCCAAAATCTGTCGCATCAAAGCTTCCAAGGCACTAAAGAAGAAGATCAGGAGGTTCCAACCTGCCTCCCTGAAGGTCATGACCATGGTTTAAGGGAGAGCAAGCATCTGCTCCTTACAGTGAGCCTGCCTTCGGGCTTTCCTCTGCAAAACAAGAGCACCCATGTGCAGAGAAAGAGACTTGGAACTGTGGATAACCCCTGGATCAACATAAGGGATCTTGTGGACACACAGGTCACTGTCTGATTCTCTCTTTTGCCATTTACTCTGTAAATATGGATCTGTGTATATTGTGTGATGCCTTTTTTTTTCTTTTCTTTTTTTACTATGCAGAAGGGTCACCATGGTGAAAATGGAAACAACCTCTGCAATAACATTTTACAGGCAGGCTGGTTTGTTGACCATATGCACTCAGAGAATCAGTCCCAAGAAGGGCTTTTCCCCATTGGATATCTGGTAGCATCCCTTCCTCCTGTCTGGAATTCTTTGCAGTCTGAAGCCTGCAGTAAGCATCCATCTGTGTTTGGATGGAAAAACTCTTAAGTGCTTGCCATAGTTTTACTTCCTTTCAGGTCAACCATCCTATTACCTTCTCCCAAACGTCAGGAGGACAAGTCTGTTCTTCTGTAAAAACACACTATGTTTAACCAAGAAGGCAAATGTATTTGTGAATGAGAACAAGGCTCCAGTTTTTGCTGTTTTCAAAACTGAGAGGATAGGGGTTTTATTTCAAACCCCCTCTTTATGACGTTCCACATTATTGTTCATTTGTTGAATGGGTGAAAGAACCTGAGGGCTGCGTGTGAATAGCTGGGACTGAGATTATAGCTTTGCCCCTGGAATTGCAAACTCAATAAATACTATTTAATGTACTTCTGAAAATTGTCCTTGTCTGACTTTGATGTCTAAAGAAAGCTATTTTGAGCTATTACATTGCGTCAGGGATGCCTAGGAGCTTGCTCTGCTGAGACAGACCTCTGGTTTTATGATCACTGTGCAGAGATTCTTTTTTTTATTTTTCAGGAGGTTGCAATGGCTCAGTCAGAACCAGGGTCCTTTCAGCCTCTACCTCAGAAAACCTCCTTCAGCCCCCACTTCTAAATGGCTGAATTTAAAACCTTTTGGGCAGGGTGCTGTTTAACTGATTCATTTAAACTGCTGCAATTTTGTCAAATGACTCCATGCTCATTTAAATGTCAGCTTCTTTCTCCTGCTCTCCCTTTCTCCAGGGGCAGCATTAGGGGCTGCTCCAGAGGGTTGGCTTCTCCTCAGGGATTGCCACATCATATCATTAAAGGCATAGATCCAGAACAGAAACAGTTCAGGATTTGGCCAGTGGAGAGTAAACCACGTTAGCAATTCAGATATATGGGATTTGGGGTGTCATGATACTCTTAGTGACCAGCTGTAAAGATACTGGTTAAAATATTTGTTGGAAATATTTTAACTGTCCTGTTTGAAAAACACTACAAGACACTCTTAGTTTAAAAGATTTAAGTAAACCCAGTGCTTTTGAATGCCTCCGAGGGCACCCATGTGAAACTCTGAAACACTTGCTGTACCCATGAAGTGATTTTGTGTGTGTGTGTGTTCAGACAAGCAGCCCTAATTCTTTCCTCTGAGCCCTGCAATCTGGAAGCTGAGCTGAAGTTCAGCCCGTGTTTACCAAAGAGCAGGTATTATCCTCCTGCCCTGTTTGAATACATTCCTGGCCTAGGAGATGGAGGCATTACCTCATTCAGCCTGAGTGTGCTGGGGCTGGGACAAAAGGCAAGTGCTTTGCAGAAACTGGGGAAAGGAGTGCTTGTTTACTCCAAGGATTCATTAGCAAACAGAAGTCCTGAAAGACCAAACTTTTAACAAATGCCTTTCATGCTTCAGAAGCTGCATGATGTTTTTAAACCACTCTATTTTCAAATCATTTTTGGAAAAACGAGGTAGAGAAAAGTAAAGGTTACGTAAAGTCATTGAATTTGAGTATTTGAGCTAGTGTATAACACCATCCTTACTCTCACTAGGAAAATACTACACTTTAGTCACTGGAATATGCTTTTTTAACATTTTTTTTCATGGTCCCAAAAGTATTGGCCCCTAATCACTCTGTCAGGGTTAATGGGAGAATTTCACAGGTCTGGTGGCGGTTTCTTGTTCAGCATGTCTAGCAGCAAAACAAACAAACCAGTGATTTATGCCTTGTTGACTTTCTGCACCACAAAAGGATTCTTTTTCCCCTTTACACAAAAGGTTTTGTGTGGGGGAGTGTGTCCAAAGTTACACACAAACCTTTAATCTGTGGATTTTCTTTATTGGGGTGGAGTTTGCTGGTTAGGTTGGAATTTTTGAGGGTATTTTATTTTTTGGTGGGGGAGGAAATCATTCCTAAGCAGAAAACTGCTCTGTGCAGAAGGATTCTGAAACCTGGGGAAAACCACCACCCAGTAGCTCCCTGCTTTTTTATCAGAGTAAGCTCAAACAAAAAGTTTGTGGTCCCACAGCTCAGTAACTCCTGCTCCAGGGCTGTTAACGCTTCCTCAGAAACGGTGCCAGGCACATGATGAAAGTGCTGATGCAGGATGAACTCATGCTGCCAATTCAAATGATTAAAAAAAAAAAAAAGAAAAAAATAAATGACTTAATTTTGTACTGACAGGTTTTCTGCCAGATGAGGTATCACTGTATCTACTGCTCACACTTTCTGCCAGGTCAGGTAACACCTCTCCAGCCCCAAGCCAACATCAAAGGCACAAACATCATCACCCCGTGCCTTGGCTCATTGGACAGAAAGATGATTGTGTTCCCACACCCAATCCAGGGGAAACCCGGGCTGCTGGAGAATCCCATGCAAAGCCTGGAGGTATCACCAGGTGTGGTGATGCTTCCCAGCTGTGATTCTGGGGGTACCACCCCTCCTTACTCCAAGGCGTTGGATTTTCTCCCTAGAATTTTCCTCTTTGGAAATTCTGCTTTCCTCTGCTGGAGCCACAGCTGCCTTGGGACCCCAGCTCTGGAGGGGAGTGGGGAGTGCAAAGCAAGGCAGTAAACTCAAGTGGCACCAAAACCATAGTTGTGGTTTAGCATACTGGTTAAAAATTGAGATGTTTTGTTGTTACATACACTGGGAATTTTGCTAACTGAGTACAAGTCTGATGCCTGGAAGTGGTGCATCCACCAGAGCCTATGGGCTGGCTCTGCTGACAGCCCCCAGGGATTCCTCCCCCTAAGCAAATAGATCTGAAACAGGTTTAAAGTCAACAAATACCAATCAATATTCTGATGCATTATCATTTATACATATATATAGACACACACACACTAAACATTATCAAACCAGCTTCCTATGAAACCTCACAGTGAGAATCAGGGATGCCTGGAGTTACTGGCAAGATAAAAGTCAGTGTCTAGTTTCCCTTCCAGAAGGAATCCACAAAATCTTTCTAGCTTGCAGCATCTGGTACTATAAAGGCCTAAAAGAATGCAAAAAATGCAAGTCAGTGACTCACTGAGATGTCTAGCACCAACCCTGGTAGACTTTAGGAGTGAGAAGTTTGGCACTTTTGCAGGGCCTTGATTAGCAAGTGCACAGAGCTGGCAGCTGAGTCTCACAGCTTTCTGCACAGCTCATTCACATCTGTCATCCCAGCTCCTCTGGAAGAAAATCATCCAGTGCTGAAATCTCCCCACCAGCTCAGCACTTTCCTTCTCCCAAAGGCAGGCACTGACACCTCTGTGGAGGAGCAAATGGCTCCTAAACCACAAAAGAAAAAAAAAAAAAAGGGGGGTGTGGGGGAAAGAAAGAAGGGAATTAGGGAAGCTTTAAGAGCAATTGGCAGGCTAGATCAGAATTATTATTTTTAAACCTTCATTAATCATTTTATTGCTCTAATTGTTTTGGAACCGCATAGTTATCAGCCTTGGTACAATTTTAGATTTTCAAGCCCACATCCAGTACCCAAGCCATAGGAGAGGGAGGGAAGTGATGTTTTGTTGGAGCCACCACAAGGCAGGCAGAGCACGGGTCAGAAGAAAGGCATTGAGCACATGGGAAGTCTCAAACCAGCTACAGATTCTCGTGGTGAAAACAGAAAGAAAAAAAAATACATAAAAAGTCAAACTACTGCCATTTTCTGCCAAATTCCCTATACCCAGACAGTGGTCAACTTCAAACGACTTTTCATAATTGAACTTCTTGGCTTTAATTAGTGACTGAGCTAATGACCTTAGCAGGTTTCAGATTGTTATTTTCATCCTCTTCATGAGGAAGCTCACCTGCCTTCATCCTCACCCTTAGAATCATCATGGTGGGAAAGGACCTTGCAGGTCACCAAGTCCAAGCACCAGTCCTACACCACCTTAACCACTGATTCACCAACCACTAAATTCATTTCATTTTGCACTTGCAAAGGGACAAGAGCAGAGACAGCTGCAGTCAGGGTGCAAACTGGTTGCATCTTCAGCCCTGCAACTGCAGAACCCATTTTTATCCTGTTCAGTTAGGAAGAAGCTAATGGGTAGGGCAAACCCAAAGTCCTCCTCTGATAAAATCACTGGAATTAAATAAATTCCGTATCTCAGATGCAATCTACTGCCAAGGGCTCCATGGAGAGAAATTATTTGCAAAGGGATGGAGGTTTTCCTTATGAGCCACTAAGTGCACTCACTCACTGTATTGCTTTGCATCCTTCAGATCAATATCTTGGCTCTAATATTGCTGTTTCCCTGTGGGATCAGTGGGAGAACAGGGTGCTGATCAGCTACACTCTGGCCTCTGCCCTTCACCTTGGTATGAAACTCTGGATTTCCTAAGGACCGAGGTTTCTGAGGAATTTTTTGGACTGGAAATCTGCCATGCATAGAATCATAGAGTATTCTGAGTTGGAAGGGACCCATCAGGACCACCTCGTCCAACTCCTGAAGTCCTGAGTCCAACATCTTCATGGCATTAGCTGTACACACAGATATCTGGGCAGAGGCAGGTTGGTGGATGGGTGAGGGTGAGCATGGCCACAGACTTTGCTCTGGAAGCAAAGCAGAAAGGGGTTTGGCCAACAGACTGTGCCTTGTCACTGACCCTGACTGTATTTCCAAAGAAAACAGACCTTGGTGCTGGAGAACCACCACCCCCCCAAGAACAAGATGCTGCTGATTAAATTAGTACTGTGAACATTTCCCTGTTTTGGTTTAAATCACACCTTACTGAGGCTAACAAGTTTGGGGATGCTTCTGTGAAATCTGACTGTGGAGTGGGCTGAACTTCCTGAAAATAATTCCCTGATGTAGTTTCTTTTTTTTTTTTAAACCAAGGGAAGTTGCATATGTGCTGACCTGATCTGCACCTGAGAACTGAATCATCTGAAACAGACTCTCAACTATCTATTAGAAAATTCTGCTCCTTTTTCTCCCTCTGCCAAAAAAAAGTAGGTACACACATACAAAGCACCTCTAATACGACGAGTATGATTGCAGAATGGCTTTTCTAGCTCTTCAAGCTGCATTTACACTGGGATTTTGATTATGTTGGCATCCTGGGTCTCCTTTGTTGGCACTAGGAGAACTGAAATTGATATCATACTTGTGTGCCTGCAACCAGCTACAGCTTTACAACCAGCCACAGCTTTACAACCAGTATTTATGGAACTCAGGCTGCTTCTAGGAGGTCGGAGAAAGGTAACTGAATAGTCTCCTAAGTGCTTGAGATGAAGAGAACTTCAGAACAGGGAATCTATAAAGCCAGAAATAGGAAGAATTCCAGGAGAGATGAGTTTAAAAAAAACAAATTTCACAGCCTGATGATAAGTTACTGCAAATCAAGGGGGAAAAGCTCTCCACAGATGGTGTTAAATAAGTACAGAGGCCTGAAATAGGCTGCAAGACAGGCAGAGAGAGTGATGAAAAGGGGCAATTTAAAGGTCTGTTATTATAGGAGGGTTAATAATTTTCTAGCCCTGTGGTTAGTTTGTAATCACAGCAGCCCGAAGTACCATCAGGGTGGCTGTCAGGGAGGTGTGTGTGGCACAGCAAGGTGCCAGGCTTAGAAGCCAAGGAGCCCAGCAATGTTTGCATCATCTGCAGCCAAAGGCACCCAGCCTGGGGGTCACCTTCCCAACTGGCTGCTCCTGCACCCTGGAATTTCCACCTGGCCTCCAGCAGTTCCCCAGCTGCCATCTCCCATGTCTGCAGCCAGGAACCTTCCCCTGGAGGAAATTCTTTTTTTCTCAGAGTTATCAAGGTACAAAGATGAACCTTGGAGTCTGCAGAGAACATTTAACAAGGAAATGTTTGGTGGTCTCTCCACAGCCAGCCTGCAGAGAGGGAAATGGTTTGAAACAGAAGGAGAAGAGGTTGAGATGGGATGTTAGGAAGAAGTTCTTCAGTCTGAGGGTGCTGAGACTCTGGAACAGATTGCCCAGAGAAGCTGTGGGAGGTGTTCAAGGCCAGGTTGGATGAGGCTTGGAGCAACCTGGGCTGGCTGAGAGGTGTCCCTGGGCATGGCAGGGGGGTTGGAGGAGATGAGCTCTGAGCTCCCTTCCAACCTCAGCCATGCTGTGGTTCTGTGAAACGGACTTTAATGGCTCACACTCACTCAGATGACCCTGGAGAATGTAATTTGGCAACACTGGAGGTTAAATGCTAGCAAAAGAATCTGCTGTAGAGAAGGATGCAGTCTGGGCTAGAAATCAAAACCAAAAAGGCAACAAACAGACCTTCTACTGCATTTTTTTTTTTTTCCTTCAGCAAAGCAGCCACCATGGATGTTGGGTGGCCCTTTATAAGGGATGAACAACCCCATGCAGCACATCTCCCCTCGGTGTCCCCTCTCACCACATGAGTTCAGCTCCTTGGCACAAGACACATGATTTTCCCATGGGAATGTATAGAAGTGGTTCTTGGAATTGGAATTCATTGGGATGGCCCAGGACAGTGGGGGAGCCACTATCCCTGGAGGCATTAAAAAGGCATTTGGACCTGGGTTAGGAGTTGGATTATGGGGTTGGTTACAGGTTGGACTGGATGAGCTTGGAGGTCTCTTCCAACCTGAAACATTCTGGGATTCTGTGGTTACCAGTTACAGGGTTGGATTCTGGGATCTTGAAGGTCTTTTCCAACCAAGGTAATTTTATAAATGAAATCCAGCTACTTTGCACCATCACCTATAACTAGATACTATAATTACAAAGCTGGATTTCGTTTATAAAATTACCTTGGTTGGAAAAGACCTTCAAAAAAAAAAAAAAAGGTCTTTTTGTTTGGTTTTTTTTTTTTCATATTCCAACACCAATCTGAGTGCAAATCACCCTTCCAAAAAATTAACTTCATAACTAAAGACAATGTGGTTTGCAGCAAAATGCCACTGTTTGTATTTCCCTGTGGATTCAGTTCACATCAGCTTTCCAGCTCTGTACCCAGCCTAGGAAGACTCTCCTAGATACAGAAATACATCCTGTGAATCCTGCAAACAGCCAGGCTTACACAAGAGGACAAGGCAAGGATAGGGTAATTATTGCCTTCACTAAGACAAACCCACAGCACGAATGCAAGAAATAAAGTATCTTTTATACCATATAATAAACAGGGTCATTGGATGTTGGGCCTGCCTGGCTGCACAAAGCTACCTCAGTTTTAATTGCTCTCATTTACTTAAAGACTGGAAAAAAGCATCTTGGTCCTGTACAGCTCAATGGGGCTTTGAGGTACAGAGCCTCCTGTCTCTGGGTTACTCAGCTCTTCTTCCTTTAATAAAAACCTCTGGAAAATGATTGAGGTTTGCTTTGAATAGTCATGGGAGAAGTTATAAAACTCCGTTTCAAGAAGCAAACAAATCATTAAAACTTTCTCCAGACAAACCTGATCTTTAAAGAGACTCGGAGCCAAAACTGTGTTTTAAATTCACTTCTAGCATTTGTGAGTTCAAGCCAGATGAAACCAACTCTCCAGAAGAATATAATGTTTTTTTCCTAGTTAAATGTCAGGAAGAAGATTATAAAGTGAGGTTGCATCTTGCTGGGAATTTGTCTTCAATGGAAATTATTCCATTATTTCATTAAAAGTCTCTTTTTGCTATAAAAGTAACACTTTCCATGAAAAAAAAAATAGCTTTATCATCTCCTCTGTAGCCTGTGGGTTGTTATGTGGAGGAGGCCAGATTAAATCTTCCTTGGATTCTTTTGAGCTTTATTGCCTACTGACTTTTATTCTGTTCTACACTGAATTTCTGGTTTAAGGGCAAAGTGATCCCTCAGTCACAAAGAGATTTTCAAATTTCCCAGCAAGCTGGAGAAATGGGTTCCTCCCAATGCCTGACAGGCAAATGTCAAAGGATTTAGGATGGAATTTGTTACGCCCATCTGAAGGCCCCTAAAATTTAGGAATCTGGGCTCAACCAACCTCCCAGGCACCTGGGATTGCCAGGAGGGAGCAAGTGGCCACCAGGGTCAGAGGGAAATGACTTCATTCCAAACAAGGGCTCCCAGACTGGGGGGGGGCTGAATTCTTTTTAGGAAGTCATGATATAAAGAGCCAAAATGACTCGGCTCAGCCAGACCTGGCTTTTGGATAAATCCCATCAGATCAGACTCATTTGGTTTCCAAGGGTGTGGGTAGCTGCTTTTGACTGTCTCCAGCTGCCATCAAGAGACCTGCAGACTCATCAGAAGAAATGGAAGGGGATTAATGCTGTTTGGTTTGTTGCTTTGCTTTTTTATTTTTATATATCTAAAGGAGTTATTTTAGTCAGTGCTGGCCATGCTGGCAACAAGTTTCAGGGTAGGCACAGCACAAAAATATCCAGTTGGTGCAAGTAAGGGCAAGCCACAGCAGACACAGAGTGCAGAGCTGGGACACTGCTGGAGGTTACATCCAAACCCTGGATTAATCTCTGAATAAAGAAATAGAACAGGAATCTATCAATCAAAAATTGTTATATCAAAAATCCCTTAGACCTCTGCTTTTCTTCTTTTTCTAACGAGATGAGGAATTGCTTTTTTCCTCCAGAGGACACCAAGGCATGAACAGACTTGCAAAAACTCAGTACTATCTAATAATGTCTGGAAAGCTGCAGCAGCTGCTTTTTTAGACATTAGCATGTAGTGCTGTCTCCCACTTTCTTTGGGGCCTCAGTTATTCTTCTGTTAAATATTCTGTTTAAGAAATTGTTTCCTCTTCTGTTTAAGAAGCAAAGAGGCCGGGTTACCATTCCTGTCTGCCTTATGCAGTCAATTAAATCAAATCAAATCAAAATGTATCTGCACTCAATTGCTTTCCACAGGCTTTGAAAAGCTCAGCTGATTTTTTTAATGGCAATTTATCATATGACTTTACACTGTCCCAAAGCCAACAGAATTAAAATTTCCCTTATTTCCATAGAGTAAAAAAAAGGTAGAGGTAAAAGACTTTTATCTCTGAATAATGGTTAAATGGCCAAACAATCTTTAAATCGTGGTAAAAATATAGCAAAGGAGAAAATAATAAAAAATAAATTCTCTAGCTCTGTCAAGGTTGTCCAAAACCTAAATCCATGGTATGACCAAAGCTTCATCCACCACTTGTACAAAAGTGTTCAGTGGAAGCAGAGATCCTGACCTTGCCAGGCTGCATCCCTGCTCATCCTGGATACACTGACAGAGAGAGCCTGATTCACAGGGACCTCTCCACAACCCTGCTGATTCCCTTTCCTTGATATTTCTGCCCCATTTGCATCCTGTTTGCAGTAAAGCAAATTACCAGGCACAGGAGAAGGAGGAACTAAGCCCTCAAACCTCTGCAGATTTAACCATTCACATGAGTTCATGTATCCAGCCCAGAACTGAAGACAGGACCCAGAAACATGAAGTGCTTCCATCTCCTATCATTTGCTGATATTAAATGTGTAAGGTAATAAACTATATTGACTCAGGCACGGACAGACTCAGTTTTTGAAGCTCTGTGACTTTTGTAGGTGATATACAGTAGAAACAAACAAAACAAGCTGATTTTGAAGCAAGGAGAAAAGCTTTTAGCCCCAGAGACAGGGATTTTCCCCATAGGATGCTCTGTTGGGTGGGCTGAATAAAGGTAACATGCATTCTTTTTCCTTTAGTAAGAGGTGGACTTCCCTAACTCTTCAAGGAAATTGCTGAATAGTTTTGGCAGTTGCACTGCTGTGTTTGCTTCAGCTCTGGAATGTAATTCAGATATTGTCTGAGAGTTTAAAAAAAACTAAAATAAAATAAAAACAAACTTCAGAGCCAGTTCCTGCAAGCTCCATGAGCTCTTAGTGTACATATGAATGGGAAGGGACAATTTTCCTGCATGCCAGAGGAGAAGGGGAGCTTTTGATGGCAGGTCATTCAGCTATAGGGTGCCACAGGATTTAACTGTATCTTATGCAAGAGATAGCTTCCTCTGGGCTGAGCTGAAAGCTCCCCACCCAGGGGGTCTGGCAGGAATCTCAGCAGCATTTCCATTTTGTTCAGCAGTCTGTATTTGGTTGACCAGTTCAAATGCACCTGTTTTCAGAGAAAAAGCTCTCTTTGTTCAGTGTACATTCCAGCACAGTGTTAAAAAAACACCAAACATGGTCAAAAGGTCATTGCTTGTGTCTCAGCTCTGTTCCAAGGACTGGCTGAAAAGTGCCATTTCTCTCAAGCATCCTGCAGAGCAGCTCCATCCCAGTGAAGAAGTGGGACCAGGGGGGAGGAGCACTTTGTTGGTCCCCTTTGCCATCACACCAGATTCACAGTGTCTGGGATAACCAAACCTCAGCCCAGCCACCCATTTACCAGCACATTATTAATCCTTGTTTGCCTATCTCTTGGACAAGCCCCTATCCTCCTGCTCTAGAGATTTCCCAGCTGGTGTACTCTCACTTCTTTTTCAAGTTTGTTTCCCCACACACAAACCTTTTGCCAAGCCTGGAAAACACCATTTAAAAAAGCAACCCACCTCTAGTTCCCTTAGAAGCTGTTGGACAGCCCAGACTCCACTGTTGGGCTCCACAAGGCTCTGTGTCTGTGGCTTTCATCACAGCCCAGCTTGGATGGGGTTTGAAACCACCTGAGCTGGTGGGAAGTGTCCCTGCCCATGCAGGAGGGTTGGAACTGATGATCTGGAAGGTCCTTTCCAACCCAAACCATTCTGTGATATGGTCAGCAGCTATAGGAACAAGTCTCTCCTGTAACCAACTGGAGTTTTTAAAATGCTTTACCCATCTCTCCTTGTGCTCTGCAGCTACACAGAGCTCCCCAAGGCAAACAACTCCACACTGAAACCTCACAACTTGCTGAGGCAATAGAATTTGGAGAGCCTGAAGTGACATTAATAGCAAAAGACCTTAGGAAACAAATGACAGCTGCCAAGGTGTGATGCACAGAACCCCTGGGTTTTTATTGCTCTGAGAACTCTGCACTATCAACCAGCCAGCTCCTGCTCCAAAAGAACTGTAGATCCCAGCCTCCCACAGATGTTTTTCTAATTTTTTTAGCATCCTCAGCTTTTTCTCATACATCTCCTTGGGATCTGCCACACCTGGTGAGTGCTGTGGGGCAGGGACCCCTCTGCCTGCAGCTGCTCCTGCAGGGTTTTCCCTGAGGATACTGTGCTCATGCCATCCCACAGAGCATCCATGGGATAATAACAACAACAACAGCAGCAGGGATTTGGTGAAGGGTGAAAAGGGGCTGTTTCTGGGGTAAGCAAAAATAATAAACTTACATCTGGCTGGCTGCTTCAGGAGAACTTGCCCTTTGCTGGTGATGCAGTTGGAGGTTTCAAGCTCACACTCCTGCAGTGAGTTTGCTGTGAGATTGAAATTAAAAGGAAAAAAAAAGAGACTCAGCTGCAGGCTGTCTGTAATAAACTAATGGGAAGCTTCAGAAAAAACCATTAATCATTGCACCTTTGTTTTGTGTCCCTCTGGGTCACACCTCACCCGTGAAAACCTTTACTTACTCCCACCCTCCCATTCTAGCCTGGTAGAAGACTGAAATCCCCTGCAGCCCCATTTTGACAAGAAGAGGGATCAAAAAAACAAAGCAAGCAAACCAAAACTTAAAGGAAGTCTGAACCTTCAAATGGCCACAGTCCACCTCTACACTGCCACCAAGATCTGCTGGGCAAACACCAGACAGAGCCCCCCAAGCTGGGGAAGAAAAGTTGGGGACTTTTGCTGAGTGTCCCAGCCATCCCTTCCTTCCTGATTTCCCCACTCCTGGGCCAAACCCAACTCCTTCCCTCCTTCCCAGCAAACTCCTTGTGTGTCTGCAGGGCCCAGAGAGTCATTTTCCAGCGGATAATGAATGGTATTGCTGAGGGGATGCCTGCTTGTTGTTCCTAAATTAAATGTCTTTTGTTTTTTCCACCGGGAATCTTGGAGCGTGGCAGGGATTGTCTGTTATCTGTCAAGGCATCAGGCAGCAACCCAGCAGCTCTCTGCTGGAGACTGCCCTGCTCTTACAATTACCAATAAAAAACCTTTTGTCACTGCACAATAACGCTTCTGAGGGTTGGTGCTGGGGGGTTCGGAGGGGTTTTCTTACTCAAGGATCAGATCAAAACCATACATATTCTGGTTGCTTTCACGGCGGATTGGAAAGGAAAATATTGAGCTCAAAGAGAAAGAAGCAGTCCTACATGAGGGAGTAATTATTCTGATGCACATAAATAAGGTTTCTGAGCCTCATTCCCTACTTTTTCAGGCGTTGCCTCCTCTCTCGGTTGGGTTTTAATGAGAAACGTTCTGAGGAACAGTTCCACAAGAGACATGAGGAACTGGAATTGTAATTTACACCACGCTCAAGAGAAACCTAACCAGAACAAGCTTCCCTTTCTTCCAGACGTGTTATTTATTCAAACAACTCTTTTAGGAAAAAAAAAAAACAACAAAATAAAAAACAAAACCAAACCCCCCCCCCAAACCATCAAGCACTTAAATGAACAAGCTGGATACAATTAAGGTCACTTGATCCTTCTCCTAAGCAATATTCAAACCCATGCATCCTACCCATGAGCCAGCCGAGGGACAGCAATGTTAATCCTAATTATGTACACCTTATTTAGCCCATTAAAAATGCAATTTATAACTGCATCTGTCAGAGCAGTTCTAGGGAATTCCTGGTTCACAGGGAGCAGTTCAGCTTCTGCCTGCTCTCAGCGGGGTGAGGGGATGGAGGGGATCTCATGGATGGCAAAGAGGAGATCAGAAAACCTGGGATTCTAATTTAAAGAGCTCCTGATCTTGTGAGAGATGTCTGGGACTGAGGGGGGCTGGGGAGAGGGATTTAGGAAGGTGCTGTTGCCTTCATTTTCTTTTTCTCATTTCATTTGTGCTGCGAAAGAAGTGTGAGCAGAGAGTGAGTATGAGGTGTGTAAATAAAGGGCAGAGCAGTAAAGGGAAAAATGCATCCAGTTATCAGTCAGCATATTACACCTGCTAAAAAAGATCTGTGGTAGCAGGGTGGGAGAGAAAAGAGAAGAGGAAAGACAGCTTTTCATTTAGAAGATGTTATATACTAAAACTTGCCCTAATAAAAAAATTTCTCTTTTTTTTTTTTTTTTTTCTTTCAGAATGACCTGCAAAAGGAATATCTATTAAAAATACTTTACATAAATCAACATTTGCAAATCTGGTTCAAGGCCTACACATCATCTATGAGACTGGTGTAACCTCCCAGCAACCTTCCAATACCTGAAGGGGCTACAAGAAAGCTGGGGAGGGCTTTGGACATGGGGGATAAGGAGAGGATAAGGGAAAATGGTTTCAGACTTTAAGAGGGGAGATTTAGGTCAAACATTGGGAAAAAATTCTTTAATTTGAAGGTGGTGAGACCCTGGCACAGGTTGCCCAAGGAATCTGTGGCTGCTCCATCCCTGGAAGTGTCCAAGGGGCTTGGAGCACCCTGGGCTGGTGGGTTGGAACTGGATGGTCTTTAAAGTCCCTTCCAACCCAAAACCATTCTATGATTCTATTATTCATCTAAATCTCTACTCTCACAGACCATTTAAAAAAAATCTAAATTTCCTGGGAGAACTGCACAGAAATACAGTTTATCAAGAAAATTTTAAAATGTTCCATTTACAACTTGCAAACTTCTTTGAGGCATCAGCCCCTTTTTATGGGTCCTAAATTCTATCAAATCTCTCTTGTATTCTCTGTAATAGTTGTAGCAAATCCTGTAAGGGAAAAAAAGAAAAAAAAAAAAAAAAGATTTAGAATGCACTGCTGTTGTTCAAATATAAAAGACCCTATTGGGATCATAATGAATTTCCAAGAAATACAGCAGCTTCAAACAGCAGCTGCAGTTTTTAAATCAACTCAACAGAAAAAAAAAAACCAAAACCTATTAAACATGGAAACTCTCCTCTAGATACACTGCCCATCCTGGGCCAGAGCCATCACTCATTTTTTAGCTTGGAGCAGTTGTATGTGTATATATAGGTATGAGTTCTGCATTTTAATTCTTACTATTTAACAATCCACCCCAAATTTGTATCAAACTACTTGTAGTTTTCAAAGTATTTGTCTAGGTAAGGCAAGTTTAGAGACAGAAGGTAAATCTTGTTTGTTTACCCAAAGTTGGTTCTTTGGCAGAGGGGAGGAAGTGTTTGATGTCATTATGAAGAGAGAACATTTAGGGTATTCAAACTGTATGATTCATACAAAAATCTTTGTCTCAGTAAAGTCACATGTAAATTTGGCTTTATTTTACCTCTGCTCTCTGAATACATATGTAAATAAGATTTTTTTTTCCTGCATAGTTTCCAGCAAGTGGCCTTTCAATATGGGATATTGATAATCAAACTCCCTACAAAAAGTGCTCCATGAAGAACACCCTTTGTGGTTACACTGCAGCAAATCTTACCCAAGCCAAAAATTCTAGTATTAAGGGAAATTTCAGCTTGAAAAGACAACACTTGATCTGCCTCAGGACCAGACATGCAGTTTTTAGACCTTGCTGCTGAAGTCCCAGGAGTGGTCCAGGGCCTTCAGAACATCTCCAAATGGAGAGAGTTCTCAGCTCTTTTGCTGACACGTGCTGATGGAGCAGGATGCAGCACCAGGTTTTACCTTCTGCTGGACAGTTGTAAGGGAATTTAGTGATGATGTGGAGGTGTACCAGTGCCAGGGCTAGATTTGCACCTGGGATTGCCCATGCATTTTTTATAGAGAAGGACCTGAGGCTCCTAGTAAATTATTAACTAATAAAGGAAAAGCAGTTTTTTGAAGTAGGGAAGGAAGATGTTGTCACACCTGTCAAGAGGAAGCCATTAGGCAGTTGAAAGGAAATAGGTAAGGAGCAGAAAGGCAGAATATGGGTTTTGACCAAGCCCATTAAGAGATCATTATTATTTTTACAGTAGATAGAGCTCCTGAATTTAGAATAAACTCTTTTAGAAGAAAAAAAGAGAGGATTGTGAATTTAATATTGTATTGTTCAACTTTTTTAACACAGCATAGCAAGACAACTGTATTAGGATGTCCTGAGGGTCACAAAAGAGTTGTGCCTACATCTCTTCTTTCTGAAGTTCCTCTCCCAGACTGATCAGATGCTTTTTGTCTGCAAACAAAACACCTCACTCATTTTTGCATTCCTTGGCTACACTCCTCCTCCTGAAACTCAACTGTCTAAGGTTACCCCTGCAGCCAAATGTTTTGGGGAGGCTACACAAGGCTGCTCTCATTTGGGAGTGAAATCCTGAAGAAGCAGTTCCTGAGGAAGGTGTAGAGCAGGCACATCCCCTGGAACCTACCCATGGCATGGGCTGCCCCTTTTACAATTTATTTTTGTCTTTGTCCTTCCTGAAATAAATTAAGTAGAGAATTTTGCTTGGTCAAACACGTAAACTTGTGCTCTAGTGTTTGTGTGTTGCCTCTCCTCCTGGTTCCCCCTGTCCAGCCACATCCTGCTCTAGAGGGGACTCAAGCCCAGGGCAAGAACCAGTAATTGTGGGTTCCAGTTAATTTAATTCTTTGCTGTCATCCAAGGTGAGCACTGTCACTCCCAGGCACTCAGCTTTTCTTTCTCCTCCCTTCTCCACGTGAGCTGGAAGTGCTGGTTTGCAACTGATATCCTGAGGAAACAATAAAAAATTAAAAAGTGGGTTACAACAGAAACCCTGCTTTGAAAAAAAAAAAATGCAATATCATTTTTCATGAGGAAGGAACTTGTTAAATACAAGTGTGGGCCAGACAAAGTTGTAATGCACAAGGTAAACTCTCTACTCTGCTCCTTCTTCCCATCTCTATCACCCCTTGGGCCTGCCAATGGACTTGAGGCTCTGCTGGGACCTATATAAATTCTTTTCTTTGGTTTCCACAGAGTTTTCTTGCCTAAGATGTGTGGGCAGATGCTTTGACTGTACTGAACTGGAGCTGGACTGGGTTGCTTTTCAGCCAGGTTGGTCACTTGGAGGCAGAGGATTTGGCAGCAGCACTGTGCTTCCTTTCCATCCTGTCTCATCCCTGGAGCTGTCTGTGGGGTTTGAAAAGTTCTTACCCTCAGGAACAATTTAAATGCCAGCCTGTATGCTTGTTTCTAAGCTGACTCACAGAGATGCAAATACTTCTGCCCTCACTGCCCATGGATGGCTCTCATCTTCCCCTTTGGGAATACTTAGGTGCTCAGGGTACAAGAAAACAGCCATGCAATGCCTGCAGTTTATAGCAGAATTAATGTCCCTGGCATGCACTGAGAGTGAGAGGAGCCTTTTATTAGGAGATTATAAAAATGAGAATTGTTCCTGATACAGTCAAGCTGCCTTCAGCAATGGCCCAGACCTTGAAAAGCCTGGGATCTGCACCCAGAGAGCTTGCAGGGAGGGAGCACAGTGTTCTGTAGTGACATTTCTTTCATTTTCCTTCTTGAGGATGTATATCTTTTATATTTACTTACTTTTTTTTTACTTTTTTTTTTTTCAATTTCCCCCCCTTCTGCTACAACCATTTAGTGCAGTTGCTGCCTTCTACCCTTCATTTAAACACTTCTGCTATCAGTTCTCTGTATCTCAAAGCACCCATCCCCTGGTGCAGTGCAGTGCATGGCCCTGCAACCTCCAGACAAAGCTGTCCCACCCTGGGTAACCCCCCCTTATCCTCACTTACTTGGTTTGTACATACATGTCCTTGTGTCAATATTGCCATTTTGTTTAAAGGTTCAGGGGGATTATTTCTAAGATTGGGTCAATCTTTCAGCTTTCTTTGAAAAAAAATAAAACCAAACCTGCCTGTGAAAGTCTTATAAAAGCCAGCCTGGATCAATAGCCTGATTATCTTTTAATGCACACAAGAAAGGAGACTTCCCTGTATCAATGATAAAACTTTCCCTGGCTGCTAAAGTGTTCCTAAGATCACAGCTGAGGTCAAGTCAAAGGACACCCAAGGATGCAAAGTGAAGTTTGGGTGCTGCAGAGCCTCTCCTTCCCCTGCCTCCCTTCCCCAGTGGCAGCCAGAGGAGGAAAGCTGGTAGGATTTCACCTTCTGCTGCTCTGTCAGAGGCAGATTTAGAGGACAGGCTCAGGTTTCTTGGCTCCTGGTCTTGCTGGAGCCCTGGGATGCAGCTCTGGTTTGCTGTTGCATCAGCCCCTGCCCCCTTCACACCAGTGAGCCCAACAGGACTGGGGCACTGGGATACTGGGACACTGGGGCAGTGGCTTCCCAGGTCAGGTTTCTGAGTGAGGCTTGGTCTCATGGTAACCAGGATCCCCCAGAAAAGGGATGGACAGGTTTTGGGGAGACAGGGGCAGTTCCAAATTGGTAGTTTAGACCTGGTCAATCTGTTTAAGGGTAGAAATGTTTAGCCTTGTGGCCCCAAGCCATGTGCCCCTTTCCTGGTCTGTTTAATTCACCTTTGAATTATAGTTATGACATTCAACTAGGTTAATATTTGTTACATCAGCTAGGGAAGCCATTCTTCCTTCATTTTTGAGCAAAATGTTTAAAATAGCTGCCTGACTGAACAGCTGCAGCTCCCTATGAACACCAGAAATGTGCTTATTGCTGGAATACATCACTTTGCAGCCATCTGAGTTTTGCAAAGTATGAAAGTGCCCTGAAAGGTTAATTTGTGGTTACCAGAATCTAATTGCAGGCAGAGGTGTGGAACACCAATTTGCAAAGCTATTTGCAGAAGTGACTCTGCAGCACTCTGCCTTCTTGTGCTCTGTAAACCTGCAAAAAAAACCCCAAAAAACCCAAAGCAGGCAATGGTGAGGTTGCAATGGGGAACAGCTAGGCCAGAGGCAAATTTAAAACACCAGTGAGTGGTTATCCTCTGCCAAAATCCTTCTCTACTTCACTGCAGACAGCATAAAGCCACTCTCAACCTTCCTTTTCTCCATGCTAACACTCAGGGGTTTTGAAGTGTATATTGAGAGAAACTCCTCTGCAAGAGGATTGCAAACTGTTGGCTCTGTTTTTCTATTCCATTTTATTGAGAAGCACTCGAGGCTTCCCAAATTATGGCTGAAGTTCTCAGCTGGTGTTCATTGCATCTCATATTTCATGTGAGTGAATCTGCAGCATGCAGCCTTAGTGGTCTAAAATTTTATCTGCTTTATATTCACATCTTTTCCCACTGATCCCTTCCCACTGCTGAATTTTGCTGCCAGTTGCACACAGCAATAGCTTGTGCTTCCCCTGGTGAAATCAGTCATTCTGCAGTTTCAGCTACTTTCCCTTAGCTGTAAAGACAGATCTGTCTTGGAGAGATGAATATTTTTGCAAATTTTCAGCAGCAAAGCACTTTAATTCTTCTAATTGAGAGAACTGTTGGTGTAAGCTAGAAGCTCACAAAGCCCATCATCACCTTTAATCTACCTGTAATAATATTGCTGAAACCACTGTGCCCCCCCATGCTCCCCAAATCACAGCTGCATCTGAGAGCCTTGCCAAATTTGCAGTGCAACACCCCAATTTTCAGGGAAGTATTATCAGGGAAGTATTATCCTTCCTGGTTTAGAAAGGAAATGTCCTGAGGCATCTCCACAGCCTTTGGCTGCCAAGAGAAGATTCATTGTGTCCGTGCTAGAAGCCAAAGTGATGCTGCACATCTGCATTAATAAAGCTCCCAGGTTTAATCACTCAGCAGAGCTGGGAACAATTCAGGGGTGGAAATGAAAGGGGTAATGGTTTTCAGCTGGAACTGAGATCTAGGTCAGACATGAGGAAGAAATTGCTTAGTGTGAGGGTGCTGAGTCCCTGTGCCAGGTTTCCCAGAGAAGCTGGGGCTGCCCCATCCCTGGCAGTGTCTCAGCCCAGGTTGGATGGGGCTGGGAGCACCCTGGGCTGGGGGAGGTGTCCCTGCCCATGGGGTTGGGACTGGAGGAGCTTTAAGGTCCCTTCCACCCCAAACCATTCTATGAAAAGAAAAGCCCAGTGAGTGCTGCTGCTGGAGAATAGAATCATAGAATCAGCTGGGTTGGAAGGGACCTCAGAGATCATCAGCTCCAACCCTTGATCCACTCCCCCTGTGGTTCCCAGCCCATGGCACTCAGTGCCACATCCAGGCTCTTTTTAAATATCTCCAGGGATGGAGAATCCACTACTTCCCTGGGCAGCCCATTCCAATGTCTGATCACCCTCTCCGTGAAGAAATTCTTTCTAATATCCAACCTAAACCTCCCCTGGCACAACTTAAGTCCATGCCCTCTTGTCTTGTTGAAAGTTGCCTGGGAGCAGAGCCCAACCCCCCCTGGCTCCAGCCTCCTTTCAGGGAGTTGTAGAGAGTGATGAGGTCTCCCCTGAGCCTCCTCTTCTCCAGGCTGAACACCCCCAGCTCCCTCAGCCTCTCCTCACAGGACTTGTGCTGGATCCCTTCACAGCCTCCTTGCTCTTCTCTGGACCTGCTCCAGGACCTCAATCTCCTTCCTGAACTGAGGGGCCCAGAACTGGACACAGGACTCGAGCTGTGGCCTCCCCAGGGCTGAGTCCAGGGGCAGAATCCCTTCCCTGGACCTGCTGGCCACGCTGTTCCTGAGCCAGGCCAGAAGGCAGCACAGAGATCATTGGGCTGCCACTGGCTTAGCAGGGCATGGGCTCAGGATTCTGTGCATGCTCTTCCTACTTCAATTTCAAAAAAAAAAGTGAGAGATGGCGAGTGCTCCTGCTAATCCTATTTATCCCCTTCTGTACAGAGGTTTATGAGCTGCAATCAGGGAACAGATAACAGTGGGTGCTGAAATAGTGGGTGCTGAAATGTCATAGGGCAATGAAAGGGGAGGTGGCAGCTCCTGGGCACCTCTTCCTCAGCCCAGGAATCAGCCCTTGAGCTATGGGTGATACACTCTTAGGAGAAGTACCAGTCTTCATTTGTTGAATCCCTGATTATTGAGACAGACAAAATATGTTTCACTTTCCAGTTCTGTTAAGAGTGATAAACAGCTTGAGACAAGAGTAAAATTACAACAGGCTCACATTTAAATCTGAACAAGGGGAAGTTTTTTCACCACTGAAGTGAAATAGTCTCAGGTTTTAAACATAACTTGGGTTTTTGGTTTTTTGTTGTTTTTTTTTTTGTATTTGCAAGATGTGTTCCTCCAGCAAGAGAAGCTGAACCATCCCATCCAAAACCTCACTCATGAGAATACAGAAGGCTGCTGAGTGGCACTTCTACCACATGGTCCTGATAGTAACTATGAACTTTTACTTAGGTAAAAGCCAGTAAACTTTTGACAGGTCTCCCTTCAGGCAAGGACCCTGAGATTTCAATAGGAGCTGTGTCCCCCTCCTACTTTCACTCCAGTGATGTTTACTTCAGCTAATGGGAGCAGCCTGGCTGTGCAGCCTTCTGTCTGCTGGGTGCTGAGTGTGCAGAGCCACTGGGTCAGGGTGTGCCTCATGCCTTTGCCATGAAGTCTGTCTTTTGTTTATATTGTATTGCCAAATTATGTCAGGGAAATTATGTGTATGTGTCTGACATTGTCCCCCTCACCTCCCCCCCCACCCCCCAGTGGTCCTCTGTGATTAAACAGAATTCTCTGAAAGGTTAGGAGTATGAGCACAGGGCAGCTTGGTGGCACAGGGACAGCCCCAGAGGTGAGTTCTCCTTTTTCCACATCACCTGAACCATATGATTTAAGAATATGTGTATTATCATGGTAGTGTCACTGCTGGCAAGTGGAGTGAGGCTGAGGTTTCCAAAGCCACTTCAGGTGCCACAAGGCCTTTGAAACACACAGGATTCATGTGACAAGATTCCAGAAGGCCATGAAGTGCCATCAGCTTGGCTCCAACATCAAACCCCCTCCCCTAGGTGTTAACAAGTGGATGCTGATGCTGGTTGGTACCCATCATTTTCCACGTGGAAGTGAAATGCCCAACAGAGCCACACAACACAAGGAACTGCTGTGAAAGCAATGTCAAACTTGGGGTCAAATTTTCAGGTCTGGTCACCCTGCAGACAAGTGGACATCTGCATGGCCTCTCCCAGTGGTGTTTGTACTCATCACATCTGGTGTAATCTACATCATGACAGACCTGGTGTGAGGGCTGTAATGTTCCTGTGGCATTTCAACCCTCAGCTTTCAGTCTGTGCTGGAGGAGAAGGCAGGGTGGGGTGCAGGGAGCTGCCTCACCTCCTGGGAGACTGGGAGGGTTGTTTTTGCTGAGGGTTCATGCTGAGGTTTGGGGTGGGAGCAAGGAGGAAGGAATTTCTTATCTCCACCTAAAGAGATAACTCAGACTAAGAAACATCTTCACCCATCCTCAGTGTGCTGCTGCCAAGGCAGTGTGTCATTTCCTTTTGCAGCTTCTTCATCCAACAGCCTCAATATCTGAATAAGTAATCCAGATTGAAACTCAAGTCTTTCCTGTAAAAACCTGCAGGATAGAAACTCTCTCTTTCACTGCCCTGCAGAAACTCTGGGGTATTCTGTCAGCTCCTGCAGCTGCCTCCCTGAACCCCCTGCATGGCCATGGGCTGGTGCCCCAGCCTCACCCAGGCTCCTTGCTGGAAGGACCTGCAGCACATTTTTCCCAAATTTCTGAGCGAGAAATCCAGGCATGCAGGCTGCAAGGAGTTCCAGCACACTCCAGCCAGAGGAAGATAAAGGCCTAAGACAGACTCACAGTCTAGATATAGTCAGAGATAAGTTTGTGCCTATCTCCATCTCACCTGCACTGAAAATGAGAACTGTGAGAGCTCTTTATCAGCAAACAGAGGAAAACTTTCCCCATCTAGTTCCAGGAGCTATGTTAATGTGAGATAAAATTCATAGATAAATATTTTTTTCTAGCTTTTTTTCTTGTTTAATATTAATACAGGCCTCCCTGCTGAGACTTACAGTTCTCCATTTGTATCTCATTTTATCACTTCTGCAGATAATGCTGAAGTTGATCTCCTCCTTTCCAGTCATTAATTTGCAGCAGTAGAGTATGCCAGCTGTAAACTTTTGCATGCCATAAGAAATTTTAAATGCTACCTTTTCCATTTTCAGAATGATAACAACAAGTCTAACCTCCAAACCATGATGTTCTAAGTGTACCAAGCTGAGTTTCAGTTAATGTGAGCTGGCTGGACCCTTTAGGAGAAAAAAAGTTTTTGAGGGGATAACTTCATCAGCCCTCACCCTATTACAGGAATGTTTTTGTTTTTTTTTTTTTTTCCTTTTAAACCCTTTACTGCAGCTGTGGTTTGGGAAGCAGTTGTTTCCATGTATTCTGTGCCCGTGCCAAGGCACAGTCTACCTCAGAAGGTAAAAAAAATCTTCCTGCCTACCTTTGCAGGTCTTTGGCAGCTTGCTGGGGTCTCAGGGCAGAACTTCTTGCTCCAGTCCAGAAATCTCTGGCAGACCACGGGGAGCAATAGCAGCCAAGTTCCAGCACTCAGCAGAAGATGCTCATCCTGCCTGCACAGAGCTGAAGGCAGCTCAGGTGGGTCTGCAGGCTGCAATGGCAGGAACAGTCTGCATAGACAGCCCATCTTCTCCTCTACAGCTTCTGGGGAGGTCCAGGGCTGTGAAATTCCTTTGGGTGTTGGCCATGAGGCACCAGAGTCTCACCCAGGGCTGCAGAAGCTGCAGATTGTGGATCTCTCCAGTGACAGTGGCACCATCTCCAGCCCCTTCACCATCTGCTTCTCCACCTGGCCAGTCCTGCAGGGTGGTGCTGGATCTTGTGGCCTCTTGTAGAGCAGAAGGGGATGTGTTCCTGCAGAGAGGGATGTGGGGATGGCTCTGCTGCCTGCCATGTGCTGCAGCCACCTTGCTGCCTGGGTTTGGAGGATGGGAGGCAGGGGCTGACAGAGACATTAAACAGCAGAGCTTTGGGAAATAAAAGTGATTTACAAGAGCTAATCTCCTGAGGAGCTTCTCAGCAAACAAGAGTGAAAGGAAAGGCTGGGACAATTGTTGCCCAGACTCCTCTCAGTCCTGCCCTGGGGGCAATGCACTGACTTTGCCTCAGGCCACCTGAGGGACAGGAGGCATTCCAGCTTCTTTTCAGTTCAAAGATTAGTTTGAAGACTTAGCTGTGGTGAGTCAGTGTTTGGTGAGGTTTTTTTCCAGAGTTCAGGCCTGTGGGGACAGATGGAAATGGCAGCATCCTTCCTGCCTCTGCAGGATGCACAGGTGGGCACCCAACACCTTTCTGGTCCTCTGACTGAGGTTAGCTTTCTTCCAGCCAGATTTTAAGTTAGGTCTCAGAGACAAATGTGGGGGATAAAAGAAGAGAAGAGGGGGGAAAAAACAAAAACCAAAAAGCCTCTTTCAAGATTTAATCATCCCCAAGGGTGAAGCAATGTGCAATTGGTAAGAAAGGTCACTGAGGGTCAAGAGGGACTCAGGGACGAAAGTGCCTTTCATGAGGAATAGCAAATGTTTACTTTAAACAAGTATTTAAGAAGTCAAGATCCTGAAAGAAGCCATATGTTTCAGTTCTGAGACCAATTAGTCTGCCTGTCTGCAGTTTATTCTGTGGACTTTTGGCCTTTCACTTCTTCTGAAGGCAAGGAGGCCAATGTGCCAACACAGCCCCTGAGAGGCAAGGAGGAGCCAGGGCAGCTGACTGAAATTAGGGTTTTTTAGAGATGCAATTGAGAAAGCTTTTCAGAAATTATACAAAATGATGCTTTTCAGAAATTATACAAAGATTTACAAAGAAAAGAAGAGTTTGACTCCTTGCTGGAGGAGAGCTCTGGCTGTTGGCACACCACAGTTCTGATCTCTTTGTTAATGCTCTTTGATCACGGGAGTCCTTAAAATTTGTTAGAGTTTTGTTGGCATCTCCAATCATTCCACTTTCCCCCTTGCCTTGCCACAAGGATTACTGGAAATTTTTGCTTTCAGGAAGGTGTTTTTCATCCCACAGAATGTCCTGAGAAAACGAAAATGTTCCACGAATACCTGAGGTCACTCCCTAAATCCCATTATTTCACATTTGTGCCAGAGCAGATAGCCTCTAAAAACAACTAAACATTTAAAAAAGCCAGTATGAAACAGTTGCCCTCTTCCTGGCTAGGTTCTCCTATTGCCTTCTTCACCTGGGTCATGCTTTGCATGGACCACCACTGATGCTAAAGACCATGGGAGGAGGGACCAAGGCCAAAAGTCTTCTTATTGCTCTTTATCAGTCCAACAAGATAGAAACACCATATCAGTTGGATGATTGGCACAGAAGGAGTGGAAAATACCACAGCAACAGGCAATTCAGCACAGTTTTGGCTACAAGTTTCTTGTATTCAGCCTCAGCCATGTCAATACATCACAATCTTTTCCATGAATTCAGATGAAACTTCAGGTTGGGTACAAGGGGTAAAGTCCTGGGCTACTCAAATCAATAATAAAAAGAGGTAGAGCCTGACTGGGTTTTCATTCAGCATCCTCCTTTCCTGGCTGCCAGTAAATCAGGTTGCACTTTACCACTCAGAGCAGTCACAGCATTCAGAACAGTCTGAAAGCCCAGCTTTTAACAGGCTTGCTGATGTTAGAAAATATGAATCACTCCTTTTGGGGAGAGAACATGTGAAATGTTCAGCTTTCCTCTTGTTTGCACCTGGATATCTGAAACCCTACCCAAAAAATTAGGTAAAAAAATTAGAATGTGCTTTGTAGGGAAATGGAGGGTGATGATTAGTCCCAAATGGTACAGCTGTGATGAAGCAGGAATCCACATGGAAAAAACTGTTTCTTTACATCAAACTAAAAATGAAAAAAAAAAAAATCCTCAATTTTTCAGTGCCCAGCAAATAAATGAGAGCTACTAGCTTCTCTACTGGGAATTATTCTGCTATTTCTTCACCTGGAGAATCCTAAACTCACCAAAACTTGTAGGTCTGTACATGACCAGATAAATGGAGTCTTCCTGTAAAACTGGTATTTATTAACTCTATAGAGACAGGAAAATGCAACTAAATTAAGGGAGCAGCTCAATCTGATATTAAAGAATATGGGATTTCTAACTGGAGTTCAACTTAATTCACAGAGACTGTCAGTATTGCAAACTGGTAAGAAATGGAACAAAATATGTATTTATTAGCATTCCAGAGATGTGGGTGAAATAGTTCAGTGTCACCTAGTTGTAAGTATTCTGTAAAAATAAGGACAGATAGTCTGGAAAAGGAAGGAATCCTCCAAGATCTGCTGGCAATGACATATAACTTTAATTACAGCATCTATGTCATTGTACATTCTCTCATTTTATACCTCTGAGAGCAATGGCATATCTGAAAGTGGCACAAAGCCACAATCTCCTTTAGCAAAACTTATGCACCCTGAAATCTTTCTTCAAAACCTGATGTTGACTTGAGGTGCTCATTTGTTGTAATAAAATTGGCTGAACAATTTTCAGCTTGACTGAAAAATTAAAACTCCAGGCAGAAAGATCCTAAGCTAGTGTGTAAGTCACTCTTGGAATAAATTGACAAAGAGAGATTATTTTTCTCACCAGGTCACTTTAAAATATCTTCTGAAGTCCAATATGTGAAACTGTATCATAAATCCAACAACTAATTTCCAATTCCAGGACACGTGGCTGTGTAAGCACTGCACATGCATGGCAGCTTCCAAATACAAAGTACCTCAAGGGCTCATCCACTTGCCATCAGGAGACCTGAGGGAGTTCCTGAGGGAGAGATGGAATTTTGGATGACTTTCCTTAACACAAATATTTCATATCTTGGTTTGAACCCTTTGGTAGATTTTTACAAATGCCTGACCTTAGTTTTGATACTGGACCACGGGTCCAGTCCTGCAAAATGTCCAGGATGGATCTCCATAGCCCTTCCCCAGTCAGAGGAAGTTTTTCCAAGCTAAAGTCTGCCTCTTTAGTGCTTCCAAGGGCACTAAAAACCTTCCCACCTGGCTGTTAAACGGGCAGTTATGACTGTGAACTCTTATGCTATAAAAAAAGTACAGGAGAAAAGAATGGGAAGCACTGGATGAATTTGAAAAGAAAAAGATCTAATTAAATTAATGTAAAATAATATGAATTGCAATGAGTAGAAGTGCCTTGGGGCTTGAACAGTTATCACAATTCCTGGCTGCATCCCTCTAAAGGCCTGAGGTAGCAAACTGGATTGGTTTCTTCCCTTCCCTAAGCTCAGTGGAGAGGACACTCTGGAGGAGATCAGCCAAGCCAGCTCCCATTTCTTCCCCCTCTCCCATCTCTTCCACACCCATCAGCATCAGCAGGTTCAAGGGTGATGGATCAGCACCCTGTGGCAGCTCAGCAGCTGGACCCAGCCTGAAGGATGCATATGCTGTGATGGAGCCCTGTGATAGCCACATATCAGGGGAGGTGGGAGCTCAGGATGGAAGGGTTCTCACAAACCAAGTGGTACCTGGCAGACCTGAGCAGCTGCTTCAGTCAGCAGCAATGCCAGGCTCCCTCTGTGGCCAAAGCCAGTTGCCCAAGGTGAACAACAACCCCAAGTGCTGCTGCCCACCCCAGCTGGCTTTGCTGGGACCAGTAGCAATCAGAAAGCAGGAGATCAAAAATCTAAAGAATTCAGAATTCAGAAAGCCCAGGGAGACCTGTTTGGTCAGGCATGCACTGGAGGATGCCAGATGCCACAGCCCAGGGGGTATTTTGGCTGTTCATCTGCTCTGGAGTACTCATCCATGGGCACTGATTTGCTCTGTGCACAGATACTTGAAGTTGATCATGCTGCCAGATATTACACAGCACTCCTCTGACTCAAACAGTTTTCAAGATCAAACCACGTTATGCAATTTAACTGAACGAGGCATGGAAGGTATGAGGAAGTGAAAAGATCTCTTCCCATCACTAGTAGGGAGGAAAGCAGCCCCTCTCCTGAGCTGCAAGCCCTTGGCTTGCTTCTGCTAGACCCCACTCCCCCCGCTGTACAACTCAGAGGACCACAGGGTTCAGGTTCTGGCTACAAAGCACATAAAATGGATGCCAGCCAATGTGGCCACTTCACTAATGACTCTTGAAGCCACTGACGAATCACAGACACCATCTGTAAGGTGCAGAGGAAGAGTCAAGCTTTTGGCAGACTCTCACGTTGTCATGGCAGATGTGGGACATGCTGCAGCAATCTGGATTCATTGCCCACTGCTTTGCTTTGAAATTCTAGAGGCCTCTTGTCCACAAACCTTAGACAAGCTGTACACAGCTAACCTTTGGTGCACATAAATGTCTTGCCTTTGGTTTTGAAGCTGTCCCAAAGTTTAGATTCCTTCCTCCTTATTTCCCTTACTCCCTTACTTGCCACTAGAACCCTCCTCACAGATCTCATCCTCCAAGCTCTGGGCAAATCCAGAGGTGGTTTACACCAGCTTCTCTTCCTCTAGTGAGTGTGTGAGGGCTCAGCTCTTGCTTTTCCAAGCCACAGTGCATGTTCTTGCCCCTCATAGTCCCATCCCTACCCTCCAGCCTCTGCTTCCCCAAGCACATCTAGAAGGTGGACCTGCTCACCTTGCTTTCCCCAGCTGAAGTAAGGTCAGCTCCTTGAAGCTAAATCTGTTTCACTGCTGCTGCTTCCAACCCTCCCCCAGGCACAGAGACATGCCAGGCACTTCAGTTTTTTTTTTCCTCCACTCTTCTGTTAGCCTCATCTTCCCCACCCGGGTGTTATTTATACAATAAACCCACAGCCAAGGGTTTCCTTGGCAACACACATGCCTTCCTGTTATCTATTTTACAAGCAGGCTTGAATGGTCCTGCAATAGCTTAGAAGCAGCAATTTAACACAGCTGGTGGCACAATACTTCTATACTGAGCAAATGTTTCCTTCCCCAGAGGTAACTCCTGTGCTGATAACTGAGCTTTCACTCATCTGGAAGGGCAAGTTAAAGGAACACATTATAGCAAAACCAGAAGCAAAGTGAAAAGATGATGGGAGCAGTCAGACCGAAGAATCCTGAGAGCTGCACTGATTTTATATAGAAAAATAAGCAGTTGCTTATAACTGAGGTACTTCAGTTTAGTTCTTTTTCCTCAATGAAAGCAGACATTGTGCTAGCTCAGCTCACACAAGGACGTGACAGCTCTCTGGGGGATGCTTACACTATGGCATCCTCAATAGTTATACTTGTAATCCTTGCCATTTATTTTTCCCTCTGTGCCTTCATTTATAAACAAGAGCAAGAGCAAATTGCATTTTTCTAAAGGGGGTGTAGTGTACTCAAGTGAAGACTCACCACATCAGGGCTAGCAGACAAGAGAATTATGTTGCCACAGACTTTCTTTGGGCTCTGTCAGTCACTGGAATAGAGATCACTGCTGTCTGAGTATGAGTATCCTTTTCATCAAGCTGCTAATCACTGAAGAAGAGAAGAAAATGAGGGGTTTGGGGCCTGGGGGTGCACACATAAGCTATACATATATATGCTTATATATATAAGCATATTCCTGTACCTCAGAATAATCCTGCCCTAAAATGGAGGGAGATTTTGACCATAAACAAGCCTCACATCTTCACCATACACTCAGATGAGCTCTTTTCCTACTTTTGGCTCCATTTCTCTTAACCTCACCAGTTCTGAAAGAACTTAGGAAGCTGAATTGTACTGCTCATGCTGTATTTGTAATGGCAGCTTTAACAACTGCAGCTTCTTCCTCCCATACACTCTTGACAACAGCACCTACTGCTCCTGTGTGGAAATCCATAAAACATTACTTGAGGACCTTTCCACGCAGAACGAGCTCAGTCAATAATTTGCAACCAAGCTCTTCAGTGATTTTTGCAGTTGTCCAGCAGCTGGTGTTGCCAGGTTGTTGGAGCTGAGTACATTTTGCTGCCAAAATTCTGGTAGCACAGCAAGCCAGGACTGGAAAGCCTTGCTGGGAAACTGGGCATCTCTAGCCAGGTTCAGCTAACGTGCCAAGTTGAAGCCTGTGGGGAGCAAGCTGACATTTGGCTACAAAATAAATACCAAGCATTTTTATAAACAAAAGACTTCAGCCAGTCAGCTCCTGTCAAACGTGTGTCTGCACAAGTGCTCACAACACTTCTGAAAGCCTTGGAAGGATGGGGAGGATGAGGCTGTGGGTTTGTGAGCAGATCTGTCCTTGCTCTCAGGTCTGTGAAAATGAGGCTGCTACTTGTTTGCTTGTGTCAAGTCTTGGCAGTAGTCACCTGAAGAAGTACCTGGCCCTGTATTTTTTTGGTGGCCATCTGCTGGTGTAACAAACACAAGGTATTCCTCTGAGTAAAAAAAAAAAAAAAAAAAAGTTGTTGCAAGTCCCATCGATGCAGATTCACTGACTTCTAAAAGAAATTTCTTGATGGGTAGATTCTGACCCGTGAACACCAAGTATTCTCACCAAACCCATTTCTACAACAAAGGATTGGTCTAATGCAGCACAAGGCAGAGAATATGCCCAAATACAGATATCTCACCTCCATACTCTTAAGTAGGAAACTAACGCTAAAACAACGTGCAATATACTTTAATGTTGAATCAGATTACAGGAGGGATCCCAAGAATGACTGAAAACGTGAAAGAAAATGTGGTTTGTTTCCAGTATACCCCTTTCAGAAGCACTGAATGCCCACCTTGACAACAGCAGTGCCCTGAGATTTATTGGTAGCAATTAAAGGCTGTGATTTTTATTTTGTTTGTCTCCAAACAGATAGGAAACTCAAACAGAGCTCTCTTGACTTAAGGGACATGGATGCTTTCTAGCAGCATATCCAGCTGGGCAGGTTTTCTCCCCCTTAAAATGATCAATCTGGTGGCTGATGGAGTCATCTCTCCCTGGTATCAAACCCCACTTATAGGCAACAGATGTTCCAATCTGAGCTCCAAAGGTGGGACACTAATAGTTTGCAGATGAGCTTTAGTGCTGGGGAGGAGAGGAATAAAAGTGAGAGCTAAAGATTAATAAAAAACTGGAGTGGTGCTTTCAGAACTTGGATCTGCATGAAAGCTGGGGAAAAAAGTGCTTTTCAGCCAACCTGGTTCAAAAAGTCATTCCTGACAGATTTCTGCTTTTAAATCAGCTAAAGGATTGTTTGTTAGGAAATGGAGAACAGTCAAGTATTTGAGGATGTTCCTGCCTCAGGGCAGGTGGGATTAAGAATGCCTTGTAAATCTACAGGGGTAGAAGTTTGTTCACATCAGTGGGAATTCTGCCATTATCAGAAGAAAAGAAAAAAAAAAAAAAAAAAAAAGGAGGGGGGGGAAATCTCAGGCATATTTCTCTTCAGAATCTCTAGGAGTCTTTCTGGACAGGACTATCATCTTCAAGAAAGTGTGAGAAGGGTGAAAATGAAAGGAGAAGAGATGTGGCAGAGGGCATCCCCCCACCCACATGTGCCTCAGCTCTCCATCCTACTCACAGCTCTGCTGCCTTTCAAGGTCTGCCCTCAAAGAGAGACTTGAGCCATGGCTGTGGTAGTAAATTACCCAGTAAATGCCAGGGGACATTCCTGAGTAGTGTAGTTCAACTGTTTCCATCGTGTGAAATTGTTAGAGCAGTCCCTGGGCTCTGTGTGAACTGGAAAGAGGAGTGCTGTACTTGCAGTGATTGTTAGAACAAAACAGGAGGGCTCCCCAGTGCTGGGGAAGGAGAAAGCACCCAACAGCAAGCCAGAAGCAGCTGGCTGCTTGGAGGCTTTGTTCAGAGCTTGAGGTGCTTTGTTTTCATGTTTCACTACTAATAATGCACGTGGAGAGGACATTTTTCTGTGCAACACTGGCATCAGGTGTTTAGGCACTGGAAAGATAAATGACTTACCTGTCTTCTAAGTCCACTGAAGCTCTCAGGATTAAAAAGGGTGATGTGTAAGTACTGATTTTAGCACTTTGCTCCAAGATGCTCCTGTGAAGAATCCTCATTAGAAGCAGAAGATGAAACTGGGTCATTGGGAACCACATGCAGGTTAATGCTCTCTCATTAGGAGTTTCTGCCCTGGAAGGTCCTCTAGGAATGAGCACCAGGAGCAATGTTTCATGCCAGTACTTTACCACTTTCATTCTAAGAATGCAAGTCCAGAGCCAAAAAGCTGTTTCTCTCTTTCACCTGTGAGTGCTGCCCTGTGAATTGTTCAATCCCAGTCACAAAAGGACACAGAGGTTACTGTCTTCTCTTGCCCTGAGTGCAGAACAGATCTGTGTCTGCACCCACTCCTGGTTCTCTTTTGTGTGGTTCTTGGTGCATATCCACTGCACAAGAAAGGCTACAACAGCATCCCTGAATTTACAGTTGTGTGATAGGAAGAAACAAGGAGAAAGGAAAGGAAGAAAGAGCTTGTCTAGGGATGGAGAAGATCTCTGGCTTCAAATTCTGCACACCAAGAAAAGGAAAAGTCTGGCTGGATGGTCAGCATACACCAAGATCAAAAGTTTGATTCCTGTCTGTCTTGTCAACTTTGCTGTCAGCAGGAAATGGGAGTGGAGGTACTGACCTCCTCCAGTACAGAAGCTGGGCTGTATTTTTATTGCCATCTATAACCTGAGCTCCAGTCCCAGTTTGTAGCCTGAGTGTTCCTTCATGTAAGAGTAAAATCATGCATCTGCACAGCTAAAAACTGAGTAATAACAATTCAGCCTTGGAAGGGATGAAGTTTCAAACTGATGTGGCTTGCCCTTTTTTTTAACCAGTTTTCTTCCATCAACATCTGACTCACCTTGGTTTTCAGAATGCAAGTTAATTTCAGGCTTTTTGAAAATCCCTAATAGTGAATCATGGACATGTTGATGTGGTAGACTCTACAAATAAGTACCAGTCCAGTAAGGTGGTGATTCTTCACTCACCATCTGCATTAAGCTCTGAGGAGAATCTATCAGCTGTCCAAGTTGTTTAGAAATCAACACACTTTTGAACAGGAAGGAGCAGATAAGACAGTTTCCTAGCATCTTGTCAGCAGACTGTGAAGGTAAAGAGATCTAAACCACAAAAAATGAGAGATAATAATACTGGCAATAAACATGGGGGTAACAGAAGGAACAATTAAACACCATCAATTGATCTCCAGTGTGCATGGAAAAGAGTGTTCAAGGCATTTCTCAGGAACCTCCTCCCACCAAGCCTGCTGCAGGTTTCAGGTCTGCCTTTTTGTTGGTAGTTTTTTGGGGGTTTTGTTGTTTTTTTTTTCCCCCATAATATTTTTCTTGCCACGAAGTCTGTCTGAGTTCTGAGAAATGTTTCCTGGTTTGTGATGATCAAATCCATTCAAGCTTTCCCAGAGAGGTACATTAGAGCAGTAGAGTGAAACTGTCTCTCACGTTTGTGCTTGTGGAAAATATGAAAGAGAATTCTTGGAGTGAATGAAATGTAGCCAGATACACTTGGCTGGAATTTACAGAACATGGAGCTGGTTTTTTTTTTTAAACTCCAATCTCATATATTAGATTTTTCAGTGACAGGCTGAATCCCTCGGGATCAAACAAACATCTTCAACACAAGGCAAAGGCTCCCATCAAGTAACATCCTTCCCTCCAAGCTTCCTCCCTGACTGTACAAGTCCTGCCAAGTTCTTTACAATAAGGAAAAGGTTTCCTCAGCCCAGTTCTGACCTGGTAGAGACACAAACTAGTAGTCAGGAAGAAGCTAACCAGTTACCACTCACCTCACCCAGCTGGCACAACTCAACCACTTCAGTCCAGAGCTTCATTCCCAGCTGGCACCACAGAGAAAAGAGGAACCAAAACTTCTGTCAATCTCAGCATCTGAAATTGTGATTCTATTGACCACCTCTTTCTGACACAAATCCATACATCAGTCTGCTTCTGTCATGCTGGTCATCAGATGTATTTTTGGAGAAAATGAGGTTTTGTCTGGTGGATGGGCTACTGCACAGTTGTTCTTGATGCAGAGTACTGAAATATTCACCTGTCTTCTGTGACTTGACAGGTACAGAGGGTCTCTAAGTTGCACAATAATCTCATCTGTAGTTCATTTTAAAATGATAATGCAGTTAAATAATGCAGTTAAAAAAATAAAAAGGCTTGGTCACAAGATTTGGGGGGGTAAAAAATTTTTCTTATCACTTCTAGACTGACAGCCCTAAAAAGAGGTTTTCTTCTCTCTTCTAAGTGTCTGCAGGGTGAGAATTTGGAGAAGCTATGGACCTGCAAGACTCTTACTGGTATAATGCATCCTTGGTTTGGGAGAGCTGATCCTGGAGACAGGCTGAACTGTGGCTGACCATCTGGGGAGCTTTTGAGGATTACAGCCCCCCCCCAGGCTATTTCATGTCCTTTGGCATTGCAGCAGTTAAGGGATGGGCAGTAGCCACAAACCTGCAGAGCTCTCTCCTGACCTAAAAATCTCCATAGTGAAGTGTTGGGTCCTTTCTCTTTCTCAGAGCCTCTGGTTAGAGGCTCATAAATATAATATACAAATACATATAAACATAAAAGCTATATATTATATAAATATTTCATTTTTATTTATATATATTTATTTATAAAATATATTATGTATATATGCATATATATGTAATACTTTAGAAATAAATACTAACCCTTTCTGGCTCACCCCTGTTCCTGGGGCTTCAAGTTTTCTGCTGGGTCTGAAGCATTTTTCCACGATGAATCTGGGCAGATTATTGTGATACTCCTCCTGCAAGTATGCAATAGGGATGCTGACAGCTGGAAGGCGAAAAATAACTGAAGTTAGTGACATGTTTTGATTAAGTACCCCTGGAAGGTAGAAAGCAGAGAGTCTGACAGCTGAAGAATAAAGGGAGGAAGTGTTAATGAGGCAAGATAATGGAGGAATTGAAAACCCAAACTTCCTTAATCTCTCAAGTGCTCTTTGGATGTGCAAAGTACATAGCTACATCAGGAGGTGAATTATCAGCTGTAAAAGAGTGATAAAACTGTTAACTGAGTTGCATGCCTATAGGCTAGTGCTGAGCCCTTGGCCCAAGGTGTTGTGTCTGCTGGAAACTCTCACTTCCAGTTTCTAACTCCAGTTTGTCATCCCCCCTCTCATTTTAATCATAGCATTCCATATAGTCCCAGCAGTTTTTATTTCCAGAACATTCCAGGTGAGAGATGAAAACTCTCTAAGGCACTAAACCTTCTTGATACTTAATTTCAACTATTTTTAATACTTTAAACACTCTTTATTTGTAGAGAACCTTTTTTTTTTCTTCTTTAAACTGCCTTTTGCTGTTCTTTGAGCATCAGACACAGGATTAACTTGGCTGCAAAGTCTGTATAAAACTTCATGATCGGCTGCTGATCTCTTGCTTACTAAATTCCTCAGAAATGCCTTAATGGTTTTGTTGCTCTGTTTTTATTCACCTCCTGGCTTTAAGGCTTATTGCTCTTTTAACCAAGTGCTGCCTCTGTCTCTGGGGCACAGCAGTGAGCAGAGGGGTGTTCTGATCTCCCTCAGGAGCTTCAAGCCACCCTTGGAATAAAAATAAGTTTTCAGCCTAGAAAAGTCTCTTATGGCATGAGAGAGGGTTAGAAACTCTACAGATTCTATGTTCATCTGGCTACCACTGCACAAAAAAACCCAGAGGGATTCAATAATGGCATCTTGAGGGTGCCTGAGGCACAGCCAGAGCTCTTTGGGAGGAAAAACCAAACATCTGCTCTGCTTCAGACAAAGGGGTTTGTTCTGCTCAGGGTTTTGCTCTGATTGAGTGGTAGTTGGAGTGGATTATAAAAAATTAAGTGTTAGGCAGGAGAGGATCTGTTGCTATTGACCATGCTGTGGTGCTGAGATTGTACCCTGTAAGGGTGAGAAGTTCATGGCATAAAGATGGGCACAGACCCATCAGTGTCCCCACCAAAGGAAGGTGGAGAAAATGGGAGGATGCTGGTGATCTCCATCCCTGGCATTTCTGTGCTACCATGGGCCACAGCACAGCACTCCCTGATCTGCACCCTCCTTCTGCCTTCCTGCACAGCTCAAAACCATTTCTGGTCCTTTCCAAGGATGTAAATTGGATGAAACCATCGAGTTCCATGGATCAGACCACTGCTGGCATTCCTGACTGGGAATCACAGAGCCCTGGAGAAGGATGAGGAAGGGGAGGTGGGGGACAGGACCACTGCTGCTGCAATCACTGCTGCCCCAAGCTCCATCTCTGTCAGAGAGCAAACAATCTTTCCTACCTATCAATATTTCAGTGCTGCTTTTTGCCCAGTTTGTGCCTGCCAGGAACTGGTACACAACTCTGTGCTCCCAGCCTTCAGTCCCAGTGCCACAGCAGCTGTAACCTTGCTACAAGGGCAGTGACAACTTCCAGCCCAGCTCACAACTGCTCTCACTACTGAAACGTTTGCAGAAGGAACATTTTTTGGAATTTCATTCCTTTGGACACGTGGCTACAAATTCAGTGAGGAAGCTGATTTCCCAGGGATGGTGTCAAACCAGAAATTAGTTCCAACATCAGACACTGAGCCAATGAAACTATTGCTATCTACAGAGAGCTTTAGATGGAGCAGTTTCAGAATTTTGTTGTACTAAATAGTATTTTCATTGACAATTTAATGCCTGACAACAATATTTAGTTTCTGATTCTCTCTTTTTTAATCCTTAGCTCTCCAAGATGTTCACAGATGATGCTGTGATGGACAGAAAACATCATGTTTCTACTGTAGCATTTCCACTGCAGAAGGTGCAGGAATAATCATGGTCTTATTTGTTAAGAGGGAAGAAAAGAATCTGGTAAAACGTGCTCAAATAATGTCCTCAACATGGACTGTAAGTTTTCCTGTTCAGCAGCTGTTTTTAATAAAGGTTACCAAGGGCTTCATCTTGATTTAATTAGGTGTTTGGACAGGTTAGATATGGACAAAATGGGAACATATTTGCAGCCCATTTCATGTGCAGAAATGTAATGTACACACAGATCCAGCCCTGCTGGAAAAAAAAAAAAAAAATTGACTCCATTTGCTAAATACAGACCTCTCAGGAAAGGTTCTGCCAGTTGCATTTTTGTAGTTGGCTAAGAAAACTTCATTTTTTTGACATCCTTATCCCAGCTTAACTCAGGTTTAGGGATTGAGTTTGGTCCAGTTGTGCAGAGAAAGAAAGAACTGACCCAAAGCCTGGAAACTGAATTTGTTATCACACTTCACACTGCAACAGAGTCTCCAAAACTGAGGAATAGGTTCTCAAAAGGCAACTGGGGAGGAAGGAAGGTGGCCAAGCAGCAGCTATTCCCCTGACAGGCAGCACTGGATGCTTTGCAAAGCAGCCAAGTAGTTCATTAACATGATGGTATCAGGAGAAGTCCTTTCAGACTTTTAAAAGCAGACTGCTGGTCTGATGAATGGCCCAGATATCTGAGAAACCTAATGGGGAAGGAACTTTCTCTATCAGGTCTGAGAGGAATTTAGTCCTTCCTTCAATTTCTGGTTAGCATCTGTTTCACTGGAAGGTTCACAATGTTAATCTGGACTGTTGGGGTTGTTTCCCAGCTGAGAACATTTATTTCTCCTCTTATTTTTCTCTTGCCATCCAATTTCAACAGGGAAACAAGTAACCCACTTGCAGACCAGAAAACTGAGTAATGATCTGATACTTATGACACAAAATCTATAATTTAGTTCATTACTGGCTACTTAGTTATTATTTTTTTTTTAATTTCTGATATTTAACCATCTCTATCCAAGGGTTCTTCAGCAATGTCTCAGCTGTGAGGAATGTCACTGAAATTCCTCAGAAACAAGCTGCTTCTCTAAAACCAGTGCTTTCCTTTCAGCTGAGCCACAGCAGGGATGCTGAGAGCAACCCCCAGAAAAATTGTGTGGAAATAAGAAATTAAATGACTGGGAGCCATGTTCTTTCAAACATGGTCTGCTTGCTCTGAAGAACCTCCCAGTACCCCCAGTACTGCCTGACTGGATTGCTTGCATTCCACCAGGTGTCCCAGTGTTCCTTCCCACATCATTTATAGTACAGACTGGAATATCTAAAGAGTCAAAGTCAGAAATTTGGGACAAATACTTCAGTCGAGACGTTTGTTCTCCCCCAGAACTTTGCTTACGATTCTCTGCTTTCTTTTCATGACACCTGCAACCTTTTTTTTTTTTTTTTTTTCTTTTTTTTTTATCCCCTATTTCCCGTCAGCAGTACTTCCAAATCTTGGCTTACCATCACCATCAGCTCTTTCTAAGCCTTTCCCAGATGTGTATTGTGGTGTTAACCCAAAACACAGCCCGCGGAGGGCAGAGTTGGGGAAGTGTTTGAAGTTCGGCTTTTTTTTGTGGATTTAAAACCTCCTCCCAAGCCCCTGGCTAATTGTCCATTAGTGTGCTCTTTTAAACGTTAAACAAAACCCTTTATTTACCTTCCCTGCTGCCTGATAGTCCTCAAGAGGCAAAGCTGCTTCTGCCTTAGCGACTTGAACCTCTGTGACCTGAATGGGCATTTGAGATGTTAATTCAGTGAAGAATGAAGCTGAACAATGATGGATCGAAGAAATTCCAGCCCCAGAAGAAAACGGGGTTGCAGAAGCTTTGTGTATTGATGGGCAAGGCTGGGTTTAATTCTCTCCAGTCAGTTCCTAACAGAAAAGGGAAGAACCCCAGGATGGCAGCCCAGTCTTGAGTTATGTTGCTCTGGAAGTGGTACCAGAAAAGTCACATCCCTGGCTCCTTAAAACTCAGAAAAGTGATTTAGTTTTTCATTTGGGTTGCAGAAATCGATTCATTTCCCCCATGGTGACTTTTCTGTCCTTGCAATGAGGCCAAAATAGACCAAAGTCCAAACTTCAGTTTTTCTGCTCCCTGAAGGTTTCTTCTGACACTTCAAATATCACATCAAAGAAACAAAATGTCCTTATGAAGAAAACAGGGCATGAAAATAAATTCTGTGCTACTTGGTTGCTTTAAAGTCTTCGAGGTGGGATGCCATTGACCTCAGCAGGAAAACTCAGGTTATTTTATTGAATTACAGCCCCTTTTTACAGCTTAAGCTAGCGCAAACCCAGGTAGGTTGTATAAACTGTTTAGAAATATGCAGAACTTTTCTAATTTGCTAACTGGAGAGAATCAAGCTGTGTGCAAACCCAAGCATTAGGTGAGGTCTCTATTCAGGGAAAGGGGGAGAAAAAGGCCATGGCTGAGGTATGCACCCAAAATAGCTTCTGAAACTCACCTCCCAGGAACCCCAGGCTCTGCTCACCCTTTGGATGTCAGGAAGCAGGGAACCAGCCCTTACTGAATGGCAAACAAACACTGGTGCCTGTGCCAGGGGTTCTTCTCCTCAGCTGCAATCAATTTCACAGCCCCAGGATTGTCACGATTGGAAAAGACCTCGAAGATCATCGAGCCAAAAGTCAACCCAGAAAAAAAAACCCACCACAGCCCCTACAGCATGTCCTGAAGTGCCTCATCTCCATGGGATCTGAACACCTCTGGGGATGCTGGAGACTCCATCACCCCTCTGGGCAGCCCCTTCCAGCCCCTGACTGCTCTTTCAGTAAATAAATTGTCCCTAAAATCCACTTAAAAGTTGAAGTTGCAACTTCAGACCATTTCTTCTTGTCCTATCGTTGTTTACTTTGTTCTTATTACTCTCATTTATAATTAGAGAGAGGCCACCACCCCTCCCTGAGGGGCTTGCTGGGCTGCCACTCAGATTTGGGGACAGATGGGGGTCCCTGGCAGCCCAGGCACAGGGTGAATGAAGAAGAGAGAAAGGAGAGTTGTGCCCTGCCCTGCCTTGGGAAGGGAGGGGGACGTGGCCATGTCTGGCCACCTGCAAAGAGAACATTCCCTTATTTGCCAGGCTATTTAGTCAGAATAATTTCTTTTTTTTTTTTTTTTTTTTTTTTTCTTCATATAAAACTCTTTGTCTTCTCATTATTCTGTGTTCTGAGCAGAGTTCTGTGCACCTCAGTTCATAAATTCCCACTTTGGTTTATAAATACCTTAAAATGGCATGGATGCTGCACGCTATTAATTTAAAAAAACACCCATAAGGAACATAAAGGAATAAATCTTGACTCATTCCTGCTGGATAGGCCTCAATTTCAGTGAGCTAGACAAGCTGGCACACAAGGACTTCTTCTGACACAGGGGTGGAACAAAGAGCATCTGATTCTCCTGCAGAGCCATCACAGAGCCCTCAGAAGCAGCAGATGCAGTGTGGGTGCCTCCTGCTACATTTGGGGGCTGCTGAGCTCCCCTGGGCCCCAGGGGAAGAGAAATGAGTGAGAAATATCTGGTTGTTTAAAAGGAATTGGGGGTCAGTCACTTGAAAAGCACAGGGAGAGGCTGGCTGACACCCTGGTAAGGGCTGGCAGGCTGATGGGTGTAAGCTGAAAATCTGCGTTCCGCTTGGGAATTGTTTGGAAATTATAATTGGAAATTATTAATTGGGAATTATTATTTCCAATCATTTTCTCTCCTGTGCTGGCATCACCCCAGGTGCCTGTCTCTGCCAGGGGCACAGCCCCCAGGGAAGGTGGGGGGAAAGCAGGGCAATAACCAGGCAAGCTTGGGGGGTGGGCAGCACCCCCAGGGCAGCCTTTAATTAGCAGGGAGGGCTGCAGTGATTTTTTTGCAGTCTCTATGAATCCTTCTGTGATCAGGAGCTCTGCTCTGCACAGGGGCTGTGAAACTGGAGACAGGGTCTCCAAAGAGAAGCCCACCACCAGAACTACCTGGACTGGCAGTGTATGTTTTTATATCTCTTGACATCTCCCCAGGGACACCTGGCTGGGACTGTAGCACACAGGAATACTGAGTGACACTTCAATTTCTCCATGCATGCTGATAAAAGTCTATCTTTTAAGGCAGGCCTCTTATTTTAACAGAATGGCATTTTAGATTCAGTGGCTGTAAGTCAATGGCATGTTCCAAGAGATAAATGCAGCTGGGGGTGACAACCATGGCCATGCAAGATCTGTAAAACATGATTGGCACCTGAGATACCAGGCAGCAGTGGAAGAAGAGTAATGAAGGGGAAGGAAGGTGGAGAGAACAGCCTAGTGGATTGGCAGTGGGAGTTTGTGATCATCCCTTAATACCAGGTGGTTTTAAATTCTAGTTGTCTCACCTTCATCCTTATATTTATTTTGTGTCTTCAGAACACAGGAGCCCTCCTGTTCCTCTCTGAAGCATCTCCCCATCTTCCTTTCTCATTTCATTCCAAGTTGCTGAGAATTCCTTTTAATTTCTGGTACACAGAAGAAATAACATTCCCATATTAAGTATCTTTCCAAAATTGCCAAGGAAGGAGATGACAGCTTCACTGCCCTTTTTACTTTCCTGCCATATTTACTGCAGAGCTTTTGAACACTGATGAGGGTCAACTGCTGTCTTGCATTGCTTCTGAAATAATGAAATAAAATTATATCTCTCCCAGGCTGGAGGGTAACACAAACCTCTATGCAATAAAGGCCCACGACCAAATGTTTCCCCTGCTTCAAAGCTTTAGAGTGGCAATAATTTTTCCTGACCCCAGGCAGGAGCTGGCATGGTGGTTGGCTCATGGCTCAGGGTCAGCACTGTTGCAAAAATGCAGTTCTTTCAAAATTTTCATCCTTTTATTCTGAGGATTGATGGTACACTTGTTATCCTGAACTACTTGCCTTAATGGTATTTTCTCTAGCAAATCCTGCAAGTCCATTACATATTGTGCATGAACAGCTATTTTTCTATTTCAGAACTGTTACTCTTGACCAGATTGTTCTCTTCCTTGCCTTAAATCTGTATTAAAACCTGATGAGCATTCCTTTATTTTTCATGAGCCTCTCAGCTTCTGTTCCTTCTTATTAATGTCTTCATTGATCTTACTTAGTATCTGGAAAGATTTTATTGCTGGAGATCATATCTGTTGCTCTTTGAAAGGACCTGATTTTCTTCCATTTTGCTGAGGACTGGCTGACTAGAACTGTAAACATTATTAGAAGTAAGGGGGTGATGGGGACTGAGAGATGACAGCCTGGTAGCTTTCTGCCCTGCTCTTGCTTCCCCTTTCCTGATACCATCAAACCCCTTTTGCTTGCATTGGTATTAAGCAAGGTTTTCTTCTGGAACACCTGTAAGAAATTGCAAATCTTCCTCTGAAACTGTTATCACTCCTGTTATCTCTGTGTTGCTGCAAGGGATTTCATTATTTCTTTCAATGCTTATGGCTTTGCTCTTGCTTATAGCCAACCAAAAAAAAAAAAAAAAATAAAATCAGCACAAGAATCAAACTTGTAAGACATTGCCTGATGGCTTAGTTTTGTCATGCCTGTATGTCTTAATCCCTGATTGATCCAAAATCACTTAGCATCATCTGCAGATTTTCTTACTTTCCCTGCCTTCAGATTATGAATAAACAGCCTCAGTCCCAGGAGAGGCACTGCAAACACTTCACTATTAACCTCAGTGCTAGATGAAAGCTGTCTCTTTATCCTTTGTATCCTTTGCTGTCTCCCAGCCCATTTCCACCCCACAGTAGAACATTACCTTTCACCTTCTGGGTGCCTGCTTTTCTTTAATAGCCTCTTTGAGGGGCTTCAAGAAAAATCTGAATAATTACATCTGCCAGTGCTTCTTTACCTACTAATTTGTTGACACTTTAATGAATCCTTATGGTTGGCAGCCAGGTTTTCCTCTGGCATAAATCAGCACCATTTCTGTAATTGTCTCATTTTCATCTAGGTGGTTTTATAACAGCTCCTTAAAATAGCATTGCCTCCCACTGAAGGCTCATCAGTCTCTTACTGCTCCAACTACCCCAGAAATTTCCATTTTAAATTTACTGCTCTCCAGGACTGCAGTTTAGCAATTGATTTTAATGCTTCACTTTTTTTTTTTTTATTTCTTAGGAGCTTAACAACTTCTTTTACAAGATCTTCTGCACTCATAGATGGTTATATTTCTAGTCACATTATCTTCAGCTTGTCAGCAGAAGAGTTTAACTCCTACCCAGCCTCACACCCTTTTGCCAGCTATGCACTGTTGTATGGAAATTCCCAGAAAATCCCATGCCTCTGATGCAATGTCCACATGCAGTCGATTGGAAGCTGGAAAGTTATTCTCAGTAACCAACTGAACCCCTTTTACCTTCACTGCAGGCTTTGTCTGTAACTGACAGTTACATTTAGTATCTTTTTCTCCAGTTCTGCTTATTTCCCTCTCCATCACGCTCTGCATAGCTCAGCTGATTTCATATTCTGCACAGCATTGAAGCTACCAAAGCTGCATAAAAGCTCCTTTGATGCACTTAGAAATGGGATTGTATTTCACAGCTGAATATAAGAGAAAAGAGATGGGAAGTGATGAGCTAAGATGTTCCTTCTGGTCTGATATTCCAAATTTCTGCCACCCTAATGGACATGGTAACATCCTGACAGCAGCACACCCAGTCTAACCCAGAGGTTTCAGTTGGCTTCAGGTCAGGCCATCATCCATGCCTGGGTTTTAGACAGGTTCAGTTTTGACCTCCTTTGCCTTTTCCTGAAGAAGGATTTGCAGAATTGGTTCAAAACAGTGAGTTTCCACATTTTCTCTTTGTCTTTTCCCTACCTTCTGCCTTGCACCCACCAGTCAAGCAGCAAACTGCCCAGCTAGCCAGATGTTCCCCAGGGGTTCTCACCTCGAGGCACTTCTGCAGAAACAAAGATATCAGGCAAAAAATGCTCTTGAACACACATCCCTCTTGCACACCCCTGAGCAAAGGCTCTGCCTGGGGAACTTCTTTTTCCCTGGTGTTGTTTTCAACAGAGCAGATTCCTCCATCCTGGGTCACCTTCACCACTGACCCACACATTTGGGGTGGTGGCACCTGCTGTAACTTTCAGGACATTTTAGTGCTCATTTCTCTCACGGGTGCTCGTAGATCCCAACTGGATTCCTCTTACACATCCCATAGGACAAGGACATTACAACCTCAAAGCCATGATCCCATTCCCTTTTAGTCTTTCCTAGTATTCACCCGGATATTCTCCAAGTGCTTGAGACACTGGAGTGAGGTAAGAGAGCATCCAGGGCAGCAAACTTATCCTTTAATGAAGGCCAAGGGGCTTCATGCATAATAAATGAGCCATTCTTTCTTTAGTTCTAACAAGCCTCCCTCAGCTGGTCTCTGCAACTTTCTTCTCCTGCTTTTCTTTTTTTAATGTGAGGTTGGCATTGGTTCTCCTAGGGCAGAAAATAACCTCATTTAACTGCTGAGCAGAAACCTTTCAGATGAGAATTTAATATGTGACCAGAGATCCCACAAAATTTTAGCTCAATGCCCACCAGCATCCTATTACATTGAGTGTGTAAACCTTGTTCAGAAAGAGTACAAAATTCTTTTGTAAGCAAAATTCTTTGGAAGCATCCAAATGCCACCAAAAGACATGGTTTTCCTAAAAGTAGAGTCTTTGAAGACAAATGCTCTGTTACTTTGTACTCTGAGGAAGGAGATGCTCTGAACTGAAGGCCCCAACTTCTGAAGTAAGATGTGCTGCATCTCTTTGCTCTATGGCTGGTAAATTTAATCCACAAAGTGAATTTTTTATTCCCTAGTGGGAATATGGAAAGAAAGGGGTTGAACAAATGTTTCAAAGAGAAGATCAATGTAAGAAAAAGGATATGCTGAGAGTCTAGTAAAACTTTGATTTCTTAATAGCAGCAAGCAAGCCTGGAAAAATCAATGGATTCACCCTCCCAAGGAAATTAAAATCCTCCCTTACCCAGGACTGTGTTACTGGTTGTTATTGAACTTCACATGATTGCTTGCAGCATGTAACAACAGCAATCATCTGTAATGTAAATGTATTCAATATTGCAGTCTACAAATAGCAATAATTTTCATTGGCATTCTCTGAGTCTCCTCAGCTGTATGCTCTTAGAAAAGCATATGTCCAGGATGAGATTCCAAATTCTGTCATCTTTGGCTCAGTTTAGCTGTAGCCTTGACTTGAGTATTATTTGGTTTTGTTCTTCTTTTATTTTATATTATTTTAACTTAGTAATCGGATGTTCAAGGAGATTTATTTAATGGCATTTTAAAAACAGTTCCTTCATAATACGTGTCTATATCCATAATTATGTACACATAATTACTTACACATTGTTTAACTAGATGATCTTTAAGGTCCCCTTCCAACCCTAGGCATTCCATAAGTCTAGGATTGTAGGTTATGGTACACACATAAAACCATACCAGAATATGACATTATTGATTAAACCTGATTTTTAAACTCTATCTGTGATGAAAACTTAAGGCAGACAAATAATTATTAAGACAGAACTAAAACCTGAACAGAGTTCAGAAGAGGATCTTAATAGTCACAAGGATGAAGTTTGCTGTGTTAGATGAAATGGAATGGGTTTAAGGATGTTGTTTTTCATAGTAAAATTGCCACTGCTGAGATGTCTCCTACAAATATACCAGAGCATTTCAGACACATTTGTCTCGTGTTAATTCACACCAGCCAGCATCCCAGACAAAAATAATGGCCCACAGGTCTGACACATGGGGACTTTCTACATGTCTTTTACCTTCTGACCCTTAGAAGCCACCATTCAACAAGACTCTGGAGCCAGAAATGTTGACCAACTGGAAGATCTGACAGCCAGGGTGATAATTTACTGGGAAACAAGGGAGGCCTGGGGGAGACTTTGTGATAAAAATTCATTTCCTCCTCATCTGAGCCAAAGTATCTCAGAAATCCTTCAAAACCATGGTTTCCCACCTTCTGGCTTGGTCTGAATTTCAGAACTCTCAGGAAGGCATCAGCATCACATCCCTAAGCCACCTTTGTAGTTTGGTATCAGTGTGACACTCCTCAGCCACAGGGCAGCAAGTTTTTAGGTACTTCAGTCCAAACTGAAGCAATTTTATTGTTTTATTAATGCCTTGGGAATTTTAAAGGAGAGGTCTTTATGAAATGATGACCTTACTCTTTTTGTCTTTTGAAATCAACTTCATTTTCTCACTCAGGAGAGGTCTGAAGAAGTATCTGTGTATTTACAAGGCTAAGGTGCTAAATCCAATTAGATGAAAATTTGGCAGTAAATTAATAACATTTTTTAAGGAATCATTTTTTTGGAAGTCTGATTTGTGGCCTCATGACAGTGGGGCAGGCTTCAAGCATGAGGTCTTCTTTAATTGGATTCATATTTCACAAACTAACCACACTTCAGTACTCTGAAAGGAACATCCTGATTTCAAATGAGGTTATGGATAAATAGGTGGAAAAAAATCTAGGAAACAAATGCCAATTTGTTCTTTGGCTGCTTCATTAAAGCTAACACAATATGGAAAGTAATTATTCCTTTGAACTTCTTTTTTGTGATGTTAAAACTGTAGGAAGCTGGAATTGCTGCCTGGGTGTATAAATAGGCTCTAACCAGACTGAGCTTATAAAGACTTAAGTGACAAATCTTGAGAGGTTTGAAACTCCAGCTTTGGCACGAGAGAGAGAAAGAAAAGCAGAAGATTCTGGAAGAAAACAAAACAATTCTGAAACTCATTTAGAGTTAATTTTGGAAAAAATTGTAAAACTTCAACAAGATTGTGTCTGTCTCACTGTCACCCAATAAGCTGTGCTTAAGGGTTCACCCCGTGTTTTCTAACAAGCTCATGTTCATAGAATCACAGAATGGGTTGGGTTGGAGGGACCTTAAAGCTCCTCCAGTCCCAACCCCATGGGCAGGGACACCTCCCCCAGCCCAGGGTGCTCCCAGCCCCATCCAACCTGGGCTGAGACACTGCCAGGGATGGGGCAGCCACAGCTTCTCTGGGAAACCTGGCACAGGGGCTCAGCACCCTCACATTAAAGAATTTTTTCCTCATGTCTGACCTAAGTCTCCCCTCTTCATGTTTTTTTTGTTGTTGTTGTTCTCATACTCAAAACAGTTCTTACTGATTCTTCCCCACTATGCTGGGTTCTCATCTGGTTTTTAACTTTTTTTTTAAACAAAGCTGAAGAATTCAGAAGTGATGAAGTTACATCCTGGCACCATGTACAAAATATGGGATGGGGCAAAACTTCCTTGGACAACCGAGGCCAGGGGCTCAGCACCCTCACAGGGAAGGATTTTTTCCTAATGTCCAACTTCAGTCTTCCCTGGGACATTCCACCCATCATTTGTTCTTTCTGCTCAAGGCAAACTCAAAGCCCTTGCTCCTAAGTGTGGTGAGGGACACATAGAAATGGTGTCCTTGCAGTGAGGTTGAAGACAACATTTCCAGCCCCTTTTCCTGGGATGGATGTGGGCAGCCCTGAGCTCACCATGCCTGTGTTCCAGGCTGGAATGCCAGGAGCCAGCTTTGGTTTTGGAAGGCACACACCTGTGTGAGCTCCTCAGCTAAAGCAATTCCAGCACAGCTCCATGGTTTCTGAACCAGACACAGTCAGAGAACAGGAACTTGGATCTGTTTGTACCCATCCATGCTGACCAGTTCTGAAAATCCCAGTGAGTCACCTCTCGTTGTAAAGCTGCTTCAGCTTCCACTCCCTCCCACAGCACAAAAGACCATCTCATTTCTTTTTGTGCTTCTGAGTTGTGCCTTTTGACTTCCCTTTGTGCAAATACAAAATACGAAGAGCAACAAGAGACAATATTAATTACCAACAAGTCTTGGCTCTTGCAGGGAACCTGAAGTGCAGGTTGGCAAGCAGCTGGTGAGCTAAGCCTGGAGCTGCATGGGCATTTGGAGGCATCAGCCCTGTTCAAGTCTCAAAGTGTAATTGTCTCCTTTTTTTTTCTTTATTTTTTTAAATGTATCTTGACTTTGTTTTTTCAACTCAGACCAAAAATAACAGGAGAGCTGTGTATGTGTGTGTGTAGAGAAGCTCAAGCAGATGGGAGGGAGGCATCAGTCCCTTGGGGTGCTCCTGGGCAGAATGTCACTGCTGATCACCAGCTGGCATCCTGCAGGAAGGAGCCACTGCATTTGTCTCCTCCTTACTCACACTGCTGCAGAAGAGGGAATAAAATTGCCTTTCCTATCACAGACTCACAGAATGCCAGGGCTTGGAAGGGACCTCTGCAGATCAGCAAGTCCAACCCCCCTGCCAGAGCAGGAAAAAACTAGGGAACTGGGTCTATGAAGGGGTTTTTGCAAATCTCTCTGGGGTAGAAAGATGTGTCAGATGGAGGGATACTGGGTGTATGAAGTTTTTGACCAGTCTCTCTAGGGTAGGAGAGTGTGTCAGTGCCAGGACAATGAGTGAGCTTTTGAAATCCTTTTGTTTTTAAAGTGCAGGTAAATGGAGAAATCCTTAAATGAGAAAACACTCTTGACAGACAGTGTGAGTATGAAGAAAATGGATGCTGTCTAAAAAGAGGATGTGATCCCTGCAAATAAGCTGTTTGAGTCCCCTGCAGCTTGCTGCTGCATTCTTCTGTTGCCTCCTGGGTAAGGTGTGCATTAGAAGCATTTTTAGTCAGTCAAAACAGACTTTGCCACTTTGCCCTGTTGGTTTGGGGTTTTTTTGGTTTTGGTTTTAGTTTTGGTTTTTGTTGTTTTTTTTTTTTTGTCAGTTGTTCTTTAGGGCTAAACAAAAACAGGGCTCTGGTCTTCCACTGCTGCTGTAATACAAAGAAACATCAAGAAATGTCAAAGGAGCCACTCCATGTTTAGGAGCCACTTTCTGGGATTGGGAGTGACTGAGCAAACACAAGGATATTTGCACTGGTTTACTTTTTTATGAGATTTTAAGATTGTCTTCCTAGATAAAAATCAGGCAGAACAGAGACGTTCCCTTTGGTGTTTTTAATTTTGATTCTGTGCTGTTGATCTTGGTTAAGCAACAAGGTGAAAGAAAAGCAAAGAAGCAGGAAGCCCCCCTCCCCCCTGTTATCTTCTGAGTAGGAGTGTCAGTAATGGTCAGACTGTTCCATAGGATTTTTTATCACATACATCAAACAGCCAGTGCTGAACTAGGGGAACAATTGAATCAATTCAATGCCAGATATTAATAACAGCAAAAAAATGGTGTCTGAAGGGATTCTTTTAACTGATGTATTCAGGCAGAGCAAAGTAGGTTATTATGTTTTAAGCAGTATCTTTGTCAGACAATCTTCTTAAAAGAAAAACAGTCTGGATAACAATACTTAGGATTTACACACTGCTTGTCAGTTTTTTACTTTATCTGCCTCCAGTCACCACACCCCTGATGACTACTTAAGCATTGTCCCTTCTTTTATGTTGTTTTTTTTTTGTTCTCAACTATTTCTGCTGTTGCTCTTTCTGTATCAACAAAGGTTGATGAAACCAGCCCTAAAATAGCAGTGGTGTTGAATTGCCATCTCTCCCTTCACCACTGACCTGGGTTTATTTCTTCTAAAGTGGGAAAGGTAGGCACAGAGGTGGCCTTGGCCAGCATGCACATGAATTCATTCCCAAACTTGTCACTCCTGGAGCTGTGTCTCTCTGAAGCAGCTCTTAGCTGCTCAGTCATAGAATCATAGAATGGTTTGGGTTGGAAGGGACCTTAAAGCTCCTCCAGTCCCAACCCCATGGGCAGGGACACCTCCCCCAGCCCAGGGTGCTCCCAGCCCCATCCAACCTGGGCTGAGACACTGCCAGGGATGGGGCAGCCACAGCTTCTCTGGGAAACCTGGCACAGGGGCTCAGCACCCTCATGGGGAAGATTTTTTTCCCAATTTGAAGGGACATTTGCTTTGTGGAAACTCTCTCTTACCCAAGCCAGTATGCCCAGGGTGTTAGAAGTGACCCAGTCACCACACCTCCCTGGTTCAGGGTTTCCTGTTATTGCAAAGCTGGGGATGAAAACAGGAGAGAACTGATGTTGACTTGCCTTAGCTGGCATCTCTTCCTGCCAAGGCTCTCCCATGTGTGGACACTTCCCCTGCTCCATAAATGCACAGAGAAGGAGCCTGGGAGGCATGATGAAGTTATCTCCCCTGACCTTGTGCCCATTCAAGGCCAAGTTCATTTTCACCAAGTTAACCACATACAAAGCAAAACCCAACACAACCTGTCTGAATTTAGCTGTGGACAAATCCAAGTGGTGCAGATCCTGGGTGTTATTCCATCTCCACACCCTGTGAAATGCTGGAGCCTGCCCCAGAGCCTGTGAAAGTCAAGAGGTGTCTTCCCAATGTCAGGCTGTGTGCTCCTTTCAACAGGAGCTCCATGAGATGGAAACAAAGAGAAATATGACTAATTATTTATGCACAGCATGCTGCTGGTTTCAAAGCATCTCAATCAGTCACTTTTAATTCATGTGAGAGGCTTTCCTTTGATATCTAATTACCAAACAGGAGGGAAGTCTCTGACTCTGCAGAATACTAAGGAATTTCAAAGTGAAAACTGATTTTTTGCCAGGAAATGTTTTGTTTGTTAGTTTTCTTTTCTTTTCTTTTCTTTTCTTTTCTTTTCTTTTCTTTTCTTTGCAAAGTCTTTCAGACAGCAATTCCTGGCCAACTGTACTTTCTGGACCACTTAAATTCCATGTGTTAAACCAAGCATAAGTGGCTGCCCCAGAGGGCACAGGGGGATACCTGTGTCCTACCTGAATTATAAACTGCTACTGCTCTGTCCATTTGGTGTATGAAATAAAAGGCAAAAATTTAATAGCACTGTTCAATCACTAATTTTTTTGATGAATACTTTGTTCTCAATCTATTTTTTTTAATATATGGTGGATATGGTGCATTATTGAGTTTTTGTACCCTTCTGCAATAATATTATGCTTTGTTTTGCTGCAGGGGACAGCAGCAAGACAAAAGCTCCAAAAAGCAAATTAGCTTCTGCTAGTGGCATTAGGACACTTCTAATGCCACAATTACCAGGGCAAAATTTCTCCCAGTAAATCAGCCTCCTGCCTGAGCTTTAGAGCAATGTTTGAACAGAGGAGAGAGGAATTTTCAAGCCAAGTCTGAGGCACAACAAGAGGGGACATTCCTGTCACAGTGGCATCTGTCAACACTGCACTCATCCCTCTCCAGGGTTTTAGACCAAGGTGTTTTGCTACCAGGTGCTGTTGCCCCTTGTTTGCCCTCCTCTAAGTGATGTCTGCAGCTTGAGAGGATTTTACACTCCAGGGCTGTGTGTTCAGCTGTAGGTTCAAGCCATCCACTGTTCCTAAAAGATTTCACAGCAGATGCTGCTTCACAAGCAGCTTGAGTGCTACTGCCCTTCAGATGGGTTTTTTGCCCTGGTAGTAAAGAGGTGTGAAATAAAAAGGAATTATTTTGAGGACTGTGTGCTGGAATCACTCAAAGGCCATGTTGGTTAGGTGTCTGCTAAAAGTGGTTCACAGACTCATAGAATCATAGTTTGGGTTGGAAGGGAACTCAAAACTCATCCAGTTCCACCCCCCTGCATGGCCAGGGACAGCTCCCACCAGCCCAGGTTGCTCCAAGCCCCATCCATCCTGGTCTTGAATTTTTCCAGGGATGGGGCTTCCACATCCTTGCTAGGCAACCCATGCCAGTGTTCCACCATCATCCTCATAGTGATGAATTTCCTCTTAATGTCTATCCTAAACTTCCCTTCTTCTGGTTTTAAACCCATCCCCCTTGTTCTAGCACTACACACCCTTGTAAAAAGTCAAATCCATATTGTTCCAGTTTAGATACCAGAATGCCAGGCAGGACCAGTGTCAAACACTTTGCACAAGCCCAGGTAGAGGGCATCAGTTGTTCTCACTTGCTTTCCCTTATTTCACTCATAAAAACTTCACAGCTTGGAAAAGAGTGAGCAAAGCAGGGATTCTGGTGAATCCCAGTGGTACTTGGGATCACAAGCAAAGGGGGGGGGTGATGCAAAGTTGAACAGGACTGAATCTACCAGCATCCAGCCCCTTTGGGGATTGGGGGTCCAATGTGACTGAAACTGCCTATTTTCTGCCCTGGTGCAAGTTGCTTAGATGACTAAATTAAGTGTTTGCAGTCAGATAACCCCACTGTTTGATATCCTGGAGGTATTTCCTCCAGCAAATATAGGGAAGTGCTGAACAAGGGTCTACTGAAGGTGCTGAGGAAACTCTGTCTTTTCATCTTGGCTTCAAATGCTTGAAGGACACCACTCTGCTTCAGCCACATCCACTCAACACTTCCCTCTGGAGATAGGACACAACTGCTGCTCCCACACAACTGCTTCACCCTCACATCACTTTCACAATCAAAGTTCTTCCTGCTGTCACAGGTGTTTTGTCCCTGAATCTGTTTACCCTTTTCCTTATCACTCATGAGTTCTGGTGGCATCAGCACCAGGGACCCCAGTCCTGGCTGCTGTCTCCTCCTTCCTCCTCCTGCTCCTCCTCCTCCACCCAGCAACCAGGATGGGCTTTCCCTCCCCAGCTCCCAGGACTGGAATTCCAAGGCAGTATCCTACTCTTCCAAGTCTTGGCAGTGAAGACCAGCACTGATTTAAACAAGTTGTTTAAACCCCAGCTGGCAAGGACACAAATGCAACGTGTGATGTCTTCCCACATCTCCCAGAGTGCCCAGTTTTGTGGCACTGAATGGTGACCTTTGACAATGTCACCTTTGTCCCCAAGACTCTCTGTTTTAATCTAGGTTGGATGGGGCTTGGAGCCACCTGGTCTACACTTCCAGGGATGAGGTATCCACAATTTCTCTGGGCAACCTGGGCCAGGGCCTCACCACCCTCACAGTCAAGAATTTCTTCCTAATGTCTGACCTAAATCTCCCCTCTTTCAGCTTAAAACCATTCTCCTTTGTCCTATCACCACACACCCTTATAAAGAAAGTCCCTCCCCAGCCTTCCTGATGCCAACAACCAGACAAACACGATTACAGTCAGAAAGACAGCTCTGTCCATCCATGAAGCTGAAAGGTTTGTTAATCTTTGGGATTATTCCCAAACCCTGAGGGATACAGAATCCCTGGTGGGCAGCCCTCCACAGAGCAGTACTTGAAGAAAGTGAAGGTCGGGAGAACTTAATCCACCTGCAGAGCTCAGCTCCCTGGGGAGGTGAAACTTTGGGCTTGGGCAGCACAACTCTTATTGTTATAAACCCATCTACAAGTTTCAGCTGTACAGCTGTAAGCAAGGTAAAAGAAAAGCTAGCTAGCATTTTCTCACCAGTTTATGGGAGGAAAAGGCAGGTAACTAAGATATTTAAATGCTTATGTTGAGGGAAAGGAAAAGAATGGGCTTCTTTGTGACTCAAGTGCATGGTGTGGAAAGGAAAAGGTAAATAAAAATGTCTTTTTAATGCAGAAGAAGTTAAAAAGCACCTATGCTAGGAGTAGCACTTCAGGATCTTGTCTAAGCAATTGTATATCTTGCCCCATATATCTCAGTGCCTTTCCTTTTTATCACAGTCCTCAATAAGCCAGGGACAGACAGTGTGGTGAGGGCACCTCTTCTCTTCAAGTATGATCACAGCTCCAGCTCATTTCCTCTGTTCTTGGTCCCAGCAGCACTTCAGGTGAGAGGAAGTTTAGAAACAGGGAATGCCTGAAGGACCAGAGTTGGGTGGGGAAAGCAGTGAAGTGAAATGAAAACATCTGCAAGGATTGCAAAGCAACCCATGAAAAGTGATGCTAGAAATATGTTGAGCATGGCTAAATGAGAAAGGAAGATGATAATAAAACTCCTCATTCTTTTCAGAGCCTAAAGCAGCCAAGAGATTACTCAGTGTGGGGCACAGCCAGCAGCCTTGGGTTGAAGTAGCAAAAAGAAAACACTGGCTCAGAGGCAGATGGAAAAAAATGGAAGGGGCAGATCTATTGGGCTGTGGAACAGTCTCTTGAGAGAAATGTGGGAAGTCCAATGCCTGTTCATTTTAAATAGTCTGGACAATGTGATGAAAAGTGCACACTGGGAGGAAAATATCTCAGAAGAAAACTATTAAAAAAAAAAAAAAAAAGGCAAAAGTATACCCCAAACCCTCAATAAAATGGCTTCATTTGTGGATTAGTGGTGGTCCTCTTTAGCCAAACTCACCAAGTGGTGCAGAATGGCTTGCTGAACTTTCCCAAATTGTTTTTGATTCATCACCTGGAGCAAGGCTGGAAGTTACCTGTAAGGAGTTCAGCAAATAGCCTTGAAAGTTATGGCAAATGATAGTGCTCTTCATCAACACACCTCTGACATCTCCTCCTCACTGTGTTGCCTGACCTCAGCACAGCAAGACACATCCTCAGTGTCATACAGCTACTGGCAGAGATTTTGTCCTGCCACTCTGTCACCTCAGGTGGTTTTTCTGGCCCCTATAAAGTCACTTCTACAGAGTTCCCAGTCTCTAGACTCCACTGAGCTCAAGTTCAACTCAGAGATCTAAGTTATATGGAAAGTTTTAAGTCTCAGCTCAATGTGGTGCTGAGACACCTCATATAAACTAAAGTATCAGAAGGGTTGGACCAGATGAGACTTGAGGTCCCTTCCAACCTGACATTCTGATCCCATGCCCAAACACTCTGCTGAGCTTCAAAGCTCCTCCAGAGCAGAAAACAAAAAGGTCTTATGGTAATGCACCGCAACTTTAAGATAGTTTTTAAAAGAAAAAAAATTGTTTGAGTCAATAAGAGACTTCTGTTTAATGAAACTTAGTTTTCAGACTCCTGAACTACCTCGTAATATTTCATCTGTCTCTTAGTAAGACTCATTTGAGTTTAGTTGAAAAACATGAGTTTAAAATTTAATTCTGAAATTTCACTGTGAAAATGCTCCTTCAGTCATGACACCTTCCTCCTACCAACCTTTGCTGATTTTCCTAGGGCTAACGTGCACCTCCCTGTAGCTCCTCCACTTCTGCCTCTCCCTAGAGTCCTGCTTTCAAGAGAACTTCTCCTAAAGGACAATCCTTTCCCTGGAGGAGCAGAACATTTTTCTCACAACTTGCAGCTGGAGGCTTCTTTGGGAGGAGAGACTCAGCCCTTGCCAAGTATCCTGTGCTTTTATGGCATTGTCCAAGGGATCTGCATGGCTAATAAAGAGCTTGCCTGACTTGTGGAGCTGCAATTTCAGAATTCAGAATTTCAGAATTGTGGAGCTGCCTTTCAGAATTCAGAAGCTAAGAGCAGAGCTGCTCCTGCTCACTTCACTCTGCCTCAGTAGAAAGGTGCCTTCATGAAGCCTGCAGCAAGATCAGGATGCTCTCCCCTCACCACTAAGTCTCTCCTGTTACCTAAAATTCAGGAAATCTCATCCAGAGGTGATCATTACCTATACCAAGAAGGGGGCAAGCACATGGGTCTAATGAAGAGCCACCTGGTCTGCTCTTTCCAGTTTGATGTTGTTGTGCCTGGAGACTGTTCTTTTGCAGCCTGTCAGTCCCAAGAGGATGTATGTGATGTGCTGGCCTCCCCTGCCCAGCTTTGCCATCAATTCTCTGCTTGCTCTGGAGCAGCTCATTTTTAAAGTCTGCAAGGGAACAGCTCGACCTCTGTCACAGGCATTGATTCAGGGACTGCCAGAAAAGGCACTGGATTCAGGGAGGTTTTGTAGGTACCATTTCCATGGATCTGTGACCTGCTGAAGGAGAAGTGGCTGACCCTCAAGCCTTGGGAAATTTGTGAAAGAAGCCACAGGCTTGAAAAGCACGCACACGAACACCACCCCTGTGCAAAGCCAGTGATGGGGCTTCCAAAACATGCAGTGTTTCATAATCCCATCCCTCCTGCCCAGCTCCTGCCCTGGGGGAAGGAGAGGAAACATCACGGAAGCAGCTCACCCCCAGACAGGCTGCCAAGCAGCTTTCTTTTACAATGACTCCATACTAAGGCACATTGTCAGATAATTATTTCATGAGCTGGAATGCGTGTTGGGACAGAGCAATCTTTGCCCTCTCCTTTTCATCTCCTGTCAGGAACAAGATGGGAAGATGCACAGAGGGAAAGGAAAGCCTTTGAACACCCATGTGTTTACTTCTCTTTAATAGCCCTGAGTCCAGAGAAAGTCAGGGAGTTCACTGGCAAGAGTTAAAAATTCAGGAGACCTGGCCAAGAAATTTGTAAGCTTTACATGATTTATCTCACCTTGTGCCATAAATGCACGAGGAGAGGTGGCCCTGCTTGAGCAGCTGTGATGGGGCATTAATTCCAGGGGCTGTCCATGATAACTCCACTCTAAAAAGCAGGGAGGTGATCAATCTGCTTTGCCATCATTCCTAACAGAAAGAGCTAATCAGACACACTGAAACACTGTGCATCAGTCAGGCCAAAGGCATTCATCAGGGAAAGATTCAAACCTTTCAGAGGAATGGATTGCTGCTCTCTGATGAGTGCTCTGGAAGATGTAAGGCACTTCCCAGTTAAACAAATGGATGGGGAATGCAGACCTTGAAGAACAGGGAGACAAATGTTGGCAGTTCTATAGCTATCATCTGGAAAACAAGAGCCTGGGATAAATACATGTTTTCAAAAACAACAGAATCTTTCTTGTGAAATCTTGAATCAGGCATTTGCTCACCACACCAAGGCTTGAAGGGAGACACATTTTGGAAAGGAAGACATTGCTGGGTCCTGTCCATAGAGGGGTGGAGAGAGAGCTGCAACAGGGCCCCAGGAAGAATAGAGAGGAAAAATGAGTTTTCTTTGCACAGATCGCACCAACCTCCTCCTGTGTGCTCCTTCTGGTACCCCCAGGGGATGCTCCAGAACCAAACCCAATCAGAGTGGGCTTGCCTGACTTTTACTAACACAGTCTCTACTAGCTTAAGTCATCTGCCTTTGCCACTTGCATGCTAATCTTTTAAATTTAACTCTTACAATTATTTCTTCCCCTGTCACAGGTTTGGTTTTTTGGTATGTTGTGGTTTTTTTTTCTTGCTATAAAAAGCAATTGGCTCTGTGGGTATTGATTTGCAGCACTCATGCATATGGAGAGGCTTGATTGCTAATTGAAGAAGGGTAAATCCAGTGAGCTGTGTAAGATTTGGAGTATAAGGAGAAAACTTACAGGGAAAATATCAATTTGATAAACAGCACATTTAGAATTCCTTTCCCCTCAGCCCATTAAAGCAACTGATGAGTCACCAGCAGGTGGCTGTTACAGAGATAAAAATTGGATTCAAAGAGGAAAAGGAAAAAAAAAAAAAAGTATGAACGTCCCCTCAAATGGTTTAATTTTCAATACCCAGGCAAGTCATCTGCACAGTTGTCACCAAATCAATAGCCCACCATTAAGTGTGCAGTCACACAGCAGAGAGAGTGAAAGGAGTGAGATCTGGAGGGATCAGTAGGCAGTTTGCTTGTTCCAGCTGCTATGGAAATGCAGCCCCAGAGCTGGTGTTCCTGCTGCACATGGTGTGTGAAGCTCATTCCCAGGATAATGCCACTGAGAAATGGATTGGATCCAGGGATGATTGTGTCCCTCTGTGTCCCACAGTGGGCATGTACTTGCAGCAGCACACAGAGGCATGAAATTGAAAGGTTATTTGATGTAAAAGAAAAATTAATCAGTGGTGGAACTGCTTCAGGGAATGAATGTGTCTCACAGCATCTCACCCTCTCCTCCCTCCTTTGGTTGTTACTTTTCTCCTGAGCTTTCACCAAGTGTGCACACAACCACCACCTTTCTGCAATCACCACATGGTGCTGCTTCACTTTCCAGAGAATAAAAAAGAGGTAGGGAAAGAGAAAGAATAGGAAAAAAAAAAAAAAAAAAAAAGAAGCCAAAGATGGATCCAAGGAGCCTACAGGTGGGTAAACCCAACCAGATGGGATCTGGGATTTCCACACTGCCTCTGCAATGGATTTCTCATTTCACTCTGCAATGGCCTCATCCTGGTCCAGCCAGGTCAAACCTCCCTGCAGCTCCACCTCCTTCCAAGAGCATCAGTCCTGTGCTCAGCTTGCTACCCCTGGGCACCAGAAAGGCCAAACCATGCTGCTCCACTCACATAATTTTTTTCCTGCAAGCCCACATGAGAGGGAACAAGAATTGAAGCTCAGCAGCACTGAGCAGAGCAGGACCTGCCAGCCCTGGAAGCTGCAGCACCCTGAGAGGCACCAACATCACTGCAACAGATTTGTCAGGTTGTTTAAACAAAGCACAAAGTGTAAGTATTCAAAGCAATGAAAGGAAGCCAGGTAGACAGAAAGGGCTAAATTTGCTAAATTGATTTGCAGGAGCTGCATTTAAATTAGACCTGGCCTATAAAACAGAGGATGACAGGAAATAAACAGAGGCATAAATAATTGAGGTTACAGTGAGGTTTTAAACTAAGGGATGCTGTTCACTTGGATGTCTTGTGTCAGCAGAACCAATACCTCCTCATTCTCTTCCTAAAATTCCCATCACAGCCCTGAGGCCACTGCTGCCCTCCTGTGCTCCTGCCTGGCCCTGGGAGAGCACAGCCCTGGGATTTCTCAGCAAGGTGCTCAGAGCAGAGCTGGGTGAGGAAGGGTTGTGAGGATGCTCATCAGGGCTTCCCCCCCTTGCTTCACCACTCATTTTAGCTCATTTCACCCTTGAAAGATGCTGATGTTCAGGACCAGGGGCTGGCTGGGGTGGTGGGACAAGTCCTGGATGGCAAATCCTGCCCTACAGGGTTGGCCCTTGCTGCTCCTGGACAAATCCTGCCATCCAGATTTGTAATTTCCAAAGCAAAAAAAATATGTATCTGTACATCTTGCTTTGAGCACCACAGCCATGTGCCAGCATCCTCACACCTCAGTCCATGTCCTCATATGGACTCAAAGCATTAGATTTGGATTTGAGGTGCTAAACAGAGTTTGGTCAACACTCCCTTCCAGTCACGCCCAGAGGCTTTCGGTTCAGGAGTGAAACTGCCTGACTTGCCACTCCTCAGCCTGTGGTTACCATCTTCTGGTACCACAAACCAGTCCCAATGCCTGTAGTTCCCATCCTCTGGTACCACAAACCAGTCCCAGTGCCAGTTTTCAACTCAGTTCCCTTCCAGGCACAGAGCCAGCAGAATGGGGCAGTGAAAAAAAACAAAACAAAAAAACCAAAAAACCATCAAAACCCCACAAAAAAGATCTTCCTAAAATCACACATTTCCCTGGTGCTTTTTAAATCCTGACATTCAGTTATCTCAACTAAAAAAAAAAAAAAAAAAAAAGGTATTACAAGGCAGTGGGGGTTCCTTAATAGATAAGCAAGCTCTAAGGACCAAAGGTAAACATCAAACTGTGCCATGGGATTCACTTATCTTTATTTTTAGTCTGAACTTGAAGGGCCAATTTGGAGTTGCAGTAAATGAGCACAATTAGGGATTGTCCCCATTCCCATCAGGAGGCTCTGCTCCTACAGGCATCCAGGATTTGGAGGATTAGGGCTGCAGGACAGACAGGAGAGGAGGGGTCCAGCCAGCCTCCTGCTCACTTCACTCCTTGCTGGAAGAAGTTCTGGGAAAAGATTTCTGGAAGAAAGAACTTGCTCAGAAGTACAAGCACAAGCTGGTGGCAACTTTGGTGAAACAAGAGGCAAACTGAAGCCATCCTGGGTTTTTTTCCACTGCTTTCCAGATCCTGCTGCTGCCTCCTGATGCTGCCCATATGCTCATAATGTTGGGAGTGCAGATGTGCATTCTGTACCCTCACCTGCCTCATTAGCTGCTCACATGACCACACCATGGTTTGTTGGTTTTTTAACTCCTTTTATCCTGCAGTTTTGATGATCTTGCCCATTGCCTCCAGTTCCAGACCACACTGCAAACCCCAGAGCTCTGGGTGCAGCACGGGACCCCATCTCTCACTGGAGCAAGTCAGCACTTTCATAATAATAATATTTCATACCTAACAGAATTAAAGTGCAACTGAACCCAAGCTTCCTCGTGGTTCTGGGATTTGGGTTAGGAAAGCTTGGAGATAAGAGTCTCTGGCTTGTGAGCTGAGGGGAAAGCACAAAACACCTGCAGCTTTTGAATGGTTTCATATTATTCGTATAATAAGCCAGGGACTTATTGGTCCCCCAACCTTTGGGTTTGGTGAGTGACCCAGAAAATGCTTTGCTGGGCTCAGATTTTCTGGCAGCTCCTTTCTAAGCAGAAGCATTTCATTTCCAAACCCCAGTGCCTTGTGTTGGCCTGTTTGTTTTGGTTGCAGGGGATTGAGTTTCATCTTGTTCAGCACACAGTAGTTGCTGTTGGAGTGATGGTATCTGTTTTTAAGTTGCCTGTAATTAAAGTTGTTTTCTAATCATCAGAGTGCTCCCTGTTAGGATGGGAGTGATGTTTACAAGTTTAGTCTCTGTCACACAAATTTCCACTCAAGTGCATATCCTGCCTGGAGCTAACAAAAGAAAATCTTTAAGAAGAATTGAACTGGTAAAAGGAAATGGTAATTAATTAAATAGTCCTATGGGAAGGCCAGAATGGGATTATACACTGTTGCTTCTTTTTTCCAATAGCTTTTCCTTTTTTTTTTTTTTTTTTCACTTGTATCCTTTTTTAAAAAAAATCTTTTATTACTCCTCTTAAAGCTGTTGTTCCTTGCCTAGGAAAAAAACAAAGGGGGGAAAGTTGAGGATGTATTCAAAATACTTTTTTAATGACATAAGTTTTTGAGCATCTGTGTGAGGCTTTCTGCTGTGCTCCCAGAGACACAAACACCCCAGCCCTGAGAGAGGGGAGCAGCATTGCTTTTCATCTACCAGCATGGCTCATGGAGTTGGGACACCTCCAGAGTATGACAGGAGCAGGGAATAAGCCACCCCATCCAAACACTGCAGATCTTCTTTGCAGATTATCTACAATCCCAGCAGCAGCAGCTTGCTCCCAAGGCTGAGAACATGATGAGCACAGCCCTGCCCATCTCTGGCATCCCCTTCTTGTCAGGGCTTGCAAGTGGATCAATACAAACCAGATGGTGATGGCCTCATTGCTTTTTGGGCCACTTCTCCATTCAGCTCTTGACAGCCCCTGGCTGCCAGTGAAGCACTGAGCCTGTCCCATGCCTTCCAGAAGCCTCATATGGCCACCTCCAGGGACTTCATTCCCCTAAACATCCAGAAGGCTGATGGGTGACCCTGTGGGAGAGCAAACCCCATCTGTACTGCTCAATCCCATAGCTACTATTGTCATTTCCAGTGTGGGCATATCCACCAAGCAAGTGCTGAGATCTGAAGCAGAAATCACAGCAAGGCAGAAATCCCAGAAGAGCAGCAACAAGGCACCTAAAGAGTCTCCTGTGTACCTGTGGAGAAGATGCCCATATTTAATGGAAGGGGCCAAGATAATATGTAGGAAAATTAATTGTTGTCTGTATTCACAGGGATGTTCTATCTCTCAGCATCACGGGGCTTCAATGTCTTTATCCAGGCACCAGGCTGAACAAAGAGAACATCAGAGAAATGTCATTAGGAGCTGTCAAGAGGAGACTTGCCAGGATGGAAAAGAACCTAACAAGGTGCAATTCCTGTCTGATGTCCATGATTCACCACAGAGCAATAAATATCAGCAAACACTCTCTGTTCCACAACACACTGATGTTTTTTAATATTGTTCTGAAGCCCAAGAGTTGATTCTGTTTCACATGAACTTTACTCATATCCTTAAAATCTGAGAAAAAGAACCCAGCAAGTACCACATGGGCTCCAAAGGTAGGATCTAGTGGAACTACACATTGTCTTTCAGGCTCCTGAAGCCTTTTCTTACTGAGACATCATGGATTGATTTGACTTGTAAATTAGCAGCTCATATAGACAGACTGAGGGGAAGCTTCAGGCTGAAAAGTCTGTCCACATGTCAGGTTCCTGTGTGCTCCAAGTGGACAGAGCAGCCACTTAACTCCCTTACTTTGAGTTTTCTTCTTCAAAGCCAGGATTCTGGGATGTTCTGTGAAGTGAGCTGTAGGTGCAAAGACAACACTGTCCAATTCAAACTCTGTAGTTTCAGAGTTTTCAATCCTGTAGTTGCCACTGATGATAAAGAGCACCCCAATACAGAGGATGAACTGTTATAATCCATTAGTTTCCAAGTCTCTGTGCACATAACCAATCTCTCTCTGGGCTCTACCCATCAGTGTGAGATGGCCACAGAGCACTGAGTTTCCTATTTCTTCCAGCACTTCTGAAGTTCTTTTTCCAAGGAGGCAACTGTAGGAAAACTCAGTTTGGAACAGAATGCATTAAATCTTTCTGCCTCTTACACTATAAATCCTTTTGTGCCTTGAAGTGAAATTATACTCTGCTCTTCCACAGCATCTTCTGCTTGAGGATGTCACAAGGATTGGTAGTGTTAAGAAATAACACTTTTAGTAGCACAATACTACAGGTAGGAGAACTAAGCTATGGTGGGGCTAAATAGTTTCCACTACCTCCTTGAGACCCAGGCTAACACTTCCACTAGAGGACATGTCTGAAAGTGTCTGTTGCCATAGTGAGAGCCTGGGCTAAAGCCCAAGATAATAATGTCATCAATTCCAGTGGGCCTTGGGTTAAACCCTGAAGTTGTTATTTTTTTCAGTATGGATTAAATTTTCCATCCATACAGTGTGCTTGAGGTCCTCAAAAACGTGCCAGTAGTAAGCCTCCTGTTGATGTTTTTTTTCCCCTTAATAATGGAATTTTTCTATCATCACATGTGTGATAAAAAGCATTCTCTCTCTTCCCTGTGAATGTAACTCTTTGTTAGTTTATTTAAATCACCACTCAGGAATTACTCATAGAGAAAAGTCCTCATCAGTGCAAGAAGCTGTATCCCCCTGAGCAAATTCTAGTGCAGTGAAAGCCCCCAGATGTTCAGAACTTTTACAGGTGAAAACTGTTCTATAAAATGCAGAAATACAGCACAACAACCCCAGAAGGTTTGCCAGTAGCCACAGGACACATGTTTACATTATATACACTCCCCCCCCAGTAAAACCAGCTCCTTACCCAAAAAGCAGTCAGGAAACTCAGTCATTTGATCTTCCCTTTTGGACTTGTGCATAACAGGGGCTGTGTCTGATCTCAGGGCTGCAGTTCTGAGGCAATCACTAACCCCAGGACAGCACTGAGTGTGTCCTCAGGCAGCTGCACTGTCACAGAACTCAGGGACATTCATTGTTCAGCCTTAGGAAGGGAGCCATATAACCACTGCCTACCAAAAGTCAGGAAGGAAGGTTCTGAACAGCCCTGTTCTCCACTGCCAAATGCCTGTCTCAAAACCAGGAGGTCTCTTTTTGGCTTTCTCTTCCTGGGTCTTCTCGAGACCCATTTGAGTCCAACTCCCTCATCCTCCTGCAGTGCCACCTTCCCCCAGTTCTGATTTCAGCTTCTGAAGCTGCCACAGTGAGAAAAAAATTCTTCAGAGAGCTTTCATTTAGGGAAATGAAAATGTGGTCTCTAAAATATCCTGCACTGACCTGGCCCTCCTCCCACTGAATCCGTGGCAGAGCTCCAATGGATGCCAATGGAGCAGAATTAGGGTGGTGAGAAATTATTTTGAAAATCAGCTGGGGAAAATCCCTGAACCACATCTGCTTTCCCTTTCCTCCCTCCTCTCTTCACACATCCACACCTTTTTCTTGATCTCACTAGCTGTGGTGAAATGATGGACTAATTGGTTCTGCATGGACAAGACCACATTGAGGGAAATGTGTTTCCATAATCTAATCTAATTAAAATAATTCTCAGGTCTGGGTGAGCTTTTAAATAAATTTAAAAAAAAATAATGAAGCAGCCTTTGACAATTGGTGCTTGCTGTGAAAATGTCTGAGAGCAATGAGTAATTCCAGTCCAAGCTGAGTTCCTAGCTCATTTGCCTTTCCATCTGCCTATCTCTTAAATCCTAATTACAGGTAATCAACAATACAAGCAACATGATTCTTCTTGTAGTTGACAAATTCGTGGGCTCATTTTGCAGACTTTCAGATGGGTTCACACCAATGAATAAATACACTCTGTCTACCTGAGAGGTAATTATGACTTAGCTCAATTAAAATGCTCTCAAAACAAGTACAGCATCTTTTACATCCACAAAGCTGTTCAAGAAGCCAGTGGGCATGATTAGGTCAGCCCAAAACTGAAGCCTGGCTGGGAATTAAAAAGGAGGTCAGAGATGTCTGACTTTGTTTTTGGCTGGACTTCCCTAGCAGGGTGTTTCTACATTACCTCAAAACTAATATTCCATCTGGGTACAGAATAAGGCAGATCAGCCCTTTTTTTTTTTTTTTGTCAAAGTGACCAGAGAGACTGTACTATGAGTGCATCATCCACATGCAGCCACTAAAAGCAGGGTCTGATCTTTAGGGCTGCTGAGTATCCACCCTTCTAATCCACTCTGCTCTTTGGGAGGAGCCCAAGGCACCCAAGAGGAGATGACTTCCCTTGAAGGATTATCAAGAATGACAGGGATGGAAATGAAAGCAAACCATAACATCTACAGTACCCCCAGACCTAATAAACTGCCATGGTGTCATTTTTTAGGTGACCTTTGCAATGTGCAGGTGAAAAGACAAACTTCAATCAACTCTCTGAACATTTCCCTGCTGTTTCCAAGATGTTTTTCAAGGGCAGAGGTGAAGGTGAGTAATTCCCCCCAGCTCCAATGTTATTTCCCTGCTCTTGGCAAACGAATTTTAGTCATAAAAATCATAATTAGCCCTCTGCATTTATGAGAGTATTTTGCATGTTGTAACTGGGATGAAGGCATGAACAGATCTTCACAGCACCCCTTGTTCTCAAGTATTTGGATCTTGATACTACGGGTGAAGAAACCCAGCACACTTACCCCAGAAGTCAAAATGGCTTCAAGGAGTGACCCAGAGCACACCCAGGGGGCTTTGTCCACATGAAGGTCATGGTACACTGGGAGAACCTCAGGAAGGACTCCCAAGGAGCCCATTACTTTCCTATTTTTGCAATATGTGCAATTTCAAAAGGCAACTTCAGCTTTTCACTTTTAAAAGAGAGTATTAGCACAAGGTTTGACAACCCTGTGAATCACACAAAATACAAAGTATAAGGTTTGTGGGCTCAGTTCTGCTCATCACAGAATGCTTTGGGTTGGAAGGGACCTTAAAGCTCATGTTCATAGAATCAAGAATGCTTTGGGTTGGAAGGGACCTTAAAGCTCCTCCAGTCCCAACCCCATGGGCAGGGACACCTCCCCCAGCCCAGGGTGCTCCCAGCCCCATCCAACCTGGGCTGAGACACTGCCAGGGATGGGGCAGCCACAGCTTCTCTGGGAAACCTGGCACAGGGGCTCAGCACCCTCACATTAAAGAATTTTTTCCTCATGTCTGACCTAAATCTCCACTCTTCATGGGTTTTTTTTTGTTGTTGTTCTCATACTCTAGACAGTTCTTGCTGATGTTTCCCCACTATGCTGGGTTCTCATCTGGTTTTTAACTTTTTTTTTTAAATAAAGCTGAAGAATTCAGAAGTGATGAAGTTGCATCCTGGCAAAATATGTACCTGTCAAACTAAGCGTGTAATTAAAAAAATCATATCTGCCTGGCTATGCCATGAATGGGACATATGACCATGGTGAAAACAAATGCAGGTCACATTGAAAACCAATGTAGCTGATATTTAGTACATACTTCAACTCAAATTTCCCTTCAGACCAAACTTCTGCTGTTTATGAAGCTTGAAAAATAAAAACTTAAGCAGTGGGTGTTATAAAAGTCTGGTTCTCATTTCTGTATGTCAGCTTTTCCACATTAATCAATTGTCCAGACTTGTTTCCACTGCACTTCCTTGGAGGATTCTTCCAATCCTGGGCTTGTCTCCACTTCTGATTTGCACCCATCTGACTGAAATAACTGACTTCTCTTGAAGGATCTCAGATCAGACTGAGGGGCATAACCATAGGCATCTGGGTTTGAAAAAGAGAGACCCAAAGGCTGAAGTGTGTTTAAGGAAATCAGTTTGTTCAGACAGAGCTGGGGGAAACCTGTCTGATGGCTTCAGGCGTGCAGAACCAGAGTTTCTCCCAGAGGGGGCCAAAGAAGGTAACAAAAAGATTCCTGGGCCCTTCCCACTCTGTGTCAGGAGTTATCCAATTAATTCATTTATCCCATCAGGTATTTGAACTGAACCTTCCCCTTTCCACAGGCTGTGTGCTGGAGCTGATGCTCATCCCAGCCCAGGGTGGTACAGCTCAAGGGAAAGGTCCCAGTTGCTCCCTTGGCCCTAGAGGAACACCCCAGTGCTCACTGAAGCTGTTGAGGACAAGGTTTTTCTGCCACCCCAACTTCCCTCCCATGCTCACAGCATCATTTGAACCTCTCCCAGTGAAACCTCTCCCCACTGGGGAGTGGCAGTAGCACCATGGGAAGGTGAGATTAAAATTAATCCCTGGGATTAATGGATCCAGAAAGTGACTCAATTTCTCTGGTCCCACCATGACCTCTTTCACTGGTTAACCATTACAGACTGCCTCTGAAAGAGAAAGAAAGAAGCTGAGCTGAAGTACCTGGTCTGAGACCCATCTGTCAGAAGGGATTTCTACTGCTCAGTCATGCCTAGATCTGAATGTCAGGATGGAGAAAGCAAGGAGGCATTTACTCTCCCGTGAAGGCTGGGGCTGTGGGATTAAGCAAAGAATAAACCTGACCCAGTCAGAGCAGTCTCCACTGAGAAGAGCTGGAGATCATCATGAAAATGTTTGCTATTGCCACCCCTATGACAGCCTGCAAGCAATAACTCATATTCACTCATCCATATCCTTGATTACATCCTGTTGGGACCTGGGTTTGCATCCTTATTGTGTTGGTGGCTCAAACTGATGCTGTGGTAACAAGTAAAATATTCCCATCACTACCATGAAGATGCTGCATGCCTGTGCCTAGGGAGAAGGACCCTGAGACCACATCTCCATAATAAATCACAGAATGGTTTGGGGTGGAAGGGACCTTAAAGCTCAGCCACTTCCAACCCCTCTGCATGGCCAGGGACACCTCCCACTGGATCAGCTTGCTCCAGCCCCATCCAAACTGGCCTGGAACATTTCAGGGATAGGGCAGCCACCATTTTCTTGGGCAACCTGTTCCAGTATCCTCACCACAAACTGGGAAAGCCCTTCCTGGTAAGGAACAGGCAGTATTTTTGCTAACACTTTGGATGCTGGTAAGAAATAACTCCCTGTCCGCCAGAAAGCAAGGAGAAAAATAATTAGACACCCAATTTTCCTCCCATTCCAGAAGCAGCTCAACTTTGCAATAGTAAGCCAAGCATTATCTTAGCTAGAGGGCACAGCAGAGTCAGGTTCTCCACACCATTTCTGGAGCTTGTGCAAGCCTTGCAGTTCAGCCTGGCAATGAGCTGCTACCTATCTGCACAGCCACAACACTCATGTGATCATTTAGGTCATGCTGGAGGAATCAGGTGAAATCACAGGCTGCACACTAGGGATGAGCCCTTTCCACACAGATCTTCCTTAATAAGAAATCTATGGCTTCTTTTTTTTTTATTTTTTTTTTTTATTTTCTTTTTTACCTTCCTCTCAAGCAAACCTGGTTACTGCACCTCTCTTCCTCTGGAGTCTGTGTCTCTGCATCCAAATACTCCTGCAGAGATGGGGGTCATGTCTGTGAGTGGGTGACACGTCCTTTCATCTTATTGCAGGGAGGATGGAAAACTGGGGTGGTGCCTGGGATTTGTGCAGTCACAGAGGAAAGTGAAAACTGTCACCCTGAAGGAGTTACTGACATTATTTACACAGCTTATTTGGTGAGTCAATTTCTCCTAAACATGTATGCAGCACACTTCAGCTGATGGGATAGGCAAGAGCTTTAAAAATCTTTTTGGTTATTTTGAAGACCAGTTTTGGTTTTCACATTTGCAGTTCACCCTTTCAGTTAGGCAGTGAGCCAGAAAAGTCCTTATTTTTGTACTTGATTTTTTTTGTCCCTTGTGACCTTGCTCATTCCCCTAAGAACATCTACACTTTGATATTTTTTATATCCTTTTTTATAGACTTCCTTGTCTATTTTCCACCGTGTGCATAATATTTTGCCTCCTTGTTCTTTTTCTTTTCTATCCCTGGCTCTATCAGTGTGAAAAAAAACCACATTACTTGTAGAGCATCAATCTGAGCTAGAGTTTTCTCTGGTGAACAGGGAGTCCCTCACACCTGGGTGCAGCTGACACCTTGACACTACAGTTCCTGCTCAGGTTTGTTTCTTTCACAACCACTCTCACCACCACCATTCAGAAATCAGCAGATCAAATGGGGCCACAGATGGCTTTTTCTGAGAAGTCATTAATTCTGATTAGAAAACCAACAGCTGTAAACAGAAAAGCCTTCCCACCCCCAGCAGCTGCTGCTTCCCTTCACCTAGGCAGGGCTGATCTCCTTTCTACTTTCCTGCAGAAGTGATCTTCACTTCCACAAGCCTGCTATTTTTTTCACTCTCATCCTAGTTTAAATCACTGTGGTTCAACCAAGAATCCATAAATCTTTATCACCTCAGGCACTTCTTGTTCTGCTTTCATGAGGTGTTTATTTGGATGGCAATAATTCAATACCTGGAATCACTGCTAAGTCATTAATCACAACAAATGGCATTTCTTTAACATCATGTTCCTGTTCTCCCACCTTATTTTGTTGGTACAGATTGAAAGCTCTTAGAATTTGGGGATGAATTTCCACGAGGGATCAGTTATTTCTGTGCTTTTTTTGACTCAAAGAGGGCTCAGCATACAGGTTTATAAAGGACTGTAAGACAGCCCTACAATGATACCACACCAAGGTGTGTGAAGAAAGCAGTTTAAAACATAGAAATAGCTGGCAACCCTTTAAGACACTTCCAATCTTCAACTCCTGCTTGTTGACAAATCCCAAGAGGGTTAACCCACAACCAGAGGAAATTCACACCCCCTGGGCAAAGAAGAACCCAGACATCTGCATATGGTTTCCACGTTTCTAACCTCAAAAGGAAAGCAAAGAGCAATGGGTCTGGATGTGGGAAGAGCCCTGGGCTCAGGTGCCTGGTGGGAAGCAGACCCAGAAGAGGTCTGAGGGTGTACACAGGAGGGGTGATCACATCAGGTTTCCTGTGCACAGGACCAGTAACCAGCAGCTCTGGGTCTGTCCCAGTTTGAGCCAACAACCAGGTGACAGCTGCTCTCTGTTATTCTGTCACTACCTCCCAGGAGAGGATGAAGCAGGGAGTAAGGGAGAGAGACTGTAAGGTTGGAAGGCTGAGAGTTGGGGTTATTCAGTCTGGAGAGGAAAAGGCTCCCAGGAGCCCTTATTGTGGCCATCCAGGGGCTGAAGGGGCTACAGGAAAGCTGGGGAGGGACTTTGGAGGCTGTGGGGTAGGGATAGGACATGGGGGAATGGATTCCAACTGGAGGAGGGGAGATTGAGGTTGGATGTGAGGAAGAAGTTCTTCCCCAGGAGGGTGCTGAGACCCTGGCACAGAAATGCCCTCCAGAGGAAAAGAGTGTGGTAAGGAGGCCACCACCCTCCTGCCCTCTCCTTGGGGCAGAGTCCTTGTCATGCAGAGAAATTCCATCTGGGACAACTGTCTTCTGAGACCTGAACCCCTCAGTGAACACCCCCAAAGGAGCAAAACAGCTGAAGAGCTCTTATGTGGGCCAAGGGCTTGGAGCCTGTGCTGTTCCTTGTCCTTCCTGAGCAGCTAGACCTGAGAAACACATCATTTAGCAACTGGATCTCACTTTCTTTAAGGAGGTGAGGGAAGGTCAGTTGTTAAAGGCTCAGGTTTTAAAATCTAGAGACACTCTTGAAGCCCAGCCCTGGGGGACACAAGAGAAAAGGGATCACTTACATGAAAATTTCAGGGAGCTGAGGTTTACAAATGCCAGCACTTTTCTCTGCCACTGGAAATTTGGATTCTCAGAAGTGATTTTAAGATGAAAATACCTGGGACCTATTGCTTATTTCCTGAGCATCCAGTGCCTCTGTAAAGTGCCATGATTCAAAACTATTTCCACACCTGAATAGCCAGCAAAGCCAGGGATGCAAAGAGCTGTGTCCACCTGAGTAAGCCCAGGCATTCATGTGTAGTGATGAGCCTCTAAAAATCCCAACCCCAGTGGTTTTTAGACACAGGGAAATGAGTACAACCACTAAAAGAAAAGAAGATGCAAGTGTCCTCTGCAAAACCTTAAACCACTTGAATTTTCTCTCTATTGATTTATCCAGCTGCCTTAAGGTTAAAATTTAATGAGAATTTTTAGCAAGGAATACTTTAATCAAAGTTTTAAAAATCTATCTTCTCTCCCCTCCCTGTCTGACATAAATACTGCACTCATAAATCCAGCCTGCAACAAAATCTTCTCCTAATTTATAGGGTTGAGTCCCCAGAAGACACTGTTGCCTGTGAAGTTCTGCCAACTATCCATCCAAGCCTGGTACTCTGAGTGTTTCACACCACTTCTTGGGGATTGCTCCTGCCCTAAATGAGTTTTAAAGTCTTGTGCCTCTGGTGGTTTTTCACAAGCCTTCCTCAGGCACAGTTTCCACAGGGTTTCATTAAAAAAATAATAAATAAAAGGCATTTAGTGCTGCTTACATAGGGGCAATTTACCAGCCTTTAAAGAGAGGCATTTCCCATAACATCCTGCCCTGTTTAGTTAACATCTTTATCACCTTGATATTGAAAGCAAACACTGGAACATATGATGGGAATCAATTTTAACAAGCTGTCCTTACCAGTGAGTTTGACTCAACCCTACAGTTCTTCAGTGCTCTTCTGACAAGCCTGAACTCTGAACCTTGAGACCAATAAATATTGTAAGATGATTCCCAGATCCAGCAACCCTGGGCAATGCTTTGGGAATGAGGTCCATCACAAGCAATGTATAAATTCTGCACTCCCCTTTCCCCAGAAGACAGGCTGCTTCCTAGCTTCTCTTGTTCATTTCAAACTTCTGTCATTTCAACATTCTTTTAAAAATTACAGAGTTCTTACTGTTAAATTATGAAGAAATAATATGACTTCCCCTGTCCTTTAAGAAATCTTTTTACTGCGTAGAACTTACTTAAAAGAGAATTGAGTTATTATAGAAAAAATGTACTGGAAATTTATAGTCAAATTGAGTCTGATCATTACCCATAAATCTCTCTTGGTGTGACTGCTCCCTATATAAAACTCTCCCATTAGTTCAGCCAGGGTTTTAAGTAGCCTGCCTGATCAGGGTACTTTAGATTTCACAGCTGATTTTTTTTTTTTTTTTTTTTTTTTTTTTTTTTTTTTGCCACACATCTCAACTTTATTCTATCAGTGTCTCATCCCTAACCAGGAAAAGAAAGCCTGGTGTCCTTTTACTCATCTGCAGACCCATCCTCATTCCAGCTCACCTGAACTCCAGCCTTTCTCCAGCCTTTTGCTAATGATTTGCTTTCTTGCTTTCAAAGTCTTTTACTTCAGACAGCTCACCTCCAACTTCCCAAAACACTCTGAGTGATGCTTCCTGATACATCCCTCTGGAAAGCAGAGGAAGCAATGCTTGTCACATTATTTCCCCAGCTGGTTATTGAGCTGGAAGGGATGGAAAAGTGATCTTGGAAAGGCCTGCAGTTAGATTTTCTCCATGTGTTCTCTGTTTTCACCTTAACAGAGTTACATCAGAAATGAAGTGGCAGGAAGAGGTGTGATTTTGAGCCTGGGGGGAGGCTGACCTGCACAGGAGTGGAGCTGGCACAGCCCACCTTCTACATCACATCTAGGGGATGGAATTAGGGAGACAAAGAAAAGATACCATGAATTAAGGACCATCTTTAAGGGGAGTGTTAGACATGACCCAGAATACCAGAGCCCATTGACAGAGTTAGTGAAAAAATATCTCTGCTATGTCTTTATAGATTGAAATTAATCCTGCAGGACCTTTTTCATACACCCCTACACTTTGCATGGCACAGGTGGCACACAGGCCACTTAAAATGCTGCTAGCCCAGGGCTAGGAGCTGAGGGATCCTGGATCTGCATTGGGATGGGTGAGACCACCCTGAGCAGGAGGTGGGAGCTCAGGCAACTGCCAAGCAGCTGAGGATTGTTTCATCAGACCATCATCTCCAGAGTCCTCCTGAGTTGCTATACATACACATAGCCACCAAACTGGGAAAAAATAGAGGCACTTTTCCCACCCATAAAAGCTTTTAAAACAACTTTATATAGGTCAAATGCAGAAGACATGTAGAAGCCAGCCGAGGAATAAAATGCTGATTATCAATCTGTTACTTTCCAATCTTCAGGGGTGAACATGATAGCATTATTCAGGTCTGATTTTTTTTCCCCACTGTATCCAGCAGTAGCAAAACTTTTGGATTCCTGCTAAAGTTTTTGGATTCCTGCTAAAGGGGCAGTGTACTTGCATGGCCCATGAGTAAAGCTACACTGCTGGCCTCAAAATCCCAGCATTATCAGCTCCTGCACCTCTGTTGGAAAAGTCAGTATTATTTAGGACAGAAAGCCCCCAAAAGAGGGGATCAGCTTTTGTCTAAGAACAGACTGGTAGGGTTGGCTTTCCAGCTCGCAGAGGCAAACATGAGACATCAGCTCGATGACAAAAGTCTTAGAATGTCTTCAGGTGTCTTGGGTTTTAACTCAGTCCCATTTAGAGCCCTCATGCAGAAGTACAAAACTGTGTTCCTAAAGAATCTATGTGTGACAGACACTGAGTGAACAGTTTTCCCCACTCAAAAAGGAGATTTTGGAAGCATGAATACTCAGTTTAGGAGTGGTGGCCACAGACTCCAGTGTGACTGAAAGCTCAGGCAGGGATTAGAGGGTTTGGATTTCAGCAGCAATTACACAAGAAGTCAGGATACAGTGGGGCTGTGTTGGGTATGGAGCAAGGATATTCATTCTCCCTGATCCCACTGTGTTTATAAAATATTGAGCACTTAGGGGTAGGAAAACTGTTCCTATTAGCTTTTTTGTCCAGCCTGATTTTTACTGCCCTTTTATGCTAGGCTCTCTCTAGACCTTTTTGGCAGTAAATATCCTCCTAAAGACTTTTTATACAGCCACTGGAAGTGTAAAGCAGTCTGGCTGTAAAAAAAAAGAAAAAAAAAAGCCAAAAAACAAACAGGTCTAGTGAGTCCAAACAGACTTGCAAAAAAGAAACCAAATACTTCCAAGGTTTAATCACCCTTAGCATAAATCTACCCCATGCAGGAACAATAACAACATGTTTCCAGCCATCCAACACTGGATTGTTTCTCCAATTGTCCCCTCTAATTAGCCTTTCTATTCCCTGGTGCTCTTGGTTTATTACTTCAGTTGTAAACAGGACATTATTCAAGACTGTTTCAGGCTAATTGCACTACAAATATTAAGAGTCTGGCTGTTAAGTAGTCATAAATGAGTCTTTGTAACTACTGGATGGTTGGTAAAAATAATGAAATGTAATTGTTGCACGTAAATACAAGTGGGCAGTGTAATATTTTTACAATGATGACAATTTAATTGAAGTTTAGGTCCAATACTTCTGGATTTCTGACAACATCACCGTATTTGCAGCAACTGCCCTTAGAAAGCCAGTTCTCTGGTTTTATTCCTCCCCAAGGAATTCTGATTTAGATTTAACCCCAGGTACACCAAATGGATACACCTAGACCACCAGTTGCCTCGAGGAGCTCAGTCATACTGGTGGTGCCTTCCTTGGAAGAACCTCAGAGATCATGAGCACCCTCTGGAAGGGACAAAAACCTCCACTGTGCTCCAGAGATGGCTCCTAGGTTTCTGCCAGGGCCAGGACAGTACTCCAGAGAAGTTTTTGAGTAAGTTCTAGAGCTGGGCAATGAACAGATCCTAAGTCTGAACTCTGGGATGGTCCAGCCTGTTGGTAGGATGCAGGGATGGGCAGGGATGCTCAGTCCAGCTCCACCAGCTCTCATCTCATTGATGCTTCACTTGTGGGCAGCAACATAAACATCCAGAGCCACAGACTAAGGAGGATGCTGTGGTTTATAAAGTTCACTAGCATGTGCTCCAAGGGAAAATGTGAATGCCAGCAGTGCCAGAACACAAGCAGTAAAATACACATTTCAGGAACCATCACTAGGGAAAATGTTCTTCATGTGACCCTGCCTCAGAACAAATTAGTTGACAACTGATTATGGAGTGACAGCTCTTAAGCTCATGTAATCCCTGCCAAATTGCACCAAATGAGGAGTGAGAAGCTGTCCCACAAGTCATTTTACAAACAAACATTCTAAGATGTTGTTCTATTGTGTTTAACCCAATGTTGTTACAAGCAGAATATTTCAGTGAGTAAACCCAAGTATTTTAAACCAGAAACCAGACTGCTGGAAGGGCTACAGAAATCCCCAACATAAACATTTCTTTTGGTGTCTTCCTTTGTGGAGTGACTTTGTTATTAGTGCTGAATAATTGAGTTGTAAATTTTGCTCATCTTGCCTACATTTTGTTGGCAAAATCCAAACAAGCATTAACCTGTTCATGTCACCAACTATTTGCTGCAAGAAGCTGGTTAACCTTTAAACTCCATAACCCTGAGGGAAGCAGCAAACTCCTCTGCTCCTCTTTTTTTAAAAATTAGAAATATCCTGAATGGACTAAAAATCCTGATCTCAGCTTCCAATTACCATCCCCATCAGTTCCCCTATCAGAAAGGACATAAGAGCTACAGAAAAGGAAATGGCCCATCTCTGCCTGGAGGAGGAGTTTTTGCTTGGTATTCCAGAGGGGACAGAATTAAGCCCATTCCTATGTGCTACTGCCAAGTGTGCTCAGGAAGCCCAAAGTGCATGCTCCATTTCTTTCAGGACATCTTCAATATTCACCAAGCAGTTCTTCAGAGAGCTCTCCTCTCACGCCCTTCCCAAAACAGAACTTGCCACAGAGACAAAGCACCAGCTCACTAGGTGTTCCTGTTCTGAAACACCTCTAATCATCCAGGTCCTGCTGATTGGATCACAAAAGGAGGTTTTGTTGGGATTGGGAATTATGGGCACTTCTCTCTAGTCCCAAGATAATGGCATAACCCATTGGACTCTCTTTCCTTACTCAGGGATTGCCATTGAATCGAAGCTTTGGTGTTGCTGTTGCAAATACAGTTAATAACTTTAAAATAAATTAATAAAGAACAGGATCTCCTGCAGAGTCTTCGTCTCTAATTAAATGGTAGCAAGGGAAGCATGTGGTGCAATAAGAAATAATTGAAACAAAGACCCTTTCTTTTTTATCAGGCTATTTAGCATCTTGGCATTTTTCCCAAAAAAACATTTCCTATAATTGGCAACATTAAATTGCTTGATATAAATCTGCAGCCCCCAGCCCCCTTTCAAGCCCAGGGGCACATTGAAGGATGTGGCATTGTTCATGAGCCAGGCTCTAACAGGGAGAGCAAGCTGGGAGGATATGACACTGGTTTGTTCTACTGGAAGAGCTAGGGAGGGGTGTTTTTCCACAGAGAAAGTTAGTTTCCTGAAAAATATGGTTTCAGGGCTATCCATGCATAATGCAAAATAAAACACAAAAGAAAGAGAAGAACTGGGGGGAAAGTCTGAATAATTTATCTTGACCTATCCGTTTCAAAAGTGCAAAACTGTGCAGTATCTTATACAGACTAGGAAAACCATTTTCTTTTCTACCCTTTGACCTACAAGCCTAAGCACTATGCAAAATGTATTAGTTAGGAATGAAAGAAATACCTTGGTCCTACTTGGGTCATTTGCTTTGGCTTTGATTTCAGTTCCCCAGGAAAACTAAAAATGTTTTGCTGCAGGTAAACACAAACTGCTTGTCTCTTGTTTTGCTCAGTCAGGTCAGACAAACAAAAAAGTCAAGTACACTACAGCTCTAAACCAGATGCTAACAAGAAACTTTTCTACTAATGCTCCAGTGCAGTAGTGCACTGCATGGTTTTTGTGCAACCAGAATTGCACAGTTTCCATTCTGCCACTGATTTCTCTGTCTCTATGTGTGAAGCCACATGACGAGCATAAAAAGAAGTCAGGGAAGTGTTTGTAAGTATATATGGATAGAGGAGTGGGAAGAGTGAGGACAGAAGCAGCCAAAAGGAAGGCACACGCTCTGCCAGACAGGTGGCCATAGCTTTGGCTGCTGAAACTTCACAGTGGATGTTCCTGCACTGAGAGGGGAGTCCCAACAGGGAAAAATGCACTCCCTCTTCCTCTAGAATATCCCAGCATTGCTCTGCAGAGATATATTATCTGAATTTACTTATTATTGGGCAAAAAAAAAAAAAAAAGGTTATAAATCTTAAGAACTACAAACCCCAGGAGGACATGATACCAGAGTGTCTGAGGAGACACCTAGTTGCTCACTGAGGCTTTTTGCCTCCTGATTATCTGCCACTGGAGATCATAAAGACAATAACCCAGCAGCACCCTCAGGAGCTCTCTCTTACCCCTCTATCTCACCCCAGAGAAGGAGCTGGCTAGTCTGCTTCTCCCTCAGTTCTCAGCACAGAATCATAGAATCAGAATAATTTGGGTGGGAAGGGACCTCTCCAGGTCACCCAGTCCAACCCCTGCAGTCTCAGGGACACCCTCATTAGATCAGGGTGCTCAGCATCAAACCTCACCTTGAACATCTCCAGGGATGAGGCCTCAGCTGCCTCCCTGGGAACCTGTACCATTGTTCCACTGCCTTCATGGTAAAGAACTTTTTCCTAACATCCAATCTAAATCTGCTCTTCTCTAATTTAAAACCATTTCCCTTGGTTCTACCACTCCAGGCCCTTGCACAGTCCTTCTCCAGCTTTCCTGTAGCCTCTTCAGGTACTGGAAGGTCACTATTAGGTCTCCCTGGAACCTTCTTTTCTCCAGGCTGAACAACCCCAGCTCCCTCAGCCTGTTGCATCCCAGCTTCAGCTCCTGGGCTCTCCCTCACTCATGTACCACCCATTCTTCCCCCCTACCTTGGAGAAAGGTGCTTCCTTCCACATGTCTTGGTAGATCAGGATTGCTGCTTGGAGACCTTCTGCTCCTGCTGGCCCCTGTCCCTTCCAGCTGGGCTCATGAGTGATTCTGGGAAGAAACATGAAACAAGCTGACACCACCACAACATACAACTGAACTGCTAATCCATCAAGAGCTGTGTCAAAAGCAAAAATGCTGCAGCCTAGAGATACAGCTGGTGAGTTGGTCAGACCCTGACTCCTCACTTGGGAGCAAGGGCATCACCAGGGATGCAGCACAGGCACCAGACTCCTCTGCTTCAGCACCCACTGCTTTTTCTGGAAGTGAGGAGTTTGCCACTCTGGGAGCCTTTGAACATGCCAGCCTGGAGCTCCTGCAGCCTTTAGCAGCTGGTATGAAGCTGAGTAGTCCACAGCTGGAGAAGCAAAGGTGCTCTGGTTGCTGTTGCCCTTGTTTTCATCTTCCCACGTTGTGTAAAAGTAAAAAGTGTACAAGCACACATATGTCAGACACTTTTTCCTAAAAATGGACCCAGAATGCCCACATTTGTCAGATCCTTTGGATTTCAAAGAACAAACTCAAAGAGAACCAGCAAGAAAAGGTGGTCTAGTTAAAAAGTTAGTACATAAATGTTTATCATTCCAAGTCCATGTTTACACATACACATGCATATAGTTCAAACCATGAGCTAGCTTTTAGCTGTGGGAGTAAAACAAAGAGAATGGCTGAGGGATGATTTGCAGTGTCATTTTTTTCCCCTTCAAAGCCCAGGAGAAGGAAAAGTCATTGGGTTTGAGAAATCCCTTAAGAACTGCTTTTAAAGTTCTGTTTTTTAAAAAAATATGTTCTTCACCTTGTCACTTCTCTGTGAGGTTATTTTCCTGTGTTATTTTTCTTTCAGACTGACACTTGACATTTTCCAAAGCTAATCATACCCAAGCAAAGGAAAAGATACTTACAATCCATATTTAAAATAAAGGAATATATTGAGTTTCACCTACAACTAACTGAGCAAAAAAACCTTGCTGCACTTTTCCAGGGCATCATTAATGATCTGAGGTTGGTAGAACCAGAGTGGTGCTGCAGCTGCAGTGAGAGGATGGGGCTGTAGTGAAGGTTCCCTCAAGCATCACTGACTCTGAGCTAGGGCAGAGGCCATGGAAGGTGGCAGTGCTGGACCCAAAATGAACCTATAGTGATAGATTTTGGCCTTTCAAATGGCAGCAAGTCAAAGGTTAAATTCAGTTTCTGCCTTAGGTCTATAGTGGGAAACAAAACAGAGCAGAAACTGACCTTGAGGAAAAATCTTAAGTTAAAAATCCCTTTTATCTGGGGAAAGTAGAATTACTGTCTTTCTGCCTTCCCCACATAAACTCATTTATTTTAACCACTCCCAAATATGGCATCTTAGGAACATTATCAAATTTTTCTGCTAGAAATTATGAGGGGATGTATGACCTCTTCCTTTAACAAAAGTTAGTCTTAAACTTAGCCTGGATGTCAGAATGAAAGTGAATGCCAATGCCAGTTTCATGGCATTTGTTCAGAATGTTTCATTTGTTCAATTTAAACTCATCAGTTATCTTCTTTTATATATATATATATTTAATAAGCCCATGCAGCTTAAAACTCCCAAACATAAATAAACACAATTATTGAAGCAAGGAAAGCAGTTAACATTTAGAGCAGAAAAATTCAGGCACAAAAGTAATTCTTCACCCTCCATGAAAAGATGCTAAATCTATGGTAGGAACCATATTATCATCTGTGCATCAGTGCAGCAAAGTTAAACCAGCATCATGTGATTCAGAAGTTATTTATCCCCAGAGACTGCTGCTGCCAAAGGGCAAAGAGTTGCTGCCAAGAAGGGAACAGGCATTATTCCCTTTAATAAAAATCTAATCAGATTTACTATTAGAGACATCTCGTTTATTATTAAATTAGATTAGGATCAGCTGCTCTGAAACAGAAGTAAATAATTTTGAGGGTTAAGCTGCTTGATAATTTTCCCCAACCATACAATTATCTTGTGCTGGCAGAGGGTGATATTAAATGCAATATTAGCAGCTTCATTATTCAGAAAATCATGTACGAACACAGCCTTGACTGCTGGCACCTGGAGCCTGGGTTAGGTTGACAAGGTCTGGTCACTTCTTAGTGCTGTTTGGAGGTGAGCCAGATCACAAAATGCTCCCTTTGTTTCTTCTGCATTCAAAAGGAGCAAAACTCCAAGTACTTCTGGACCTGTAAGGTGCTGGCAGCTGGAGGGATGCCTGTTGCACTGTGTGTTTTGGAAGCTGAGAACATCACCACTGAGCATCTACCACCTAACTCAGCTACTCAGCTGAACAAAGGCACTTTCTTCTGACAATTTGCTTCCTCCTGATTCTACTTTGATAGGTTAACCACTCTGAAAATGTCTTTGCATACACAGATGCTTCCTTTGAGACTCCTCAGTGAAACACAGCAGTGCTCTCCATAAAAATAACATCTTTTTAGATAGATTGAATGTGTTTGCCAAAAAGCAGGACTGGCTTGTAAGAAAACTGCTTTGTGAAGGTGGCTGTGAGGAAGCAAATGAAAATGTCCATTCCTCTCAGAGCAAGCTCTGCTGGATTTACTGCAGGCTCAGGAGAAGTGCCTTTGTGGTGCACACATACATGGAGGGGGGTAGGTGTGAGTCCTTTGTTTGGCAATTGGCACCCTATCATTGGTGGAATGCAAAACTTCAGCTGACAGAAAGGTTCCCTCTTCTCTCTGTGCAAACTGGAGACTTCAGCTTGGATCTTCTCAGCTCACTTCTGTGAAGAGCTGACTTTGCTCCCACAACAAGCTCTGGGGTAAAGTTGCTTGGATGTGTGGGTTGCTGAGAGAGAAGGGGAAAAAAAAGCAAGAAAGCAAGGAAGGACAAAGGAAAAGTGTAATAGCCTTTTATGTAGGATTTCACAAAGGCTTTGGTGTAATGAGTACAGTATGTGCAGCTGCTGGCTGTCACTGCCCTTCTTGGTGCAGGCCAAATCAGCTCAGAAAGTGGATGAATGGACAGCAGAGCAGGAGCAGCACAAGCTCCACTCATTTGATGTTACCAGGGTTTTGTTTTGTTTCTCAAGGAATACAAAAGGCACACTCCCCTTGCACGGGGTGCCTTTATACTAAATTCCTCCCAGAAGATTAGAGACATTGATGAGGTGGTGATACAAGCAGGTGTGCACCCTGAATCACAAAGGAAACCCTGGGGAGACCCAACCTGAGCTGGCAACACTGAGCTGCAGCACTAAGGGACATGCTGCAAAGATTAGCAGAGGAGCCAAAACCTGCCCAGCTAAGATGCAGCTGACACTGAGTCAGAAGAGAAATGAAATCTTCAACAAAGATCAGTGAGAACAGGAATCATCATTATATAGCTCACTTTAAAGTGGAGACAAAAGCCTAACCTACAAGAGGCCTTCTCCAGCAGTCCTTGTCCCCCACTTTCCCACTGAAGGCAATGCAGATCCCACCCTGGAGAAGCTGGAAATTGCTTGGGGGAGCCATCAGGGATCAGTGCTCATGTCCATGTGCTGGACCCAGTAAGTCCTCATTGCAGATGCAGCAGAGGGATCTTCTACTAATCAGAAGAGTGAAAAATAGCACACAATAACCCAAGATCATCAAGTACATTGGCAGAGAAAGCCAGAAGACAAACACAACAGCAAGGATTTCAAGATTAATTTCAGTGCTTTCCCATCTGGATGAGCTTATTCATTTCCAGATGTAATTCCCTCCCATTCTTGAGGGAAGGCTGAGGCTGCAGACCTTACCAGGGCAGCTTGGGTGCTGAGAAGCTAAGGTGTTTCTGTAGGATGAAGGGCACATGGTAGTTACCTGTACCAAAGGGAGTTCATTTGTTCCATTAACAGAAATAAAATGTCCCAGTGATGTTGATGGCAACACTCCTATTATCTTGCATAAAACCAGGGTTGCACTTATGACAACCCTTACAAGAAACACAATCTTGATTTTAATGGAGTCAGTCAAGATATTGTGCTGGAGACAGGAATCTTCCCAGTACAATTGCTCAAAACCTTTCTAGAGCTGAAGGACACAGGATGCATTTGGAACACAAATAATATAAAGACTTTTTTTTCCTCCCAAAATACAAGAGCTGTTTTGGTTTCATAAACATATTCACAATTACCCATCACTTGTCCAAACTCTCATAAATATCAGCACCCCAACCAGAATAAGAATAACATCAATCTGAAGGGTTTGTTTTTACTTACAGTAATCTTTGTATTTCATTCAATTGTAACCATATGTAGCCCCTGCATCTGATAATTTAGCTTTCAAAGCATGATAGTTCTTGAAGTCAAGGCCAACATTTGTTGTTCAATTCAAAGATCCTAAACCAAGGGTATTAAAATAGTTTATGAGACATGTTCATGAAGTTTGTTGAGTGCCTTCAGCTTCTCATGAAGAGGCAGCTGCTGAAAGTGCTATAAAGTCTCTTTCCAAAGAGTGGTTTGCAGCCTTCTGTGAAAAAAAAAAATAGCAAAACCTCCAGTGCAAAATACAATATGTTCTTTATTCAAAAAGGATGCACTCCAGGCTTAATGCATTCCTTGTATTTCAGTGAAAAGCAGCAAACCAGAGCAACTTTCAGTCTTGAAAGGCAGCCATTCTAGTTTTATGATTTGACTTGTGAAGAATAAGACATTCAGAATGAGTCCCCCCAGATTTTCAACAGAAAAAGACTGTACCAGGTGGACCAAGAACATTCAGCTCTTCCACCTTGCACCTACTTGGGATATCTTGTGCTAAACCACCAAATGAAATGCATACCTGACTTCCAGGCTGAAAATAGCCCCAGGGAATCCAGCAGAGAGGAGAAACATTTTGAGTGCATCAAACATACGTTTTTTATTTAATCCTTAATGCACCCAGTTTAGTCTTTCAGGAACTGAAACCATCTTTGTCAACAAAGCTGAGTTTCTGAAGTATGACCAACTCATTTTTAAAGTCTCTTTCAGAAAAAAAAATGTTGTTTCAAAATTTAATTTCCAAGTCGGGACTTGATGCCAGCTAGCAGACTGGTTTAAACAGGATGCACCCAAATTAGAGCAGAAGCTTGGCTAATCCACATTTGCTGCATGTTTGTAAGAGTTTTGGACCAGAGACTTTTTGGACCAGAGACTTTTTGCTCCAAGAGAGCCCTAAAGCACATGTTTTCTCTTCTTTACTTGTGTGGGACTTCACATCACCCTCCCCAGACTAAATTTGTGGTTTTTCTTTTCCACTCTTGTGTCACCTCCTGTTGCCTCCATCTGCTCTTCTGGAAAAGTGAGCATCCTGCACTCTGTCAAGGGAGTCCCCTCAGCACCCTTGGCCCTTTGCACCCCTTGACTTCTCTTCTCCCATCACCTTGGGCTTCATGGCTGTGTCTGGGGCAGGAGCAGAGCCAGTATCTCCTCTTGGGGAGGGACTTGTGACAAGTGACAGGACAAAGCATAATGGTTTTAAGCTGGAAGAGGGTGGATTTAGCTTAGACATGAGGAAGGTGAGGGTGGTGAGACACTGGCCCAGGTTGCCCAGGGAGGTTTTGGATTCACACACTTACTGAGGTGATGCAGCCTTCACCTTCCAAACCTCAGGGGAAAAAAATTATATATATGCATATAAAGAGATACAAATCTTTAGGAGGAGAAATCAAATTTAAAGACTTCTGAAGTTGTTTGAAATAATAGCTTGATGATGCATTAAAAAGTCTACAGGTGACTTCTTTAATAGTACTTCTTTGATACTCCTTCTCCCTGACCCTGCATTGCTTGCACCCATCAGCCCTGTGCTGTCACCTCCCAGCTCCTAAATGCACCCAAGGAATGAGGAGTTGTGGTGCCCTGTCCAGCCACCTTTGCCCCTTCAAACCTCCACATGCAAAGATTTCCTCCTCCTATTCATTCACCTGAGAGCATTGATGAAGTGATCAGGCAGCCCAATAAAAGCAGGCTGCCTCTGTGTGCTGCAGACTCTCCAAAACTTTCTCTGGTTTGTAAAAAAAGGAAAAAAAAAAAAAAAGGAAACCACCACTGTGTCTTACACTGACCAGAGCAATGCCTTCCCCCAGCTGCATGCAAGGGTGTGCTGAGCAATTACTGGAGAACACTGCAAGGCCCTTTTCAGAATGCTGGAGACCAGCTGGTCCTCTGAATGAGATGGGAAGAGGCTGACAACAAGGGATCTCCACCAAAAGAAAGGAAATGGCAGCTGAGGGGAAAAAAAATAAAGTCAGAGATAATGTTAATGAACTGATGTGGGATGCTGTCCCCTTTGTGTGCCAGCACAAATGGCTCAAGCAATGGACAACAGCTCCATCCCCTTCTTGAAGCAGTCTGGGGACAAAAAGCAGTGAATTAGGGGGTTTTCTAAACATCTCAGACAGCATCTTGAAAACAAGATAGTTATTATTTTAAGGCAAGACTTTATACAGCAGCTTTCAGAGAAGATCCTTGAGATGGGCAAATTTACTTGAAAATAAACTTTTTTTTTTTTCCCCATGCTGCAAGCTGGCTCCACTTAGAATGGTGGCAGAGGAGCAATGGTTCTGCTGGTACCATACTAAACCTGTCTGGGTAGATGGTTTCCAACCAGTCTTTAGGCTGAGGAAGCCATTAGCTTTTGCTGCTGACACAAATCTCTTTCCCTGGTGTCTGCTCCTGATCAGAGCCCTCCAGCCATGCCCTGCATGTGTCTGACATGAGCTTGGGGTAGCAGCTCTGGGTGCTGAGGTTCTGCCAAGAGGATCGTCTGAAGGTTCCAGCTGTAAATCAGGTGTGCTGCTCAGGACTGAAGTCCTGCTTCTGCCCCATGGAGAGTGCCAGAGTCAGAGCTTCTACTGGAATAACATCCCAGAGCCAAAGAGAGACTTAGCACTGCCTGCTCCTTGGGCTTCTCCTGGTGCTGGCCAAGAAGGAAAGGCAGGCACTGAAATCCTCTGGCACTGAGGGAGAGGGGGAAGAATTGGAGGCTCACATCTAGCACAAGTCCTGCTGGCTCCTCTCTATCAGCCATGCACCTCTCCGTGCAGGATATGGATCCAGCAGACTCCAGGGCAAACTCCTCCAGTCCTCAACAGCCTCTCAGTGTCTTACCAGTCCAGGGAACACAGCACTTCTTCTTGTTATTTTTTTAAGAATGTCACCTTGGAAGGGACCCCAAGGCCCATCTGGCCCAACCCTTCTCATATTATTGTTGATCTGAGAGGTCCCAGCACCCCGTGGAGCTGAGACTTCAAACTTCCCAAAGTTTGGAACCCACCCCTTCCCCTGGGAGACCATTCCAAGGTCTGACTGTCCTCATGGGGAAACATTTTCCTCCTGTGTCCCATGGGAATCTCCCCAGGAGCAGCTTGTGCCCATTCCCCTTGTCTTGTCCATGGCACTCCCTGTCCCTAGGGAGTCTCCAGCTGCTTTGGAGCTCCCTTTAAGTATTGGAACATCAACTCATCAATAATACAGGGACTTCTCCCCCTTGTCCTGCCCAGCACTCCTTGAGCCCTGGCTATGAAAGCATTAGCCTACTTTCTGACATGGTTCTGGGTCCCTCTTTTGGGCCAGCAGGAGCTGGTCTGGCAGTGGGATGAGTTTGTTGGTGACCCTGGGTTCTGTCACATGGACACAACTGGAGGCAGACACTGAAAGGGATGAGCTCTGCAGGGACAAGTGCTGCCACTGTCCCCAGAGGTGGCAGAGAGGTCGTTCAGACTTTTGGCAACAAATTGCCACTGACTAACAAGTGCCCCATGGCCAGTGAGTGGTGTGGCTTGGGCACATGCTTCCTCTCTGATCAATCAATCCATCAATCAATCACTCTGATGAATGATTTATTTCAAAATACCGTGCCAGCCGTTTGGCTCCCCCCTTCTGCATCCGGAACAGAGTGACAAAAATCCAGCTTGCCAGGGATCTTCCACAGCCTCAGCCACTGCCCCAAACAAGTCCCAGAATCCCCTACCACAAGCCTCATACTCAGTCTGGGGTTGGAAAGTCACATCACTCTCCTTTAAGGGGCAGGGCTATAGAATTTAGCACTGTAAAGCTACTTGATTTACCAAAAGGTTAGTAAAAATTACCTTGTTTTTTTTTTCCTTGAACAAAGGCTTTTCCCTTAATGGCAACAGATCTTTTTTATTTATTTGTGGCTGCTGAATGACATGATGGACTTAGTAGGCAGAACAAGTTGAGGATTCTCTCATCCCTCTGTATTGCAGAGCCTGAAAGACAGAGTGAACTGTGCTGAAGATGAGCATAACAAAAAAACCCCACCAAAACCACCAAAAAAAACCCCCAAAACCCCCCAAAAAAGACCTCCAAAGAAATCAAGAAGCAACCACAAAACACTTTTTTTAAGCCCCAAACTTACTCTTACAGTATATTTATTAAAAGAACCCCCCTCAAGGAGGAAAGAAGAGTCATCTAGAAGAGCTGGGTTGGCATCACGTATTGCACAGTGTCCTTGGTGTCTGAGGAATGAGGGAAACAGAAGTGTCCAGAGAAAAGAGATCCTAAACTGAATTTTTTGTCCCTCACCTGAAACTTCAAAAAGCTTGGGGTTGGTTGAACCTGAGGGATTTAACCAAGTAAAGGGATTTAACCAAGTCTGAAGTAAAGAGTGATAGTTCTTTAAATAAACTGCTGAGCACAGTGTGCTTTCCATGAATGCCAGGCTTGAGATCTGTTAAACAAGATATTGGAGCTCCTGGGAGAGCTTTAAAATCCATCCTGGAAAGGCAGAGGATGCTGGTGGAAGCTGCATGGGCAGCACAACCCTGCCATCTCCCGGTGCAAAGCCAAACAGCATCCTGGGCTCCTGGGCTGAGAATTTGGAAAACTGCCACCAGTCACCTGCCATTTGGTCTTTTGATGCTTTACTTGTTGGGGTTAACTCTTGGTAGCCACAGGTCCAGGGTGTCCCAGCCAAACATCTGTGTGAGTATGAGCTCCCCGTGCTCTGCTTTTCATAGACTCCTAGGATGTCAGCTGGGAAGGGACCTCAGGGATCATCTGGTCCAGTGTCAGGTGGGAAGGGACCTCAGGGATCATCTGGTCCAGTGTCAGCTGGGAAGGGACCCCAAGGCCCATCTGGCCCAACCCTTCTCATATTATTGTTGATCTGAGAGGTCCCAGCACCCCGTGGAGCTGAGACTTCAAACTTCCCAAAGTTTGGAACCCACCCCTTCCCCTGGGAGACCATTCCAAGGTCTGACTGTCCTCATGGGGAAACATTTTCCTCCTGTGTCCCATGGGAATCTCCCCAGGAGCAGCTTGTGCCCATTCCCCTTGTCTTGTCCATGGCACTCCCTGTCCCTAGGGAGTCTCCAGCTGCTTTGGAGCTCCCTTTAAGAACTGGGACATGGTCATAAGGTCTCCCTTTTTGGGAAGGGTGCAGATCACACAATCCCATGTCACAGCTGGAACTGAGGAGATCAATGCCCCCAGAAATACAGCAGTGGGGAAAATTGACTTCTTGTTGTCTAAAGAAAAAAAAAAAGTGTCTGTCAGCTAACAGCCAGCCTCTGAAAAATAGTCCTGAAGAGCAAAATCATTCACCCTCTGTCAAAGCTGGTCACCTCCATGCAGTTAAAATGCCTGCCATGGTCTGGTAGGAGGGAAGGAGGCTCAAGCTGGTTTCCTGATTTATTTGCAGGGTTTTGATATTCACTGACCAACCAGCCCAGCACAGATGTTTGATTTCTCTGTCAGAGATCTGGACCCAGGTATTACCCCCTCAACACACAGATCTGAACTTCATCTCTGCCAGGAATAGCAGAGGGAAGAAGGCTTCAGCAAGGCTGCATCAGAATTCAAGTCTTGATTAAATGAATGTCAGAACTCCTGTGTGGTGGCACTAATTCCAGGATTTCACACTCAGTGGGATCAGAGTCTTCTGTCTGCTAATTACCCCCTGCATGAGCTGTGATGTGCAACTGTGACCACGCAAAGATTTCCAAAGTCAAGTACTTCAAGAGATCCAGCAGGAGGTTCTGAATTGCAAATCCCCTGGAAAGACTCCAGATCTATTTGTTGTCTCACCACAAACAGAAATAAAAGATTGGCTGAGTGGCTATCTCTGCTTGCAGTTGGATTTTTAGCTGGGGGATCAGGGTTCACCACAGACCCCATGTGCTCAGTTGTTACTGCTGAAAACCCCCATAAACCTTCTGCTGAGGCTCACTGAGTGCTCCACAGCAGCTGAAATTTTGGTTTATATATTGATATAAATTTTGCATTTTTAAAAGACATCTATCTAATTTTTTTGTTCCATTTTCTGTGTAACACAGCATTCATTTGGGCTGTTTGGTAAAGAAAGAACTTTTAACTCTTCTTCACTGTTCATCACCCCAGGAGCTTGAGGAGGACTTTGCCCTCATAACTAGAGGGGAAATTTCTTCCTGGTGGCAACAGAATCACAGCAAATCACAGAATAATTTGAGTTGGAAGGGACCTCTAAAGACATCTACACCAACCCCCCTGTGGTACAGACACACAACACTGCTGAGACCACAGGCAGAAAGAGTTTGTTTCAAAAAAATAAAAATCAGGTGTGAAGATCTGATATCAATTTACTCACTTTTGAATGTGCTGTTTTCTTTTGGCAACCAAGCTTCTTGGTACCACCCCAGCAGATGATTTCCCCCAAATGCCAGTGAGAGAGGTGGGTGCCCCTTCCTCAGGATGTAAGATCCCAGCCAAGGGTCACTGAGATCACAGGACATCATCAGAACTGCTTTTCAGCCACAAACCACTTTTAATTTACCCCAGCTGTAAAAGTCCAAACCCCAAAATATTTCAGGCTGCTAAGGGCACCAGGGCTGTCTCCCTGGAATGGGAGCCCTCTCATGAAATTAAAAAAACCACCACACAGCCACAAGGTGGAGATTAAGATTCAAAAAGCAGCCTTAAAATGCTACAGCAGTGTTTAAAAAGATAAAGCATGTGCTGCCCCATTTTGGGGGGGATATATATCAATCAGTGCAAGCACTTTACACCAAAGGGTACGTCAATGCCAACATCTCCAGGGAGTTAACATCAAGAAAAGATGTGAAAACACCCAGGAGATGTGCATCAGAGCTGTTCCCTACTACCTGGCTAATAGACAGTGCCCCCAAGAATGTTTTTTGGTATTTCCTTCCATTTGAATGTTTATTCTTAACTTACAGTTGCTGATGTGCAAAGATTATTTTACAATTTTACTTTTCCATCTGCACATAGGTGTGCTGGGAAAAAAAATTCACAGTTTCTGAATGACTTGGAGATGTAATTGTATTTCAAATATGGGCTCCTAGGTGCTACATTTTAAATGTGTGGTTTAAAACCTTCTGAAGTGCCACAAGTTATACAGTACAGTAGGTGGTGGAGCACAGACAAGTGATACTCCTAACTCTGCAAAAACATGCAACCTGTGGAGTTTTAAACACATCAGAATGAAAAAGAATTTAAAATGGAAAACCCAGAGCATTTCTCCCAAAGCAACATACTGTGACCAGAACATTTGTTACCATTTTTAAACAAAATCCCAGCAAATCCTGATGGGAAATGAGAATGCAAACTACAAATGCCCAGTAGCCTTAGCTCTTGGTTTTGTGAGCTGACTTTTCAACACCGTGATTTTGCTTTTTATTTCAAAGCCACATTGTTACACAACCTAACTCCCTTCTAGTTTGGTGAAGACAAAAATTAGCTTGCAAAGGATGCAACAATATTTGTTAGCTTTCAATTATTTATTTTTTCTTTTTAAGAGTTAGCTGGATTTAAGTTGTTCATTTTCACCATTTGGATTTTACTTTAGCACAGCCAGTAGGCTGCAAATCACTTCTTTGGGGAGTTTTACTGAAGGTAAAGCTGAAGGTTTCTAAGCCAAACAGAGCAGTTGTGTGGTGTAAAATGCCAAGACCCTTCCAGTAGCACTTTGGCCAACTGAGGAAGGCCACTCTGCAGCTATTATTACCACCTCACCTTCCCAAATCTCTTGCTAAAAGCTACTTTGCTATTCCAAAGGATGCCTGTTGCCCTTCTGGATGATTAAGGGAGACACACAGAGAGCCCTAAGGAAACCCCAGCAGCTGGGAAGCTGTTGGCAACACAAAGCACATAACATTTGAAGCCCAAGGTTTTCCAAGAGCTGTCTGTGCAATCCCACAAATGGACCTTCCTGTCAGCACAGAGCCCACCATCAAGTGCCCAGTTTGCCTCGGGGTAAAGAGTTGAGAACTCCCTAAGCTCCAGCACCAGGAGAAGCAGTGACAAGTGATAATAAAGCTCTTATTAAGGCTCAGTTCAACCAAAGACAAACTCCCCTTGTTGCTGGTCTCCCCAACTTCAAACAGGCACTTAGCTGCTTGAGGAGAGCCCTGGGAAGAGGTGGGAGCTGGGGCCAGCAAAGGTCACAGCTGAATTTCTGTTGCCCAACAAGAAAATAAAGGCCTCCTTATACCTAGGAGAGACTCAGCTCAGGCCTGGCAAAGGGCTGTAGTATAAATAGATCTTTGAAACAAAAAAAAAGATGTCCTGGTGCAGCAGAGTGTAATAGCACCTGATATTTGATCTTCCTCTGTTTAAATGCCTGTTACCTACAGGGCATTTCTCCACTTCCCAGATTTCTGCTTGGGTTTTGGGCAAGCTCTCCCACACAAAGCTTCTGTGTCCAAGTTGTGGCAAAATCCCTTATTTCATGACACAATGTCAGATTTGGCTGCTTTTCTTAAATGTTCAGACAGTTATCTTAATGCCCCGAGGGGTCAGTTAAATAAATATCCAGCAATATTATTAGTTTAACAAAAAAAACCCAAAGCAAAACCAAACAATAAAAAAACTAAAGAACTGTTAGAATAAAACCACCTGAAAGTGCAGATGTATAACTGCTGGAATGAGAGGCTGATGGATGTATTCCAGAAAGCTTTTAGAGACAGGAAAAATTTAGCTTGATCTCCTGCTAGCATGAAATGGCCTTGTGTACTTTGAAGAGGTTTTATGTTTTTTGTTTTTTGTTTTTTTATGCTGCTTATCATATTTTTCCTTCTTGTCTGAGCAAATGTGACAGTAAAAACAAGAAGTCTCAGGATTAACTTCAGAGGATCCAGTTCAACAGGAGAGAGGAACAGCAGCCTCAGGCACATCCTTCCTTTGCTTCTCAGTCTGAAGACCCAATTCTACCCAAACCCAGGTTGGCACCAGCCACCTGTCTTGCTCTCCTCCCTATTTCTTCTTTAGGGCTTGGAGAAGGCTTCAAATCAGTAAGCACCTCCCTTTGTAAAGCAATTGGAGGTGGTGCTGGCATCTTCTGACCCAGCTGCTTTCCTGACCTGTGGGAACTGTGCAATGGTTGGAAGTCACTGATTGTCCCAGCTGCCATTTGCTGTCCTGACTGCCAGAGAAAAAACCTCTGCTGCATGTCTGGGAAGTCACCCAGTGAAACCATCCTGTCCCTTCACAGAGGGAAATGAAACATCCTCAGGCACACAGGCTGCTCTCCACCTGGGAGGCAGCTATGGCAACATCTGGCTTGGAACCAACAACTTCAGGGAGAAAAGTTCTCCAGCCTTCTCTCTGTCTTCTCAGCTGCTGAGTTCTTGACAACCTGTGAAGCAGATGTGATCTGTTGGTGTCTTCTTTGTGAAGTCTCTTAGTTAGAAACAGCCCTGGTTTCCTGAGTAATGATGTTGAGAATCCTCAAGGAAGATCTAGTCAGGACCTGCTATTTTAAGTCAATTCCATCCTCCACTTTTCATGCTTTGAAAATAATCACACTCCTCTTCCAATGCCTCTTCATCCTTTCACTCAGCAGCATCCTCAGGAGCTCTCCCCTGTCTGTAGCACACATCAAAGGAGGAGAGCAGGTGGGTTTGTTTGGCTCCAAGGAAAAATAACAGCTGAGCTCTGCTCTGCGATCCACCAGGGATCCCCCAGGATCAAGGGAAGTGGCTACAAGAGGTCTGGGGAAATGTGATCCTGCTGGCACTGTGCACTCCCTGCTCTGACCCATGGCCTTTCATCTGCTCCCTCCCTGCCCTCCTGACTTTCTCCCTCCTCATTTCTGCAACCCACTCTCTCAGTCACCAAGAATATTTCAGCTCCCAGTCCAGATGTTGCTGAGGGAGAAGTTTGTCAGCCTGAGTATTCCCTTCACAGCTATCAAAACAACTCTTGCTCCAGGTAGTCTGGTTCCCTCCAGCGAGCTGATTCAGAGCAGCCTTTTGGGAGAAAAAGAAAAAGGCTTTGACAGGTCTGATTTGTTTTGTTAAATTCTCTGAAATCACATTAAATCCTCACTACTGAACCAGTTCAGACCCTGAGAGTGCCCAAAGGCAGACTGGGAATCTCTGCAAACAGGTTTTTTTCCATTCTGTTGGTGTTTCCTTCCAGCCATGTCCATGTCCCTCTGGTGGATGTGAGGGGTTAGGCACACAGTGTAAGATCAGGAGCTTTCCACACAGCAAAACAACTCTGTGGCCTCCATTCAGCCCATGCAGATTCTTTTGGCTTCCATGAGATGTGTACAAACATCTGTCCCCAGCTCCCAGCAGCAAAATAAGGAATCGGGAACTCCTCAGCTCTGTCTGCACCTGGAGGCCTTTCAAATTCCGGGGATGGCAATGTGAGAGGCAAACTCCTCCTGCCTTTGCATTTTTCTAGCATTTTCTGCTGTCCTCTTGCAAAGTAGGTCTGGAAAAGGCTTCATGAGGCAGAGAACATAACTTCTGCTGAGTGTGTCCTTGGAGCAGGGATAACCACCCACACTCAGCTGCCACTCCACGTGGCAACAGGACCCTGAGAAATGCTGGAGGAGCTGACTCAGAGCCAAAGCTTCCTTCTCAGCAAAGAAGACCTGCAAACACAGGGTGATTCCATCTCCTCCTGCAGAAGCCTTGATAAATCAGCCCTGCTGCATGCAGAGGTTGTGGAGTCACCATTTCTGGAGACATTCAAAAACCCCCCTGGGATGTGTTCCTGGGTGACCTGCACTGGGTGGTCCCTGCTCTGGCAGGGGGGTTGGACTGGATGGATCTCTGGAGGTCCCTTCCAACCCCTGACACTGTGGTTTGGGCTCTGTGAGTCTAAGGAAAGGACCTGAAGAAGCCTGGGTGCTGTGGGTGACTGCTGGCTGAGAGCACTATGGCTCAGCACTCACAGGTTCTCAGTGCTCTGCTCAGCCAGGCAGTCACAGTTGGAAATCCTTCACTGTACCCAGTTTACTGGCATTATAAAACTGGCATTGGAAGAACTTAAATGTGTTTGCCTTAATAAGTCAAATAACAGGGAAGCTGATTACCAAAACCACAGCACTTAAACTCCAGGGTTTGAGGGGTTTTTTTCTGTTTTAATGTGACACTGCTATGTAAATACCTGGACCAATGTGTCTCACTGGATTAAATCAACAACCTCAACGATTTGCTAAGTGCTTGCTAGCTCCATTTTATTTTTTGTCTCAATACAAATATTGCTTCATCCATTTTCCTCCACCAGAGCCTGCTCACCTTATCCCTCCTTTTTTTTTTTAATGCCTCTAGGTCTAATTCTTCCTGTTTTCCCTAAGCCATTATTTTTCTTTCTCAGTCTGTTGTTCAGCATCATCCTTAGCTTAGAAATATCACTGTGAAGTGTTAAAGCTTCAGAAATATTTGCTTCAAAGTTCTGCATGGCTCACAAGCACAGAAATCTCAACTGAGCAACATGAGTCATTATATCTGAACACCAATAACATTCATATTCTTCATCCCCACCTGTCCTGTTTGACCTGGACACACCAATGCCTCAGGTGGCAGGAAGCACACCAAGAGTACTTTACAATTAGTATTGATCCATTTTTTAAATCCCCCACCCCCACCAGCACTCAGCAGAACCCAGAGTGAGGTTCTCAAAAGAATAACATGCTCCAACAAATCAAGCCCCAAATCCAGTCCTTGAACTTCCTTGCTGAAATTCCTCATCCTCATGCTAATTTCCAGAATTTTGGCTACAAGACCAGGTTCTCCATTCACCTCCCCACAGGCCCCATGGGATGGAGGTGGCAACAGATGTCCAAGCACTTCCTACACCTTGCAGAACACCTAACACACAAACCATCACTGCTGACATTGATCCAACAGAGGCTGTAAGAGGTGTGGCAACTTTCTGTCACAAGCTTGACTTCTGTTTCCTACTTGCAAGTTTTATGGACTCTGAACACAGCATTTTGGCAGGACTGTGTTTCTGATGCTGACATTTAGCTAACTATCCTTACAGAACCCAAGTGATGCAGCTTTGCTTTCCATGCCCACCCACCCAGCCTGGGGGACAAACACAGTGCTCTAGTTTGGAAGGATGGAGAAGTATGCAGGATCCCTCCACACATGCTGGCTCCAACACTAACACCAGAGGGTAATTAATTACTCCCTGCCACTAAGAGAGCTGGTATGTGTTACCTCTATTTTGGTAAAACTGTATTGAAGCTTGGGCTTTTACCCATCTAAGCATCTGGAGTTTATTTTAGTAAGCAGATCTTTAATGAAAATATTTCTACAAGTCAAGCTGTGAGATGTGGAGCAAGTCTCAGGGTTGGAAAATGCAGTGAGTGGCAATTCCACTCAGGCTGGGTTTTATGGTTTCAAAATGCTGACACAGGGAGGTTCAGATCATCAGAAAACTGGCCAGAAAAACATATTCCCCTTGTCCACTCATGGTGGCTGGTAAGTGCACGTGTGTGTACATATGTATGTTTATATATATATAGCATTCACATGGATATAACTGTTGTGTGCAAATATTTCTCAGAAATTCTGATGAGAGTTGCTAGAAACAGCAGCAATAACTTAGAAAGTGATTGTGTGTGGGCAGCTGAAGGCACAGGAGCAGCCACTGTCAACATCTGTGTGAAGCTGGGGGAATTTGGACTCAGACTAGAACTTGGAATTTTATTTATATTTGGTTTCAGTAAACGTGCTCTATGGAAAGGCCATTGTATGAAAGTGTCATTTAAAAGATACCAGCTTCTAAAATTTGCAGTCAGAAAAAAGTGAAGGCAGGGTCAGGTCCCCTCAGGAGGTTTGCATGAATTCAAACATCTGTAACACTTGTTCAAAGGCTGAGACAGCCCAAGGAGAGCCATGGCCTAAGCTGCCTGAATACAAACCACCTCAGAAAATGTAAAAAGATTTGGGGTTAGAATTCTCACCTTAGCTGAGGACAGAGCTCAAAGCAGCCAAGGGGAGGGACTGCTGCACACAGGCACAATGACAGCAATTAAACACAAATCCCAGGAGACTCACCTTGCAGAGCCTGGTGCTCATTGAGGAAGATGCAATGAGGAGAGAAATCAGTGCCAGTGCTCAGCACTCTTCCATCTGGGGATACATTCTAAAAAAAAAAAAAAAAACAAACAAAAAGGTGAGGATGTGCCAATTAGTGACAGCAGAGAAACCCAGGGCCCCCACTGCTCTCCCTGTCCTCTCCTGTGCTAAGCCCTACACCCTGTAGGAGGAGGTGTAAATGGTGTCTGGGAGGTGTGTGTGTCTGAGTGGTTTTGCTGAACAACAACCCAGCACGGTGGAAACAATTGGACAAAAATCAGCCCCTGGTGTTGGGTATGTTCAGTAGAGACAAAAAAATCAAAACCCCCAACTTGGGGCAAATAAATTTTATTCAGCTTTGAAATATTGCTGCCTCAGGAGCATTCACCACTGATTTTCCAGAGTTCTCTGAAAAGCAATGAGATGGTTACACCTGTAGCCACCCAAGGTCTGTCCCAGTGAGAGGAGAGGCTGGAATTCCTGTGGCTGAGCCCTGGAGCCCTTCCCCAGATGGATTGATGTCTACATCTTAAATAAGGACAGAAATGGGGGGATTATTCAAAGCAGGACACTTAAAATATACTGACACCATTTAGGAAGGGCTGTGGTTCATTAGGGTTGTGAAACACCTAATTTCTGGGTGAGGACCTTCCTTCTGGCTTACGAAGATCTCATTGGAGCTGGAAGTAGAAAACCAGCTGTGTCCTGATGCAGGGTTAGTGGGGAGCTGCCACAACTGAAAGAAATTCAGCAACCAAAAAGGGGAGAACTTGGAGAAATCTTTCATCCAGACACACACGTTTTTTCTTAAGGTAGAAACCAAACTCACGGGGTATTTCCGAAAATACACTTCCAGGATGCGTTAGCTCTGGGGATGGTTTTGCCCATCACCTCTTCTGATGGAAGAGAGCAGGGGGAAAAAAATACCCAGGAGGGGGCTGGTGGAACCCAAGGTGGAGAAGCCAGCCCAAGCCAGGAGGTGGCACTGTGGCTCTGCGGGAGAGACACGGCCACCCAAAAAAAGTGTTTGGCATGAGATGGGGAGGGAGCTCATCCAGACGTGCCCAGGGACACCAACATAAGATGATATCAAACACCAACATAAAATGAAACAAACACAAGCTTGCTTCCTTCCTTCCTCTTTCTTTCTTTCTTTCTTTCTTTCTTTCTTTCTTTCTTTCTTTCTTTCTTTCTTTCTTTCTTTCTTTCTTTCTTTCTTTCTTTCTTTCTTTCTTTCTTTCTTTCTTTCTTTCTTTCTTTCTTTCTTTCTTTCTTTCTTTCTTTCTTTCTTTCTTTCTTTCTTTCCTTTCTTTCTTTCTTTCTTTCTTTCTTTCTTTCTTTCTTTCTTTCTTTCTTTCTTTCTTTCTTTCTTTCTTTCTTTCTTTCTTTCTTTCTTTCTTTCTTTCTTTCTTTCTTTCTTTCTTTCTTTCTTTCTTTTTCTTCCTTCCTTCTTTCCTTCCTTTCCTTCCTTCCTTCCTTCCTTCCTTCCTTCCTTCCTTCCTTCCTTCCTTCCTTCCTTCCTTCCTTCCTTCCTTCCTTCCTTCCTTCCTTCCTTCCTTCCTTCCTTCCTTCCTTCCTTCCTTCCTTCCTTCCTTCCTTCCTTCCTTCCTTCCTTCCTTCCTTCCTTCCTTCCTTCCTTCCTTCCTTCCTTCCTTCCTTCCTTCCTTCCTTCCTTCCTTCCTTTCCTTCCTTTCCTTCCTTTCTTCCTTCCTTCCTTTCTTTCCTTCCTTCCTTTCCTTCCTTTCTTTCCTTCCTTTCTTTCCTTTCTTCTTCCCCCAGAAGAAGGACAGAGATAAAAAAACAAACACCTGAAATGAAAAATTTTGACTCTTTAGGAGCTTGGTTTTTCCCCCCCTATTTGTGGCAAACCCATCAGGGCAGCAGGTAGCCAGCACCAGGTCAAAACCAAGAGCAGGTCCAGTGCCAGGGTGCTGCTGTTACCTGCTGGGTGGTGGCACCCAAGATGAAACCAGGCAGTGAAACCTGCAGGTGACTCTCCATGACCATTTTATCCTTGTAGCCTGGGACCTGATTCACAGAAACAGGCATGGTGCTGGTTTTTCTCCAGCCTCTGGAGAACTTTCTCCAAGTCTTATTTTCTGCACACTACTCAAGAATTTCTTGACTCACTGAGTCAGGATTATCCTGCTGTGTAACTCCTCCTGAGGACATGTCTTTCAGTGAACTCCCACTGCAAAAAGATGGTTTTCACAACCCTGGGATGCCCACTCAGCTCCATGTTTTGGTGGTTTATCTTCAAGCTGCTTTCCTTCTGCAGGGCAGGGTCTGGCTGTCCCTTCTCATAACCCATCCAGCTTGCTTCTGGGTCTTCTCCATCTTGAAATTCTCCATAATCTGGACTTTTTCCAAGATTCTGACTAGGAGACACCACTGTGTTACTCATATTTTGTCACCATTGTCCCTGGTCCCTTCCTATCTTCCACGATCTGTGTTTCACAGGGGCTCCTGCCTTTGGTTTTGTTTCACTGGGCTGTTAGGCAGGAGGACTGTGACTTTCTCATGGGTCTGCAGACTCCATTCTTCAGCTCCTCTGCTCCCATTTAGTGTTGGTTTCTTGACTCCTGTGTCCTGTGGCATCTCACTCCTTCCAGGCCACCTTTCACCCATCCCATGCCCTGTAAATCTGTACCTAGATCAGAGGCTGTGCTGGGGGTGTACATCCTGTTTTACCTTCCCACTTGTTCATCAACCTCTGGCTTCAAATTCTCCCAAGTTTGAAGTTTCATGGCCTGCATGAAGCACTCCCTCATACAGACTAGCTTCTCTCCTCACTTTGCCTTTTGGTTTCCAATGAAAGCAAACTTTTTCTCATCCTGTTCCTGAAACACACTAAAGCCACTTCACTTCAGAAAAAAAAAACACCAAAAACCCAACAAATAAACAAACAAAAAAACCCCAACAAAACCCACGAGAATGATTTGACTCCAAAACTGGATGGAAAGTCAACACCTTGCAGTGTACATTTGCAGTGTAAGGCTGTGTCATTGGCTGAATGGAAATCTGGAGTAACAAAGCTGAGGTCATTGTTTAACTACTGTAATTCAGGGAAGGTTTTGACTCACTGCTTCCAACTTTCAGCTGAACAATGCAAAATTCCCTGAGGTCACAGCCTTAGGAAACTTAGCCCCCCCTTATTTAATTGGCTCACTAAAATGGTGCCACACAAGATTCAGCTTGTCAGCAGACTCAATGTGCCCAAGCTTCACATGCCTCAGCACATTTCTTCATGGCAATATTGCAGTTTTGCTGGATTCATACAGCTCTTAAGATGTACATACAGCACTAGATGCCCTTTTATGCCTGAAAAAATAATTGCAGGTGGGGTTTATAATTGCTAGGACAAGTTGCAACTTTTACACATCAAACTACCCGACTGTCTCTGCAAAGCCAGCACCAGGAGAAGCTCCTCTTCTGCTCTGCAAGAACATTGTTAGCAAGTCAAGCACTCAAAAGTAAGGAAAAGAGAGAACAAAAGCAACCCATCCATACCTAGACCAGCTTCTTGCTGAATACCACATGGACACTGAGATGACTTATTCATGGAACAACATACCCCAGCAGCACTGTTGGCCCTGCTCTTTCATCAAAATTGTGTGGTTTTGTGTTTCCCTAAGGACTATGAACTTGCACTTGTAATTTGGACCATAGCAGAAGTTGCCCTTTAATTGTGTTCTTATGGTTTACTGTGGGCAGGAGGGAAAATGAGTGCTAAATGAAGTGGAGAGCAAACCAGAGCCTGCCAAACACCTGTCATACAAAGCAAGAGATGTCCAACCAGCACGAGATGCTCTATAAGCTCTTGGGTTTTGCCCCATTTCAAGTTAGGACAAGGCTCAAAGTGAAGTTTTACACTTCTGCAGCATTCTCCTATCTGGAAGCCCTTGAGATGATGAAATAAAGTCAGGGAAACTGGGGGAGGAAAAACAGAACCCATCTTTTTTCCTCTTTGTTTTTGTTTTTTTTTTTTTTTTTTGAATTCTTTACACTATTCCAAGTGACTCTCAGGTGTGACTGACTCAGAGCACACATTTAAAATGTGGGTGAGGAACCTGCACAAAGAACCCCCCAGTGCAGAAAGGTGAAAGAAAGGTGGCCAAGCAAAGCACAGAGAGAAAAAGACAGACAAGCACCCAGCTGGAAAACCAGGCACTCACAGGCTATGTCACTAGCTGGATTTTAGTAAAACAATATCAGCTCAAATGTCAGCTTCCCAAAAAGAGAAAGCTTTCTGGAGCAGGATCACCCTTTTAGCCTGCGTTTACAGAATCCCAGGGTTAAGAGGCACTTGGTTGATAGTTCCTGGGAGCTACCAGAGCACTGAAAAATAAACATAAATAATGTGATGAAGAGACATCTTCAGAAGTCTGCCTCTCGTTGTGTAGAACCCCACATGATGCACGTTTCCCTCGGGGATTAATATTTCCATTCAGTCCCAACCTCTGCATCCCCAACAGAAGATTTCTTTAAAATTTCCTCCAAAGCAAACCCAGCACCAACCCCAGCTGCCTGGCCAAACACCAGCAGAACCTCTTTGGCTCCTGTGTCCCCAGTCAGGAGAGCTGTGACAGCCAGGACAGCAGTCCTGCTGACACATTCCCACAACTGGATGGTTTCTGAGCACTTCAGTAGAGCTCCGAAATGAAAAGGGCAAGGATCTGCCCTGGCAGTCCTGACCCCTGGGCCAGCCTGAGTCATAGAAATATCACCATAGAATCATAGAATGCTTTGGGTGGGAAGGGACCTTAAAGCTCCTCCAGTCCCAACCCCATGGGCAGGGACACCTCCCCCAGCCCAGGGTGCTCCCAGCCCCATCCAACCTGGGCTGAGACACTGCCAGGGATGGGGCAGCCACAGCTTCTCTGGGAAACCTGGCACAGGGGCTCAGAACCCTCACACCAAAGAATTTCTTTCTGATGTCTAACATAAATCTCCCCCCTTTCAGCTTAAAACCATTCCCCCTTGTCCTATCACTCTAAGCTCTTGTAAAAAGTCCCTCCCCAGCTTTCCTGGAGCCCCTTCAAGTACTCTCAGGCTGCTCTGAGGTCTCCTTGGAGCCTCCTCTTCTCCAGGCTGAACAACCCCAACTTTTTCAGCCTGTCCTCACAGGAGAGGTGTTCCAGCCCTCTGAGTCTGAAACAACACAGTTGCTGTGCCTCCCAGAGCAGAAGATGACTTCACCTGGCTCTGGTTTAGTGCTGCCCTTCTCTGTGTTCTCCTTCCTTTTCAACTCTTTAAACAGATTATGGAGTCAAAGCCAGTCCTGAAGGAAACAGTTTCAGCAATTTGCTAGTACAGGTACATAGAGAATGGCTGAATAAGTCAGGCTGCAGATAAAGTGCTCAGCAGTACCCCAGAGAAGACCCAGAGGAGGACATCCCAAAGGAGCCCATGAGAGACCTCAGCATGCAGATATTCTGCCTTCTCTTCCAAACCCAACCTCTGGCTGAGAAATTGGCATCTCCTGTTCCCAAACACTCATTACCAATAACTACACCCCTTGGCAGGCTTATCAGCCATGATCAACACCTCCGTTTTCAGAGAGGTTTTAATGCAACCAGCTGGCAGCTTGCCTCTAAGTGAGGACCATTTCAAAAGGGGTTAGCAAAGGGCTGAGCTTCCCACTGCAATGAACTCCCAGCCAGTACAAACTTCTCTGACCAGAGGAACTGTTTGTCTGGGGGGCTGTTGTTTCACATGTCAATCTGTTAGCACTGTTCTTAAGAACATCCCTGTTGTTTCAGAGTTAGTTGGGGTGAGGGTGCTTCTCTCTGCAGAGCAGGCAGACACCAAACCCCAACCTGCTTTGGTTTCCTTGGAAGAAAAGGCTTTGGTTTGAAGGGCCAGACCTAATCTTTACCTCTAGGAATGTCCAAGTGTGATACAGCTGGTGGCTGTGCCTGTTGGCTGAAGCAGGAGTAGTCCTGACAACAGGCTAATGACTCTTTGAACAGGGTTGTCCAGGTACAATTAGTTTTATTGACTGATTTTAGCCCACATTGTTTGCCAGGCAGATGAATGCACTGGGCTATTTGCTGCCTTATCACTTGGTTGAGTGAGGCTATAAAATAAAAGGAGACTGTAATGCATGGATGACTTTAACCATCTTTACAGCTGAGAAGAGTGGTCCAGCATCTGGCCACTCCTTCAGTAAATCTCTGGAGATGCTCAGATCCTCTTTAGAAGAGCACTCTCTGCACCTACACAATGTGTTTCCAGTGGTTATCACAAAACAAACAGATTTATTATCTGACTTGTCTAACTTCCACGCTGCTGTGTCTTCTTAAGGTACTTAGCATGCTTCCACTTGCTAAACAAAACTGGTAAAGAGCAGGAAAATGATGATAAAAAGCAAATAACTAGTAACCCGTTTGTTTGTTTGTAATGATCTTTTGAGGTCCCTTTCAATCCCTGACATTCTGTGAGTCTGTGGCTCTTCCCTGCTGAAGGCAGACCACCTGTATGCATAAATGGTCTCCCAAATGTACTGAAAGAAGGATCAGAAATAAGCTGTCTGAATTAACAGCTTCAAAAATGTTACTAAACCAATCTACAATAAATTAGGGTGTCAAATAGGAGAGTTTACAAGGAAACTAAGGGGAACATCACATCCTGTATCAATATCAGGTTGATTTCTATCAACACAGTGTTTAGATCCTATCAAGAATTGAATCCCACTATGAACCAAGAAGAAAAAAAATCCAAAAACCCCCCCCCAAACAGTGGAAATTTTGAGGCTACAGCCTTTAAGCCCCATCTTCAGCTGGGGTCATGTCCCACTACCTTGAGCAAAGCTGCATTCACCCACGTGCATGGAGGAACCTTTGTGCCCTTGGGAAAAGGTCACTTCCAGCAGCAGAATAATTCTGTCACTCTGGAAATCTCCAACAGCTTGGATATCACCACGAGGTGTGATCAGTCTTCCCCAACCATTCCTCAAAAAAAAAAAAAAAAAAAGAAGCAGAGCCCTTGTTGGTCTGGGAAGAATTAACAACATGTCTATGATAAGCTCTGTATTTTCCAGTCTTTTCCAGTTTCTCCCTCTGAGCAGCTTTCCTGGAACAGTTTCACTCAAGGGAGTGAAAAGAAATAACTTCTTTTCTCTTGCAAGCTTCCTCTCTCAAAACTTCAAGAGCCTGGCGAGTGATTATCAACCTAAAATGTTCATTGACCATTGTTAATCAATTTTGGCAGCCATTCTGGTGCCACAGTACCAAGGCAGTTATTTTCCTTATCAGTCCCATAAGGATTTAGACCAGGATTCATACAGAAAGGAGCAGGGAATAAGGAGGTGGAGCTGGGTGGACTCCTGAGGAGAAGGTTGTTCAAACACCATTTAGGAAGGGATTAGCAATACCAGCTCCTGGAGTGGGAGGGCCACAAAAATGACATGCATTTCAGGTTTTGAAAAAGATTTCTTCACAGCTTCTCCTCCACCTCTCCCGTGCAACCTACTGTAGAGTTTGTAACTCTAATCTGGTGCATGGCTGACCTCCAAGTCTCTCAGCTGTCATCTGGCTCTGTAAAACAGAGGATGCCATTGTTCTTCACACGTTGCCCCAGTATATAGAAATATAAATATAGAAATATAAATCAGAGATAAAGGGTGCTTGAAACAGCAGTTGTGCAGCAATGACAGCCCTTCCTTACTTACCGGAATAAAGTGTCAGAGAGAGTAGACTGAGAATTATGAAACTACAGGAGGAATAAACCCCAAAGCCTGGAGAACTTCTAAAAGAACAGAATCCAGACATGGAAGGAGAAGGGGCTCAGTTTATGAGGCTCAGGCTCACTACACAGTGCATCCATCCTTAGCAGAGTTGTAGGGAAAAGTGACAGTTTGTGCAGAAAATGTACCAACACTTCCAAGTGCTGTCACATATTTTATGTACCTTTTAAAATTATTTATCAAAAAGGGGGAAAAAAAAAGATTAAAAGGAGAACAAGCAAAAAGGGTAAATGGCAGAGCAATAAGGATTAAGAGATAGTAAATGATTCCCAAAGGAGCCATTCATCATGAAGGAGACAAATCCAAGAGCAAACTATTCTGCCCCACTCTGTTCATTAACTGCTGTTACAAGGCAAGGCCTCTTAGCCCCAGTTATTCCCACCAGCACCACCAGTTTCTGGGCAGACCTTCCCAGACCACATGACATGAGCAGAGAATTGCCAAGACTTTGTTATTTGGCTGAATTCTTCTAAACAAGAGCAATGAAGGATAAAAATGGAGCATAAGAGAGCAGAACTGGCTGGGTCTTGCTGCAGTCCCACAGCACAGTGGGTGCCCACCTTGTATCCCCCCAAGCAGTGCACAACACATTCCTTCCTTCCTTCCTTCCTTCCTTCCTTCCTTCCTTCCTTCCTTCCTTCCTTCCTTCCTTCCTTCCTTCCTTCCTTCCTTCCTTCCTTCCTTCCTTCCTTCCTTCCTTCCTTCCTTCCTTCCTTCCTTCCTTCCTTCCTTCCTTCCTTCCTTCCTTCCTTCCTTCCTTCCTTCCTTCCTTCCTTCCTTCCTTCCTTCCTTCCTTCCTTCCTTCCTTCTTCCAGCCCCAAGGCCTCAGTCCTGCTGATATGTTCAAAATAGGAGGTGAGCAAGATGAAGGTGTCCCCATCATGTGACGGACTGTCACAGTTTAACACTGGCCTGGCCGAATAACAGATTCAAACCGAATAACAGATTTATATATTAATGGGTTGGAAACTAAACTACACAACTTTAATGCAACAGTAATGATAAATAGGACAAAATTACTAAATCTATACAAATATACAGGAAAATTGATCCCATGTTCCTGCCCCCTTTCCCCAATAACTCTCACATCCCCACTGAGGCTGCAGGGCAGCCCTGGGAAAGTCCAGGCTGGAATCCTGGGGTCAGCAGCAGTTGGGAGCTGGAGGCAGGAACACACAGATTCAGGCTGGGATGGATCAGGAGCACAGGCAGAGGAACGGATGGAATTCTCTCAGGATACCGAAGGAAGCAGGGAGGGCAGGAAGGAAAAGGAAGCAGGAAGGAAGGGTTTGACCCTTGTGATCCCTCCAATTTATACTGAGTATGAGGTGTATGGGATGGAATCCTCTGTTTGGTCAATTCTGACATCTCTCTTGTCTGGTCCTCCCCAAAGGAGGGGTTCAGGTGGGACCTCCTTACTCCTTCTGGAAGGTAAAATGTTCCTCAGAGCTGAGCAGTGGCCTTGGCTCTGCATCCCATCTCTGGCAGTAACTCTGAACATGGAGTGTGAGCAGTCCCAGAAGCAGACACTGCCTGAGAAACTTGCTGTTCATTTCAGCAAGTGCAACTACTTACAAGAGACTGAGCTGAAAGCAAAAGTACAAACCAGAAAATCACCTTTATCCTGGCCCAAACCAGGACAAAGACTCAGATCTGTTGGAAGATGATCCAGGGGCTGGAGCAGCTCTGCTACAAGGAGAGGCTGAGGAGCTGGGATTGTTCAGCCTGGAGAAGAGAAGACTCCAGGGGGACCTTGGAGCTGCCTTCCAATTCCTGAAGGGAACCTCCAGGAAGGCTGCAGAGGGACTTTTCAGAAGGGTGTCCAGGGGCAGGACAAGGGGAAATGGTTTGAAACTGAAGGAGAAGAGGTTGAGATGGGATGTTAGGAAGAAGTTCTTCAGTCTGAGGGTGCTGAGACTCTGGAACAGATTGCCCAGAGAAGCTGTGGGAGGTGTTCAGGGCCAGGTTGGATGAGGCTTGGAGCAACCTGGGCTGGATGAGAGGTGTCCCTGGGCATGGCAGGGGGGTTGGAGGAGATGAGCTCTGAGCTCCCTTCCAACCTCAGCCATGCTGTGATGATTCTGTGCATACAATACCCTTTAACCAGTTAGTTGGCCATCAGGTGTGTTGTCATTTCCATAGCAGCATGGAGCAGTGATGTCTGGAGTTCTGCTGGTTGTTGAGGCTTTTACTGCAGACCTGTCAATATGAACAGCTTCAGATGCAACCAAAAACTCTTTTAGTTTCTGTGAAAATGTGGTGAAAGCTGCCAGCTAGAAAGCTGTGGAGATGTGACCCACCATACCATTCTTCTCCTGTGCCAAGAAGGGATCAGGTCTAAAGATCAGTGATTCCTGCTCATCCACTTAGACATCTGTCAGGAATGGATGCAGCCTCTGTATTCACCCTGCCCTTTGAGGACCCCACAAAAAGGGGGCAAAAGAGCAAGACAGATCACTGCCTACTGGGAGCCAACAGAACAGGAAGATACAGAGCCAAAACTCTCCCAATTTTAGACTGACACATTCCTAGCTGGCAAAATGTGCTCTCCAAGATGTAATTCTGAGTGTTTCTTAGGGATTGGTAGACACACTGAAGCATATCTAAGCTAGACTCCTACAAGCAGGCATTTTTCAAGTACTGAAGCCAGCTGGTGGTTGGAGAGAGCATCCCTACTCTACATACTGCTCTGCTTTCTCAGCCAGGTTTGTATCCAGTAGAAAACTTTTGAGGTTTAGCAGGGAATGACTATTAGCAATAACTAATTACAACCTCCCTTCTGCTTGCAGAAGTCCACTCAGAGCAATCATTTAGCATTTCAGTGAGAGCTTATCTCCTTCACCAATGCCACTTAATCATGACTTATGAATAAGATGTCTGTTTGCAAATAAAAGATAAATAAAAAACCCTCAAAAACCCAACAACCCGAGCTGGCCTGGCAACAAGCCTGTAATTATTCAGAGCTGGGTGTGGGTGTGGTGAATGAGTGAGGCATACTCTCTCTATTTATTTAACAAATAAGTATAGCCCTAGCACATTTGGCCACCAACTTGCAATGATAGTCAAGTTTGTTAGTGAACTATCTCATCTTGCCTAAGGAAGGGCAAAAAACAGATCAAACACACTTGAACCATGCTGCCTTTGCATGTTGTTGCTCCAAAACTTTTCAGTTCCATCTCTTTATAGTTTGGGGAGAAAAAATAAAAAATCCACACCATTCTGCATGCAATGTAATCTTTAAACAAATTCATTGTTTTTAGGGCTGAGTGAGCTATTTTTAGAGCCAGGCAGATGGAATTCAGGAGCCCTTTGTGTGGTAGCCACCCAGCACTGGAAGGCACAGCACATCGGGTTTGCTGCTGTAACAAAATGCAGCTTGTTTGCTTTGGATTTCTGGAGGTCAATAGCAACTTTCCCACAAATTTTCCAGGATTTCTCTTTCAACACACTTCATTTTAGTCATTCAGCTTCATTCAGCAGCCCGTGTTGTGGAGGTGGGAAGTAATGCTTTAAGGCTCCTGGACAAACCTCCTCAATAAGCAGTCAGAGCTGTCTTTGTTAAGGCATAAAAAATATTAGTAAAATATAATTAAGAAATAGAAAAGACCTGGCTGTGTTTGTTTTGCCAAGCCAGCCGTGCCATTTGCATGATATGCTTACACAGTCTCTGCAAATGTATGTGCTATGTAGGCAGGTTGGATAAAAATGGAATTATTCTTGCATGAAATAAAGAAGTCTTCCTGCAGTGATGATGATAACCAGGCAGGGGAGTTAGAGGCATGAGTGCAAGTTTCATTTCAGCTGTTGTCCTGTGCCCCAGAGCATCTGTTGCTGTGGTTCATCAAGCTCTGAACACATTATATTTGATATATATTTGATATTTGATCACAGATGCTGAAGAGAGAACAGTTCTTTGGAGGCAATGCTTACACGTGTGTGAGGAGAAGAGTGGTGGGGAAGTATGACACCCACATTGTGGCAAAAACTCCTTCTGAGCCCCAGAATGGAAATTTTGCAAACCTTTCACATGTTTGTAAAAGAGAACTAGATGGCTTTGAACCATGAATCAACTAAAGCCCTCCTGCAAGCCAGCACCAGTGACACCTGAAGCAGTTCTCTCATGGCCAGCTTTACATCAATCCTGAGGAAAAACAACCACTGACTACATATGATGTCCCTTTTTTTAGGATATTTTTGAGAAGTCTGTTGAAACATTTCAAAAGCCATACCTCTTGGGTCTTACCCATATCTCAGTTGAATCCTACAGCAAGGCACAGTGTCTGCAGTGGGACTTACACCTCTGCTCTTCAGTCTTTGTCAGATAAAGCTGTTGGGTAGTTCAAGGTGTAACCACCTGCATATGGTTCCCTGCCCCACTCCTGTGATCACATCTAAAGACCAGTGTCCACAGTGGCTTCATCCCAGAGCCCTGATTCACAGTCTGTCAGACAAGGTGACACAAGGTGTCAGTGACTGTTCCAAACCTCTCAGAGATCAGTGTTCCCACAGAAGCAGAGCTGGCAGGACAGGTAGCCTGTCCTCTGCTGAACTGCCCAGTGCACCACTCAGAGAATTAATTTAACACATTAGTTCAGCCAGCTCTTATTAAAAGAGATAGCAGTGCCAGCTGAGGAACAAGCACAGCATCTTGCCCTGGAGGGAGGGATGCTCCCTGGCAAGAGTGGGAACAGGCAGCTGGAGCTGGGAACAGCTTCATAAGGTGGTGTTGCTGGTAGGAATGGGGAATTTGGGCTCTCGAGGTCAGGTTCAGCCCAAATCTGACAGAATGGAGTAGTGGCTCTCTGGGATTACAGATTGTTTTTCTTGACTCAGCTTCTCCACTGTTTTTCTATACATTTGCTACTGGAATAGGAAAGGTCACACCAACTAATCCAACACAGACATGACTTAGGCATGACTGGTGTGTGTATATGTAAACTGGAGAGTATATTCCGTGTCAGAATTAATCCCAGCAAAATCTTTGGACAGTGTCTCTTTCCTTTCTTTGTTTTTTTGTTTTGTGTGTGTGTGTGTCTCTACAAAAGTATATACCTATGTTTTGCCCTCACAGGCTGACAGGTTGTAGCTTCAGATTGCTGATAATTCCATCCATGCCAGAATGCTAACACCACCAGAGGCTCTTCCATTCTAACCTTCAGCTGTTTATAGTATTGTTGGAAATATGTAGCTACAAAATCACCCTGGAGACACCTGTTATTGCCTAGCCAGGTTCAGTTTGAATTTTAATACAGAACACATCTTCATGTCTGCTTTTGAGAGCTGATTTCAAATAAGGACTTTAGCTCCCTAACTAACTACTCTACTTTAAGTGTTTCTAAGGCATCCCTCAGTGTGAGAAAGATGGTCAAAGTGTTTAAAGACAAGATTCATGGTACCAAAGATGGATATGCTTTCCCTGTTCTCTTGCAGCAGAGGGCCTATTTGGAGTTTTATTATACTTCTTTATTCCTTATTATCTTCTTCCTTCCCTCCACCAGCTGAAACAGATACACAGCACAAACAGCAAAGGCGCAGTATTTGGGATTTTTATCTCCTCTTGCCTGTCTGCCAGTTATTTAAACACAGATGAGTGTTTGCAGTGCTTGTGAGAGCTATGTTTGTTGCAATACTCACCCTGGCAGACCCCAGTTGTCCACCATCCATTGCCAAGGCTGGAACACAGCTGCAAGATGGTCTGAGCTGACCTCACCCCTGCATCACTGATCCTTCAAAGAAATGTTTTTGGTGAGAACAGGGCTGCTGGCCCAGGAGCTGCGTTAAGTGATTCCAAACCTTCCTTCTGCTGAGTTCTTCACCTTTTTTTTTTCCCCCTGAGATACTGCAGGTAGTACAGGTGCATTTGAGAGGTGCGGAGATAAAAATACAAATAAGATAAACCAGCTGAACAATGACGTCCTGAGTGGAAAACAACTGGCTATTGTTTCAGCCTCCTCCTCCTCTGCTTTCTTATCTCGTGTGAAAAATACCTGTGGTTCCCAGAGCACATTTCAAACACGAAGGATGGAGCAAGGCCAGGTCCAGAGCATGGACTTCTGCTTGGCAAAGCTACCTCTGCCAAGGGTATGAGGGACTCGGCACAGCTACACCACCAAACCTCCACTTTCTCACTCAAATTTTAATCAGAGAGGCCCTGATGAAAGTGTGTTGGAGCTTTAAAGTGCTGCTCTCAGGAGTGGGTTTAGCAGGGCTGCTCAGGGGGTCTTGTCAGTGCCACCAGAGCAGGGGTTGTCCCATCAAGGTGCTGTAAAACACCCCCAGAAGAGCCAAGAGCTTGGGCACAGGGGGAAGGTGGGATAGAAACAAAATCAATTAATCCTTCTGGTTGAAAAAGATCTTCAAGACAGAGTCCAACCATCAACCTAACGGCTGTGTCTGGTGCTAAACCACGTCCCTAAGCACAACATCTCCACACCTTCTGAGAACCTCCAGGGATGGTGATTTAACCACCTCCCCGGGCAGCCTGTTCCAATGCTTGATAACCCTTTCCGTGAAGAATTTTCTTCCAATCTCCAGTCTAAACCTTCCCTGGCACGACTTGAGGCCATTCCCTCTCATCCTGTCACTTGTTCCAAGGGAGAAGAGATCAAACCCTACCTCACCACCACCTCCTTTCAGGCGGCTGCAAACGTAGCTGCCTCTCCATAGCCTCTTTTTCCCCCACTTCCCTCATCTTTTCCTCACAGTTTTGGCTCTCCAGACTCTTCACCAACTCTGGACATGTCCTCCTTGTAGTGAGGAGCCCATAACACGACTCAGTGCAGCCCTGATCCAGACCAGGAAACGTTTTCCTGTCCTGGGATGGAGGCATCTGTGGGAGTGGGGACGGGGGAGCCGGGTGTGAGGGATTGAGTTCCCGCCAAAAACCTGAGGAGCTCCTGAGGCGGGGAGGCACAGGGCAGATGCGTGGTGGCTTCAAAAAGCCCATTTCTGGCTCACAGAGATCTCACCAGCTGCCAGACAGCTCTTCTTTGCTTCTTCTTTTTTTTTTTTTTTTTTTTTTCCTTTATTTTCCTTTTTTTTTTTCCCCCTCCTTTATTCTTCCCAGAGAGTGTTGCTCGGTGTGAAAGGCAACAGCCTTGCTCTGGGTACAAGTCACATAGAGCTGTGGAGAGGAGCTGAGGAGAAAAGTACTGAGAAAACATTTATATCTTCACCTGTGCTGTAAAAATAAAAAAAAAAAAAAAAAGAGAGAGAAAGAAAGAAAAAAAAGACTATATAAGAAAAAAAAGGCTACATAAGAAAAAGCGTTTTCACTGTGAGGGTAACACAGGATGCCCAGGGAGGTTTATGGAGTCTCTTTCTCTGGAGACATTCACCTGGACACGTTTCTGTGGGACCTGTGCTGCTCTGGCAGGGGACTCGGACTCGATGATCTCCAGAGGTTCCTTCCCACCTCTAACACTCTGTGATTTCTGTGTTTCGTGAAGAAATTCAGGTCTGAGCTTCCTCTCCGAGCTCCTCAGACTGAGCTGTGGGTGACCATGTCTTGCGCCACTACGACTCCCAGAGGGATTTAATAGTGCAGTTATTTAATACCAGAGGGATTTAATAGTGCAGTTTCCTCAGCAGACACGGATTAAGGAGAGGCCCACCTCTGACTTCAGAACTCCGTGACTTCCCAAACACCTTTAAACACCATATTTGAAAGCTGCTTTGTATTTCAGTTATGGTCTTGCAGCCGCACATGGTGTGTGTAACCAAGGACAGAGTTTATAGGAGGGTAGAGATGCCCCGGGCAGGTGAGGGAACACTGAGGAGCTGCTCGAAGGTGTAAATCTGAAGCCAAGTTTCATACCCCACTTGGCTCTTCCTGACAACAACATTCCAGCTCTGCTCTCATCCAGAGCACCTCCATCATCCCAGAACTGGATTCCCAGCCCGTTGTGCACCAATCCCTGAACCCAACTTGCTCAGAAATTCATTTCTAGGGAAGCAAGTGGGCAGTCTCAAAAAAGAAAGAATTTTTGAAAAGGAAAAGGCAAAAAACTCCGTACCAGATGGACATCTTCATTGTCTCCTTACAGACTGGAAAGTGGGGATGGGTGAGAGGAGTGCCACATCCACCTCAAGCAGAAGCAACTTTAGGTTTTACCTGACAAGTGGGCTGGGGCATGAGAAGTTCCCCAGAGTGAAATCTCAGGCGTGTTCCGAAAGCAATCAGCAGACAGGGCTGGAGGCTCAGTACCCCAGGACATAGCAAATTATGGGTGACCTAAAATTAACAAACCATGGGGGTTGTGCCTTTTTTCCCCATGTGCTGTGTTAACGAGCACCAATGCTGAGTAAATAATGTAAGCTGGACACAGTGGCTGTTCTGACTCCAGTGTCATTATTTTCACCATTCTTGGTATCCAAAAAACTATCACTATGTGACAGGAGTGTCAAGCTTTCACATGGCCCAAGTAGCTCAGATAACCCCAGTACAAATAACTCATTTTAACAAGTCCATAAAGGCAGTGAGGCTCCAAGGATTTACCATTTAAATACTCAGAAGCTTGAAAGTCGTGCGTTTCAACACGCTGTAGGCAGTTTCAAAGCACCACAGGTAACAAAGGAGCTCAGTTCTAGACCAAGGCACTCAAAGCTTCAGTGTCCCAAATCAGTCATCATCTGCAAAGAAAACCTGAGAGTGGCTGGGGTGTTTTCATTCCATGTATTTTTGCCTGCTTTGTTATGATTTTTAAATTTTGGCTGTTCAGTCAGGCTCCACTGACACGGGTGCAGAGCTGGGTGCTGTCCAAGATCCCCAAACACTCTCCCAGGCATCTTCTGAGCCCACGTTTGCAAGCAGCTGAGCAGTTTGGGTGTCACCAGGCAGTGCCAGCCAGCTCCAGAAGGTAGCCCTGGGCATCTTTAATTCATAAGAACACCCACAACCTACCCCTTCTCACTGAGCTTCACACCTTTGTGGCCCCTTTGCTACCAGTGAGTTTTTCCAGACTGAGCAAGGCAGGATTTCACCCGGAGGTCATCCCACAACCCTCCTGAAATCTTTCTCCCTTGGGATGGATCCGTGTTCAGTGCCAGCAATGCTGCTCCCCACCACACGTAGCCCAGACCTCACCAAACAGGTACTGGAGCCTAAGACAGCAGGCAGCTTGTGCTGGAGGCTTTCATCTTTGGCTTTGAAGAACAAACAAAAGATGGGGGAAGAGAAAGCCTTGGAATTTCTCCCTTAAACAGGATCCGTAGCTTAAGATTTATCTCAGTGTGAGACAAGGAGGGGTTGGCTTGTAAGGTGAATGCAGAGAAAGGGAGTGGGGGAAGTGTTGTGTAGGGACATACACCACATGCCCAGTGGTCAGACCACAGGTATTTCTTTAATTCATTAGTGCTTACCTATGTCTCTGCTTAAGTATGTGACTATATAAATAATTTACAGATCACACTCCAGGCTTTGCACAACAGATAGTCTCTCCAGCACAGCCAGGAACAGTTGTGACTCTCTTCAGCTCCACTGATAAAGTAGGAATCATAATGAAGCAGCAAGAAAAACCCACCTGGCTGCCTTTGAGGTCTGCAGCTACAAAAATAAATGTTTTCTTCCACCTCTGCAAAATCTAAACTTTGGACAAAAAATGTTTTAAAAATAACTGAGTCCCACTGCCTTTTTAAACTTCTGAAACTGATGAAGTTCTGATGATACTAAGCACAAAGCGTGAAGGAAATGTTTTACATAAAGTGATACAGTTAAGAGTGCCAGCATATCCCTAAGCATTCTTCAGGCTTGTAACAAAATACTCCACATATCTTACCCTTCATGTATTAGCATCCCTGTCCAAACCATGTGTAGACCCAAACCAGGTTTGCACCTCATGTTTCAAATCCCTTCAACCCTTTGGAGCACCATGTGTTGGGACACTCATACTGTTGTCCCCCTTCCAGTTTCCTAAGATGGGCATTCCTGAGGATGCTCATCTCTGCCAGGTACTGGCCAGGCTCTGGGAACACCCTTCACTTCCAATGTGACTTTCCTTCTGTTCTCCCAAAACCTGGGGAAGTGGTTCATACCAAAAGGCTGAGGGTTGTTCTCCTTGCTTCCTCCATCAGGGTCTGAAAAGCAGATGCTGACTTTCTCCAGGCATCACCATTCCTTAGCCAGGTAAAATGTGGGTGTTAATCTAGTTACCTCAGCTCCATCTACAGTCAAGGGACATAAAAGCACCTCAAGAAGACAGTTCTTCCCTCATAAGTTAGATATCTTGGGATCAGCTGCCCTCCAGAGCAGGCTTTTGTCTTCATTGATTAAAAATTAAGGCAGAGAAGTAGCACAAAGTGCTTAACTTCTAGAGAGCCAAAGCGAGGTGTTTCTTATCCACCAACAAATACTTTGTTTCCTGAGGGGAGAAGCAGAGAAAGATCCCCATAAAGTAGGAGAGACTAAATCCATGAGGTATAAAAAGAGAGAAATGACACAGCTTACATTAGGTGATTACATCAGGATCCCCAGGATGATTTACAGCCAAGCTAATAACATCTTTCTCTCACTTCATTATTTTTTATAGCATACATGGACAACTTCTTACATTATTCATGAAAAAAAAAATAATAATGGAAAAGCAATTCTGTGATGTAGGAAAGGCTTTTAGGCTGGCATGGGCTATTTATCACAAGCTGATAGGGGAATGATGAAATGGGGGAAGAAAGGCAGAGATTACTGGAAGTCTTTTTGCAAGAAACCTCTACCACATCATCTGGAATTGCTGGAGCCACTTCATTGTCAATACTCTGGCTTTGATGATGGGGACCTTTCATGCGTGGGTGAAGATGCATAAGACCAAAATCACCTTCTAGAGCTATTTTGAGGAATTTGGTCAAATGCTTCTGTTCCAGGAGCACAGGAGAGCAGCAGACAAAACCTACACCTCTGAGGCTACTCAGAGTGACCCACAGCAAAAACACAGGGAGGTGGTGAGACTGGGAAGGATGGGGTTTTTAACTGAAGTTGTGTCTGAGGAAGGGTAAAGAAATCAGACTATGCAAGTGTTGGTTAAATTCTTTGTGTTTTCTCTTTCTCAGTATCCAAGTCAGTGACCAGCAGCTTACGTTCATTGGCAGTAAACTAAAGTAAGTAAAAATTCCCTCAACAGAGACTGTTTTGCCAGTGACACCACATCACTTGGAATTTTCTTTCTTTGCCTCTTTTCACCCTTTGTAAATAATCTTCCAGAGGCTGCCCTGGTGACACCAGAGGTCCAGTGTTTCAACAGACCCACCAGTTTTTCTACCCCCTCTGGCATCTCATCACTTCACCCACATCTATCCTTTGTTCTGCCTGACCTGATCAGCTCAGCCTTCTGAGAGCCCAGGCCTCCAGCTAACAAAAGATAAAGTCACAGCAGGACTCTAGTGAGCACCTGGACACTCTCAACAAAAGAGGGTTGCCTCATCTTTGTGTCTATGTTGTGAACCCAGCCAGCTCTGACAAAGAACAGAGCAACTGAGGGCAGCTTAGGGCTTCCTGTTTGGTGACTGACAAGTTAATGGAGCCCAGGAGAAATCTCAGCAGGATGCTTGCTGCTGAACTCAGGCAGCATCCTTCCAGTCAGCCCAGCAATATTAAATACCAATAGGATGGGATTGGTTTGCAACATTCTCCTGGCCTGCAGCATCTCTTTCTTGCATTATTCATGACTGGTTTCAGTAGATGAGACTGGTGCAGACCTTGAGAAAATACTGAGCAACATTTTGGCCCTTCTGCTCTGAAAGTATTTGCCAGCTTTACCCTGAATGTGTTTGAATGTCCAAGCATGTGTTTCATTTCCCATTTAATTCTTCTGCCTGCTCTTTCCATTGCAGCTCTCCTACCACTCAGGGTTCAGAAACTGGGCTGGAGTGGTGTGGAAATTCACATGGTGTAAAATACAACGTGGTCACCTTGCTCTTAAGTCAGAGAAAAGCATTACACTGCACTGTGGTTATTCAGACAGGAGAGAGAACAAGCAAGAACCAGTGTATTTGAAGAAAGGGCAAGCAATGCATTTCACTAGCACACAGGCAGCCAGCACAAGGCTTAATTAATTAATATATTAATCACGTACCCCTTGGGACTGAGGTTTCAGAGGTTTCCCAAGGTTTCAAACCTTGGGACTGAGTCTGAAACCTATTGGGGTCTAAGCAGTGTACAAATTTTGTAGCAGCTTCTCAGCTTGACCAGGAGTTTCACCCTTGCAGCCTCTGCCCACAAAAACTGCAGATTCCTTCCTGTGAAAGGCTGGGGGCCCTCCCTGGTTGGTGTGGGTGGTGGGTGCCCAACCCTGCCAGGATCCTCACGGAGAGGCAGGGAAGGCAGAGGAGAGCTGCTGAGTCCAGTAGTGAGATCTGCTGAAAGATAGGAGCTGCCTGAGGGTAAGGAGATGCTGAGAGAGCCAAGAAAACTCCTAGGGAGTGGTCGAGCTGAACTAACAAAATTCTTTCCCATGCACATGCCTAATACTTAAAATAATAAAAACACCTTTTGGGGACTACTGAGGCATGGGAAAGCCAAACAAAATCAGTTTGGGATTGACTTGAGTCAGTGGCTCAGGAATATCGGAGCCCCTGCTACATGCACTGGAGATTAAAATACTGAAAGATTCCAGAGAGCAAGATAAAGATGGGCTGTGAGAGGAGGTGCTTGTGCAAGGGTGACTGATGGAGTGGAGTGGCCTTTTGGGATTGCCTCCTTCAGCCCACCCAGGAGTCCCTTGCTAAAACTTTCCCCATGAAGCAAAGAGCTGAGTGGTGGCCCAGTTCCATCTCTCTACAGAGAAATGGGAGGAGAGGAGCAGTTCATTGGCACAGGTAGCCATGTAAATGAGATTTGCGGCTAAATTTGGTAGCTAAAATTTGGTGGGCTTCCTCTGGGCTGGCTGTCAGTACTCTCTGAAGGACTGCAGCCAAAGCTGGACCTGACAAATCCAACAGCCCTGGGGTGGGCTGCACAGTTTGGTCAGCTCTGAATAGCAGGAGGTGGTTATTCAAGAAGGGACAGCCAAAAAACCCATGAAAACAGAAGGACTTCCAGCTGCAAATCCCAGAGTGCCTTCACAGGCATTTTGTGGAGGAAAAAAAAAAAAAAAAAAAAAGGAATTTTGTGGAGAAAATGTGTTCTGCAGGATGTTTCCCTCTCATTTGGCTTGGGAGCAGATTTTGCCTGATGGTAACACACAGACAGATGTCTCCAGGCATCCCTTTTGCTTAAATCTGTGCTGGTTCTTTGAAAGACACCATGTTTGCTGACTGTGGTTCAGGTAGAGACACCTTAAGGAGGTAGGGAGTGGGCCTGGCAGCTGGAGACTTTGAAGAGGATAAATCCTTGGGGATGCAGGTGCTGGGGGAGCAGAGGGTCCTGGAGGACAGGCTCCTTGGTCTGTTCCTCTGGGGAGTGCTGTGAAAACCACAAGATGGACTTTGGGTTTGCTTCCACCCGTGGGAACAGAATCAGACCTGGTGGGGAATCCAATGTCAGAGACATCTGAAACTCTTGGCTCTGGTTCAGCCCAGTGTAAATATTGCTGGCCTGCTTCCAGCCTGGCTGCAGGACACCTGTGTGCTGCTGGAAATGACCAGGATTCCTCTCTCACAGCTCAGGAATCCTGTGGCAGAAGGCAAGGAACAAGAGTTTCAGTCACCACCACCATCAGGGTCTGAAAGCACTGAGCTAGAGGTGGAAGGGACTCACAACACATCTGTCCCAGGTTATTCAGGGTCCCCCCAGAAGAATCAAGGCCATAGTTTGATGATGGTGTAAATCCAGCTCTCAGTAGATCAGTGCTGCATCCCCCTGCCACAGGGATTAAAAAATAAGTCTGAAGTAGCACAAAATGCTGGATCTACCAGCCAGCTCATCACTGTAACAGCCCCACAAGCACCCAGCACAGCCAGTTCCCTCCTCGGATGCTGTGTGAAAGCAGGAGAGAAAACATCTCCAGAAAAACAGACAGCAGGGCTGGGGGGAGTGGGGAATAGCTGAAGTGACAACGCACAACATCATGTTTACAAAGTAGGCAAACTGGGGAGACAAAAGCAAACCTCCTCTCAAATCTGGAGTTCAAAGAGCCTCACGTACAGGCAGCAGAGCAGCACAGAGGAAAGATTTGAAACTGATGTTCCTTTTAAGAGTTTGCCTGTGCTGCTGCAACAGCATCAATCTCTTCAAGTCCTGGCTTAGGAATTCACTTTATTTGCTAAATCCCCAGCAGGCAAAGGCCAGAGCTGCTTGGCCTGACCTACAGACCAGCTCTGTTTGCAGCAGTCACATCAAAGGGCTGCAGCATCTCAGAACCATTGTCAGTGGCAAGTTGGACCTGCAGCCCGGTGGCCAACAACTGCACAGCAGCTACACAAACCCTGCCCACCAGATTCTCCAGAAGATGTTTTGTGAAGCAAACACTGGGGGGGTTTGGAGTACCCCAGTGCTCTGCTCTTTGCCCAAAGCACCTGCAAGAGGACTCAAGCTGCCTTGTGCAACTTGCAGCTTGCCTTACAGAGGTGATGCTGCTTGGTTTTTCTGTGCCTAGAAATAAAAAACACAAATAATTCTGCTGCACGTGGATACCTGGTATAATTAGAGGACCATAAGCAGCATTATAGGGCATCCCTTTAGGAGGCTCTCCACAGGACTGACTCTCCTGCTGCCTCAACATGCTTCAGGGACATGGAGGCTGTCCCTTGAATCACTTTCTCAATAAAATCACCCTTTAGCCTCTTAATCAAAACCAGTTTCAGCTCTGCTGCAGCCAGCTCTGCCCATAACAGGGATTTAAGGGGAGACAACCACCCCCATGCCTGCATGGCCTGATGTGCTCAGGCTAAAACCTTGCACTGAAAGTTGTCCTCAGCCCCCATTTCCCTTCTTTGGTCTCACTTCTTTCTCCCATAAGAGTCTTGTGGTGGTATCCAGAGCTACCACTTTGTGGTGAGTAAGTGTGCAGCTTCAGCATGAACTGGGGCCCTGGGGGCAGCAGAGTGGTGGTGTGGTGTTTTTCTTCTGAGTGCTAAGTTGAGAAAAATAAGAGAGAAGGGAGGCTTGAGGAAGGCAGAGGGTTGCATCACAGTGCTAGGTCAGCTGGTGCTCCACTTGTCCTAGGTGTTCACCTTCCAGAGGAGGGCCCAGCCTGGATGCACTGCCCAAAAGGCTACCTGAAATCAGAGAATCAGAGAATTTCCAGGGTTGGAAGGGACCTTGAAACTCAGCCAGGTCCAACCCCTGCATGGGCAGGGACACCTCCCACAGCCCAGGGTGCTCCAAGCCCCATCCAACCTGGCCTTAAAAACTTCCAGGGATGGGTGGGGCTTCCACCACCTCTCTGGGCAACCTGTGCCAGGGTCTCAGCACCCTCCTGGGGAAGAACTTCTTCCTCACATCCAACCTCAATCTCCCCTCCTCCAGTTGGAATCCATTCCCCCATGTCCTCTCCCTACCCCACAGCCTCCAAAGTCCCTCCCCAGCTTTCCTGTAGCCCCTTCAGCCCCTGGATGGCCACAATAAGGGCTCCTCAGAGAAATGACACTGAAAACATTCAGCACTGAGCCCCTTCATCTCCTGAGAGGCGGAAAACTCACTTCTGGCCCAAAAAACCCCTACCAAGCCTGGAGTATTTTTGGTTTCAGAAGGGTGAGTGAAGGCGATGGGGTTTTGGAGGAGGAGGATGGGGAGGTGGGGGGTTGGATTACACCTGGCTGCTGGGGGGTTTGCTTGGTTGGGTTTGTTTTTTTGTTTTGTTTTGTTTTTTTTGGTGGAGAGTGGGTTTGTTTCAGTCTCATAAAGTATGCAAGAATGTTCCCATGCATGCTTTGCCCATGAGCAGCTGATGCTGGAATGCTGGGTTCCCAGGGCAACCCTGCACCCCCCGTGGCTCCCAGCCAGCCCCCCAGCATTGTGCAGAAGGAGGCTTTGTTGGGTGATGTCATGCAGTGTGTGCAAACTGAGACACAAATGCCACTTGGAAACTGTCCCCTGACTTCAAAGGGAGGGCTGCCTGCCTCCCACTGCATCTCCACCTCCCATTTGTGGCTTTTTATTTTTAAATTTGAGTGGCCTGAACAGTCTGGGGAGGGACCAAGGGCAAAGCTGGGGAGGGGCTTTTCACCAGAGGAGGGGAGTGACAGGACAAGGGGTAATTTAGACTGAAAGAGGGGAGATTTAAGATAGATATCTGGAAAACATTTTTCACCATGAAGGTAGTAAAATGCTGGAATAGGTTGCCCAGGGGTGCCCCCTCCCTGGCAGTGTCTCAGGCCAGGCTGGATGGGGCTTGGAGCAACCTGGTCCTAGTGGGAGGTGTCCCTGTCCATGCAGGAGGGTTGGATCTTGATCTTTAAGGCCCCTTCCAACCAAACCACTCCACAATTCCATGATTTTTCACATCCTCTCCCACCCTGATGTTACCCCCACCACAAAAAAAAACCCTGGCGGGGGGGGGCAGGAGCTCTGGTGTGAACAGGACTCCCATGTGTCCCTACATGAACCTCTGGCATACACTCAGGGGGCTCTTTTCAGAATAATTTTCTTTCTTGATACTTGCCTACAATAATTCAACTAATTCTCCAGTGTCCTCAAGAGATATGGCTTCATATTGATTAGAGATTTAGGCTCCAGAGAGCCAGGACTTGATGTAGACTTAATGCTCTGTAAATGTTAAAAAAAAACCCCAAAACATTATTCTTGTCCCTGGGTTCTACAGATAATGAATACTGAGCTGGGAATTGGAGGTTTGCCACCAGCTTGAAAAAGAGAGAGCAAAGTCATTGTTGTATTTAAAATCCATTTATTAGATGGCTGTTTAAATTCAGTTACATAAAGTGCAGCCATAGAGACCATGTGGGCTCTGGGGGGGGAGCTAATCAATTCCTTAACAACACCTTGAGCTTGATGGAAATCTCAGCCCCAGCCCACTCACATGGGCTGATTGATTGAGAAACAACAGGAGCTGAGTTTCTGTTCCCCACCAGCCATTGGCAGAGGGATTGCAAAGGATAGGGCAAAAATTTAAAAAAAAAAAAAAAAAAAAAAAAAAAAAGGGCAAGTGGAAAATATGCAGTGTTCAAAACAGTCTTGAAAGTGCTCTTTGGTTGTGTAACAGCAAACCAATGCAGAGCTCCAGCTAGGACTGAGAAAACTCCTGCCTGGGAAGCAAAGGTATCCCAGTTCCACACTTATTTGCAGAGGGCAAAGTGCTTGAAGACTGACTTCTTGTCCTAGTACATTTTGGCCCAGTTTCTCAAAGATATCTATTTGGGGTGCCAGAAGATGCCCATACACAGCAGTGATTTCAGTGTCCAACATTTTGAGCCATGCTTCTTTCCCTTTGTGTCCTTCAGGACCATGTCAAATCCCCTCAGACATTTCCTGTAGCACTTTTGAGGCTTAGACAAGTCAAGGGCAGCAATGATATTTTTACGCAAAGCCATCAGTAAGGAAAAAGGGTGCAGTTTTGGGCACTGTCAGTGACAAAACTGGGCCAAGAAGCTGAGTGATGCAGATGGAAGAATTCTTCTTGATCTCAAGAGGGCCAAGGCCAAGGTTGCTCCCTCAGCCTCCCAGCTCACCTCTCATATGAGAATCACAGAGTGTTAGGGGTTGGGAGGGACCTTGAAAGATCATTGAGTCCAACCCCCCTGCCAGAGCAGGATCTGAAGGTGAATTTATGATCACAGAGTGCTTCTGGTGGGAAAGAAAACTGAATTACTGTGTGCTCTGTAGTAAAGATACAGCAAAATTAAATAAAACAACAAATACATGCTGGTAAGCCAGGAAATTCAAAGATATTCCTTGAACAACCTTAGGGTGTGGAAACAGAGATGAATATAAAGCATATATTTGCACATTTGCCCATGTGTTTTCTACCAGAATGGCAGCAGGAGAGCTTTTGCCTGTTAGCCAGCTCCCTAAAAATGAAGCTGAGTGGAGAAACTTCCTGACCTGCTCTAGTGAGCCCAACCACTGCTTCCCTCCAGCTTATACAAAGCTCCCATTACTTTCAGTGGGAACAGCTTAGCAGTTCCAGCAGTGTGAATGGCTGCATTATAATGTCAGTAATAACAAATGTCATGCACATTCCATGATTAGCTAGAAAAATGATTCTAGGGTTAAATAGGCATGTCTCATTCAGATGCATGTCACTGAGCCAGGCCCATCACCTAGGTACTGGATGCCATCTCTCCCTTTTTCTCCTTCTCCTATTGCTAAACATGCTAATCCCGATCAGCAACCAAACATCATTATTGCAGGCTTGTCCAAAAATTATGCAGAGACAATTAGCCTCATTGAAAAAGGTATCAAAGACCTCACAGTATCATTCATCTGTCCCTCAGTGCTCACCACACGCACACACACAGGCATCCAAAGGGTTTTAAACATAGCTAAAGACAGTGTTTTCATTAGGCCACTGTGAATGGCAGTGACTTCATGCATTAAAAACTCTGCACCTCCCCCTGGGGTGTGATGCCTGGACCCTGAGATGAATGCCTCTGCTGCAGTTTGGTTTTTATTGTCCTGAAAGGCTAGGAGAGAGATACTCAGCAGTGCCAAGGGAGGTGGCAGCTGAGCTGTTACCAGCAGGCTGGCAGCATCTATTGATTGCAAAAAGCAGGTGAGATCAAAATAAACACAGGGAGAAAGCAAGCACTTGCATGTGGCTGGCAGGGAAACTGGGAAAGGGGAACTTGGAGGAATGACACTGGTTTGGCTTCTCCTGTGAAGTCAGCAACAACATTCCCAGGCTGCTTGAGTAGCAGGAACAGCCCCAGTGCTCCTGAGAAGCAGGAATTATATCCTTTGTCTTCCCTTTATGGTATAAAAGAGAGAAAAAGAAGCACGAGGTGTGTTCAGTCACAGCATTCCCAAATGTCACTTTCAGCATCCACACAACACGTGGGGGGCAGAAAGACTCAAAGTTAAACAAGTGGATGCAATAAGGACCCAGATGTTTGCAGGAAGTTATAAGGTTTCTTCAGGGCTTTCCATATGAAATATTATTATTCAAGGAGTGTTTCTTGTTTAAAGAGAAAGAGAAAAGAGAAAGAAGAAAGAGAAAGAGGAAAGGGAAAGGGAAGGAAAGGGAAGGAAAGGGAAGGAAAGGGAAGGGAAGGGAAGGGAAGGGAAGGGAAGGGAAGGGAAGGGAAGGGAAGGGAAGGAAAGGAAAGGAAAGGAAAGGAAAGGAAAGGAAAGGAAAGGAAAGGAAAGGAAAGGAAAGGAAAGGAAAGGAAAGGAAAGGAAAGGAAAGGAAAGGAAAGGAAAGGAAAGGAAAGGAAAGGAGAAAGGAAAGGAAAGGAAAGGGGAAAGGAAAGGAAAGGGGAAAGGAAAGGAAAGGAAAGGAAAGGAAAGGAAAGGAAAGGAAAGGAAAGGAAAGGAAAGGAAAGGAAAGGAAAGGAAAGGAAAGGAAAGGAAAGAAAAGAAAAGAAAAGAAAAGAAAAGAAAAGAAAAGAAAAGAAAAGAAAAGAAAAGAAAAGAAAAGAAAAGAAAAGAAAAGAAAAGAAAAGAAAAAGCTTTTCATCTATTTTGATACTGGTTTTTATGGCCACAACACATTATCCCATTGCCTATATTGCCTTGGCTCATTCACCAGTGTTCAGTGTGTATTTATTACACAGATAAGCTGTGATACAGCCATGGGAGGATATCTGAACAAGTGCAGAGCAATACTGCCCTGGATCAGCCTGCTGAATGAGATCTTGAATCACTTGACACTTTATCTTACAGAGAGCCTGCCAAAAACCCAGCAGCTCTGGGGAACCATGACAATTGTCACTTTTGCTGGGCAGCAAATTGTCACTTTTGCCCCAGCAGTTCGGGGAGCAGCTGATGGCTCTCTGCAAATCCATTTGGAGAGCCTCTGGACCCAAAACTCACTCCCCTTGCACAGCTCTGTGAGCTGTCACTGCCCCCTGAAATCACTTCTCTGGACCACCGAGGCTGCAAGGATTTGATTGCTGCAGCTCTTCAGCCCAGCATCTTTCACAGGCTGGAGCAGCAGCTCTGAAATCGATGGGCATAAAAAGAAATATCCTGAAACCTCAGCTCTTGCATCTGCTTGAAAACACAAGCTCAAAATTTCCCCCCTTCCTTTAATAAAAATATTTACACGCTCTGAAATAATTTACAGACTTCTGCCATCCCTGTAACATCCCCAGGGGGTTGTTACAGAAGAAAAGTACTTTTTTTTTTTTTTTTTCTGCTTTTGGAGGGTGCACAGCCCTCAGAACCCATTAATAATTAACATACACCCCATTTCCTAAAGGTGGTGCTGCAGCCAAAAATGCAGTCCTGAGGTGGGCAGCAGGCAAAGGAACTCTTCTTTTTCTAATACAGAACGATTGCTGCCTTGGAGCAGAATGCTTTTGACAGGCTGGTCTAAACTCTTGTTGGGGTCACAAGGTTAATCTCTCGGCAGCCACAGGCCCCCTTACTGCTGAGTGTGGACAATATGGTTAACATTTTTGGAACGGAGTTAAATTTCTTTGCCATTCCTAGCCTACACCTGACAGACACAGCCCTTCTCCTCCCTTTCATAACCTGCCATCTGGAAGATAACAACTTCTTATCTAGCCCGTTGATCTTTTTTTCTTCAAATCCCTCCCCATGTTTCCCACCGCCTGACCAAAAAGACCAGAAAACAGAGCTGACCTACCTGAAATAAACTCAGAGCTTTCCTGAGGCTAATTCCTTCAGATCCTAATGTGACTGCAAAAGCTACAGGAATGTGTGACACAGCAAAGAGCTCTCAATGCCAGCAGCATTCCTCCAGCTCATCACCACAACCACCACAACTCTCATTCCTGGGCTATTGACTAAGCCCAAATAAATCTTGGCATTGTTTTTTGTTCACTATCTCATCGTGTTTGGGTCCATTCACCAGCTTACCCTGGTGTGTAAGGTCAATACAGGATGGATGATGCCATTTAGCTCATGTCCCAACAAAGAAGAGGTTGCACGTTGCTTGGGCACCTCTGGTGATGGTGCAGTATTAACCTTTGGTAAATCATAGAATCATAGAATGGGCTGGGTTGGAAGGGGCCTCAGAGATCATCAAGTCCAACCCTTGATCCACTCCCCCTGTGGTTCCCAGCCCATGGCACTCAGTGCCACATCCAGGCTCTTTTTAAATATCTCCAGGGATGGAGAATCCACTACTTCCCTGGGCAGCCCATTCCAATGTCTGATCACCCTCTCCGTGAAGAAATTCTTTCTAATATCCAACCTAAACTTCCCCTGGCACAACTTAAGTCCATGCCCTCTTGTCTTGTTGAAAGTTGCCTGGGAGCAGAGCCCAACCCCCCCTGGCTCCAGCCTCCTTTCAGGGAGTTGTAGAGAGTGATGAGGTCTCCCCTGAGCCTCCTCTTCTCCAGGCTGAACACCCCCAGCTCCCTCAGCCTCTCCTCACAGGACTTGTGCTGGATCCCTTCACAGCCTCCTTGCTCTTCTCTGGACCTGCTCCAGGACCTCAATCTCCTTCCTGAACTGAGGGGCCCAGAACTGGACACAGGACTCGAGCTGTGGCCTCACCAGGGCTGAGTCCAGGGGCAGAATCCCTTCCCTGGACCTGCTGGCCACGCTGTTCCTGATCCAGGCCAGGATGCCATTGGCCTTCTTGGCCACCTGGGCACACTGCTGGCTCCTGTTCAGCTTCCTGTCACCCCAAGCTCCCAGGTCCCTTTCTGCCTGGCTGCTCTCAGCCACTCTGTCCCCAGCACCAACAACCAGGTACTGACAGTTTTAGTATGGGATCCACCTATCCTCATGAAGACTTTTGCCCCACACAGAGGGAATTCTGGAAATCAAAGTATTCAGGCTCAACAAAGTATTCAGACTCAACGCAGGAAGCTCCTTAAGCTTCATCCTTGAGACCCTCTGCAAGTGCTATCTACAGTCCCAGGTCTTATCCAAATGTAAATCTGGCTCAGCATATTTTCTTGGACTCAGGCAAGCTGCTTTTTGTTCTCCATATTCCTCCCAGGAACTGAAATTTGTCACAGCCAGGATTCACACCCAAACATCTCCCTCAACTCACCTACAATTCATCAAGAAACTCCAAGTTTTCTTTGTCAGACCCAATACAGACCTATAAACACTTACTTAGTGTTAGGTCTTATTTACATGCCTTAAATCATTCAGATCACTGAAGTAAGGTGTGTAGCAGTAATGCAGACCTGGGCTCCTGACAGCTCTACACGCTGCCTAATTTTAGGTGAAGCAACCTCAGGGGAGAGAGGCGTCCCAGGACCAGTCAGAGGTTGGGTTTTTGGCTTCTTTCTCCAACTGCTTGACGTGCCCCATCCAGGGGAGAAGGAAGGAGACTGTACTCTGGGAAAGGTGGGTATATATGGAGCCCCAAAACTCTTCCAAAGGAGAAAAGGCATGGTATGACAGGTCTGAGAAGTCTGTCTCCTGAACAGCATCTCTGTGGTCTCTATCAGGAGCACAGCCTAAGCTACCCACTCCCACCTCCTGCTTCAAATCAGACCTAGCAAGCATGAAATTGCCCAGAGATTGGAGCCTTTTCTTCCTGTGGCTTAGGTGCTACTTGGTGTTTCAGCAAACCTGATATCAACAGTGTGTTCCTGCTGAAAAGGTGGTTTCCCACTGCAGCCTCCCCAGCTGCAATGTCCCTGCCATCCCTCCCATACCCTATGGGAGCAAAGAGCTTCAAATCAGCTGGCTTAGGGGGGGGGAGAAAAGAAAAGAAAAAAAAAAAAAGGAGTTGAAGGAGTTGATTTTTTCCACAAGATTAGTTTTCTAAGGTTGACCAAATGGCTGGAGTCACACTGCAGCTGCAGAACCACCAGGCTGGACACCAAAGAAGCAGCAGAAGGAGAGGGCAGAGAGAAGAAGAGGAGCAGAACATTCCTTCTGGCTGGACCAGCTTATCTGTAACCTGAAACCAAGCCATAAATTAGTTGCCTTGAAGACAGAAAGCAGGAATTTGCCCCCTTGCCACCCAGCAGCAATGCTCAGCCCCCATGGCAGTGGCTGGGTCAGCAGTGAGCCATGCTCTGTTTGCCTCCTCAGCAGGTCAGCACATCCCAGCTTTCAAATCAGGTGTGGGCAACACAGAAGAGAAATCTGTACCATGGGCATCTCCAGCCCATGGACATCAGGGATGCTCCCCTCCTCCTTTGAGATGTAGGACAGGCCTGGATGTGTGTGTGAAGTAAAGCAAGGTGATCCAAGTTATTCTGTTAAATACCATTTTCTGTTTGAGAGATGAGCTTGCAAGGGGAAGAGCTGAAGAGCCAGACAGCAAAAATGTTGTTGGTATCTGAAAATATTTTATAGCTGTTAGTGCAGGTCTTCTGGAGTGACTCCCTACACCTGACTGAGGGGGAGACAGAGCTACCTCTGTGTCCTGGTTTGGGCCAGGATAAAGGTGATTTTCTGGTTTGTACTTTTGCTTTCAGCTCAGTCTCTTGTAAGTGGTTGCACTTGCTGAAATTAACAGCAAGTTTCTCAGGCAGTGTCTGCTTCTGGGACTGCTCACACTCCATGTTCAGAGTTACTGCCAGAGATGGGATGCAGAGCCAAGGCCACTGCTCAGCTCTGAGGAACATTTTACCTTCCAGAAGGAGTAAGGAGGTCCCACCTGAACCCCTCCTTTGGGGAGGACCAGACAAGAGAGATGTCAGAATTGACCAAACAGAGGATTCCATCCCATACACCTCATACTCAGTATAAATTGGAGGGATCACAAGGGTCAAACCCCTCTACTCCTTCCTGCCCTCCCTGCTTCCTTCAGCATCCTGGGAGGATCCCATCCATTCCTCTGCCTGTGCTCCTGATCCATCCCAGCCTGAATCTGTGTGTTCCTGCCTCCAGCTCCCAACTGCTGCTGACCCCAGGATTCCAGCCTGGACTTTCCCAGGGCTGCCCTGCAGCCTCAGTGGGGATGTGAGAGTTATTGGGGGAAAGGGGGCAGGAACATGGGATCAATTTTCCTGTATATTTGTATATATTTAGTATTTTTTTCCTATTTATCATTACTGTTTCATTAAAGCTGTGTAGTTTAGTTTCCAACCCATCAGTCTCTCTTCCTTATTCTCTCTCTTTCCTTTATCAGGGAGGAGAGAGAGATTAATATATAAATCTGTTATTTGGTTTAAATCTGTTATTCGGCCGGGCCAGTGTTAAACCCTGACACTCTGTTAACTTAAAAATAAACAGAGGAGGAGGAGAGCCCACAGCTTAAGACACCTGGGTGGAGAACATCCTTTGACCTCTGCTGAAATGGGCTCTGCCAGCACCTTCCTGCTGTGTTCCTATCTACCTGAGCAAGGCAGAGCCCACTGCAGCCCCTGAGAATGGGACAAGCAGCTTTACCCCTGGAGATGCCAAGGGATAACTCTAAAAGTTGCTTTCACTGCTATGAGATGAGTATTTCCTCTGTCATTTTCACAGAAGGAATAGAACCAGGTAGTTTCAGATTGCAGGGCTGAGCTTTCTTTCCAGGAGGCTGTGGACTTTTTCCCCTGGGGAAAAAAGAAAAAAAATCAACCAAAACTCACCCTTCAACTTTGAGCTAGAATATTTTAAATTATCATTAGCAGTAATGGGTTTTATAGGATGTAACTGATATAGACACAGAATTAGAGAACTCTTCGTACCTGTTAAAGTTTTTCAATACATTTTGGAAGCCACTTTAAGTGAACCAGGCTTGTGTTTCTCATCTTTGCTTAATGTATGATGACAAAGGAGATAACCTTGGTATAGATAGCATGATTTATTCAGAACTGAAGACAGTGAGACATGCTTGCTGTCATTGCAGATTAGTAACCCCCGTGTGTGCTTTTTTATTACTTTAGGCTTTTCTCCACTTCCCACCCTTCATCTCCAGCTTTTACTTTGTCTTTGCCTGTCCTGAAGTAAAGTCCTTTCTCAAGGACATAAACCAAATCCCACCAAAGATTATATTTCACAGCCACACTCTTTATTTACAAGGGGTTTTCGGTGCTCAAGATTTTTTAGACTTATACAAGATGCCTCAGTTGGCTTTTTAAGGTGATGAAATGTTTATATTGTGATGAAATAACTTTCAATTTAGCAATACTTCAGCGAGGAGAGTTACAGCAGACATTTTAACACCTCCAGGTAGCCTCTAGAATGATTGCAGTTTGGTGATATGTGATTATATTTCTTGATGAAAGCTTTCAAATTACCTCTGACTTTTTTTTTTTTTTTTTTCAGAGGCAAGTTGTTTCTTCTTCTTGGAGAATTACAAGTTGAAACATTCGATTCTGAGGAAAATTTGGGCACTAAAAGGCCCACCATCCACCCCTTCCAGAGCCAAGGGAACACCAAGAACAAGCAGGAGCTGCAGCTGAGCCTCTGCCTGGAAGTGGGGACCCTGGTGCTGGGTGAAGGCAGAACCCCCTGGAAATAAGAAAGTGGCTGTGTGGAGCTTCTGGAGCACCACAAGGCTAAAGCCTTGACCCTATTGTCAAAGGAGAGAGCAAAGCCTGAGTAACTCTCCCCACCCCCAACTACTCAAAGGATTTGCCAGCAATGAGGAGAGGCGGAGTTGCCTCTCGTAGGCGTTTACTTCAAAACATCTTCTCGGGGTGGAAGAAGCCCCATATCTCAGGAAATTTTCTTGATGTCACCTCCTGTATGGCCAAGTGTCCTAAGACTCTTCCCAGGGCTCTCTCTGGGCTTTACACAGCACCTGGGAATGGATCCAGACCCTTTGCTCAGTGCCCAGGTAAAGTGATGGGGAAGGAAGCAGCCAGGACCTACACGCCTTAGTAATTCTATCCAAAACATGCTGGAGAGAATAATAATACTTGTGGAGTTTATCTGTGCTCACATTCATACAGCAGAAGACAGCTTTTTTTCTGTGTGAATTTCAGTAGCTTTTCCACTCAGGTCCAGGCCATGCCTCCTCTTCATGTCTGGAACTGCCCGGCCTCAAGCGATGTAAAAACTAGAAACGCGCTTTTGCCAAAGTTCCTCTGTTTGCCCTCATTTGCATTGACATCGGTGTGAATTCAGATTACTTCACTTGGAGCTCTTAATTTGCTAGAGCATAACTGACTCCTAATGATGATTTCTCGGACCCTCTGTTTACAGACTGCCCTGCCCCTTTGCTGCTGGGTTATAACCTACTCCTGCTGCCTCATTTCAGAGCTCAGGCTGCTTGGCCACCTCTGTCCCTGTTAATACATAACTCAGGCATTTCCTAAATGGGCAGGAGGGAAAAACAGATGAGCAAGAGCAGGGTAAGCACTTGACTGTAATTATCTGTGAATAGGCTTAGGTTTGCAGTGATCATGGTAGAAATAGATTTTACACAGCAGGCTAAATTCATCCTCTGGGTAATTTAAATCACCCTTCATGGAAACATTCAGCCTAAACGTGGCCTTATTTTTTTTTTTTTTCCTTTTCATCCCTCATTTCTCATTTAAGAAGCAATATGACACAGCACCTAAGAGTATTTATTCCCCTTAAACTGGATGCATTCCACCTTCATTTTGACCTTCCTGCCCAGCGTTTTCTCATCTGGGCACAAAACATCCTGGGGTGGGGGAATCTCCATGGAGGGGCAGGGTATTTTCAAGCAGTGGCCTCTGCTCAGCCAATTGTTCCTTGCACGTAGGATGTTGGAGCTTGTGGAGCTGCTCCCAGGCACGTTTCCCTCCCCAGGCACCCCCCAGAAACACCAGCTCTCCTTTGTGTGCAGGCACAAGGCACTCCCCAGGCAGGACCCCAGCAGCCACAATTCCATTTTTTTCCACATCCCAGTTTACTGGGAAAGGGGGGGGGGGAATCAGAGGAAACACATACATTGAAAAAACAAAACAAAACAAAAAAAACCCCAGCCCCAAAACAAAACAAGAAAGGGCAATGCTTTTGTCATTAGAAAATCTCACTGATTTTGGTGAATCCATCCTGGTTCTGCTGCCTCTTTAGTAACACTTGGTATTAATTTGTGTTATGCTTTATTAATGCTACATAATTGCAGACACTTCCATTATGTGATCTGAGGAAGAATACAGAAATGCAGATTAAAAACTGGGAGGAAAATCAAACACGGAAATTCAGATGAAAACTAAACTTTGCATTTGATAGAAAAAATTTTTTAAAAAAGCTTAACCAGGAAATATTGTCCCAAATATTCCAAAAAGTTAATTAGTTTTGTGACCACAACCTAACCTTCCCCGTTATCTAGTGGTGTTATTTTTCCTTTTGGATTGAAAATATTTAAGTAAGCTAGAGACAAAAAGGGCAAAAAAAAAATCAACATGAAAATGATATTACAGAAAGTAATTATAATCAGATGAAAAATAAACACATAATCTGAGAGAAAATAAAATCAAGAGAAAAGCCCTTGTGAAACCTGTCCTCAGAGAGAGCTGTGACTCCTCTGGGAGGATTGCTGCTGTCCTCAGGGGCTGAGAGAGGAAAACTTGCAGGGAACAGCAAGGAGATATTTTATTTTTTTATTCAGCAGTGAATGAAAATGTGTATGCAGAGGACTTGTAACTATATTAGTGCTGTGCTTGAAGCACTGAGAAACCCTGGGCAGGGATTTCACAGCTCTGGCATGGGTTCAGAGCCATCTGCAATTAACCCCAAACTTCACAGTTCAAACTGCAGGCTGTGTGGTTAAATAAGTAGATACGAGTCCTGTATTAATTGTTATCAAATTAGAGGATGAAACACTGACAAACCCGATGGAGGTAGAGCTGTTGCACACCTATAAACTTTTAATTTGATGAAGAACATGGAAGTGGCAGGACTGAGACCCTGGAGAGGAGCTGATACCAGCAGCTCCTGGGCTTTTTGTGTCTTTTTGTGTACAGCCACCAACTTGCCAGAGCACCTGGAGAGGCAACTGTCTGTCACCTGGGGCCTGTCAAAAAGGATGGGATTTCAGCTCCTCCTCGCCAGCAGCCCTGGCACCACTTGCTGGGAGCTGGGGAGATGGGTGATGAGCACAGGTTTGGGCTTGGTGAGAGCTTGGGTTATTAGGAAATCTTGAAACCCAGGGCCCTGGGAAGTTTGGTCAGAGTTCTAATAAAATCATGCTCCTCTAAGGGTGTTAAATAGTGTTACTGGAAGACTCCAGTTCTCTCTTTCCCTTTCGAAGTAAAATGAAGCTTAGGACCATTTGAAAAGCAGTCCCGCAGTGCCAAGGGTAAGAGTCCCAGCCTCTCTGCTCTGGGGCAAAATCTGATTTATGAATCCATTCTCCTCGCCCAGCTTCCCCACAGGGTTTTTTTCCAGTACTGAGCAGTTCTTCCCTTCCTACCTGAAGGTGTCTCTCTTTCAATGGCAAATGAAAAAAAATCCACGGGGATCCTCCTGGATGGAAGATAAAAAACAGCAGACACCAGAGGGGAGCATGCACTGTCTCCTCTTGCACTCACAGGGCCTGGCACAGGAGATTCTTCAATTTTCCGTGAGGAATTTGAGGCTCCAGAGCTGCTCCTGGGCTTTCTGTGCAGTGTGATGTGGTCAGTGACCATCACAATGAGCATTTCATTGGTATTTAATGTGAACTGGTGTCTCAACCCTCACCAATTACATCCACACCCTGTACATAGGGTATAATAATAACTTATTCTTGCTAATATTGTAACCAATGCTGTTACTGACATATAAGCCACCCTGCAACTTCATTGAGTATTTTTTGTTAGTGCTAGAGCGGATAAAATCGATATTTTATAGGTGAAAAAAAAAAAATTCCCTGTCCCAGAGCTCAAAAATTAAACCTGATTTTGCAAGAGGTTAATCAGGAAAGCCCTGGTATGATGAAAAGTCCCACTGAGGCTATCGATGATTTTCTAGGAATAAGGCAAGAGCCAGCAAAATCAAGCTCTAACATGCACTGGAAACATCACAAAATAAGATTTTGCTTCAGCATGCATGCTGACAGACAGCAGATTATTATCATTTCATGTGTAATGCCTGTGGTGACTGTATACACAGTGACAAATACAGACAAATAATTCCTACTCCTGCAAGAGCTGCACTAAGGCTGGAAGGTCTGGGTAAGATGAAGCTGGTTCAATTGGACTTCTTGAAACCAAGAGCACAGTTCTGCAAATAACCTTTCAAGCAAGACAGTCAAGTAATTATTTTGGGGGGGTTGTTTGTTTTTTTGTTGGGTTTTGGGGTTTGTTGTTTTTTTTTTAAGGCTCCCTGTCAGCTCCCTGCAGCCACAGCTAGTTCAAACTTTCTTTTAGGATTCATTTCATGCTCTCCTTTCTGTTAATATCCCCCAGATCAATCCTCCCTCTAATGAATAGCTGACCTATTCTTCTTTGATTTGCCATTGATTTCCTCTGCTTACCTCCCAATGCTTCGCCTGTTGATTAAACTCCAGGCACAAGAATGCCTCAAATTTCTGACTTCTGAGTCATCCTCTCATGACTTGAACAGCTTGAAGCTTCAGCTCCCCGAGATCATTAGTGAAAACTCCTTTTGTTTCTAGGCTCTACAAACAACCCAAGTTTCTCTCCAGGCTTAGGTGCCGCTTTCGAAATAGAAAATAAGTCGTAGCAACAAAATCATCTCCTCTTACACGCTGCTAAAATTATTCTAAGAAAGGGGACACTTTTCCCAAGATTGTCAAGGCATGGGGAAATCTTTTTGTCTACGTGCAAGGCAGACAAGAACATGAGCAAAGCCATCTGCTTCTGCAAACTTTTACTTTTGCACGGGGTCCCTCTGACTTCAGCACAATGCTGAGACATGGGCTTACAAAAGGGGCTCTATTTTCTGAATTTCCTGAATCCAGAGACAGGTTTCTAAGAACCCTTTAGTTAATCCCCCCCCTCTCCAGCTTCCACTTTACAGCACGAGCTGGGTGAAATTGCTTATCTGCCCTGCAAACAGGAGAGCCCAAGCTGAGGCTTTGAAAATGTGCAGTGGTATTTCCCTGGAACAGAGATATCTTCAGCCTCTGACACTTTGATGTCTCCTTCAAAAACAAACAGGCTGACACTATCTCCATTTTCCTGCAGTTCTGATGTTTCTCAAAATGCAGCTTGTTTTCTCTAAGGTGACATGAGAGGTCTGCCAGTTCTAGGAGACCAGCTCTGCAGAGTAATTACTATACCTCTAATTAAGGTAATCCTATCTGACATACTGTACTAGGTTCCATTCTGACTGTGCCTGGACTGGAGGCATCAGCTGAACATGCCTCACACTTTTCTTCCTCTCCTACTCAGGTTCTGTGGGAAGGAAAAACAGCTCTGAAGTGAGAGTCCCGAGGTTTCTGGTGGAAAATGAGGAGGAAAAGCAGGTGAATGTGCTTTTCTGCTCTCCCAGCAGCCTAAATAGTGTCCTTTGCTCCTGTGATAGCTAAAGGCCCTGCCCCAGAAATCCAAGTTATGAGTTTGCAAGCAGCTGTGACGTTTTCTTGATCAAACGTTCAAAACCCAGAAGCACACAGCAACTGTTCAGAGCACTCTGCTAACATTTCAGGTTCCCCAGTAGCTGTCAGGACAGGACAGAAATCCTGCTGTGGCCATGGCACTCTGCTGGCTCTGCTAAGGGCTCCAGGCATGATACTTTGCAGGTTAAAGAAGACAAGCTCAACAATAAAACCTGGGTTTAGACACCAGATTCCCTGCCCTTCCACTCAATCCTGCAATCCATGCTGGAAAGGAAGGGAGGAGGATGAAGGGGATGATAATGTAAGATGCTGACACTGGCTGGACCACTCCATGAGAGAGTCTAATTCACCAACACCACTCTTCAGCAAAAAAACCAAAACAAGCAAACGAAACAAAACCAACCAACCAAACAAAAACTCCAAACCAAAAACTGGAATTTTCTGTCCTTTTAGTGATTTTGATCAGTCTGAAGTGCTCCAGCACTGGCACAGGGAATATTTCACAGCCATGAGCAAAGGGAATGAAGAAGACAGAAGATAGGTTGGAGTAAGGAGGAGAGGACAATGAGACATCTTTCTCTGGGCAAAGTGGAGGAAACCATGGAATTAGGCAGCAGAGAACAGCCTGGGAAGCAGCTGGCATGCTGAGAGGGTAACTATAAATCAGACTGGGCTTGACAACAGGACAAGCCATGAAGGACTTAACCTTGGTCACCGGGAGCCACCTCTACCTGGAACTAACCTGGAACTATTCCCGAAATGAGGTGTCTGCACGTTTTCTGACATCACGAGGAAAGCAGTGTTTTCCCTCAGAAAACCATCGCTGGAAGACTGAGGTTTTACCCAGTTTTGTGTCCCAGCTGAAGCACAGAAGGCCCTGGAAGCAATCACAGAAGCCCAGCCTCAACCAGAGGTGACCCCAGGCCCTGTGGCAGGTGGCTGTGTCCCACCAAGAAGTCAGCCTGGCAGGTGGCTGTGTCCCACCAAGAAGTCAGCCTGGCTCTTGTGTCCCCTCCCCGGGCTCAGCTGCAATGGCGATGCTGTCAGCTTGGTGTCGGGAATCCAAAAAAAAAAAAAACAAAAAAAAACCAAACCCGAATTATGACCGAAAAGAGTGAGGGGGAGGCGGGGAGATGGCGCAGATCACCCAGCAGCACCCCAGCACCTCCAGCTGCCTCCTCCCGAGCCCTGAGGGGTGCTGAGATCCCAAAGCTGACCCTGACTCCTCACAGGCACTCGGCACCGCTCCCATCCCGGAGGAACCACCCGGACTCATTCTTCGTGCTTTGGCTGTCACCTCTCCTCACGAAAATTTCACCGAGGGAGACTTTATTCCCGCCTGTGTGTACCCTTCCCCCCCCCCAAAAAAAAGGGGACAAAGCCTGGGCAGGATTCCCCTCATCACCTCCGCTCCGCTCCCCCCGTCCCTTCACCCCTCCCGTCCCCTCAGCCGCCGTTACCCACCCCGCTCCCCTCAGCCAGCCGCGTTGATTGACAAGCCCGCTGACCAACCAGAGACGGCGGTTCGGGAACTCCCCGCCCACTCTCCGCCGGCTCCACCAATCAGCTGAAGCAGCGGCGCGGTCTGTGTGTGAGGAGGGGCGGGGCAAGCCCTCCCGGGGCTGCTGCCGGTGTCAGAGCGGGCGGAACCGGGGAAGGGGGGGTGGGTGGGTGGGTATGGCCCGGGTGGGTATGGCCCGGCCGGTACCGCCCCCCAACCCCGCTCCTCCTCCGGGCTACCGGCGTGAGCCTTCCAGCCGCCCCGCTTGGGAGGCTGCCGGGGTTCAGCTCGGCGGGCGCTGGATGCTGCGCCGGGGAGGACGGCGGAGGAGGAGGAGGCAGCAGCCCCGCGGTGAGTTCAGTTCTCGGGGTCTGCTGCCGGGGGACAAAGGACGGGGGCTGGGTCCCGACTGCGGAGGGGAGCGCTGTCCCCGGGAGCTGGAGGGGGTTTGAAGGGAGAGACCCGCCGTACCCCGTCCCTCCGTACCCCCCGTCCCTCCGCACCCCGTCTCTCCGTACCCCCGTCCCTCCGCACCCCCCATCCCTCCGCACCCCCGTCTCTCCGTACCCCCCGTCCCTCCGTACCCCCCATCCCTCCGCACCCCCCATCCCTTCGCACCACCGTCTCTCCGCACCCCATCCCTCCGTACCCCCGTCCCTCCTTACCCCCCCGAACCTCCGCAACCCCGTCCCGTCCCTCCCTCCGCACCTCCCGTCCCGTCCCTCCGCACCCCCGTCCGTCCCTCCGCACCCGGACCCTCCTTTACCCCCCGTCCCTCCGCACCCCGGCCGTGTGGAGCGGAGCCCGGGAAGTCCCTGGGTTGGGTTCCCGGTGATCGGTGCCGTGGCTCAGGGCTCCTTTCTCGGGCAGTGGTTCGGGAGGTTCGGAGTTGGGTCGGGAGTTTTGCAGCGATTTTGGCGGTGCCGCCAGCCCCCGCTGCCGTCGGGGCTGAGGCTGCGGGGAGGGGCGGGGGGAGGATCCAAAGGGGGGGGTTCTGGAAGAGTTTCTGGGGGTCTTGGCAACTCGGTTCCTCTGCCGGGAGATGCGGTGATGCTGGCGAAGGTCCCAGAAAGCCCCCCGGACACTGCTGAGGACACGGTGGTTGTGTCCCCAGAGGGTGGCCCAGGTCTGGGGGGGAACCCATGGTGGTGAGGGAGGGTGTCAGGGTGCGGGTCCTGGGACTCTGAGCACCCCAAGGAGGGTGAGCTGTGTGGGGAAGGTAGGGAGCAGAGGTCCTGGGGCTTCTTCAGGAGCCAGGACTGTCAGGGTTTAACTCTGGCCCGGCAAAACAACAGATTTAAACTGAGTAACAGATTTATATATTAATCTCTCTCTCCTCTGATAAAGGAAAGAGAGAGAATAAGGAAGAGAGACTGATGGGTTGGAAACTAAACTACACAACTTTAATGAAACAGTAATGATAAATAGGAAAAAAATACTAAATATATACAAATATACAGGAAAATTGATCCCACGTTCCTCCCCCCTTTCCCCCAATAACTCTCACATCCCCACCGAGGCTGCAGGGCAGCCCTGGGAAAGTCCAGGCTGGAATCCTGGGGTCAGCAGCAGTTGGGAGCTGGAGGCAGGAACACACAGATTCAGGCTGGGATGGAGCAGGAGCACAGGCAGAGGAATGGATGGAATTCTCTCAGGATACCGAAGGAAGCAGGGAGGGCAGGAAGGAGTAGAGGGGTTTGACCCTTGTGATCCCTCCAATTTATACTGAGTATGAGGTGTATGGGATGGAATCCTCTGTTTGGTCAATTCTGGCATCTCTCTTGTCTGGTCCTCCCCAAAGGAGGGGTTCAGGTGGGACCTCCTTACTCCTTCTGGAAGGTAAAATGTTCCTCAGAGCTGAGCAGTGGCCTTGGCTCTGCATCCCATCTCTGGCAGTAACTCTGAACATGGAGTGTGAGCAGTCCCAGAAGCAGACACTGCCTGAGAAACTTGCTGTTCATTTCAGCAAGTGCAACTACTTACAAGAGACTGAGCTGGAAGCAAAAGTACAAACCAGAAAATCACCTTTATCCTGGCCCAAACCAGGAGCCAGGACTCCATCCTCAGAGGCAGAATGAGGGGCAAGGAGGGAAGCATCCTCTGGGGATGGTCCCAGTGGTCACAGCACGGTGACACAGTGACAATCTTTCACTTTCTCCCGGCATGGTGAAGGAGATGAGTGTCCCAGGAGCACAGGAAGAATGGGTGGGTGTTGTAAAGGAAAAAAATCTCCAGTGTTTCTCCACCTCTTGCTACAGATTTTTATAGGGAAAGGCTCGGAGTTTTCCCATGCTGAGGAATCTTCATCCTCTGCATCAAGAGGTGTTGCTCCTGCTGCTGGGCAGTGACAAGCTCTCAGGTTAACTCCCAGATGGCATTTAAAATGCACATTTCTCTTTTTCCACCACACCAGGAAACTGGGGCGTGCTGTCTGAACCTTGTCCCTTCTTCAGGGATGCTCAGACCTTGACAATAAATACTTAAAAAGCAGAGTTTACTTTCACAGAGAAAATAATGAGGGTGTATTTCTAGTGTGAATTATCTCTGGAGTAATGTTTAAAAAAAGTAAAAAAACCCAGCTTTTTGGGCATAGGTTTCCCATTCATTTGTTTAGCTTTTATCTTTCTATTATTATTATTATTTTGTTCCTGGAAAACTTGGAATGACAACAGTGCCTTGGCCACAGTCTGTTGTTTATTCCTCCCATTTAATTGTTGTGAGTTTTTCCTCTGTTTCCAGCACTGGTGATACTGAGTGTCTGTGCAATGTTTTGGCTTCATAGGAGGAATGTAAAATCAGAAGAAAATGCGGTCCTAGAAGGGGGGGGGGGGAGAAAAAGTTTTTTTGCAGAGGTCACCTTCAGATAAAAAAAAAAGGGAGGGGGGGAAAACAAAGGGTAATGCAAGTATAAGCCAAATAAGTCTAGAGAGTGTTGTTGAAGAACAGGAATTGTAGTTATTATCTTCAGTGGTTTAGCAAAAAATACTGTCTCTGCTCTTTGAACTAGTTGTTTTCCCTAGGGATTTTTGGTGCTCTGGACTAGGTTTTTATGTGAATGTAATAAACTGGGTTAAACACCACTGATGAATAAATTTGTGTCACTTTTTTTTTTTCCCCCTGAATCGAACAACCAAAGAAAATCCTGAAACAAACAAAAAAAATCCTAAAACAAAAATTGAATGTACGTATGTTTTTCCCATTTAAATCCTTTTTGATAGAGGAAGTTTTTTGAGAGCAGATAAGGGCTATTCAACTTAATTTTTTGTTTGTTTTGGGTTTGTTTTGTTGTTTTTTTTAATATCAAAGCTGATAGTGCATTAAAGCTACAGCACACTTTCCTGTTCCCAACGCTGCAGGTAAAAAGTGATTGAATCCAGTGGTTAACTCCATCTCAATTAGCTTTTGTAATAAAGTGCTTGCCCTACTGTTCCTCCAGTGCAAGACAATGTAAATTACTTGCATGCCTACTGTGCTCCAGGGTTACACTTCTTTTCTTGCAGAAAGCCCTGTGCTGGGGGGCTGCTCCTGGGTTATACTGGTTATACTGGGGGGTGTCTAGCAGTGGTACCTTCATTTGGAGCCTCTGCTTTTGGTAACATCCAACAGAAGTCCTCTGGCAAGGAGGAGCTGCTCATGGAGAAAGGCAGTGGGAAGTAATTTGCTTCTTGTTGAACCATTTCTTATGCTTGCTTTTTATTTTTATTTTTCCTCTCCCGTTTCTGCAAAGTTTGCCATCACCTCAAAAGCACAGCACTCCCTGTAAGTTTTTTTTTCTCTCTCTTTTTTTTTTTTTTTTTTTTTTAAGTCTGTTTCTTTTTTGGGAAAAGTTTTTTTTTAAGTCTGTTTCCTTTTTTTTCCCCATTGTTTTGCTTGAGGTTGATGCCTGGCAGCACCGTGTGCAGTCTCTGAAGCTGCTCTGACCATGAAGACCCTGCTGGTTTTGTTAATTTTGTCAAAGGTATTGGTGGATTGGCATTTTCACACTTGTAGTAGATGCAAGCTGTGTTGCAGATGGAGTTTTATCCTTTCTAGAGGTTCTTCCACTTTACAGAAATCAATATTCCTCTCTGCTCTGATAATGTTCAGGACAATCTGTACACTTTAGGGAGGGAAAAAGGCAAGAAGCAGAGCAATGCAGAGGCTGGCAAGTTGGTCTGAATATTTTGTTGGTGATTCAAATGCCATGAGATCAACAGTGGACTTTCCCCAGAGGAAGTAAGCCTTTTTTTTTTTTTTTTTTTTTTACCTGGTTATTACTTGTAGGGAAGCTATTCCTCCTCAGAAAAGTTCTTTACATGATATATTGGTAACTGTTATTACTTGTCCTGCAGCTCCAGGTATGGCCTGTGAAGTTTGGGGTTTTTGTTTGTTTAAAGATTTCATCGTCTCTCTGCTTCTAGAACTGTTACAAGGTCTTGGGGAGAACAGAAAATGAAGGAAGAGTTTATTCACACTTCTCTGGGCAGCTCTGCAAAGTCTTTTGGGAGCCTTGATGATCTGTTCCAACTCAGCCCAGCTCCAACATGAAAATGCCATCATGTGGAATAACTTCTGCAAAGACTGTCTGGTGGAAGAGTGTCTCTCAGCTGTTGTGCTTAAGGCAAGAGTGTAATAGGGGAGAAATATTGCTTTTATGGCAGACTGAAAACATACTGGAGTTTGGGTTTTTTTTTTCCAGGGGAAGAATTAACCAGTAAGCTTTTGGGTCATGAGACTTCACGTGCTCCCAGTCTGCAGAATACAGAAAGTGGTTCCTCTCCTGAGCTGGTAGGGGAGAGATGGAAGTGTTGCTGCTTCCTGACAGTGACAGCAAGGCAGCCTCCCTCTCCTGGGTTTTGAATGCCTTGCTGTATCCCTTCTTCTGTCCTTTGCCTCTCCTGTTTCCCATGGGTACAGGAGGTGAAGAGTAAAGATCACACTGCTTGGCAGAAGCAGGGCAAGCACTGGGATGCCAAACTGAAATGTTTTCTGGTGCTGTCCTTCACTTGAGGCATGGGTGGGTTCCTTTACTTTGCAGATATCTGCCCGTGAGTGACCTTTCTGTAAAGCTCTGTCCCCAAAGAGATGTGCCCATCCCTTCAGTTTTTTGGGGATGAATTCCCATCCCTTCAGTTTTTTGGGAGGTCTCAGGCAGGGCTGTCACCCAGCTGAGAAAAGAGAGCTTTGCACTTCTGAGGAGCATTGCTTTGCAGCTGCCATCCATGCAGCCTGGCTCATGCCTGCATTCTCCTGCATTTCCTTAGGCCAATTAATATCTTCAATTGCTGCTCACTCATAACCTTAATTAATGTGCTCGATTTATGAAGTATGAGGGAGCTTTACAAGGGACTGGTAATCAATAAACAAGTCTGTTAATGGATTTCACAGAAGGAAACAAATTGCTTGGAGTGGGAAAGTTCATGTAGGTATCTGGACATACTTCTACTTTGACCACTCAAGAAAAAGCCAGGATGAGTTGATCCATTGCTCTTCCTGTGTTGGCAAAAGAATGTTTGTCCCTCCCAGGAAAAAGGTACTCTGGAAAGAAATTGCATGTTCTAGCTGCAGACTTTACTGTTTGTTTATTGTTTAAAGCATGTAAAGTCAAGTTTTGCATATGCTTCTGCTAAAATAACATGTTTTAAAATGCTGCATGGTTCTGTGGCAAAAATTCCATCACTTGGAAGTGATGGAAAAAAGTAGTCCCTGTGAGATCCTAATTCAGCCTTTTTTGCCTGGAGCCTTTAATACTCATTTTCTGTTTCTCTCCAAAGGCTCCTGAATTCAGTTTGGTTTCAGGGAAAAGATTTAGCCCTCATGTTTCATGCTGGGCTCTCCCTAGAATGGATATCTGGGGAAATTTTGGGAGAACTCTTCTTCCTGAGCACACCAGCCGTATCTGGGGAGGTGCAGAGCTGCAGAATTACAAACTCCAGAGTGTGTTTCATCTTCTACCACTCACTCCTTCTGCTTGATGTGAGGCAAGGAAACTGCAGCACAAAATTTTGTCATGGTGGCAGCCCTGCCTGAGAGCTGTGTCCAGTCCTTTGGTGAAGACAACCAGCAAAGTGTTTTCCATTCTGTTGTTACCAGGGAGTGCTGCTTGGAGAGGAAGAAAGGAAAAAGGATATTGGTTGGTATCTGAGGCAAATGGTCAGCAATTTCCCCATCTGGCCCAAAAGGTACAGGGTGATGGCTTGGCTCTGTTAGGGCTCCACAGCCCTCGAGTTTTTTGGGTTTATTTTTATAATCCCAAAGGAAAAGCCCACATCCCATCCCTGTGAGAGGGCTGTGCTCAGCTCTAGCAAGTGGATGGAACACAGTTGTCTTTGCTGCCAGTGCTGCATCCATCCTGGGATGCAGTCTTTCCCAAGTGACTGGGAGGTGGCATCTGTTCCTTGGGCAATGGCTTTGACAAAGTGTTTTAGTGAGGAGTGCTCAGTGTTTGGTCTCAGGTTCTGCCCCAGAAGTAGTCTGTGGACATGTTGAGGACCTTCCTTTGCCTTTTGGTGTTTCTTACTAATCCTGGGAGTGATGCTGAGGCAGGTATGTTGGAAAAGCCAGTGTGCTGCTGGGAATTTTTTGCAGGACATGACCTAGTTGTGCTGCCTGGTGGTTGCAGGTGGCACTTTTCAGATCACCTGCAGCTGTGACATGAAGCTGTTCAGCCTCACTCTTGTTTTCTGTCCTGACAAGCAGCTTTTTTTTTCCCCCTCCCTTGTGATTGATGTATCTTCCCAGAGAAATTTTCATCATTTCAGGGGATAATCAGATTGGGTGGGTGGCATCTTAAAGTTGCTGGGAAAGGTTAGTGTATGCCATAATTACATCTTTTTCTCATTCAGGCTCTTTATTACCCTGCTTTGCAGATACTACAGCTGCCTTACAGTGTGCCTCTGAGGGGACAAAGTACCTGGAAGGTGTTGGGGGGGTTTTCTCATTTTTTAAGGCCAGGTTTCATCATGAGTATGAGGCAGCCCAGGTGTGGGTTGCTGCCAAAGGCAGATTTGTTGCCAGGTACTTGTCTGTCTGTCTTGGTGCAGGATTGCCTTGATGAAAGCTTCTTAAGCTGATTGTGAAACTGCAGCCTAGGAGTCTAGTTGTCTAATAAGCCTAAAACATATTTGGGTAATGTCTGGAAAATGTTAAGAAGACTCTTAATGTTTCTGGACAGTTTTTTGGTGGGACTTTGTAGGGCCACTCTGGGAAATTTTCATCAGGAAGATGCTCAATGCTTGCTTTCTGTCTGCTCATGCAAACCCAGTTTTCCTAAGTGTTTTTCTTTAGTACACCATACAAAGCACATTCCCAGGTGTTTCTGAGAGAAGCCCAGAACTACCAATACTTTTTTTAATTCCCCTCTTGGTGGAGGAGGATTTTGTTGTCTTCTGCTGCTTTGTGTTGGTAGGCGAGTGCTCCTTCACTTTATCCCTTGGAGATGTGGTTGTAGCAGGACCTGGAGGCTGAAATCAGGATGAGGACCCAATTCAGTGTGGTCCCACAAACTCATGTAAAATACAGCAGCACTCATAAAGTGAACCCACAATCTGTTTGGATGAGACCTGCTTCCAGACCAGCTGGCTGGGGTCCCAAATTCGGTGGTGGCAGGTCAGTCCTGTGCCACTGCCTATGTGGTGAGGTGGCTTTGGTGGCCATCCTGCTGAGATCCAAAGCCAACAATCTCCTTCCTCCACATCCTCCTCCCTTGGAAGCTTCTGCCACTCTTGTCCCTGTCCCTAAAGCAAACCTTGGCCATTCCTCCTCTGCCCCAGTGGTTGTGGTCCAGTGCTGGGAGGCAGCTTGAGGTGCCCTGGAGAGAGGAGGTGAGGATGAGGGGGTTTTCTTAATGAGTTTTTATGGACATGCTGGAGCTGTTTAATCAGAGGAGTCTTGAAATTAATGGCAGGCATGTTTATAAAGCTCTGCTGCACGTGTGTTTAGGTAAAATAAACAGTCCTAAATAAACTGTGCCACCACTCCGGGCACTTAATAATCCTCCTGACTGATAGGAGAAGAACCCAAATAAACAGCACCTTTGACTGTTTCATTGATAGTCTGATGGGCCTTTGACCAAGCAATTGCATTTCAAAATATACTTCTGCAGGAGCGAAAGCATGAAGTGATGTTATTAAAAAAAAAACACAAAAAAGCCCCCCAAAACAAAACAAAAAAACACAAAAAATAAAACCCCAAAGAAACAAACCCAAGAAAAACCCCAACCCACAACAAAAAACAACCTGTAGGGTGTCCCAGAGGCCAGTGATTGACTTCAGCTTTTATTAATTCATCTGCAGTGCATTTGCTGGAGCTTTTAGGGTTTAATTGAGGTTAAGAGGTTGGAATCTGTGGTAAACAAAAGAATGGCATATGGGCAGTCTGAAATTGTGTATGTTTAAGTAAGAGCATTCCTTCTGGCCACTTGTTTTCATTGGGCAGTTACTCTTGGCTCAAAACTTCTTTTTTTTTTTTTTTTTTTTTTCTTAAAAAAAAAAAAGATGTAAACATGCAATGCTAGGAAGTTAATGATTCATTACATTTTATCACAACCTAACATAGCTCTGAAGAGGAGAAGGCTGAGCTAGGCTTGTGTTTGACCTCTCCCTTCAGATTCAGGATGTTTCTTTTTTAACCTCTTACCTGCTGTGACAAGTCCACAAGCTCATTTGTTTTAAAACTTAAGATGAAAAATGTCTTCCCTTCCTTTCTCACTTCTTGTTCCCAGGGTCCATAGTTGTCCTCTTAAAAATTCCCTTGGACAAAGCAGGTGTGAGAGGAGCAGGAAAGCTTTCTGCAAGCTTTGTTTTGTTGAGGCTACGAGGAGGTGAGGTTTAGTTTCTTCAGTTATCCACAGAAACCCATTGAATCATTAAATGGTTTGGGTTGGACAGAACCTTACAGATCAAGATCCAATCTTGACCAAAGTCAAGACCAATCTTGACTCTTCTTGTTGGACAGAACAGATCAAGATCCAATCCCCCTGCCTGGGCAGGGACACGTCCCACTGGACCAGGTTGCACATCAGGGAACATCATCAGCTTCCCAGGGAACCTCTTCCAGTGCCTTACTGCCCTCATGGTGAAGAATTTCTTCCCTATACTTAACCTAAACCTCCCCTTTTTCAATTTAAACCCACTACCCCTTGTCCTATTGCTGCCTTCTCTGGTGAAAAGTCCCTCCCCAGTTGTCCTGTTGTCCCCCTTCATGTACTGGCTGGTCACTGGGAGGTCTCCCCAGAGCTTTCTCTTCTCCAGGCTGCACAGGAACTCAAGTGCACGTGTTTTTCATGGTCACTTCTTTGTCCTCTTTCCAGTTCTCTTAAGAGCCTCGTGAAATTCTTCACTGGCCATGATCTCCCCTTGCAAATGGAAATGTGGACCAGCCAGGGCAGGGGGTTGGCAATGAAGACAAACCTCCTTCTGTTGGAAAGCTCCTACTCTGAGGTCTTTATGCTCTTGATAAAGTTTATGGTGCCCATGACAAGAGCTGGCAGTAATAACAGTGTCCTCTTGCCCTCAAGGCAGTCTGCAGACATCTATAATTTATATACAGCTGTTAGCAGTGTGGAGCCTGGAGCCTGAGAGAGCTCAGCAGTATAATTATAGCAATAACAGAGGATAAATCAGAGTTTTTCTCCCAATATTTCACTGAATGGATGCTTTAGCCTGTCCCAGGAAGTCAAGTGTGTCTTTGCTGCTTGCTTGCAGTTTCAAGTAATCACCTTTTTAAAACTCCTGGGTCTTGTTAAATTAAACATGGATTTTGAAAAAAAAAACCCCAACAATGGTAATAGCCTGTAATAGCTCTCTCTTTTTATTAATATAATAAATGCATTTTTTTAAACTTCTGTCTCATAGGAGATGCTCTACATAAAGAGCTTGTATCAAAAAAAAAAATCTTCATTAAGAAACATTGCATATGCTGGTTGAGGGGAGGAGGTGCACAAAGCAGCTTTTTAACTTGCAAAAGGGCACTCACAGATCTTCTTGTATTTGATTTTTAAAAATAATTGCTATCGTGTTTGAGCCCAGAATCGAGGGGAGGGGGGCAAATCCTGGTTCTCTTTTTTTTATACCATGCTCAGCTTTGCTGTGGTCGTTTGCTTTGCCCATCACTCCCACAAGAGTTTGAATCTGCTGTATTTTTCCTCCTGAAGCAGCAGAAACATGCTTTTAATTACCAAATGCTTTTAAACCTTACATGTGATGCATACAGATACAGGTATGGCCTGTGTTAGCACAACACAACCTTCTTCCTGGCTGCTCATCATCTCAGGTGGGATTCTCTGACACCAAACCTTGAGCAGGGATGGAGCAGCCCCCAGACCTGGTTTGCATCTTGCTGGTTCAGGTCTCTGTTCATCCCTACCCCACTCTCCCCTTCCTCACGGATTCATCAGCTTCCATGGGATGCTTCCTTGCTCTGAAGAATGTTGGAGCAGAGGGCTGGGAAGAAAACATCATGAATTGCTGAGCAGGCTGTGCCTAACCTAGCCGTGACCTGAAGATGATGATGGCTCCTGTGCTTTTGGGGTATAAATTGAATTTCTGTCTCTTACTTCTGGTATGACCCAAACCTCAGCTCTAAGATGCTGGTGCAGCTTGAGCTCAGCCTTTGGGAGGAGGATGGCAGTGCTTGTCTCCTGAAAAGTATGAAGGGGCAGATTGGCCTTGGGGATGGTGTTGCCACCTCCTCCTTTGAGTCTGGGGGTTTGGGTCCAGCAGTTTCCAAGGAGAACATCTCAGAATCAGTCTGCTTCCATGGACACGTGCCTGGAAAGCTCTGCTGTGGGCAGGAGGGAGGTAGCCAGATGGAGGAGGAGGAGCTCCCTCCTCTCTGGTGGGTGTTTTTGGGAAGCTGTGTCACCTGCCTTATCACCTGTGTGTGTCCAAACCTTGAGTCTGGTTTGTTATTCTGAGGAGACCTGATTGCTTTATGGCACAGCCTTGGGACTCGTGGGCTGTCTAAAGGTCAGCTCTGCCCAGTTTCTGCTGCCATGCCAGGGGAAATGTTGACTGTGGTGCCATAAAACAAACAAGGTGCTTGGTTGGTTGGTTTTTGGTTTTTGTATTTTTTTTTTTTAAGAAAAGGGAGGAGGAAATGCATTGGGATTCCTGAGTGTCCCCTCAGGAAATTTGCAGATGACACCAAACTGGGTGGCTGTGTGGGTCTGCTGGAGGGGTAGGGGAGCCTTATAGTGGGACTTGGACAGGTTGGACCAATGGGCCAAGGTGAATTGTATGAGGTTTAACAAGGCCAATGCCAGGGCTGGCACTGGGGTGATAACAACCCCACGGAGAGCTACAGACCTGGGGAAGTGTGGTTAGAGAGCTGTGAGTTGGAAAGGGACCTGGGGGTGTTGGGTGACAATCTGAGTCAGCAGCATGCCCAGGTGGCCAAGAAGGCCAGTGGCATCCTGGCTTGTGTTAGGAACACTGTGGCCAGCAGGACCAGGGAGGTGATCATCCCTCTGGACTCAGCTCTGGGGAGGCTGCATCTTGAGTCCTGTGTTCAGTTCTGGGCACCTCACTCCAGGAGGGACAGAGAAGTGCTGGAGATGTCCAGAGAAGGGCAACAAAGCTGAGGAAGGGCCTGGGGCACAAATCCTGGGAGGAGCTGAGGAGCTGGGGGTGTTTGGTTTGGAGAAGAGGAGGTGAGAGGAGAACTTACGGCTCTCTGCAGCTCCCTTGGGAAGGTTGGAGGGAGGAGGGAAAAAGCCCCTGCTCCTGAGGGATGGGATAGGAGCAGAGGGAATGGGTGGAAGCTGTGCCAGGGGAAGTTTAGGAAATATTTTTTCACTGAAAGGGCTTTCAGACATTGGAATGGCCCAGGCCAGTGGTGGAGTCACCATCCCTGAAGGCACTTAAAAGGCATTTGGACCTGGTCCTGGGTTAGGAGCTGGTGTTGGACCGGATGAGCTTGGAGGTCTCTTCCAACCGAAACATTCTGGGATTCTCCATTCCTTCCAACACACCCCACGGGCTGCTTCCAGCACTGGCACTGATGCTCTTCACCTTCTCAGCAGGTGCGTGGGATGAAGGGAGCCTGACACCCACCTGGAGAGGAGACCCTGGCCCCTGGGGAGCTGCTGGCCATGAGCCGGGTGCTGCTGGCCGGCAGGATGCAGCCGGAGAGCCGCAGCGTCTGCGTCTTCCTGCCCAGCAGGGAGCAGCTCAGCCTGGATGTTGGGGTGAGTATCCTGGAGAGATGGGCTGCAGTTCTGTGAGCTCTCCTTGTTCACGTTGCTCACACCAGCCTGGTGCTGGGCTGCTGGACAAAAAGGCTATTAGCCACCTTAGGGAGGGGGTTGGTGCTTTGTTTTCCGCTCGGGTGGCTTCAACTCATTCGTTGAGTTCCTTAAAAATCCCAGTTGTGGGTTTGGATGGAGGAGGGGTCCTCACTGCTCCTCTTCTGGTATTCTTCCTCTTTTAATTTTTAAGTGGTTTTGCCACTAGTAATGTAGCCAATTTTTAATCAAATTGAACCAGAAATGCCTTGGTGACTTGGCAAGTGCTCCCCACGCATGACCGCTTCTGTAGCGTTTGAGTCATTTCTGATTTTAGAATCATAGTTTGGGTTGAAATGACCTTAAACATTATCTAGTCCCAACCCCCCTACATGAGCAGGGACACCTTCCAGTAGACCAGGTTGCTCTAAGCCCCATCCAACCTGTCCTTCAATCAGTTCCAGGGATGAGGCATCCACAACTCCTCTGGGAGACCTGTTCCAGTGTCTCACCACCCTCATAGTGAAGAATTTCTTCCTAATGTCTAACCTAAATCTGCCCTCTTTCAGTTTGAAACCATTCCCCCTTGTCCTACCACTACATGCCCTTTTAAGAAGTCCCTCCCCAGCTTTCTTGGTAGTCTGCTGATCTCTTCAAAAACTCTAAGACAGAGTAAACAACCATTGAGGGTTTTCCTCCCTCCTTTGAGTGCTTGTAGAGAAAAAAAAACCCCTAGAGGTAAGTCCCTTCATTTCTTTGATCACCACTTCAAATGCCTGAGTGTGTGTACACCAGAGCCAGCAGAGCCAGGTCAGCTGGCAGCCCAAGGTGGCACAGTGTCCACCACATCATGGTGACTCTGGGCAGTGCCTCCTGCTCCTTCAACTTGTGAGAAACTGAGCTGACAGAGGCTCTTCACGTTCAGGCAAGTAGGTAGCCTGAAAAATAAGTGCTCTTCTGTGAGCATATGCATGCACTCACGTGTGGGCTGGGGAGGTTTTGCTTTGGGTTGGGGCTTTCCCCCTCCCACCCCCTCACTCTGGGATGGGGAGGGGGAGAAGAGAGCTGAGGTGAACTCTTATTTTAAGCACTTGATTGAAACAGTGGCCTTTGAAACCATGCATGCTAATCTTCAAAATCCTTGTTGGAATTTTCCTACCTGCTGTCCTTCAGTGTGGAATTGCTAACTGCAACAGCCACGAGGGCTGGATGGAGCCAGGCTTTAACAGCAAAATTTGGGTCTCTTTGCTTCCAGGTCATCATCTACCTCCCCAGAAGGCTTTTGCAAGCTACTGCCTTTTGTGCAAGTCACAAAATGATCATTTAATTAAGGTCTAGGTGGCAGGTGCACGGGTGAGGGTAGTGCTGTGTTGTGACTGACCTCAAATCTCACCTTTTCTCAGGGATGCTAAAAAACAGAGACAGCAGAGCCCACCCTGCTGATGCTGTGGCCTCTGCTCTCTGTGCCTCTGCTTGAGCTGGGCACACAGCTCTTCTTCCACCAATGCCTCAGGCTTCACCATGTTCAGTTTAGGCAGCATTCAGACCATGCAGTAAATGCTGGATACCTGCAGTTTTATGTAAAAAAAAATAAAATTGTTTAGGTTGGAAAAGACCCTTAAGGTCATTGAGTGCAAACATAAGCCATAACACTGCCAAGTTCACCACTATGTCCCTAAGTGCCACATCTGCACAGCTTTTAAATCCCTCCAGAAGAGTAAGAAATGGTCTTTTGCATGAAGCACCGGCAGGGACAGAAGGAAGGGGGTGTATTTAAAGAGTCAGGATGCCTTCAACATCACCATCTCTTCCCAGGGAGAGGTCCTTGCCCCAGCACCCCTTGGTAGCCCTTTTAAAGAGCTCTTCCCTCCTTGCTTCTGCTGCCCCTTGCTTTGGTAGCTGGGAAGTTGGGTGAACCCTGGGCATGGAGAAGCCTGTGTGTGAGAGGGGATAGAGCTGCCTGGGCCAAAAGGTGAGACCTCAATGCACAGTTGTGTCCTAATTGCATAGAGAGTGAAACATGACCTCTTCCAGCTGGCCAAGCCATCAAAACCAGCTTTTCATTTGGCTTCTGCCTTTACCACAACACCCCTGCAAAACAACAACAACAATTAATATTTTGCAGCTGGAGAGATTTTATTTATTTTTTTTTAATTTTATTTTTTCAAAGTAACATCAAAGCAGTTTTTTAGTGATGATGGTAGAGCCCTGATTTAATTAGTACAACCACAGATGATACTTTGTGCATTTATTGGAATAATAATGCTACTGCTTAAGTTTTCCAAAGCCTTTTAGCCTCCTCAGTGTGGGATGCAAATACTAAACAAGCTTGGAGCTAGCTCAGTGAGGTAGGTAGGAGTGGGTATCCTTCCAGCAGAATAAATTAGAGATCCTTCCCATGATAAGCAGCCTGTTAATGCAGGTAATTCTTTTCTCCCCCATCCCATATAAATTCCACCCTTCCAGATAAGAGTTTACCTGTGTGTGTCTTACGTGGTTCTATGTAGATAGAAGCCTGTTCTTTAAAATGGATTTTGTCTTTTGCCCTGCACAGATAGTGCTGTTGAAGAGAGAAGAGCAGGAGACATTTCAAAGTCTCCTCCCCCATCATCAAGGATCTGTTTAACTTCAGTCTCCATCTTCCTGGCTTTATAGATGAATTTAAGGGGATGGTGAGGAGGAAAACCATCTTCCTGGGACCAGCCTTGAACATGAGGAGAAGAGCAGTGAGGGGAACTGAGGATGGGGAGGTGAAGTGAGGTGTTTCACAGCAGATGTTGCTCCTTGCCTAGCAGCTGGAGGAAGTCTGGGAGCAAGAGCAGAAATTTTGGGAGGGGAGGAAGGCTGGTGAGGAGGTCCTGTGTGATGGTGAATGACAAGCATAGGTCTGAAGACTTTCAGTTGTTCTGTGAGCTGGGGGAGCTGATGTTTTAAAGCATATGGACCAGGAAAAAATAGTGATAGGTGACCAATATGCATGGATATTTGCACACAGGATAATCCTGGAGTAGCAGTTACTGTCTGTAAACTTGCACTCTGCTTCACTTTGGATTAAATTTCACATGTGAAGAAGCCTGGAGTTTGACATGGGGCAAAGCTGAGTGTCAGGGGCAAGAGTGATTCCTGGTGTGTCCCAGATGGAGCTTTGCACAGGAGCAAGGGGAGGAAAGGCCAAAGAGAAGTGCACAGATGGAAAATGCAAAGGGAAATTTCATTTGCTTTGAGGAGAGGGGAAGGCAGGAGGAGGAGGGAAGAGTGATTCCAAGTGTAATGGGTATTGCATAGCTTTGAAGGCTGGGAGTAAAACTTGATCCAGAAGGGAAGTTCCAAAAGGAGAGTTGGCAGGGTGATAGCTCATGTGCCTGCTGTGCAAGAAACCTGATTAGATCACTGCTTTGGAGCAGAGTGTCCCAAAGCACTGAAGTGCTCAGTTCCCTTTAAGAAGCAGGTTTTTCTTCCCCTAGGTACAGAATCCATCTAATGGCATGGCTCTTACAGAGTCTTGTGTTGCACAGAACCTTTCTGGTGAGGGGTTCCTCACCTCTTCTTTAGGGAGTTCTTCCCAGGTAGGAGAATAAGCTCAGAGTTTGCCTCCTTGGGAAAGGAAGCAGCTTTATTCCCAACTTTCCATTCCATCTACATGTTCTTGGTGGCTGGGCAAATACTGCATTGAGGTGTGAGACCCTAAGGGTGCAGTTTGACACAGAGACCCATGAGAAGACCCAAGTGTGGGTACATGACCTCCTGTGTGTGTGTGTGTATGGGGGTGACACAGGTTTCAGGGCTCCCAATAAAGTGGTGTCTTGTCAAGTAGAAGAAAATGAGTACTAAACTGCTCTCCTCTTTCCCATTGTCCATCTCCAGGTGAGACAACAGGAAAGCTGCTCCTGTTAAACTGCATCATCTGGCAGTGGAAAAACAAACTTCAGAGGTTCTGACCCACTTTGCAGCTGGTGGCAGCACCCAGGATTGAGTTGAGGTTGTCTCAGCCTCAAGCATTCAGTTACAAGACAGAAAATTCTCTCTGTCCTGGCCCAATCCAGGACACTGTTCTGTTCTTATTCAGAGACTCTCCTTCCCCCATGCCTCTGAGGGCTGGGAATTTGGGTTCCTTTTTTTTTTCTTTTTTTCTTTCTTTTTTTCTCTCGTCTCAGGAGTGCCTGTCTGTGCTCCTGAGGTGGTGCAATGAGGCAGGGGAACATGAGGCTACAGGACATTTGTAAGGGAATTTAGGAGGTCATTGCTGACAACTTCAGAAGATGACAATGTTGAGTGCTGTGTGACCACAAATCAGCAGGGGACAGAACAAGCTCTTCTATGTGGGGCACAGAGCAGCCTCATCTCAAACCCACGAGCTATTTCTGGTCAAACCACACTGTCTTGGGGTTGGTTTGTGTGATTTTGTGCTTGGTTCTCTTGAATGAAAGTTTTCTTTTTCGTTTTTCCTCCTTCCTCATTTTTCCCTCTGAAAAACAACAATTAAAAAATTTTCATTTCTGTAATTACAAATGCTCTTTCTGTAAGTGTACCCATAAATAACCTGGCCAGTACTGCACAAAACTGGGACTCCAACAGTCCTCCAGATTCTTACACAAAGATGCTGGTAGATAGGAAACTTAAATTCACATCTTATTGAACTGAGCCACTTTGTACTGTGAAGGAAGAATAACAATTAATATTCTGCGATAACAGCAATGAATACTAGAAACAAAGTTTGTTCTGTTTTGTTTCTGCTTTTTTTTGGTTTTTTTTCATTTTGTTCTGGGTTTGTGTTTTTGTTTATTTTGGGTTTTTTTTATTTTGCTATGATACCCAAAAATGTATGGGCCAAGGTAAAGCAGGAGAATCTCCAGGTGTGTGAAACATCTGTAATTTTGGACTGGTTGTCTCTTTCAGGTCAAAGCCACTGGACAGGAGCTCTTTCAGCAAGTTTGTGATTTAGTGAAGATTAAAGAGCCTCACTTCTTTGGCCTCAGCATTGTTAAAAGTAAGCAAACTCAAACAGAGGGACTTGGCAAAGGTCCCCAGCCCCGTTTGTGTATTTACAGTGTGTGCATATATACACAGTGGCTCTGCCTCCAGGGAATTGGGTTGTAATAAGGTCACAAAGTATGTAGATTATGCACAGGCTTCTCAGAGCTCTTTTGATCTTTGGTATGTGGGCAGACAAATTGGGAGAAAAGGGGGGCTTTTGTTCTCCTCCTTTGTTCTTACCTTCCACCTCTTTGTGGGGCTTGCTTTCTCTCCTGTAGCCAAGTTGCTGGCCAATGTATTTATCCCTGAATCCAAAACCCTGGGTGGTTGTTGATCAGGAGGTGAATTTTAAAAGGACTTTGGGGCTGAAAGTGCTGCTCCTCTTCTGGAGTCACATGCAGAGAATTCCCAGAGGAGGGAAACTCAAATGATTTGAGGGGACTGAAGGAGTGTGTGGGGGATGTGGGGTTTTGAAATATCCTGTAGGAAAAGCAAAACCTCTTTGGCTGTGGGTTGCAGTCTAGGCTGCTTGGTCCTATTGGTCTTAGTATTGAGCAGGGAGCAGTGCAAGATCATGCCTGGAAGGAGCAAACTGATGTGAGCTAATAGATTTCTAGGCTGGTGTGTGCACTGGCATTCCCCCACAACTCTTAGTAATTAGAAATGGATCTCTTGTCCTCCTTATTTTGCCTCCTCATACTTCCAAAAGTGTGGAAAGGACTTTTCTTCCCTCCAAAATTTTTGTCTTGAGTGTCTTATTTACTCCTGCAACTCTAGAGACTGTTCCACTGTTACAAGAATAAACTTTCAGGAGTCCTGAATGAGGTTTCTTTTGCCTTCTTGTGAGTATGTGGGATAGAATACTTTCATTTCAGTTTACTTGTATCTTTTCTAAGAACTTTTGCTTTTTCTGAGCAGAGCACTCAAACTAAGTCTGGAGTGAGCTGTTTATCTCTGGGAGGTTTGTAGAATCTCTAAGAGATGCCATCAGTGTAACTGTTAGCTGACAAATGTATCTCTGCATTAAACCAGCACAGGTTTGTTTATTTGTTTGTTTGTTGGGTTTGTTGGTTTCTTTTGGGTTGTTTTTTTGTTTTTGTTTTTTTGGGGATGGGTGTGTTTTTTGAGGGTTTTTTGGGGGTTTTTTTTTTGTGTGTTTTGGTTTTTTTTTTTCTTTTTCTTTTTTTCTGTGAGGGAGACCTGAATGCTCTTTATTCCACAAATAGCTGTGTTTCTGTGAGGTTTTTTTTCCCCTCCTCTGTGACATTTTGTCTCACCAGTTTTTGCATATTCCACTTGCAGGACCAAACCTGGTCTGTTTGCTGCTGCTTCCTCTGGTCCCTCCCTTTACTCAGCAAAAGTTCAGTCAGCCGATTGGAGTCTTGCGTGGTGGCTTTTAGAAATTATTTAGTTTTCCTTTTAAAACAGCTTCAGGTTTGTTATTGTAGATGTGTAGCAAAGGGAGACTTTTTGGTTTCTGTTCCCCAGCTTGTGCCCCTTTTTTGGCCAATCTGCTGCTGCTCATCTCCCTTGCCACCAGTGGGTAAGTCTTGGCTTCTGCTGCAGATGTAGCACTTCCCATCTCTGCTGTTTGGAGGAAGCCTTTAAGGCACTGGTTGCTTTTCAGGGATTTTTGGTTTTCACAGCAAGCTATCTCATCTCAAGATTCAGCCTGCTCAGACTGTGTGGAGCTTTGCCATTGCCCAGGGTTGTCTTGTGGGTGTTGAATTCAGCTGCCTTGGGCAGGCAGGAGGTGGGTGTACATCCTGCAGGAACTGCCATGGGAAGCTGTGAGGGTGGGGTAGGTGTCCAAAAACTGGAGAAGAAACCTCTGTGTTTCAGACTCAAGTATTCCCCTTCTGCACCATGCTTTCACCTTGCTGTGCTGCAGCTTTAAGGTGTCTTTTTTTTTTTTTTTAAAGGATACAACTACCCTGTTTTAATAAGAATATATTTCTTGTTTTCTTACTGTGTATCCATTTTAGGCAGTGTGATGCTTCTCTACTCAGAACAAGGTATTCTAATCCACCTGCATCCATTACCTTGATGCTAATTAGTCAAACAACCCCTGACTGTCAGCAGCAGCAAGAGGATGAAAATTAAGGGATTTCTACAGAACTGTAACCAATCACACTGGGCGGATTATCTGGATTAGGAGCCCATTTGACCTGCAGACACTGGACAGATAGACTAATGCTCAGTTGGTCTGGTAGCAAGTATGTGTGTGAGGGGGAGAGGTTGGGTGAGCAGAAGTTTAACCCCTAAGTCTGGCAAAATAAAAGCACTGTGCAAGCTGCAAACCAGGCAGCTCCAGGTCTTGGAGTGGGCCTTCCAGCATTCATTGCTTGAATTTGTTGCCTTTTTACAGATGGTGAGGGCAAATTTCAGGATTTAAGATGACAGTAACAGTGGCAAAAGTTAATTTTTAATTTTTTTAATTTTTTTTTTTTTTTTTTTTACCCCTTTTGTTCCTGAGCTTTTTATTCTTAGGAGAAAACCCCCTTCAGCCAACTGTATGGAGAGGAGGTGGGGAAGCTTGCATCTGTAAGAAGAATTTGGTCCCTTTGAAAATGAGGTTGAGGAGTGTCTGTTAATGGCAAGTCAGACTGACACAAAGCTTGGGACATGTTGCTCTGCTGGTCACAGATGATCAAGCAGGCTGTACCTTCTGTGCTGAAGTGCATTTTTAACTTGTAGTTTGCTCAGTGAAAGCCCCAGCAGCCCTGCCAGGTTCAAGCTGGGTCTGAACATTGCAGCTCCTCCTGCAGGGGAAATCTTAGGGAGTTTCCTCTCCTTATCAAAGTGTATGCAGAGACAATTCAGTTCTCTAAACCAAAACAGATTGTCAGCAGACAAAGAACAGCCAGGCCTCCTTTATTGTTGTAACCCACATCCCCTCTCATCCTTGGCTTCTTGCTGGACCCAAGCAGATGGAACCCTATTGAGAAGGAGCAAATCTGCCTCTCTGGGTCCTCTTATCAGTTTTTCAGGCTGGTTCTCTAACAAAACCAAATCCCTTTGCTTCTGCTGCCCTGCCTCAAGGATCATCCTTCAGTTATTACAGCTCTGGCTGTTCTCCTTGCCAAACCAATGCCTCCCAGCACAAGCTTAGCAAGGAGCTTGGTGTTGAACTCTGCCAAGACCACTCTGTCTCCAGTTAACTCTTCTGCATCCCCCAGTGCTGAAGTTCATGGAATATGCTACCATCTTATCTTTAGAGTAAGTAGGTGTCTGTTGTGACAAAGGGTCTCTCAAGAAGACAGATGACAACAGAAGTTTTCCAAAATACCCTCTGATGATTTCTGCTCCCCAGACCTTCCCCACTATCCCTCCTTCTGCCTCTCCTTCCTTAAATCTGCTTGAATAGTTGCACCCAGCTTATGGATGTCTTCTGCATGGCAAAATATAGCTCTGTTTTAGTGACTTGGATACCCCAAATGAATTAAAAGCAATGTAAGAAAAACACATGCAGATATGGGCCACCTAGAGGGAATTGCAGGGGTTCAAGGTGTATATAATATTCCTTGGAACTACTTGCATGGTCTTCCTAGGAAGGCATTTTTTCCCCTGTACCTGCTGCCAGTTGTTTCAGCATCAGTGTCCCATCCAGCCAAGTGCTTTCCTGCCTGAGGATTGCAAGAGGTTTGGTTGCTCCTGTGTGAGCCATGCTGGAAATGATTCTGCAGCTCTTGTGCAGAAGAATCCCCTGTGACTGCCAAAGAGCCAGAGATCTTTGCCTTGTTGCTCACTTTAAGATGATAGCATAAAATTCCTGCAGTACCCATCCATCATCAGGAAGAACTGAGCCTTCATCTCTGTTTTCAGAGCTCAGCAGTTCCTAACAGCCACACAACCTGATTTTTCCTCTTTTCATTCTTCCCTCCATATATCTTTTGTCCATCCCAAGTAAAGCAACCTCAGCCTGAAGGTTTTTATTCCCAGCCTCTGTTGTGGTTATTCCCTTCTCCACTTGGGCTAGGTGTACTTTCCTGCTGAAGCTAAAGACACAGCTGGTCCTGGATAAAGTTTTTTAAGATCTCTTATTAAGCTAATCAGCCAGGTCCTGAAGTGGACAAGGCTTCTTTCTGTTGGTTTGCAAGGCAGCCCCAGGAGAACTGAGATGTGTGGAGGTGGTGGGAGCAGATACCATGGAGACAGGGATGTTCCCAGGCCAGCAGCACTTGGAAGCTTGGGGAGATCTAGATGCAAAAGGAGTTTGTAGCCTGCTCTGCTTCAATAAACAAAAAAAATCCATGCTGGTCTTCAGCTAAGCAGGTTATGTGAAGTCTAAAGGGTGTGAGGATGTGCTGTGAGGGATTTTTGAACACTGGTTGTTGGTTTTTTTTTTTGGTTTTGGGTTTTTGGGGGGCTTTTTGTTGGTTTTTTTTTAAGCTTTTACTCTCCCTTAACCCCAGCATCCCTCCCAGTCTCTTTCCTGTTGCTTCTCAAGGGAAACAGTGCTGTTGCCACAAGGCTTCTCACAGCATCTGGGAGAACTTAAAGGCTGTAGCTAAGAATAATTTCCTCCCCCATCTCTATAAACCAAAAAAAATATTTTTTGGGGGAAGTTTGGCTTAGCACTTCATAGTTTATTTAGACAGAAGATCAGGATTCAAATAATTAGAATATCAGAACATACTTGACTCAACCAAAGGAGCTCATGGGATGTTCCTGGGCCTGAGCTCTGCCTCCTGGTAGGACAGGACTTAGCTCTGGAATTTCTCAGTGCTCCCCAAGGGGCACAGGAGAAGAAGAGGTTACTGACAATCACCATCACTGACCTTTGCAAGGCATTTACCTTTCATAAGAAAGGAAATGGGGAGGCATTGGTTAATTGGTTATTGGTTAATGCAAAATAATGGCTTTTAGAGTAGCAATGACTCAGAACTGATTTGACCCTGTATCACAGATATAATTTTCTATTCCCTTTTTCCCTGCAATGTAAATAATGCCTATTGTAAAGCTGCATCACTCACCTGAACCCTGTCACTTCTTTCCGGATGGAGACCTGGTCCATTATTTTTTTGCAACAATTCATGTCCTGTATTTGCTTAAATATGTCAATGTGCTGAGCTGATTTTCTGGAGTAGGAGGGATGAATGTTTGCAGAGCTGGCGACTGCTTCATTTAGAGTGAGATTTGTACAGCATGAACTCTCCATTTCATTTCAGGGCTCTTAAAAGGTGAAACGGGGAGAAATATGTGGATTTCATGCCTTCAAGCCAGGCAACTCTGTTGTCTTTTTGGGGGTCTCAGGGCAGTGCACTGGTGTGGAATCTGTACACACATCCAGGAGGGAACCTTTCCAGAAAATCATAGAATCATGGAATGGCTGAGGTTGGAAGGGAGCTCAGAGCTCATCTCCTCCAACCCCCCTGCCATGCCCAGGGACACCTCTCATCCAGCCCAGGTTGCTCCAAGCCTCATCCAACCTGGCCTTGAACACCTCCCACAGCTTCTCTGGGCAATCTGTTCCAGAGTCTCAGCACCCTCAGACTGAAGAACTTCTTCCTAACATCCCATCTCAACCTCTTCTCCTTCAGTTTCAAACCATTTCCCCTTGTCCTGCCCCTGGACACCCTTCTGAAAAGTCCCTCTGCAGCCTTCCTGGAGGTTCCCTTCAGGAATTGGAAGGCAGCTCTAAGGTCCCCCTGGAGTCTTCTCTTCTCCAGGCTGAACAATCCCAGCTCCTCAGCCTCTCCTTGTAGCAGAGCTGCTCCAGCCCCTGGATCATCTTCCAACAGATCTGAGTCCTTCACATGATGGGGACACCAGGACTGGAGCAGTATTTGAGGTGGGGGTCTCACAAGTGCAGAGTAAAGGGGAGGAATCACCTCTCTGGATCTGCTGGCCATGCTTCTCCTGATGCATCCTGAGCTAAGAAGCTGACAGGATGTATTTATGTATTTCTAAGCTCTCTGCCAGTGCTGAGCTGAAATTCATCAATGTGGTGGCAGTGGCTGCAGGTGGATGGGTGCATATTTGCATGCAGAGATGCTTATAATCCAGCTTCTGTCCTTCCCTTCCAAAGCCAGGGAAGCAATGAGAGTTTGTACCTGCTGAATGTCCAGCTCTGTTTGGATCCACAGACTGGAGACATTCTTACCTGGAAAGGTGTTTCTGTGCTGTCCTTTCCAGCACTGCTCTCAGGTGCTGCAGTTTGGTGCCCTCAGATGTGTTGGAGATGCTTTTTGTTTTCCAACCAGAAACACTCTTGGCATCTGGCAGAATCTCTCTTAAGCTTCAGCACTAATCCAGTTTAAGAGGGGGGGGAAAAAAAAAAACAAAAACCCAAACAAAAACCACCCTACAGCCCATGTAGGGCTGGGGAGGGGAAATACTTCTTTGTTTTTGTAGATGGAGGCTTAGACTGCAGGTTGACATTCCAGCAATATTAACTTCATTAAGGCAGGAATGCAGAACTGAATTCCTGCATGGGAGGGAGGACCAGGAGGATGCTGGGCTGAGGAGAAGAGGGATCCCAGGGATCCCAGGCAGATCCCTGGTACCTCAAGGTCTGCTCCTTCAGCCTGCTTTACTCTGGAGGTTTATGTACACCTCTCAGTAGTCCTGCTAATGACCTGGAGTCCTCAGGTTTGGTATCTGGGCCCTCCCAGAGCCAGCTCTGACCTGATTAACACCACAGAGATAAATAGGGGCTGTGGGTAACAGATGGGTTTATGATGCTGGAACTGCTCTGACATCCTTTTCCCCTTTCTGTCCCAGTATCCATGTGCAGTGGGATGGCTGAGGGATAATTCCTGTGTTTCCCCAGGTGCTTCTGGGCACAGCATCATTCCTGAGTGAGAAGGGGGAGCTGACCCCACAGCTTGTTGCTGGTTCCCTGGTACCCTCAGTCCCCTTAGGTGATGGCAGAAGCCATGCAGGCTTTACCCAATGCTCCTCTGCTGCCCAGAGCAGCCCCAGTCCTGCCATGGGAGCTCCCAGTTATCCAGTGACCTCCTCTGGGACTGCTGAAGCCCTGGAGGAACTCCTGGTGTTGTCCCACTCCTGGAGATGGCTCTGCAATTGCTTCCTCAGGCAGCTTTTAGCTAACTTTTTAAGAAAAGCTTTACAGAGAGGCACTCAGCAGCTTGGCAGCTGATAAGGGACAGAGGCAAGTCCAGGAGGTGGATCAGACCCATCTCTCTGACTGCCTGGGGCTTCTCTCAGCCTTTTTGAGGCAGCACACTCTGATCTGAATGGACTTACAGAAGCCAGGGCTGGGGCCAGCACAGCTCCCCTGCTGCTCTGTCTTAGAGACAGAAGTGAAGAGGCAGGCCCAAGATGCCAAAACCTCTCCCTTTCCTTGTCAAAAATAGCAAAACAACTTCTGTATCACCTTGTGTGCTGCCACACTTCAGCTCCCACCCTTACATCTCCAGGATTTCTGTACAGCAGTTAAGCACTGTGCTGTGTGTGCATGTGGCATGTCAAGCAAGCTGATAACAGAGGTGTCATTCTATTAAAATTACAGCTGCAATCCCTGCAGTGCAGGAAAGACCATGGAGATGGAAACAGGACTTTTGGGGGATTGTCCTCTTCATTTGTGTCCAGTGTTCCTGGGATCTGACACCACTTCTGGCTAGTACCAAGTGTGGTTTCTCTCACTGGATGTACCAGCTGAAAGAGGTGCTTGGCAGGGGATTGTATTGCTTGCTTGTTTTTAAAAGCTTGCAAAGGAAATATTTGCTGTGTCTGCTCCTGCAGGGAAGGGGAATGCTCTGGGAGGATGGCCATGAAGTATTTGAGCCCCCCTGAATTCCTGCTGTAATGTTGGCCTCTGCTCTCCAGAAACAAGGGCAGATGCTATTTGGCTGTAAATTTTCATTAGAAAAATTTCATCCCTGTTTTCCCTTTCCTCTTTTTTTTTTAACATCAGAAAGCAAAAGCCAAAGCTTGGAAATCCAGGCAGGTCTGCAGGGACAGGAGGTTATTTTGCAAGGGGGTCTTTTTTTTTTTTTTTTTTTTTTTTCCTGACCCTGTTCCTTTTATATCTTCAACTTGGCACTTATCAGTCAAAACACTTTCCTGGGTAAGACCAAAGAGTAGAGGGACTGATCAAGTGAATGTGGCATTGCTGCTGAAACCTGAAAACACCCATAAATCTTTTTTTTTTGTCTTTTTTTTTTTTTTTCTGAGACTTGAGAAGACTCAGAGAAAAAAAAAAATCTTCCACTGGCTGAGTTGTTTGGATTTGATAATTGGTAAGCAGTGTTACAAAACACTGCCTTTGAAAGGTGCACAAAGATGATGTGCTGTTCACCCTCACCTGGGTGGAGAGCAAGTCCTGGTCCTTTGAGCCAGGTTTTCCCTTCCTTTCATTCACCTTTTTGCTCTATGAAAAAAACTGGGTGTGAGCAGGAGACACCAGACCTTCTGAAGAGGGCATTTGGGTTTGGTCCTCCTCCTTCTCACCATTTCAGAGGATCCCATTAATATGTAGAGGATGAAACCTGTCAGATGCCTGACTCTGTCCACTTGCTTATTCCAGCTTGGCCCATGGTGCTACCTGATGGCAGAGTGGAAGTTTGGGTAGGACTTGCTTGTTTAATAATAATAAAAACCTGAATCTGCTCAACTGGCTGTACAATTAGCTTGGTAAGATGATATTTCCCTTCTGTAAGTGGCTTCTTGCTTATAAAGCAAGAATTCTGCATTTCTGGCTGAGGTGTTTGGGAAATTTTAGCTCAGCATCTCTTGAATCAAGGTGTAGCTGACATTTTATACATGGTGTCTGGGATAACACAAGTACCTCAGAGACTCAGTGCTCTCTCTTTTCCCTGGCCTTTTAATTCCTTGGTCAGCTTTGTTTTAAAGTGCATTGCTTGGAGACAACTTGTATAGTCAGCTAAGTATATAACAAAAAAGGTTTTATGATTCTCTAATCCTTAATAATTAACGTTCAATGCTTTTCCCTCTTGTCTTTCAGATAATGAATATGTTTTCATAGACCTGGAGCAGAAGCTTAGCAAATACTTTTCAAAGGAATGGAAGAAAGACACCAAAGTAAGACAGATGGTTAATTTTGGAGGCTACTACTTTGGTATTGGACTACACAGTAAAAGGAAAGATTCTTAATCAAAGGTCTATGAAGCATTTCTTGAAGATTTTTTTTTCAGAATGCTGTCCAGTAGCAAGATGTAGTAACTTGTGCTAAACCAACTTTCCCTGAGCAATAGTAACCACATGGTTGCTGCTTTGCTGGAGGTCTCTCTTCATTTGGAACTTAGTGGAGCCTGTGAAGAGTCTGATGGTCACTTTAGGCTGCTCTGGTTAAGGAGAAGATTTTGTGGCTTAAACCTGCAGAGCACTGGAGCTGTGACTCTTCCAGAGCTCGTGCAAAAGGGCAGGGGAGCAAGAGGCAGGAGGAGCCTTGAGTTCTTTGAGGACAGACACCCCTGCCAAAGGAGGGGAAAGCTCCATGAAATAAAGATGAGCCTATGTAATTGTTCAGTGCTGGCCATTCAGACATGATAATGCCTGCTTGTGTGTGTCATTATTAGGGGAGCCACAGCCTGAAACAAAGTGTGGCGTGCAATTACATTCAGAGATCTTAATTAGCTCATGATGACTTTTCCCACCTCCCTTCAGGGTTTTCTTTTGCCGAGTAGGCACGCTTGCTCTTTCTTCTGCTTAGAAAAGTTTGGTGATGACTGGTGAGGTTCTTATCCCCAGCTGCTTCTCCCAAGTGAGGGTCACTTCAAAGACACCTGCCAGTTGTGTGTCCAGCCAGTGAGGGTTTTCCAAGGCAATCCTGGTCACCTTGGGATGTGCTTTGTGGTTGTTCTGAGGCTGGATTCTTGCAGCACTTTTAAAGTCAGGGTAAGTGTCGCTTCTGATGCAAGATGAATCAGAAAAGTTGCCCTTGGCAGTGCTGAAGTCAGAGAGGAGTGACCTACAGCAGGTGTCCCTGCTCTGGCAGGGATTTGGGCCTGATTGTTTCTCAAGGTCCCTTCCAGCCCCCAACTTTCTGTGATTTTGTGATGGGACTGAGATAGTGGACAGGGATTTAACTCCTCTGAAGAGGTTTTGGGTTGGAAAGCCCAGCCCAGCTGATAAAATAGGGTGACTGTGAAATAAAATGTGTATATTTGTGTGATGCTCAGGAAGTTGTTGTCTGCATCAGATGTGCACAGCATGCCAGAGACATCCCAGTGAGATGGGTCTGACCAGGAAAGCTTTGGAGCAAAGTAATCTGTGTGAACAATAAAGATACGAGAGGCAAAGTAGGAAAGATGAGAGAATGAGCTAGTAAGATAAGATGTTCCTTCCCCACACTTTTTTTTTTTTTTAATCTTTTCTTTTTTTACTCCTGTTTAAACAAGCCTGGAAGTCTGGAAGTAAGGCTGTAGTTAACAACAGCTCTCTTGCTGGCTTTCTCCTAACAGACATCTTCAGTGTGCAGCAGACATCAGTGTCTCCTGTGGGTCTGTGGCTGCAGGAAGGTGTGAATAACTAACCAGGAGCCCTGCCAAACAAAAGGAGAGGGGTTGATATCAGGCTGCTGTGCCTCAGCCCAGGGCAGTAAATGCTGAAGGCAGCAGAGACAGAGAGCAGCTCACTCCTGGGAGTGCCCTGGTGAGGTTGCAGCCCTGCCAGGCTCTGCCTTCAGCTCCAGGTGCTGAGCTGGGTAACTCTGGGCCAGGCTGGGCATCCCCAGGGGAGACTGGGATTCTCTTATCCCTTCTCATCCCCCTCCTCTAAAGCCTTCTGCCATCCCTAGGATATTTTGCCATTCAAGCTGTCTAAATGTTTCATGATGCCTCGTTGTGGTCGGCCTCAGAGACAGTCAGATCCCCACCAGAACTTGCCAAGAGCTAAGTGGAGAAAATGGAAAGCAGTGTGGGGAGTGAGCCTGGAAGAAGAGAATGTCACCAGATGGGGTAGCAGGAATTTGTGATGCTCAATGTTATTTAACATGTCTTCTGTCTCTGCTCTAGGGAACAGAGAAATTCAGCCCTCCCTTTGTTGCATTCTTCAGAGTGCAATACTATGTAGAAAATGGAAGAGTAATAAGGTAAGTTCCCTTCTGTGGTACTTACTGTGTTTTGACTTATTTACTGTGTTCTTAAAAACCAAGACAAGTAATGTTTCTTTGTTAAGCTCATCCCTATGAGCTCTAGCAGAAATAAGCTTAAAATGCACTTCTTTTAAAATTTTAAGTACCTTCAGAGACTTCCTCACCCAGCCATGAATGTTTTCTTTCTTAATCATACCCCTTATCCTAGGAAAACTGTCTTTCCATCTGCATTGAGTCAGCAGTATCAAAATACATTTAGCACTCTTTTGCTTGTGTCTTTTTGTTGTCTGAAAACCATCAGGTGAATATACCCATTTATACTTCAGAGCCTGTGCTAATAATTTTGGATCTGGTCGGCTTTTTTGTATTTGAGCAAGTGCTCTGTGCAAGTCTTCTCCCAGACTTCTCCCAGAAATTGAGTTTTGTAAAGGGACAAAAGAAATTACTTCATAAGTTAGAGAATTTTGCATTTGTAGTCTATTCATATGGAATATGGGCTGCACTCAAAACACCACCACCCTCACCCACAGTACAGAACAAAGGATGAGGTAGTTAAAAATGAACAACTGACAGAGTTGATTTGCATCAGCACTTCTGGCGTGGCTGTGACCCCAGGGCAAGCCGAGAGCTGGGATCATTTGGGTGGATTAAAATCTTCACCAAATTTTTTGGCATTTGTTCTCGTCTTGAACAAAGCTTGGTGGGTTTTTTGTTTTTCTCTCACCACAGTCTTTCATTTTGGATACAGAGGATTCTTTCTTCTGGAGTCTGTTTGGCTGTTCAGTGTTTTTTATTTAGTTTTGGTTTTAGGTAGAAAAAGAAGTTGCATTAATTCTACCACCCTGGTGTGCATCTCCTGTAGCGTCACAAGAGGCTTTCTCTTGCACTGCTCCTTTAATTGGAGGTTTTTGGGGCCATGCAGAGGTAGTTGCTTGTCACCTGCAAACTACACACATACTTTTATGAGCAGTCCAGCACCTCGTCTGTAGGTACACATCAGCAGCTTGCTCCCCATGAGCTCTTACAGCATGAGTGTTATCAATGCTATGTGATAGTTCTGCCTTATCAGACTATCCCTTTCAAGCAGCTTGAGGAAGAAGACAAAAACAAGCCCAAGGCTCCTGTGTCTTTTGATCTACCTTACAGGGAATTAGCTGTTGAAAAGTCCCTGGTGCCTAAGGCAAGGTGAAATGAAAAAGCAGTGCCAGGTTTAGAGGGGAAAGGAGGGCAGGTGTGCAAGAAACAGGACTGGGATTCCAGGGGGTTGACTCTCCTGCCTGCTACAGACTTTACAAAAAAACAGAAGTGCTTGATCTAGTCAGTCTACAAAACAGGTGTGACATGATTTTTCTTTCATCTGCCTTCTGCCCTCACTCCTTAGATATCATGCTTCTCAAGATAGAAGCTACCATTTCCCATGTTTGTACAACACTCAGTGGGAGAAGACCTTGATCTTGGCTTGCTGCTCCCCACACACACATTAACTGTATCAGGGTGGCATTGGCACACATCAGGGCTGTCAGAGTTTAATCCCTCCTCTCAGAAAGAAGAGAGATTTGAGGGGCCTTGTCTGAACCTGAGCTTCCTTTTCTCCAAGTAAATTTGCCTTTGTGTCTTGCAGTGATAAGGTGGCACGACAGCTCTACTACTGCCACCTCAAAGAGCAAGTTCTGATGTCTCACTGCAACCACAAAGAAGAAATCTACTTCTTACTGGCAGCCTACAGCTTGCAGGCAGATTTGGGCAACTACAGGGAGAAGGTCCATGCTGGCAAATATTTTGAACCTCAGGCTTATTTCCCACAATGGGTAAGTTTTGGGGGATCTATCAACAGGCTGTTGAGAGAGCAGGAGCTGGGTCGAGGTGGCACCTAAGTGCAGCCACACAGTGTCCCCAACTCCCACTGCAGGGATGAGACAGAGGGCTAGAGCATGAAAATGAATTTCCCTCAGGTGATATCTCTTCTGTTCCCACTGGATGTAGGTGCCTTTTCCTCCTGGGCTCACTCCTCAGTGAGGTTGGGTGGTGTGTACCCTTCCTTGGTTGGTCTCAAAGGAATAACTCTGACACTATGGCTGTTTCATCCTTTTATATAGCTTAAAGGGTTGTGTGTTTGCAGTGGGACGTGAGCAAGATCTGCATCAACCCAAGGTCTCCAGAAAACCTCAGGGATTTGAAGCCAAGTCCACTGCCCTTTGTTCTTATCTCTGTAATTCTTACCCCTGGGAGGGACAGACCCAAAGCTAAGCAGTAGTACTGCTGTGCAGTGCCTCTGGTGCTTGCTTTGTCCATTAAGCTTTGGCTCAGCTGCAGAAAGAGAAAAGGGAAGGGCCTGGAAATGGGTTTGTGTGTTTGTTTGTAAGCATGTGCACATGGGCTTGTGCCCTTCAAGACTTTGAAACAGCTTAGAAAGTCAAGAGCTGGTTTAGTTGTTGAGTGAAGGCAGATTAGCTAAGACTTGACAGAGCTGGTTACCTGCAAAGTTCTCCTCTTAAGGTGAGATGTCAAGAAAACTGTTGATAAACACTCAAGTGTCCAAAAATATAAAAGGGGAAGCTAACTTTGCTACAGACACACCACTGTAACGTTTGATGATGTCTGCTGGAGTAGGATGTTCCCTGGGACCTAGACAGACCTCACTCTGCACTCAGGTTTAGTTCTGGAGCCCTTTCCTCCACTGTGCCAGTGGATTTTAGCCAAGCTTGTGCCTTGGGGTAGCTGCTGAAAAGCTCAGAAGCCTCTGGGAGTTGGCTGCTTTTCCTCAGGTGAATTGCTTCTCTTCTGAAAGGTCCCTGCCAGTGAGGAGAAGGTTCAGAGCAGTGACAGGGAGGAGGCAAGGCTTGGTGGAGTCTCTTTTATGGCTGAATTCCAGCCTGCCTGCCTGGCTGTGCAGAAATGTGCGTTTTTCCCCTGCCTTCCTCGCTACGGGCGCCTGGCAGAAGGGAGCAAACAAAAGGCTGAGGGAAAAAAAGTAGGTCTGCTGCCTGCTATTTTTGGAGCAACTGAAAATCTTATCAGAGGCTATTGCTCACCTGGCAAACATTGCAAGAGCCAAGGCAAACCCTGGCTCACCTGCATTAAGCCCCAACCCCGAGTTAGTATGTGGGTGATTTATTACATCATTGCAAAGAGCAAAACCTGGCAGGCGTGGGGACGCTTCTCTCCCTGCCCTTGGGCTTCTGGGGGAGATCCTGAGCCATCTCCTCCTCCAATGCCATCTTTTCCTCCAACACGTGCTTGAGATCTTTTGGCCAAGGGCTACCCCAGGCCTCTGCTAGTGGGGAGAGGTGGTGCTGCCCCAAGGTGATCAACCAGCTTTGAACTGTGGAGCTGGGGTGCCTCTTTCTGCTGATGTTGCATAGCTGGTGGCATCAATATTGTCCTCCAGCAAGCCCAGCCTTGCTCGTGGGAGGGCAACTAATCTGGCAAAGCAGGTAGAGAAAAGGTGTTACTGAACAGGGAAAAGGAGGGACTTAGTTTAAAATGGAATTGGGAACTGGGTGGTGACTGGGGTCTTTGTTTTGAGCCAGGGCAGGTTGCTCCTGGCAGGGTGTTCTCAGCTATCTGGTGGGACCTACTTTTAAATGCCCCCAGGGGTGGGGAGTTTGGTGAATTCATCTGGCAGGCCTTCTGTCTGTCACTGCCACTCACAGCCTGGAAGGGGCCAGTCTGGCACTGGAAGGGACTGGGCTGCTCTCTGGCCTCATACAGAGAGAGCACATGAGCAGGCACTGGGACTGAGCACTTTTAGGGCAAGAGCAGAAGACCTGGTGCAGGTTTTTCTCCTTCTTAGCAAAGCAACATGCCTGTCATGAAAAAAATACCTTGAGCTGGTGTGTTATCCACCCCTTTGAGGAGAGAAAAGCTAAACAAGACTTATGTGTAGTTTCTGGTCTTAAAAGGCCCACGTAGCATTTCTGTAGGGTTTGGAGATGTTGCTGTTTATCATGTTGCCATGCAGAGCAGTATTTGTTATCTGACCATGAGCATTTATGGATGCCAGGAGTTAGGAAAAGTAATTCCAGTACTTCAAATTTAAAAGAGCTGTCACAGACTGTGTAGTCTTGATCTATTTTGATTTTCCTATCCATAATCTGTTCTGGAGACATCAGGATCATCTGGGCTGCTTTAAATGCTTATCCTCCAGGGAGGTGGAGGTGAGCATGGACTAACACCTTGAGGCACCACGTGAACCTCCTCCATCCTTAGTTTCTGCTTTGCTGTTGAGCAGGGCTGCCTGCCCTGGGGATCACTGGGGAAGTTGCTGACCTGTTTGTTTTCCTTGTGGTTCAGATAATTGCAAAGAGGGGGAGTGACTACATCTTGAAACATGCTCCAGAGATGCACCGAGAGCAGCAGGGGCTGAGCTCTAAGGATGCTGTGCTGAAGTTCATTAAGGAGTCCTGCCTGCTGGAAGATGTGCCCGTCCACTTCTACAGGCTGCAGAAGGTTAAACAAAGAGCTGCTTCTTTTGAATCTCATCATTAACTGCACTTTTCACTTTCTGCTTATTTGAGGGACCGTTTCCTCTGATTCAGTGAGGCCAGACAAGCCTAAAAGGTTCAGCCAAGGAGGTCTGTCCCCACAAACAAATCTATTGCAAATACACAGGTAGAGTTGGAAGCAAATTTTGTTTCTTAGCCAAGAAACTGGCCACAGGAATGGCAAAAGTTAATTTTTATCCCTGCCTGTCAATAGACTTTCACCAGGGAAATCACTGAGAAACCTTTTTGTTTTGCTGCAGTCCCTTGAAATGGTGACAAGATGTCTGCCAGCTTCCACACAAGTGCCATGTAATAACTGAGGGTGACACTGAGTCATCCTGAATTTCTTGCCCTGCCTCACTTCCAACCCTGTCAGTGCTTGGTGCTTTTTCAGCTATGTGCTTGTCCCTGAGCCTTAGACTCCTTACCCAAGCCTGCTTAAACAGAGTGCTCTTCATTTTCACATGCTAAGAGCAGTTAGATCTAGAAATAGGACCAAAGAGAAGCTTTCTGTTGCACTTGGAGTGAAACTCTCTCGTGCGGTTAGGAGCAACAAAAACTTGGAGCTTTTTTCCAGGTTGAGATATTCCACTTTGTCAGGCTCATAATTAAACTTCTTGGTCATCTGTGGTCAGGGGGAATTTTGTCTGAGCTATTTATGTCCTTCAAGCAGATCTAGCAGCTCTAGTTGCTGGAGAAACATGCATTTTCTGGAGGAAATCAGTTCCAGTGTGGTCTGTAGTCCAGGCTTAGTTCCAAAGCATAGGTAGTGCCCATACCTCTCTGTCCTCTCTGTTCTGGTTCTAATGCTGTTAATGATGGAGTCCCCAGAGGGTTGGTTACACCTGGATGCCAGAAGAAATCCAGCTGGCAGGACATGAGACAATTTATATCTGAGAGCACCAGGGCTGTGAAATTGGTTGCACTTCACATGGGTGTGTAGTGAGAGGACAAGGGGCAATGGTTTAAAACTTCGAGAGAGGAGATTTAGGGTGGACAGGAGGAAATCAATTCTTTCCTGTGAGGGTGGTGAGATGCTGGGATGGGTTGCCCAGGGAGGTTGTGGCTGCTCCATCACTGGAAGTGCTGAAGGTTGGATGGGGCTTGGAGCAACCTGATCTAGTGGGAGGTGTCCCTGCCCCTGCAGGGCTTGGAGTTGGATCTTGATGATCTTTAAGGTCCCTTCCAACCCAAACCAGTCCGTGATTCTGTGACTGATATAAAAATTCCTGTCTGACTTGAACTTCCTTTTTCTGCATTTCTAACTCTTTCATGTGTTTGATCCACAACGTGCTCTTCCTGCCATGTGGAATAGTTATCTCATGATGAGATGTCTCCCTCCTAGGTGGCACTTGGATCCCAAAGCTCCCAGTTGAGCACCCAGGGGTGCCAGGTGAAGGTGTCAGTGCACTGGCTGTGCTGAGATTTCACAAGCTGTCCCTTTTGTCCTGCATCTTCCTCATGGCTGCTCCTGAAACTGGGAACTCTGAAAGAAAATACAGCACTGAGCCCCCTGTCTCTTCTCCAGGACAATACTGATTTACAAAAACTCTGCCTTTAGGAAGCAGAAAGCATTTCTTAGTGACTATGAACTGGAGACACGGGTGGTACTAGGGGCAAAGGGTGAGGACCTGTGGTGGCCTAAGGCTTGGATCTTGGCCAGCCAGATGAGGAGAGAAAGTCTTGATGTAAAGATTGAACTCTGTGAGCCCCAGAGTTTTTACCCCAGAATTTTCTTCCCCCAAGAAAAGCATGTATTCCCCTTCCCCAATTGCCACACCAGGAGAGACTGAAATAGTGAGTTTGGGAAACTTTTTGGTCTTTAAGCAAAAGCATCTCATTAGAGACTGAGTATGTCCAGCCAGTACAGAGTACTCCAACCCAGCCACAAACATTTAAACCATCTGCTCACAACACTGAGACTGAAGGGCTAGAAGGAAAGTTCCTGTAACTCTGGGCATGGATTAGGGCATTCCTGGCCAAAGGACACCTAAAGTCCATCAAGTCCCTGCATGGGAAGAGCAGTGCCATGGCAGGGAGAAGGGGAGAGGGGTCCCTTCTGTTTCTGCCTTCTGGAGAGTCAGAGGGGTGCATGTTCATGGGGAGAGCAGAGCCAGAGCAGTGTGGGAGGTTACAAGGTACCTCTGAGAGCTGGAATTCTCCATGCCCTCAAACCATGAAAGCTACAGGATTCCCTCTCCAGGGTGTTTGCTGCTGAAGTGATTGAGAGGCCCAGCATGAGAGGATTTTAGCTATAGATATTTCAGGGGTCAACGAGGCAAGGTGCACTTTCCAAACACAATAAAAGCCAAATAAACTGATGGCATCTGTCTGGTGAGCAGTCCTGCTACCTCTCCTGCAGTAGGTGCCAGAAGAAGAGCGTGGTCTTTGCAGATTAACCTTTGACTCCAGGCTCTTCTGTTCTTTCAGGATAAGAAGGAGGATCGCCCCACAGTTATCCTGGGCCTGACCCTGAGAGGAATGCACATTTATCAGGTAAGAGACTGCCATGAAAGCCTTCTGGTGTAGCATTAACTCTGCCCAGCTCCCCTGCCCTCCCCCAGCACCTCAGCTCCTCTGCCTCCCCTGCCAGCACCGCATAGCTCAAATTCTTGGGTGTTTGGGAATTCTTTGCACATGGCTGGCTCCACTCTGGACCTGCCAGCCCCTGTGTCACTCCACCTTTGATGTGTTGCAGGAGGTGAATCACGTTCGACAGCTCCTCTACGACTTCCCCTGGTCCCACATTGGGAAGTTGGCATTTTTGGTGAGTACGACACACCGGAGCCCACCTGGCTGCAACCTGTCAGCCTGGTGAAGTCCTGCCACACTCTCCCTGGTAGCTGTGTGGCTGAAAACATTCTCTTCCTCATTTCACTGGCATCTCTCCTTCGTTATGCAGGGGAAAAAATTTGAGATCCAACCAGATGGTTTGCCTTCTGCCCGCAAACTGGTTTACTACACGGGTTGTCCCTTCAGGTCACGGCACTTGCTGCAGCTCCTCAGCAACAGCCACAGGCTCTTTCTGAATATCCAGCCTGTGCTGAAGCAAATCCAAAAACTGGAGGAGGCTGAAGGTACGTGGTGGAAGGGCAGGTGACTTTGGGAAGTGGAAGAGTACAGTACATGAGAGGCTCTGCTGTTGCTGCACAGTGTCCGCTTTTTATTTAATTACTGGTGCTGCTGCCTTATCAGGAAGCCAGTGAGAGAAACAGAGCTGTTAGATATGTTTCAGGTCCATAAATGAAAAGTATTTGTGTCCTGCATTGCTAAGCTGTGATCAGAAGGTCTGTGTGTGAGAGCAGTAATATTTCCCTTTAAGTAAGAGGAGATCCTCATTCTCTGTGCTCCCAATTTCATAGAATCCCAGATTGGTTTGGGGTGGAAAGGACCTTAAAGCTCATCCAGTTCCCAACCCCCTGCATGGGCAGGGACACCTCCCACAGCCCAGGTTGCTCCAAGCCCCATCCAGCCTGACCTTCAATTTCCAGGGATAGGGCAGCCACAACCTCCCTGGTCAAAATTTGTGCACATTTGACACTTGTTTCTGAGTGGAAGTAATTTTGACTAAAAAGCTTCCCATGGGGATAAGATCTCCTTCTGTTCAAGCAGCAGTACAAGTTATGAGCCTGTGTCTTAATTTTTTACTGCCCTTTACTAAACACAATTTGATCTATAGTGTCCAGTAGTTAAGGGCTGGGAGTGCTAGAAACAGCCTGAGTGCAGATCAGGACCCCCAGAATTTGTCTGTTGTGGCGAGTTTCTCTCTCTGTAGGAATTTTATTTTGAATTCTTACAGTCCCTGATATACATCCAGGAAAATTTCACTCATGCCATCACCTCTCAACATGTCCCCTTCCATTTTCCAGCTCTGCAAGCTGGGTCTCCTACAACTTCTCAGCTGACCATTCAACAAAAAAATTTTGTTTCTGGTTATTGCTCATTTTAACTAAATCTAAGGAGTGTGTATCCATCTCTGAAGTGCTGATCAGTGGTTGTGTGGAACTGGTGTGCAGGGCAAGGTGGCCTTTGATCTCACCTAGCTTGGTTATCTCTGCCTTTCCCTTCAGTGAGGTTCTAGAAGTGGCCTTGAGGTGTACAAGAACCACCAGTGGCATGTGGCAGTCACCCCTGGAATGGCTCATTAATCAAGTGTGTGAGGGCAAAAGGCCCTTGGTTGTTTATCTCCTAATGCCTCATGGATTTCTTGCCCACCCTCAGCATGCTTCTCTTTAGGCAGCAGATACAAGCCAGGGGAGAAATAATAAATCATTAATAAATGCCAGCCATGGGGATCCTGATCTTGGCTGTCTCCACACGTTGGTGGCTCTTTCAAGAAACAATCCATGCACTCTGTTTTTAACAGCTGGGCATTTAGGTTAGCTAAGTAATTCCCTTTGGGTTGGTTTTGGGGGTTTTTTTGACCTCTTCATTCTAGAAGCTCCTCTTTTCTGTATCATAACTGCCTCTACATGCATGTTGTAATTCAGGAGATCATAGAATCATAGAATGATAGCTGGGAAGGGATCTCAAGGCCCATCTGGTCCAATGTCAGGTGGGAAGGGACCTCAAGGATCATCTGGTCCAATGTCAGGTGGGAAGGGACCTCAAAGATCATCTGGTCCAATCTCAGGTTGGAAGGGATCCCAAGGCCCATCTGGCCCAACCCTTCTCATATTATTGCTGATCTGAGAGGTCCCAGCACCCGGTGGAGCTGAGACTTCAAACTTCCCAAATTTTGGAACCCACCCCTCCCCCTGGCAGAGCATTCCAAGGTCTGTTGTGTTATCCTTCCTTCATCCCTGCTGTCCCTTCACCCCCCTTCCGCAGAGAAGAAGCGCTACCGGGAGTCCTACATCAGTGACACCTTAGACATGGACCTGGACCCGTGTGACAAGAACTCCCGTGGCAGTGGGAGCAGTGGGGGCAGTCGGGGGGACAATCGCCTGTCACGACAGTCCACGGGGAGTCACGGCAGCTCCCACACGTCAGGCATTGAGGCTGACTCCAGGCACCGGGTGTCGGTGGAGATGTCGGTGGATGAGCCCTTCAGCATCGAGCGGGTGCACAGGAAGGAGAAATCCTGCAGCTCAACCATCAGCTACGGCAGCTCTGGCATTGACAGTGGCAGCAAAGGGAGAGCTGAAGATGATTCTCAGGACGATGGTAAAGAGTTTGGGGAGGAGGAGCAACTTCTAAGCCCACCCTTAACTCCTTTCTCCTGCAGAAGTGGGGAGTGAGAGGAGGTGGAGCTGCTTGGAGCAGGAGTGCAGTGCTGACCTTTTCCTGCCACTTTTCTTCCTAGAGCTGGAGCTGGCAGTGGATGAGCCAGAGGAGGTGCCTGCAGAGGGAGACCAGATAGAGGAGGCCACTGTGGGAGAATCTGTTGAATCTCTTCCCCTAGATGCTGCTAGCTGCCAAGGTGAGATGGTTTCCTGCTACTGCTCAGGGCTTTTCTGTAGGCTGTAGCAACAGACATCATCAGAGAGATCTCAGCGAGCTGTATCTCCTTCCAAACAACTGCCAGTGCTGCTTACTGCCCTACTACAACAAGATTTAAAGTCATCTAGAGGTTAAAGGCACTCAGTACCTTGTGCTGCTCTCCTCTATGCTCCTCAAAGTCTCCCTGCTTGAATTTTGCCAAATTTATACTCAGCTAATGACAAAAAGATAACTCAGGTAATCCCTTAGGAGCAAGGGAGTTTGCCTGAAAATGTTTTGTACCACAAAACAGCCAAGGGGTTCAACCACAGATGAATGGGTAAGTCATAAGAATAGGTCAAGTTTTGTGGTTTGTGATCCAAGGCAATGGGGTCATGCAGGAGCACTCTGGCCTTACACAGCCTTTATAGCAAAGACAGGTGAATGTGGGGCAAATTGGTGAGAAGCTGTTTTCTGCAGAGTTTATATTTCTAGGATTGCCTGAATGTGGCCTGTGGGAACAACTTTGCTATTCCCCAGCCCACAGAACCTCAAACCTGCAGTGCTTCTCAATCCCTCCTTCTCCTTTGCAGCTATAAATCAAGAATCACTGTCAGTGGTGCAAGTCACACTCATAAAAATGAGAGGCCAAAGTGCTGAATCTCTTCACCAGGTAAGGGGGGGTGCTCTGCTGGAGAGACTGCATGTGGGCATGGAACCAAGGTCTAACCTGATGCAGACAGCTGTAAATCAGGTGAATTTGAGTGGTCTGGGTCTGACTGATTTGAAATGCTGTAACCAAACCCAGCTGCTGGCCACCTCCTGCTGCCAGGCCTAGGAGGAGAGCAGTGTTTGGGTCCAGAATAGTACAGAAAGGTTTGGAGCCATCAGCAGGGAAATCTTGTGATCCAGCTTTTGTCTGCCTTAGGATGGGTAATGGAAAATGAACCATTCCCAAATTTTCAGTGCAATATAAAGCCAAGATCATCCATGCAGTTTGGATGTGGGTTGCAAACTTCATCATCTTCCTGCTCCTGAAGCCAGAAAGAGCTCACATCAGAGCAAAAACAGATGCTCAAGCTCTAATTACTATCATTTAATGTGATTATTCTATGTGTGTGCTGAAGTCTTTGTTGTCAATGTTTTCTTTTCATCAAACCCTAGAGAAAGGGCAAGTATATATAGTAAAATGTCGTTTCATATAAGCTGTGCTTGGAAAAAGCTCATTAAATTCTCTTTGAAAAGAAATATTGTTTAGCCTTAAAAAGTATAGCCGTACCCCCTTGGGAGAAATGTGTGGGCTGATTTTTTTTTTTTTAAAAAGCCCACAGGCCTCCACCATTTCTTCTCTGTCTGAATCCAAACTAGCCCTATCTGCTACAAGAATTAAAAAAACCTGTTGATTGTTTCCCCCTTTATTTCCTGAACTTTTCTGAACAAGGACTTCAGTCACTCCTTAGGACTTTTTTTTCTCTTTTCATGTTTCTTTCTGGATTCAGTCAAAAGCAGTAAGAAATTTTCACTTGCCAGCAAACTAGCCTCTGAAGTGTTCTAGGAGGTTTTATTTAAATCTTAGGGTTTTTTTTTTTTCCAGAGCTATAAATGAGGCAATACAAATTACACTGAATTTATTCCTATATTTGAGTGAAATGACTTAAGAATACAAGTGATAGTTTTTTAATTCCCATCTTGCAAAAGGAGGTGAGCAAAGTGATACTGGGAGGAAGTTTTGTGTGTTGCCAATAGAAGTATCCTGATTAAAAAGTGGCATTCCTGAAATCAGCCTTAATGTTGTTTTTTTTTTAAAGCTGATTATGAAGAGTCAGGGCAGGAAAAACCAGGTGGGGAGGTTGGAAATGATCAGTGATTCCTCCAGAAAGGCCAAGTCACTGCAGCTTGTGTAGCAAGAAGCTGCCTCTGGGAGTTACTGCTGGTTTCTCTCTCCTGTTTTCTTCATTGCTGAACAATGTTATCTAGATGAAGCTCTGTGTTACACTCAGTGAGTTTTGAGCACCACAACCCATCAGTTTGCATGCTTGCCCTCTGAACCTCCCTGTCAGCTCATTAGACTTCAGGTAACTCGATGCATTCAAGCAGCTGGGGTAATTTTTTGGTTAGGTGCACTCTGTCCCTTTGGGGATGAGTGGCATGGATCTGCCAGGGAATATTGTGTCATTCAGGTGTCAACACCTGTCAAATGTTTCCTCCATTGTTCTGGACTCTGAGGACACACACAGTGCAGCCAGATCAGGCATGGCAGGGCACCTTAATTCACTTTAATGATTCCCAGCTCCTTCATTAAGCCAATGTCCCTCAGAAGGCTGGTGGTGCTGGTTTGAAGGAGTGGAAGAACAATTCTGGGGAACTTTTAGCACACCTAGCCCAGCATCCTTAGGCTGTGTCTGAGCTCAGTGTTTTTACTGGGGGGGGGGTGTGTGTGTCTTACTGAACCTGCAGGTCAGATCACCCAGAAGCAGAAGCTGCACAGACCAGCACAGCCAGAGTTTGGATGACATCCGCCTCTACAAGCACAGACACCCACCACTGAGTGCCACCCTGTCTTCAGACACATCCCACAGCTACACTTTTGGCTGCAGCCTGGAGGACAAGCTGTCTATCTATGGCTGTGTTTATTCCACAGCAGACTGCAAAACCAAGTCTGCCCTTTATGGGAAGCGCTCCATGAACTGCCTCTCCTTGGATCTTCTGGGAGAGGACCAGCTCCCGGAGGAGTTTGTGGTGTAAATGACCTTGGAGCTCTTCCATACCAGGGGGAAGAGCTCATCATGGAAATATATACCTCATTAACACAGGTGATGTCACTCTGGTTCTTGCAGGAGGTGGGGAGCAGCTTTGTTATTCAGCTCCCTAATCAGGAAGTGGCATCACTCCTGCAGACCCGATTTATGGGGCAAATCAAGGGGAGTGGAGCACTTGGATGTTCCAGGTCTCTGCCTGAGCAGAAGATGGAAGTGTCCTGCACTGTTTAGCAGTGTCACAACAAACATAAAAACCAAAAACCACTGGACCAAACCTGCCCCTGAGCTGGTAAAGCAAGCGCTGCCTCTCCGTGGATTTATCAGAAAGAAATGGGAAGTCTCTCAGTTTATTTTCCTGCCTTTCTCTTGTGGTCCATTTATGTTACTGTTAGTGTACAGGTAGTTTGGTTGTCTTGACCAGGATATACTCTGGGCACATTTGGAGGGCTGTGTGTGGAAGTGTCACCCCATTGTTCCTGTTGTAATGAACAGAAGTTGCCTTTTTGCTTTACTGGGAGCAAAACTTGCTCTCTCAGGAGTTTTTTGGTTTTTTTTTTTGTTTTTTTTTTTTTGTTTTGTTTTTTTGTTTTGTTTTTTTTTTTTTTTTTGTTGCTGTTTTGTTTTGTTGTAAGTATCCAGCCAAATACAGTGTGTTCTTCTTCCTCCCCTTTGTTGTAACAAGTGAAACTGTCTCTCAGTTGTCTACTATTGCCATGATGCAGCTGGGTAAATAAATGTGTGTATTGCTGGGGAGATGGGGGTGAGGAAAAACAAATGACTTGGCTGCTTTGGGGAGTGCAGAAGACAAGAGAGTTAATGGACTGGCTCTTGAAGACAGGAGTGTGACTGGAGACTTTGTCCAGGCATGATCACCCCTTACTTTGAGTCATACTTTTGTGTTGTTCTTTCCTTTGTTTTTTTATAAATCTGTTCCTTTGAATTTTTTCCTCTGCTTAGCAGGCAAGTCCAGACTGGAGAAAGTCATTTTGGAAGGACAGACAATGACTGTGTCCAACTTAGGCAAGAATAGGTCATGCAAATGTGAGTTTGTGGAGCTGCAGGGCTGCTGGTGATGGAAGCAGAGGGGGTTTGGGTGCCAAACCAAGGGTACTTGTTGGGTGATTTTGGTGGAGTTAGCAGTGCTGGCTCTCACTGGGAAAATAATGATAATTATGCTGTTTGAGTCAACCATTTTGGTGTGGAAAACATCCTGCTGCCTTGTTACATCCAAACGGAGATCCATTTGTATGATTCTTTCCCTGTCCTCCCCTCCCCAACTCCCAGCATTTGGGAAGTTTGGTTTTAGAGGCAGGTGTAGCCTGTGCCCACCTTTGTTCACCTTACAAGAATCATTTTGGCAGACTCCAGAAGCAGACTGATGTTATCCTGTGGCTGAGGAAACGTGGATGTCACTCCAAAGCTGAAGGCAGCTGAGCTGGGGGTAAGGAAGGAAGGCAGAGCACCAAGAGGAGGATTTGAGCTGCTGCTTTTGCTGGTGGGTTTGCAGGCTCAGTAGTTTTTGAGTGGATTGCATTCCCATAAACTGTTAAAATTGCAAATCCATCAAGTCTGTCATCTCAGTGTTTCTGTGCAGGTGAGTGCAGTGCAGAGGCAGAGCAGGAGGGTGGGTTTTTACTCAGCTGAGGTAGCATCATCAATGCCTCTGGTTCCTTAGAGGAACCCAGCACCCAACCCTCACTGTGTGTGGATTTTGGGATGAGTGATGGGCACAAGCTCACTGCAGCCATGACTTCCCTGATCCTGATTCCTCTCTGATCACACCATTCCTTCTCTGTGTAAGGAACAGATAGGAGCTCAGCATCCACCACAGTCTCTCTCCCTTTCTTCCAAGGAAAGCCAAAATGCCTTTACAGTGTTCTTCAGCTGTGTTCTCTGCAACCACAATTCACTCCCCTAAGTGTCTGGAAATGGATAAAAACATCTGGCTCCTCTTGCTTCAGCCTCAGCACCTCACTGAAGTGTTGATTGCCACCAGGGTGCTTGCTATTTTCTTTTTTGTTGTTGTTGTTGCAGTTCCTATGGATTTGGTGGAGTGCTGTAATCCTCTTTTTTCTGGTTACAAAAGGCATAAATGCCTGGAAACAGTGTAGTTGGCTCTTGTCTGAGAATCCACTGCCTTATAAGTATGTGGTGGGGTTTGTTTTTTTTTTATTTATTCATGGCTGGTGGGGAAGGCAAAACTCTCCAGGTCTGAACATCTTCTCTCAGTGGTCTACACAGCTCCCTCCAGTACTGCAAGTTACACATGGGTATGAAGGGGAGACTGAACAATTTTGTGTGTGGACTGACAATGGATTAGTATCTTACAAACACTGTGAATATCTATTATGCAAGTTTTTGTATTCATATCAAACAAAACAAGCCTGTTCCTGCTAGTAGTAGATTTATTTTTTGTTTGTCTTTGGATTTAAAAGGTCTCTTACTATTTTTGGTTTTGATTAGTTTGGTAGAGGGTAAGCATTTATGAGCTGATGTTAGGAGCTAGCTGCCAATATTTGTACATATTTGTAAAATACTCCTGGTATAATGGCTCTATTTTAACGGTAAAAGTTTCTCCTTTCCATGAAAGGAATTTCTTGTTTAAAATAAAATATAAATAATTATATGTACACTTGCAATAAAGTATGGATAGAAAAAGGTTTATATTTTGTGTATGTATTTTGTTTTCCTCCACGAGGTGCATGTCAGTGCCATCTTCCATTTGAGATAGAAATGGTTGAGATTTTTGCTTTGGTTTCAGGCTGAATGTTGTAGAAATGAGTTTGCTGCCAGACTGCTGGGCTTGTGGTGGCAAACCCTGAGGCACTGGAGTCACTGAACCAAACTCCTTTCCCTCCCTGCCACTCAGCAGGAAGATGCCCAAGGGGCTTCTGTCAGGCTTGGAGCACCCAGTCCAGCAGGTTGGGGGCTGTGGGAAGAGGAATGGGAGATGAGTTTGGCTGAGGAGACAAGTTAAGCTGCTCCTGGTGGTTAGTCAAGAAAACCCAGCCTGAAATTCCCAAGGGTGTGGAGAGATCCTGCCAGGATCCTCCTGGAGGCTGCAGGGGAGGATGGGCACAGCACCCAGGGGATGCAAAGTGCTGCTGAGAAGTCACTGAACCTGGAGTCTGGTGTGGATCAAGGAAAGTTTTTTGCTTTTCCTGGGATGTGAATCTATGAAGGAGCACTGGAGTGGAACTATTCGCATCTCTGCATGAAGCAGCGATGCTGACTGGGGTTCCTTCCTCATTTCTTTTTTTCATTCCCTTTTCTCTGGCTATGTTATGGAACACTAAAATTAGCTTTTGGGGGGAAAACAAAAAAGTATTTTTTTTTTTAACTGTACTTTAGTATTGTAGTGCTCCTTCTATTCTTATGAGTTCCCCTCTTGTATCTCCATCCAGCACCTGCTGTGTTTCCAGTATACAAATTTTCAAGGACTTCAGAAGCTCGTCCAGGTTTGGTTTGGGGTTGCTCTAGAGGTGAGATTCAATAATAGCCAAATAGTCACCTGATTTTTGACAAGTTTTGTCACTACTCATTGTTTCTTTGCTTGGTAAGTAATAGCACCCTCTTGCCTGCCAGGGTGGACTGCTGCTGACCAGGATTTATAGGATGACTCTGGGAAGAGTGAACTTCTCCTCATGGTACCAGCAAATCCTGTCTGGGTTCAGTAAAGTGACACAGCGTGGGATGAGGGGAATGTTGGTACTGCTCTGGAGCTGTGTGCAGGCATGGTCAGGAGCTGCATGAGAAACACCTGAAGGTGGATGGAGGAAGCATCTGAAGGTGGATGGAGGAAGCACTTGAAGGTGGAGGGAGGAAGCATCTGAAGGTGGGTGGAGGTGACATCTGAAGGTGGAGGGAGGTGACATCTGAAGGTGGACGGAGGTAGCATCTGAAGGTGCTTGGAGGAAGGATCTGAAGGTGCTTGGAGGTGACACCTGAAGGTGGACGGAGGAAGCATCCAAAGGTACTTGGAGGAAATACCTGAAGGTGGATGGAGGAAACACCTGCAGGTGCATGCTACGGCTGCTGGATACGACACCTCAAGGTCTTGGGAAGTGGGAGCAGTTCCTTGGTGTTCTTGGTGTGAGGCACTGGAAGCTGTCATGGTGTTGGAGGAGCCTGAGTATTTCTGAGCAAAAATGATTCCTCAAGTCTGAGAGGGGTGGGCCAGCTCCCTGCTGGAGATCCTTGCCCACCTGCAGTGGTGCTTCCCCTCTCTCTTGGAGAGCAGCAGAGGTGAAAGGGACCTGGGGGTGGATGGAAGGATGTCCATGAGCCAACAATGTGCCCTGGTAGCCAAGAAGGCCAATGGCACCTGGGGGGCATTAGAAGAGAGGTGGTCAGGAGGTCCAGAGAGGTTCTCCTCCCCCTCTGTGCCCTGGTGAGGCCACATCTGGAATATTGTGTCCCTCAGGTCCAGAAGGATTGGGAACTGCTGGAGAGAGCCCAGAGCAGAGCCTCCAGGATGCTGGAGGGAGTGGAACATCTGCTGGGGAGGAAAGGCTGAGGGAGCTGAGGGGGGAGCTCATTCATTTTATAAAGATGTAAAGGGTGAGAACCAGGAGGATGGAGCCAGGATCTTCTCAGTGATGTCCAATGATAGGACAAAGGGCAGTGGCTACAAACAGGAGCATGGGGAGTTCTGTATAAATATTAGGAAGAATTTTTTCACTGTGAGGCTGCCCAGGGGGGTTGTGGAGTCTCCATCTCTGAAGCTTTTCTTTCTAAACCCACCTGGATGTGTTCCTGGGTGACCTGCACTGCTCTGGGACTCCATGATCTTTCAAGGTCCCTTCCCACCCTTCACTTTCTGTGATTCCATGATTCTGGATGTGGTCTCTCCTGGGCAGTTCACCCAGGCACCTTCCTCCTGGCACCTTCCTCAGCTCTCCCCATCCCTTCTGCCTTTAACTCTGCCTCAGGTTTTCCCTTCCCAATCCCCATCTCTGCTGCAGACCCCTGGGTGTGGGAATGGAGAGGGAGAATAAATCTTTGGAAGGATGATTGTTGGGATTCTGGGATGCTGCAGTTTGGGGAAGAGGAGGCAGAGGGGAAACCTCCTGGCTCCCTATAACCACCTGAGAGGCCATTGCAGAGCTTGGTGTTGGTCTCTTCTCACAAGTAACCAGCGATAGAACAGGAGGGAATGGCTTCAAGCTTTTAGACTGAACATTAGGGAAAAATTCTTCCCAGAAAGAGTGGTCAGAGGCAGGAAAAGGCTGCCTGGGGAAACAGTGGAGTCACCAGCCCTGGATGTGCCGTTTCCATGCGGGGAGGACGTGGTTGAGGGCAGAGCTTTGCTCTTAAAAAGGGTTGGATTCGATGATCCCAAGGACCTTTTTTTTTTTTTTTTTCAACCTAAAAGATTCTATGACTTTTAACACAGAATTGACAGGGAAGGGCCCTGGGCTGAGGCCGCTGCAGTTCCCGCTCATGGCCACAGGGCGGCGACAGAGAAGCGCGGTGCCCAAAAAATCCTAAAGATCCTCTTGGAAAAAGGTGTGGAGTGGGGCTGGGGCATGGGGCAGCGTGTCCCTGTCCTGCCGGGAGGGTTATCCAGAGGAAATGCTGCTCCTGAGGCTCTGGGAAGGAAGCCTCGGCGTGGGATGCTCCGGGTGTGTTGGTGTGAGTTTGAAAATATTAAAAAAAAAAAAAAAAAAAAAAAAAAGCCAAGAAACCTCTCCCAAAAAAGTCTGGTTTTGCACCCCTGGGGTTGGAAGTCCCAGAGGACACTTGTCACACCCCGCTTTCCCCCATGTCACTGCATCTCCATGCTGCATTTTGGAGCAGGTTGTCCAAGGAAGCTGTGGCTGCCCTAGCCCTGGAATTGTTCAAGGTGAGGTTGGATGGGGCTGGGAGCACCCTGGGCTGGGGGAGGTGTCCCTGCCCATGGGGTTGGGACTGGAGGAGCTTTAAGGTCCCTTCCACCCCAAACCAGTCTGTGATGCTGTGGTTCATGCTGCTGGTCAGCTGGGTACCATCTGCATCCCTCCTTCTGAACCTGGAACTTGGCTCTGCCAGGAGATTGGAGTTGTTAGACTAAGATCCAGACAGATCCCTTGCTCTGGGAGTCTGTTGTTTTATCCCCAAGATGTAATGAGCAAAAAACCATATTTATCCTTTCTGGTAGACAGCAGGGGCAGCTGAATATGAGCTATTGAAGAACATAGCTGTGGTGTTTTAAAATTCTGCTTTATTTTTATTCCTGGAAACATCAGCCTCACATTTTTATTTTAAATCTCATAAATGCATTTATACCAATCTTTTTTTTTTTCCCCAATCACTGCTGCTCTTGATATGCATTGAATAAATTGGATATGGCATGTGCTAGAAGGCTTAAGTCTCCACATGGAAAATACCACCAAATACTTTAGCAGCAACAAAGCATTTGACGGAGGAAAAACGAGTTTCCATTAGCCTCAGGAGGGACACAGCTGAAAGCAGCCTGAGCTTCTTTGATGGTCATGGCAACAGTGCCCCATCCCCACAAACATCTTCCCCATCCTCCTGGAAAATGAAGCTTTAAATGTGGCTCTGTAAGCAAAGGGATCCAGGCTGGGAGGGTTGCATGTGAGCTGTAGCAGAACATTGGGTTTGGGACCATCTGAAGAACCTGAAAGTGCACAATTCCATGGGATCTTTGAAGACCATGAGATGCTCCTGAGGGAACTGGTGGATAACATTTCAGAGCTTCCTTCCAGCCTGGTGGAAAAGTCCTGGCAGTCTGGTGAAGTGTCCCCTGACTGGAAAAGGGGAAGCACAACCCCAAGTGTTTAAAAAGAGGAAAAAAGGAAGAGTTGTGGTCAACATCTTGATGTCCAAAGGCTGCATGGCCAGGAGGTTGAGGGAGGGGATTGTCTCCCACTGCTCCTGTCTCATGAGAACCCACCTGGAGTTCTGGAGACCCCAACACAAGGAGATGGAGCTGATGGAGCAGGTCCAGAGGAGGGTCAAGAATATTAAGAGAGGGCTGGAGCCACCTCCCTGTGAAGACAGAGAAACAGAGAGAGCTGGTGTGGAGAAGTCTCCAGGTACACTTTATAGAGGTCTGAAAGGGCCCACAGGAAACTTGGGGTGGGAGTTTTTACAAGAGTTTGTAGGGATAGGGAATAATGGCTTTAAACTGGGAGGCAGGAAATTGAGGTTAGACACTGGGGAGCAGTCCTTTCATGGGAGGGGGGGGACCCTGGCCTCTCAGGGAGACTGGGGCTGCCCCATCCCTGGAAATGTTCAAGGTGAGGTTGGATGGAGCTTGGAGCATCCTGGGCTGGGGGGAGGTGTCCATGCCCATGCAGGGGGGTTGGAACTGGGTGATTTTTAAGATCCAGCCCAACTCAAAGCATTCTGTGATTCTCTGAATCATTCAGGCAGGTCCAGCACCCACCCCAGCTCTCCTGCTGCCTGTTCTCCCCCCACTCCCCACCCTCTCAGCCTCAAGAGCATTTGAAAGAGCTCTGGGGTTGGGATGGAAATCCCAGAGCAAAACCTTTGGCTGTAGGAAGCCAGGTGCTTTTCTCTCCTTGCTGCCTAAATTTGGGGGCTGAACAAGGAGGCTTCTTGCCCTGTTCTAAGGAATAAGCAGGGAGCTACTGCTGGGGTTGGGAGGGTTGTCTGCCCAGGTGATCTTTCTGTGGCTAATGCAGACTTTCTGCTGATGGGTTTTGCTTTTTTTTTTTTTTTTTTCAGTCAAATGTGAAGGTTCCTATGACCTCTCCATTGAAATACTCACAGAATTCTTTTTGGGAAGCCAATTTGCCAGCTCTGTCTGCCCAGGAAACACCACTGTGCCCCTCAAAGTCTGGAGACCCATCTAGAGGAACAGGGGCTGCTCCTCCAGCTCCTTTCCCTGGGCTCTGTGGATCATGGGCTTCCAGGGATCTTGGGAAGTGGATCTGGAGGAGTGTGGGCATAGGGAAAAAGTTTCAGAAGCCTTGGTGTTCCTTGGCCAGGAGGACACAGAGGGCTGGAAGTTTCAGAGTCCTGTGGCTAAAGGGTAAAGGGAGTTGGCCAGGGCATCAGCAGCTTCTCTGCAAAATGCTCCCATTTCTGGAGCTGTTCTGTTCCACCTGGAGCTGGTGGGGTTCCTTGTGCCAGCTCAGAGCATGTGGTGAGCAGAGTCTGTGAGTGTCTACGTGCTCAGGAAGGGGTGGAGGGGGCTGATGCTGCTAAAAACCCAAAGATCTGGAGTGAGGGATGAAGTATCATTTTCTGTCTTGTGGATCTTCCAAGCTTCTGGTGTGGTTTCTAAAGCTTTTTATAGTAATGAGTTGGCTGTTGTTGTTGTTGTTTTCTTTTTTTTTTTCTTTTTTCTTTTTTTTTTTTTTTGTTTAGAAGAAGGGAAAGAACTGATTAGTAAAAAAAAGACCAGAGGAAAATGAAAGGGAAAACCACTCCTGCTACTGCTTGCCTTCAAGTTCATCCCAGTAATTTCATGGAACAGAAAAAGGGGGAAAAGCCCCTGTGCTGGAGGAGCTACTGGGAGAATATTTGGTCATTTGGCCACTTCAGCATTCCTGCAGCTTTCCTGAGCCTGATCTCCAAGTCATTAGAGTCACCCCATGTACTGAACAAGCAAGAGGTGAACTTCATTCAAGTCCTGAATTTGGGACTCCTCCTCCAAATGCTTTTTCTGAGCACTCTCAAGCTCTTGGGTATGAGGAAGAGGGGATAATCTCTTTTTTTGTTGTTGTTTTTCCTCTCTACCTTTGCTCTCCCAGCCTCCTGGGCCATGCTGTGACATTCTCACTTCTAAATGTCACAGGAGAATATTTTGGGGCAGGGTTTGGGATGGGAAGAGTTGCCAACTTTAGTCAAGACCATGGGCACCTTGCACTTATTAAAGACAAAATAAACAAAACTAAATGCAGCTGTTTGCTCCTCCAGCCTCCCCAGAGATACTTGGAGGAATCCAAGAAGGCTCTGATTTTATTTTAGATTTTTGTGTGTGGGGGTGTGTCCCTTTATATAAATGAAATTAAAAGGGGCAAATGCATGGCCAAGCAGAACCTGGCTGGATAAAAAACATGGACGTGAGAAAAGATAAAACCTGGCTGGATAAAAATGGATGTAAGAAAAGACAGAAAGACTTGTGGGCAACATTTCCCCTCACTCCCACCCTTCAATTCTCTCTCCCTGTGCCTCTTTTGTGTGGTACCTGGGTTGGATTTTTGTCTGGCTGAGGCTCTGTGCTTGGTGCTGTTGGTTTTGGCTGAGGCTGCTGGGGTTCCTGCACTGCTGCCTCTTCCTCTTGCTTGGAAGGGTCTTGCAAGCCCTTGGAACCACCTTGGAACTGCTTGTCCACAGCAGGGGTCAAAAGTCTTTCCCCAACATCTCCCTCCTTCTGCTTGGGCCTTGGATTCTGCAGGGGTTTGGAAAAATCAGGAAAAAAAAAAAAAAAAAAAGAGCCGTAATCGGCAATTTCGTAAGAAATTAAACATTTTTGTGAGCCTTCCAATGCTAATTATGGTTTTCCTTGCCTGCCTGAAACCAAGAGCAGCCTCTCTTTGTGGCATGGCTGCTCTCAAGCCATGAAGCCACAGGCAGAAATTAAATATATATATAATTTTCAAACGTCAGCATAGGTCAAGGGTTTGGGTTCTATTTTTTTTTTTTGTTTGAAGAGCGGGGCAAAGGCACTGTCTGGTTTAATTACTGCTTTTTTTTTTTTTTTTTTTTTTTTTAAATATAAATCCCATGCTGAGTTGCAGCACTGTTAAGCAATTGTGGGTCCCATCACTTCCTTGGGCTCTGCTGCTCAGAGTCCCCTGGGTGGTGAGGAAGATAAATAAATGGCTTTTCTGCAGAGGGAACTTGCAGTGTGCCAGCCACGTGCTGCTCTGAGGGCAGATCTGAGATTTGGGATTCCTCTGCTGGTCCAGGGAGGCAGAAGCATCTGCTGGAAGTGGATCTATCCTGTTATCCTTTTCCCCTTGGCTGCAAGGGGAAACGAGGACCAGAGCTGATAAATTCTAAATCCACACCGAGAAATGTGGGCAGCAAGCTGTACTTCCAGGCCAAATGTTGGACCTTGGAGGCTCTTGTCTGACTCTAGGAGTCTCAGCTTCTCCTGCTAACTCTGTGCAGGTCCATGTCTGCACATCTCTGTGTGTCTTACCCTTGAGGAGCACTTGATTTTCCCTCTTGGGGACTGGTCTGGCAGAGCCCCACTTTTCCAGATGTCCTGCAAGCCAAAGCATTCACTTGTGTGGGGAGAGACCTGAGCTTAAATCCTTTGTCTGGGTGCTGGATCCAAATTTTCTGCTCTCTGGGAGGGTGCTCAGAGGGTGCCAGGGGTGAGGGGTGCTTGATGTCTGGAAGCAGATTCCACCTTAGAAAAGGTGCTCAGGGGACACCCCATGCCTCATGCTGGTGACTCCTGACACTAAACCAGGATGCTGGACACCAAAGTACTCACAGAATTCTCTTGTGTTTGCAGTGCTTTTCAAGAAGAGGTAAAGCTTGCTGAGGAGGAGCCTCCCAGCTGCTGCTGCTGCTGAAATCCTTTCTCAGCTCACCTGCAGGGCAAGGAAAAAGCAGAATAAATTTGAGGAGCACCTGGAGGTGAGTCCAAGGGGTGTGTGGTGCTCTGTGTGGGGAAAAGCAGAGGGCAGTGGAAGGTGCTTTTGTGCCCTCCTGTCTCCATTTGTTAGAACACTTTCAAGTTCCACTTTCTTTGTCCCAGTGTTGCTCTGTGTGTTTCAGCCTTGCAGTGTCAGGTGGATGAGGGGTTGCTTTATCAGGAAAAGTTTTGGTCAGCAAAGGAAACCTTGAAGTCAGCACCATTAATGTTTGTCACACTTGATTTTAGACTCATAGAATGGTTTGGGATGAAAGGGGCCTTAAAGATCATCCAGTTCCAACCTCCCAATGTTGCTGTTATTTCAAAGCACAAAAGAGCTGAAAACTTTAAAAAAAATGAGCAGAGAAGATGCTGTTTTCCTTGCTCCTCCAGTTTCATGGCTGAAGATCCCCACCTCCCCTCTACCAGGCCTGAGTGACTCTCCAGCCAGGAAACAATTTGGTTTGGATGTTGGAATTAAAACCATTTCACCCTTACAACTTTTACCCTCCTGTCCTTCAGTACATCACGTCTCAGGCTGGGATTGAGCAGCCACATCTCTCTAACCCAGGAAATTCCAAACCTGAAAGTTCTGAGAGCAAAATGTTCAGGTTTCTGCCCTGCAGAGCCCACAGGCTTCACTCTGCAGGGCCAGAGGTGAGTGACAAGGAAAACAGGAACAGGGAATGCTGCCCATGCACAATTGGGTGGAATTAATGTTAATGTAGAAACTGAAACTTTTGGTAGTTGCTGACATTTGTGGGGTTTATTTCTTAGCTTTAAGTACTACTGTTTTTCCTCTACTCTACAGACTGTAAATAAACACCAAGTTTTAGAGCAGGGTCTGTGACCGGTTGTATTTCTGTTTAACACTTTGGAAATGTCAAATCCATAAAAATATTTAGGGGATTTGAGCTGCTGGTGGGCTCCTGCCCACTTGGGCTCTTTCAAAGCTCCAGCCCAGGCTGTCACCAGGTGCCTGCTCCAGTGGTTCCATTTTAGTGACCTTTCAGTTTCCCAAATTCCGGTGTCCAGGTTCTTTTTCTCCCCATCTCTTACTGCTGGAATCAAGTAAAGTGAAGGCATTTTTAAAATTTTTTCCTTAGAGCTCTCCAAGTTGTCCTGCTAATGTTCAGAGCACTGCATGCAACACAGCAGCTGCTGTGTATTCCAGGGTGAAATTCCAGTCCTAGTATGCTATATCATCTCTGGACAAATATTTGGGCTTGTGAAGGTTAAGGGAGTTGGAGTGCTGTAAACTTTTGGGCAGGACACTGCAATTTAATCTTCCTTGCAGTGGTCACTCTCCCAGTTTAATTGCTGGAGGTAAAACTTCAGAGTGGATTGCTAAGCCTCTGCTGAGCAGTACCACAGCACAGAAACCCCACCAGGGATTATCTGAGCCCAAACTCAGAACCACTTTGCCCTCTGATGTTATTTACATCTCCTTGAAATGCCTCCCAGGGTAATTTCATTCACAACCCCTGCATGATGTTGTCTCTGTGGTGTGAGAGGGTAAAAGCCCCTTGAAGCTGCCAAGGAGCATATCACAAGTTGGGGGATTTTTTGTGTGTGTGTGTGTTTTATTTGTGTGAGAGATGGGAAGGATTCAGTTATCATTTTCTAATGTGCAGGCACATCTGCAACGTTGTCAGGTAGTGACCTTGCTGCAGAACCCACAGAATTTCAGGTGGGAAGGGACCCCAAGGCCCATCTGGCCCAACCCTTCTCATATTATTGTTGATCTGAGAGGTCCCAGCACCCCGTGGAGCTGAGACTTCAAACTTCCCAAAGTTTGGAACCCACCCCTTCCCCTGGGAGACCATTCCAAGGTCTGACTGTCCTCATGGGGAAACATTTTCCTCCTGTGTCCCATGGGAATCTCCCCAGGAGCAGCTTGTGCCCATTCCCCTTGTCTTGTCCATGGCACTCCCTGTCCCTAGGGAGTCTCCAGCCCCCTTTAAGAACTGGGACATGGTCATAAGGTCTTCCCTAAACCTAAAAAAATGAAAAAAAGAAAAAAAAAAAAAAAGAACCCAACCCCAAACAGCTGTAGTCTTAGTGAACTCAGCAGAGCTGGTATTTGCTTCAGCCATTTAATTTGTCTTTTCCAAAAGTTGTATAATCCCTCATTTGTTTCCAGAGGGATTCCAGATCCAGCTTTCTTCCTTTCCCTCCAGCTCAGCAGTGCCAGTTTCCTGCCCCAGAGCAGAGGACAGCACTGCATGCAGTACAGCCAAGGGGTTCCTTTACACTCCTACCTGCTGAAAGTGCCTTAGGCATGACCCCATCCTTGCAAGGCAGCAGAGCAAACCCCAGTGATGAGTTTCATATTCATTCGGGCCCAGGGAAAGCATTTCCCTTGCTGCTGTGAAGCACTGGAATATTTGTACTCCCTTCCTCTACAGAGACAACAGAATCCACCCTTGGCCTTTCAGAAATGAACCCTCCTAAATCAGGGCTCTCTTGACTTGGCTCCACTTGTCCAAAGAAACCCATCACCAAACTCATGTCTTGAAGCATCTTTCCTAAAAAACAAAAACCCACCCAATTTATTTCTCTGCCCTCCCACCATGGCTGGTAACTGTTGTCAATACTTGCTATTATCTTTGGAGTGAGAACATTATCAGCAGGCTTATGGCTTTCTAATGCCACATTGAGGATTATTTATTTTATCTGGCAGTTGATATCTAAAAAACTGGCTTTAGGACAACAATATACATTTCAGTCTGAGGAACTCATTAATAATACTTTAATCCACAGGAGTCTTAGGTTTTATTTTGCTTTACTCTGCACAGGGAAATTTTTTTTCTTCACTTGTCCTCTCTGAACTTGCCGAGCACGAGTTCCAAATCCCAGAGACTGCATTGATTCTGTTAAGTACTTCTGGTCAGGAGAGATGCACAGCATCACCAACAGTTTAGCATCACCTCCTAGAAGCAGGAAAAAAGACAAAATATACTGAAAATAATGAGGTAAAGAAGTAAGTTATACTCTGGTAATGTATTGATCTACACAAGAAAGAGCACAGAGTACCATTGCTTTCCTGGAGCAAAAGAGGGCTGTTGAAAACAACTCCTTCAAGGCAAGTCCATAGCTAACAGTGTGATGATTGAATAAATGTTTCACAATTTGTAATGTAGAATTTTTTTTTCCCCCCTTTACAGCTTCATTATTTAGTCTGCACTATGCCATGGGTCCAGGCACTCCATTAATCTTTGCCAGCCATTTGTACCTGCAGAGTAAAACAGCTTCCTTGGGCCCAGATCCAAGGAAGGAGTGGAAGAGCATCCTTTGGCTTTGCACAACAAAGGGGAGAAGAGTGGGAAATGAAAACAGTGGTGTTACAAGTCAGAATAATCCCTCACCCACGGAGTCCTGCAGCAGATGGGTGAGTTTGCTGTTGCGGTAGGGGATGTGAGCTCTCTGCTCTGCTGTTGCTGCCAGGACATCTGCCAGGGCAGACAAACTGCGGTTGATGAAGGATGTCTCTCTCAGGGCTGCTCCTGACACTCCAGACATCCCTAGAGCACAGGGGAGAAAAAGGAAATGGGAAGAGGAAGCCAAGATGCTTCATTTGGGAAAAGAAAAAAAAGATCTGGGCGCTGTCTGCTCCGCTTGTGACTGGGAAATGGAGCAGAACCCAAAACCCCAGGAGTGTGGAGAGGGAGGGACAGAAGGGTGGGATGGCAGAGAGGCACAGAGCTCAGCACCCTGCCCCAGGGGGTCAATAACCAGAGCTCAGATCTATCTCAGAACAACCCGTCTGGGTTCTATGGTTGCTGCTTTTCTAGTCCAGGGGTTTCTGAGAGCATGGATAGCACCCAAAAGCAGAAAACTTCCAAGAGGGGAGGGGCACGTGGTTAAAATGCCCTTTATCTACATTTGGTCACATTTTATCCACATCTGGTACATTTTATCTACATTTGCTAAAAACAGCCCTCTCAGTTAATGCTGTAAAAAAACACAGGATGGCTGTGGAGCAAAGAAGGCAGGGTGCTGGTGTACATTGGTGTACAAGTGTGCCAGATCCTTGGATTTCTCCACATTTTAAAACAATTACAAGTGGACAGCTGCCCTGGTTTTTATCAGTCCAACATCTTCAAATCTCCAGCCAGAGCGTGGCTGAGGACAGGAGTTTGTCTGTTGGGTCTGCTGAGCCACATCTAACCCTGATGTGAGCACAGTCCTGGGCTTCACAGGGGCATCTGCTCCACCAAAGCCCAAACCAATGAAATGTTCATCCTGGTTGAACCCAGGGAACAAACACTCACACTGTTGCTCAACTGCCTGTGTACCAAACAGTTTCCAGCACTGAGAGCAAATGAAAAAACAAGAATAACTTAATATAATAAGTTTCTCTGTAGAACAAAAGTTTAACAGTGAGCAACAGCAAGAATTCTTGGCAGTCAAGTAAAAGGCTCTTTCATAATACTGGTTCAGTTTTCAAAACATTATTTCTGGAATGGTACATTTGGCTGCATGGCTTTTCTTGGTAAGAGAGCTTCTCCTTTAGGAAATAATCAAGTTTTTGAAATTATTGTGTGCAAAGAAGAGGCAGGAGGAGGAAAATGCTTTGAAGAAACAATGAAAACAATATTATCTTTTCAACACTAACTTCCTCCAAGGCTTTTTCCACAATAAGGCAGAAAACCCCACACATGATGTTATCAATTATTACAGATATTTGTAGTATTTCAATAATTCATGCACTTCTAAACGTTTTGCTACAAAGACATGCTAATTTTCAGAGTAGAAAAAGAGGCCTAATAAAAGCATTCTGAAGAAATAAAATACCTATGATATGGGTAACTGCCCTGGGCTTATTTTAGGCTTATGCAGGCAAGTTTTCAGTTAACCTGTACCAGTGTAAAACTGGAACAAGCAGGCCCACAAATTTTGTTTTATGTCAAGATTTGTGGGTTTAAATCACCCCCTTGTGTGAAAGAATACATAAAGAGGGAAAGGCAGCTCTTGTAAGCCAGATCTGGGAGGTTACCTGCACTTACCAACACACTCACTACCAGCCAGATCCACCAGCTGCAGTCTGGTTCTGACTTGCTTCAGTTTCTCAGTGGCTTCAAGTTGGGTTGGTGAAGAAGCTCTGGAAGAAGCAGTGGATTTATTGTCTCTTGTTTTTTGTGGAAAGCTGCAGGAAACCTCTTTATTTAGTCTTTGATGGATTTGTTCATCTTCCCATGAAGTACCTGGTTAATGGAAAAAACCAAAAAACAAGGAGAGCTTCTTACTGACACTGGAATTTGAGTAGGGAGAAAATGGGGCATCAACAGGGGATGCACAGTATCTGCTGGTGCAGGCTCCTGTAACAGAGGAGGATGTAAATCAGAATCAATGACAGGCAGGAGAATGATTTTCTAAAGGTTTTTTTCATCAAGCTGATCATGCCAGTTGATAACAAGACTTGGCTGCTTGTTCTGTTCTATCTAATATCACCACTGCTCACACTTCTGTATGGAAAACAAGAGTCCAGTTAGGACTTCAGAGAAAATCTTATTTTCATGTTTTAGGTTGACAGCAGTGAGATTTTGAGTGTCTGGAAGTAGTAAACTCTGAAGTCTGTTTCTGTGTATTTGAAACATCACCTGCTGGTGCTCTGGGAGGGAAGAAAAAAAGTTCCTCCTGCCTCTTCCTTTTTGTCCTTTTGTTCCCTCCAGACTTCCTTCAGTGCTGCATCTCCAGATGAGGAGAGCATTAGAGATGAGCAGCATTACTCACACTTTTTCAGGCTGGTTACCTACTGCTCCTGGTAGTTCTGCAGCTGCACTAAACTGCTTCATGTCTTCTTCCTCAGCAGCAGCTTTCACTCACTGTTGGGGAACAAGGAAGATTCTCTGGAAAAGCTGCTTTGACAGTAGCTTAGCAGGAGTACATGCAGCAGGGCTTTCCCAATGCAGTTTTGCTTTTTTTAATTATTATTTCTTCAGTGTTTGGTTTTCATCCATCTCTCTCCCTCTCTCTGAAAGATACACAAGAACAAAAGGCCCACACTCTACTGGTAGAAAGTGAGAGAGAAGCAGCCTCTCCTGGAGACTTAAAAATCTTGTTGCAATAGCAGAAAGTTCTGAGCTGCAGAACGGGGGTGAGGAACAGACTGAGTGGGGCTGCAGAGCTCTGTACCTCCCCAGCTAAGCTGCTGCTAAACCCCACAGGAGGTGCTGCCAGTGGGGATGGAGCAGCTGTGTTGGTTACACAGAATAAATGGTTTCAGGCCATGCAGAGTGAAAATCAGTGCTCTTGGATTCTCTTCAGATTGAGATAAGGGAATTCAGAAACTGCTCTTGACAGACAGCACTGAAACAAAATGTTAAAAGGCTTCAATCAAACCTGGAAAAGTGCAGCACTCATCACAGACTGTCCAGCTTTTTATTTAGTGTCTTAGGTCCCCAGTGCTGAGAGACCTGACAGTTGTACCTTCCTGTAAAATCAGGAATTCCTCCTTTTAAAGAAGCCAGGAGCAGCTGTCACACTCCTCTGCCCCCCACACTGCAGCCATAAATCAGCTATTTCTGGGCAGCTTGGCTGCCTATCAGGGTGACTGCAATGTGAAATGGCAAAGTCTGGGCTAGAGCAGATGGCTGGAGCACTGAGGATGCAAATGCTGCATTTGGAGAAGTAACATCTGCCTGTGACAAAACCCTGGAACAGGCTCCAGCCAACATCTGGAGCTGGGGAGCTGCAACTTGTGAAGTAACTGTGTCTCTTGGCAGGGTCTGGAGGTAAGCCCAGGCTCTGTTTGTTCTGGTTTGCTAATATTGTGCATTTAATTTCTGATACCAATCTAAGGAGGGGGGGAAAAAAAAAGTTAAATATTTTCCACTTCCTCAAACCATGTTGTTGTTGCAGAGTAGGAAGGAGATGGACCCCAGAACTGGAAGCAGAGAGCCTGATTATAACATGAGCAAAAAAACCCAAAGTTAACCCCTAAAAGCAGAATTTATTCCTCAAGCAATAAGCTGGTAAGTGCTGGTGTGGTAATGAGAAGCAGAAATACAGGTTTGGCCACAGTAGATAAGACAGCTGTGTTGTCTGTTATTAACAGTTCAGGAATTCTGAATTTAATGGATGCTTTTGCAAGAGTGTGGGTAGAAAAATCCTTTTTTGTCACCCAAAAGCAGATGATGATCCCTAAAACACAGGGTAAGCTTTACTACAAACTTAGCATAAATAATTGCATGATATGGCATATGAAGTTAATTACTCTGTTTCAATATCTGTCCTATTGATATCTATCTTATGCCTTTTCTGAGGTTTACTGATGGAATTTATTTCATTAGTTGCTTCATTCTATAGAATTTCAAGAACTCTCAAGATACATTAAAAAAAGTGAAAAGTTTTTATGAAAGTGAGTTTCAGTAGCATTCAGACATCAGATTACTTATTATATTTATATATTTTTATATAAAATATCTATTATACATTTAATTATTTCTATATGATTATTTATATTATTTAAGTGTGCAGATATTAAACACTGGCAAAGAACCCAAGGGACATATTGAACATCAGAAAAAGGAGGAAAAAAAAGAAATATGAAAATCTTTCAGTCTATAGACTGTTTTGCAAAAAAACAACCACTGTCTCTAGATGTATTTTAGTAACATCCCACTTACCAAAGTTATCTCCAGAGGTGAATGTGGTGATGGTCAATGTGACCACCAGATGAGAACGAGAGGAGTGAGCATGCACCAGTGTGGGGTGCCTGGCCCTCAGCTGGAGGCCTTTCTTCACCAGATGCAGAAATTCAGATGCATTTTCAACAGTCCTAAGAAATCAGGAAACAAGATTTAACTGATTCACAGAAAAAAAATCCAATGAGAAAGCTGACAATTTAGACATGAATCTGAGCACTTCCACTCCCTCACTCTTGGAACTTCTTATGGTGACCTCAGTTTTGAGCTGCACAAACTGCTTGTAGACTTCCTCAGGTGGGATAGAGTGCAAGATGAAAATTCAAGACAAAAGCTGTGAGGTAGCACAGGAAGTGCTGAAGAAGTGGCCTCTCAATATTTCATCTAGAATCACAGAATGCTTTGGGTTGGAAGGGACCTTAAAGCTCCTCCAGTCCCAACCCAGGGACTGGGACACCTCCCCCAGCCCAGGGTGCTCCCAGCCCCATCCAACCTGGGCTGAGACACTGCCAGGGATGGGGCAGCCACAGCTTCTCTGGGAAACCTGGCACAGGGGCTCAGCACCCTCACACTAAAGATTTTCTTCTGAATGTTTCCCCATGCTACCTGCTCTTGCTTCCACCCTCTGATGGTTTCCTTTTTATGTCTGAGCTTGCCCAGGAGCTCCTTGGTTGGTCCATTCAGGCCTCCTGGAATTTCTGCCTGACTTATTAGGATGCATTGCTCCCAAGCTTGGAGAAGGTGATCCTTGAATAGAATCATAGAATTGGCTGGGTTGGAAGGGGCCTCTGAGATCATCAAGTCCAACCCTTGATCCACTCCCCCTGTGGTTCCCAGCCCATGGCACTCAGTGCCACATCCAGGCTCTTTTTAAATATCTCCAGGGATGGAGAATCCACTACTTCCCTGGGCAGCCCATTCCAATGTCTGATCACCCTCTCGTGAAGAAATTCTTTCTAATATCCAACCTAAACCTCCCCTGGCACAACTTAAGTCCATGCCCTCTTGTCTTGTTGAAAGTTGCCTGGGAGCAGAGCCCAACCCCCCCTGGCTCCAGCCTCCTTTCAGGGAGTTGTAGAGAGTGATGAGGTCTCCCCTGAGCCTCCTCTTCTCCAGGCTGAACACCCCCAGCTCCCTCAGCCTCTCCTCACAGGACTTGTGCTGGATCCCTTCACAGCCTCCTTGCTCTTCTCTGGACCTGCTCCAGGACCTCAATCTCCTTCCTGAACTGAGGGGCCCAGATCTGGACACAGGACTCGAGCTGTGGCCTCACCAGAGCTGAGTACAGGGGCAGTTATGGAGTCCCTCCTCCCTGCACACCTTTATTCCATGCCACTTTACCAAGGAGGTCTCTGAAGAGGCCAAAGTCTGCACTCCTGAAGTCCAGGGCAGTGATCTTCCTCCTTCTTGCCCCAAGCATCTTGAACCCCACCATTCCATGCTCCCTGCAGCAGAGCCTCACCCTGGGGTGAGCTGATGATCACCTCAAACCCAAGACCTTGCCTTCCTCAGTTTTGAACTTCATCTTCCAACAGCCAGGAGTGGTGGCCTGAGAGGTGAGCAGCCTTTGCTAGGGGGTGTGTTGCAGGAGAAGCTGGAGCTCAGGGTGTGATGTTCACCTACTGGGAAACTGCAGTGACTTTGGAGGCAGAAAGCATCCCCAGGCCAGTGCTGCAGGCATGGCACAGAGGCTTCTCAGCAGGACTGGCAGTAATCATTTTTTAGTTGTATCTCTATGGCTTTCTTCTGCTGGGTGTACCAGACATTCCAGGGCCAGACTCTACAAAAAGAAAGCCCTGTTGTGGTTAGGTTAGGAAATGTGATGCTGAGTGTTCTCCAAAGTCAACCAAGCCACAAAGGAGGAGGAGACTGAGGGGTTTTTTTTTGTGATTCAGTAAGATGCACACGTTAGCAGGAAAGAGACTACTGTAATTTAATGGATATATGGAGAAGCCAATGAGACCCAGCAGGCCAGTATATTCTAGATGAAATATTATCACAAACTGAGGATGTGTTTTTATTCAAAGCACCAGCTGTTTACTTTATTTTTTGGGCAGCTGGGTGGCCTCATTCAATGATTTCCTTACTTTGTTTGGGTTTGCTTTCTCTTCTTAACCTTTCTGTGTAATTATTAATCTCACCTGTTGATGAATCAGAGGCTTTCCCCTGTTTGCACTGTAACTGAGATACAAGTCCATATTCTTATTTCTTTTTGCATTAGAATTGACTATTCATCAGTTAATTGAAGTAGGTGGTTTTTAAGAGGTGCTCAGTTCAAGGTGCCAGGTTCCTTTACCAGAAATTAAAATTTAGAGAAACAAACAGAGCTGCTATTTCATTAATTTGAAGGACAAATGAAACCTTATTGCAGCTTTTAGTAGTCTCTGTGGCACAAGTCCAGCTACATCTCACCTCTCTCTTCCCCAAAGCCTAGGAAAAAATCCTGGGTTACCCACCAACTCTGCAAAGCCCCTTTTGGGCTCCTCTTCTGGAGATTTTCATGCCCTTAGGAGCAGAGCCTTAACAAGATGTGGAGTGAAGTCAGAGTTGGGGAAACCCAAGAACAGAGACTGGAAGGAACCCACCAGGCAGCACAACAGAGAGAGCAAAAGGAGTATTCAAGATTCAGTCATTTTTAAATCCATCCCATGCTTCTATGGAGCATGCACAGTGCAACCAAGGATGCAGAATTGCTCTGGAAATCCTATTTAGCCTTAAGACTGAAGAACAGGAGTACCCCAAACACAGCCCTCTCCAGAATACTGCAGTGGTGATTGTTCCACAGAAAGGAAGGAGAGCCCTGCAGCCCCCATGGTGAAGAAAACCATTTCCCAATGTCTTTGGGGTCTCACTTTTGTCTGAGCTGCTAGAAAATCCCTGTCAATAAAGGCATGCAGCTAGGTGGAAGAAGAGTAATATTTACCTAACCCTCCAGTACATTCTTGTGTTTTTATCAAGGCTTTCTGGCAATAGCATAAACCCACATAAACAAACAACTCCCAGTCTGCTTCTGTGACTAAGTCCCACAAGACAAAAACATTGCCTTCAATTATTACCACTGAGGGTGGGTTTTATTTTAATTGGCAGGGAGGAGGTGAGGGATGCTTTTCCTATCTGACTTCTAATTCCTCCTGGAACAGCAGAGATCAGATGACCATGACAAGCATTTTTATAGAGAAATTTGAAACATAATACTGGGCTCAAACATTTCAGTAGGGCAAGATGCTGCTTCTCTTCTCACAAACATCATTTGTCCAAGGAGTAAGGCTTTTTTTTTAATTTTTATTTTTCCCCTAAGTTTCTAGACCTCTCTGTAGTGTACAAGCAGAAATGTTTCCTTCCAGAATCTGTTCAGTCACAGGGAGATGTCCAGGACAAGACAGCCATGGCCAAAATGAAGCATCTGAAAGAGATTCACTCTTGTTCATGGATGAATTGTTATGGACCTGTGATTTTTTACCATCTAGGCAGCCAAGGGAAGTGGCTTATATAGAGCAAGAAAGTATTATATACTTGCTTTGTACACTGCACATAGGTGTACTTAAATAAGCCTTTGTACTGCTTAATAAGTACAAGAAGACATTAAGATGTATAAGGCACTAAAATAGCTGTAGCTTTAAATACCTCAGCTCTCCCTACACCATCAAGATGTGTAAATAAGAATCAAACCACACACCAACACTGGGAGAGTGGACATCTTAAGACTGAATAGGTAGAAGCTTAGCTACTTCTTAATTTATAGTTTAAAGACCCTGGATTTCCAAGAAGTATGGGTTTAAATGCCAGCAAATCAGTTCCCATTTTAATGCCTCCAGTTACAAAATGAGAATATTAAGCAGTGTAAGATGGGTATTTATCTAAAAAAAGATCACTTAAAATGTTATTCTTGCTTGTCTCTTTTTTAAACTCCAATGTGTGTAGGGAAGAGCTGCTTGAAAACCTACAAGCAGTACATCCATCCCTATTATAGCCTGCACCTTTTATAATTTGGCAAGACTGAAGGGAAAGGGCTTTGTGACAAGCTTAGTTCTTCTTTTTCCAGAGCTGACAAGATGCCCTAGATCCAGCAGCAATGAAATGCACATCTCCTTCAGGCACTCTGAGTGGAAGGTGCTTAGCACAGGAGGATAACCCAAACTGCTGGCATTCTTATTTCTGAAAGTATTTTGACATTTGCAGCCAAATGCAGTCTAATAGACTGAGCTAATGGAAAGAGTGAGAGCTCTTCCTTTGGACATGGCAAGGACTCATTCCATAGGAGTGGTGCCTGTAGTGCAATTGGTGACAGCACTGAGAGTCATGGTTGGATAAGGATCAGATCCTGTACTTACTCATGTGTGAGCAATGGAACATCACTCTTGCCCTCTCGGGTTGTGACAACATCACGTTTGACTCCAAATACTTTTCCACAATTGTCTTTGGCCAGAAGATCAAAAATGTCATTATTATACACTTGTACAACAGAAACCTCCACCCAGTAGCTTCCTGGTGGCTTTTCTGAAATAAGCCTGGAGAATAAAAATGAAAAAAAGAAAAATGAAAAAAACAAACAAAGAGAACCAAAAAAAAAAAATAAAAAAAAAATGTTGAAGTCAAACCATAAGTGAACAACCTCTAAATAAAGATCTGTAATCTCATTCTAATATGATAAAAGTGCTGCAGCCACCATACACATGCTAACATTAGAATCAGAACATACAGTTAAATTATACATGAAACAGAAAATAAAACTTCCTTTTCCAAACAGCTGTACCAGCTTACATGGGTTTTCTCCACTAGCTTACCCCTACTTCAGTACTTTTTTTATACCATTTCTTTGCTGAATGTTACTGCATTCAGAACACAGGGTATGATGAAAACTGGCAGAGTGCAAGCAATGAAGAGGCAGAGATGGTAAACTGCAAGTGGTTATCTGCCCACAGCCTCAAAACATTCATAAATAAAGGGTTTCTCTATTCAGAAGGGTATTTACAGTTAGACACAGTTATTCTGGTGCAAAATTGGATCTTTGATTTAGTTTACACCCTTCTCCAAAAGAAATAGGCTTAGCTGAAAAAAACCTGTGGTAACAGCTGTGTTGCAGTTCAAGTCATGCATTAGGTTCAATTAGAAAAATCAGAGAGCTCTCAAAGCAGGAACAGGTTGTGGTTAAACATTCTGCTCTCATGCTTCTTGGGGACTGGGTTCTAATCTGGGTCCTCTTCATCTGCTCCAGTTGTCAGTTTTCACAGAACTTGTAAGAACTTCATTGTCTTTTGGAATCCCACAGCTAAGCCTAACTCATACTCAAAACTGAAATACCAAATGGCAATCAGAGCAACTTTACCTATTGATCATTGTCAAGCTGAAATGTCTAATGATAAATACACTAAAAACATTATTTTATCCTTCCTATAAAGTTTAAGGTGACTGCCACTGAGATGAGCCTTTCCTTCTTTGTTACCTGAACACTTCTTGGGTAGCACGAGGAATAATTCCCAGTTCTGATTCATCTTCAGTGGAGAATGCAAAGTTCTCCTCTAATTGTGGTCCCAACATCGTGTATGTCTTCCCACTTCCAGTTTGCCCATAAGCCATGATACACACATTGTACCTGAAAATTAAAATTTATTTTTGCCATTACCAAATGTGTTTGTTAGGTGGCAACTCAAACCCCAGACAATGTGCAAGCATTTGAGAGGTTGCTTGGACCCTGCATGGACATTATGAAGAGGAATATAACACATTATGAGGAGCAGCTGGTGGCACTATTTGGCTCTAGCATGGACCTGTTGGATCCAGGGAACTAGGCACAGGGTACCTCAATGCCTTTTTAGTTCAAGACACAGAAAAGCCTCCTATCAGCAACACAACTCACAAGGAAAATGGACACTAAGAACAGTTACTGCTGCTGTCTTCTTGGGCATTTTAGAAACCACAAACAAGTCTCAGCACAGATGGATTGCTCAGTCCCCGTCTCCACTTTGCTGCTGATACTTCATTATTAGACCTAGATTAAAGATTATTCTAACTCTGTGTTCACTCACTTGGTTCAGAATGGCATCTGTCCAACAGTTCAAGTGCCTGATATGAAACCCAAAGTGTGCAAGATGTAGAAGAATCTTTCCTTCTGGTGTTACTACTGGTATAAATTTTCAGACCAGATTCTGTAGTGGGAGGTTGCCTGTTCTGCAGAGGCAACCTGTGGAGTATGAGCCTTTTACAGGTTTATTACCTTCCTCTCATGCTTTCCTTTCATAATGTCAAATTTGTTTTTAATTGTAGTATCTGGGCTTGAAGTAAAAATTAAAAAAAAAAAAAAAAAATAAAAAAAAATTCTAGCAACTGTGCTCCGGTGGGTCAAGGGTTGGACTTGATGATCTCTGAGGTCCCTTCCAACCCGGCTAATTCTATGATTCTATGATTTCTCTCCTGAAGAGAGTGTGGTTGTTCAGCACAGCAGTTATCAGTAGGAGAGGACACTGTTAAAGGATATCAAAGGAGAAGAGATGTAGTCTTTAAAATAAACAAACAAGTTTGATTGATCAATGCTGTAAAGAAATGTTATCTTACTCCTTCCCTGGCCCTGTCCAGCTAACTGTAAACTTTGAAGTCTGCTGTACATTGTCTGTTTTGCATGTGGGACAATCTTTTCTTCCTGTATATTTGTACTGAAAAATGAAACAATTCATTAAGAAAGAAAAATAAAGAAAAAAATAATAAAGGAGTGAAACATTCCTTTCTACTTAAGCTAGAAGTTGTTACAGACCACTTTGGAGCCCAGACTAAAACAATCAGGAGCAGCAAAAAGGTTCAAGGTTCAGACTAAGCATGTCTGTTTCCCATTTACAGTGGGAAAGCTGCTGAGAAACATGGCTTGTAGGCACAGCCTTGCCCTCCCCAAAAATCTGCTTCTGTTTAAATGGCACTTCTGAAAGAACAAGACAACTTTTTTGTTTTCAGTAACAGAACATTTCCTAAGTGAATATAAAGATCCTAGCTTTTAGGAGAGGATTCCCTCCATGTGGAAATTAGAAAGGGGGAAGTATAGCAGATGAAGGTACAGATCAGTTATGTCTGAAGATACATGGGCAACATACAGAGCCAAAGCAAACATGTTCATTGCAAAGGGAAAAACAGAGAGAGAAAATACAGTAGTTCTGTAGTTATTCAGGACTTCTTCAAACTCCTTGAGCCTAGAGTTCCCTAGATTGCTCAGCTATGGAATCTCTGCTTCCTCATCCTTGGTAAGCCAGGATGCCACTTTGGCCCCAGAGGATTTCCCTGAGCCCAGGTAGGGGCCCCTCTGTGGGAGGTGTAAGGAGCTGACTGATATTGCCCCATATCCACCATCTCCTCTGTGCCTCCTCTTTTCTTGGAGACTTGGACACTTCAGCATGCAGACTGCCATGAGCAAGGGTTGTCACTCTTCAGCTAGGCCACTCTGGGAAGACAGGGACTGTCTGGCCCTCTACAGGGAGGGGAAGGTCCATGACAGCTCCACAAAACCATCTGTAACTGACTGGAATTGGAGCAGGAGTGAGGAAGGAGCAAAGGAAGTTTGGTTTGGATCTCAGCTCAAGCCTCAAGGATCCTACCAACAGCCTAAGTTGCCTCTAGTGCAAATGGAGAATCCCCCTTCATGAACTTCAGTGGCTGGAAGTGATTGCACATATTGGTTAGAGGTTCTGACTGATCAGTTTTGTACTCAAAGCAGAATTTTGTTTGAATTCCAGTGTCTGAAGGACTGTTAGAACCACACGGAGGATGCTCAGTTCTGGTGCAAGCAGGAACTGATGATACCACCTCCTGTGGGCTGTGCTGCACACAAAACCAGAAGAGCTGATCAGAGTTACCCTGGTAGACAGTGCATAAAATACAGATCTGCTTTACTGTGTCTACAAATGCAGAGCACATATAAAACACAAACCTACCAAAACATAAAAAAAGGATAGTATCCTCCATCAGAAGCAACTTAAGTTTGTCAGAATGAAACCAGATGAAAAGAAACCTAATTTTTTTTGGTTCTGAAATTTGTCTGCTCTGCTAAATTTTGTAACCAGTGTTTAAGAAACAACATTCACTTTGTGTCGACCAGAAAGAAAAGAGGAAAATGCAACTGCAAAGCCACAAAACTTGGCAGGACCACCACTATTCAGGAATCTTAAATTTTTTTTTTTAAATTGATGGATTCCAGTAGATTATTGCCCTTTGGCTTTCTTACTCCCACCTTGTAACTTACCCATCCAGGAGAGATGTCAGCAAAGGGGCCACGTCCACAAATACTGTCTCTTGAGACTCTGAAGCATTGTAAACTCTGAGGAGCAAAGTGCAGAGAGTAACTGAAGAAAAAAATACTAATGTGTTGACACAATCAAAGAACACAAACTAGGGAAAATGGAGGCATAAACCATAAAACACCATAAACCATAAAAAAAACATAAAGCCATAAAACTGTTCTTTTACATTATGATTTGAATTTTGGACTGATCTTTAGACAATGAAAGACAATGAAATTGAATGAGTTATTCCACCTTTTAGAAAAAAATAATGACAGGACAATCCTTGAGACAAAAAAAATGATGTCTAAAATGACTGCACACAGTTTCCAGATTCAGAGGGGGGGAAAAAAAAAAAGTTCACAGAGGGCTCTCCAAAGAACTTTTTCCTCCAACATTTTCAACTGGAAAGTTTGTACAACATAAAACCAGGACCTGAAAATAGGAAATCACCAAAGGGAGGATATTCTGATTGCAGAATGAGGACATCCTAAATCCTTTATTGCTTCTCTAGCACACCAAGAATGTATCCCCCTCGAGATAACAGCCTGCACCAAATACTGCTTACACAAGATCAGCAGAATCCAACCCATGAATGTCACACTGAAGTATTGAAGGTACAAATGTTTATCTTTGGAAAAAGCTTCCTCTTCTGCAGACTCTCTGTTGTGATTCTTTTTTTTTTTTTTTTAGGTAAAATAAGACATAGTGTGCTATTTAACATTTATTGAAGTCTCTTTGTATATTTGACCAATATCTGGCTACTACAGCCTACAGAAATACAGATTTGGTATTCATGTTCTCAATAAATAAGGCATCTCTGATAAACAGATACTCAAGTAGAGCCAACCCACTTATTTCAGCTTTTTCTTCCTGACAACAGCCAGAGAAAGGAGCAAGAGACACCATGGTGGCTGGAGACAGAGTAATCCATCTCTGGGGCTCATCCTAATCCTTAAATCTGTAAACTGGCCTCAAAACTGAAATGTAAATTGAATATCAGTTTCAAAAAAAATATTATTGGAATTAGTATTCTGGGGATTTTTTGCATCTTGTGGAATTCTTGGCCTGGAGTCACATCCTGTGGCAACATGTTCCACAGCCTAATTGTAAGTTGCATGAAAATGTACTCCCTTTAACCAGGAAAGGAGCACTTGTCTGGCTTGATGGGCAAATATTGCTTGTCTTGCCATTCCACTGCTGTGCTGACATACTACAAGGAGAAAACAAGAAGTATTCAGGGATGTGGCACAGTTTGTAGCAGGAGGACACAGGCACTGAGCAGCAGAACTCCATCCTTGCTTTGCATGCAGATGTGCTTATCCTCCAGTGAACTCTGCACATCAAAGCTGCAAGGTCACTGAGAGAGCAAAAGCACCTCCAGACACTTTTCTCTGCTACATTTATCATCTGCAACTGATTAAATATTCATTAGCAACAAGTCCTCCATCTTAAACAACTAGGCCTCCAACTTGGTATGTGTTGAAATTCTGTGTTTTTGCTAACACATCCAAACAACTCCGAGCTACTGTATTAAAAACCAAAACAACAAACCAAATTAGAAAGACATTATAGATGAGAACATTCATAATCTTCCCTTGCTGTTGATGGGTTTGTTGTCTAATCAAACCAATTATTGCTACCAACAACAACCAGGGCTGGAATCAACTCACTTAGACTAAATTAGAATCATTACTTATCCTCCATTCTTCAAATGCTACCAGTATCCAAATGAAGTAGTTTGAAGTAGGCTTGAACTAGTTTGTGCTCCCCTTTCATCACAGCACTGGCTGAAATGTGGACACCCACTTAATCAGTTATCTGAGCCCATAAGAGATGCAGCAAATCAAGAGTCTCCTTCTATAAGCCTGGGTGTTTTTACCAGGACAATGGGAGGTTTGTCCCTGTGTACTGATTAATGTTAATTTCATCTTGAAAATTCTGAGCTTTTTTTTTTTTTTCTTCTATAGTATTTTGCTAACTGATTTGGCAATAAAATTAGAAAAGCACAACATGCTGAAAGCTGGAATTTTCTTCCTGAGCTGAAATCAAATATTTAGACATTTATTAGCTCCATAAAAGTTTGCTAAAAAAAAATAAACATTTTTTTTGAGTTCATAAGAACCATATGCTGTTCTGTTTATAAAACAGAGCTGTGCTGGGACACTGAAAAAACATTCCTGAGAACTGCATTCTTTGGGGGATTTACATTTTTTTAACCCTTTTCCTGATTATCAGGATCTCCACCACATGCCCAGACTCACAGCCCCTCTGGAGCCCTGTGTCAATACCATTGTTTTTTTGCTCTGCAGAGTTGATTTCCAGCTTGATTATTCTGTTTCAGCTGCTGTGGCTGTGTAAGGTGGAGCTGGAGGGTGGAAGCAGTAACTTTGAATAGCCCAGCATCCATGCCAAGGGGCTGTGTTCCCTGGGAGACTTCATGAGCCTTGTATCAAGGGAGTCCCATCACCTGTGAGCCCACAGATAACTAAAACTTCCCCAAGATTTACACAATCTCAAGAACTTTCAGTTTATTTGTGGCCTACACACTTGCAGTCCCTTCATGAGTTGAAGGCAGCATCTTAGAAGGACACCTCAATAAAAGGGTTAGAGACTGGCAATGTTCTAGCAAACCTAAATTTGAGATGAATAAGCTCAGACCTTAAGTTTAAACTAGGACAAATAATCCATGTTGGATACTTTTGACTGTAAATTAAGTTTTGTCTTCAAGAAGGAAGGATGAAATCATCCTTGGGGTTCTATTTCCAGAGGGGTTTGAAGCATGGTTCAAGGTAGAGAGCCTGCTGTACCAAAGTTTGCATTAGAAAAAAGGCACGGGGGAAAATCTTGTATTTCTTGGTTTGCAGAGATCTCATTTGTATTAATTTAACTCTTCTGTTTTCAGAGGGTCAGGTCAGCTCCATTCTGAAAGAACATAAAGCACCTTGCAGCCTGACTCCCTGCAGTTTCCTGAGTCAGATTGACTCTCAAGTATCTCATAAGGCAGATACACCAGTTAAACCCCTTATCACAGCTGCTGCATTCAAAATCTCTTGTGTGGGGGGGATCTTGAGCATCTAATAAGGGAAATGTTCCCACTACAGCCCTTCCTCTGGGGAGCACCAACTTCCATGCCACTACTCTACCTTGCTGTCTATGTTCAGGGTATTTAAGTTAAAAGTAGCCTGGCTGAACATCAAGTCTGAAGAGTTTACAGCTCACTCATGTTGTATGTCTCATGCTGAAGTCATCCAATCTACCTCAAATCCTTCCCTTGAAAGTGTGGGTAGCATTTTGCTGTCTCAAACTTGTCACAAAGATCATCAGAGCTACCCAGAGTGTGAAGAGCATCAGAGGTGTCTCCACAGGTTGAAAATGAGCACATCAGTACTCTTCACAAAGAGGGAAGACTGAAGTGTGTCATCTCTATTCCTGAAGTGCATTATTCTGTCCAGGGAAAAACGTGCATACCACAGAAATTAATAAATAATAATAACTTTAAAAATAACGTTATCTTCTAACCAACTCTTACTAAAAAATTAACCTTCACTATACAAATCTTGCAGCAATCCAGATTGTTACACAGGACTACCCACCTCTCAAACTGGAAAGTTTTGTTTACTGATGCATGACCAGGACGGTTGCACTTTACAAGGACAGTTTCCTAAGAAAAAACAAAAACAAATACAGTAAATATCATAGACACACACGCACAAATATTTATAATTTTTTAACTTTCAATCTGACAACAGTAATTAAGGTTTGTGAAGTCCAAGGCCCTTCTCCAGCAGCCACCATGTGAAGCTTTAGAACTAGGAAGGCTGCAAGGGAGGATCTCCAAACATTCAGATTTAAAGAGCAGCCAGCACTAACAATGCAGACTTAAGTGCATGAGAAAGATCCAAACCTTTCCCTGAACTTCTTATGTGCCTAGAAAACCCTAAGCAGGTGAACCCAACCTCTAGCTGCCAACAGAGGAAAAAACAGCAAATTGAGGCCTTTTTTATTACAAGGCCAGTGTTCACAGTGCAGTTTCTGGTTGATTTCATATATATTTCTGCCTAGAACTGAGCAGAAGTTGAGCATTTCAGAGAATAACATGCTGGTCCACAACAGTGAGAAAGAGCTGCACTAGCACAGCTGCTAGAGTGCCACAAGTTTTGACTAAATCCTCTTTCCAGATGGATTCTACAGTAGTTTTTTAAGACTGACAGATATGTAAGCAGCTCTGTAAAGTATTACCAGAGTGTAAGCACAGCAGACTGGTGTGATGATGTAGCAACTTATGTGGGGTGTTACACTAGTTCAGGTGTACACTCACCAACACACTAAATCATCTAATTCAAGGAGGTTTCCTGGCTGAGTAACCTGTGGTTATATTCCTGCATTTGATGGGAGGGCTGAAATTCCTGCTGTGCTTCAGAGAAGTAGCTTGGAGTGCTGAACTTGGCTGTAAGTGAGAATTGACTGAAGTTGTAAAGAGCTGAGCAAATCAGCAATTGCAGAACATGTTGTCTGTCCAGAAAGCAAATGGCACATGAAAAGGAAATTTCTTGTTTGGAGTTTACAAGTATTTCTTCCTCTTTGGAGAAGGGCAATGTATCATCAGTTTCATGAGGACAGGTCTACAGGGTGAGCAATAGCAGCTGTACAGGTGTGAGTAAAACACCTGGCTACAAAAATGACCTGACAAAGAAATTCTAATAGGATCAGTAACCAACAGACTCCGGGAGAATTAAAAAACAATCAGAAAAAGGATCCAGAGTTATGGAATGCATTTCTGATTGAGATAACAGATTTACTTGTAGATTAGCTTCCCCTGAGGTGAGAAATAGGACAGAAAAAACTGATTTTGCTACAGCTACCTTTACCTGATCTATTACAAAATTATCTCCCAAGAAAAGGAGGGTCTTGGCTGTGTTAATTCATGTTTTCCCAGTCCCAGCTTGAAGAAAGAGCAGAATCTTGCACCTTCCTTGATATTCAGAGCAGCCTCTTTCCCATCCTCTTTTTCTCAACTACTCACAAGTAAAAACTTTCTGAGAATGATTTGAAAGGAACTGATCTCATAGAGGCAGAGTTTCTTTTCTCAGGGCATCCAGAATACTGTGCTTACCATTACAAAGCCTTGATTTGTATCTCCTGAGATATTTGCTCTTTGCTGACTCTTCATGAGCTCTTCAGTAATTGCACATAAATATATATAAATAAATATCCACTTTATGCAAGCAAGATCTGCCTAATTAAGTTATAATTTGGAAGATTTAAATGCATAACATACTGTAGGTCACTTCAGCAATATTTTAAACACTCTACTATAGAAGAAAATTTGGCTAATCACCATGTCAGTACCAGCAAGGAGCCAACTGAGCACTATGATGGCTAAAAAAATGAAAGCCCAAGTTGATATTTTGACCTTAGCTCACTCTGCTGTGCCTTTTGCAATCTTATATCTTGGTAATGGCCTTATTTAATGCTGGAATGTCATCTGGATTTGCAGCCTCAATGCTCATTCTTCTTCCTCTGATGGATCTAAGCCAGGGCACTTTTACATGCTTAGCTGCAGCACCATGCAGGCTGCTGGGGTTCATGAGATCATATTTCTCTCCTAATTTATTAATTTTGTTGTAATAATAAAATGAAAAAAAAACCCACAACCAAATCACCAACAAACCATAACCTGACAATTTTAGAAGTAGCTACAGCAAACAGGGACAGACTGCAGAAAATCTGACTACTGCAAAGAGTCCAAAGCTCCAAGATGTCACTCCAACAAAGACCAAGGATGAAAATAGTACAAATCACCCTTTATTGCACCCATGGGTGATTGAAGCTGGGCACTGAGTGAGAGGAAAGTACCATTTTTTTTTAGAACCCATAGTTCACATGTCCCTTGCTTCTCCTTCTTAGTATTTATGAATGTGCTTTTGAATTTCACTATCAAATACTCACATCATCAACTGCATATGCCACTTCTTCTGAAGAGTTTCTTTGCCTGTAAGAAAAAAACAAACAAACAAAAAAAAACAATTGGGAAAAAAGGTACCTTTCAAACCATAAATGTTCCATTTAGCAAAGTCAGTGCTCAAAATGCCCGAGAAACATACGTAGTCTGAAGAGTACATTTCAGAAATGCCATTATTGTCCCTAATGTACATACTAACACCACAGTTGATTATGAATTAAAAAAAAAAACAAAAACCCAACAAAATGTAAACCTGCTTAAAAAAGAAATTCAGAACAAAGCAAATGAAGAGTAATTCACAGGCAAGTCATCATATTATTTTGAGATTGTAAAGGGGAATAAAAGGCTTTCCCTTTAGAACATTAAAGTGAAAACCACCCTTTTTAGGTATTTGCCCCTGATCTTGTATCCATTACTAGTCCAAAAACTGAGTGGGATTGCTGAGGTGTATAAATTCATTCTTGTGTGGAAGAGAATCAGTCCTTTATTTACAACTAAGACTTACTTATATTATTGTTTGATATATTAAGAGAAGTTTTGATGTATAACAATTATTTGTTTGGCCCAGCCCATCCTCTTTTACATGGCAATTCAGCAGCTGATTGCACTGTTCCATACACCAAGTGAGTGAGTGGGTCCCTCCCAGGTATATCAAGCAGACCCACTCCCAGGTATATCTGGCAGTTTCCCCTTCAGGCTCCTTAAATTTCTTGCCTGCTACTTTTGATGTTGTTCTAGTTAAAGCAATTCTGTATTTTTAAAAGATTAGCCAAAGATTAATAAACTTTATAACACTGAATGGTATTTTGTAGAATTACCACCCAGCAAAAGTAGAATAAAGCCCCAACTCAGTTATTTATCAATGGAGCAAATGGTTATGTTATTGGTTTCTAGCCACCCACTTAGTTTTCCCCTTTGTTTGTCTATGTTTCAATCCCTTCTTTCTTTCATGGTAGTCATCTATGGAGAATTCAGCTTGTTACAGCACATACTTGCATCTAATCCCTCTTTTCCTCTTGGAATGTTTTGACACTTCAGTTACAGTAAGTGTATTATAAATCAGGGGTGCAGAGCCAAATTACACTGAAATAGAATCACTGGTGTTTGTGCTGACAGCAAATCTGTTCTGTAGCACAGAAACCAACTGGAGTGGAGAGTGGGTTTCTCTGCCCACAACTTCTAACAGTTACATTACTGTAGCCCAGGATTTGCAGAGGATGGTGAATATACTCTAAACAGATTGCAGCTGTGTTAATTCTGGCAAGCCAGGATTATCCCTGGATTGGCAGGACAATCTTGGTTTGCTGTTCAAGTGGACAGACTTTTAGACAAGGGGATGAGAGTGGCTAAAGCCAATTTAGCAGAAGGAAAAGGAAATGACAACTCATTTTTATGGTAGTATCATTGTCTCCCCGCACACATAAAACCAGAAAAATGAAGAACACAGTTGTTCTCACATATGTATAACTATTGTTTCTTCTGTATACCTGTGATATTTATGATAAATCAGCTAAGACCTAACACAGCCAAAATAAATTACCTCTCCTGTGATGTGGAATGTCCAGCAGCAGAATCAAAAGGCAGTAAAGGTCGGATCCTGCAGTGGACTCTGATGTTTCCTCTCAGCTCCTAGGGTTAGGATATTAAGATGGACTTAACACAGACTTCTGGAGAGGACAAATAACACTGGAATTTGTGAAGCAGACACAAAGGTGTTCAAGGAAGCAGGTGTTGACAACATCAGATCAATATCATTTGCCTTGAGAGGAGAAAATTCTTGAGCTCTTCAGAGCTGTGGAATGGTGTAGCCCTCTCCAGTTGATATGTGGGGGAAAGAAAGGCTTTCCATAATAAACCATTTTCCCCTCTTTAGTCTCCCTCCTCTTTACTTGAGCATCTTCAGTCACCTTTATTAAATCTACAGAGAAGATTACACACTCTATTTCTTTTCCACCAGCCCTGAGGAAGATGTAGAATATAAAATATTTTGTACTCTTTTTCATCCACTGTGAGTTTATACATGACTAAAAAGCCAGTAATTTTTTTCTCTTCAGGCCATTCTCAGATTTCAGCCTATCTAAATTGGTGAGTTTCCTTCCTTTTTGTTGGTGATCAGTTCTTCTGGTTTTATATTAGTGAAAAGATCCTGCCTGAGATAACTAGTGACTACTGGGATTAACTTCCCATGGACTTAGGGAACTTTCTTTCCAGGTAGAAAAACTTAAAGAGAATTTTGTTTGAAGGTGGATTGCTTTTTTAAAAAAACACAAGTCCTGAATCAGGCAACCCAAAACTAGTCCTTTGGGGGGTGGGGAGGGAGAGTAAGGTTCATGTACAAACAGGAAAAAATTAATCCCAAGTGAACCATCACTAATGGCTCAGCAGGATACAGCTAGATATGTTTGGGCAAAAAAGAGATAACCATTTTGTAATTTCAAGTTTATCATTGTAAGAATTCCAATTCCAAAATTTCATATTTAGAGGAAAAAACTTACATTTTGTCCACTATTTAAAATGGATGATAGACCTTTGGGCAATATGTTGCACAAATGCATTTAGAAGCTGCTTATTTAAAAAGAATAGGGTAAGTTTTACAGATGTGCTTGGCAAAGAAATTCATTTCCTATAGACAGCTGGGGGAGGTGATATATCCATGAAACATTTTATTGGTGAGGAAATTATGGGCATAATTGCAACAAAATAATAAAATGTTCTGTCATGAAATATACTTACAACTAAGCTGTTATGTAGAGCTCTCCTCTTTTGCTTTTCTTTCTCATATCTCTCTGTCACCTCTTGCAGAGACTGCTCAAGATCAAAAGCTTTTATCTGAAACACTAGAAGAAAGTTGTTTCAAATAACTATGACTTTACAAAATGAATTTTCCAACAGCACCTCATGAAATACAAGCATAAACCTTTTTAGCTTTAATTGGAAGGGTTAGTTCCTGACTTACTACACACTTCTGTAAAATCCCCTCATACATCTTGCTATGAAGTGGCTCTGTGAAGTTACAGATAATTACCACAGGTATACACACGAAATCTTGAAAAACAGTCAAAAATACCAGATATCTGAAGGCAGTCCAAGTGCATCCTTTTCATTAGACTAATGTTAACTAATGTAGTGAAGCCTGAAAATTTAACTTGAAGTAACCTGATTTTGGATGGGACCATTACTTGCAGTGCTCATATATTTGCAGGTTATTAGATCCATGCCAGCTAACTTTACAAGTAAACCCATTCTTTATGCTTAGCCTCATTTCCAGTGCTATTAATCCTGTAAAACACCTACAAGGTTCCCCTTTGGCATAGGTGCCCTTGCTTCATGGGAAGGCTTTCCTAAGACTCATCTTCTGAACTCCTCAGCAGCCTCCTTCCCAAAACTGCAATATGGGTCATTATAAAAGCATTCTGGCTTCACTAACTTTTATTTTGGCTTAACACTGAACAGGACTAAAAGAAACATGCAGGCACACAATGTGACTGGAACCTGTGCACAAAGCAAACTTTTAGGAACCCCTAGTGAGAACATAGGAACTTCCTAGTGAGAAATCAATTACTGTGATTTGAAGATGTAGAGTATCAAACAGGCAAAGCCATGGTTTGAGAGCTGAGTGAGGAGGATGGCCACCACCAGCCTCATGTGCTACCTAACAGAGAAAGGGACAGACTGAGAACCTCAGCATGTCCCAGGTGCAGTGTCCCATGTCACAGCACACTGCAGGGGCAGCTTTACATCTACAGATGAACCTGAATTCCCAAACAGCATCCCATGTAATATTATTATGTATGGTTGAGTGAGTGGAGCTGGGTTTGATTTGGAAGTAAAATTTCTCTGTAGATACACAGAAATATTACAAATCCAGTCTGTCCTAATTTCAGACAGTATTTTCAGAACTCTCTGCAATCACCCAAGTTCTTTTCTGGTACAGTCAAAAGCAAATTTCAGATAGAACAACACATTCTTTATTCAGCTATTCTAACAAAGGCAGGATAACAAGGCCAAGAGCTTCAGATTTAAAATGTTACAGCTGAGCCAACTCAGCAGCAGTTTAGTAGCTGCAATCAACACAAAACCTAAATCCAAATTATCAGTCATAACTCTGAAGTTATTTGTAGTCTTTCTAACTCTTCAGGACCCCTTGGTGATCTAATGTTAAACTATAAACAAGTGCTATGATTTCAGTGAGGTTTTTCCCCCCAAATGAAACTCAACCTTTTCAAGTCAGTAACATTTAACAACGATGTTGATGTTGAGTGTTTGAAATGTAAGTGCAATGAACCTTACTTCTCATTGCTTCATTTTGCAGCTGTATCCCTTGGACTGCTGTCAAAACTTTGTACAGGGAAGTCTTGCTCTGCCGCTGAAAATCTTTTGAAAGCTCAAGAGCAAATGAGCGGAGGCTCTTCAGGTCTTGTTTAAGCCTCTTCTCAGACAGAAGAAAAAAAATATGTTACAAAGACACAAAGCCAGGAGTTAAGGCAGAATCAGTGTAACAACAACAGGAATTTTTAAGGGGATACATCCCACTCAGGAAGAACTTTGTATCTTTCAGCAGGTTTAGAAAACAAATCAGGAAGATACTTAGCAATGTCATTCCTAAAGACTTCAGCCATGGGTCCAGACTCCATGGGTCCTTTACCAACATTTGCTGCATCCATAACACAGCTGCAGGTATAAAAAAGCCTCTTTCTTATTTCATCAGACAAAAATAAGTGTGTGTTCTGTCTGCTTATAAAACATGTCTGGAATTAGTGATGAAAAATTGTGATCCATTTATCCCTTTCTGCAGTCATTTTCCACACTTTGATCAGGAATTATTTTCTAAGCTTCACCATAAGCAATTTCTTAAACAAAGCAGTGTTGTGCCTTCCTATGAGAAGAGACGTATTATGAAAAGATCAGAAAACTTTCTTGTTCAGAAAAGTATGTGTGTTATGGATATAACAGCATAACATACATGATGAGACTTAAATGTTTACAAGAGCAGCTTATTTTCACTTAAAAGTTCAAATAAAGTAAAAACCAATTGACTTGAGTTTAGGATTAGTAGACTTCTTGTATCTAAAACTTGGAATGAACATGCAAAGCCATCAGTAAAATGAACATAACAATATCTTATCTCAGGGAAGTGCTGGGATGGTTCATTAGTCACCCTGATACAAAGTGTCTCATATTCTGTGACAACATTTTATGTGGTACCAGCCTTGAATTAATCCACCAGTTTCAAGGATAAAACAATAATCTGAACAGAAGGGAGAATATCACTGTATTTCTTACTCTCCAAAGCAACAGAATATAAGTGGAAAAAAATTTATTTTATTCTGGGTGTCAGATTAGCATTAATCTAGACTTATTTGGGAGCTTAGCTCTTTTAACATTCATTGATCTCTGATGGTAATCCACTGGTTTTGCATCCCAAGCAGTTGTGGAATTCTACCTAACCTAAAATATAAAACACCACTGCAAAATTTATTGATCAGAATCACTGTAATTAGAACAGAATAGTTCAGTTGGAGGGGCTTTACAATGATAGTTTTGTTCAACCTTACTACAATTAAGTTATGGCCTGTCAAGAATCAGAATTAATCAGAATTCTTTCCTGAGAGATTCTTCAGCCATGTTTTGAGGCATTTGTTACTGCTCAGGGAAATGCTGACACTTGTTGTTGGTATCCCTAAAAGGAACTCACTCTTCTGTGGAGTAACTTAAGGAGTAAGTACTTCAACAAGGAAAATATCATGGAACTGGGAAAACAGTCCCAGTCTCTTTGATGTAAAATTAGCTGGATGCTGTGTGAGCATCCAGTTCTGCCAGTGCAGAAACCAGTGGAGGTCTCCAATGCTTTTTTAAAGAATCTGCCTATCTGGTTAAAGCATATCACAACTCTTGGGGGTTTTGGGGTGTCTATTTGACAATTAAAACAGGGATTGCAAGGTTTTGATTACACAAATACATAGCTCAGGTAAGCAGCCTATATAGAAGACCCTGGAGCTCAGGAGCAGCCACATTTAGCAGCTTCTCAGCTGACTTTGCTGCCCATTGCAGGAAAAAACCCCACATTAAATTTCAAGCTTTTTCAGGCATTGCTACACTTCACAGCAAGCACTGCAGTGAATAAAGCAAAGCCCTAGATGAGGTTCAGATCTGACCATTTTCTGGATTCTGCTCTAGTTGATAAGCATGTAAATGTTTAGGGCATAGATTGTTCCTACATTATTACTAAATGTTTTACCTTTATTGCTCCACACAGCTGGGTTACAACAGACCTCCTCTGCAATTTCTGTTGCTGCCCATGAGCAGCATAGAGCTGCAATACTTCCTTAGTGCTTCTTCCAGCCAGCCCTTGATACTGTTTAAAAATAAACAAAATCACCTAAGAAATCACTTTAAAGCACTTATGTTTTCTGTTGTATTCTGCCCCCTTTATCCCTGTAAACACCTGTAACTCAGTGTCTGATTACATGTGATAGTGTAAATACATAATTTCCTTGGTTTTACCTTTTTCTGAGCCATGGGAAGGATCACCTTAAGGTACATGGCTATCATCACAATATTCTATTTTCCTAGGGTGGTAAACCTTGGCATCAGATTACAAAAATGCTTTTGCAGTACCTAACACCCTACACTTAGGGGTGGATCTAGGTAGTTACAACTGTGCTTTTAGTTAGAGAAAAGAGCTGATTACATGGCTGGTTTAAGTGCCTTCCAGTACCTCCACATCCAGAAAGCTGTCTGAAAGGACATGGAACAGAATCAGGACACAAACCCCCTGTGTAAGTTGCTAAAGTCCTGGAGGAAATGGTGATACTCTGCCCATAACTTAGTGGTCAGCTTCCTGCCAACACTGATTCCACCACAGCCCATAGCATTGCAAGGGGGAAATCTGAAGCACTAAGCTGGGTCTTCATTCATCAGAGCAACCAAAGCAATTTTTAAAAGATGCTGAGAAGAATGCTTTCTCATAACCTAAGATCACCTTTTACACAAAAGCAATTTTTATGGTGAAACATTTGAGATGTTGAAATCAAGAAGGAAAATAGAAACTTCTTAGAAACTTCTGATATTTAGAGGGAAGAATGTAAAAAAAAAAAAAAAAATCTCTGTAAAGTGCTCACAAAACTCTGCAATTTGTATCTGTATTATATTTAAAACTCAGTTTGTATAATTTACTGACTGCCTTGGTGCTTAAAATGAACCAAAACATCTTCACCTACTTTCCCCTGCAACCTGTTCCTGTCTCTTATTGCTTAACCAGTACCAATAGTTTCTTTCTTTCTTTCTTTCTTTCTGGAGTACACTTGTCTCTAGCACAGACTTAGTTCTTACATTAATCAGGCCATGAATTCTGTGCCTGCAGTTCCCTTTTATTTAAACTAACAGACCAATTAGACTAACAACAATAAGAACGAGCTGCCTCTGCTCACATAATGGGTTTAATTTAATTCCAATCATCTGATAATGATAGGTAAAAAACCAAACATTCAATTGCAGGTGACAGCTGCATGATTGATACAATGTCCTGGAGCTGTGAGAATAAAGATGGATTAAATTTTCCAAGAAAAGTACTTCACTTGTTTAACCAACCTTTTCATGTGACTTTTTCACCTTCACAAAGCATGCATCTCCTGTTTCTGAATGCAAGCTGAGGTCCTGCACAGCTACACAACACCACAGTGCTAATATAAACACTTCTTAATATTAAAAGTTCTTCCTTAAAAGAAGAGAAACAGCAGGAAGAGATTATTTTGAAAGAAGTCCCTTTTTGGTTTTGTGTGTTTGCCTTTACTCAGAGAATTTTCCAGACTCAGATGCCATATTTACAAACATACCTGACAAAAATGCATGCAAGTATGTCAGCAGAATTGTCATCTCTAATCACCTGTGAAAAGCTAAGGGTTTGCATAAGCAACTGTAGTACTGCAGCCTTATTTTTAAACAAGCCTAAGCTAGTTAAAAACTACTTTAAACATCTAATATGTTTTCCACCATCTACACAGCTTTCCCCTGAGCCCCCATTTTTCTCAACACAGACAATAAAAGCAGAATGGTCAATTCTACTTTCATTGCAGCTGACCTTTCATCACTTCCACTACCAAGTATGACTTTACTGCAGAGCCTGCCTTGCTTTTGAGGTTTGCTCCATTAAAATAGCTTTAGCTTTCATCAGAACTTGCAAATTTGGGATCACGCAAAAAAATTGAGGATAAAACTTTTTGTAGCCAGCTTTATTGTAAACAGAAGTGAAACTGAACTACTTTATAGTTCTCCAAAGTGAAGCCTCAGCCCTGCAATTGGATCCCTTCTGGCAGACTTGGCTTTATCTGTGGAAGGCAACAGGAGCAGGACCCTAAGGACTGTGGGAAAAAAAAAAAAAAAGCAAGGGGGGTGGTGCAGGTAGACAATCAGATTTCCAAATGGGCAAAAAACAAGTTTACAGAGCAAGGATCTGATTTCATATGTTCAATAACAACCCTTACAAATATGCTTTTAGGGTTACAATATAGCAGGCTGCAGAGGTGCTGGAGTTTCTCACTGCCTTTAGGGTTTAAGCAAGGGAAGGTCTCTAGCAAGAGAAAACAAATTTATTAGACTGCTGCAACCCACAGAGAAACATTGGCACTGCAAATCCTATCCTCCTAAGTCTGTCATCAGTGCTCCCTCACTGCTGCAGCCACAACGAATCCAATTAGCTTTTACACGGTAAGAATGAGACCTCTGTTAACCCTGGAGGCCAGGGCTGTGCTTGTTACAGCTCAATCAGAGCTGAAGGGGTGGGGAGAGAGCTGAGGGCAGCAGCTTTGATACTGAGAGATGAGGTGCAACACTGCCCAGCCTGAAATTCATCTGATTTATTTTAAAAGTCTCCTCAATGCAGACCCTTCAGTGAAGGTAAAACTACTTCATGTCAGCTCAGGTTTTCAGATTTTTGGGGTGAGTTAACCAAGGAGATGCAAAAGTCTTTTCAGCATTCTTTATGAATAGAAACATCAGTGCAAGCAGGTTAATTGCAAAGTATTTCCACTAATTATCTGACGTTGTTTCTGGCTGCCACACTCCCCATGTGTCTGTAGGTGCTCATTTCTTCCAGCACATTTTTTGATAAGCTGGAACAGGCTTGGAAAACTTTTCATTATCTAATACTCAGGTAACTACTTCCTACATCCAATGCACCTTCATGACAAAAATACTGTGTTTCTTCTCTTTGCAAGAAATAACCAGCTGAAATACTCACATTTTTTGGTAAAAATTATAAAGCAGAACAAAAATAATAGAATAATGCCCAGAATCAATCACAGTGTTCTGCACACCTGGAAAACTCCCTTGAGATGTACCATCTTCTTCCAGTCAGGAAGTTTAACTCAGCTTAAACTGAGTTAACTCATTTGAAAAATGTTAAACCCACTTGAATCCCCAGGTGTTAACAAACCCACAGGGAGGGCTAACAGCTTGCCTGGGGTCACCCAACCCTTTAAGGTCTCAACCCAGATTAAAAAGTCTTGACCAGCAAGTCCCTGCCACAGCTCATAATCTCTGGCCCAGCAGTGTAGATCAATATTAAAAATTCTGTAAATCTCTGAAATCCTTCCTTTGAAGACCCTAAATATGATCTCAGGCTGCTCCTTGTGTCTGTAGTGGTCTAGGAACAGCAGATTCCCCTGTACAAGGGCATAAGGAAGCCAGGGCATCCAGTTTGTTGCTGTATGCTCTGTGACTGACTTCTGCAGCAGCATCTTGCCTTTCCTGGGTGAGTGTAACTCCAGCACTATGAAGAAATCCTGTAGGGCACCTTTGGTAAGTCCACTCACCATGAAATGTCTTGTCTGAAATCTATGAACAGTCCTTTTTAAAGGATAATTTCTAAAGAAGTATTCCTTCAAAACCTACCCTTGTCTTTTAGGCAAAAAAAAAATCATCCCTACAAGCAAAAAGCAACATTCCCCATGTAGTGCTTGCAGAGTCAAGCCCTCAGTTCACTTTCACAAATTTAAACCAATGGCAGTTCTTTAAATGTGTTTCAAAATCAAGTGACTTAATCAGTCAGTTGTTATTAAAGAAAAGAGACAAGATGAGCTATAATCCCTTCATTGATTTCCTAACAGGTTAAGATTAAGAGTGCAAAACTTGAAAAGAAGGAGGCATACCTCAGTGTCTTTTTTTTTCCCCCCACATTTTCATAGCAATTTTTTTAGGAAAAACAAACAAGAGTTACCTCTGCAAGTTTTAGATGAAGAGCAGCATTTTCAGTTTCCAGGACAACTATTCTTTCTTCTTTGGTCTAAGGAAAAATCCAAACCCAACCACAACTAAACAACAAAACAAACAATGCCACAAAAAACCCCTCCAACCACAAAAGTAAAAATTAAATAGAGGTCTGATGAATGTTATTTCATTATAGGAGTTTTATTATATTCCTCTGTTTCTCTGCCTTCCAGAATCAAAGGACTTCTTACCCCCATCTCCTCAGCACAGTATTTGTCTGCAAGCACATAAAAATTATGATAAACTATTAACATTCCATGGTTACCTCTATTTTCTGTCACTCTGCCTGCTGAGATGGAAATGCATGCATACCAAATTTTAACTTTTTCTTTAGAAAACCATTTCCTAGCGTTTTCCAGGTGGATAGAGAAAAGCTATTTTATTTATTTATAAATAATAAATAATAACCACATAAATTTCCATTGGCTGGACTATCAGAGTATCTCCACTAGTGTGGTATTAGGACAGTTCCTCTGCACAGGTGCAGCTGAAGGCTTGTGCTGCCTGGCAGCCCTGCAACCCCCTCATAACATTATTGCCATGCTTGGGAAACACCTCTAAGCTCACTGAGTCCAACCATCAACCCAGGAAAACCCATCCTGTCCTCAAGTGCCACATCGTGGTGAGGTTTTTTGGGGGACTCCTCCAGGGCTGGTGACTCCACCACCTCCCTGGGCAGCCTCTTCCAGCACCTGACTGCTCTTTAGTGAAGAAATTCATCCTAATATCTCCCCTAAACCTCCCCTGTTGCAACTTGAGCCCATTCCCTCTCATCCTGTCCTTATTTACCAGGGAGCAGAGGCCAAACCCCCCCCCCCCCAACCTCCTTTCAGGTTGCTGCAGGGAGATGCAAGGTTTCCCCTCAGCCTCTTCCAAACTAAACATTCCCAATTTTACTCCTCCTGTTGCATTATTTAAGATTCCCGTTTAACTTTTATACCTAGAAATTTAATTCTGACAGGGGAAGGGAGAGGGAGGGCCCTCCCCAGGCCCCTCCCCACCGCCATCCCGGCCTTCGGAGCGGGCTGATTCCTTTCCCCACCGCCCTCCCCGTCCCTCCCGGTTCCCTTTTCCTCCTCACTCGCAGCCGCTGCTCCAGCTGCCGGAGCCGCTGGGCCCACACGGAACCGGGGTCGAGCCCACGGCGCGGCCGCATCCTCCTGCCCGCCCGCTCCGCCGCCTCAGCCTCCTCCCTGACAGGGATTTAAATTGACCAATCAGAAACGCAGCTGCGGTTGCCATGGGGACAGGGCCCGCCTTCTCCCCGTCCCCACAGCTGCGATTGGCTGAGAGAGCGCCACCGCTGTTGAGTGGCAGTGACGCCCACCAATCGCCGCTCAGGGTGGGGTACGGGGGGCGTGGCCTCCGAGCCCTGTCAGGACGCCTCAGCCTGCAGCGGCTGAAGGGCAGCGCAGTCGTGGTGGGGGGAAGCGCTGGAATGAGGGCTGGGGGCAGGCAAGGAGGGAAAAATCATCCCAGAGGCCGAGGATTAGGGCAAAGGGAAGCCTGGAGCTCCTGCGGCTGGTGAACAAAGTCCTGAAAGGTTTCACCTCAGGGCTCGGCCTGTGCGTGCACCAAAAGTTGAGGAGGAAGAGGGCAGAGACTGGAGCTGCTGTATTGGCTTCAAGATTTTTTTTTTTTTTTTTTCTCCCTGAGCAGTTGGGTCTAAGGCTGCAAAAGCCATGAAGAAGATTAAAGGATAGGAGCATCTGCTCCAGCCAGGCTGCTGGAGGTTGGCCAGAAAGGCTGAGGAGGACCCATCAATGTCTAAGTACAGAGAAGACAGTCCCAAGCTGTCCTCCCTGCTGCCCAAGCACAATAAGCATAAACTGAGATTTTTTTTTTTTTTTTTTCTATAATGTGAGGGCCATCAAACACTGGTACAGTCTGCCCAGAGCAGCTGTGGAGTTTCCATCCTGAAAACCCAACTGGACACAGTCCTGACCTTGCTTTGCCCCTGGGGTAAATGGTACCCAAATGGTACCCAACTCCAACTATTCCCACTCAGCAGTCTTAGGAGGTGAGCCTGCAGGGCCAGCTGGTGGGAGGATGCCCAAGATGGGAATTCTTCATTCAGGCTATGGCTGGGGGGCTTAATGAAGGTTCCCCAAGCCAGTATGTGACCTACTTTAGTAATGCTCCTTACTGACATTAAGTCATTGCACTGACAAATTAACATTGTTCTGAAAGCAGCCTGAAATACCACCTGGCTACTAAATGTGTAAATATGCCAGATACAGACATCTCAATTTCTTGAAGGGGGGGGGGGGAAATAACACTACTACACTATTTTTGCAACACGGGGTTTTGGGGTTTTTTTGTTTTTTTTTTTAAATGAAGCCAACCTCATAATTACAGAGGAATCCAGTAAAACAGCACTCTCACGTTACTGTCTACTGAACTATCATGCTGGCAGCAGAAAAACCAGAAGAAACCCACAGTGAGTGAATCTTGCCCTGCTTGGCACCAGAGGGATAGGCATCCTCTGCAGAGAAACCCAGCTCCTGTTTCTCTCTCACAAACCAATCCTCTTGCAACTTCCTTCCACTAACTCCAGCCTCAGGTTGTTTTGTTATTAAAAAAAAAAAAACCCAAAACCAAAAAAGCCACAACACAACAACAACAACAAAATCAACAAACTGACTGGAAGTTTCCTTGCAGTTTGTCCTTGCAGCTAGCTTTGAATTGGTAGAAAAATGAAAACTGACAAATGGGTTTAGGCTAAAAATATTAAATAAATAAATTCCAAAGTACTGCAGCAACGAGGGGGATGTTACAAGATGTTGGCACTAAGAAAGGCAGACAGGATTTTCAGCTATTTTGGGCAGAATAGTTTAGTAGCTTGGGGGCTGTGACTCACAACTCTTGACACTGAGCTATGGTTTTTACATACAATGTTTATCCAGCAGCCATCAAGTCAGAAAAATATTATTTCCCAGCATAACTCAGGATCATCTCTGAAGTGGAATGCTTCATTTCTCCCCTCATGGGGGTTCTGCCCACTATAAATGAGATTAAGATTTTGTTTTCTGCAGTTTGTAACACTCTAAGACTTAGTTTCTATCACTGCCTTTAAACTGGTCACCTAAAACTGAGCATCCCTGAACTACTCCTATTTTAGGCATTCCTCTATGCACACCTGCAAGTTGGATAGTACTGAAAAATCACTTACCTGCATAAAAACCAAACCAAACCACACTAAGATGTGTGACTCCTCATAACAACAGCAATTCTCATTTGGGGAGAAACTCCTTGATGGGCAGGGAACAAAACAGCCTGTCAGTATGGTTTAGGCAAGAAAAAAAATACAAAATACAACTTTTTCTGGAATGCTGCAAGGCTTTACACCAGCACACCTTTCTACACAGGTTCTCTGCTTTGAAGAATCTTGGGTTGTTTTTTTTCCCCCAGATAAAACAAAGCAAAACCAAACCTGTCTTCAGAGCCCTTCTTATTACAGATCTTTCTAGGGAACCATAAAATATGGATTTAGGCAATTTCATCAAATTTATTTCATTAATTTGACCATTATGGTGGAGTATCAATCTCAAGGTACTACGAGTTAGCTGTGTTGACTCTTTCTGCTACATTTCACATGAACTCCAGCAGTGGAACCTACAAGCCAAGATCACAGCTTTGGCATTCTGACAGGAGTCATCCATTCCAACACTCCCAAATGCAGTGACAAGAAACAAAATGGGTAGAAAAGCATTTAGAAAAAAAAAAAAAATTACACAGAAACTCTCCCACACCGGGACAGATCCACTGCAGCATGTGGATTGCACCCAGACAGTCATCTGACCCTCTTAAAACATTTTTAATTCCATATTATTTTAGCAAATTGTTTTCTTCAGTAAGTGTAAGTCAGTTCTGAACACCTGGCTGTTACTCAGAATAAAGAGAAGTTCTCCAAGCAGGTCTATTGTGCTCTCATCTTCTATCTGGGAAGGAATTCCACCCATTCCAGAGTTTTCACCTGGGAGGCTTTGCCTCCTGCACCACACAGCCACTGACTGCTCATTTCAGACAGCTGCATCCTTTGACAAAACAGGAGGAAGAGCAAAATATTTAATTCTTGTTGGCAAATACAGACTGACTGTTTTACTTATTTATTTTGGTTACTATTCCTGGTGATTTACTATACATTTTACTTATTTTTATCTACTTTGGTTACTATTCCTGGTGATTTACTATAGATTTTACTTTTATTTGTTTTGGTAACTATTCCTGGTAAAGCTCATTTTTACCATCCTTTTTTTTTTCCTTAGGTTTTCTCACATTACCTAACTAAAGATCAAGAACCAGCCTTGTTTGTTCTGCCACTTGTGTACTCAGGGACAAACAGCAATCTGTATGATCAGGTACCTAAGTTAATTATTCCAGTAAGCAGGACATACATTATGAATTTTGCCAATTTCCTCATTTCCCTGCCTTTTCCTCAATTACCAGTGAAACTGTAGCACAAGCAGTGCAGCTGAAAAGTGATGTATGTGGATGATAGGTGGAGAAGGGAGAACTTGAGGGATATTTGTAACAATTGAAGTCTCTGCTGGGAGCAGTAGACCTGGCTGCATACACAAATGTCATCTCAGAGTCAGCCAAATGAAATGTTTTTCTTTTAAGAGATCTGACAACAAGTTCTCCTGCCTTTGTCTTCAAAATAAAGAGATCAAATGATTTTTTACCACCACTTCTTCCAAAAGGAGCTGTATCCTGGGTTCCTCTTTGCTCTTTAAAATACATCTTTGCCCTTAAGGATACAGAGTATGACTGTTCTGGATAACTGACATCCCCAATATTTACTGTTTCTTTAGTAGATTCTTTCTGTAAAAATCACTTCTTTCAACTCACTCTTACAGATACTGAACAACATTAGGCCAAGAAGTTTTCCTTCCTCATCAATGAGAATGATGTTTTTGTTTTGTTTTGTTGACTTTGTTCAGTCTCCATGTAATATTAGAGTTTTTACCTATTGCTGATGAGATACAGCTTGGAATTATTAATACTAATTAATATTATTTACTTGGAATTATGTATTAAAGATAAGGCAACACATATTAAAAAAAGCCCTTCTGGTTGATGTGACAAACAGCCTCAAATAAACAGTACAAAAAACCATTTAATGCAAAGTTAAATACAATACAAACTTTATTAAAAATAGGTTGCAAGTGAAATACAGTAGAAATGGGAAACTACAGCAGTTTTGATGTTTTTCATAATAATGCACAGACAAATATGAAAAGCACTTTTACACATATTCACACTTGACCCGAATGCCCAATAGCGGCCAAATCCACTCGACTGAAGGTTATAGGAATTATTTTTCTTTTTGCTAAGCTTTTTTTTTTTTTTTTCTTTTTTTTTTTTTTTCAGATTCTAGCAGCAACAGTAATTCAGCCACAGCCTAAGTTTTTTTCGTTTGTTTTTTCTTAAGAAAAATTTGCACTGTCAGGCTGCTAGTGTCCTCAAGATAAATTGGGAGAGGCTTGCTTTTCCTGATGAACAGACATAGCAAGCATGCAGATCCTTCATTAACACTTTGAAGCAGTTTCATCTTCTACTTCATACAGAACAGGTGAAAGGGTAAAAGCACACTTTCAAATAAGAAACCTGAAATACGTAAAAAATATTTACACTCCAATTTTCATTAACCTGCATTTATTTATCATACAACTCTTATTAAAAGTGATTTCTTTCCTAAGGCAGTGAAAGTCTACCCCTTTGTATTTGGAAGTGTGCACAAGTCCCTAAATATATATTTATAAGAGAACAATATGATACAGGAAAAAAAAAAATCATCTAAAGCCAGTAAAGGGCTTTGTCAAATAGAAAATTTGTTTGGAATCACAATATATATTGTCTTAACATCACACAATGAGAAAAACTCTGATGAGGTCCTTATTCCCACCATCACCAGCCACATAGACGTAGCCGAAGGAATAGTGGGAGGAAAAAAAGATTAACAATTTAAAATTAAATAAGGCTATTACAGTGTGAAAAAATAGCTTGAACTGCCAAAAAACTTTTGGGTACAAGAGTAAGAGGGTGTCAGTAAAGCCAGCCAGGAGCAGGGATGGTTCACTACCCACACAGCAGGGCTGTCAACCAACTCACAAACATTCCCACTCCCAGCCAGCACTACTGGCTCTGATGCTTCACACTTTTTCTCTCTATATAGGCTTTTTCTCTAATACATCAGTTTACTTCTCCATAGGAAAAAAACCTCCCACAAAATGATACTGCTGAGCTGATGATAGCAGAGTTATCAATACTGTTCCATGCCTAACAACTCCCATCCTAATTTTTTCAGTAAACATCCACATCTGCTCTGCTACCTTGCACTGAGTAACCTTTTGGTCCTAACTGATGAAGGGCCACTATTATAGCCTACTATCTATTGCTCATCTAGTTTTTAATAAAACCATCACCCAAAGGTTTTATCTTTACATTTTTGAAAGTCTGAAGCACCTGGAGTGGGGATGCATCACCATAAAGACCTTTCCATACCTACAGATAAAGCAACCATTTCAGACCCATCAAACACACAGGACTAGCAAGGTTTTTATTCCCAGGCTCTAGCTACAGAATGTGTAATTCCAGTTATTCTAAGTCATAGTAAGGTTTGTACTGATATGCTGATCATTGTCTGAACACCACACAGTATATCAAACTGTCATATAAAGTCTTATTTAAAGTGGCCCAGATATTGGGCCTAAACAACCCAAAATACCAATTTCTAGTGCACAGTTTAGGCAGTTCAAGCTATTCTCACTCTCTCTGCTCAGCAGCTAAAACAAAAGTGTGTCTGTAAAACACCAGGAAACAGAACTTATCTCTGACAAGTGCTACTTAGTCTGGTGCACAAGAACTTAAACCCCAAAACAGAAAGGAAAAAAAAAAAAAAAAAAAAAAAAAGTTACCTTCACGTGATTCATATCTTTAAAATTTTACAGTGCTTTCATTGTATAAACCACAAGCTCCTGGCAAAGCAATCAGTTTTCTTGCTATTGCAACATCTCTAAATCTCAGTTAACAGTCTTAAGAGAGAGAGGAATCAAAGTTGCTCCTTTCAGAAAACATTCATTTTCTGTTCATTAGTAGTGTGCCCCCCATCTCAGTCCCTCAAAGTTAGAGATCTTCTGTTACATCTGATAAGGTGCTTAAAATCTTATTTTGTGTTCAACTCATTTTCCAGTTCCATTAATTTCCTGGAAGCTTTTACTTTATTGGATACATCCTGACCCTGTGAAAAAAGTCGCTGGCGTTCCCTGAACGTCAAGTTTTCTGGTGCTCCAGGTATATCTGTATCTTGACTGGAAAGGGAGGAAAAAAAATAATCTTTATAATAAATCTTATTTACAATATCCTTAAAAATAGTAATTTTCAGTGACATGGACTGACAAGCTCTTTTACTACAGGATTTTCCATTTAATGTTCTGCAAAGTGCTCTGTGCTAGCACAGCACTGCTGGGATGGCTAGAGCAGCAGTAAGTCTGGGGCAGCTCACTTCTATGAAAAAAAAGCACTGGAATACAAAGCCTTCATCTCTTGGGAAACAAAATTCTGAGTACTGAGGTGTGCTGTAGCAGGTGCACCACCTCTGTGTTTTATTCTATACTGGCAAAGCAGCCAATTGCAATCATTGCCTTAACTCTTGCACTTAACCCTTGCAGCAAATCAATTTTTGTGTTATTTCTGACCACCACAGTGCAGATCTCAAACCATTCTTAGCTGTAAAAATACTTTCCATACGTGATCAGCTCTCACAGAATAAAGCTTTAACATGTATTTCAGTGTCCTGATCAGATGAGGTTTCACTTTTAGCTCCAAGAGGTGTCTGCTCTGCAGGCTTCACTAAAACATTACCCACATTTTAAAATGCAGGACCTGGACTAACAGCTTCTCCAGAATCTGAGCCAAGCCCAGTCACATCTTCAGCATGCTGCACAGTCAAGCTTGCCACTTGCATTTAAGACCCAGCCCCTGTTAATTATGCTTATTTGAAATTTGCTAAGAATCCCACTTGAGAAGTACTACTCAGATTCAACAATACACCTAAAACAGCTGAAGTAATGATTTTATGAAACTATTAATTAAAGTATTATTTTTTCAATTAGTTTACTTAGTTGTAGCACTGAAATTTGCTCCTGTGGAGTAGCACTTCACATCAACTTAAAAAATTGTGAAGAACTTAGGAATAACCCAGGATAATCTAGAGCCAAACGTGGAACTCCTGAATAGCTACAACAACAGAAAATATTGCAACAACAACAACACACGACAGCAACAGAAAATATTGCAGGATTTAGCCAATCAAGTGCTTAAAAGTCAGTGGACTTCATCAATTTCACCTTTTAGATCTTTTGTCTCTTGGATCCCGATAAACTTCATGGGCCCCAACAGCTGCTCCTGTTGATCCAGTGTATGAATTTATTCCTTGTGCAAAAGAAAAAGTAAGTTGAAGGACAGCAGTTACAAGGCAAAAGTTTTATATTCTATTTCTTCAAAAAGGTGCAGTGCTTCTTACAAGAAATAACCTCCAATTAAAATCAGAAATAAATGTAGAGCATCATCTGACCCACAAAATATTAAAAACCAATAGGACTGAATTCCACCCCCACCCCCAAAAAACAGCTGCTATTGTTTTACTCCTAATTTTGAGTCAGGACACATTGTATTTAGATTCAGCAGCACGTATCACATTGGGGTCTTTATCTTGTTAGGGCTCACTGCAAGACAGACATTAGAAACTGTTTGTTCAAGAAGACTGATGGAAAGAGCAACACACTTCATTATCCTGTAACAAGCTCCACAGGAAATAAGTTAAGTGCAGCTGCTCTATTTATGAAGCTACAAGCAAGCTAAGATTAGTCTATGCCATCTTTGCAATTCAGCAGCCAGAATTTTTGGCTCTGTTTAGACTGATGAAGTAAATTGTGTCACTCAGAAAATGCCCCCTTCCTCCCTACCCCCCAGCTGTAGATTTCAAGCAAGTATCTTGCAGCACTGCACCTTTAATTTGATACAACACACAGGATTTACACATTATATTAATTCTTCCTAAAGGCCACAAGACAAAACCATTTTATTTCCCATCAAAAAATTTAGTAATTCAATCTATATTTGAAGACCATATTCTCTTAATAACTGTCAAGGCAAGCCTAACAATAAGCATCAGCACAATATTCAGGCAGTTCTGGTCTCAGTATTGTAGGTGTTATGTCTTGTGAGCCTTCTTTGGCACAGAAGGAAAAGTTTCCTTCTTCCACTGGTGTATAGAACTTCTCATAAATATTAAACAAGACACATAAGGCTGGAACACACAAGCAAATTTAGCTAGCATGTTGCAGGCTGCATATTTTTTTTTTCCATCCCAAATTTGTAGCAAACTAGGTATGCCAGGGATATGAAGGAATTTTCTTCTTTCAGATATGAATGCAGGGTCACCATCCCTACTTTGAGAAGCCTGGCTTCACCTCAAAGAGATGCTCAGGCTCTCAGACCACATCCTGAGCTTCCCCTCTCCACCTGCTTCAGGACAGCAATTTTGCTTTCACCCCAGTGGTCTTGAGAGATCCAGTGGAAGAAGGAATGAGAGAAAAAAATTGCAGAAGCATGGTTTACTAGAGTTAACACTCAGAACAGGAAAGAAAAAGAAAAAAACAAGCAGCTGTAAAGGACAGCAATGTAAGAGAGTCAGAGAGATGGGGGATGGCAAACTGCACAGTGAGTTCTGCATTTTGTGCAAACGGCTTTGTACGTTACGCAGGCAGTCTTCAGAGAAGCTTGAGCAATCAGGTGAAGTTAACCTGTTCTCATGGCTACTTTAAAAATTATGAAATAAGAGTATTCAGAATTAGTTGTATGGTTTATGGATTAGGTTATTAAAGGTGAAGCATCATACTACCATAATTCCTTAATTGTTACCAAAAGCCTAAGCAGAACTTGGTAGATTGTCCTTCTGATTTGTCTTTTTTTCCAGGCAAAAAATATCACTGAACATTTCTCCTTCCTGAGATTCATTTTGCCATTACAATTACCAGAAAGCAGGACTGGGAAATGCAATGCATATGAGGTAGTATTCTGGGTTGTGGATGATGGGAGGCAGGAAGAGTGGTGGTGACAGCAAGTGACTGATGGTTCTAGAGTAGTAATTTCATTACCTGTACAGACTTCAAAATGCCAAATAAGGAAAGAAAGGAAGGAAGGGCCTTTATGTGTTGTGATGGAAGGAGAATATAACACTCTAGTTAAGCTAGTTTCAAGTGATAATTTTCAGAAAAAAAGTCCTTTGAAACAATGAAATCTGACTATACACAGTACAAAAGTTTCGTGTCAGAAGCCCATCACTGCAGAATATTCCTAAGAGCAAGCTGACAACATAGTCCTAGTATTTAAAGAGAATCCTTTCTGCCTGTTTGCTCTCTGTCTGTAATCTTATTTCAACTGATTAATCCTGTGTGACAAAAGGAGCTTAAAAGCCAGAGTCTTTCTGATATAAAACTGTGATTTGGGGTCCCTGGTTGTAGGTTTTTCAGCAGGCTGACAAGCATGGTAGGTAGGCAGGCTTAAAGGAATTAATTGCATCATGGTAGCACACAGCAGGCAGTGTAAAGTCTACACAGAGAAACTAAAATCTTTCCTCACCTTCCTTCAAGGTTTGGAACCTATGACAGAGCCAGACAGGAGCAATGGATGGGCCTGCAGGATCCATAGGGACTACTGCATCCCCAGATCTCACAGGCAACACTAGGGCAAATAATCACTTGTGGGGTTTCTTCTTCCTTCGACTTGAATAGCAGTGTGGTTACTTTTTATGCAGCCTGGGTGCTGTACTGACCCCAAAGAGTGAAACTGCTATGCATCAGCTCTTACCAGCTGAGCAGTAATGATAGCTGAGCTCAACTACCATCCCTTCAGGGCTATTAAAACTCCAAAACACTGTGCAGAGCTTCTCTTGGGCACTGGGAGCAGTTGCTGATTTGCCCTGCAAAGGAAAGGATGCCTTGCTGGAGAATGCTGACTTGAGTCTCATCTGAAATGGATGCAGAGAGGAAGCTCAGAGTATCCTGCACCTTTGTGGCCTCACATACATCTTAAATTAGATTCACACACTGCTGCAACTGGATCAGAAGTGCTTCTGAGACATGGAAACAGTCCAGAGGCTCATGTTCTCCTTACGACCCGGGCACACCACACCTCTGGTTAAAGAAAGGGATTCTCATAATTCATTCAGTGGCCAAAAAAGCGATCAGGAATATTCCCTATTTGAAGGCTTCCACACTTGTCACTGAGACCTGAATTCAGTAAACATGTTAAGCATTAACACTTCTCCTTGCTGTCTCAGGTGACTTGCTGCCCTGCATTTTAGGATGATTTAATCAGCTGGAGTTAGTTCTCAGGCATTCGTGGACTACCAGCAACAGTGAAAAGAATGAAGGAGGGGAATGTCATGGCCACCATTCCCTCAGAAGAATATAGCAGAAAACAAATGTTGAGGAAGCACTGGCAAATGCTATTTAAGGACAAGATCTTGTATTAATAAACAGCAAATTCATTAGAGAGATCTACACAGACACATACTCAAAGAGTAAAGTCCATAAGCTTCCTCCTATACAGCGGCAGTATAAAGAAACTTAGCATGGAACCTTGGATTGAGTTAGTTTGGAATTCATTACTACAGCTGGACTAGTAGTCTGCAGGGAAAAGTTACACCAGCAGCAAGAGCTCTACTTGAATTCAAACTTCAAGAGTTCCAGAAGAAGCAAGATGAGAAGACAGAGAAATAAGGGGTGTAGAAAAGGAGGGAGGGAGTAAGACAAAAAGCACTAATGTGAAATTTAGATTTTTGTCTCTCTGCAAGAAAACTGAGCTGTAAGAACCAGAAGTAAAGAGATGATGAAACACAGAAACTAACTGCATGTCCTATGTGTCTCTCCGTGCTTGCACACTGAAGAACTATGTCTATAAAGGTAATTTTTAAAGCCATTTGCACACACTAAGAGAGAGAACCCTGATACCAATAATGAATGCAGAAGATAAGCTCTGTCCATGAACCCATTAGAAAAGGTTTCCTGTGTTGAAGAAAGGTGCACTTCCAGATGCCCTGAGTAACCAGTGCTCAAGTCATACAAAACAAATCACTGCAAGATACAGAGTGAAAGCCAAGACCAACAGTACTTTGAATTGGTTGATTAACAGTTAAAATTATTTCTGATTCATTGTGTGAAAGATGGAATTTTTGCTTTTGCAGAGTTTGGGAAGGGAACAAGGAAATTTGAGAGATTGAAATAATTAAAAATTGAAGGATTTGTATTAATATTAGGATTTAAGTTAGATCACCACAGTGGAAACAGTGATTAAGTGGGGGGGGAGGGAGAAAAAATCCATCACAAAGTGATTAAATCTGCAGCACCCGAGTTAAAAACACGAGGACAGTTCTGTAGAGAGGACTGATTTCATGGTGTCTACCTTCAGAGCTGCTGGCATGGATGAAACTGGGTTTGTTTGGTGGGGGTAGGGGCTGGCTTTTTTTGGCAGCAGTACTGTTGGCATTGACTGCAGATGACTGGAATGAGTTGGAAAGAAAGAGACCATCTGAGCCTGGGCGAGGCTGACGGGAGGGCTGCTGTGGCTTAAGGATGGCAGGAGGAAAGTCACCATAAGATTTTCTTGTGCTGGAGTACTTATCCTGACCTGCTAGATTGGAATCCTCCTCCTCCTCATCATCATCATTGTATGCAACAAACTTGGCAGTATAAATCGTGTCAGGGGAGAGGACCTGTGTTTTGAGGTAAGAGGTGTTTCGCTGAGGTGGGGGAGGAGGAGCGTTAGATGAAGGGGTTGGGGATGGGAGTTCATATTCCCGTGGAAGTGGAGGTCTGTACAGACCAGGCTCTTCAGGCTCCAGCAATCTTCTCTCTGCTTCATCGTGCTGCCTGCGCCTCTCAGCCTCTAGGCGACTGTAATATTCCTCTTCCTGCCTCCTCTGCAAGGAGAGAGGGAACAGAGTGGTCAGAGAGACAGGCCCCCCCACCCACCAGAGGTTTCAGTTTTCCATCACGTCGCTTTTTTGCCTCCGTTTCTGGGGAATCTAGGTGGACTTGTGGAAAGAATATTTACCCCTATTGAAAAAAAAAAACCACCAACCCAAAAAGCAAACAGGAAAGCAGAGCTGGAGCAGTTTGATGTGGATAGACCAGATTTATTCTGCTTGACAGCAATAGCAGGGATGCTGCTTTTCCATTTGCAGGCTCAGAGTTTGCCTGGTTAGCAGAGCCACACAGAGTCATAGAATGGTCTGGGTTGGAAGGGACCTTAAATCCCATCCAGTTCCAACCCTCTGCATGGGCAGGGACACCTCCCACAGCCCAGGGTGCTCCCAGCCCCATCCAACCTGGCCTGGAATGCTTCCAGGGATAGAGCTTCCACAGTTTCCCTGGACAACCTCTGCCAGTGTCTCACCACCCTCACACTAAAGCATTTCCTCCTCATCTCCAACCTAAATCTCCCCTCTTCCAGTTTAAAACCATTTCCCCTTGTCCTCTCACTACAAGCCCTTGTAAAAAGTCCCTCCCCAGATTTCCTCCAAGCTCCCTTCAGGTCACTCTTAGGTCCCCCCTGGAGCCTTCTCCAGGCTGAAGAATCCCAATTCCCTCATCCTGCCTTCCTCAGAGAGGTGGCTCCAGCCCTCTGAGCATTTTGTGGCCCAGCAGTCCTGTGACACAGGGTTGTTGTTATTTCCAGATGTACCACTGCCTGTGGGAACTAAGGGCAACTCCAGCATCTATTACTCAAAATCTAACTACAGTTAACAAGGGGTAGATTTACTAAAGCTGTAAAGAATCTGTGGGAGAGGAAAATAACTAAAATTAGCTACCATCTTAAAAAAAAACAACCCACAACATTGTAATTTTGCTGCATGCTTATAAAATGGAAATTAATCAACAGAACCTTGGAATAGATGCCTGGTAACAAAGCTTCTAGTATCAATACCAGGAAAATTATTTCCACGTAGTAATCAAATTACAAAGAACTTTTCAGAAACAGACATAAAATAACTTGTTTTTAAAAAACTTTCATAAAAAATAAATTAACCCCCCCCTATGCTAATGGTATTTATGAGACTACTGACCATTTAAAAGGCCATGAAATATCTCCTCTATATTTTTCCTGTTTATAAGATTTTTACTTTAGTTTTAAACTAAATAGCATTTAATTGTGTTCAGCTCTTGTCTAAGCCACATTGTAAATTAATACAAGGGTCTACTCAGTAGTTTGTTTGATCATGAATGAAAATGTGTATTTGGAAACTCAAAGATTTTTGTCTAAGCAGAATATAACTTCTGCTGGAAACACATGCCATTCTGAACAGCTTTAACTAAGCCCTTTCTGGTTTTAATCCTGTGTTTGTTTTTTTTTAAAAAAATTCCACTTTATCTGCTCACCACCTTAAGTCAGTTATCCAAAAAATAAATAAGTTGTTCTGACCTTGTTTATCTAGAGCAAATTAATCTCTAAAACCCTCTAAAACTACTTCTGGCAGTGAAGATTGTGTGATCCAAGTGTTATTTGGCTGCATCATCAGAAATTAAGAATGTCTTAGTGTTTTTTTCTTCTGTTGCCTTTTTTTTTTTTTTTAAAGTTTCCTACAGTATATTTTTAAATACTTTCCCCAGTCCAGATGCACCTTCCTCACTTCTCACCCATCACCATCCCCAGTGTGGCTGTATTCTACTCATCAATCCACACTGCTTAAGGAAAATGGTCTAACAAAAAAAACTAATTAAGTCTTGAATACACTAAGGGTTTTCCTTAAGAAAATATTTGCTCCATCTTCCAAGATTCAATTTCTCTCACCATTAAAAGCTGATCACTAACAGGCAAGTCTCCACAAGCTGAGCAAAAGCAACTGTTCTTCCTCTGGGAAGAAGAGGGTCTTAAAGAGGCTGAGAGTCAAAAATGAGTACTTTGTCTTCCAGTTTTGAACTAAAACTTCTCAAATTCATGTATAATGCTCTGAAAGAACCTGGAAGCTTGAATTCTTATCAGTTTGACCGCTCTTTGACTTATCTGCTGCAATTATGTACTTCCTTTCTACAAACCAATTCCCTCTCCTCCCATAATTCAAATTTAAGACACGTTGGAGTCAGTCATCTCCACTCCACTGTATTTCCTCTCTCTCTCTGTATAACAATTACTACAAAACCCCAACTAAAGAGCCATTCTAATAAAGAAGGCAGGTCAGATTAGGACTGAAGGCAACCAGGAGGTAATTAATTTCTGCCATAACTTTTCCCTCCCCCTACAACACAATTCCTGCACGACCACTCAGCTCCGGCCACCACAAAGGGGACGTTTCTTTAATTATCACTCTTTGCTAGTGGCTAAACCAAAGCTGATGTGTTTGACACTGCTGAGCCCACACTGAGCAATTCCTGAGCAGGTTAAGGGGTGTGGAAGCAGCCCTGCAGCCCTCAGCAGACCACCACCTTTTCTTCAGCCTCTCTCCTGCTCCGCTCCTCCTCTTGCTGCCGCCGCTCTTCCTCCTGCCTGGCTCTGTCTTCAGCTTCCCGCTTCCTCAGCTCTTCCAACTGCTGCTGCCGCCGGCGTTCTTCATCCTGCAGCTACAGAAACACACAGCCTTCACTGCCTCAGCACTGGCACGGGTGAGAGGGGTTTAAAAAAAACCCAAACGGCAACGTAAAATACGGAGCCTGAGTATTTTAATGTAGAAATAACTCGTTCGCCAGAAAAGGCGACGCTAGGGGTAAAGTGGGATGATTTGCTGCTCTTAAGAGGAGGTTTTGTTACACTGGTTTCCCTAAATTCTCCTTCCCCCCCAAAAAAAAAGGCATAGGGAGGATAAGAGAAAGGGGAGGGAGGATAAAAGAAAGGGGAGGGAGGAAAAAAGAAGGGGGAGGGAGGAAAAAAGGAGGGGGAGGGAGGAAAAAAGGAGGGGGAGGGAGGAAAAAAGGAGGGGGAGGGAGGAAAAAAGAAGGGGGAGGGAGGAAAAAAGAAGGGGGAGGGAGGAAAAAAGAAGGGGGAGGGAGGAAAAAAGAAGGGGGAGGGAGGAAAAAAGAAGGGGGAGGGAGGAAAAAAGAAGGGGGAGGGAGGAAAAAAGAAGGGGGAGGGAGGAAAAAAGAAGGGGGAGGGAGGAAAAAAGAAGGGGGAGGGAGGAAAAAAGAAGGGGGAGGGAGGAAAAAAGAAGGGGGAGGGAGGAAAAAAGAAGGGGGAGGGAGGAAAAAAGAAGGGGGAGGGAGAAATTGATATGAAAAAAAGGAGAAGAAAAAAGGTGAAGAAGGAAAAAACAAGAAAAAAGAAGGTTAAAAAAAAGGAAAAGGTAAAAAAAGGAAAAAAGGCATAGGAAAAGGAATAGGAAAAAGGGAAAAAAGGAATAGGAAAAAGGGATGATGCCCTAAACTACATACATAAAAGCACAAAAGACACCAGGAGACATTTGAAGCAGTCACATATGAACCCCTAGCAGAAGACTGAGGTTACTCATGTCCCAGACAGGTTCAGCAACCACAGTCTCACAGGTACAGTAAAGGGAAATGAAATACTTGGAACTAACAGTCCAGAGCTCCAGCAGCCAATTGGTTTTTCATTTTGGATTTGTACTTAAGCACCAGAAAATCATGATTCCTTAGTTAAAGGGTCAATCCCTTTAAAGTAACAGGCTCATTCAGCAACTCTGCAAACAGTCTCCTGCTGTATCTGCAACAGATGTGTTTTGGGAAAAGCAGAGGCAAAGAAAAGTGGCTCCTGAGATGTAACAGCTCACACGAACCACACATGTCCAACAGACAATACTATTTTACACATGGTTATGATAAACACTGCAGAGATAAGAAAACTGAGGAACAATCACAACTTTGCCTGCTTCTCTAAAGCTAAGAGTATCTAAGCCCTTGACAGGCAGGAATATTCACTGGCCAAATAATATTCACAAGTAGAAATTAACTGGACTACATGCTGGGTTATTTCTTACTGCTGAATATGTTTTAAAGTGATCCCCAGCCTCAAGATCTTTTCTGCTGATTGGAATCATGAGTGAATTTTGCTGTAGGTAACGTGGACACTCCTCTCTGTTCCTGGATTTTTTTTCACAGTCCAGTTTCATTTACAGAGAAAAGACAAAGCAGTAATGATATATTAGGAGAAGTTTAGTTTTAATAGGCTTTGTGACTACAGTCCTCATGTAGGCACCTCTCCCTGCAATTAACTGACAGGGAATTTGCTTTAAAATCAGAATACATTTTCTAATTGATTTTACAGTCAATTCTTTTCAGGAATAATTTTCTAGTAATTATTTCCCCCCATTGTTCATGTAGCACTCGTGTTATGAGTACCTCACGACCTTGTACAACAGGTAACTTGGAAAACATTTGCCTTCTCCATCTTCAAGCAGCTACACAGACTAATGGCAGTGAAAACACCTCATTTGAAGTGAAAACCCAACATTTTTTGAGCTTGAAAACTAAAGAACAAAATTAATTGATTTCATTTAGGCAGTAGCTTGGTAAATGTATACTAGAATGATACCTCTGAGCAAATTCCCTTTATTCAGGACTAAAAATCTTGACATTCTTGACTACAAATTACACAAGGCACAGATCAAGCTCAGTAGCAGGGAACAAAGCAGCTAACAGACTCCCTGCTTAAGACCTCTTCTTTTCTTGGCTGTTAAAAAGACATTAGTTTAGCACAGGAGATAATATTGCTGTCAAAAAGACAGACAGCTAGTAATTCAAATGACTTTACAGAAAACAAGTAATTTCCTCTTAATGAAACAAAAACTCTAGAAAAACTCCTTAACAATATCTCAATTTAGAGAAAAACTCTGACCCTGGCAGTTACTGACCCCAGGTTACAACAGATGCCTTTTTGCTTAGTAGCAAGCACAGCTACTCAAATGCACTGAAAACAAGGAAATATTTCAAACAAAATTAAAGGGGGGAATTCTATTTTCTTCTGAGCTAGAATGAAGAAGGGAAAACTGGGCAGGCTGCCCACCTGGGAACCCTTGTCAGCACCTGAACCCTCAGGAATTGCTCAGACAACTGTATCCAGGCCAGAGGATCACACTCACTAAACATAACACACACTTCTTTAGCTCAAATAGATTTCCTCTAGTGGGAAAAGTCAGGGGTTTGTGTCCTATTGCCAACACAGGCTTGCAGCACTACTCCTGCCTAGAAAAGGGTTAAGAAAAGCAACTTTCTTCTGAGCTGTTGTATCTGAGCTCCCTATCAGAAATGTTAAAATGTTGACAGGACTGGCAGGCACCTAGGAAGCCTCAGATCCCAGAGATATTGTTTTTTTTTTTAGTATTGCTTAGAATGCTTTAAAAGAAGGTCCAGAAGACCTTTGAATTCACTCCTATTTACCTATGATAACTAAAGCTGCATCAGGCCTGTTAGTAGCCCAGGGACTTAAAAAAGCCAAACACTAGCCAAGTAGGCAATTCCAGCATTAACTTCCAGCACCGCTTTTCATCAGCCTTTTAATCAGCAGAACAGCTCCCCTGCAGCATACAGAATCCCACACAGAGCATTCTGAACTCTATTTTTTTTTCCTCTTTAGCAACTACAAAGTAATATCTTGGGCACACCGAGTTGCATCAGATAGATTCAACTATGCCCAGAAAGTCATGTGAACAGCAAGAAAATGATGAAATTAGGACAAAGAGGTATTTGCTGGGTGTAGTGTTCAACATCATCTATTTCAGAAAGAGCTTCCTTTCTTTTTTGAAAGCTACATAATAAATCCTTGACTGATTCATGCCACGGATCCATCTAATGAAGTATTCTACCTCAGAAGCACATGAGCCCTGTCCATTTCTTCTACTATTTCCCCAGTGTTCAGCAGGATACTAGAGATACCAGCTGGTACACCCTGGTGTAATCCTCTGAGTAGCTGCCTACAGGTGTGATGGCTATCAATTTGTCTAATCCGTTTTTAAAGCTGATGATCCTGTCTGCCTTCACGACCTCTGGTGGCAGAAAGTCCTTTATCTATCCAGACACAGCTCCAGGGACCAAAGCTTAAGCAAAAGTAAAAACAGGGTAGTAGTAAGAAAAAATATTGAGATAACCAAGGTCTGAAAAATCCCCAAGTCCCAGTTTGCCATGAATTCAGGAAGCTGACAGCCTTCCTGTTTCCTTCCTATCACCTTCTGAAACTAACCTGCCACACAGATAAACCCCAGCACATTAGACACACTCTCTGAAGTATGCATTTTAAACAATTTTTTTTTTCAAAACTAAAGCAGTGCTGAATAGCCAAATGTATGTATTTAACAGCCACCTTCACAGGGTTTTTTTCAGCAGTGCAAATTAATTACACTAACAGGATTTCAAGCATTACCCTTCTTTCCAACTGGTAGACTCATGATGCAGAAATGCACTTTGAAGGGGATGTATTTCTCCTCTAGAAGGCTACAGAACTCTGTTTCCATGTATCCATTTCCAGTGACAGCAATAAAATCCAGAATTAGTTTGAGTCATAGCAATTACTGCTGTAATTTGAAAGCCTGTCACATTTTAGATGCAAGAGAATGGTATTAACCAATTGAAACTGAATTATATGGAAATTAATAACTGCAGGTTCACCTGACCTACTTGGAAATCCTACACTTACAACCCATTTTTTCTTGAGTGATAAAATCTGCAAACACCAGGGGTTCAGCATGTGCTGAACCAGCATGTAGTTCTGTTTAGGTTCTCAGGGCAATTTCACTTCAGAGTGGAAAGAAATGGTACTACCAGAGCTCTTCTAAATACTGCAGGGGTGGGGAAGGGAAGGTTGGAAATCTTACCTCACAGCTTGTTCATTCAAAGTGCTCAGTAAGATTTTTATACACACAACTGCACACCAAATCCACAGTTTTCTATCAGACCAGTGCTACAACAAACAAATCTATCCTGCAAGCAGAACACAACTGGAAGGAAAGAAGGAAGGAAGGAAACACAGGGGAAAAAAAGCCACCACATCTGGAAACATTCAAATGCATGCTTAGCAGTTAACTGCTTACTGTTTCACAATGATTTCTGCACACCCAAAGATGCCAAATCATCACCCAAAGCACATACTGTGTTATTAATAACATCAGGAATTGAAATGGGAAGGAGATACTGAAGAGAAAGAAACAAACATACCAAATCTAGAACAGAGATTGCTGGCACAGCAGTCTGCTGCAGGTAATAAGAAAGGGGGGAAAAAGAAAGATGCACAGTGAAAATAAAGATAGGTTAGACTTGTGCTATTTCAAAAGCATTTTCTTTTATTTGGTAAGTTAGCTGCTTTAGAACGAGGAACTGAAATGACAATCCTGAAATACAGCAATGAAACAAGCAAATAATCAAAATTTTTAATTGGTGTTGGTTTAAACCATTCAAAACCTTGGTATTTCTCCAGTGATGCTACGTATTGCATCTCTAGTAGTTGAGATAGTGAAATGTAAGCAAAACATATTACTACAGTTCAAGACTTTTTTTGGCTTAAAAATGTTCCAAAATGTTAAAAGAACTTCAGGCCCAACCCGTATTTAAAATCCAGCACTTGCAGAGAAGACTGATACAAAGTTATGCAATGCAGCTGGCTTTCCATCACACATAGCTCTTTTAGTCTTGTACGCTAACATTTTGAAGATAAACTTTGTTAAAATGGCAGTTTGACATGGAATTTTTTATGTCCATAGCTAACTGCTTATGTGCTACAAATTACAAGTTAGCAATGGTGGGCTCCAAAGCAACCTGTTTGCCAAAGATATATTTAGCATTTCCTTTCTTCAGTTTCCAAGTTTGAGGTATCTATTGTTTTACACAGTAATAAAGTTAGCCACAAGGAAAAAAAAAAAAAAAAAAAAGAATAGAAATGCAGACTGCAGCAAATATAAGCAGAGTGAGTGTAAGAAATCAAGCTGCCAAAACAATCCTGGGCTCCAATTACTACTCAAGCCAATAGCTATTTCTGACTGTCAGGATAACTCTGTCCAAACATTTTTTAAGAATTAAAAATTGCTTATCACAGAATGAAGTCAACTTTTCAAGATTAACAAACAGAAGAGAGCATACCACAAAGCTAGTTTTTTTAAGCCTGCCAAAGCACAGCTGTTGGTATCTGTGCTCTTAGAAAAGCAAAAGAAGTTTTCCTACAGAAATTGTTTCCCCAGTTAACAACAGATTAATTAATCTAACAGATTCTGTGAGATGACAGCTGTTAGCAGAGTGATAAAAACTTCACCACACCACTCAGCTGCATTATCTTACGAGGTGTATTAACAATTTTCACAGTAGTGAAGGTTGGGGCAAGCCAACCTTGTCAGACAGGGATTCAGCTGAGATGTACAAACCCAGGTCTGGAGGAGCTGCAGCCCCAGAGGGGTGGATCCAAAGCCACCTGGCCCAGCCTAATGCTGAGTGCCTGGAGAGGTGCTCAGTTCCCTGGAAACAGCATGCATTCCCTGTCTGTGCTCAGCTCCAAGAACATTTAGGGGTAAATATGCTGGGGGGCAAGAGGGGAGGGGAAAGGAAAAAAACCCACACTATATTTTTGTTGCCTATTCTTTTGTAATTTCATGTATTGCTTGCTTTCTTGCAATATTTAACCTTCTAATCCCACTCCAGCTACATGGCAAAAATCCCTTCGTATTCCTATATTCCAAGGGAATTTCTTTCCCCCCAAGCAGAAAAGTAAATTCCACTGCCAACCCACAACAGGCAGTGATGCTACTTCGATAACATTTCACTCAACTGGTAAAGCCTCTCTAAGGCAGCAATTTTAAAATTCAAGTTATTTAAGGAAGCTTCACCCCCCTTTACCCTCTAAAGACACCAAAATACTCAGAGGCAGAGAACCCACCAGGATACACATTCACCACACTTTCGTTTAGAGAGGATTATCCCTTTTTACCCTTGCTCTTCTTTCTGCCTCCAGTCGCTGCATGATGAGCATGGTATCCACATCATCATCCTCCTCTTCATCATCATCTTCATCCTTCTGCTTCGATTCCTGAAGCCTCTTCTGGAACTGCCACTCCAGCATCAGTTTCCTCAGGCGGTCGTTTTCCTCTGCTGTACGATCAGGCTTGTTCTGAAGCTCCTGAATCTCTTTGCTCAGCATGTCCACGATGTGCATTTGTTGCTGCTTCTCCAGTTTCTCCTTAGCATCCCTTTTCCAGGGATCTGGAGAGAGGCTGTCACTAGAGGACAGCTCTTCCTTGCTGATAGTAATGTACTGCAGGTCCCTCCGCTCAATAGTCCGAGGCTGCTGTTGGGGCTGCAGCTCTCGAATGACAGTTTCCTGAGGCCTCTGCAAAGTGGAAGGTTTTTCTGATTTCACCTGTTGAAGGGAAAGAGGGGGCACAACAGGCTGAGCAGGAATCAGCGGCTGGGAACGCATCTGGCCCAGTTTTCTCTCCTGCTCACGACGTTTCCTCTCTCGTTCTTCTTCCAAACGCGCCTTTTCCTTCTCATACCACCTCTGATGCTCTTCTCTTTTCTTCCGTTCGGCGGCAGCTACCTGAGAAGACGCTTGAGCTCCTACCTGATTTGGAGGAGGAGGGGGAGGCAGAGGCAAATCCATTTGTAGTTCATCAAATTCAGCTGCATAATGCACCGGGGGAGGCGGCGGCGGGGGGGGAAGATCTGTTCGGATGGGCTGGGAGATGGCCACTGGAGTTGGCTGGCTACTGGCTGGAGTTTTCCACCGCCCAGGTCCACTTTTAGTTAAACAAGAACCAGGCGAGACGGGTTTGGATGAGTGGTTGAGGTGTTCTTGGCTAGATGTGCTGGAATCCACAGATGAATTCATCCACTGCTCGCTGTCCGACTTCCGATCGATGTACTCGACATCCTTCCGGATAACAACTTCCAAACGATTCCTCTCGGGCTGGAAAACTTTATCTCGGAGTTCTTCCTGGGAACGAGCCACACGCTGGAAAAAATTAAACAAGGCATGTGTTTCATAGCCCATCTATATTAAACATATTTGAAAATGGCTCACAAACCACATTCTTAGTACTGAAGGTAATCACTTTGAGCGAATTTCAGCATTCCCATGCCCAGAAACTTTCCCAAAACCAACAATAAAATGTCCTTTTCAGCCCTTTTAACTCCTTTTAGCCATGAAAGATCTCGCAACCTCTGCAAAGCCTGGAAACCCAGACTGGCAGGAAGGATGAATGCAAAACAGGGCTTAAGGTGGAGCCCTCCCCAGCTCACACCATTTCCCAGGACTATCCCTGACACCCGCTTCCCCCCACGCAAGCACCAGAGCCCTGGCAGCTGGGGACAGCAGCTCAGGCACACCAGCTCTGCCACTCAGCCTCCTTGGCTGAACATTTTTCCTACTGGGAAGGGAGAGAGAAAGCTCTCATTATGAGAGCCCCATTCACAGGGGTGCAATCTGGGCAGTCAGGTTGAATTCTACCTTCTCTTGGGGTATCAATCTGCACTTCTGAGGCTGTTTTGCTTTTTTTTTAAAAAAAAAAAATAGAAGCTTAGGGTCTCACTGAACTGAAAAACCTGAAAAGGAATACTGAACCAGCAATTAGGCTTGGGAAATTTGTTAATGATTTTCTTGAGGGAAATATTCACCCTCTGAACGTCTGTAGCTCCTGAGCGCTGAACACGTCACGTACCAATTACCAACAACTGAGAGAAGCCCAACAATGCAAACTCCTCTGCCCTCCATCAGTGACCTGAAGCCTGACCTCCACAGAATGCCTTCTTTGAGATGAACAAGTGTGTTTTTTACGCTCTATTAGTCCAGCAGAGCTGAACACACAGCTATTTGTGTTAGATTTGCTGTAAAGATGCACCTAGCCAAACAGTTTGCTAATGCCTGCAGAACAGAAAAGGGGCATTTCACATGAGTCAGTGGCTTAGGGCAGCTTTTCTTTTTTTTTACAAGCCCGGTTCTCACTGTAAAGATTAAAAGGATATATATATTTTTTTTTTAAAGTCTATTTTCCTCTACTTTTCCCCTTAAAAGAGCTATTGTATGGCAGGGAAAAACTGTGTACGCTTTCAATGCTTGTAAGGAGCTGAAGCTTTGAGCTGTTTGCTTTATAAAAGTTATTTTCTTCATTTAGCTCTAGCTTGCCAGCTCAGATTCAGTATCTGCCAACAGCTTAAACAGATGGCATTCATCTCACCAGTGTTAACCACCTCAGCTAAGCTTCACTTAAGCTTATCTTAAGCAAGGGAAAGATGCATGTCCAGGTAGCAATTCATCCCATTAAGGCAAATGGGCAGCAACCATCCTCTGGAGGTATCAACCTCCCCATCACAGACAGAGAGCTTAGGTGTTAATTATGCAGCCAGGATGAGGTGAGATGAAATCATGAAATGTGAAGGAGTTAAACAGGAAATTTAGCAAAGTATTTCCATAGCTTTTTGGCAGTCATTTAACTTGCAGCGTTCTCCTTCACAATTACCACCCTCCTCTAGGTAGAACATCTATTTTCTTAACAGCTGAAATGATTAGGATTTTTGTATATGATCATACTAGAAAAAAAAGCTCTAAGCTTTTATTCAATTGACTTTTAACTCAATTCAGTTACTGGCACAGGTATGAGGAATCAATCACCAATCATTACTTTGCTTCTATGAAACAAGTGCCAGATAATTTACAGGACACTGCTTTTCCAAAAGCAAAACCATACTGTAAGGCTCTGCTTTTATCACAAATTAAGGAACAGAAAAAAAAACCAAAAAACGCCCACAAAACCCAAGCCCTTCCATATTTTTAAGTCCTTGGCGGCTTAGAGAAAAAGATGGTCCAGTGACTGTATTTAGTACATCTAGATTTAATTTCCTGCACGGATTTGAACAAAGTCCTCATTTACAAGGAGCAGAACAACACTATTTTTTTAATTTATAAAGGTACAGTGGGGGTAAATTCATTTCAGGTCAAGAAGCAGCTGCACTCTGATAAAAACAAAACAAAAAAAATCAAGTTGCATCTATTAGCTGAGAGCAGGGAACGTGTTGCAGTGAAGACCTTGGATAGGTCTCAAAGCACTGCTATGTTTCATTTTTAATGCTTCATTTTGTCATTTAAACAATGCACCCTGCAGGCAAAGAGATTTTTTTCACATAAACCTTCTTGGAAAAGTGAAAGATTTAGTTTGCTTTTCAGAAAAACCACAAAACATTTTACAAGAAGCTCTACTACCATCTCCACCCCATTACCTCTAAAGGGGGATTAAAACATCCCAGATAACAGGACTACTGAACATGATAACATGGAGAAAAAAAAAGAAAACAAACAGTAGGGTTTCTGTACCCAAGGCAATCTTGGCAGAAGTATAGCTGCTCCCCCCAGCAACTATGGTTTAGTTTGATGTCAACAGCTCAGAGATTATAGAGAGCTGACTGTTTTGCCAAAATGTCTTCAGTAGTGGGGGAGTGGAAGAAAGTTAATTTCTGGTTTTTTGTTTGGTTGGTTTTGTTCAGTTGGCTTTTTTCTTATATGAAAAAAACTTATTTTTTTCATTTTTTTCTTTGATTTTTTCTTATATCCTCACCTGCATGGTAGTATTGATTGAATGATTGCTTTCTGCCTGGACCTGGGGTTTTTCCTCATAGTTTGGCCACTGACTCTGAGCTGGCCCCATTCGATCCTGGGACTTGGAAGCTGGGAATGTGAAATACTCTCTGGTGTAGGTCTGGGTTGGGATGGGATAAGCTTCAGGCCGTGGGGGCAGAGTCTGTTCCTGGAAAAGGTAGAAAGAACATAAGGTAGAATTTTCTAATCACACAGATCTGTTTGCAATATTATTTTAAAACATGCATTTTCCAAATGTTTTCCTTTGGCTTGCAAGAGGATTATTTGTCTGGAACAGGAGATAAAGAGATTGTCTACTATCAAACATAATTGTGGTTATGACTCATGGTTTTATGGTCTGAGAACAAGTATGCAACCTTGTCCAAACCTAAGAAATCCCAAGGACAACTTCATGAACAAAATCTAACCAAATCACTCCAAGATGTCTCATCCTTTCATTAGCTCTAACAAGCAAAACCCCCACCCACTCACTAGCACCAGTATGATGTTCAACTGGTTAAGCAAGACACTGGTTTGGCTCCAGAACACTGAGGCTATTGATAGGTAAGAAAAGTTTACTGGCCAGCATTTTGCTTGCCATTTCTAACCTCTGTACAAAGATTTCCAGTAGAGACTGAGGTTATTTTGGTGGTAGTTCCAGATGCATAAGCATTCTTTCCCCCGGGACTTGGAGGCTGATCTGTTGGAAAGTTAAAGGAAACACATTTACACGACTATTAATAATAATTTACATAACTTCATAAAGTAATAGTACTCACAAAGCAACGAGGATTTTTTTCCTTTGAATAGTTCTTACAAGAGGCTCGCTCCAAATGTTGCTGCTACATTAGCATTTGAAACCTGAGCCATTTTTAAAAACAATCCTCCCCTTTTTTGAATTCAACAGCCTCCAAAACTCAGGGAGGAGGCACTACCCCTGCAGAAGGATAATCTTACTTACTTGCTACATTGGGGCTGGAACGATGATCAGCTCTGTTCTTCATTAATCTGTCATCCCCTGGCAGCTTCTTTGGTTCACTGTACTCCGTCCAGGGCAGCTGGGGGCTCTCAGGTGACCCATTTTGGGTGGAATTATTATACAGCTCAAAACCTTCACTCTTTGGTCGAGGTTTACCTGAGCCACGGCGGTCAGAAACTGTAACAGTTGGATATGGATTTTCCCCCTTTCCCTTCTATTAACTGCTGCCTCAAACCAGAGCTCCCTTTCTTTATCATTATCAATAATTAATCGTTACAAATTAGCTCCCAAGAAAGGAAATGCTCTATTTTAAAAATCTTTACTTCTTCAGCTACACAATCCTGTATCGACTGGACAGGTTTACTGGGATTTGAAAGAGCTTTGGAAAAGGTACCAAAACATTGGGAAAAGCCAAATATGCTTTACTGGAAAGTCTCCTGCTGACTCTCAGAGGCATATGGCATCTGGGGTGGTGGTGTAAACTGTGATAATAAGGATTTAGTCTTTTAACCCATTCTCTTCTATACTCTAGTGCCTCCCTGATCTTCCTTTATAAAATTTTTCTTTATACCATTCTTCTACTTAAGATTTTTTAGAGTTCCCTGAAGGAGGATGGTAAAATAAAACATTGGAGAAAAATTCCAGATCATCATATGATGAGACACAGAAACTTAAGATGAAATGTTTCAATAATTCTAGTTTAAAAAGAAAAAAAATTAAAAAATCAATGGCAAAGCATGTTCCAGGCGTTTCTTTTTCTATTTATTTCTCTCTTGGTAATTACATGTCCCTCTCTGGTTACCAGGAAGACATATGTCAAGAGGAGAGAAGCTTTAATAAAAAGGATCAAAAAGCCATTGAATTTTAACTCTCTTTGTATTCATTATAGTCCATTTCTTAAAAAAAAAAAAAATTACTTCAAAACAGAACTGTATTTAAACATATAATTTAGTTTTTTTAAAAGATACATATGCAAGACATTTCTTAATGATTGAACTAGTGTAATTTCAAGCAATATTTTAAAATGTGTTCAAAAAACCATGTAGAAGTGGCACTTCAGGACATGATTTGGTTGGCATGGGTTGGGTTTGATGATCTCAGAGATCTTTTCCAACCTCAATGATTCTATGATCAGCTCTGGATAACAAAGAAAATGCTTTTTTTGGTGATATGGCATTTATTTTCTAATTTAATATGACATAATATTTATCAATCTACTGTGAATTATTATATTTTCTGCATTATAAAGTTTATAAAATTATAAATGATATTAGCATTCTTACCTCTTTGCATCATTGGAGATGGCTGATTAAGTAGGGTTGCCAGACCATGGTAAATTGCTCCTTGTTTTGCTACCTCTAGTGTTACTACAGAACCTGTCCTAGTCATAAGTTCTGCTGCCCTGCAATAAAAGCCAAAACAAATAAATTCAGATGTTGCTCTCCTTTTAATCAGTTTATATGCCATGATTTCTCATGTTTGTTCTACTAATCTTTTGTTTGACTAAACACTCCCTTCATCTTCAAATCTCTCTGCAAAAAATATTAGAATATTACTACTAGAAGGCATGCTTATTAAACAGACAACACCTAGAGGCAAGTGCTATTTCCAGTTTCAGCAGTTAAAGGTCAGAGGGCGAAATATTTAAAATTAGAGCTAAATAACTTTTGCTCAAAGCTAAAGTCCACCTGTGTAAGACAATCTCACCCAGAAGACACTACCCCAACAGTTGAACCTCCTCCTCAGGTTATCAGTAGGGCAGTTATAAAAAGCCAAGACCCAGCCTGACCTGTAAAAACCACGAGCTTTACACTAAATTATTATTCTAAGTTTTTTCTTCCTGTAAAGACACAGAAGGAAAGCATTTGGTACCTTTCCTGGGACAGCCCCACCAAACTCCGTCCATCCACACTGAGCAGCTGATCCCCTGCAGCCAGCCGACCATCCTGGTCACATAGTCAAGAGAGAAGGAAATTCACAGTCTGAATTCAAACAATTCTTCAAACAAACAATTATTCACACATAGGAACAAGCCAAGGATTTAAAAGCATTGCCAAAGGGTCTTTCTACCTTTGAACTTCTGATGTGTAAGAATATTACTAACCACATCTGCAGCACCTCCTTTCACAACAGACTTGACATATATTCCAAGTTTGTCTTGACCAGCACCCTACAGAGAAAGAAGCATTAATTTATTACATTTATATTTGATGTCTTAAGCATGCCACGAGTGTTAATAAGACTTTTGCATGGAGATGTAAATCTCTAAGTTCTCATTAATTGTCTACGTTCCCAAACTGGAAAAAAAACCCCCACCAATTATTAAAAAACAATTATACAGAAGGGAATTACATTAATTTAATGTCAAAAGAAAATTTTAATATTAGGCCTACTGAACCTGCAAGCGTGGCTAGAAGCCAACGTTGAAGCCTCCTGCAAAACCATGCCATTTTGTTCACAAAACATCTGCCTCCAAGTATCCCAGAGGACTGCTGACAGTGAAATTCTTGCTAGACACCCAAGAGCTTCAAGACACAGAGAACACAAGCAGCTCCTCAAGCCATGCTGCTGCCTCATCCACATGCTCCACTTCCCAAGACACCACGCAGATCAGTCTCAGTGTTAGCATCACAAACCTTGAAATTATCCCTGACACTGTGAGACAATTCCTCATTATCTGCTCTAGCCAAGGTGCCATTTGACTCTGAAAGTCACCTGGCAGAGGAGTGCTAAGTTACCAACTGAGCATTTAAATTCAACACTAATTCCTAAACAACCTCCCAAGGTGCTCTAATAATGCCTGTGCAACTTCCTCCTCCTTTTTTTCCCTCCAGCTTTTCCAACTCTTCCCTCCACCCCCATGTTTTGCCAGCAAAAGCATTCATTGCTCCCACCATTCTAATCAAGTAAAAGAAATATCAAGGTGAAGATTATTAAAAGTGTTCTAGATGGTTTTCTAGGCAGGTAAATGACCTCATTTTTATTCATTAAATATTGAGTTAATCCCAAATGCTTAATCAAAAACCACAAAAAAAGGAATTACTTTGAGTCCCATAATTCCAGACTAATATTCTGCATGCCCAAATGTTTCATAATTGCTTAAGCTGCACTTAGAGGAAAAAAAAAAGCCATAACAAAACAAAGGAAAAAGCCTGCAATAAATAACTGAAGCAAGGACACTTTCTTTGTCTGGAAAGAATATAAGGGCAATTTAAAAAGCTTAGTTTCTTTTTTGTTTGTTTGTTTTGTAAAGGGCTTTATAGCAACATCAAGGTAACCACAGAATATTTTAACTTTATGCCAGAAAAATCAGTTAAAGCTATGAAAAATGCAAACTGGGATAAACAGAATGAAAAATTAAACCATGCTTCACAAATCTCTGTTTGTTCCCCTCTCTCCCCCTAAAGCAACCACGAAGCAGCAAGATGTCTTCACCAGGAGATGAAAAGACTTGAAGGTGACATGGCAGAAGAAGGAACTTGTCCTTGTGTATCAACAACTGCTTCAACAAGGGACAGAAGTTATTTCCACAAGGAATGGGAGAGATCAGAGAAGCCCTAAATCACCACGTGTTCCAGAAAAAGGGCAAACAACATAGAAGGATGTTTGCCATACAGAAAATGTATCAGGTAAGTTAAACACAAAATGGAGAAGGACCACACGATGCTGAAAGCAATAATGGGGGGAAATGTATTTCACTGCTCCAAATGTGATGTTCTGCTCCAATCTTGTAAGGGACTGGTCCCCACAGGGGCACTGCCAGCAGAATGAGTTTCCTCCCCTTGTTGGGAACTGATAATTAAGATGATTTGGTTTCTGTACTCTGAAGCCACTTGGGAGTGATGCTGCTTTTATTCAGTCCTAACTTCAAAGGGCACCAGCAAGAATCCCATCCCCCTGGGCTCCAGTAAATCAAAGATCTGCCTGATACAGTCAAAGCTTAAGTAAAAACCAGTGAGTCTTTGGCAGAGCACTGCCACCTGAAACAATGCACATATGAATCAGGGGACTGAGAGTCTGGTACTCCTAAACTGCAGAGGACACACCATCTCCATACATATTACCCTTCTTATTCTTGGTTATGATTATTAGAGCATAATAATGAAGTTGAAGCCTTCTGTTTAAGCCTGCAATATGTGCACTGGTTTCCAACTGCACAAATAATCATGCAGCAGTTTCTGAACTGGCTTTAACATCCTGATAAAGAACTTTTTAGTCACTGGTTGCAGGGCTGTCTTGACATATCAGCTCAGTGATCTGGAAAGCAACAGAACTGATAGGAAAGAACAAACCAGCAACCACTATGGCCACCAAACATCTAAAAGGTTCACATTTAGAAAACTATTGATAAAAATTCTTATTTTGAGTTTCAGAGGATAACAAGGATGACGAGAAATATGGAATATCTTCCTTGAGAGAGCCAACTAAACATACATGGACTCCTCATCTTAGCAACAACTGAGGAAGTGAAGGTCTATGGGATTATGGGTGGCACAGATAGGATTATTCATCATCTCTCTAACCAGACAACCCAACCCAAAACAAAAAACAACCAACCAAAACTCACCTCTCAAAAAATATAAAACCCCACCCCCCAAACAAAACAAACAAGCATTTTCCATAGGATTTCATCATTAAGTTGGGAAACTGCCTGACATCTACAGCAGTTTTGTTCCTCAGTGTAAACACGCAGAAAAAAGTTTCAGAGATACAAATTCTGACATTACAGAAAGCTAGAAACTAGGAGGAACCACCTTACACTTGTTGTGTTCTCTTCTCTGGCTAAATACCCCACAGCTGGAGAATACCAGATCAGATGGATTTTTGCTCTGAGCACAACTGTTCTTGTACTCTAAACCTTACAGCAATTTTTCATTATCCTGTGAAGGAGTTTACATTTCACTTTGTCCCTTCTTTTTTAAGGCTTTTACAAAGCCTACAGCAGATGTGTTAGCTCCAAGTCATCCCACTTAATACAAAACTAATGAATTTTGAGCAAGTAAAAATGATGTCAAATAAATCTCCCTTCAGATGACATTCCAAATGATATCTTTATTATCTCCTCACATGTTATTAGGAGAAATGAGTTCCTTCCCTGCCCACTTCACGTGCAACATGTCTCTGCTCCCATTTATCCTTGGGAAGAGCTCTCAGTGAGCAAACTCAAAGTTCACTCATCATCTTCCTTCAACTTTTACCCTAAGCTTCAGAGTAGCTGAGAACATTTATTTGTTAACTACTTATTAACTTGCTTTTTTTCAAAGGAATGCAGAGGTCAACATAACTGAAACTATTCCCCCACGAACAAAACAGAGCAAGGATATGGGAGTATCAGTCACTGTAAAAATGTAAACATTCTTTTCAGTTCCCTTTATTTTGTCCAGTTCTGAATAACAAAAGCTTGTGCACCTGTAAAGCTATTACTCCAAAGAGAAGAACACAACTGCAGAGAAGTCAGATGATTACTGGAAAGCAGGAATATAAGTGAGCACAAAAAGATGGTTTATACCCCCAGAATTAATTCCCCTAGAGCACATCTTCTGGACTTCATATAAACAATTACAAGATTCCCAAACCTTTAAAACTATTTTTCAAAAAAATAACATAGAAAATCCTAAAAGGAAAAAAAAAAAAAAAAAAAAAGAAAAGAAAAAAAAGCTTCATCCATAGCAGTGAACTGTCCAGTGCTACCAATCTCTGTTTTTCTTCCACAACTGAATAATTGTTTGCCCACAAACCCAGCAAAGCGAAATGACAGAAACCTTTTAAGAAAAATATGGGCAATAATTTCCCTTAAATAATAAATTTAAGGAATATTTTCAAGGTGTATAACCAAAAAACCTACTGCTAGTTCTTCATTGCTTCCGAATGAGCAGCTACACTTCTCAGCCACAAATTTCACCTGGAAATTGCACTTCAACTAAATGACAGCAATCATTCCATCAAAAGTGATCAACACAGGCTTCAGATCACCTGGCTGACACTGCTCAAAGGTGCTTTACAAATCAATAGGTGATCTCAAATAGTATTTAGGATTTTAAAATATTGGTTTAAATATTGGTTTAAAAATCACACTATTCACCAAAGAGTGAAGTCTGAGGCTGCAGCAGTGAAACACTGGTTATTCTATGGCACTCTGGGAAGTATTTGAGCAGGGTTTCAACTGAAATATTCTCTGCTACACCCATTGAGTTGGACCTTTTTCTGTATTGCTAATTAAAATGAATATGGAAGTTCACATGCATGGTAGAAACATGGGTAGATTTTTTCTTTGGTTTAAAAGATGAATTATTCCTGTCTCTTCCTTTCAGAAAAATAAGCAAGAAAAAGGCCAGTTTGGGGTCTGGTGTGAATGAAAAAGCCTGACTGATATTTGTCCTACTCAGGCGGAATTTTAACAGATCTTCTCATTCTCCCTGGGAGGTAAGGGTAAGCACAGGATATTTCTGTATACAGAAGACTGCTTAGAACGGTAACTCAGGTCTTTATCCTACATCTAAATGAAGAAAAGAATGGGAAAACACTTGAGTCATCAGACTACCTTGTAAAAAGTAAATAAACAAGGAGAACTCCTCCAAGAAAGAAAGCAAGAATAAAAGGACTGCTACTCAAGAGGATGAGACACTATCAATAAATACAGAAATTAAAACTCATCAGAAGTTGTATTTCACTTATCTCTGGTTTTACTGCATCTGTGTGGCCCACGCTCAGTGTGCAACAATCTCCAGTGTGGGACAGAAGAAAGGACAAGCTTTCAAAAAGAGGGTGCGTTACCTTGATTTTTGCCCTGCTAGCCTAGTTTTAAATAGTACTTATCCTGGAACAAAAACATGGTCAGAAAATTTTTACAAGATGGGAGTCTGAATTTACAACCTGTGGGTATAAATAAAACCAAGGAAATAAAACTGAGAGGCTTCCTAATTTTATTCAGCAGTTGGATGCTGAGGATAGTTGGGTGTTGCACAGGACTGCTCATAGGTCATGGGGTCTGTAGTCCACACAAATATAATTGAATATTAAATAAAATTTGAAATAAAAATTTCAAATTACTCAAACGATTGAGGTGGTACTCATTAGGCCCTTTGTTATTAGTGTCTAGGCACTGCTCAGAAATGCTCAGCTACATTCCAAGCTGTAATAGAAAAACTTTTTTTTTTTTTCTGGTGATTTTGGTTTTGAATTGGCAAGGGAGCTCCTGAAATATCTGGGCAGACCCTCTGTAGGAACTGCCACTGAATCTGCAGAGTCTGCACATGAAATGAATATTGCAGTCCAGCTCTCAAATACTCAAGTGTGTAAATTCTGGAACTCCATCCCAAAACACTAAAAAGCGATTTGCCCACACTAGGTCCCCAAAATTCAATCTTTTATAAAATACGGATGAAACTTCCTAAATCAATTCTTCAAACAAGTCCCCCATATCTGTTAGAAGAAGAAACCATCATTGCAGACTACCCACACCAAACTAACACATGTAAACAGTAAAATAGCAGACAAGAAACAGAAGCTTTCACAAACAAGAAAGAGTAGCTTACACGTGTAAGAGAGAAAAAATAGCATCAGTTATTTGTTTCAGAGGATGTTCTATCAGCCCTCCATCAAACAGAATCAAAAAAAAAAAACCAAACCCCAAAACCCCAATGCATATACAGTATCCAGAGAACCTGATCAAAATGTCAGAGCTTTCAGCTCTTCAAAAAAACTTCTCCATCTCTTAGAGCCAACCAAAAAAGTCAGCATTAAAATCTCACCTGAGACACAATAACTTTTAAAATTTTTTTACATGTAAAATATAAATTAAGTCAATATATATACACATATATGGTTTTATAAACATACATTCCCCATTAATACAGAAAAAGTACTTGTTAAGTGTGGATATTTTGGAAATTAATAAGTAACATGAATTCTGCAAATATTTACTTATAAATCTCCTCAAAATAAGCAATCAGAAAAAACCAAACTATTACCCAGGACACATTGCTAGATACAAAAGAATTTAGTAAATAATTTACTGAGTAAATAAACACATTGACTGAATTACTGAAGGACCTGAAAGATTAGAAAACTATGGCAATTCTCAAAGCTGAGGAGCAACTTTGGCACCCCTGCTCAGTGACACCTCCAGCTCTACAATGCTGCTAGAACTTTCTTAAGCACTGACATGAGGGAGGAAGGGGGAGAAATTAAAGATGTTTAACACCTGATTCCCTCATTAAAAGAGCAGCTGGAAGGTGAAGAAAGTAACAGCCCCCCCAACCACTAAGTTTATTTTGGGGATTTCCACTCTCCAAGTCACACACACTCTGCTCTCAAAACCATCTGGAAGTTCATTGGGAGCAGGAGGATAGAAAGAAAACAAAGATGATCCAACACGGCAAAGTCAATCATAGATTTTATGCAATGCATTAAAAGAAAATATATTTTAAAAATATGCTCAACTAACAGATTTAGGGCAGGCACAAATGTCCCACCTGCTCTCCCTGTGGGCATTTGCCACTTTTAAGCCTGGTAGGATCCTCTGCTTGACAACAAAAATTTCCATGCTTAAAGAAACCAAAGGACAGAGCTGGCTAGTGGAATCTAACCTCAGTTTTTGAGGCAGGCTAACAAGAAAGAAGTCATTTTCCATCACCTCTGCCCATCCTCTGGGCCATCTATCACACCACACAGCAGTGTACAGTAGTCTGTGTCTGTTTTCAGAGTGGGTTTTTTGCAAGACCTTCCTTGCTCTAACAGGGCTGCATCCAAAACTTAGCACACCTGCTTCCAAACTGACTCCTAGCACTATAAAAATAAAAGAGGAGGTGTTTTAAATCATTACAGACACTTCTGTGGAGTAATTAGACCCATGAAGAAGGAAATGAAAGAAACTACACTGAGCTGAAAAAAAAAAAAGAACTAACCACTTTTATCAGAGGAGTGCAAAACTGAGGACTCACAAGACTATGGGAGCAACAAATTAATAAAAACGAGACAATTATTTAAGGAGAACAGATTTTGTTGCTATGTCACAAGAGGAGTTTTGCAAGGCTCCCTTGCCAGTATCCATCCCACAGAGGAAAGTTTGGCTCCCATCCATTCCAAAAGCCATGGAATGGGAGCATGACAGCTGGAAAGCAGCACAGGAACATCAGATACCAGTCCTTCCCCAGTGGCAACCTCCCAGCTGAGCCCACGAGCTGGTGATTCAGTCACCACAGAAGCATGAAAAGCAAGGAGGAGAAACCCTGCCTGCTCCTCCTTCCCCCCTGGTATCTGCCAGGACAAGCAGATGGGGGAAACAAGAGGCAGCTCCTGCCAGTGAGCACCAGCACCCAGCTGGGTTCCCAGGAGAAACACCCACCCCATCCCATCTCCTGAGACACCAGGCAGCCCCCCCAGTATCCCAGTGGGAAGGGATGGGAGTGGGAATGAAGTTCCACTGGGGAGGTGGTAACCCCTTAGCATTCAGCTGCTCAGCTCCTCAAACACCATGCCCCACAACCAGCTTAGGGGGACCAGAAACCAGCCAAATTCAGGCTTTTTCCTGCAGTTTGAGCAGGTCTGGGCGATGACCTCCTTAGTTTAATATCTCCCATTAGACTTAGAACTATGAAAACTACAGCAAAAATGCTTTTTCCAGTGGTTAGGAATGGAAAAAAATAATAATATTGTAGTGTTAAATAATGAGACAAAATTATGCATCTGCAGAACATATCTGGAGGTAAAGCACCTAACCAAACCAGTAATGCTCCAGAAAACTAACATTAAAGTCTTGTTGTTACTTGTTCTAAACCACTGTTTGCCCATACCTGCTTAGCTTCATCTACTTTGTTTATCACTCCAGTAGCACAGGAGTGATGAATGGCTTCCAATAGAGACTGGCAGAATCCCATTTAATTAAAGAAAAAGAAAATACATTTTAAGAACAAATATTTTTTTATCATGTTCCATGTATTAAAAACCTACTTTTATTCACACCAAATGCAAGGAAGTCTTCCTAATGATCATTCAATACTGACCCAAAGATTTCAGTCATAAATACATTATTAAACAGCTTCAAACTTCATATATATAATAGGAAAAGTATTCCTGAAGTGAAGGTTTTCCTTCATTCTCCAACTACAGTTTGACTGAATCCACAAAAAGGTGTCTTACAGATACCAACCTTTCCAAAATAATCCAGTGTAAGTGGCTCCAGGTACCAATACTACATGTTAAAACACTACAGTGGTTCACATAAAGCATTTTTTAAAATCTAAGTAATTTTCAAGACTTTCTTGGATGCCGTGTAATTATGCCAACCTTAAATTTAAGATTTCATTTTAACAATCACGTGTGTGTATATAAATACACAAACACACCTGGCTGAAATATTAGGACCTTGCATCCTGTCACATTTCAAGAATGACACTGTCATTTTTCTTAAGCTTCTGTTGTATTTTTATCAAAATGAAACCAGAATGAACCCCTGCAACTCTGTTTAAACAAAACAAGACAGAAATGTAACTACCAAGCCTGATAACAGCCATCAGGCCTGAAATCTTTTATCTGCCTACACCCAGAGTAGATATTACTGATTTTTATCAAGGCTAATTCTCTGATTGCAGCCTCTGGAGTTTACAGAGATCTCCGAGTTTTTATAAACAGCTTTAAAGGCAAGTTCATGCAACAGAATCAAGTCTCAGTCTGACCTCCCCAGCAAGTAATTACTCCAGAAACTTTTAAATAACCTGAGCTTGTAAGCACTTTCAAGAATACCAATGTACAAATATTCTCTCCAGGAGGAGAAAGCAAAGGTTTCTGCTCCCCCAGACACTCCCATTCCCTAAAGCTGCAGCATCTTGTGGGCTCTATCTGGATGTGACTCTATTTTATTTTCTTTATACACCAAACACACAACATCTTGACTCACTGAACTACTTGCTGTCAGCACAGAGGAATAAGAAAAAACAACTCTGTAGCTACTGCTCCTGTCTCCGGTGAGGACAAACTTCTCTGGCCTTGAAGATGAGAAAAAAAAACAAACCCACCCAAAACCTCACTTTGTAAAGGAAGGAAAAGCTTCAGGTGCCTCAAAGATTTGCAAATCTGTCTTTGTGAAGACAAAATCCTTCCCAGCAGAGGTGAACCAGCCTAGTGTGTGTAAAAACAGTTTGCTAGCTGAGTTTACAGCAGCTGGTGGAGATTCCAACTTTGGTGATAAAACTATTATTCAGAGACACAGATGGAGCATTTAACATGTATGAACAGTTCTGTTGTAGCTTAAAGTTGCATTGGTGGGAGAACAGGTGGGAAAAAAAGTGTCTTACTATTCAGAGAAAAAAAAAAAATTAAAAAGCTAAAGTGCAGTATCATGGGACCCTGAAGCATCTGACAGCCTAGAAACTTTACATCCCGAAGTTCAATTTACAAACAGCCTCAAAGAAAGTACTGCAGAGTTTTGGTGTTCTTTTTAGTGGAATATGGATTAAAACAACCAACTATCCAACCAAAAGTCACCAAAGCTCAAGTTCTGGTATTCAGAAACCTCTGCAAGGCACAGCAGCTGTCCTGCCTCCTCTGCTAGACAGAAAACTATCAATTTGAAAAGATTTCTCTCACCCTCTGGAAAGTGAGTGCTTCTAAAATCTATCTTTGATGAAAACCAGAACAACCTAAATGACTCTGCTAAAGCCTAAAGTCTCAGAAATTCTGAGACTGGAATCAAGCACCCAACAGTTCCTCCCTACCTGAATTTTCATCTTGCTCTCAAGAAACAGGAAAAGTAAAGGGAAAAAGCTTCATGTCTGACATCCCGAAAAGACTAAGTTTTACTCGTTAGTCTTTCTTCACCTTTCTGAAAAGGAATCCTCTCCTCTCATGATAAATGCTGCAACAAGATTCACACGAGACACTGCGTTTATTTTTTGACACAAGAAATCAAACCCGTGAGGCTGTTCGATTCCTTTTCCCTTTTGTTTCAGAGGAGAAAAATCTTTTGTGAAGCTGAAAGAACAGTGTTTGACTTCTGTTTCCCCCCAGAAGAGTTGAGTGCTGCAGGAATGATTGCTGGGGATACTCTGATCAGTGCCACACTGGTCAGTCATGTACCAACATCCTCTAACACTATTCCTTCTTAAGGCAACTCTGAACCAATGCCTCAGCTTTACTAGGTCTGGGGATAGGACTTTATAGGCAAAACATAGTGGGCAGCCTGCTTTGGAAAAAAAAACCCTCTGCATCTCTGCATTTTTCTAAAAATAATAATAAAAAATTTTTCAAAAAAATAATAATAAAAAAAAACACAAAAAACCCCCAAAAACTCTCTGTACCAAAGGACAAATTATACCCAATACACGATGCTGCTCTGCAGTTTCAGATGGACCCAGCTCAATCCAGAATCAGTTTGCACAAGATCACTTAATATTAAGCACCTAAATCTCTTCTCCAATTGCTGTACTAACATATACCAAAATGCATTTTTGTTAGTTATTTGGATGCCAGTAGTGAATGCAGCCTCTTGGTAGAGGAATTCTAGCTCAAGTGTTTTGCAGGCTATCAAGTGCCTGCACCCAAGAAGTATTAGCACATGAATTTTAAAACCCATTTTGTTCCAGAAGGAATTAGATGCAAATGTCTGGGTGATCCATTTGCAGTATCAATCTAAATAAAAGTGAATAATAATAATAAAAAAAGACAAAGCCACACAAAAGCTGTGGTTTCATAGCTAGTGAGAAGAAAAATCACATGGGGTTGGCTTAAATTTTAGCTTTATTGCAGCATATGAAAGCACTTTCAGAAGTTTAGAGAACATCTACAAAATACCAATATTTAACCAAAAACCAGTCTGGAAACCCTGAATCAACAAAAATAGGCAAGTTGCTATCACATAACTACTTATTTGTTCATGATGAGGACAAAACTGGCAGGTTATACACTCTCATTCCTGTGAGACTGAGAAATCTGTGCTGGAAATGACAATTTAATATTACATTTTTAATTCAAGTTCCTCTTAAGAAGTCTGCTAAAGCAACATCAGTAATTGAGGCTGCTGATGTGAATTAGAACTGAACTAAAACCAAACCAAGACAGAACAACTACTAAATCTACTTACTCAAACATTGATGCTGGGAGGAAAAGGCAAAAAATGTCCTTAAATAGTTAAAAATGTTTCCATCAGCTCTCTTTGCAAACGCAGATTAGAGAGAATAAAATTTGTCTATAAGGTTACCAGTATTGTTAACTATAGACTGAATTTCCAATTTGGGGAAAAAATATATTAAATGGATGTTTAAGCCTGTCCCTTGCACATGTATCACTTCCAAGATATTTGTAGTGCAAACCTCCAGAATATTTTCAGATTGAAACTGGCATTCCTGGGAGTCTCCAACCTATATAAAACTCAGCACCTTTAACTGATTGTTAAGTATAAAATGAGGGGCAAGGCTTTAGAAAATAAAGCAACTTAGAACGATTTAATTAAACTTCAAGAACAAACAAGATAGCCAGAAATAATTGCACACACTTGCTTTTAGGAAAGTAAACCCCTTCCCCAGAATATTTATTGATGAACTGTCACACAAGTGTGTGAAATGCTTCTGCTAAAACAGCAACACCTTATCACCACCTCATCCTAGTTTAACAAGTATTTAACCTGGCTAATTAAAAAACCTGAGAAAATACACTCCAATTTACATCCCAGTAGGGGCACATAAACAAGTATTTTAAGGTGCTTGTATATATTATAAGGTTACTTTTTTTGTTATACTAATAAAAGATGAGTGAGGAGCAAGAAGGAGGAGTGTGCCACACTTTCTAGATCATAGCATCCTAATGAATATTACCAGCATGCAAAAATTCACCAACAGAACCTACTCTGTCATTCCTGCAGAACATGAGAATCCTTTATTTCCTACAGTAGGAATCCAAACATAATTTAAATACTCTACTCTGTACTGAACAAAAGGTACCCTGATTGCAATGAATTTGCATCTTCTGATCTTCTCAGAAGCACCTACGGAGAATTAAAAATCTTCAAAAATTGGGATGTCACTTTTAGTTAATCTTCCAAGACTTTATTAAGGGAAAACAGACTTTTCAAGGAGCCTGGATTAAAGCCAACTCATATGACAAGTAAACAGATCACAGGTCATGCTATTCATGCTCTGCCACAGTACAACAGCAGCTAGCACACCTGAAACTTTAAATATTAATAGTCACTTCCACGAATTTGAGAAGGGCATAAGAAGAACAAGCTAAAAAATTAGTTCTTTCCTTCTAGATTTTAGAAAGTTAGCTCTGCACATCTGCCTGGATTTAACTGCATGCTGTTGCTACACGAACAAATAACTACTGGCAGGTTTAAACAAGCAAGAGAGCAAGGAAAAAGTACAGGGAGAGCATTTAAAACTTTAGAGGGAAGAAAAAAAAAAAAAAAAAAAGGAGTCCCAACAGAAACCTGAACAGACTTACCACGGATTCTGTTCTTCCAACAACAGAAAACCACATTTTGATCTCCGGGACTACAGATCCTTGAAAGAAAAAGAACAATTCTCCACTTCTCTTTCAGCTCTCAAACAGCAGCTACTGCTCTAGTCTGCTGGATTTTCCAAGATACCCATCAAGATAACTGGGAGCTGGATGCTATGACACAGTGGAGCATTTATCAACACCAGCTAGAACCAATACAATATTCAGAGCCTTACGTAATGCGTTCTGCTGTTCCCACTGCCATTTACTTGAGAGGCTTTATTAAAAACTTAGAAAACTGCTAGGAAAAAAAAAACCCAAAAACCAAAAAGGGAGCTCTTCTGTACAAAAGACAAAACCCCCTCCAAATTAAACAGGAAGCAATGTGCTGGCCTTCAGATGGCTAAAAAAATCCCATGTGAAAGCTCCCCAAAAAGTGATATATTTTTAAAGTAAACTGCATGCACACGCTGCTTCCAGATCATCTGGATTTCATAAAAACTTGAACCACAATGTGGTTGGAGTCAGGCAGCTTTTAACATCAAAACATCTTTCAGGGTTAAAGCAACCAAATTCTGCACACAACCTCAACAAAAAGCAGGACTGTTCCCCATGCCCGACCACTCCTACCAACTCCATTTCCATATACCTATTGCAAAAGCTCATAAAGCTGCAGGAATATTGCTGGAAGAAAACATGCAACACCTCCAGGAGGGAGAACAAGAAGCCATCCTTTTGCATCACATCTGAAGCTGTAGAATTTTAATTTAATTGAAAATAACAATCTGAGCATTCAGCTTAAGAAATGCTACTAGGTATTTTCCCACTTAAAAAACCCAAACCAACAAGAAAACCCCACACCAAAAATAAAAGCTGAATAAATACAGCACTGTTTACAGTGCTCTGGCAGCTAACAGTAGTTTCAAAACTCAACTTGTTTTCTCTGGTGTGTAGGCATATAGCATACATGCTTACTACATGGTGGCTCAAAGGAGCCTCCAAACATACCCTGACAGCAAAATAAGGTGAAGGAGCTGATGTGCAGCATTTCTGCTCCCTCCTGGCAGGCCAGTAAAACATCTATTTCATGGCTGCTCACAGCCTATTTCATCAGAAATAATGCACTTAAGACATTTTACCTGTCATTAAGTGGAAAGAGGATCAAACACAGCGTTCCCCAGGGACCTAACACTTTTGTATACTCCCTGACACACTCTTTTGGTTTTGATTATTTCCTCCAAGTGACTGCAGGCACCCAGTATCACCAAACTGACAGAGTCTGTCCCAAGAAGAAGCAGGGGCACAGCATTCCAGTGCAAGTTGTGTGTATAACCTTAGCTTCAGGTCCAATCATCTCTTCCAGTGGTAGCAGAAAAAGTGTGATCAAGCATTTGGTAATTAAGAATATTTGGTGGGCAAAGGGCATGTAAAGTATGGTATCTAATTTTCATATTAAAAACTGTGAATCTACACAGTTTAGATCTACAAACCCCTGCAAACTAATAAAAACTCATAGAATGATCAAATGATAAATCTGTTGGATGTTTCCTGGAGCACAGATCACTAGGAAAGAGTAGATAAATTTTTTTTCCACCATGGGTAGAAGGAAGAAAAACAGTCAGTAGGAAATGCCTTTTTTTTATGATCTCTGAGCACCTGTCCACTTCATCCATCTCCAGACCATCACCAACCTGCATTTTACCAGCTTCATCCAAACCCTGAGGAGCCCATTGAGGCTGAACAGGAAAGGCTCTGCCATGCAGAGGCATTCTCCCAACATGTTACTAAAAGCAAGAGTTTGGTCACATCCCAGGGAAAAAACAATTGTTTTCCTAACCAAAGATGAAGAGTTTCAGGGTTGTCTTTCACAGGGCCACCTCTTGACCAGCTGCTGCAGTTTCTTTTATTACAGCATTTTGAAGCAATAGTTCAATAAATGTAACAGCAGGAACTGTGTATCTGACACTTGATATGAGCTCTCTTTAGGTACTTTCATATAAGCATTAATAGCCAACCTTTTACTATTACAGAAGGTAGAAGAACCCAAATCTATTCTTACAGTTGCCTCTTCTTCTCATTTCAGATTCTATCCAGTTAAATGCTTAGAGAATTTTAACAAATAGTCTGCTGGACTTCTTCATCTTCCTCAGCCAAAGGAAAAATTAGAATTTTAATTTTTGCGCTGGTAAAAGACACAATTGAGAAATGTCTGAGAATTTTTCAGTAAGCATCAACAAGACAGGAATAGAAAGAAAAACCAATCCACCCAGTCTTGCTGCCTTCTCAGTCACACTCATTCAATCCTCTGATTTGTTCTGCTCTGGCCAGATTGAGAAAATTAATGCCTGAGAGTTCTTCCTTTGTTGTTTTATGAAGCCTATTATGGGAAAAACATGCTACTAATTACTTAAATTAAGCAACTTGGAACCCCTTAAAATAATCCCTATTTAACTACTACAGCAACTTGTTTCAACATTCAATGCAGGATGATTACTTCTATCCAATCAACATCCTGCTGACTTCATATCAAGAAGTTTTTATTCTATGTACACTGAAACAAAAATCTGCCTCTTGGTTATTCCAGATGAAGATTTAAGGCACAACTGGTTGAAAAATCAGAATTCCAACATTGCTGCAGACACAGAGCAGCAAGATGAAATGCAGTCACTGCCTGCACCAGTGAATGTGCTGAGATAAAGAATGCTGCTTCTGTCACTGATCACATTGAAGAAATCATGAAATTGGTTAAATAACTTTTAACACACTTTCAAATCAAGCTTACACACTGACCAGGAGGAGGGCTACAGACTGCTGATGTCAGTTGTTAAAACAGAAGCCAGACAGCTCCAGGGGAAAACAAACTTTTTCCCCCTGTTCCCCCTGCTTTTCTCTCCATGAGAAATCAGATTTCACAGTTTAAAGTGGAAAAAAAAAAAAAAAAAAGTTCCACTGCACATTTTGAAACACCCAACAGAAATGCAGGTGGCAGTCAGAAGCCTGAGACACATTAAACCTGGCACGTTTTGACATCCAGCATTTACTTCTCATGTTATTAACCCACCCCACCAAAACAGAAGCAGAACACCGTGGTACATTTTTTACATTTTTCAGATTCTGTGTAGTTTCCTCAGTCACTGATTTGTTAGCAACATCCACCTGACAGCTGGAATTGCTTTACAGATGTCAGAAATGAATCTTCCAAGCTGACACCATGCAAGATTACTGTTTGAAGAGCAGATTTATGAAGTGAGCAAAGTTGTAGGAAAAAATAGTGCTGTTTAGGTGAGAGAAGTGAGCAGCAGTAAAAAAACCCCATGTTTTCAGCCCAAGCACTACATTGTACTACAGCATTCTGAAGTCTCACATAGTACACAGTGAAGAGACTTTAGGAAAGCCTTGTTCTGTCTGCTGTACACCACTCATCTGAAAACTGGATTTTTTGGATATCACCATTGCATAATTTCTAACAAGCTTAAAACTCAAAGCTTATGTCTGCTAGAGGATCCAGTTACTGCAGCAAAACCCAAGCAGCTAGGAGAGTCCTCCATCTGGTGGCTGGAGCTGTTCTGTGCATCCAGGACTAACAGCCACAATTTTGGCAAGCTAGGGCAAGAGGAATACCCTCCTTCACCAAACCACCTAATACACTGTAGATCTCTACTGTAAAGAAGCAAAACTGAAGTCATAAATCTGTACACCATGCAAAAGGTCATGTGTTGTCTTCATAGCAAGAAGTACATAAACTTTAATGTATATATTTGAATTGTTTCATTCATTAAATTAAAAAAAATGTAGATGTTATTTAGATGTACTGCCTTCCTATCTTGTTCTACCAATTTTTGGCTCTGAAAAGTGAATAGGTCTGCAGCAGAGGTTTAAATATAAATGTAACAGTAACTCCATCCATATTGTTTCCTCTTGTACTGTTCACACCAATGAATTTTACAGAAATATTCCCCTACCAGAATAAGAAGTTTAACCAACACGACGTGCACCACAAACTTCAGGCAAATACATTTTGCCATTAACATTTTCCACAGTAGGCTGATAAACAACAAATAAAGAAAAGCTTTTTTCAAAACCACTTAAAACCAACTGACTTCCATACATACCTTGGCAGCAACAATGCTCAGGCCCATTCCATTTTGTTTCTTTAGTGTTACAGTGATAATTTCAGGTTCTTTCCTCAAAGGCTGAGCCTAGCAAAGAAGGAAGGAGAAAGAAGACGAGTTCATATTCATTGCCAGGAAAATCACTGTCCAAAGTAGTTTATCTACAATCAAAACTAGGTTATTAATGCATATTATTTGAATATTTGACACCCTGAATACTGTATCTGCTACTCCATTCTAGAGGTAGAATTTTTACAATTTGATTAATATTCACATTACAGCTGTTAGGAACACTACTCAGAGCTTCCAAGTTCACCCATTCTTTCTCCTTCTCTAGTTCAGTAAAGAGATTATTAATGACTCACAATTTACAAAGTAACAGGTCTATAAAAATACAGTACATTTTCATGAAAAACTGAAGTTTAAACTCAGCAGAGGTGAGGGTGATCTACATGGAGTTCAATTTCAAGTGATGCATCTAGAAGGTAAGTAATTCCACCAAGATATTAAGAGGCCAATTAATTTCAAAGGCAGAATTAAAGCCTTGGAAGTTGAAAAAAAATTTCACTTCTGATAACTCTGTAACTCGAATACAGGTCAGCCCCCTAAACATGTTTAGTAACATTTTTAGCTTTGCATCACTGCCAGTTCCTTCTACTCAGAAAGCTGACAGCACAGCCTTCATGAGCTGAAGCTTATACTCAAATTAAAACTTCCAAGTTCCAAAAGACCCATAACAAATTAAAAACATAAACAAGATAAATTTATTAAAAAAAAAAATACCATTTTTTAAATTAAGTTCAAGTTCTAGAGAAGTGAGAAATTTTTAAGGTAGAAATATTTTAGCACCCCTGTGCCCAGGGTGGCCGAAGAACAGAATCTGTTCCTCCTTTATTTAGAATTTTTTTCCCATTAATTTAAGTAGAAACATTATTAAACATTATTAACTTAATTCAACAAAAAGCATACAGACTGGAAAAGGTAAGCCACTGGGAACAACTTTGCCATTACTCTATATTGCATTTTTCTCTTGGTCTAAGAAGAAGAGAAATTCTTCATTAAAAATGTGATGAGGACTTTTTACCATGGGTAATTCCCAATAGTGAGAAAATAGTTTGGGCCTAGGGAAGGAGGGAAAAAAAAAGAAAGAAAAAAAAGAAAGAAAAACAACAAACCCCCACACAAATCTCACAGCTATAAACTAAACTATATACCTACTGTTCAGATTCTGCAGCCAAGCTGCACCAAGAGGTGATCTGGGAACTGGCACTGAGTGATGCTCAGACACCAGCATGGAAGACTTGCAGAACTCTCCAGAGAGGTGAGTGATCAGATCAGGTTATCTGAACACTCTTACATGGTAAGAATTTTCATGGATGAAAGCAACAGTAGCACCCATTCCTCCTGCATTTCTTTTCTAGAACTCTACCTTTTCTTGGTATGACAACAGCAAGTACCTAGTGTAACTCCAGAGGATTTTTCTTTCCACTAGCTCTAAAAAATGCATTTACTGAGAGCAACAAAGGGAGGAGGAAAAGAGTGGTATTTCAAGAATGTCCCTGCAACATTCTCCTCAGCCAAATGCCTGTTTACTGAGACCCCAAGCCTGCAGAGCATGGCTTATCAGCTGATAAGGCTTTATCACTCATCCAGATTTAGATGTTCTCTTCTGCAAAGTAAACATGGTCTGTGGGCCACTGCAGCATAATGCCATCTAACATAGGACAGGTTCTCAGGGTAAATTAATCCTTCAAGTCCCTCTGAATAGTGAATAATGTGTTTTTCACAGAGGGCCTCAGGAACACAGGTAAACTCTGGGTTCAAATTGACCTTCCTGCTTTCATTGGAATACTAATTCCCAACACGAAGCTGTTTCTCCAAAAATTGTTTCACATCAAGCCTGGTTTGTAGCTTGTGTACACTAATAGACCTGAAAGGAGCCCAGAGGAAAGATGGAGAGGGACAACTGACAATTCTTGACTGAATTAGCACTTACTAGCTCAGCGTTCTCATGTGACAGGTGACTTTCATAGTCTGCACCTTCAAAGTAAATTGTCCATGTGCCTGGTGACCGTGAGTGAGGTGTCAGTCTACAAAAACCTAAGGAGAAAGTAACATCAACATTGTTATTTTCTCAACAGCTTAATAAAAATCAAATATCCTGCCAGAAGGAAATACCAAAGAGCACTATTCATCTTTTTATACTCATTGGTACCTTGGATGTTGCAGCTCAGATGCCATAATGCCCATCAGTGCAATTTTATGGCTTCCACAAAATTCTGGCTCTATAGTTGCTGTTTCTGGGAAACATGAATTTAAAAGCAATACAAGAAAACTCAGGTGCTTGAAAATATTGCTTGTACCAACCAGACTCAAGTGGACATGAAACATCAAGCAATCTTTCACAAGATTTAAAAAAAAAAAAAAAAATAGCCACAACAGCTCTGTAACTCGCTGTACTTCCAGAAAACTCAGTCTCCTGATATTTTTTTTTTTTATTGCATGAATTCAGCTTTTCTATTAATGAAGCTGGAACCATCAGTTGCAAAACTTCACTGGAGGATGGAGTAAATCTGCTTTGTCAATAGCCTCCTGTGCTCTCTTACCTGCTGTGACATCCCTGGAGACATTTTTTAACAACTGCTTTTAAAGCAGAAAATTAAGACATTTGCCAACAGAAATGCTTCTAATAAAATGAACTAGTATAAGGTAAGGATTATAATTTGTTCATTCAGTATAAATGCTCTGAGAGCCTCCCGCACTTTACCCTCCTCAACTTTAAGTCACTTCTCAAATTTTGTTGGGACTACATGCCAAAACCATACATTCTAATGTTTATGGACATTAGAAGAACTTTTTTAAGTTCCTGGTTATGTTATATGGAAGCTGTTGATGAGAAAAAAATGGTAATTGACAATTTAATCCACCTCAGCTTTAAAAGTAAGTTGACTGGAATTTCTGAAGCACTACAGAAGTTGCATTTACATAAATTTTTGCTGCCTAGCACCAAAAATCAAAAAAATCTCTGGAGCAAGGACAAAAAAAAGTTTCAGTAGGCACTAGTCACTCAGCACTGCTTGTTTTTATTCACCTTGAAAGTGAATGGAAAGGACAGGGAGAAAGTGTAAGGATTAAGAATTCCTGCATACTTTCTATAGGTTGCAAAATTAAACACTTAAAGAACACAGTATAAAAAGACTGAAACAAAGATAAAGCTTTCACATTTAACTCAAATATTTCACATTCTGTGCTCACCACATCAAAAAAAGTTCCCTGTAGAATGACAGAACAACTAACCTCTCTGACAGAGTGGATCTAAAAATTCTTGTAAACCACTTGGCACATTTCTGACCACATCACATGAATAGCCATCTTCTGGTAAAAGAAAAGGCAGCTGTAAGTCAGGATCTTCTTCCAGCTGGACTTCCCGCCCATCACTGCGAGCCAGTTCATCTGCTGTATTTTCTGCAACAGTCACTACATTCTCTATCAATTCCTGGACAGAAGGTAGAAAGACATTGTTACTATCAAGGGATAATTCTCATCAAGGAGAAAGTGTTTCTACATTTTTCTGCATACCCCAAGTTATTCAGAAAAAACGCACAATGTGAAATCTCTTCTCTCTCCTCCAGCAGTTCCTCCACTTTTCTGTTACCTTACATATCATGCCTCAGGCTGGCCTGAGTGTCAGCATGAAAGGATTCGCTTGTTATGTGGAGGAAAAAAAAAATTGCTATAGGCAAAAAAAAGATCTAAGTAGCAATTCTCTGAGCATTCAGTCTTTTCCAAGTTGCACACTCTGCCTTAAGAACCAAGAAATCACCCCAGGTCTGACCCATCACTACATCTGAATGAGCAGGGAGCATCAATACCTGTAAGTATTTGTTCCTCTAATTAACCAGCATTCCTTCTGGAAGAGAACTCTCCCCAGAGACTTAAGCTTTGGCTGGCATCAAGACAATTACTACATTTATCTGAATCTGCTACAAATATTATATTTTGATTCCTTTACTACAAGTATTTGCTTTACCAAAGATTCAGATGTGATTCCCAGTCCTTTTCTTCAGCTTCTGCTTGGTTCCCAAGACCACCCAACAGTCTGGTCTTAATCTCATCCCAGTCTGCCTAACAAGCAACTGGGAAGCTGTAAGCTTGATACAAACATTTTATTACTGGAGCCCAATGCAGAAGAGAGTTGAGAAAAAAGAATCTAAATGTTCTCATCTGAATGCTCAGCACATTTCCAGGGGGAAGTCAAATAAATTCAGCCAGTCTTTAGAAGTGGTCTTTGAGTAGGGCTTTGTTGCCATAAAAGGTGCTAAATTTTAAAAGAATTTTATCAAACTGAAGTATGTAGAAGTAAATACACTTCTATTCCTTTGAACTTATCCCGAGCCTTGAATTTATTTCAGATTTGGCAGCAAGAAGTCAGAGCTTGAGTGTACAAGCCTTTTTAATACCACTTCAGTGCAAGAGGACAACCTGGTTGTATTGTAGTCCTCCCTCTGACCCAAAGACCACCTGTCAAATCTAGCACTGTACTTCTTTGGAGGTCCCTAAAGAGCAATAACAATAAACTGTGGAATTCTACCTCTGTGTAAACAGAAAATAAAAGGTATGTTCTTCATCAAAAGACTTTTTGTTTTGGTAGCCAGTTATACAAAAATATAACCAAGCTACATGTCCCCCTTAATTCTTTTAGTGCCACTGCAGTAGTGAATGATTCTATGATAAACATCAGTTCTGAAAACTGAAAATATATATCTATACACTTCTACATACATGATTCATGTAGCAATCTGCCTATCAAAGGACAAGGACTCAAGACTCATGGATTTCTACATCCCACATGTAAAAGAAACTCAGTGTTTCTGCTTCTTGCATTTCATTATAGTCAATAATTCAATCTTTGTTCCTCTGGTTAAACATAGAACTGGTTTTTGGGAATACTCCATGCACCTCTTCTCTGCTGCCTTACTAGAATTCATCCACAATGGTGGGAGGTGCAGTGGTGATACCTCTCTGAGTCTGCTCAACATGCAGTGTTACCTTAAATTCCAACTCAGTGCAAGAGATTCCTGGCAATATCCTGCTGGAGTGGCAGTGAAACACACCCACCACAGCTGGTGGCCAGAAGAAAGCTGATACCACCCAAACTTCTTGTTGTATGGAGAGCAGATTGCCCTCTCTGACTCTTCTGGTAACCATTCCAGACCAATCAACATTAAAATATCCATTTGCAGTGGTTTTACTCTGACAATATGGCAATTATCAGCTATGTTAAACAGCAAAGGGGCAGAAGAGACTTACGGTTGGGATGAGGGGCTCATCTGGAGCACAGTGATAGTTCTGCAACAAAGCTTGTAGCTGCAGAGAATTCAGCTTAAAACAAGTACTGTTAATATTTGGAACATCTGCATGTGAATATTTGTCCATGGTAAGCAATGTGGTTGCCTAGCATAGGGGAAAAAGAAAAAAAAAGAAATTCAAACCAGAATGAAACCTTAAGCCTTATTTCTGAGTTTTCTTTAGATGAGAGAAAGAGACAAAGAAAGCCAGGTTTGTTCCTGGTTTATGCCCAAAACAACCACTAAATCCATCTCCTTTATCTACAAGATTAATTAATACTACTCATTACTACTTATCATTAATAAGGTGTAACAACTTCTCAGGTCCCCTTCTCAGCCCTGTCCAGCATAGTTACAGCTCAGTCTTAGCCATGGAACAGCATGCTGGTTCAATTCACCAATTATTCACTTCACTTGTAACTTGAATATTAAGCATGTTAAAAACATGTTTTCTGGTTTTGCATCCTCTTCCCTCAGTGTTCTGTGCTCATCAGAAATACACACACTCACCTGCACTATTCTGCTGAGGTGGCAATCAGCAGCCAACTCCAAACCTTGTTTTTCTGCCCAGGCTTCAATATGGCCCAACTGCTGACGGACAATAGCTCCCCAGTAATGGGAACACAGCCCTGAATCTGGAGCAGTAACTAATCTGTTAAAGAGCCACATGTTGATAAAATGGAAGAGCTGGGAGAAGAGCTGGATGGTCAGAGCAGCATTCACCCTACACCGCCTCAACAGGGACATGGCTCCAGTCAGGGTATGTAGCACATCATCTACAGAGAGAAAAAAAGTAAATCCCATTTAACTACTGCAAAACCCCCCCAAAAACAACCCCCAAACTCACAACTTGGCCATCAATAATAAATACAGTGGCAATTAGATTAGATGACACCTAGAGCTTTCCCTTCCAAACTAAGTTATTCCATAGTTCTTAACCCAATATAGATTATTTGAATGTCATTACTCTTCTTTCTCTCTTATTCACACAGAACTGATCCAAACCATTCTCAAGAGTTAGGGCAACTCATAAATCACTGTTAAGAAAAATGAGGGTTTATAAGACACAAGATAATAGTCAAGTAGACTAACCTATTTTAGGCCTCTGAGGATTATTTTCCTCTGGATCATCCAGGAATGCTGGCATGTAGTTATTAAGCTCAGATTGCAGACAGTGAACCAGGTATCTGGAAGGGAGGGGGGAAAAAAGAAAGAAATTTTTAAATTCTGTATGTGTTCCTTATGAAAGCTTCTGAAAAAATAAGATCTATGAAATTACAAGATGACTGAAATCACAGTGTTATGTGTGTGACCAAATCACTGACCCAAATAACACTTTTTAAGAAGGCCAGAGGCTCCAGTTCTCTCATCCCTTTCCTAAAAATGCTGGAAAATGAATTAGCTTGGCAGGGAACAAATACATCCACTGAATACAATATTGCTAGCACACTTGGAAGTGAAGGTCAGATGCTATATACAGTGATGCTGTCAAGCCAAATTTTGGTCCTATGATTGCAAAAAAAATTTTTTTCCAAACATAAACGCCCTTTTCTCTGTTTTAAAACTGACCAAGAGTACTATAAACAAAAAGTAAATAAAATATGCTGACTCCACGTTGTTATCTCTGTTCAAGGACCCTTTTCTCAGGGGACTTCCCTCTCCCATTGGGTGTTTCAATTTTTACTTTGATCAGCATTGTAACTGCCTGAGCTGGCTAGCATGGGTTGATTTTATCCCAAACCAAAAGCTGTCTTTACAGCTTTAAGAAAAAACTGTGGGGAAAAAAAAAAACAAACACTGTGCAAATTGCTATTTCTACAAATGATGAAAGGAGCAGACTAGAATACAAACAGAACCCTTTAGAGACCCGTAAATATTTAAGAAAACTCACTGTTCCTCCCATCTCCATAAAAACCTCAAATTAAGAGAAAGCAATCAATACAAACTAAATATAACTAACATTTCCCTAAAATTCTCACTGACAGCTTCTGCTATTAGCAGAACAGCTAACAGATGAAACTCCTGGCCTAACCCAGTGATGCATAAAACAGAAAAATCTCTCTAAAGAATGAAGTCCAGCATCTCTAATGAGTCCTCCTCTCAGGTCTTTAGAAATCCACAGAAGTCACTTTTGCTACACCTAAAATTTGGCAAAAATGTGACTTTATTCTAAAATCCACAGAAATATAGAAAACGTTAAGTGAAACAGAAGTTTGATAGCCTTACTTGAATGCCATTTGAACCAAGTGTGCCAAAACATCTTGTGCATCCACAGTGATTCTGCTGAGGTCTCTGTCCTGCTTGATGAAATTCAGTAATTCAGACGCATTTGCCATCCAGAAGGCAAGTGCCCCAGCAATATTCTTCTGTTTCTGGAAGGAGATAGAAGCAAGAAATAACATAGAGAACTAGTTTTCTGATGAAAGCAGGGCAATTAAAAAAAAAAAAAAAAAAAAAGGCTCCAAAAGATAGACCAGTACCTTTTCCCATTGCACCAAACATCTCTCAGATACCAGATATTTGCAAAATGTTGATTGCAATTGCTGTAATTGTTAAATTTTCAGGTGTTGACTGAACAGATAAAATTCTGTAGAGTTTCCAACAGCCATATCAATAAAGCATCAAGTTATGGAGTGCTAAAAGCTGAGCAGAATGCAGCATATCTGGTAATCTGGGCACTTTTGATGTTCACTGCTGCCCACTGCCACCCCGAGCCTGCGCTCACCGGGTTGGACACCGGGTGATCCAGCATCAAGTACTGATCTATCTCACCATCTCCCGACCACAAATGCCAGGCCAGGCAACCTCAGATGAAATCCAAAGAATAGGAACCACAAACAAAAACAGTAACAAAACAAAAAAGAAAAGAAAAAAGAAAATAAAGGGAAGAAAAGAACTTTTTGGTCATTTCATATCCACATTGAAGTGCGTTAAGCAGAAATTATGGAATGCCGTAAAAGTTGCAAAGTCAAAAAAGGATTTTAGTACTGCATGTTCCAGTTGCTGAATGAGTGTTATGAACTGTTCAAGTCCAGCTTTTTGAGTATTGTATTTTGATATGGAAGCAGCATGAGAAACTGAGCTAAGCCAACGTAGCTAGGATCAGTTCCCAGCAGTATGTCCTACCTGATCAACCTGGTCTACCTCCTGGAGAAAAACGGACGAAGGAAATCAAACAGAATAGAAGAAAGAAACTTGTGAACAATCATGATAGCTTTGGAAATCAAAACACTAAATATGAAGGCACAACACTTATGTTCAGTTATACACAGATGCATTAATCAGTAGCTACGATGCGACTGAGCCCCTTTTAAAATAAAAAGGAATTGTTTTCACAGGACTGACAGCACTACAGCTAAAGGCTGAAGTGCCCACAGTGAATCCAAGGAATGCCCTGGATTAGTTGCCATCCCAGACTAATTGGGTTATTCCATGCTCAGTGCACCACAGAAACCCCACAGAACTTTGTTGTGGGTGCTGGGGTAATTAACTGTCCCAGTAACAGATCCAGGGAGCTCTTTGCCCATGCTGCTGCAATGAAGACAATGTACAAACAAACACAAAGGGGGACAGAAAATCCCCACCAGAAAACAAAACAAAGCACAAACAAAACAAAAAGAAACCAAGCAGAAAATGTCTAGGACAAATTTAATACATGGGTTTTCAATTAAAGAACAAAAAGACTGGTTTAAACAGTAAAAGAAAGTCAAACGAAATACCACACTAAGCTTCTTAAATGCTAGTACATAAATCTACACTGAGTTGAGCAAACAAACAAGAAAACCCCACCAGATATGCCTGTCTGATTATTGAAAACTGAACTCTTTATTCTTTTGGCTTTCTATTCAGATCACTCTCCCCCACCTGCAATGCAGTGAGCTTAGATGCAAAAGTTTGATGTGTCATTTGCTGCTACTGCTTTAATTTTAGTTAGACCTCAAAAAACCCAAATTGTCACTGCTTTTTTGTTACTTCCCTTCTTCCAACCATGGCACTCTGAACTGACTGAAAATATGCTGGCACAGAATGAAAGGAGACACTCCTACAAATGTTAAAATTTGTACAGAATCAGAAATGCCACAGAATTAGCTGAAAATAAATAATCGGGATACAAAAAAATTGGTTTTTTATATGAATTAACTTTCTACTCCTAGATTTTCATTGGAAGAACAGAGCCTTCCTCTCCAATTTTATCCATATTCCATATGAAGTCTTCTATAATATTTACATTAATGCAAAGATGACAAAGTCACAGACATTATTTGTTAGCAAGTGCTCCTTGAGTAACTTCTGAAAGCTATCAAGTCTCATGATCTAAACAGGAAAAATCAAGACCTAAAGAAGTTATCTTACTCCCAGAAGAGCACAAGAGTACGTGCACATTCCCTCTACTCCCATTTTGGGTGCCTCTCCCCTTGTCTCCCATCTGTCTTTGTCTCACATCCTTCTAAGTGAAGATGTCCTTTACAGTCAAGATATAAAAAACCCCAACCTGTTGTGATAGAGCTAATTGTTCCATGGTAATTTAACCCATCACTATAAACTCTCATCCTACAACCTAGAGGAAGGAATTTGACTTAGCTTAGCTCGTGCTGCTTACACTGCATTAAACCAGGTGCAAACTAATGCCATTTTCCTGGTCTATCTTTAGAATCAAAGCATTGCTTTGTCTCCACCCCATCAGCCTTCAAATTGACTGAAGTTTTACTCTTTCATCACAGTTGTGATTTCGCCCCTTTCCTTCAGCTGAAACATTTCTGATCTCCAACACTCTTCAGTTTATTTTTTGCAAGCAGGTAAAATCTCTCTCAAATCACAAACACAGCCACTGCTTCCTTCTTGGCATCTGCCCTAAACTTAGGGCTGAGGATCAGACTGCAGCTACAGAGACTGCAAGGTTGCAGAAATGGCTTTTCAAAAAAAAACCAAAACAGATATTCCCAGCATTTGCCTTCAAAAAGTTTCACAGTACTATTAGCAAGACTATATAAAACACACTTGGCTGGAAACAATCACAAGGCTGAACATGATTTGAAAAGCCCTTCCCAGTGCTGTAAATGAGTATTTTCACAAATAATCTATTTTATAGCTTTGGTATCTGTTCTTTTGTGAAAACTGATATTTGAGGCTGTCTCTCTAGTACCTCCCAGCAGCCACACAGCTCTCTGTTTTAGCTGAACACAAAGACAATGCTGAGCTTTAACTTTGCTTTCCCACTGCACCAATCCCTTTCACCCCAAATCTTTTGGGGGTCATTGTTACCAGTTTACATTGGGTTTACAAACTGTCACTTCCTCTGATTCAGCCCTGTGACTTCCAGATTATATCTGGAGCCTACCCTTTAACTGTTTTGTTTTGGTTTTTTTCCATTCTCCCAACTAGGCTGCTTATGCTCAGGCTCTTTGCACATTCACTACTGCCACATTCTCCCCACTGACTTGAATAAAATCACTCTTCCACATCTTGATATATATTTTTTTTTTTTTTACTGCAGAGCCTGAATATTAAACTTTTGGTAACATCTGAAGTTTATCAAATATCCATCAAGACTCCAAGCAAGGTACACCTAGCTCTTCACTTCATACTCAAACCAACTTTCAAGCTCTCAGAACTTACACAAAAGGATACTCTTTGCTTTCTGACTGCCAAGTGCCTTCAACACTGGCATTTTCTCCCCTTTTTTTCTTGTGAAAGGTGGGAGTCTGTTGTAACTGTTTACAGAACTAAACATAACACTCTCCCTGCTGAAAACTCCACTAAACCTTGGCAAAACCTCAACAAATGCTGAACAGTTTTGGTTTGTTGTGACCTTCATGTCACTCTCTTGTTGTTGATTTGTCTCTTTTCCCCTCAATCAACCTCTTGTGCAACACTTGGATCACAAACTCTCTAAAGCAGGATTGATGTGTTTGTTATGCTTGCACAGTGCCTGGCACAGCAGGGTCCTTGCTGTACCCAGGCTGTTTCAGCAGTACTTTTTGTAACAAATGTATGTGTTTTGGTAAATACAGAAATACATTTCAATTTTTCCTCCAAGAAAAACCTGCAGGCAAAGAAGTTACCATAACTAATTATTAGTAGAGATACCTGAGTTAGCACTCTCTTCTTAGGAAATGACCATTACATTTTACACAGTATAGGATATTGTCTAATTTCACAGGCAACTCATTGCACCTTATCCTGCATTCCTACACAAAACAGAACTCCTTTTGTGCTTCTTTAGAAGTCTTGCATTTTAATACCAATTCCATTAGCCTACATATATAATACTGGGATGCTTGAGGACTTGTATTTCCCTTTAAAAAGCAATTGTGTCAGCTTTGTTCTAAAAGCCCAGGTGTATTACCATTTTTGCAGTTACAGAAGTTATAAAGTACAGGGATTGAAACTCAAAAGTCATGTTTCTTTCTATGTTCAAGCACCAAGCAGTGCAAACAACTGCTGGCTGTATGATATTCTTTAATAACCACATTCAGCTTGTCTCACATGAGCCAGAAATGCTTGCAAAGATCTTACCTTCTAAGAGATAGAAGAATAACTTCTCAGAGCTTCTTCAGAGCAACAGCCCCTCCCTAACCTCCCACATTGCTCAGGAGAGCTTTTTACCACTACATTAATCATTGACAAAAAAGCAAAGCCTTCTCATGGAATGACAGAATGGTTTGGGGTGGAAGGGACCTTAAAGCTCCTCCAGTCCCAACCCTCTGCATGGGCAGGGTCACCTCCCACCAGCCCCATGCTCCCAGCCCCATCCAACCTGGGCTGAGACACTGCCAGGGATGGGGCATCAACAACCTCCCTGGGCAAACTCTTCCAGTACCTTAACTACCCTCATGGTGAAAAATGTTTTCCTTATATCTAACCTTAAGTTCCCCTCCGAGTTTAAAACCAACAAGTCCTGTCCCTCCCCTCTCTGATGGACAACAATGCAGACAATTCTTCTGCCCCTTAACAAGAGTTGGTTAAACACTAAGAAAGCTACCAGCCAATCCAGCAATGTGTGTTTAAACCCTTCAACAACATTTGTTGCAGAGAAAACTCACCTGTATGACTCCTTCCATCATGTTCACCATCTTGTTGACTATTGCAATGACTTTGTGAGTACGTTCAGTGGGGGTGATGTCAGGTCTGTACTGGCTCGACAATACATACCGACAGGTCATGTACAGAACATAGGTAGGGGACAGCTTGAAGTGAACTGTTGAGCTATTTGTGTAGTTTATAATGGCAGACAAAAAGGCATCTTCAGCTGCAGAGAAAGAGGAACACAAAAAAGGTGTCATAACACAAAACCACAAAGAAGTCATAAAGGCACAAAGAGAAAACGAAACAACGTAATAAATAACGTAGGACTCAGAGGGTTTCTTTTTGGAGGGGGAGCTGGGGAGAGAAGAGTAACACAGGAATTTTTAACTCTAGATTAGGTGTCTACTAGGTACTAAGGTTACTTCAGCACACTAACAATACACTTCTACAGAAAGCTAGAAAATCTGAATTTTAGGAAACATTTCTGTATTATTTCCTATCTCGTTGTTGAAAACATACATCTTCAAGGGGCCAAAAAACTACAAGGCTTCTCTTGTGCCCATTCTATTCCTACAAAGCTCCCCGATTTTATACCTCTTCTATACTCACAAAAATTCCTTTGCTTACTCACAAATTTATTTAGTTTCCCATATTTGAAGTCTGGGCAAATTTCTGGTATGTTATTTTTATTACAGATCTGAGCTCTTAAAAACATGGGGATCAAGAGAACAAAAAATGAAGCTTTAAATGAAAATTCAGATTTTATTCAAAAACGGATTTACTCACAACTTTCCCTGAATTCAATACTGGCAGGTAGTATCAGTTCTGGTCCATGGGTATCCTGAGGTCTAAAGAAAGAGGACAAAAATTGAAACACACCACACACATGGGTGATATTATGTCCACTGTAAATTGTCACATTTCTCCAAATGCACTGGCTCTAAACACTGGCACAACATCTTTTCCCCAAATTGTGGGGGTTTTTTTGGCCTTTCCTTTAGAATCATTCAAGCTGTATTTGCCCACAACAGAAATAGATGAAGATACAAGCTGCTTGAACTGAGCAGCCTGGGTTATTCATGAACATCCTCCTCCAGTTCCAGCAGGGCAGACTGAGAGGCTCAGTTTGCCACCTGCCATTGACTCAAATAACAAATTATTCCTGGACACAAAAGAAAGTAAAGGAAGCTTCACACAAAGCATCAGCTTAGTTACAACAAATGCATATTTAATGCTCCCAAAAATGATGAGAACTTGGTTAACTCCTTTGGCCTTTCTTCTGGTAAGGAGAAAAAAATAACCCAAAACCAGCTCTAATTCTCTCCTGGTTGTTGCTGAACAGTGTTAAGAAACAGCAACTTTTGCAGGAGCCCCAGAACTATGTCCTGACTTGAACCAACTTCAGCACTCCTCCTATCAGAGGAGAAAAATGAACTGGCAATCGATTTTTCTGCTGTCTAAAAAAGGTCATTCCTCCCCAAAGCAAAAGCATCAATTGGGCTGTGCTCTGGCATCAGGCACCTATTGTTAGGAAATCTATGAAAGCTTCACAACTTCTCCATTCTAAGAGTCCTTTTTAACCACACGTCACACAACAGGTAGCTTTCTACTTTCCCCAGCAACTTTGATAAAGAAAGGAATTTATTATGATTAGAAAAGCCTTGTTTCTCTTCAGAAATCACTCTAAAAAGCAGCAAAAATTTCAGTTATGCCACAAATGAGAGATAGGACACTGAAGGCATTCACTTGGCTAATTTGACAAGCTTCACTGATACTCAGGTATCTCCTGTAGTAAAAACCAACCTGACAACTTTGAAAGTTGGTGACAAAAGATCTAAAATGAAATTTTCACATAATCAAAAAAAAGCTAAGGGTACCTTTGGGTTTTGCCTTTTAAACCTGCAAAACCCTAAACTAACAGAGTTATGTCACCCAGATAATGCTTTGCTTTATCGTTCAAAAGAGTTTTGCAAAATGAGATGTTTTTTGTAAAGGAATGTTAAAATTGGGAATCAGGTAAGTGTCTGCATTCTACTAACACTACTTTTACATCTGTACTCTCATTTCCATCCAAACACATTTTTAAAAACTCCTGAAGGGTACTGAAGGCAAAAAATAACTTTTCTTTCTTTTTCATTATATGCTTGCTCATGATACTTGATGTCAGTTATCTAACAAGGATGCACAACCATAATCCTTGACTAAATATTCATCATCTTTTCTTTTGCAGAATTACAATCAGAACAACAACACCAAGTAAATTGGATTTATGCTCTCAGATTTCAAGCATTTTCTACAGACAAGAGATGAAAAAATAAGGCAGCCAAGTTCTAATCTCTGGTCTTCAAGCCATCCAGTGAGAAAATCCTATTTGGCTTATTCTTCATCTTGGAACAAAGTGATGAACACAAACAAGGCAAGGCCACTTAGTACAGAGCTGGAGTAGTTATAGAGTAACAGGAACCTGGGACTGCTCAGTCAAGAGTTTTTGCAGTCATTTCACTTGCTGATTACTGCCCTTGAAGGTCACAAAGTGAGGCCAGAGTTCCCCAGAGAAGCCTAACTAAAGATTTACAAAACACACCTGCAAAAGGAAAGAATTCAATTTACTTCAGCAGCTCACTGCCTGGCATTTCCTAATTTGATAGCATGATTTTGGTAAATTGTTCAGCTCTACACAGTGAATTGTCAGAGATACCACATGATAGGAATGCTGTAGTTAGCTAACTCACAGTGTAATTACACAACACACAGTGTACACACAAGGTATTTACAGAAATAAAATATCATTGCCAATGTTGGTGATGAAGATCTCTGCAATTGTAGCTATCTCAAATCTAAGTGCAATCTGGATGTCTCTGCACAGGTACCAAGGTGTAAAAAAAACACCTGTGTATAGTGAGTTACACTATCACCTTCAAAAGGTATTTTAAAAATGTAAAAAAAATAAAACAAAGCCAAGATATAGCTCACAGCTGGCTCTGTAATTTTGCAGTGCATAACTCGAGCACAAGATAATTCTCCTCAGAACAAATGCTCTGGCTGAAAGGCAGAAATACAAAAATTTAATAACCTTACACAAGTAGAAATGCACAGGTAAAACTCAAGGACTATTAACAGTAGAAACCTCAGGAATTTCTCACAGGCTATAAGAAGTTCACAAAGAAGTTTTGTCCAACCATTTATGAGAGACAAAAATTACACCTATTGCTAATTCAACATAATCTTCAGCAACCTTAATAAAAAACAGTTCTGAAAAGGACACTCAGGATGCCCAAGCACTCTAAATACAGAGTGCAGAGTAGACTCATGTTTTATTCTACTGTCAATTCACTGAAAGCATTTAAGAAGATCATCCCTGCTTCAACACCAGAACACCAGGAATTCACTTCAGGTGGAAGCACAATTTTCTATTTAGTTTTGTTTTTTTTTCCCCACCATTCCCATGTCTGAACTGTTTTCTGTCTAGTGAATAATAAGCCCACCTAAAAGTAAGAGCAGCTTCCTACTACCTTTTGAATCAGTGAGCTTCTCAAACCCTGCAGCACATTTCCTTTACCTTTCATCCATGTGTCACAGCAGTTCATCTAAATTAAAAACGCTGATTGATGTAGACAGCAATACAATATTGTATTTTTATTAAGAGTTGGGAAAAAACCTCTTTTCATAGAATCACTGAATTGCTGAGGTGTGAATGGACCTCTGAAGATCATCTGGTCCAACTTTCCTGCTCAAGCAAGCTCCTCATTACTTTGTCCAGTCAGGTTTTGAGTATATTCAAGGATAAAGATACCACTTTGGTTTTTTTTTTAATTAATAATCTAAATTTCTTGCTTTGATTGTGAATCCCAGGTCTTACTTGGAGCGAGATCTCAAAGAAAATCTCATTTTCCACAGGGAAAAAGAAGAAATCAAGTGGCTTAAATTTTTTTAACACGCTGCTTGAGGCATCACAAAAAACATACCCAGGTTTTTGGTTTTTTTCTTCCCGTTCTGTGGAGTACTGGGGAACCCAGATTTCCTACCTGCTGTCCTGTCTGCGGTAATCCTGCTGCTCTATTCTAATCATTGGCTTCACCATTCCTCGTTCAGTTGTGCTGGATGCTGATGATGTCCTGTCCCCATCCAGCCTGCTGGTGCTCTAATTCAAAAGAGCAGGAGAGGTGCTTAGCATGCAAAGAGTGGCCCAGGCAGCATTGTGAAAACCAAGTGGCAATTTGGAGGTTTGAAAAGAGATGGGAAAACAGAAGAGAGGAGCCCAGCACAGAATCCAGGGGCTCAGCACGTTGGTTTCAGCACAATGAAACACCCAAGAAGACACTTGTCATTCAAAAGATGACCATGGCCAGCTAGGAGCAGTTGCTATATGTCGCCAGAATAGAAAATGAAAAGTTCTTTAAGACAAGAACATGGAAAGATGTCTTTATTTAAAACTTGCGTAGTTATCGATGGGAATTAAGACTGAATTGTTAATGAAAACTTGAGCAGAGAGACAAAGTTAAACCTGTGACAGATGTAGAGCTGGCCATGCTCCCCTACCCTGCTCCTCCATCAGCTCCACGTGCTGACATTATAGATCTTTGCCATAATTTATCCTGTTCTTTAGGGAAGTCTGATCTGCTATACAGCACAGAACTCATAGACCATAGATTGCAGCACATCATTTTCCAAGACAAGAAGTGGCAATTCAAACTGTAATTTTTTTTTTTTAATGCATCCTTTTGTTTGTTTTCTTTCAGTGTCAAAAGCTCCTTAATAGGAAGCTTCTAATTTATGTTTTCCAATCACATCAAACCTTATCAGCAACGGGGAAACCACACTGCAAACTATGCAGAAATTATTTGTCAGTATAAACAGTAGAAATCAACACAGCAGTGAATTAAGAAGTTTTTCAGCTTTTCCCAAGAAAGGCCTAGGGCTAAATAATTTGCAAGAAAATTTCCAGTTCAAAGGAAGAGTTTGAACAAAACAGGTTTTTCACTGATATGCTAATCCATGAATCACTTCTCATCACCATCTCTCAGAGAACTTGCCTGAAAGTTATTGTTACATTTATTTCAAATAGAAAAGCAAAATTCTATGAGATTGGTATTCTAATCCTACAGTTGGAAAACTGACTCCCCACTGATTTAACAAGATGTAATACATATTCTCTAACAGTAAAATTTAAAAGATTATAAATTAAAATTTCCCAGGCTTCCCTAGGTGCACTAAAAGTATGTTTCTGTAACAGTGTCAGAAACTCCAATTCTGAGCAGCTTTTAAGGTATTAATAGTTTTTGAAGTTTTTTTTTTTCCTCCCAAGATGCCACAAAACAGTTTTGTATCAGAATGCATCCAAGATAAAAGAAAGCATTTTGCCACAAAGCTATAAAGAAAGGAGAAAAACTGAATCAGAAGTTTTCAGCAAGACAAAAAAAAATTAAGACTAACAAATATGTTAAAGGGCATCAGAGTATTATTAATACCTACACTGCCACACTAATACTCACAAATATTTCAATTTGATAATAAAAAAATATAAAGAGGTGTATTTCTGGGAAGCCTACTGCATTTTATGCTGCTGAAATAGTTTATTCTCTCATTTCACCTGCAACATTAGGAAAGGCATTAACCATTGTGTCATTTTACTCTGGTTTTATGTCCTTGGAAAAGGCACCTCTGGCACAGAATTTATTAACAGACAGGGCAGAAATAAAGCAAGAAAAGATGATCACCTCATAAAATGTTTATAACTATGACTGCAGAGGGAGTTTCTTTAGAGAATGTGTGTACAAACTCTACTAACACAAAAGTCAGTCATTAAATTTTAAAGGGCCAGTTAAATTAAAATTGGACACATTTTATATAAAAGATTTATTTAGCCTGTGGCAGGTGACAACAATCATGTGCTCCACACAACCACAAGCATGGCTGATAGGAATCTTTACCTGCATGTAATCTGCCTTCAGCAGGTCAGTTTGGGAAGAAATGGTTGTAAAAGCAAAAGTTATTGTTGCACAGAATGAATGCAAAATCCCAACTCAAACAGAACAGTTTTGTGGGAGGAAAAAAATAAATGCACATGACACCCAAGCACACCCACAGCAGATGCCTGGGGAGAATGATGAACTGGCTGCACTTTCCCAAACACAAGTGATGTTTTAATTTTGACCTAACTTACTCGTGTTCTTTTATTATTTATTGCTAATTTAGTCATAATATAATACCTTGCTTGCTGGTAATGCTGTTCCACTGTGAACATCTCCCTCCAGATCAAATGTGGTTTCCTGAACAGCTCTAAAAGCAAGATAAGCACATTTCAAGCACATTTTAGAAATTACATTGTTCAACATTTAGCAGTAGCTATAATTAGTAAATTAAAGATGTATACCATGAGTCCAGTTAGTATTCCCTTTCTGAAACTGTATCAATTCTTTATATAAAAACAGTACAAACAACTCTATAGATAATTTAATTTGGAAGAAGATTGCTATTTTTAGTCCAGTGAGAATATACACACAAAGAAATACACATATAGGAAAACAAAACATGTTCAGGGTGCTGTATTCACTGTAATACACCTGCTACAATTTTCTGCTCAGCTCCTCAGTACCAAGTCTGCAACAATCCTGATAATGCCAGTCATTTATAAATAGTAATAGTGCATTTCATTATCTGATTATTCTCAAGATTTAAATTATATCTGATTGCTTGAGCCCTTTGCCAGAAATTCAGCTTGCAGTTAAAGCTCTGGAGCAGCAGAGTGCTTTGCAGCTGGGAAGGTAAAAACCTGCAAGAGCATTTGTTACTGATCTGCATGATAGATGTAGGATCAACTCAGAAGAAAACATTCCAGAATGTCTAGGCAGAAACATTCCAAGACAGCTAAAGGGCTGAAGGTCTTCCTACAATAAGGACATATTGTACTTCCAGGTTAAAATAAAGTGGAGCAAAAAATAATAGTTAAAGTATGATAGTACTCTCATTTGGACTCAGAGAGGATGCAAGATAGGATCTCTTTTATTCCATGCTATCCAAACTGATTTTAAGATTGCTTCTCCTCATTATTTCTATAGCCACTATAAACCACACAAACTAAAAAAAACAACAACAAAAAAACCCACAACACCCCCCAACAAATAATACTTGAGCCCTTACAAGCAACTGAAGCCATGATCAGTATTTTCATTATGGGCCTATTAAAAATATGCCTATATGGAGAAAGAAGAAGATGGGCTTTTAGACTGTTAGTCCTTGCAACAAAGAAACCAGAAGTTAAGGAATCACCCTGTAAAAAATGATTGCTATAGTGAGACAGTCTGATTTTGTCACTACCCTACTTATTTTCCAAATCCTTCCAGTGGAAGTTTAGAAGTTCCTGGCTGAGACAAAACAAACAACAGGCTCTCTGAAAACATTCAGCTAATTCTTTATTGTCCTGGAGGCTGGGTAAACTTCACATTCAAATAAGAAATCCCACAGAAGCAAGCTTCAGAAAAACTTGTCAAAAAGACACTTGCTAATCCACAAGGTGGAGCTCAAGTATTAAAATAGTTATTATATATAAAACACTTAAAAGCAGCTCCTCAAAACTCATTTAAATATCATCCTCTACTCACAGCCCATTCATAGTGCTCCCATTCTCTATTTTTTACAAAGCTCATCCCTTGACCTCAAGGGGAAGAAAATAAACTGTTGTACTCACCCAGTTTTGTGCCTTGGACCTTTGACCATAAGGCTGGAATCAATAGGTCTTTTAGGAATAATATGGTCCTGAGTGGGATCCACAAACTTAAATACATGAGATGACCCAAACTGCACCTTCATCCCACTCTGCAGCATGGTGGTTTCAGAAATACGCTGACCTTCCACGTAAGTTTCAGCATCCATGCTTCTGGGGGTTACAGTAACAACTCCATCCATATTTGTGAGGTCACAATGATGAGGCTGAATGCCTGGACCAAATAACTGCCAATAGAAACAATTAACACACAATAAACTAAATTATACTGCAGCAGAAATTGAAATAAAACATTAATCTGCAGCTTAACCTAATAGCCAAGTAGTAACTTAACTTGCTGATTAATTTGACACAAATGAGTGGTACTAAGATCAGCTGAGTTTCACTTCTGTTTTCCTTGCAACATAGATAAACAGACATGGAAGTAAATTGCAATAGAAATTCCTTAAAAGCCTTTGTATTTCTGGTCATCTGATGTTCAGAACTGTTTTCTTCCACTTGCTCTTGTCATGTGGAATCTCCTAATACAAGTATTTCAAGTCAATTAACTGCACTGACATGGACTCAGGGTACTGGAAGAGACTCCCTGGCATGAACTTCATGTAACTGTGCTTATCTTGGAAATGTAAGAAATCCAACCTCACTCAAAGGGGTTGAGAGCAGGACTGGAAAGGCAGTAAGCAATTATAATACCACTGACACACACTGCTTGTTCCAATGGATAAAAAAGATATCCCCCATTTTAAATGATGAAACCCTTAAGAAATTCTTAAGGCAAGAGGGATGAAATAAAATAAATCAAAGAATTTGGACCATTAATATGAAGCTGCAGTAATATTTTACCCTTCTAGCTCTGAAGGAGAACTTACCATATCTTCATTAATATGGATCTTCGAACAAGGTCTGAGATCACCACTAAAGGAGTTGAATGAGTCAAGATTCACTGAATAATTTTCTGCACTTAGACAATGATCAAGCTCAGATCAATTCTGTCATCTGCTTGCCCCCCCCAGCCCACAATACCTGAATGGAATTGTCATCAAATTTTTCAGTTCCAACTTCAGTGACACTTAATTGTAGACGATAGAGCTTTGGTTTATCTCTGGAGTCAGAGCCATCTGGAAAGCAGATGCCAAACATGAATTGGCAAGCTATTGAAGCTGAAACACACACACTATTTCTAGAGTATTGCAACTTAGCTGAGAGTATCAATGTTCACAAAAAAAAAAAAAAAAAAGACATTCTTTCAAGATACAAGCTGTAAAAACATGAAAAGAGAGCTCTTGCAACAGAGTGGCTGTTCTCTGCAAGTGCAAAGAACAAATTCATCAAGAACTACTACTCCAAAAATACTTGGAAAAATTTGTTTCCTTAGAAGTTTAAGCAAAAAATTTTGTTAACCTCCAACATTTTATGTACCAATATGGGCTTAAATTTAGAAAAGAAGGTATCTGCGTATCTCTCTAGTTACAGTATTTATTGATCTTACTAAAGGCACAGATTATCAGCACAATCTACTGTCAGGTGGACAACATGCCAAACTCTTTTCTATCCACCAGATAATGAAGTAATATTAAATTGAATCTTGCAAAATGTTTACCAATGACAGCTTTAGTCTTGATATACATCACTTCTGGAATTATCTTTGCAGTGACCCATATTTTCACCTTGCAGAAAATGAGGTTCAAGTTTGTCTTCCTCCTTCCCCCCAGAAGTCCCAACAGTGTAAAACATAACAACATACACTGGAGGCAGCACAAGATTTAGCTGCTGCCTTCAGAGGCTAACACAGATGGGGTTTGGCACATCTTTTAATCCTCCCCACTTCCCACAAAATACTGCCAACTTCTCAGACACTGAACTATTACTGTCACTTCTGACTTCTCTGACTTCATCCTCCTCCAAAGGGAGGATGCAAAAAAAAAAAAAAAAAGGAGTCTGCAAGACAAGGAATATGTTACTTGTGGACAAAGAATGATTTCAAGTCATTCCAGAAAAGCATGAGCATTACTGAAGTGAGTGATACTGTGTCTCCTGTGGGATACTGGTCATCTGCAGATTTTAAGTGAAGGTAATTGTAAACACAACCTCCATAAATCTAATTGTAAACTCCCAGCATTATTTCCAGACCCTGTTTCTTTAAGTCAGAATGCATGCCATAAACTTTCACTTAGTTCATGAAAACGTCAAACAACCCTTCAATGAAAAGTATTTAAAAGAATGGTCAAGTGGGAGGTGTCCCTGCCCATGCAGGGGAGTTGAAACTAAATGATCTTTAAGTTCCCTCCAAACCAAAACCATTCTATGATTCTATTATTTAATAAGGTCAACAGTTCAGACAGGATTTAAAATTAAGAACTAGTGAAAGGAAAAGACACAAAGAAAGGAAATCAACAGCATAAAACTGGATAGTACTCTCCAGTTATTGAACATACTCAGAATCACTATAATAATAATTTGTCATCCATCACACATAAAGAAATTATTAAACATATAAGCACTCAGTCCTCTGAACATTTTTTCAGGTACAGAGATAATCCTTTTGTTAAATCCCACTATTTGAGTCTACAGAAACATACATCTAGTATCACTGTGCACTAAAAAAAAAAAAAAAAAAAAGAGTAATGCTAATACAGAAGCTTCAGCAAATTGAGTGCAGTTTTTCATAATTAATGATGCTAATCAGAAATTATATGGCTGCATCTGCAATGTCACCCAATGCAGACATAAAATGTGCTACTGAATACATCTGATTACTTACAATAATTCAGAGACCTGGGAGTATCTTAGACCTCAAAACCTAGAGTAGATTCTTCACTTATTTATGAATCCAGAAGTCAAACATTTACTCCTTCTACCCACAGCATCACAATTTGGGAAATCTGTCTCTCAAAAGTTGTAAGATTTAATTTGGAATCCTTGGAAAATCACATGGAAAAATAGCAGAACCTCAAAAGTCAGTGGCATAAGAGTCAGGGCCAGTTATCCAGGGCTTTTGCTTACAACTTCTTATTGCACTTTCTCCTAAACCCTTTATTCACGGATTAGAGAACAGGATTTAGGGGCTAGTGATTTCATCCCTATACTAAATAAACTTCCCTCCCACTCTCTACTTTCTCATTTTTTGGTATCTTGAAATAAAAACCAAACTTGAAAATATTCCTACATATTTCTGAACTATTCCATAAAACACACGATAAAATCTCATGGTTTTCAAGTATTTGAGATAACTCCTGCATTTCCTTCCTGAGATCAGCACTTGTGACTCAATCAATACCAAGTTCCTGCTAATAAATGTTTACTTCCCACCTCTGTATAGCCTCAGTATTGATGCATGTCATGTAAAAAGTGCATTCATAGAATAAATTTAATTTAGTACCACGGTGTTTCTGCTGAGGCAAATGAAGACTGCTTGGTTTCTCTAGAGTGTCCAACGTAAGAAGAAAAAACTTAATTCAAAACCACTGCACTGGATTCAAACACTTTTTTCTTCTGAGGAAAATGAAAAAAATTCCAGATGCTACTGCAAGTTCTTTGGAGCACCCCCGGTAAAATTCAGTTCCTACAATAAAAGGTGTCTTGATGACAGCTACTCCAAATTCTAACCAGAATGAAAGGCCTTTTTGTTCTGGGGGAGGGCAGGAAGGTTGCATTAGACTACAATGTAAAGTCTTGTGTTTCCTGTTTTTCAACAACTGGAAGCTGGCCTAGAGGTTGTTTGGAATGCATTCCTCATAGCTCAGTGCAGCAGCAGCCTACAGAGTCCTCCACCTAATGGCAAATCCCAGCTCCCCAAACCATGACAGCCCAAGAAGGTCTCAGCCAAACTTTAGAGACTTCTGGTGGTTCAGAAAGACAATGCACACGATCTAAGACATCCAATTTAAAAGTCCAGAATCTGGGGAGGGAATAATACATCTGGGGCTTTGATCTGATATACTGGTTTCCTTTAAATTCAGAAATTTGACTGGTCAAAGTTTTCAGGAAGACAGACAATGAATGAAAGTAATAAACAGTATAAGAAACAATGAATAAACAGTAGTAGTTTGAATTCATCAATGTGTTGAGCACTCGGGGAGTAAGTTAGAAGAGTTCTTTAAAACTCTATTGTACTCCACAGTCAGGAAAACACCATCATTTAGTACTTTTATATCATCCTAGAAAATAAAATGAGGAAATAGAAGCTAAAAAGCAATGAAAAAGTATTTTGGTAGATGTTTCACTACAAACAAAAAAAAAGTGGATTTGTCAGCTTGGCAAAATCAGGACACATCTAAACATTACATTAAACTTCAAGGAGAACCAAAGATCCATAAGAGTTTGCAGATTAGTTGATCAACTTCAAACCCTACAGATAAAACTGAACACAACTCTCCTGGATGATGTGACTACATCTCTTTGACTTACACCATTAACATCAGATGACAAAACCAACCAGGCAGTAGAAATACCAAAGGATGCTACAGAACACCAAAGTGTGGTCACTCTACCAGAGATCCAAACACAGCTGCAGATAAAAATGGATTTCACCCAGTGCATGGACACGATGAAACTCTGAATACAGCACAGTGAACTCCATGCCAGTGACACAGTTCACTTTTTAACCACCAATTCTGCAAGCAGATGGATCAGTTTTCTCTCTACCACAACACTGCTTCTCAGTCACCCTACAAAATCTGTTAACTTCAGCTGGAAGGTGGAGGTAGCACATTCATGATCTATTTGATGTTTGTCCACAGACAGAATAATGAAATGGCAGCTGACAAGATAAATGATTACTTCAGAGGAATAGTCCCTTGGAAAAAAAAAATTAAGATAAGCAAGGCAGCCTTATCATCTGTCAAAAAGAAACAAAAGATTTCAAGCTCATAGTTTGGTTTTTTTAGTGACTAATGAGAGAACAGTATGAAATAGGGCGTTACCTTCGTAAGCGTGATAGTTGTAGTAGGCAAAGTGATTCCTTCTCCCTGGGGTTAGAAACACATGCAGAGGACCCAGGTGAAGGCAGCACCAGCAGGACAGAAACCATGCAGAACATGTGAAAGAGGGCAGGAAAAGAAAAGACAGGAAAGGGTGAAACTGCAGCCAGACACCAGGTATTCAATTTACACGTCTGAAGTGCATCAAAATTCTTTCAACTTTAGAAACTGCACAGAATATAAAGACACCAGGACTACAAAGCTACTGAGTGAAACAATCCTTATTGTTTAGAAAAGGGACAACAAGCTGTTAGAAGAAAAACATGAACAAAAGGTCAGTCCCACAGGCAATGTGAAAAGGGCTTAGTACACAGCTTTGCCACCTGTGGCATTGCAGATTGTTTTTCCTCTCTCAGTTAATGGATGTCTTGCTCCACTGCTCAAGCACAAGGCTTTAATGCTAAGGCAACAAAGCTCCATGGAGAGTTTGGAGCACACATTAAAAAAACCCAAATAAATTACTATTAAAAGAATCCAAAATATTAATATGCAAATCAAACCTCAGCATACAGTATGCAACAAAAATACATTTAATATATTCTCTGTACTGCTAATTTCAGCCGGCTTTTCAAAAAACATTCCACACTACGAATTTAATCTTTTGTTTGTAGTTCTGGTCCAAGTTTTCAGCACCACCCTTGCTTTACGAAAGGCAAACATCTAGGCTTCAAATTACACATCACTTGGATACCTGAGCATACCACAATTATACTTAGTAAGAAAAAAGAGCTGCAGATAACTGTATCACCAAAACTGAAAGTCCGTGTCTGAATCCTTAAACATGAAGACAACAGAAATTGAGATGTTTTGTTTTCCTAGATATGCTACAGTGTACTTCCACATGTAAATGAAAACAGCCTAAGCAGTGCTTTTCTGGTTCCCCCTCCAAATCACAACACATGTTAAACTGTTTTCCTTATAATTTGTTGTACAATACTGAAAACTTTGTATTTGAAACCATGCTAATACAGAGATATGTTCTTAGTCAATTGTTTCTCCCCTTATTAAACTCCCAACTTCTGTAACTAAAATTTAGTTTTATAGCAATATGCAGCTCTATCTCCAGATAGCTCTAGCTCAGAACAGGTCACAAGAAGAACAGCTGGTATGGTACCCCCTTACACTGCCAACATCTTTGTGCTTCTAATGAAAGTCTTGTTTCTAGAAAATCTAAATTACTCCGTAACCATCTATTTTAGATTATTAGGAAACCAGAATTCTTACCTGGGCTTAATTCTACCAGGTATGGTAGTTTCTCAGGAGGAAGGCAAGAGCCATAGCCTGACCCGTCAACTCTTTCCTTCCCCTTTAAGGGTTTTCCATCCATTATTTTCTTGGATTTCTTTGGGATATAATCAGGAGGCCTCCTTTTCAACTGAAAAACCAGTATTCCTGAAACACAACATCCTTTGAGTCTCAGTGCCAGTGAACAAACACACAGCCCACATCTACTGGATTTGTAAATGTTCCTCAGAATTACTTTTAGCTTACAATTTCCTGACACTTCTTTCTGTAGTTATTTTAAGTTAAAACTGTTCCAAAGATTACTACTCCACAGTGGTTAAGTTAGACACTTTAGGACAAAATGTAAAATCCTTCAACTTTCTAAGGATGTATTAATATAAACACTGCTGACTGAAATAGTAAATAACTCTAAAAGCATCTATCATTAAAAGCACCTGAAAAAAAACCACTGACATTTATGTTCAATGGTTTGTTTCAATACTTTACAGGGGGTCCACATCATGGCTTACAATGGCACAAAAAATCCTTCAAAGCTTTTTAGACATACCTTTATCAGTAGGCCACTCTCTGAATATCTGCAGTGGGCACTCATCATCATCAAGAATAGTTTCTTTAGCACCTTTATCATCAGAATGCTGAGCACCAGGAGGCAGCACGACCTGGAAAAGAAGAATCATCAGTTCTCTGAGCTGTTACCAGACAATTAGAAAAGAAGACTCATGGTTGTAGCTCTTTATAAACAAACAAACAAAAATAAATCAGGAGATTTATTTATATTTCCACCTGAAATGGATTTTGCTTTCCAGGACTTTTTCTAACTCTCTTGCCTCTTGTTACACACTCACGATATATTTAAAAAGCAAAGGAAAATAAGTGACACTTAAGGTAAAAAACATCTTTAGTCAACAAAATATTCCAACTTCTCAGCTGTGAAGAAGAAAAAAAAAAAATCTGTGGAGGTGATACTTTAAAAACTGGATTATTTCTCACAAACTGGAATCAGTCTCTCATTTTGCTGATACCATTTCAGCTAGCACATGTTTCAAGTACCTTTAGTAACAGCAAGACAAGCTGCCAACAAGAATGTGGTGATACCTCCTGCACCTTTGTCTTAGCCAACCTTTACCTGCTCCAAGGACACGACTGCCCAAGTTCTTCCTTAAAATTAGATACAGCTTTAGACAGCTGAATTGCATTTCATGATTGCTTCATGCTGTCTAGTTTTAAGGAAGAACTAAAAGTGTACTTTGGGACCAAAACCACAGAGATACACATTACAATTAGAGCTTTACAAAGTAGAGAATGGGGGAGATGCTGATCCAGGAGTTCTGACTCTCCAGGAGGCAGAGCCTGGGATTTCAGGCACATTTGCATTACTGCTCCTCACCAGCCAGCAAGCACAAACCCCAGTGACAGTGCATGAGTACCTTCCAGAGTTGAATGCAAGAATAAAAATACCTTTGACTCCCTCATCCCTCATCCCAACAATGCCATTTAAATTCAGACAGTTCTATTTTAAACAAACCACGCAAAATTATTCCCAGTTCTGAACCATGACCCATGCAACACCTTCTGAAGTTTGGCTCCTGCAGCCTCAGAGAGGCTTTCCATTTATTTCTTGCCTCCTCTCCACACTTGTTTCAGCCTTAACAAAGTTCTCACAGATCCACCTCAAATGTCCTTTCATCTTCTTCCAAGCAGGAAACCAGTAGGGTTAAGAGCAAAAGTATGTGATCCAGTCATTGGCCTTTGCCTCAAACATTTTCTATGCAAAACCAGGCTAAACATAGGACTAATTAAATTATCTTTAATTAGATTTTCAAATAGACAAGATATTATAGAACAAGAAAAACATTCAAATGTGGAAACTGAAGGGAAACAGAAACACATCTACACTCAATCTTCCCAAACCACTCTTCTATTTCCCAGCTCAGATTTTTAAATCAATTATACAATCTGTGCCTGGTGTTGGGCATACTGACAGCAACAGTAAACTAAACAAGATAAAGAAGTGGGGTGACAAAAAACCTGAATTTTTTGTCCTCACAGTCCTTTTCCATTCCTCCCATCCCTCAGGAAACGTGAGCCAACACCTCACTTAAAAGTGTGTGACCTAACCTGAAGAAAGACACAAAATACCACATCTGAGCTTGTGGAGACCAGGAGGTGTAAAAATGTAATGAAGCCACCACCTGTGTTTTAGTAAATACTGCCTCAGTCTCAGTCATCACAAAGCTGAAATCCCTAGGGTGCAGAATAATGGGAGAAATGTGGGAACAAACTGAGCTGGTGATTGGGTTCTGGCTCACAGGTAAAAACTTGATTTCAATTTGAAAAATAAAAGATGCAGTAAAATATCCTTTCCTGAACTTGAATCCATACAGACTGCTGAGATCAGGCAGACATCTCCCTGATTTCTGCAGGACTACAGGAAATGGAGATGGGTAAAACCAGCTTAAAATCACAAGTTTTGGAGGCAGGATGTCAGCTGAGAACCTGCAATCTGAAACAAATTAATAACAGATACTTATAAAGAACAGACTCTGCTTCCTCATAATTGCATTCAGGAGCACATACAAACTGACATGAGCCATTCCAATCTATATTTATTCATTTAAAATGTGGTGAAACATGCAGAAAATACAAGCTAAGAGATTTAAATTAAGTCCAAGGCAATTTAGGATTTAACTTGATCTGTAGATATTACCTACCACAGGGAGCTTAAGTATTTCAGTAATATTTTCTCTTGTTTATCCCATCAAATGCCTTGGAAGTTAGCAGATCTATCCTTAGCAAAAGTTTCACACAGAGAGACCCATGCTATAATAGGTATCCAATAAGTTCTTTTTGTCATTTTCATGTTTTTAAAACAAAAAACTCTTATCGACTTCAGGTTTTAATATCATTGCTTATTCAAATACATTAATCCTAAATTTTCCTTACAAGTTGGGAACACAGGCATCTGAAAAGAGCCCCAAAACAACTAATCTTGCTAAAAAATATTTGATACCCAATTATAATAATGTCTATTTCTTAAAAAAAATAACCAAGACTCCAAACCCTAATCACCATGATCTGCATGGCTTTGCTTGACATTACAAAATCTTATGTATGCCTAAAGTAAAAAGTAAGGCCATGGTAACTAAAACAGAGTCTAATCAAGGTTATACTTTCAAGATTTTACTGGTTTGCCTCAAGTCCCAGGCAGGAATTTCTGGAACTGGGAATAAAGGTCCAGCCTGGGACAGCATGGAAGAGGGTATGAAAGTAAGGAACTAGATAACTCTTATTTACAATAAAAGTTGTTGATAGTAAGTAGTCAGAAAAATTCTTAGTGTTCACCTTTCAACAGAAACTTCAGAAGTGAGTAGACTTTATTACTGGTGTTTCTGCAGCCTTATAAAGGGCTTGTATAACTTAAAATCTGTCTTAATGATGACTTAAAATCTGTCTGTGTGCTGCTTAAGTCTTCTTTGAAGACACTTCACTTTGCCCCCAGCAAAACATTTAAAAATCCCAACCAACAGGAAACTAAAGTTACAGAGTTTAGTGCTTTAAACCCATCAAAAAGTAAAAACTAAGAACATGTGGAAGATGGATTTTCTATAGAACAGTGTAAAGGATCAGAAGAAGAGGGGTAAAGGAGCACCAATGACACCCATCTGGCACTATGGTGCTGAGTTTCCAAACCAGAAAGCAATGAGGAAAGACACATGAAGCTAAAGCTAGGATATTGTCATGTTTCAAGCCACAAAAGCAACTTCCTAGAATATTTGGCAAAAAGTACATTGTAAAATTAGTTTAAAAATACCTAACTTCATGAAAAAAAAAAAAAAAGGAAGGATTCTAATGCTGAAACTCAAGCACGCTATCAGCAGAAGTATTGAGGAAGTCCAAGTAGATTTTAGCCAACTGCTGTGACTTACAGGGAGCAAACCAGTAAAGTCTTCTACATTTAAAGCCATATATAATAAATAAATAAATAAATAAGACCTGCTATTAGCCAATGAAGACCACTCACATATTTCACACCTTATAATTTATGCCATTACAGAGACCTCCTACATCAAGAAGATGCCTTGCTCAGAAAGGCAAAATATTTTCCAAAAATGCTTTCCAGAAAACTCATTTAAATCAATTTGCTTCACAGCAAAGACTTTGTCAGTCTTTGACAAGATCAAAGCAACATTCCTCAGACTATTTTCTACATTAAATATCCCTATACAAGATCAGAGAACCAGGGGAAGGGAGGGAGAACACCTCCACAACCATGACTTGCAATAGTTTCCCTGGCAAGTGTGCCATCAGTTCAATAAATTCCCTAAGTCAGAAATATTTCATAATTCATCACAACAACCCTCCACCTTTTAATTAAGCAGAATTAATGCCAAACCATCTTCAAAATTTAGTTACAATAGCTCTGCTGTAGCCCACAACTCTCCCAAATCAGCAGAAAAAGGAGCATGCCAGCCACTCAGTAAGTTCAATGAGTGAGAATCATGAACTTCATTTATTGACCCCACAAATATAAAGGCAGCCATCATAATAAAAACTACACTTAAAAAATAGTTCACAGACAAAACTGGGAATCAATTTTTGTGTGGCATAAAACCACACCAATTACTTACGAAATTATTCTCTAATAAAAACCTTTATGTAATTTTACTGAAGTGAAATAAACTTTCATAGCTGGAACTCCAATTACCGGTTAATAAAAATAAGGCTAAAAATGTCCAGAACTTCATTAAAAATATATCTAGAACTAAGACAAAACTCTAATATTAGTTCACTGTTAGGCAACTACAAAAGCACTACCACCAGAAGGTTTTCTAATCACTAATTAGGACAACATAAGAGCAACAGGTCTATTCCCAGCTGATCAAAACACTAGAGGCTGCAAGCACAGCAAAAGCAGACACTAAGGTTACTCAAAGATATATTAAAAAAAAAAAATTGGGAAGCAATTTGAAGACCCAGGATATATTCACATCCTTTAGCACAGCTACAGCACGCAGGGAACAAGAAAATGAAATTCCTTACTCTTTTCCAGTAGCATCTTAAGCACTGGAGAAGGGGCAGAGAACACAGTATGATGAGACACAAACATTTTTTCTTTTCTTTCATCATTTTAAAGGGCAACAAATCCAAGTTTATTAGGCAAACAATAGCAATCAAAGACTGGACTCAACCAAGAATCTATATTTTTAAAGGACACTACTCTCCTTCAGATGATGATATGGACAGATGTTTGCAACCTTTGATCAGGACTGCCCAGGAGACTTTTGATAAAGCCACAACCCTAAGGAAGAAAAAATTCTACACAATTCATTTAGAACTCCTGAAATAATTAACTTCTGAAAACCAAATGTGAGGTTCACTTAAATGTTTCATCTTCTCTGCTGTGTAATGAGGGTGCACAAGGCAGCAGCATATAACACAGCCCTTTTCTCATGGACTTTGGGCTCAGCAGTTTTGCCTCTGAGCAGACAAACAGTTGAGGGGGAATAGTTTTGTGCACAAACAGCACAAATGTAGGCATCCACAGGATTAACTACGGGTTTACACAGCTGAGAAACATAAGCAACACTCAGTGGTATAAAACCACAATGCCAAAACACAAAAACATGTTACTTTCATTACTAATGTTTATCTAAGTAGTTCATCCTTCAGCAACACTGGAAGATTGAGTTTTTAAAAACAAAACCCCTGACAAATCACTTCAGAATTCCTGAGGTTTAGATTTAAAATAATAATAAAATATTATAACAAGTATAAATATAACAAACAACAACAAAACAATGACAATAAGTTGCAGAACTAATAATAATAACTAGTTGCAGAACTAATAACAATAATAACTAGTTGCAGAACTACCAGATTCTTTTGATTTAGTCTTAAAATTACTGCAAGGAACAAAATCAAATATGAAGCATGAGAAGTAACTCACTTACACGAGCAATACAATAATCCTTGGGATTTTCCTTCTCCAGACCATATTTTTCTAGAGCTTCAATAACTGCAAAGTCTGCAGTATCCGTAGTGGACAGGAGGATTGTCTTGTATGGGATATTTGGCTTTAAGCTGTCTGCATAAATTCTCAGTGTCCCACCTTGGAAAGAAAGTTTCATTAAAATGCTAGCAGAGGATAAAACCAGCCATGCAGCCATTTATTCTATTTCTAAACAAAAAGAAGAATATTCAGAAATCGTTTAGTCAACAAGATTAAAGAGCATAAGAAACATCCCTGAAATAAATTTGGTTTTCCCTTGGTAAAAACCTCCTTTGACGCTTTCCTCATTTCTCTAAGCAAGTATTTTCTCCAATATTTTCACCATTCTTGGTGTTACTTGAAGTAAAAATGAAACAGTGGCAATGACTGGGTGAAGAACTGACCTTTCCCATCTTTACAGAAAGTTTGTCCTGACCTTTAAGATTCTCTCCTCTCTTTAAAAAAAGTTATAATTAAGGTTTTCTCTCACATCTATTTTCTACACCTCTAACTCCTTTCTTCACTCCTCTTCCATGAACAGAACACATCATTTGATGTTTTAACAGTACTAACACATCTTCATCCATTTATTTAATGCTGATTTTTACATAACCACTGCCATCTTTATCCCTACCCCCAAGAATGGGAAAGACTTTTTATTCACAAGATCTATCAGAACCTTTTGTGCAGACCTGAACAAGCAGTCCTTGCCATCTTCTATTTGTGCTACCAACTGTGCTTTTCCATTCAGATCACTCAGCTTGCTCTTGGTAAAATGAATAAATGAATGACATTTATTTCAGAAGACTTCCTCACTCTGTCAGTTGAAGAAGTCTAATTCTGTCTTTCTTCCTGTCCTGCTTTAGCACTCTTAGCAAGATCAATAAGCAGCTTCTCTCCTCTCAATTTGCCCATCACTGCAAGCTTTGATTTGCACCCCTGGCAGAACACATCCCTACAGAACCTCACGGATACCTGCACCACAGGTAAATCAGCCCCCAGGGACAAAAAAATGTTGGAGAAGCCAAATTCACAGGAGTTGCCATCCTTAAAAAAAGACATTTTTGGGTAACCAGCTTGGTGTCTACAAGTGAAGCAGAAGAACTGGAAGCACCTGAGTCTGGTCTGCCATCAGAACTGCGGAACTCCTGCATCCTCTTCTCCAGCTTCTGCTGTCGCCGCCGTTTCATGACCACCTCAGGGTTGGAAATGGTGCGGGTGAAGCTGGTCTCTGGCATGTCCTTGTAAACCTCAGCTGCCAGGCGAGAGTTCTCACTGCCAAGGTAAAGAAAAAAAGTCACCTTCTCCTCACTTCCACGAAGGATAAAAAGGGAGGAGAATCCACGCACGCGGACGGATCGGTTCGGCTGCTCCGAGATGAACTTCACTTTTGTGAGGATTAAAGGCTACTCCTGCTCACCTGAACTAGACAACAACCAAGTGAAGTACTGAAGGTTGCTCATTTTCAAAAGAAAGAGGCCTTCCACCTCTTAGAAAAAATTAAAAAAAAGCTTTAAATAAATTTTACATTATACCCTTATTTTTCTTCTGATTTATAGTATTCCAGATCGTGTGGAAATAGTTAGGATGTGCTTGCAAGCTCCTGTTTAGTCTTCTGCTAATGCACATAAATACAGCTCCTTTTTTCATTTGAAAAAACTAAGATCAAGCTAAGTAACAGCACAGAATGCTGGAAAGATCATGCTGACATCTGAACATTGATAACCAAGCAGAGCAGTACTTCACATATGAAAAAGAAATAAGTACTCATGAAAAGAAAAAAAAAATTCAACGTGGGCAGCTAAATCCTCTATTATACGTCACCCAGTCAACTAAGTAATTCCCTCTGAAAATATTTCAACTTTGTCTGAAAATCTGCTATCAGTGAATAAGTTTTCATCATTTGTTATGTTAAAAATCCACCACTGATGTGGTTTTTTTGCTGGTGTATTACATATAAAGCCTATAGAATCTGGTAGAGAGACAAAATTTAACTTAAGATAGACTTTTCTCAGCTCCTAGTTCTACATACACTTAATGACATCTGCCTCCTGTTCTCCAGCTTTCTGTACCAGGCTTAGCAGATGTCCTGCCTTGACTCCATGAACAGGGCACAGCAGACTGGGGAGCAAGAGCTGAAGAACCTAGAAAATTGGCCACCAAAATACACTTCAAGAGAAAACCAAGCTGACAGTCAAGTCAAATGCACTCATTTTTCTGGCCAAAGCCAGAACCAAAGAATGGGTTTATTCCTCTCCCACTATAAGAGTAAATGCCCAAAAACAAACAAGGTGGGGAAAGTCCATGCCACCAAGCACGTGTCTATTTCTGTACAAGGACAAAGAGGTGGGAAAAAAGTTTATTCCATGGTCTGAAAACAAACCTTGCCCAACATGTCCATACAAACCACAGGAACTGCCACCAGGTCTGTTGGTTACAATGCCACTGCACCCCTGTCAGCTGTTGCTTTTCAAAGCAACAACTTACTTGGTAGGAAAGGGGAATCCTTGAAAAATCAGATGTAGGTTATACAAACTGATCAAAGTTTAAAACACTCACATATCATCCCCATGGAGAAGTCTCTCATCTTTATCTGATGCTTGTCGCAGCGCCTCCTTTTCACGCCTCTTTTTTTCTTTTTTCTCTTTTTTTGAGAGTGTTCTTTTGAAATTTTGAATTACTCCTTCTTTTTCTTGTTTTTCAGGGCCATTACTTTGAGCCTTCTGAAACAAATCAGTTTAAAACAGCTTCCATCATTTTTTGGTCCAATGAAAAGTTAGTATGGGTTTTAACATTCCAGGTAAATGGGATTAAGATGCAGCATCACTAACACAAAAAAAATACCCCAGGCAACACCACACAGGGATGGGACTAACACTCTCCTGAATAACACAGAAGGCAAAATTAATTGCATTCTCTAAAGCAGGTAGAAACTAGTCAAGCATCTTGTACCCAAAGAAAGCAAAGGAACAAGAGAATTTTACTTGAATAATGCCTGCTTGGCCTCCAAGATTAACTCGAGTCTGCAAAACAAATTTCTGCTTCCCAGTAAAAGTACTTCACAAAGTAACACTTCACTTAATCTCTTTTCAAGACAACTGCGTTGGAGCATCAGATAAGAATAAATAGCAGAAGGAAAACATTATAAAGGACATTTCCTCCATGGTGTGTTTTTCCAAGCTGTCCTTCCAGTGTTCCCCAATTCCTGCCTCTTGCATATACGAAATACCTGTAGCCCCAGGCTCATTTGCTTCTGCAGAGGAAATAATACAAGATAAGAGGAAGAAGATGCAGGAGGTTTTGCTTCTATCAGGAAGTGAAGAACACAGAGAAGGAAGGTTACTGAATTCAATGAAAAGGAATAGTAAGGCTGGTAGGTGTAATACATCATTCATTTTCTCTCCCCTCCTCTAACATGTATAGAACTTGTAGCCAAAAGCACGGAGTAAGAACAGCTCACGTACCTATACTGAAAGAACTTTAAAAAATAAATATAGACAAAATAAATTTAATGCTCAGTCCAAGATGAAAAACTTATCTGAAGATAGCCCATACTGAACAACATGTTTTCCATAGATACAGGCATCCACATTAGAGAAAAAAAAAAAAAAAAATATATATATATATATATATGACTTCAAGAGCCAAAGTCTGATCTAATTCAATGACTACTACAAACAAACAACTTTGACTGATGTTTGTATGTTCTTCATTTTGCATTTGGAAGGGAAAAAACCAAACCCAAACCCAACGAAAAAAAAGGAGCCCTTCCCCAAAATGAAAGAGGCTCCCATCAGTTTTGATAAGAAACAGAATGTAGCCTAGGGAAGTTACAATTTTTAGTTATTTATCTGTCTGGCATCCCTTTTAAAGGCCCAGCAAGAGAGAGCATTACCTCCTAGGTGGTTGGCATCATCTACTATTTGAGGAAATATTTAATTTATCATAATAGAACAAAGCAGGCTCTAAGTTCTCTGGGTATAACATGCTGCAGGAGACAGCTACACGGATCAAAGGATCAGAAACCATCTGAAAGATCACAAAAATGCTGGGTTGCAGAGATGCTTTTTAAGTACTTAAGACGACTTGCTCCAGATATCAAAGGTCAGCAGCAGCAGTTGTTTTCAAGCAACTGAAAAGCAGAAATTATGTTTTGCTATATAAGCAAGTCCCACACATTTCAAAACTGCTGTTACCACCAGCATCCTCCTTCACAACTCACCTTTGGAGGAACTGTATCATTTTCATTCTTGAGAACAAATCTCCCCTCTCGATCATCTTTGTTCCAGTTTAATTGTACAACAAGAGGCTTCTCATCAACATCTAATCTTCTTTCTTCTTCAAAAAAATGAAAAGCAGTAACAGTTACTTGGCATCTCAGCAAAGATCTTTAGAAACAAGTTATGCTCTTGAAAAGCCCAAAGGTTTGCTGAACAGTGCACACTGGTTGATGTTTCCCTGTTAAGAACAGCAAGACTGGGGACATAAAAATATACATCTTCTTTCCAGCAACCAACCTAAATATATTCCCTCTACCTACACAAACTAAAGGCCCACATGAAGTGGTCTTGCATATCTCCTTTAACAGCTAAAATGTTTCAAACTTTCTAACTGCATGAGACTTCCAAATACTCATTTTCCTTATTTGAAATTTAACCAGTCTGATGCTGGCCCAAAATCTGCTCTTCTGGAAAGACTGCACAGACCCAAATTGGGTTGTTTAAAAAAAAAAAAAAAAATTATGCAAATATACTAAACAAATTTTTCATTTGGTGTGTTTAGTGTACTATATCTATCTTAAGTAGATGAAAAAAGTCTGGTTTAAAAAATCCAACAAGTTTTGCCATTTGATTTCCTTTCTAGTGGAGAGACAGTACATAAGCATAACAAAGCTGTGATGTTACATTTTATTTAATGAGTGACACTCCTACTGAATGAGATACCTCTCATCAACTATGCTCTCAACATCAGGAAAGCAGCTATTTCATTTGGCTACAGCACTAACAGATTTTTAAAGGAACCTAAGCAGAAAAAACATACTATTCATTGCTTACATTAATGAAGACACACACTTTTCCCTAATCCCATATAATTCACATCAAGTCATCATTTGTATACCATGTCAAGTGACATGTATCCCAGTAAATTAAATGAACTAAGCTAAATTATTTTCAGTCTTTCAAAAGCATAATTTAAAGGAGTTGAACCACTTGTGTAAGCTTCCAGAGCAGGAAAAAAGCAAAAAGCCCAACGAAAAGCTACTTTCCCCTATTCCTGTTTCTCCCACCACTACTACACACACCTTCCAACCTGAAGTTTTCCACAGGGGTGGGGAGAGAAAAATGTTAGCAGCATCCAAACACTCTTTAGATATCCCAGGCTCTTCACAGGTAAGGTGAAAGGCTCAGCTTAAAAAACACAATGGCTTCAAACAATATTCTGCTGAACTTCTCCCCATGCAGCAGTAAAGGAGCAGAGATGATAATGCCACCCACCCCATCCTGAAAAGTGATGCCCACAAGATGCAGGCACTGAGGATGTACTCTGAAGTGCTCCACTTTAACCCCTCTGCCACTTGAAATGTGGGTTTTACCTCCTAACCCTAAAAACAGCAACTCTCTCAAGTGCCAACAAATTAACAGGAGGTCAAGCACAGCATTTCATGGATCATAATCACAGCTTCCATAAATTGTAGGCACTGACACTTTCAAATACCACTCCCCCAGGGAGCAACTCAGGAACAAAACAACCCAAATCTCAGGTAGGTGAGAAGCTGGGGGCAAAGAGGAACTTTGGGGGGACTTTGTGACTGAACACTCACCTCCACTGACATGCACCTCGTAAAGTGAGTATTTAGGGGATGACAACATCCTCATATCAGGTCGAAACTTCTCTGCAAGAGTTTCTATCACATCTTGAGTTGTGGCAGTGCTGGAGACACGGATACATTTGGTTGCAAAATTCCCAGCTGCTTTGTCTTGGAAGTAGAATCTCATTACTCCATGAAACTCCAGGTCCTGTGAAGAGATAAAAATACCAATCTGAGTGCTGGGTAAGGATTATAAGGTTCAGAGTTCTTTTGCTGTTTATTAGCTACAAATATTATATGAAAATATGAGACACTCAAATATAAGACATGGGGCCAGGCCCTGGCCCAGGTTGCCCAGGGAGGTTGGGGCTGCCTCCTTCCTGGAAGTGTTCAAGGCCAGGTTGGTTGGGGCTTGGAGCAACCTGGTTGGATCTAGATGATCTTTAAGGTCCTTTCCAACCCAAACCATGCTATGATTCTATGATCACAGTGGCTTCCAAAATTTTGAGGACAGAAAAATTTCCTGACTCGGACATCATAAACTTGAACAAGAACATGCTATCAGAAGAAATTAAGTAATCTGTGATTCTAGCAATACTTAAAAAATTACTATTTAAATATTCAAATTTACAACTATTGCCAGGTTTACCTGCAGGAGAATCAATAAAACTTTTTTTTTTCCAATACACTCTGTTACCCAGAGCATGGTCCTGTACCCCATGTAAGAGTGCAGGCTGAACATACTCAAGGACCAGCAAAGTGTCTCAAAGAGAATCACAGAACATCTTTGGTTGGCAGAGATCTCCAAGCCCATCCAGTCCAACCTCTGACCATCACTCTGAGTTCACCACTAAACCATGGCCCTAAGGACCAGGTCCACACACTGTTTAAACACCTCTGGGGCTGATGACTCCATCACTGCCCTGGGCAGACTGTTCCCATGCCTGACAACCCTTTCAGGGAAAAAAAAATGTTTCCTAACATCCAGCCTAAACCTCTCCCAGCACAGCTTGTAACAGAGCAGCTTTCTGTCACAGCAGTCCTGAGCATCAGCTTTTTTCTCCTCTTTCCCCCCCCTTCAGGCTCTCCTCTCTTCATTTTGCCATCTCTTTGGCCCATAAACAGCCTGTTCAGGAAGCTCAAGCCTTTGTTGGTTTTATTTTAGATTTTCAGAAGGGTTACTCTTTGGTCCAGCTTCCTGAGCACTCCTGCAGACAAGTTCCAGCACTAAAGTGAAAAGCTGCAACATCCATCTGTTCAAATTCCTGGAAATTCCCATCCTTAGGTGTTTGCCTTTGCCAGCAGAGTCCTGTCCTCCAAACTGCAGGAGGACACTGCCTGCTCACTCAAACCCATGAGCAGTCTCAACACCAGACTCCAAATTCCCATTTTTGTTCCTCAGTGGTCCCCACCTGGATGACTCCTGCCCCTTCCCTAAATCCCAGCACTCCTGGGGCAGACTGTTTGTCCCAGGGCATTCTCCTCACATTCTAGTGAGCTATTCAATCAACATTTTCTGCCTCTAATAACTTGCTTTCATGTTGTCCATTTGTTCTCTAAACGCTTCCCTTCTTCCAAACCTTTCCAAGATTTCCCAGCAATGAACACAGATGCAAACCAAAGGTTTTCTGCTATCACTTTATCTTCTGAAAGTTTCTTTTTCAAAGTGAGAAGCTCCTGGCCTTGCAGCTCATGGTATCTTTGCTACAATGAGCATGCTGAAAAAGAGTTTTTCCAAAAATTTATTCTTCAATTTTGTTGTTGTTGTTTTGTTCTGTCTTATGCTTCATGTTCTACTCGCCAGATTTTCTATCCTGACTTGGATACCACTTCAGCTTTCTAGTAAGGATCTTTGCCTGATGTTCAGCCATGCCAGCTTCCTTTCACACTTCCCTAGATAGTTGGCATGCTTTTGGTCTGTACCTCCAGCATGGCATCTTTAATTCTTGGCAGGTGGAAAGTACTCTGCTGCTGGTTGCCTCTTTTAGCTTGAACAAGCTGCCCTACTATAGCTATGCTGTATTTCCAAGCCAGCTGGAAAACTCTGCCATTCCTGCAAGAAAACTGAATCTCAGCATCTTCTAATCTCCACCACAAGAGCCTTCTCACAGGTAGCACTTCAGCCACATCCTACACCCTTTCAGACCAGTTTAAATGATTCCTTCTTCTGCCAATACTCCTCAACCATGATGCTTCACAAAACAGCCACAGCTATTTTGATATTCACATTTTAATCCACTTGTTTGGCGGCTGCAGAGATGACACATGAGATTTTGCAGAGGCACCATGCAGCACAATCATCTCTCATTTATAACTTTTTTGCCTTTCCCACCAGCTGTTCCTCACCACCATCTCAAGGTGCTGCTGAAGCAAGAATTGAGAGACCATGAGCACACTGCAAATCTCTTTTTTCCAGAAGTCCTGTGTGAGATCCTACACACAGCTAAAGAGGCAGTTGATTTTTTATTTTAAATAGAGATTATTTCACTGAGAACACTCTCCACAGTCTGTCAGACACACTTTTAATCCTATAGATGTTATTAATTCTCTACAGCACAGCAGTACTGGCAGAGACTCAAGAGCAAAGAAGTGTAACATAGATCCATCCAGAGAAGTTACTTACTAGGCAGTTACTACTGCTTGAAAGCAATAACCATTAATAATCAGGGTTGACTCTCATTTGCAGTCATGTTATACAGAAATGCAAATAAAGAGAGGTAGAGATGAGTGTCCCAAGCTTCAGTCTCTGATTACAGAGGCTGGCTACACACACACAGGAAAGCTGGTACCAGTTATGGAAGTCTGAGGTACTTAATACTTCACTTATTTGGAAATCCCCAGAAAAAAACAGCTCTTCTTTCTTCCAACAATCCCACTCTTTTTTAGACAAGGAGAACACTGTCAAAAAGGACTATGAAAAACAAGTGCAGAGATAAAAAGGATGTGCTGAGGTATGGAACAATTCTGCAACATGGCACAATGGGATCTGTAGCAGGGAAGCCTGGGCTTCCTGGAGAATCAACCTGCAAAAAAAGCAGGAATATCCGGGATTATCCAGGAACAGTAATCCACAGCCAGACTCACCTCTGAGAAAGGAAAACCCCTCCTTTCAAGTGCCAGAGGAGGTGATGAGGGAATCCTACCCCAGCATGTAGGATGCAGTGATGAATGAGATGAGGATCACCTTTCCCAGAAGCCAAAAAAAGAATACTTGTAGGATTTCCAACCAATAGCAACCACAAAGCAATATATACTTCACCACTTAAGCACATTACACATTATCCATCTGGTAAACTATTCAGTCTCCTGACCAGCAGAGAATTTACAAGTTTCCCTTCAGAAATCCTCATCTGTAACCCCTCTGATTATCTCAGATCTCTTTTAGCTGCATTGATAACACTGCCTTGCAAGCAGCATTCTGCATGACTGCATCCAGAAAACACCAAAAGCCAGCTTTAAGAATGTCAAATCTTCCTTTCTGCTCCATTTCAAATTCTCCAGGCAAAATCCTCCAGCAGACTAACTCTAAACTGGGATTATTATTCAGGTACACGTACTTCTTGCTCAGGGGTTTTGCTAATAGAATATAAATCACAATATAAACCAACCCCCAGAGTGCAACAATTAGAATTAAAGCAAATACAAGTTGCTTTCAAAGGAATCCAGGTCACAATATTGAAGAGGTCAGCACAACAGCAGAATTATCAGCAAAGGATATTCTGAAACATTCACCTAATGCCTTTGTATCTGGTCTGGTGTCAGGCTACAGAGCAAAATGGAATTGCTTCCCAAAAGCCATTCACTGTGCAACACATCCATGCAATTCTAATGTATACAATATTAAAAAAAAAAAAAAAAAAAAAAAAAAAAAAGTCCTGCAAGACTTTAAAGCCCAAGCATATTAAATCACTATTGGAGTAAGCACTGAAACTACACAAGGGTCAGGTTCCTAGCATACATTCCCAGCAGTGAATTCTCAACTTGAAACTAAAGGATTGACAGTACTTTTGTACTCAGACTCTTCAGACAGCTAGGAAAAAGGAATTCCAAATGGTCTTAAAAAAACCAACCCAAAACAATTCCTGTTAACAACCATAAACTGTCTTTCATGTAGTAAAAAAAACCAATATTCTGGCTAGCTTACAGATTTTCAGATACCTTCAAAAAACACAGCTTTGAGATGATGACAAAATCCCCTGAATGTTTCCAAGAGAAGAGAGGAAGAACAATCCAGATGAACAAACAGTTCCTTTAAAAATCATTTTCATCAGCTTTACTTCCTCTTCCAAACCTCTGACACCTGGATACACAAAGCCTTTCCACCCCAAAATGACTCATTCTGCCACCACAACTGATATGCACACACCAGGATGTTCACAGAAGCAGAACCTGAGCTTTCTACCAGGGAGAATTATCAACAACCCCCCCACGGGGAGCAAAACTCAATGAAACCCCCTCTTTTATTTTCCTGAAGAATCTTAACAACCAGCTCCACTGACAGAAAAACCTCAAGATCAAGAAACAAGAGGTACTACAAATATCTTTGTAATATAAAAGAATATTATAAATAATATAAAAAAGTCAAATCAGTGCAAAATCCACTACAGCATTTGCCATGAGATACAAATAAAATCTTAAACTAAATTCATGTATATAAATGTAACTAACACATAGCCTCAAAAAGGATTTACTGTCATAAATGGGAACCTTGAATTCTCACTGATGTAAATATTCTACATCTGCCCACCTAGCAAGACTGATCAATACTGTAATTCTTGGGATGAAACCAACATTCCTGTGATCTTGAGTATCTTCCTGGCCAGTTAAACCTCACAGCTCAAAAAATTCAACCTCAGAACAGACCCATCTACATGAGGCAGATAAAGCAGAATGTTTCCTGATGACTTCAAAATGAATAAAGTTTATTTTGGACTTGTACTTTGCCAAAGCTACCAGATTTTGTATGGCCATCAACCATGCTTCATGCTAGAAACACTTCAGTTTTCATCACCTTTTACAAAAGATATAAATGCACAAGTAACGTAAGTGTCTTCAAGCAAGACTGATGACTCTGGAGGCAGCTACCATTCAAAATAAAACCCCAAGGTGCTTCCCCCAAGCACTACAGGCTCAACCTTCTCCCTCTCATTTTCAAACCTACACTAAATGACTGGGAAAAAACCTTCACAGTATCTGTAACACACAGCAACTCTCTGCTACCAGCAGGATATTTTTTATTAAGCTGCAGTGGACAGCATCGTTTAACCTTTGATAACTAATGAGACAAAATGTAGTTGTTATTACAAAACAAAAATTTAGTTAGCTGAAGAGTTAACTGAAAAAGAGTTAACTGAAAAACTATTTTCAACAATTGGCACTCCCAACAGTTCTGTAATTATTTAATAATTCATTATACTAGACTGCTTAAACTCAAAATGTAGCAAATAAAGCTACAGGAGATTACATCCCAACCTCTTGATTAAATCAGAGTCCCTTTTATAAACTGTTTTCACCCAAATTCTTCATATTACAGACTGTGTTTATGACTGTTCCTTTTAAAACTGGGGAAGAACAACACATGATTGCAACCACCTCAAATAAAAACACAGCAGGAAAATTCAAAGGGGAAGGATGAAAGTTCACTGGCATTGCTACTTGCCAACAACCTGCAGAGCTGCAACCCCTGCATTTAAAATATTTAAAACCCCACAAAAAAGCCTGCCCTGCCTCCAGCATTCAGTGGCAGCTCCAGCCACTCCAAGTCCTGCAGAAAGCCCTTCCCCATCCCAAGCCACCCATTCCCACCTCCTCCCTTCTGTTCCATCCTGCAGATGGGCAGCAGCTCCCATCAGGGCAGCTCACTCATTCCCAGAGGGAATTCTCTTTGCCCCACTCCCCCCAATGAAGCAGCAGCTGGCCGGGCTGGCAGATACTGAATATAAAATACTGAATTTCAACAGATGCAACTCTCCTCCTGACACCTTGGAGGAACCCCAAACCACCAACTTCTGCCCAGCTAGCCAGGCACTGCATTCCCACTTCTGGATTAGCAGGGCTCACACACCCTGCACAAAGATTTTTCCAGCATCACAAGCCAGCAGGTCCTTCCTTTATTTTTTTTTTTTTTTGTTGATTGTTTCAGGCTGTGCTGGCTTGCCTTGCCATGAATCTTTTGCACAAGCACCAAAAAGGGAGCAGAAATGCAGCACCCAGCAGCTCCTCTCTCCATCCCCAGGGGATTGCTCTCTCTTTCCCAGCCACCCAAATGCCTGGGATCCCCAGGAGCAGTGGCTCTGGTTAACCTGACAGCACCCAGACAAGACTTCAGGCTGGATCTGTCCTCTCAAACCATGTTTATCTGCCTCTGAAGGAGCAGTGGAACAGCAGAGCAATAAGCCCTTCCTACAGCAGGCACAATTCCTGCTGCCCAAGGGGGATTTTCAAGCTAAGAAGCAAAGTTGCATTCTCACAAATGTGAAAAAGTGGAGATCTGACTGGTGGGTTGGGTTCTTCCAGGGAAAAGCAGTTCCAGCTCATCTATACAGTGGCATCAGCAACAAAAAACTCTCCTAAGGATGCTGACACAGAGAGGGGAGAACTTTATCCTAAAAGGAACAGTCCTGGTGAGCAAAGTGGAACAGGAAAGGCAAAACTCTCATATTTTAAAGACTCCTACCATCAACACATGACATTAGGAAAAAGAAACAACTTCTAAACTCGAGTTTGGGACTAAAGAATATTGGAGGTTTAAGGGCATTTCCCTGACAGGCATGCTGCAAGAGTTGTTGGATCTTTGAGTGACACCATTTCTCTACAACTGAAAAACAACCACCCAAACCATATTGTTTCCTGTAGAATAAAGGAGTGGAGGAGCTTGCAAAGAATCTTCTTAAATACATAAAAAATGACAGTACAACTAGTTTTCAGCATAACCAGTGAAACCACTAAAACCTGAAAATGTAATTTTTTACTCAAGCAGCAACAGAAATGCTGAGCTACTTGTGATGAAAGCTCCATTACTGAAACAAGCATCTCCACCAGCAAACCCAAGAAGCCTTTTTTCTCATTGTCCTTCCCAAAGCTGCCCTCAGTTTTATTACAGGCAGCACAAATCAGATTTTTCCTAACTTTTTTTCCCCCCCATGTGGACTGGTGAGTGTCCAGAAGCACACACACCACAGCCTCTCTCTTCCTCAGGGAAACTTAATCTGATCTCTTATCTCTAGCTGAGCCCTTGCTGCTGCAACTTCACACTCCTGAGATGAGCTGGAGGTTCAGCCTTACAACCCACAGATCAATTAAAAACTCCCATTTGTAAAGTTGGTCCCCCCCTGAGAGGCTGACACCAACCAATGCAGCTCACAAACTACCATCTGACAAAGTGTTCCTTTTTATTTACATGTTATACATAACCTGTATGGGGGAAATAAAAGAAATAAGTCTCATTGCATGGCAAGAAAAAAGAAAGAAAAAAAAAAAGTGACAGCCCCCCAGCTGTCTGGATTTATTTCTTGTAATAAATAAATTTATCTATTACATAAATAAATGTACAGAGTTTCTACTATTTTAGTGTGAGGCTTTAGTATGATGCAACTGAGTATCAAATGAAGCCACAAAAATATGGTTATTCCTACACAATGCAACCAGGGGTGAGGTCACATTTCTTTTTCTGCTGACCCAGAAGAGGAAAGACTGACCCAACTCTTCTACTCTACAATAACAGATCTGATTGTGGGACATCAGTTTTTCTCTCCCCTGGGACGAGCTGGACTCTGCACCACAGAGGGTTAAGACACCCACAGCTACACTGCCTGCACCAGAAAAACTGGGATGCTACCTGATACCCAGATAATTAGTCAGGAGTTTAAAGCAGGAATGCTAACAAGCCTCCCAGGAAACAAGCACCTGATTCTCCTGGAGCAGACAAACTGCATCTAGGAGTCTACTTGAAAAAAAATTTTGAAAAGGCTTTACCAAAAAAAAAAAAAACAAACCAACCCAAAACAACACCACAAACCCTAAAATCAAACAATAAAAAAATCAAAACCCACACAACACCAAAATGCACCTAGACCCTTACCTTGCCTTAACACAAAATCTATTCCTGAGTGGATCCAAATATACTATGAGATGGGGCAGACTCAATTTAAAGTATTTTTAAAAGAGGAAAGTGTTTATTGCTTTTCTGGGAGATCTTAGTGTAGTTATGGCTATGAAGAATTATCCAGCCAACAAAAAAAATATAAAAGAGGAGAACCAGGCAAGCCCATGAGGGATCACTGTGGCTGTAAATTTGGGAAGCAAGAGGTCTCAAACACCAAACCCCCTCTCCATCAGTGTTATCTTGTTTATGGCACTGTTAAAGAGCTCACTGACAATCTAACATTGCTGAAGGGTTTATAGCAGCTCAAAATCTTGCCAAAAAGCAAAGTGATGCAGAGGAATTGCACCAGACTGTTGCCAGCTTCGTTAACCTTATTATCCCTTTTATGACTTCAAGAGACACAAATACACAACATTTAAGTTTGTTTCAATTGTACAATTATTGTTGCACTGTCTTGGAATTCTGTCTGAACTCCTACATTGCAGATCTTATTGATTCAAATCCAGCATTTGAGTGGATTTCAAGAAGCTAGCCAAACAGGTTTAAAGGAATAATACCATCTCAAAATGCAGCCTAAAACACAATTCTGTTCTCACACACTATGGAAATAGGGGAAGGGACCTTTTTTGAGCTATTATTTTCCACCTGAAATACTACTTACCTTCCTCTTTCCTTATTATGACCAAAACAACCACACTGCAGGCTGTACCATCATCAGCATCTACACTATCAGCCCTGGAAAAAACCCAAAATCTGCATTGTTGGATGAAATTTAGTGAGCTGAGCTTCATCTCGAGCACACACATAGAAAGCTGACAGCCTTCTAGTCCCTTCTATCATGCAGCCAGAAAAAGAATATTCATCCACTGCCAGGACAACCACATTTACAGATAAAACCATCACCCAGTCTCAGACATGAGAAGCATTAACTGTAACCTTTCTGAACATTTAAAGGAAATCCTGGGTCCATGTGGCAGCTTCCCAACAGGAATGCCCAAAAGAAGTGGGTTTGGTCTTTTTTTAATATTTTGTCATCCAACCCCCCCTGCAGGAATTATCATTTTGAATGACTCAATTATTTTTTTATTATTTAAAGGAATCAGGTCAGTTTTTTAAATCTACAAAGCAGCTTATGAATGCCACCTCACTGGTGGTTGCCAGGACTACCAAGGACACAGATAGCTTGGAAAAAAAAAAATATCTTTATGATAGTAGTTGTAATACTTTGGTAAAATTTATCTGTCTACAGCCTTCCCTCTGCAAATCCCACTCAATCCTCTTGTATTATCTTTGGCAACAATTTCACCAAGCACTGTGCTGGGTGAATGGCATTCAGCTTCAGTTAGCTGCACTTAAAAACAATTGCTGACAAATTTAAAAAGCTCTTTCTCTGTGGTAACAGCATGCAGAGCATCTTCAGACTGACAGTGATTTTGCACTGGAAGCTTTTAATTTGTGATTTTTGAATGAAGTGATGATTTTGTTGGAAGCTTGCTTTTGACTGTTACCCTACAAATAAATTCCCCCACTTCAACAGAAAAGGCAGCTGGATGTAGAGCTAATCGTATAAACACCTTACTAAGGTACAAACACAGCAGTGATTTAGTTTTGGTTTTATCTCCTCACTGTTTTTTTCAGATTTGAAGCAGAAGATGCTGTGTAGCTCCCAACAAACCAATGCACTCCACTGGAGGTGCCCCTGCTTCGAAAGCAGAATTCCCACTCATTCCCATCTCCAATCCATCTGTTTTGCCAGCCTGGAAGCAAGTTCCTTGGCTAGAAGGTCTGTAAACAGGTTCATTTAACAAAGAAATCTCTACACCCAAACACTTTCTTCTTTTACTCACCCCCCACACCACCATTATAGCAGAACATGGAAAATGCTACTCGCATAGAATTAGAAATCACACACACACACCCCCCAAAAAAAAAGTCCCTAATTGCTGATTATTGGAAGGTTATGTCAGGGGAAAAATAACCCCAAGGGAGAGCATGACATGAAGTTAATCCATGGCCAGCAGCTGGCAGGGTTTCCCCTCTCCTGCCCACCCCCAGCTGGGTGCCATGGCAGGGGCTCCAGCACAGCCCTTGGGGTGAACTCTAATGAGCCAGCTCAGAGAGAAAAGCCCAGGAATTAATCCCAGTGCCCCAGCTTCCTTAAGAACTTCACCATGGAGTCCCAGAAAACCCAAAGCCAGCATAAAGGAGGGATTAAAAAACAAACCCAACCAACATTTGAGTGAGGAAGGGGTGAGGGGAGCACTCTGCTGCTGCTGGAAAGCCATTTAGCTAGCTTGGACTGTCAAAAGGAAATGTCATCCTCATCCTTTTCCCTTGTGTGACTATTGATACTCCAAATAAAAGGAAGAACAATAATTTACAGGATTACCTCTGAGCATCCAGAACTATGGAGTATGTCAGAGGCTGGCTGGAACAGCACCTAATGGTGATAACTTGATTATCTACTGGAATTAGCTATTTCCTCATCCCTAGCTAAACATCTAGTTCACTTTTCTAAGGCTCAACAAGCAAAACATTAGGGAAGTAACAAAGCATTTGAATGTCAGCACAAAAGGCCTACTAAAAAAGGGCTACTAAACTAAACTCAGGATGTATTTCAATACTAACTTCAATCCTAAATAACTGAGGAGAAGAGAACTCTTTGTGTCTAACACTACATGACATAGCATATCGTGTCTAAGAGCAGCACTGCATTAAAAAAAAAAATACAGCTTTCTATTGTTTCAACTAAAAATCTCTAATAACTAAAACTACCAAAGTGATATTATTTTCTACTGGAAATAACACTTCCCCCAAAGCATCCAGAGCCACTGAGTGCAGAATACAGAGCTACAACCACCAGCTGCTAACTGGGGCCTCTGAAATATTTTCTATGTCCTGGCCATAAAAGGAGAATACTGACAAGGGCTCAATTGAAGTAGCAATGGCACAAACAGTGCAGAGATTACTCAGTTGTGCCAGGAGACCTGCAGAACACTACATCAGATGTTGTCCACACACAAACACAGAATTTTACAGTCCTGAGCATCTCTAGTGTCCAGCAGAGATCACAGTAGCATCATCCAAGAAAACAGGTTAGGAGGGGAAAGTAAGCAAAATCCTTAAAAGAAAAGGAGATCTGAGGAAGGTCATAATCAAGAAAGTCACTCCAGAGATAAGATGGGTTAAATGCTTTTTTAAAAGCTCAATTAAAGCTGCTAAAAGGAACATGTAATTGTGCCACCAAGCAGTCATTAAAAGGAATAAGCACTCAAAAGCAGCTGGTAACTGTGGGACTAAGAAGCTACTCCCTCTCTCTCCATAATTGCAGTATTTTAGCTTCTGTGTTTTCTCTTTCCCTCCTAGTGCTGCTTCAGGGTCTCTTTTTCCAGGCTGAGGACAACAATGCAAATGCATCGACTGTGAGTAATCCTCAGCTCTGGTCCCAAGAGAGGAAACAGCAGTTGACCACTTGATTACATAGGAAGCTCCTCATTTCCTTTGCAGTTCCCTGCACAATAGCATAAATAAGCTAGAAAGGGTACCGTGTGGTACAAAGCATAAAGACCAATTTTGGCGACTTTGTCAGAAGGAATTTGGTGAGAAATCACCATTAGTTTTTCAAACAATGGAGCCAAGATTTATGCTCAAATTAAGGGGGGGGAAGCAAGTTGGAGTTGCTGTTTTATAATCGTTAATCTTACCCTCTCAAATAATTTTGGAGTTGAGTCTCTAATTAGATTAAGTGCTCTGTGCAAGACTATTCATGTTTTATGAAAAATTTCTATTTCCAAATAGCAGCAAGGCAACTCTTTTCCCACCCATTTCTTTCAAATGAAAAGCATCTCAAATTTCTGTTGCAACACCAGGGAAGATAAGAATCTGCCTTCACTTTTAGTGGTGATGAGGGGTTGAAAGGTGAATATGGGGTTGACTCAATGCTCAAAATTTTAGTATCCAGAGCCACTTGCTTCCTCCTCACTTAAGCACCAGAACAAATGTATTCCAACAGTTCAGCAACCAAGCTCAACCCAACCAAGCCCAACCCAACCAAGCCCAACCCAACCAAGCCCAACCCAACCAAGCCCAACCCAACCAAGCCCAACCCAACCAAGCCCAACCCAACCAAGCCCAACCCCATCATTTTCTAGTGGTTTGCTCCTTGTTTCACAGAGGGTTCCTTAGGGAAGGATGAGAAAGTTCCTAGCAGTCAGGTTGGTCAGGTCACCAGTTACAAGCTGGGTGTATGGGGCTGGGAGGAAAGAGGAACCACATAAAGACTGAAAAGCTGAATGCTGCATCCCTCACTCCACTTCCAGCCCTGGTCTGGAAGAACACACTTAAAAATAAACAATGCATTTTGTATTTATATGTTGCTCAGACTAAGCAGCAGCTTCATGTCTAGAAAGGAGAGAACAGATGGTTTCAGAGCCTACAACATACTGAACAGCTCCTTCAAGAGTTTGCTCACTCAACCTTCAGGCTTTGTACCAACATAACACAGGCTTCTCTCTCCACCACATACATGGGATGTCTTCAGCTCAACAGCTCTATGAAAGGAGACTTCTGAAAGGGTATTTTTCTCAAGGAACTCCAGTTGTGATCTCTGGATTCCTGGCACAAACCACTCGTGACCTTATGACTCTTCAGAGTGAGCAATGACCACGTTTTTAGGTGAAAACCCAAGGCTCTGGGTCTGGTGGTTACCAGCTGAATTGGTAACTTAGCTCCTGAAGATTGGGTAGAAAGTTTGCATCAAAATAGCTTGCAACATAACATGCAGGAAAGGTGATTTAAAGCTCTCTTTAATTTAATATTAACATATAAACTTTCATGCTGAGGGCTGGGGCTTTGCTTAGCTCAGTTTTAATTCCTGCTATGTTCATACTGCCTTTGGAACAGCTACAGAATTAGTAGATGAATATGACCCACGTTTCAAAGTAGTAATTGAAATTTTAATGGTAAAAATGCTCCATTGAAGTGACAAATAGCAATATTAAACATCTGGGGCCAGATAAAGAGGAGTCTTTCAAACCAGTATTCCAGTGCTTCTTCCATCAAAAATGTTCCACTCTCAGCACAGCCACATTTCCATGCAATCAACACCATCTCTACTTCCAACCAAATACATCAGATGTTTTCAAGTTCTGATATTGCAAAAAAAAAAAAACCAACAAACCTTTCTGCAGTTAAAATTAACATTTTGTAGTTAAAACTTTGTTTCTAAACACTACAAATCCCTTCGACAGCACCTGCTTTGCAGAGGTTTTCAGGCATCAGAGACCCAGACCACAATGGCAGAAATCAAACCAGAAAGGACAGTGAGGAATTCAAACCAGAAAGGACAGAGTTGTCCAGTGTGAAGAATTCAGCCAGCCAACACACCGCCCAAAATACAGTATTATGAAGCTAATAAAAATCAGGAATAAAAGCAATATTCACAATAAGCATATACAAGCAAAAATAATCCTGCATAATCCTCTCACTGCAAGTCTCTAAATTCCAATAGGTGGTACAGGTGTGGGATTCAGAAAAGAACCCGGGAGCAGAAAATAGGAAGAAAACAAGAATGGAATTTAGCTCACAACCACTTCTTTCCTGCAAATATTAGGACCTCATCCAACCTCCCCTCCCACAAGGTATCATATAAGCAGAGAATGTTCCTTCCATGTCCACTTAACTCCAAGGAGACAAAAAGGGAGCCTGAAGCCTCAAGGTGCTTCCAGTCCTAAAAGTCAGGTAAGGACAGGAGCAGAAGAATGCTGTGCTGAACTTCAAAAAGGATCTAAGTATTTCAGTATTCAAAGCATTCAAGCACATGCCTAAAGGTTCTGTCAGAGGAAGTTCTACAAGGTGGGAGTTTGGGTTTGGTTTTGTTTTTTTCCTTTGTTTTTTGTGTGGGTTTGGAGCGGTTTTTAATTCCATGGAAAAAAACACAGGCTGAAGAATGGCTGGGAGCAGCTCTGATAAAAAGGACCTTGGGGGACAGCGAGATGAAGATGATTCCGAAGCATGGGCTGGCAGCAAAGGTGGGGACATTATCAGGATTCATCTGAGGAATAAAGCTTTAGATATCAAATAAAATTATCATCCTTCTCCAGCCAGCAGACAGAAGGCCACAAGGCAGTCAGGATGCTGGAGAACCTTCTTATGGGGAGAGATGGAAAGAACTGAGTTTGTTCCTCCTGGAGAAGATTTGGTTTGGAAGAGACCCACAAAGAGCCCACAAGATCTAGGAGGCCACCAGGAAGATGCAGGAAGGGTCTTCAGAGTAGTGCATGGTAAGAGGACAGAGAATATGGACCTGAGTGTAAAGAGCAGAGGCCTTTAAACTGGACACAAGAAAAGCTTTTTCACCACTGGGACAGTCAAGTGTTGGAGGGTGCCCAGAGAGGTTGTGTAGTACCTGATCCTTTGGGGTTTTCAAGACATTCCTGGGTAAAACTCTTGAGTGGCCTCAGGGCTGACCTGGCTTTGAGTGGGAGGTTGGAGTCGAAATCTTCTGAGGTCTCTTCCAAATCTTCTAAACCAAAGGATCTTCTGATCTTGTTCAAGAGCTCCAGAGGACAGGCTAATTGATTTTCCAAGACTATTCTCCTGCAGCAAACACCAATTTTTGCACCAGCCAGCCAGGCAGATACCCTTAGTTCATACAGCTTGACCTCCAAGTACAGAGTAAGAGAGGAGAAAACCCAAAAGGAGAGCTCCAACACTGAGATGTCACAGGAGGGACTGTGACAAAAGAGGGATGAGAAAAGCTGAGGTATTTCAAGCATGACACTGGAAAATTTCACTTCAGGTTCTGAGTCGAGCTGGCAGAAATGAGAGGCAGTAAAAACCATGCAGGGGGTTCTGCTACCCACAGCAAGAGCCATTTCTCCACCTAATGCAATGCAACCAGTCCCAGATGGAAATAAACCAGAATGGGCACATGCACCACTGATCCACCTTGGATCACAGGATAATTCAGGGAGAATTCCCTGAGGAATTCTGAGGAACTTTCAGCGCAACCTCCCACCAAAAGAGAGGTCAGCCCTGAGGTCACACCAGCTTCATCCAGTCTGGTCTTCAAAACCTCCCTGGGCAACCTGTTCCACTACTTGACTATTCACTGGCATCTAAAAAGTTTTATTCTGCAGAACACATTTGTAGCTAGTGAACTCCATAATGATTTCACTTTTAATATGGATAAAGGGAACTGTAAGATTGAAAACATTTTTTTCCCCCAATATTATCAGGTGAGACACTGTACAGTGGCTCTAAAATAATTTGCTTACTCGTTTCATCAGTACAAAATACAAAGACCAGCCTCCAACTCCTTTTTCCTTTAAGAATACAAAGTGGTATTTTGTAACATGAATAGCTCATCAGGAATTCCAAGGAAAATTCTTTTAACATGCAAGTTCATTCTTCGAGGAAGATTACGCAATCAAAAAGCAACGAAGGAACAGAAAAAAGAAGACAGACACAGAGATTCAAGGCAAGGACTCAAAGGAATATTTAATAATTCAATATTCCCCACCCTCCTTAGGTTGTACATGTGCCACAGTTCAGTTCTGAAGCTCCAAACCAGCGTGTGAGTGCACCAGGAGAAGTGATTCACCACCACCATCAACCCCCATTTTTTACAACCTCTAGTTGCTACAGGGTATGTGGGGCACAGGGGGCGGGAGTGGGTGGAAATATTATGATGATTAATACTAATAATCATCATCATCACAAACTAACCACAGCAGTAAAGCTGGATATTGAGGAAAAGACCACAGAGCAACAGAACATCAGAAGAAAAACTCAGAAAGTAGGAGTGAAAGGAAAGGGAGGTGGACCAAGACAAGAGAGATGAAGAATGAAGAAACACTCACCTAATTACACCAACAGGAAACACTCACCTAATTACACCAACAGCCTCCTCTCAAGCTTTTCAGTCCCTTCACTTCCCACAGCTATACCTATATATACCCTATATACAGCAGGCAAGAGGCTCAAACAGCACCTGAACTTCAGACACTAAGAGAAGCATCTCTGCTTCAGTGTTTGTGAACAAAAAAACACCCCAAAATTAGGTAAAAAGGGCCCCAAACCCACAAAACAGTAAGAGGATCAGCCTTCCTCCTGCTCACTTAAAAAAAGTCTTATTCTTCTATCCTAAGAAAAAAAGACACATTTGTGGTTCACCTTATCAAACACCTGAGCACCCAGCACAACTTTAAATCTCTCCTTAATTTCAGCTTGGAGATAGAGTTCTTATTTTCTGAATGTAGCTGGCACACCAGGACACAGGTACTAAGTTTTATGTCACAAAAGAATCATGTCATGGACTGATTTTCTACATGGCACTGGAAAATTAGAACTGTATGAGAATGGAGATTCTGTTTATATGATACAGGTCTAAGATCTGCATCCTGAGAATCTGTCACAGCACTGACTCTAGGAAGCAGCTACACTAAAAATGAAGATTTTTCCCATTAACTGTCAATAATTTCTTGATTTAAAAATTAACAAGTAACCATTCACTCCTGCTGAGAGTGCCAGACTAACAATAATTCATAGCAAAAGCTGCATGGCTTCTATCTTCCAGTAATGAGTTATTTCCAAACCATAATCTGGAACAGATGCCACCATGTCACTGATGCCACTTTTAACACCTGGAGCATCTTTTCCTCTTTAGGAGCAACCTGATATTTAGTAGCTGCTGTCAGATAACCACTAAATATCTGAAAGATTTGTGTGTCCACAAAACTCACATGGATGAGTCCCTCCATTCAGAACTATAAAAATGTGGTACTCAGGGCCAGAAAGTTGGAAATCATCAGCATGGGCATATGGGCAATTATCAGTGAGGTTCAGCCCCCAAAAGCTACAGTCCATACTTTAAAAATATAATTAAAATTATATACAGCAGAAACTAGGAACAATAAAATTGATTAATTAGTTTTACTACTTGTCTAAGACAGGAATCACACATTTCATCTTTTGTCCTGATATTAAACTATGGTAAAACCAACACATTTGGGCCTTTAAAACTGAGCCACATAACCACACACGAATCTTGACCAACTGGAAACATCCTCTCTCCCAGGCTCTTCATTTCCAATTATTTCACCTCCACAAGGGCTTCAGCCTAAAATGTTAAGATACATAAATGTCTCAAGTTGCTAAGCAAGTTTACAGAAATAGAACATCTTTTCCCCAAAGCCAAAATTTTCAGAGGTTGTGCCGAAAACCAAGAAGGAGCAAGACCCATTTAGTCAGTAAGGCTGTAGGTGTTTTTTGCAAGTTTTTCTGTTTGAGTTCCCTCCCTAACAGAGGGAGATGGACTGATCAGAGTCAGAAATGGCAATTTCAGCACCCATTCATTTTTAAGTTGTGATCAACAACTCCTGAGCTCAGACACCCAACTCCTCCTCTCCAGCAGCAGCCAGGTTTCAGTGACCAAGCAAGAAGTTTCATGGTTGTTTCAAGAAAGATCTCAAAGAGCAGATTTTGACAACAATCAACCCCAGAACATATATATTACATGCATATATGTATTTTTATTAAAATAGGCAATGTGTATTGTTTTTAAACTAAAATTTGTTACTTACTTCAAAAATCCCAACCCTCTGGAACACACCTCAGTTTTAGGAAATATGCTTGAAATGCTCCTAATTCTGAAAATGCCATCTAAACCTTTCAATATATTTAAGCCAATTTTATTTTGCAACTCACAGCATTCAAATTTCCTATAAACTGTCTTAGATAAATACAAAATACACACGATGGTTTTGATTTATTTTTTTTAATGCGGAATAAAACGAAGAAAAAGAAGAAAATCACTTTGCAGTGGGGAGTCCATCCATGACTGTGCTCATTTCACCCTTCAAATGGCACTCTGCTTACCCAAGGAGCTGTGTTTTAAAAAGTGCTACAAACTCTGTTTTAAGGATTTTTCCCCAAAACAAATGAGTGGTCTTAAGCCCTAGCACTGGATGAGAACAGGGCTGTGTTGCTCAGGATGTGTTTGCCAGTGTGCTGGGGATGAATCCTTGCTCTCAGCATTTCTGCACAGTAGGTGTTTTTGCAGCCAGGGACATGGTTTGTGTATTTAGTGAACTCCATCTAAAGACATTTCCAGCTTTCATTTGTCATCGCTACGCTTAAAACAAAACAAACCCAACCCTAGAAAATGAACTGGTTGCTCACTTCCAAGCATTTTCTTCCCCTACAAACAACCGTATCCCATAACCTGAATTTTATTCTTATCAAGGGGCTGTCATTTCAGTGGCCCAGGGACCAAGGGCAGGTTACAATACAAACATTAATGCAGATGATTAACCGTGAACTGGAGTATTTCAAGTTTGAACAGGCTCAGATTACAAAAGCCCTGAGTAACGTGGTGTACCTTACCCAGATATTAAACCATAATTAATGAAGGCATCAGTGATACTGCCGTGCAAGGTTTCAAACACATTCTGACTCACCACCAAACAATGTAGGCTTTAACTGGGGGTATTACTCAAAAGAATCTTTGCAGCAGGATTAATGGAGCTGTAAAAATTACCCCAGAGTCAGGTCTGTCCTCCTGCTAGTGAGGGAGTATCTCACAAACCCAGATTCCTGCTTTTCCATAGGAGGGAAAAGGGATTTAGAAACACAAGGAGGGTCTCCAGCATCTTTTCCTCTCATTTAAATCACAACCAATAATCCCTCCCAGTGTGTGAGGGGGTGTGCTGGCTGCTTTTTTGTTTCTTTCCTACCGTAACCTTTTCCAGGTTTACTTGTACAAAAATGCTTTTGTTTAATAAACCAAAACCTATGCACAGTTCATACATTTGTAGTTAATCCTGTATTATCTGTACTGTGTATTTTTCATTACTCTCCCCAATGAGAAGCAAGCCTACTTTAGAAATAGGAAACAACTAACTCAAAAAAAAGGGGTTTTCTTCATTATTTTTGCAAAGCATTTGGGGATTTCTAATTGCCTCTGTATTCAGTATTCACTCTAGGAATGTTAATAAAGCATATATATTTGACTTAATTAACAGTTTATAGGTTTGAATCCTAGAAAGCTACACTTGTGGAAATGGGAAACTATTTATCAAGTCCAAAACTTAAAGTACCTCTCTGCTGAAAAGAGGCAGTCCCGTGTAGGTTTGGTATCTATGTATTTTGGAAACAAAAATAAAACCAAAGTTTAAAATGATTAAAGTTTTCCATGAAGACACATGATCTGCTTCTCATGGCATGCAGGAACCAAGCAGAAAAAAGGGACATTCTCTACTACACCTTACAAATCCACTGAGGATTTAAATCAGGGGTGACGTGGTAGTGTAGGAGAACCTGAGTGTGAGTAAATATCCCCTCATCCTGTATTTTATATTTTTAAAAGGGGCTACAGCTATACCCAATAAGAAGTTACATATGGTCAAAATAATCTCACCCTCCAGAAGCACTTTAAACAAAACCAGAAACAATCAATAGCACTTGTTTCCAAAAGTTTTTGACTGAGCCTACTTTCGAAAATTAGACCCAAAAATCACTCATTTCCTAAAAAACGTATCATATATCTTCTACCTACAGAATTATTTTAGATTGACAGCCAACCTAAGGAGAAAGTCAGTCTGCTGTGTTACTTTGTACTGGCATATATATATATATATATATATGAAAGTTCAGTAATACAAAATTAGTCTTTTTTTTATTATTATTATTATTTGAGATAGATTTCCCATATGTAAGTATCAAATTTTTGAAACAAACCAAGCACCACTTAAAATGCTGTCAACATTTAATACCACTTAAATCAGATGAACATTGGGCATGGAAGATAAGGGGGAGAAAGGGCTGGCCAAAGTTTTTGAAAGCTGAAGTAAAGAACAGACAAATTGAACTGCTGCTCTTCAGTGCTTCTGGATGTGTAAAAATGGGAAGGATCAGCTCAAAGCAACAGCAGAAAAACCCATTGCTGCCCTTTGCCATCACCAGCACCACAGAGGTGGAAGAGACTCAAAGATGGTTGGTTCCAGACTGCAGAAAATACCCAGCTGATGGCAACCAGATGGCAGTGATGGGCTAAGGCAGCCAACACTGCCAGACTGCTTTTTGTGCCTCCCAAGTGCAGAGATGGGTGAAGAAGTGGCTGCAGAATAAAATATGCATGCACACGTCATGAACTGCACATGCACAGGTAACTGTGTGCATGCACATCTAACTGTTCACCCTCTTTTATAGCTCCTGAAGTTGGAAACTTCTTCAGATTATTCAAGCATTTATCAGCCATCCAAAAAAAAAACAAAAACCCAAAACAAAAGAACCCTGTGCTCTTCAATATTTTACCAATTATTTTATCAATATATTGATACTGGTAATATATTTTACCAATTATTTTATCCATATGTTTCAATATTATTTTATATTTTTTATTATTTATAATATATTTATATTTTATTGATATTATTTTACCAATATTGTATCAATTTATTTAAGGGTATAAATGTGTGGGAAATGTTCTTCTTTCCCACTTTGCTTGCAGACTTCTGCTGGTACTGAGAATGTCATGGGATTACCTTGGAAAGAAGGGGACTGGAGCTAGGAAAAAGACCTGGGTAACAATTGCCTTGGCCATTTTGCACCAGAAACAGCCTGTTTATCCTCAGGATTTGGCTAAATTTAGCTCTACCTGCTGTGAGTACCATCCTTATAACCTTTGAGGTGCTTAGCAAGGAATTTTTCCCCTTGGTGCAAGACTCTCTTCCCAGAAGCTGAAGAATTCAGTGCAAAGATAAAGAAGGAAAAACTCTCCAAAATAAGGAAATTGTCCTTATGGTTAAAGCAGTGCAGCAAGAAAGAAAAAGAACACTTTTTTCTCCCCAGTCCCTCTGAATCAACCCCCCTGTGACAGAAAGCATCAGCAGAGGGACAAGGTGCTTAGGAATGGGTCTGATTGCAACAGCCTGGCCATGCCAAGCTCCAAAGTACACATGGCCCATGGCAGAGGCCTGGCTGATCAGTAACCTCCCCCAAAGCTCCTCACAAAGCTGTACAAACATCAGTCATGCTCCCAGGGCCTTCCTGAAGCAAGAGGATTGAATCTGAAGAGCGCTGGAAATTGCCTTTTTCCCCCCAAAAGATGGGAGCTGGGATTCTTGGGCAAGTGTGAGTCTAAAGGGCAATGTGGAAGGGAAGGTTTACTGAGAGCACTCAGTGCAGTGATAGCCAGGGATATTTCTGAGCATCCATACATGCTCCAAGGCCTGGAGGCAAATGTGGGAACCCTGCAGGTCAGACTCCAGGTAAGTGCTGGAGTTTCAATAGGATTTTACAGACTTCACTCTTCCTCCGGCAGTGGTGTTCACTGCTTTGCTTCAGGCCAGGACTGCCACACACATGGGTACAATGCTGGCTGGGTTCATCACCCACATGAAGAATGGAGATTAAGAAAGCAAAGGTTTGAAATCTGGTTCATCTCCTGTACATTTGATGCACTGAATTTTCAAAGTTTGCACTTAACCTTAGTGCAGGTGAGAAAGCAAAGTATGAAATCAAAGTATTCTGGAGCTTGTAGCAGGCTGCAAGCAGTATTTCCAGCAAGGGGAATTAGCAGCCCTTCAGAACTCCTGACACTCAAGATAATGAGCTGGCATCAGATTGTTAAGATATTTTCTTGGTTACTACTTCAGAAATTTCTACAAGGATCTGTAAGGTCATCACAGATCCTACCTTACAGGCCAACTTGAGCCAAAAGCTGTACACAGACAGGCAGAAATCAGAAGATAACAGGAAACCACATTTATCAGTGCAAATCTTGACGAAGGCTCCAGGATACAGACAATATCTCTTCTTCCACATCTTTTTTTTTTCCTGTTAAATGGCTAGAACACCTGAGACACACTTCAAACCCAGCTCAGAGATGTCTGCAGTGAATATGCCAACAGTGCATAAAATTACTTCACTGTTATCTGTTTTAATAGTAGACACACCTATCCTTATCTGCCTGAAAACACTTGGGTATAGGCACAGCAGATGAATTTACTGAAACAGCCCTTTTGCACTATGGCAACAACTAAAACACTCTTGTGATACTAGATAAAATTTCAGTATTTATGGTGACTTTATCAGAAGTATTCCAATACATCTCTCAGCCCAGAACAATGCAGGACTTTGTTACAGCATTTCACCAGTTTTTGAAGAAGGAAACAGTTATTTGGCACTTTTTTTTTTTTTAAGATTTTGATAAAGATAAAGAATTAGAATACAAAAGGCAATCATCTTAAGTAATTCCACTTCTGAGTCTCCTAACTATTTAGCAAACACTGGATCTAACAGGTAATCCACCAACACCAATTAGCTGGGCTCAGCAATGTTTGCATTAGTAAACATTGTCTTTCCACCCCAGTTTTCAAATTATTTCCCTTTTCCTGATATGAAAACAACGAAGAAAGAATAAATACAGTAAGTGTTATGGAACTCCTCTTACAACTTCCATTCTTTCTACATTGAAAATAAAGAGTAGTCAGGTTCAGTAGTGAGCAGTTCAGCTATCTTAAATGGAAACAACTTTGATGTTTCCTAACAAACCAAGCTTGGATATAATCCAGACACAGTAAATATTGTCAAACTACACCTGAAATGTGGATACAAGACAGATTTATCCAGATCTCTCAACATAAAAGTAATGATGTTAAAAAGACTAAAAGCTATCCAAACCAAAACCTGACACAAAGTAGTTTGTTCCCACCTAAATGTTTTCTTGCCCAGGAGTACATCACTGACAGCCAACCCTGAAGGAACATGGAGGAACTGATATTACTAAATTTGAGAACAACCAAATAGTTTAAGGGCTCTATTTAATTTCACACTGATGTCTTGCTCAAAGTAAAGCATCCTCAGGGAGGGCAGGGGGAAGGAGAGCTTTTCCTCCTGCTCACTGGCAGGTTTCTGTGTTCTCCAAAGCAGTTTGCCCAACTTTAGGCTCTGCAACAGCCACCAATCTTCATTAAAAAGGGAGGTTTTGATCTTCCACTGGGTTTTGTGAGCAGTGCAATAGCTGTGTAAAAGCATGACACTGGGTGTTGTGTATCTGCATGTAAGGAAATACTCAAGAGGGGACTGGTAAGACAACTCATCTGAGTAAGATGCACTCATGGGGTGCTTGAAAAAAATCAAGGCAGGGATAGTGCTATGGGCAACATAGTGTGTTAGTCAAATAAATTGTTGCCAGACAACTCATCCTTTCACTTTTCCTCACTCTAAAGGTGTTTTCACTCTCTGGACTAGACCAGAAATTCAGCCATGCCCTGGGACACAACTCACCAAAACACTTCAGCAAGAAACTGCAAACCAGTACTAGGTGGGAAGTTACAAGATATCAAAGTAGCAGCCAACAAATAAACAGAAAAAAACCACAAAAAAACAAACAAACAAAAAAACCCCAACAAACCATGCAGGAACCACTCAGAGCCATGACTTCTGTCTCAGTCTGCCACCACTCTATAGCAACCACTGCTGAGTTACACAAAACCTGTTCTAGAATGCTTGCCCACAAGCTGACAGGGCATGAGGAGTCACAAATTCAGATACTCAACTTCCAATTGCCTGGCAAACCCACAGGTTCTCTAATGTCCTTGAAAAGAATCACCATAGCAACTCTGAGCGACTTGTTTTTCCAAGTCTGCTGCATCTGAAAATCCTGGAATACATGAGTAAAATTAGAATTCCATTGATGATTTTTCTTGAGATACACCCAGCACAATTTCAAAAAGCTTGAAAACTTGCAAAGTTGACAATGTGCAATTTCTGCTCGTGACTGGAACAGATGATGTGGACAAAAATACAGGAGTATACACAATTTCATCAGTACACTCACACTTCTTATTAACAGACTCCTCTACTTCAATGACAAAATCCAAAGACAGATCAGAAATATGGTATTGGAGGCTTATTTACATTTCTTAGTGTTCTGTTTGGACTTTTCAGTAACCTCATATCTTGATCTTCCAGATGACAGCCTTAGCCTAGGACTTTTTTTCCATTTCTTTCAGGATTCAAACTCCAGAGACACTTCCAGAAGTAACTTGTAATCTACTCCAAAATTGTCCAAGAAGGAGCCCTGTTCTGCTCAGAGTGGAGAGAAATTAAGACAGCAGTATCTAGAGAGATGGTTCCTTACTTCTTATGTCTTCCTAAAGAGGTAAAAACGGAGGTGGCATCAGAGCAATGGTTCCCTGGGAAGAACATCTGGGCTAGAAGATGATCCAAAGGAGTTCAGCGAAGGGTCCAACACACAGGTGAGCACACAAGGAAAGAAAGCAGCTCTAGAAATTACAAGGAAATATAGCATATGATAACACTACCCAGTAGAGAACTTCAGGCTAAAACCTGTAAGAGAAGAAGGTTACCACAATCCTGAAGCCTTACACAAAGTGGTTTTACCAAGTTATGCCCAGCTAACAGAAAAAGAGAACAAGAATGCAGCAGCAGAACAAGTGAGGGCTGAGAAAAAAGCAGCAATGAACACTGGATTGATGTCAAAGGAGATTTTTTTCCATCTTACAGAGAACTGAACTAGATGGCAATGAAAGGCAGGATTGCAATTTGATGACTGAGGGAAATCAATCACATGGAAAAATCACCTTCCCACTGCAACAAGTTCTCTTGTGACCAGATGTGTTTGGTCATGAAGCAGAAGCTCCCAAAGCAGAATACAGCCCAGAAAACAACTTCAATTATACTGCTAGACCTGGACTACTACTCAGCAACAGTTTCATTTCTGTCCTCTCCTATTTTCATCTTGGCTTACCAAACTTCCAGACAGTTGCATAAAAGCAGTAAATGTTGGGGTTTTTTTAACCCAATATTAAAGATTAATGGTGGGAAGGAGGACTCCATAGAGTTTTAACTAGAATTACAAATTAGAATTAACTAGAATTATGTGCTAAGAGATCTATGCACCCAGAACTATCTGCCACCTAGTTTGGTTTATCCTGACAGGATTCATTGAAAGAAAAAAAAAAAAGAAAAACAAAGATGACTGTAAAGAATATTTCTAAGCCCAAAAAACCAAAAGAAGGGGTTCTGATACACACCTTGACTGCAGAAAACAGCAACAATTCAGGAAAGAAAAGATAAGAACAGTTGCTTCACAGAGGCCACTGAATTGAAAGAAAACGCTAAAAATTAAAGTTGTAATTGTAAATTTCAGCTTCAACTTCTACATTCTTGATTGCTCAGTAAATAATAAGAATGAAAGGTGCACCTTGATGAAAATCAGTGAAGTTCACATTTCCTTCCTTGAAAACAAGGGAGGAGCATGAAAGGAGGTAAGAAAGTGAATAAGGGGGAAAAAAAGAGGGTAAAGGAAATCCAACAAATTAGAAAAAGCACTGTCCTTGAGCATTTTCACTTTTAATGATCTTGATTCCATCCAGAAGGAGAAACCTACTGTACTCTGCTTTCATAGAAACCTCAAAAAGCTGGCAGGGAGATGTGTGTCCAACATCATTTATCATTTCAGATCTTGCTGTACAAAGCAAGAGAGCTGAAAGGCCACCCCAGGTGTTTACACAGCAACTCTTAGCTCTGCTGGGAGCTACACCTACCACAGGATGCTGCCCACTTCATCTCAAGCACTTCACACACAGGATTAATGTGAATATGTTCCTTTGCAGTTACTGAAATCACTCATTTGTTGGGATTTTACATCCAGCTAAAAAACAAAACAAAACAACCCCCAAACTCACCGTCTTCAAACATTATGGGATTTAACTGCTAGTAGCTGACTTTTTTAAGGTAAAAATTAATGCTGCTAGGTGAAGAGATCTCCAAAATCAACACAACAACATTAACAGCAGAAATTAAGAGGCCGTAGTCTTTTCATGAGCTAAAAGCACCATCCCATGCTCACTGGGATGAGCATTACTCAAAATGTATTTTGTAGCTAAGTATTTTTCACAGACAAAAATCAAGAATTACTTAAGCAGTGCTTTATTCAAATACACTTCAGAAGAGGTTTCCATTAGTGTGAAGTTCATTTGGAAAGACAGAGCAAATACTCCATCATTTACCTGGAATATCTACTAAATTTATCACTTAAGTTCATCAATAACATTGAATTCATTACTTCACACTGGGATTTTCTATTCCACCTCTATATATATTGAACCACTGGTTGAAACCAGAGTATTTAATGCAACAGCTCTGAATTTTGCTTTGCCACAATCCCTTCATTTGTAACAAAGCACCTTTTCAAACAAATACTAACGCAAAGACAAATTCAAAGTGGTTTCTTACGTTCTGCATCATTATCACAAAAAACATTTCTATTTTTAATACCTTCCACCTAAGTTTTATTTCTTCCTACCCTGCTTAGATGAATACTTCTTACAGAGAAAACAAAACTGAATTAATTAAAAGGTTTTCCTCACGAATCATAGAAGTGCATTCCACTAATTTTGTTTTAACCTTTTTGAAAGACAAATAGTTTTGTCAGAAAAAACACACTTGTGCAAACAAAGTAAATCCACAACACGTCCAAAGGACAAGGTGGGGGGTTTTTTCCCAACTGGTAAATAATGCTTGTCAAAGGCATTTTAAACAGGGAACAGATTCACACATCAGGAGGGAATTCTTTAAGCCAGTATGTCTGAATTGTATGGACTTAACTAGCCACTAGCTCAAGAAATAACTTACACAAGGGATATTAAAATCACAGCATAAAAACTTCTGCCTCGGAAGAACTTCCATGACATTACGTTGTCTGCAGATTGTGATCAACATCTTAATTCAAACTTCTTACCACTCTCTCCATAGGAGCAATTATAGTTTATTTGGAGAGAGAGCCAAAAGGAAAGCTGCTCTGCAAACAGTCCTGATGCAAATCAGCAGACCTGGGCACATGACTTCTTTTCTCCAACCATTTCAATGCAGAACTACAACTCAGATTTAGTCTTTTTACCTCCTCTTGAACTGTTTAGTGGTAGTAACTATTGGGAAATATTCTTCTCACTCCAAAGTGCAGGCATCAGTTTTTAGAGACACCTTTCTGGACTGGCTAAGTGATAGCTTAAACCTTTGTTGCACAGGGAATTTCTTTTCCCTGTCACTGGTACATTTATAAAGATGATATTTTCAGATACATGCATCAGCTTCTTGATATCTCGATGGTTTGCAGAGATTAAAAGCTACAGAATCCTGTGTGTAGAGAAGGCACAGGCATTTCTACCATTTAAATGATGTTTCCCTACCTCCAGACTTTGAGTTCTGCTAGGAGCTTCTCAGGTGATGCAATAGGCACAGTGACTGCTAATCCCAACCTTTGAAATTCTCAGAACTAGTTTTTTTTAAAACTATGGGTGAGAAACCATGCAGATAGGTTTTAAACCCCCTGTAGATTTCTAAAAGATTCCCAATTCTTATTGCTGCAACTAGATTTAAATAACAACTTGCTTAACTGCTTTAAAAAGACAAGAAATGCCTGACATTTATCAGGCTTCCCTAGCACCCCTCATGAACCAGAATCAGATGTGGACCCAAAGAATGAAGACAAAAACTGCCTTGATTTTGAAATATCCTGTCATCCAGTGTACTATGTAACATTTTACAGAAAGAGATTGCTTATTTGTATTTAAAGTCAGTGAAAAGAATTTCAACATACTGACTAGACCAAACACACCTAACACCAACACAGGAGTAGGAGTCATTTCAAATGTTAGTAATTGTTCTTCATGCTATTTCTCCAAGCTTTTTGATTGGATTTTCCTCATGTTATGAATACCTGGGTATATTAGATCAGTTTAGAATAGTTTACTCCATCAGAACACAAAACTACAACAGATCAATGTTTATGACAACAATCCCTGAGCCCTTGGGCAACCATCAAAAAAAGCCCAGCTGTTGTCAAAAGTCTTCCTCAAAAAATGTAAATGCAATTCACATTCCAAAGCCACAAACCATGTTCAGAAAAGCAGTGTTTCTCTTCCTTCCATACAGAGTTATCGAAACATACATGAAAGATGAAACTTTATTTTCACAGAATCACAGAATGGTTTGGGTTGGAAGGGACCTTAAAAGATCATCCAGTTCCAACCCCTCCTGCAAGGGCCATTTGTCATCATTTTGTCATCAACAATTGCAATCCCTAGTTCAAGAAGAGCACCTTAAACCAACAAATCTTAAACTCCTGCAGGAGGATTTATATTTATTCCATCCAACAGTGATAAGCACACTGGCCTACAGTGCCTTTACATTCCCCAGCCATATGCAGTTATTTATTTTGTGCAATCAATCACTGAATTCCAGTAAGCACTTGCTCTGTGGAGAGGAGAGGGGCAGGGGGGAAGGTGGAAGGGTGTAAATGTAAATCATTTCTTATCTCCAAGCTTCTGAACAACTCTGTGTATTTGTTACCAAATCATTAATTCAAACTTAGTGCTTTCTGAAAACTTGGGCACCATAACCACCCATGATTTCATCTTAAAACATTGATTTATCTCCTACTGCAAAAGGTCTGAAGTCTTTTTACTGTGTTCATATCCTTGGCCAAAAAAAAAGAAGAAAAAAAAAAAAAAAAAGTAAAAGAAAACGCAAGATAGATATTACAAGCATTTACAAACCTGGAACAAAGGAAAGGAGCAAGTAGAATGGAAACAGGAAACAGATTTAAAGAAAAGGGTTACGAGATTGTTTCATTTTCAATTTCATTGTTGAATTATCTACCAAAAAAATTATTCATCCCACATTTCCCCAGTGAGTTGCTGCCTCATCATTTGAGGCATACAGTAGAGCTTAATCAGGTTTAATTAGTACCAGCATTACAGAGCTATTTAGCTAGTCTGTATCTAGCATCACTCCTCACACCACTACCATGTAACCAGTATTGAGTAAAACTTAAAAAAATGGAATTTGGGGCTTGTTAATTTATAAGCTTCTCAAGCTACATTCTCTCAGCTACTTTCTGAATCATAAAATTCTTCAAAATTAAAAAAATGCAAACTACTGAAGGGTATCTCAAAAAAACAAGTGTTAAAATAGCTAAATACCTGAAACACTTAAAACTGCTTTCACACACAAGTCTGCAAGTGACCTCAGGGAAGGCATAAGTGAAGTCATGAGACCCTGACTCCCACAAAGTCTTCAGTCTTCTCTACATAGGATACAGACAGAGGAATAACCAATTCTGAGCACTCAACAGAAAGTTACCTTCACCCCTGTTTTGCTGGGGAGGAACAGCATGGAATGATTTGAACTGTTCAGATCAGAGAAGTTAGGAAAAAGTTAGCAACAGAACCCTACACAATGCCCTACCCAAGGCTCTTGCTTTTCAAAATCTGAGAGGCAATTTGCTTCCAGAAATTATTGGTACCTAACTCTCAAAAGAAGAAAAAAAAGTGGATCTGTAATCCCTTATGTCTAGTCTACACCATGAAAGATGAACAGGAATACACATCAATTCATTTCATGAAGCACTTGTCTGGGGAAAAAAACCAAACAAAACCAAACCCACGGGTTTAAACTGCTTCCAAAATCCTACTCTGTACATGAAAAGCCAAGTCACATTTTACACTCTCCATTAAAATGCTGAGAACCCAATGGACTTGGAGCACTTGTGTCTCACCAAAGAATCTCAGAGCTTTGGAATTCACAGGGATACACATCAGGAGGTCACATGTGAGCACCTTTCAGTGCCTAAGCTGTATGTCAGAGCTCCAGTCAGTTTCTGGTCAATTTACACTGGACTTCACTCTTCCTTTTCTCAATAGATAAATCTCCCCCAGACCCTGCTACTAACTGAACAGCTGCTCTGAAAAACCTCTCTCTCTATATAGGAAATTTTAAAGTCACTTAAACCAGACTGTTTGCAATGAAAAAAATGCCTGGAGAGTCCCTGTGAGCCACACCAAGCCTCAATATTCTAACCATGATCTCCACACCCAGCAGTGAGAGTCTGCACTATGGGATGTGCTAACTGCAAAGTTATCCCAGTGGCTCAGCCACCACTTCAACCCAGCTCAGGCACTCCTAAAAATCCTATCCAGGTTACTTCATCTTCCTGGATGCCACGGTTGCTGCAATCAAACAAGCAAGATGTGCCTGATGGTCAAGCTGAGCCTGGAAAAGCAAGGAAAACAACAGAGGGTTGTCAGCTCTCAAGCAGGCTAGTAAAAGGGCTTTCAGTTAAGCTGATAAATAGCACACATGTGAATCACACCATCATCTGGGTTGAAAATATTGCCAAATATGGGTCAGCTCAGGGTAACGGTGAGGAGAAAAAAAAAAAAAAAAAAAAAAGGCAAATGCTTGGGTTTGTAATTATCTGGAAGGAAAATATTACTTTATCTACAGAAAGGTTGCCTGCTGCCAGCCTGGTGTAAAGGCACCTGCAGGCTTACTACACACATTTTTAGAACTAGCAGTCCAAAAAAACGTTCAAAGAGAGATGCATGCACTCCATTTTTACCTCAAATAAACCTCAGCATTGATAGTGGTAAGTATGTTCCCATGCAGGTTCAGAGGCTTAAACTCCAAAAGTCTAGAGCTAATGCAAGTAAAATTATTGTCTCTTTTCATCATCACTCTAATGAAGCTGGTAGCTTTTGTGCAAAGCCTGGTTCATTACACTAAACCTGTAAGGCTGACCTAAAAAACTGTCAGATTTGTTAAACTGCTTCCTAACAAAACTACAAAAGAACAATCTGCCATCAACACAAAGAAACCAGATTGGAGATGGGATGTATTTGGAATGGGCCAGAGCATTAATAGGACAAAAAAAAAACCAAAACCACAGACAGCTAGGTAGCAGTCAAACTCCAATTCCACCCAGAGAGTGCAACATTCTCAAACCCACTCGTGAAGGAACTTCTCACCCTAGCATCAGAGCCCTTTTTGGAAGGAGTACCTGTCAGCCAGCAGTGTTCCAACAGCAGCAACACAAAGCCAGGAGCTCAAATGATGATAAATAAATAGGGCAATATTTAGGAAACAGCCCTGTGACCCCCTCATCTCAGCCCTGAGAACACCCAGAGCAATTCTTTTCAAGCTCTCAGAGGCAGAGGAATTTTAAAATCGCTTTCAAGACTTTTGTGCCTCCCCTTGGCAGTCAGCACCTGGGTAGAAAAATAAAAAGCAAGCTCCTAGATGGATCCAATGTGATTCCTCAGCGGCTGCTGTTAATAAACACCGAGGACAAGGGGCCAGGCCAAGAGCAAGTGTGAATTTCCTCCTTTTTCCCCAGGAACATGCACATGATCAGCCTCCACACCCTGTGTCACACACAAACAGAGCTGCAACCCCTTCCAAACCAGACACACAGCACCAACCAAAGGGAAGGGGCAGCGGTAGGGTGTGGTTTGACTGTGATTTTTTTATTATTATTATTGTTATTTAAAAACAAACAAACAAACAAAAAATAACACAACCCAGCCTCTCTCAGCCATCAGAAACGCCCATTTCATTAGGAAGAAATCACCCGCTGTGTTTTTCCGGTACAAGATGTGAACTCAGGACTAGGAACCTGCTCCTGGTTATTGACTTTTGGAGCTGGCAGCCCTGAGACCCAGCCAAAAATCCCTTCCCGTCCCTCACAGCCCGGGATAAAGCAACCCCGGAGACTGCACCAGCCCGGGGGAGCGCCTTGCTTTGGAACAGCAACAGAACATTAAAAAAATAGCTATGTAATTCACAAAACACGCAGAAAATAATAAAAATTGGGGGGGGGGGGGCATGCTCCTCAGCCTCTTGCTCCTCCACCAGGCGCCTTTGGCAGCAAAAATAAAAATGAAAATAAGAAAACTAAAGCCCGCAAAGGTAACCCCGCTGTCTGGGGGGGGTGTGGGGGGGTCTGTTCCCTCCTGTATCCCCCTTTCACCACCTCGCAGCTCCCCCAGGGTTTTTCTGCCTCCCAAACCCCCCGTTCCCCGGGGTGGGGAGGGGACGGCAGCCCCGGCAGCTCCGCTCCGTTCCGTTCCCCCCTTTCCAAGCAACCTGCCCGCACCCAACCCGCTCCGGCCACGCCAAACAGACCCACACTTGCTGCCGGGCTCTCCCCGAACCCTTTCCCCAGCCACGCGTGACCCCGAAGCTCCATCCCCGAGCCCCCGGAGGGGAGGAAGGGCCCCGGTGCCCAGGGGCCGGAGCGGGCGCGGCCTGGCCCGGGCGCGGTGCCTCTCACCTCCCGGGAGAACCGGGGCGGAGCGGGCCGCGGAGGGGCCGAGCGGGGGAGAAGGGAGAAAAGGTGTCGGGGGTGGGGGGGTGGGGGAAGCCGAAGGCCGCGGAGTGGTCGCTCACCTCCGTAGGGTCGCTGATCTCGAACAGGTCCAGCCGGTTCGCGTTCCAGTGGTTGATGATGTCGGCGAGTTTGCGCCGCTCCTCCTCCCGGCTGCCGCCGCCGCCACCCGACATCCTCACCGAGCCCGCCGCCGGGGAGCCGAGCCGGGGCCGGGCCCTCTCCGCCGAGCCCCGGCGAGGGAGGGAGGCGGAGATGAAGCAAAGGATCCCTCAGTCCCAGCCGGGGAAAGGAGGAACCGGTTCTCCCTTCGGCCACCGCCGGTACGGGCGCCGCGGAAACGCCCCGGGATCGCGCAGCCGATAGCGATCGGCCCCGGAGGACAGCGGGGAAGGAGAGAAAGAGAACGGGGGAAGGGCGGGGAAGGGGCGGGGAGAAGGAGGGAGGGAGGGACGGGAGGATGCCCCGAGTCGGCAGCGCCCGCCGTATCCCCCGGCTCGGGAGCGTCTGTTTGTTCCCTGAGCACCGCGGAGCCGCCGCTCCTAATGCCGCTGCTGCCGCCGCCTTTCTCCGCCCCGGTATCGCCCTCCCTTCCCTTCCCTTCCCCTCCCTCCTTCCCTCCCTTCCTCACACACCGGCCCGTGCGCGCCCCCGCCTGCCCGGACACCCGCTCGCCTTCCTCCTCCTCCTCCTCCTCTCGGGGACGCGCCTCACGGGAGCGCGGAGAGTGAGGGGGGGGGGGGAAGCGGCTGTTGAGGGCAGTGCGGGAGGTGCGGGGTGGGTGCGGGAACTGAGGAGGCGGCAGCGGGAGCACGGCCCTTGTTGGGGCGCTGAGAGTAACAAAGGGCTCGGTCTGACCCCCGGGGAAACAAAAGACCCCGCGGGAAGAGGCAAGGGAGAGGCGGGAGGGAACGGCCCCGCACGGGTGGGGTGCGGGGGAGCAGCTCAAGGCTGCTGCGGAACGGAGGTGCCGGCCTCCGGCTTCCTTCTCCTCCGCTTTCCCCACCTCAGTTCTCCCCTCCCCAGGTGCTGCTGCGTTTAATAAGGTGGATGGAGTGATTTGGGAGCCCTGCGGGACTGGAGCTGAAACGAAAAGCATCGGGGTTTATGTGGGAATGGGTTTGGGTGCGGGATCCACGCGTGGTTCCCCTCACGGGAGGCGTGGGTTGGGCTGTGAGAGGCATCGCCCCTTGTGCAGGTTCTGGAATCCGGTCCAGCTCCCGGGATTGGCTTTGTTTTACCCTGATCCATGAGCCGGCAGGGTTGGGGTGCCCCGCAATAATCCCATTTTACATTCAGCTCTCCGGGGCTGGGGGGGTTTCTCCTGGTGGTTACAAAGGGGGAAACCTCCTGAGTGTCCCTGGCAAAGTGTTCCAGGCTCTGAGGGAGTTTGGACTGGGGGGGATTTTGCTGATGAATTTAATTGGCTGGGCTATTTGAAGAAGGAGATTCCTCAGAGGCCTTGTCTACATTAAGCAATTAAATTATTGTTTTTATCCAGCAGTAGAGCTCCTGTATAAGCACCAGCAGTTCTGGTTTTACAGGTGAAGGTCAGTTCTACTTTTGCCCTACATCTGTAACTGTGCCATATTGCAGCTTTACAGTTCCAAGGACAGCAGAGATCCTGTTTCTCTGGTCCCAGACTCTGGGAGGTGTTGAAAGCCCTTCTGAGAGCCCTTGGAGAACATGAAGGAGGGGACAAAACTTCAAGTTCTTCTAGTGTCATCATCCCCAAACTCTACTGCATTCCTTTTAGAAGTGTAGAGGGAAGGAGGAAAAAGCAAATGTAACTCTACTTACATAAAAGGGAAAAAAAATAAATGCTGGATTCTTCTTCCATATGCAGAAAAAGAGACCAGGTAACTTTGGATCTTCTGGCAGTGCCAGCACCATTTTGCTATTACAAGCTACATAGATAAAATTGTTTTTCCTGGGGAAAAGAAGCGGTTGCTCTGGCAAAACTGGCTACTGAACTGGCTACTGAGGAGCACCAGGAGTAAAATTACCACTCTGATGGACCCACGTGGTGTTTATTATCAGCTGTGACTTTATTTATTTCTCTTTAATTGCACCTAGTGAGCATTTCCAAACTGTAGCAGCCTGGATACAAAAAAAAAATTCCTCAAGCTGAGGAGGATTGGAGCAGGCTGCTAAGGTTTAGATGGCATTTCTCAGAAATCCCAAGTCACTGTCATGTGTTTATGTACTGGCAGGAGCAATGGAAATGTTACTGGTGGTCAGATACCAGCAAGGCCCTCGCTGCTGATTAGCTCTGTGCTGAGCTGGACAGAGCTGAAGGAAAAGGAACCGGGTCTGCTGGGCTCTGCAGAACAAGTTGTTGCCATCAACAGTCAGACAGCAGCAGCTTTAGTACAGGGTTTAAGAAAAATCGTAATGTAGACAAGAATTTAGCTGAGCCAACCAGCTGGGCAGGAGGCTGTGGTGTGGGAGATAAAGCATAAGCCCTGATTTCCCTCTAAAGGCCAGTGTGCAGATAGCTAAAGCATGAAATTCAAGCCTACCAGCTATTTTACAGTGAAAAATACGTGCTGCTTCTCCTTCAATCCCTGTTTTGTTCCTTTTTGTTTTTCATAAAGCTGTTGCAATGGAGGTAAAACAACTGCAAGCGACAAGATTCCTGTGAACAGCTGTAAAAAAAAATAAAAATTACATACACATAAAATACATCACAAACAGGATTGTGTGTCAGAGCTCCCACCAAGGCAGCTTCCAGCTACAGCACTGCATATAGCTATTGGAAGCCACAGTGTTTCATTTTCCTCTGCAGTTTTTCTAAGGATTTTATCATTTACATGGTAAGAAGGCAGATTGCTATTGGAGGAGTTCCCAGTTCAGTTTCCAGTTCCATTCCTGCAGACAGTCCCAGTAAAGCCAGTGGCAGAGTTAGGTTTAGCTCTGTAAGTGATTGCATACTTGATAAGAATTCATAGGGTGAGAGGAGCAAAAGAACAGGGAACAAAAACCCCTTCACTTGCAAATGTTAACGAAAAATGTTTTTTACCTCTTACCAAACAATGTTGTTTTCTTTTTTAAGGTGCTTCAGGTAACTAAGCTAGGTGCAGCCATTCTTCTGACTGTTTGCTCAGCTCTCAAAGTACAACGCGCGTTTTCCAGCACAGTAAGATAAACACCCTTCCCCATGGAGCTTGCAAGCTCAATTTTGTAACAGGTGAGAGCAACAACCGGAGGAGAGATGAACACCGGGGCAACACATGTTCCAGGAGGCCTTTGCAAATCTCTCCATCCCCCAAAACACCAAGAACTGCAGTGCCCAGGTGCCTACTCGCTCTAAGGGGATCATGCCCCTGCAGCTTCTCTCATTCATCATTTTGGGGTAAAAGTTTTCTTGAGGTGGGAGAATCTGGTGGGTCAAAAGCAACAAGAAGGATCCCTTTTATTTCAGTGCAGTTCATGCAAACAGTTCTTCTGTGGCAGAGGGGGGAAAGGTTTGCCTGGAAGTAGGGCTGCGCTTGGCTGCTCGCCTTGGCCGCTCGCCAGCTGCCCATATGGCTGCCAGAATTGCAGCATTCATTTTCCAAGCCAGCATGCAGCTGATGTATAGTGCCACGCCACCTAAATCAGCCAGCTATTGGAAGTTATAAATTCATAGGTAAGACTTGAAATGATTTGTGGGAAAAAAAAAACCAAAACGAGGAACCCTTCTCCTGGCTTCCCGAGGGCGCGCGCGTCTCTGGGACCGAACTATCGGAGCTGTCGTTTTGCATCATGCCATGCAAAAGCTGTAGGTTTGATCACCTGGGGCCATCAAACTGCAGTCCTTGCACAGACAACACACCCACCGAGGTCAATAAATTATCTGGAATACAGATTGTAGCTTTGGACACTATAAACACATGAGTCAGGGAGGGTAAAGGAGTTTTTCATTGCACCATGATCTGACCCGGGGTGAATTGCATATGCTGGGTACAGCAAAAGTATCAATTCACAGCCTGATGGGTAAACAAGCAGAGTGCATGTAGGCTACCTGGGCAAATTCATGCTACAGGAACAATCTTGATGTTTAGATCCTACTTTTCTTATTGTTTGAATGTAGAAGCTTCTATTTAATAACCTTGACCTCTTTAAAATACAAGGCACGTGGGGGAGAAGGAGAGAGGAAAACAGGGCAAGTGTGTCAAGTTATGTAATTGGTTTTTTGGAAATCTTTAGGTTTTCAGTTCAATTAGCCTCACTATTTTTGGAGAGAGGGAAGCACAAAACCATATAAATGGCAGTTGTCTTAACAGACACATCTTCTGGTTTATTTACGGGTGAATTACAAAAATTGCCAAGAATATTCCCTTAAGGAGGATGCTTAATTGTTATTACACCTTGAAGATATTTTCTAGTAATTTATTGGTAAACCCTTCCCCTGTCTACCTAATACTGGAACCCTGCTGGATTCATCCTCAGATGAATACTAAATGCTTTTCTGGAAAACACTTTTCATCCAGGGAAGGCTGTTGTCAACCTAGAGGTACTGAGGAGAAATTTAATGGCTGGTCAACACATTAGATTATCAGATAATCTCTTCTGGCTTTATCCCATCTAATTTCAAATGCAATCAGTTAAAGTTCAGAGCCACTGTAGGTACCACAAAGGCTTACTAACAGTTTTTATTTTTAATCACATATCTCTGCTTTAAAGTATTTTCTCCCAAACTGCTGTGTTGTGAAAGAAGATGAGAAATTGGCTGCCCACAGGGAAAAGAAGAACCAGGTTCTGTGTAAAATTGTCAGGTGAGCAGTGTAATAAACTCATAATTCCTGTCTCCAGAAGCTGAGCTAATCTGTTATACAGCATTATTTATAAAAATATTACAGATGCATTTCAAGTTGAGGGTGGCTCTCCAATCAGAGGTCCAAACTAGTCTATTAGTTGCAATAATGTGTAATCATTTCAAGGCTCTTTGAGCAAGATGTAGTGGGTGTCTGGTCTTGTAATTAACCTACTGCCATTGGCCACCCATTCTCTCCACCCTGTAATTACTTGACTAGAAAAATAACGCCATGCAAAGCATACATTGTGTAGAAAATTAAAAGAGCATTCATTTTAATCTGTTTTCACACTCACACAATAACTCACAAATACTTGTCACCTATAAGCAGAAGTCCTTTGCCACAGTTCTTTTGGTTAAAAAGTTTGATTTGGAAGCAAACTCTGTCAGCACACCATTGGCTTTTTTTGGTTTATTTTGCTTTTTTTAGAACCAATCTGAAAGTACTTGTCACGGTTTAACCCTGGCCCTGGCCTAAACCAGGACAGTACTGAAAGGATTTTTCACTTAAAAGTATCTTAACTCTGAGCTAAATATAAACTGGATATTCAATTATTTGCTTCAACAATCACCTTTTCTTTTAAATCATATAATGTAAGTCCTGTGTATGCAGAGTTGTAACCTCAGAAACAAATTCTTCAGGAAGCTAATGGGCAAAAACTTTGGTGGAAAACTGCAAAATGAAAATGCATGCTCAGCACAAAAAAAAAAAAAAAAAAAAAAAAAAAAAAAGAAAAAAAAAAAGAAAGGCTCATCTTTCCCTTGTCAAGTTCTGTAATGTTTCTGTGTTCTTGAGGTCTTAGTCTAGAACAAGTATAGAACAGAAGTGGGGTAAATAAATGAAAAGCAACAAAAAGTATCAGGAAACTCCTCTGTAGGAAGCTACAGTGGGATTTAACTTGAATTGTCTAAATTTTAGCTCCAGAGGGTGACTGTAGACTCCCTCTATAGGCAGTGGTGAGAAGCAGCTGTCTCCAGATGGGAGCTGACACCTCTCTTGGGACAGGATTAAACCCTAACTTTTGGGTGGCTACAAAGAAGTGAGATGAATCCCTCCTCCAGGGCAATGCTCCCATCCCTCAGCTTCTTCAAAGTCTCAGCCTTTTGATGGTGGCACAGGTTTCATTCCCAAGCTCACCATGGCTTTAACCAGGGATGCTATTTTTGTATCCAGCAGGATACAGCTTTATTGGCCATCTCATTCAGACAAAGAATCCTTCCACCTCCATCAGAGTCAGTGCAGGACCTGGGCTGCTTTTCAGTTTCAGGATGTCACTGCCCCACTGGGTAATGCAAGGAGTAGTTGCAGGAGGTGTGTGTGGGGGGTGATATTTATGTATTTAACATTACAGCACCTGAAATAGAGAGTCTTGGGCTACACTTAAAAGCAAGTCCTTTTCAGCTGGCTAAATTCTCCACCTGAAATTCTCTCCTGCCTCACCTCCTACACAGCCAGCTGGGGAGGTGTCTGTGCTCACCACCCCATTTCCCAGCACAGGAATATTCAATAATTACACTTTGAAAGAACTGAGCCCTGACTCTTCTCTCTGAGGCCAACCTTTAATACCAGGCTGTGCAATTTTCTCCTCAAACATTTTCATCCCATGCCACTCCCTGATGGCAAGAAGAGGCCCAGCCAAAATCCCAAAGGTACCTCCTTCAGATCCTTCTAAACCCATCACAATCATGAAGCTTGGGAACCAGGAGGCTATGGGGAAGGTTTACTGTCACCTCTGCCTGTTATGCTAACTGCAAACCTCACATTTTTACCACGTTTCCCACATCTTTCCCCTTTCTTTCTGGTCGCTCTATTCTTTCCTGTGTTTCAAGATCTGCTGGGATTTGCAGAGCACTTTGAGGCAGGGACCATCTTGTGCACAGCTCTATACAGTAGGGGCAAAAATGCATCAGCACATGATAAATATTACATCTTCCTGGAAAAGAAGTGTGACTACCAGGCCCTGGTACAATAATGATCAGCATTTTGTATCCTTGGCTCCTTCTCCCAGGAGTGCAATTTTCTACACCACCAGGGAATGGAAAAAGCAGCCCATGTCCTGGTGGTACAGGCAGGCTGACACACTGCCAGCTGGAGCTTGGTCATGCCCTTGCCAGGCACAATTTGCAGCCTCCCAGGTAATTTAAGAAATGTGTAAGAGTGTTCTTACTTAATGTTAGCCAGCAAGGCACTGAGGGATCTGTTTAAGCAAATCCTAAAGAGGACAGACTCTACCTTGTAAGCAGCTTCACAGACAACATCTCCCAGACAAAAAATTCCCATCTGCAGTTTTTCTAAGAGCAAAATTTGTCCTGACATTGGTTTTGCATTGTAAAAGTACATTTAGATGTTAACAAACAAACAAACAAAAGAAACAAACCAAACCACAAACACTCTGGGAGCAGAGCTGACATAAACAAAGTACAATTTCTAAGGCATATATCCCAAGGAAGGTTATCCAGACTCTTCAGGCCAATCATATGAGAAAGCAAAAGCTTCTTGTAGGCAAATATTATGGAGGAGCAAAGCTCTCTGGGTGAAGGATCTCCTGAATCACATTACTTCCACATCTCAAACTAAGAAGATCTCTGCTTTCACTCTTCCCGACTAAAGTTAGAAACGCAAGCACAGAAATAGATTAATGACCTGTTTTCCAAAATACTGGAAGTTGCCAGCCATCAAAGGCACCTTTGAATCTTCAAGTGTAAATTTAGACCACCAGGCACATGAAAAATGTGCCTTTTGCCTCCCAACAGCACCTATGGAAACACAGGAGATCAGCCACTGGCTTTACAGGGGGCTGTGGGGACCAGGTTGGGCACGGCTGGCAAGGACGTGGTGGCACCAAGGAGCTCAGCAAAGCCCAGTGCTGGAGCTCTCTGCTGGCAGGGGGTTACTTCCCAAGACACAGGCACTTCACTTTGAGTAGGGTGTTTTGAAATCCCCAGCTTCTGCTGGTTTTCCTTGCAGTTCCTGACCCTGATCTGACCATCAGAATCAGCAGCGTGGGGAGGTAACAGCTCTTGCTCGCTGTAACTTTTGATGGACACTGGGCTAAGAAAACATCATCTGCTAAGGAAAAATAACATGAATTCCCTTGCTGCAGGCAGGAGCCAAGACACAAGTGTCCTGTGCTGAGGGAGCAAGGGACAGACACATTTGTATTCCAGCAGATTAGAAAGCAGAACGAGCAGCAGATCTGTTTTGGCTCGTTGAATACAGACCATAGAATTTAATTCAGCCTGTTTGGGGATTAAGTCAGTGACTTACATTTGGTGAAGACCTATCCTTTGTAAAGACTTCAACTGAAGATGGCAAGAGGCAGAGGATAAAGAACCTCACGGGGTTTGTTCTGTTCATCATCCTCCCTACTAACAGCTATGTCCAATTCCATGTGCCCAAATTCAACCTCAGGCACTGCCTCCTGTCACACTTCTCTGTTTTGCTCAATAGCCCTTTGGTACTTATTTTTCCCTTTTGAGACACTCATATCTTACCTGCTGGCTCATAAAGATACCATTTTATCTTCTTCTTTTTCACTACTGAAGCAGATAACCCCCTCTCTGACTGTAACACACTTTTTTTCTGGCTTGTAAGTAAGCACTGAGGCTGCTCACTGGGCTTGCAAGCATATCCTGACTTTTCTGAAAGGGGATACAAGCATCCAGCAAAACAACAATTCATCTTTCTGGCTGCAGGCACTGGAGCACTCACTGAATCCTTTGGGGCTCCTGGCACGAAGGTTAACTCTGCAGAAATCAGGCTGTCCTTCTCATATCAAGTTCTTCCTGAATCTCTGTGTTCTGTCCAATTGTTGCAATGCAGAGTACAGAGAATTACCAGACTAATAATAAGGGGAAAAAAAAAAAAAAAGGAAGCAGATATCAAGACAACATTCCTTCATGCTCACAGCAGCATTTTTTTAGCCATTCATCTTTCTAACAAAGGTAAAATATTTAATGGAGGAGCTATTTAAATTTTCTCTGCTATAATATAAATAATTATATTTCTTAAAAGCAGGCTTTTTGATGTCTGGAAGTGCAAAGGAGCTTCTAAACACTTACAAATCTCTCAAAATGGAAATAGATAGAGGTAGTCAATCCTGGGGCTTTTTCCATGTCACGCTTTTAGGCTGAGAAGTGAGGTGTTAATTTACATGAGGGATGCTCTAAAGCTCAGTGCTAAAGATCTGATGGGTTGCTCATGGAGAAAATGCTAAGGGGTCCTTACAGAAAGCAGTGGTGGCTGCTTTCAGTGAACCACTTGCTTGCAATAGCTCTGAAGACTGCATATATATGTGATGAGTCTTATTTTGTTAAGGATTATAAACTGTTCTGGTGTTAAACTCAGCCATGTGGTGCTGCAGCAGATCCTCCATCACTTGGTATTTTTATGGCTGTGGCTTGGGCACCCACCTTGCTCCTACACTTAGGTGCCTCTTGATGCCATGTTCACTAAGGAATCCCTGCCCTGCTCTTCAGACAGGGCAGAAACTCACCTAGAGCAGAGGGAAATCCTCTCTGATGAAATTTGAATATCCAGCTCAGGCAGACAGGTTCCCTTGTGGGAATGCTCCTCTCCTCTGGCATGCCTACCCCATGAGTTTGCCCATGGTTCTGAAGCTGCCATGCCTCAAAGAGTGGGGTAAGAACCTGCCACATCACAACGTGTGGTATCCACAGACTACTGAGTTTTTCCAGAGCTGGGGAAGGAGTCAAATCATGATCTCAGTCTGACTTTCTCTTTGACAGAGCTCTCCAAAATAATGAGCGAGCTTAATAGCTGCTTGTGAAAACTAAGGTATGGAAATTAATCATAACAGGCATCACCTCTTTTCATCCAGCTATCAAAACTGGGAGTGAACTTAGAACCTCCCATTTTCCAGAGGAGGGAATGGATGAGGCAGAAAGAGGAGGCAGACTCCTGACTCCTTCTCCTCCCCACCTCCTCACCCACCATGTCTGCTCTTGGCTTTTCTTTGCAGTCCTTGGGCTCAGAACCTGTCAGCTTCCACCTGGATACACCCAGGGACCTGGGCAAGTGGTGGTCCAAATGGCTCCCACACCATAGGAGGCTGAAGAGGAGGGGAAAGTGCATTTTCCAAACTCAGCAGCAGCCTCAGCATGGCACTTGCTTGCCTGCCATCAGATCCTTCCAAAAAGGACTGGGGAAGGACCTTCCAACTCACAAGAGGTGTGGGATGGAGGAGGGAGCTCCACAAGAATTGAATCTCTGCAGCAGAGACTCCACCTCCACCTCTCTCAGATGATTCCAAGGCAGGATTTCACCACTCTGTGGTGACTTACCCAGCAGAAATTGTGTTGCAATCAAGGAAAAAAAGCCTCAGTTTAGGTACCAAGCAAAGATGAGATCCGAGGAGTTCAGGCTGTGCCTGAGGGATGAGTGCTGAAAGCTGGCTGGAAGCTGGTAGCAAAGCCCACAGTGCTGACATTCCAGCAAGAATTTATTTTATAAGACTTAGAGAGACTTTTTAAGGGTTACTCAGATTACATACTCACGTGCTTGCAATTTGCCTTCTACATGGTGGCAGTGTGTATCAGCTTAAATCCACTTTGTGGATCCCTACAAAAAGAATGTATTTTCTTAAAGAACTTTAAAGAGAAAAAACCCCAACAGACTAATTCAATATAAATCGACTCGTCCTTTAAATAGGAAAAAAATCAGCCTGTTCTTTTGTTACTAAGTTCAATAAAATAATTACTACTAGTACTCTGTCTAGCTATCAGATAAGCAAAACCTTAGTCACATGGATGAGAACTGGAAGGAATCACTAGCAGCAGAGAGGCGATTTTAAAAGATCTGTTTGATTCCCATGGAGAAATTCTGATGTCAGTCACATCTCCTAAACAAAAAAAAAAACATGGCACTCCCATGGGGAGTAATGTATATACTGATAGACTCATTGGCTTGCTCATCCAAGCTGGTTTTGATACAAGGAGATAAATACATTAGTTGTTTTAGGAAGGTTTTTTTCCTTCAGATTTTTATCTGGCACAAGTCAGTGCACCTTCAGTGAGTCAGGTCTGGGTGACATTCACACAAAAGCCCAGGCAATGCACCTCAGTGGAGCTACACTGATTTACACTTCCTGAAAATGGGGTGAATTTTTTTAAAGCCTCTTGTAGTGATATAAACACAGTGCAAAGCCAGGGGGAAACCGTGGGTGTATATTGGTTTTGATATTTGGCTGTATGTACGTGGCTATGTAACTAAAAATTTATGAATACATGTTTTACCCCCTGGTATTTGTCATGGGTTAATGTGAAGGAATAGTGAGTGACCCAAAGTCCACTCATTCCTTATGGCTCCTTAGATCACCTTTATTCTCTACTAAAGAGTAAAGAATTAAGGGTGTGGTACAGAAGGACAGGCAGACAAAAGATGCAAGGTAAAGGATGTAAAAATTAAAAAAAAAAACCAACAACAAAAGAGGCTTGGGCAGAGATAGAGGTGATGATTAAAGTGTGCCAAGGAAGAGACCAAAGAAATAAGAATTCTTTCTCAGCCATAGTAGGGGAAGGTTTCCAGCCAAATCCTGGTATCAGAGCTTTGGAAGCATCTCTGACTTGCAGCTCTCAGCAGTGCCTCTCTGATAGCTTGCAGAGCTGGCCCTCAATTTTGGCAGTTTGTGAAAGGGTTTTGCTGTTTGCTCTTCTCATTGTGGCTAAAGGAAAAAATGTGCCCTGTCAGGAGCTGATCAGAAGAAGAGTTTTGCTGTAAGAGTACCTGTGGCACAGTAGTGCTGCCAGCAGCAAGGCTTAGCTCTGTTTTTCAGAACATGCCAAGAATTTGTTGGCATTTATGCTCTTGCTCCCTTCTAAGAGTCACCAGAGGTGTGATGGTTTCTCCTGTTAATTACCTTCACCAACACAATATTATTTTCTTCTCTTTGCCCTGGCTGGGCACAAAAAGTGGCTTGCTCTGGCACGTAAAGGCAGTAACTCCAGGAGAGAATGATGTAAAATCTACATGAATTCTTGTCAATGATGACACCTTCTGCTGCTGGTGGACAGAACACAAGAGGAGAAATTCTCCAGCATGTGCCATGTGTTTCAGCCCTTCTCTGCTCTCAGCAACAGGGAGCTGGGAAACCCAGGTGTCCTGCAGAGGAAAAGCAGGTTAAGGAATGCAAATTTGATAGATGGAGGTTAATGCTTTACATGAATTTCATTCCTGAATGGCTTTAAAATAGCTTTCCCCTTGTAAGATGAAATTTCCAGTTGGCAAACACCTTGACTTGGAGCCTGTTTGTGTGCAAGGAAAATATTGTGTATCAGCTGTTGCTCAGAAAAAAAAAAATAAAAATACCCAGAGTAAAACTTCTCTTTCAGAATAACCATACAAAATCTCACTGATGGGCAAATGCTTGGCGATTAGTGTTTATCATGGCTCCTTTCTAAGTAGTGACTTCTATTTTTATGCTGAACTTTCTCTAAATTGGTGACACAATGTTATCTCAAAACCTTTCAGCCAGATAAGCTGGTGCCAGTTTCCGCAGAAATTCCATCTATGGGTTTCGTATATATTTGGGGTAGGGAGGCACTGTGGGAAGCAAAACATTGACTGTATTTAAATTACTTTTTGAAGTAGAATTGATATTGTAGTAGGGAGTTGACCTGAAAGTTTTTGGTAACTTAAGGAACATCAAGATAGGCCCTAGACCAGATTTGTCCAACAGATGCTCTGGAAAGCATAAAGAATAGCCAAAAAAAAAAAAAAAAGAAAAAGAAAAAGAAAATCAGTGTTCTGAAATCTCTGTGACCATCCACCTTGGGCAGAGAAAAGTCACAGCACTAAAAAGTATCCCCTGCCAACAAGTGACTATTCCTCTTGAATAGCACAAAAATCTGTTCAAGAGATGTGGTGTCCAGCAGATCAATTGGCTTTTGGGCTAAAATCCTACATTTTATTTTGTACAGATCCAGAAGCCTGAAAGAGCTGATGTTTTCAGGCTTCAACTATCTTAAGAAATTGATTATTTTGTCTTCTTTTCTCTATTTTTCTGTGCTGTGAGATGTTTTATGTTCCTTCACCTCCTGCGTCCAAGCAAGCGGATCGAACGCGTGCTCTGAGGATGTGCAGAGTCAGCCTAGAGAGGGCTTGACCATTCAAATAATATTTTATACAATCATTTTTTAGACTATTTTGTAGGTTCAAAAGTCTGAAAAGAATTCATTAGCTACAAGCCTTGGTGAATAAACTTTTCAAACTTATCGAATTGATAAACATCTCTGAGAATGGAGGTAGGGAAAGGTAACAAGGAGGTTTTCAGCATTGCCAATATGATTTTCTGCATGCAATACTGGCTGGGAGAGGTGCTGTTTTTTCCAGTTATGTTTCATTTTAGCCTAAATACATCCAAACAACTGGATTTGCTTCTGAATTGGAAGATGCTGATATAAAAAGAAAAGCAGACAGGAGACTGTCATAAGTCCTGAAGAGGGTGGAAATGAAAAATCACAGTTGTGTCACTTTCACAAAAAAAAAACCGAGAAGTAAAAACCACAAGGGAAATCATCAAAACCAACATCTTCCTGTATGCAATTGTTAGCTCTTGTAGTGAGTACCTGGCACAATATTTATTTCATCTGATTACTTGTTGGAAGACAGCTGCCAAATACAAACTATCTTTTGTTTGTGTCAGACATGTCTTCTCCTGCTCAAAGCCTAAATGCTACCAGCTTGATTGAAAAAACCCAAACAAAAAAAGAAAAAAAAAATTAAGGGTTTTGTTCCTCCTCCTTGGAACTGCTCTTCACCCCTCCCCAGAACAGAGAGGGCAAAGATTGGTGGCACTGAGACAGGAGTTTGTGACAAGCACAAGTTTCAGAAAGAGGATGGGAAAAACCAGGGTGGTGATGGAGGAGAGCAAGGAGGTGATGAGAGGAAAAGGAGAGAAGCTGGCAGATGGAGAGATGGGGAACAGGAAGCAAAGGGGAGGCAAAAAGATGAGCAGAGGGAAAGAGGAAAGCTGAGGAGAAAGACAACAGCAATAAAGAGTGATGTGAAATAAGTAAATGGCAATTAAAGCAATCTGCCCAGGGTACTGGGCAAAGGATGATGAACTTGCAATCAATGAGAGGCAGTGAACAAGCTATCTATTAGAGCCAGGCAGCCAGCACACCAGCAATCAATAGTGATGCAGAAGTGGAAGATGGGCAATATCACTAACAGCAGAGATACCACAGGCATTGGTAACCTAATCCTAACCCTAACCCTAATCCTAACCCTAACCCTAATCCTAACCCTAACCCTAATCCTAACCCGAACCCTCTTGGTGGGATGCTCCTGGGAGGGCTGGAGCCCTGCATGTGCCTGTAAGGTGTGGGTGCATGTGTCTGACAGAGGAGTTCTGCTCATCAAAAAGGTGTCAATAGAACTGGAATGGCTGTCAGGACCCGCAGAGAGATTCTCTGATGGGTTTCAAATCCAGAAGGCAGAGAGATTCAGATATTCTCTGAAGACAGAGAGACACCCATGGAGTTTTCTCCCTCTGGAAGATACTGAGAGGCTTTGTGAGTGCTCTGTGGCAATGAGAAAAGCTCTGATAATGGCTGGATTGTGGTTGGGGTTTAGAGACACTCCTCCACCCTCCCAATAAATCCACCAAGAATCACAATTACCTTTTTTTAGTGCTCTTAACAGCAAAAAAAAAATAAAATGTTCAGATCTTTCATGTAAAATCGATCAAACTGACAGCAGCCAAGAAAGCACAGCCCAGGTTTCTCTGCAACCACCTCAGTCCCCACCTCTTTTCCCTCCCAGTCCTGGCATGGTTTCTTCCTGAGTTTGGATCTAGGAGTCCCTTGTAGCACACACAGGGAGGACCATCATTAATCTGTGATGAAATAGCTGCAGATGAAGATAAAATACAGGTCACTGTTAACACAAGAGAAATTACAAGATCATCTGCAGACATTTTTCTATTTTTTTTTTTAGTTACAAATTTTACCCAGGGGGCCTGGCCTGAGAGCCTGATCCACATCTTTGAGCTGAGCCCTGACATCCTATCCCATTTTAGCTTCAATCTGTAACTCTGCTGGATTGCTGCCATGCTCCCAGCACCTTATGCACGTCTCCCAAACCGTGTCAAAAAGACAGGCAGCTTATAGACCATGCCAATTGTAACCCTGCCTCCTGGCCCATCCTGCCCTCCTCCCAGCCACTGCTTTCCTGACATGGGCTTGGCTCCTGCCTTCAGGATCCTGCCAGCCCAGGGGCAGGAGCTGAGCACAGCACCCACCCCCAAGCACCCCTCTGAGCACCCAGCTTTGCCAGGGCCATCGTGTCCCACAAGGAGTGGAGAAGGGATGGGAAGAAAACTCAATCCCATTTGCATCACTGGATCCCACTGGATCCCAGCAATGGGAGCTGCAACACACAGCTGTGTCCTGGGAAAGGAAGGGAGCAGCAGCAGTCTGCTGAGTGTGAGCTCCTTGCATCCCCCTATTCCAGCTCATCCAGATGATGGGATGAGGAGAGGCAAAGCTTGGGCTTTGCTGCTGTGCCATTCACATGCCATGGCTCCTTTGCATCTTGTGCATGCACCCAGCACTGGTTTTTCTATGGTTCAGCACCTTGTGGATGCTGGCAGGAGGGCTTTAGTTTAGCACCATCTGCATGCTTGCAGGAGTACTTTTTTTTTTTTTTTTTTTTTTTTTTTAGTTTAGGATCTTGTTCATGCTTGCAAGAGTGTTTTTCCTTGGTTTAGCATCTTATGCATTCTGGCAGGAGTGTTTTTCTTTAGTTTTAGCATCTTGTGCCTGCTCACAGGAGCACTTGTCTTTAGTTTGTAGCCTTCTGGAGTGTCAGGATCTGGTGCCTGAGTGCTGAGCTGTCTGTGGCACAGAAGCTGTGCTGTCAGGCTCTAAGATGCTGTAATGCTCTTTATTGTGATGTGCCCTTGAAGCTGCACAAAACAGCTGCTGCTGAACAGCTTCTCAAGACCCTGGCTCACAGGAGTCACAGTGTTCCTGCCTCCCCACCTGCTCTGGCTGCCTCTGGGCTAACAGAGAGCTTTGGCATTTGGCGTGGAGCAACTTGAGGGAAGCAGAAAGTCTGAAAGGATGCTGTGCAAAAAGGATGCTGTGCAAAAAGAAGGACGCTGTGCAAAAAGAAGGATGCTGTGCAAAAAAAAAGGACGCTGTGCAAAAAGAAGGATGCTGTGCAAAAAGAAGGATGCTGTGTAAAAAGAAGGATGCTGTGCAAATAGGACACTGTGCAAAAAGAAGGATGCTGTGCAAAAAGCAGGATGCTGTGCAAAAAGGATGCTGCTGGTTCCCACAGGTGCTAGCTGAGAGGATCCAAAGTATACGTGTCAGAAAAAGCACAGCCACCTTTCCACCTGCTGCTACCCAACAGCTGAAGGAACATTGGTCCCATGCTCCATGGCAATCCTGGATGCTCCCAGCACCCACACCATTCAGCACCCTAAGGGAATAAACAAACCTAGAAGCTGTGACAGCAAGGGAGAAGATGTGGTCTCCACCTCTGGCTGCTCCCAGGCTGCTCCCGTTCCTCCCCAGCACTGACCACTGTGGCAGAGCTCTGCAGTGTTTGTTCTCTGCTCATTAAAATTTCACATAATTTGTGAGTAATTAAAATCAAAAGGAGCAGATCCAGATCTTCTCCCTACAGCTGACAACAAATATTTTTCTTGCTTTTGGGGATAAAAAAAAATATTTCTCCTTGAACCCACAGTTTATTCTGTCAGTGACAATACATTTGAATGTGTGTCCAAGGAAAAAGAAGGGGGGGGGTTGTGTCCTGTCCCACTGGGGAGCTGTGTGATGGTAGATAGCTCATGAATTATGGCTGGGGTGCAAGGAAAGATTCCTGTGTCAGTAAAGCACCTTTGTTACATCTTCTCAGTGGATGAGACACTACAAGAGACAGAAGAAAAGCAGGATGTGACCCAGGAATTGGGGGCTCTTTAAGGTGGCAAAGGGAGAACCAGAGAAGGGCAGAAAGCCTGGAGAGTGGAAAATACGACCCTGCAAAGGGTCACCATTATTTCTTTTGGATTATATTCTCAGAATAGGAGGAGTAAGAAGCAAAAAAAACCCCCAAAAAACAACAAAAAAAAAAAACAACCAACCAACCAAACAAAAAACCCCCAAAACAAACTTTAAAAAACGCACCCCAAACACAATATTCTGTTTGCCCTAGGAGAGCCTTGCTACATCTCTGCAGACAGCATCCTCCTCTTTCTTGGCAGGCAGATCTTTTTTCTCTCCCAATAAAACTGCCTCTGGAGAGCAACTAAGATCATCAACTTGACTGGAGCAGCCCAGGACAGCACGTGCCTCCCTCCATGGCCAGATGGAAATCTGAACTTCTGCCCTCTCCATGCGTATGAGTTCATATTTTGGCAAGTCCATAGACTTTCTAAACAATTGTATGTTTGGTTTACTGTTAGGAGAGGGGAAGCCACTCCAGACAAGTAAATAAGATACAGAGATAAGTTTCTTGAGAAATTCAGGTCTCAATGAATACACAAATATACAAAGGATGTATAAACAAATGACATTTATAAATAGTACACTTAGTGTACCCTTATCCAGACTAACTTTCTTCTCCAGTTAAGGTTTAAAAGAAAATAAATCCATATGGATCTTTTCCTCAAGTGTATTCAAGGTGGCCAACACAAGAGCTTTGATTGGCTAGAACATACAATTCAAAAATTCAAGACATCAAAAAATGATGCTGCTTCACTACAGTGAAAATAAACATGCTCATATAACATCTCTCGTTTTTATTTGATACACTTGGATGAGATATTAGCCTCATTCATGAGAAACCTATAATTTGCCCCACTTTCCTCTTACAAATAGCAGAGAGCAGCCTCAGTTCCCAGTGTATTGCTGCTCCTCTCAGTGCCCTCATCACCAGAGTCATGGAACCACAGAATGGTTGGGGTTGGAAGAGACTTTAAAGATCACCAAGGGAGCAACCAAACAGAGCTGCAGCCCCTCCTGGCTTTCCTGCAGCTCCATTAGAATCACAGAATCATAGAATCATAGAATTGGCTGGGTTGGAAGGGACCTCAGAGATGCCCTGCTCAGAGCCATTCCTGTTCTTTTGCCTGGTTATCAAAATATAACCTGGAAAAGAAAGGGCTGGGGGTTATAATGCCTGGATTATATGTGGATTATAATGCCCTGGGTCAGTCCCACTGGTCAGCTTGCCATGTGGCTGGTGCCACACTCCTGGTTGGTGTCCTGATGGTGGGACAGAAAGCTGCCTGGGTCATTTCTCAGAGGTCCCTTCCAGCCCAGCCAATTCTATGATTCGATTCTATTCCATTCCATTCCATTCCATTCTATTCCATTTCAAAGCAGGTTGGGGTGCCCAAGGGATGAGGCCAGCAATGAGCACCTCAGAGAAGCCTCACAGGGGTGACTTGCCCAAGGACAGAGGTGAAATCAGGAGCAGAACTGATACTGGAGGATCAAACATCCATCTTCCTAACTGGTCTTCTCCTGACAAATAAGAGAGCAATACATCATTAACCGGGAGATGATGGGCAGGGGTTTTGAGAATATGGTGTTCATTCCTGCCAAGGTCCACACTTCAAGTTCCAGTTGGAGAGAGAAGGTTCAATTTTCAGGAAAAAAAAAAAAAATCACTCTTTTGCTGACCAACAGGTTCTTTAGGTTCAGTTTGCTTGGGCACTCCAAAGAGGAGGCAGGCAAAATCACTAGCCAGCTTTGCAAATCTTTCTGCCTGGCAAGATTTCAGCTCTTGTTTGCCTTAAAAAAAAAAAAAAAAAAAGAAACAGAATTTCATTCATTTTAAGAAGCTTATGATGTCACGTGAAATGTCAACAGATAGCAACTCAGAGTAATCCCTGAAGATGACCTACTTGAAGGTGTTTGACAGACCAGGCAGTCTCTCAGTACAGAAGCAACTAATGGCATTTTTATGAAGTGGGATTTTAATGCAGATTTTGTGCTAACCAGCTGATTTATTACTGGATCAAACTTTGATTTTTCTCATCTAACATTGAAACAGAATGTTAGAGACACAATGTATTCATTCTCCATAAACTGCCTGCAGACCTGAAGATTTCACCTTTCTTAATTCATTTTTATCTGAGCTGTTCTCTTTTGTTACCATAGATATGAAGTCAGATTTTTTTTTTAAATTGCTTTTCTTTCCACAGTGGTCTAAATCCCTCCAGCTCCAAGGCTTTTCCCTCCCCTACAATCAAGGGAGTGTTAACCACAGACTCTGGTGGGAGCAGAAATATAACCTTAACATAGACATAAAATTGCAATGCAGCATACATCATCTGGATAATTTTAAGGGGAAAAAGAAAATTCCACCCAGTCTAAACCTTTCCAATGAGCAGGGAAGAGTTATTTGGTATTTTTCCTCCCAGCAGAGGTGTTTTTCCACATGGCCCCCAACCCAAGGGGCTGGAGATTACTTCATGATAATAAAGATGCTGGCTGAGCAAAATTCACCCCTGCACAGAAGGCCACCCCGAGGTCTTAAATGATCCCCAGGCTTTGTGCTAAGCCTTGAGCATTTTTCACCCTCTATGCAAACCAAACAGGGATGGGAGAGGGCAGGGGCCAATGACAGACCCTTCATTTCATCCTCCCATTTTGTTTCCTTGTTTCATCACTATTTTTTAGCTTCAAGAGAGTATTTCCTAAGTCTTCTTTTGGGAAGTCTGCCAAATCAGAGGCATTTGGGTAAGAATGGTTGCAGAGAGGGGGGCAAGTGAGGAACAGGGGTGGGTGGGCACGAATCCTACCACGTGGAGGAGATTCCTATGCAGCAGCACCCAGTTCGTGGGTATGGAAAAAAGTGATTCCTGGTGTGGGGAGACCTCAGAGAGGCTGCTTTCCCAAACACAGCCACGGATGTTTGAGCTGAAATGGAAAAGGCTGCTGAAAAATAGTGCAGAGGTAAGAGGGGAGCACTGGGGGAACAGGAACTTCCACAAAGCAAGGTGGGGGAATGGTTATGTGGCAATGCAGATTTTATAAAGAACCCACCCCAAGCAGTCACAACAAAGAGGACCTGGTAAATATAATTAATGTGAGCAAGGCATCTAAATTGACAGTGATTACTTAGGAGAACAGCTTTGTCTTCAGGGGCAGGTCCTGAAGATCTACACAAACCTTGCAACACAGATTTCTGCAGCTTTAAATTCTTCTCTCTCTGTTGGCTTCAATCAGAACTAAAAAAGCAGGTGAGAATGGATGTGATCTCTTCTTAAAATGGAGGAGGAGTACAGAAAAAACAAAAGAGGCCTTCTGGAACATTACTAGCTGTTCTCCACCTTCACAGACGGAGAGTGATTTTTTTTATTTATTTTTTTTTTTACACATCACTACTGTGTTTTTTGATAAAAAAAAGTAAAACCTGGCACTTTTGTGAATGGTAGGTATATAGTATTGATCTTACCCACCCACTGTGGATCTGATAGAAATAACTTTCTCACATAAAAGAAGATCAAAAGAAGAAAAGAACAGCTGAAACACTGGACAAGCAGTTGTCAAGAAAATTGGGACTTCTGTGCTTATCACATTAAACTAAATTATACTGAGTTTTTAGTATGATACTCAGTTATCAAGGCAGTCTCACCTGCACCCATTTGGATTTCACACACTTCCTACAGTCAGTGCATTAATATTTTACAGGCAGTTTGCTGCAGACAAAAGAATAAAGGCAAAGGGGGGTCAGTGGGACAGCACATCTTGGGAGCTTCTAAGAGCAGCAGCAGCCACAAAGTCTGGATGAGAAAACCAAGCAGCCTGTTTATTCCAGCACTGCAATTATCCAGGCTGCAGGATCAATTTTAGATGGACTAGCTGGTTATTTTTCCTCAGGTGTGAACTTTCTGTGGCATGAACTCTGTTGGAATGAGCCAGGGAAAACCTGCCCACCACCTGCAAGGATCTGTGCCCTGGGAGAGCATCCCTCCTGCAGGCTGTGCATCATTTCCCCTCTTTTCAAATTGCAGTGTTATTTGCAGGGGAAGAAATCACTCTGACCTTGCCTGAACTGGGATGTCACTGAAGCTTTGCTTCTTTTGGGGAATGGTGGGGAAGGTTGCAGTTAATTCTGCTGGTCTGCAGAACCTGTGATCATCTTTGAGTCTTCCTCAGAAAATAGGCCTTCTCTTTTGTTCTACCAATATCTTATGGCTAAAAAACACAGATAAAGATTCAGGTGTGGGTAGTGAAATGCCATTTTTTAACCTTTTTATCTAGCAAAAGAGATGGGAAGCAAATATGATTTTTAATACAAATTTGTATGTAAGCTTAACTGTTATTTTTTGTGTTTCCAAGATAAGGGCTGGGGTTTTGTATGCTCTCCTGTATACTGCCACACTTATTACTTATCTTTTCTATATATATAAAAATATTTTGTATATATATTTATACACAAACATGGGGCATATATGTATGTGTGTATTTACACAGAGGTGTAAATGCACAGGATGGTGGCATTGGGATCTCCTCTTCCTCAGATGATTTAATTTTTAAAATTACATGAAGGCAGAAATTACATGCTGCTCTAAGAAAGGACACAACTTAGGGTTGTACCCAAGATTAGGTTAGCCAGCTTTGAAAAAAAAAAAACCCAAAACGCCAATAAACTTATTTATAAGTAAAAAGACTCTTTTCCAAAGCCATTACATGAGCTGGGAACAGGTTAAATCTGATCCAGTGAGAGGTGTCCCTGCCCATCCAGGGGATTGGAACTGGATGATCTTTAAGGTCCTTTCCAACCCAAACTGTTCTCTGATTCTATGTTCTATGATTCTTAAGTGAAAACACCCTCTCAGCTTTCCTGGTGTCTGAAACCTGGGTCAGGACAAAATGAAAACTCCAAGTCATTACTCTTTGGGGTGAAGCCAAGATGGGGAATGTTACTCAGACCTCTACTTGCAGCAAGCTGCATGAATTATAGCTGGGAGCAAGCCCCTGAGGATATTTTGCATTTTTTAGTTTTCTGAGCTCCTGTCCTCTCTGGACAGGCACAGCCTTTGCAGAACCAAAGGGCAGAACCATGCTGCAGAATTGGTTAGTGATGAAGTTGTGTAAGAGGAGGCAGGTTGGGTCTGAGCAGAGGTGACCAGAGCCCTTGGGCAGGGGCAGGTGCCTGTGGAGAGTGCCACAACAGGCCTTGCAAGCAATGATATTTGCATGGAATGTTTTCCCAGTTTCCAGTGATTTCTGCCTTTCTGTGAGCAAGGAATTTTGCATTAAATAGCTTCCAGTAGAAAGTCCTTGGAAATCTCTTGCTGGCCATAGTGCAGAGCTTCCCCTGAACACCTTGGGCAGGACCCCATTAAAAACACACAGGAGATGTCCTTAAAATTGGAAGGGTAGTTCTGTGGGCAACAACTCCAAACATTATCTCTCTGCAACTGGGACAACCTTCTTAAATCATGAAGGATCCTGGAGTAAGTTGCCTCTTCCCTGTAATCTCTCAGCCCAGGTTGGATGGGGCTTGGAGCAACCTGGTCCTAGTGAGAGGTGTCCCTGCCCATGCAGGGGGGTTGGATATTGATGATCTGTAAAGTCCCTTCCAACCCAAACCATTCTATGATTCTATGAAAAGGTAACCCCAAAAAAGGGGCAAATGGAGGAGCAGGGCAGCCAGGCCATGGTCATGATGCAAGCTGGCCCTGACTCCCTAAACCACACAATTCCTGACCTGGTAGAACTGCAGCTGAGGTTTTGTTTCTGATCTGGCTTGAACTTGTAGTACCAGATAATCTGGTAGATACAGAGCTGGTATTAATGACTGCTGAATCAGCCAACAATACCTGGGTCAAGCTCTGCACCTCACCCCCAGATGTTACTCCTCCTCTTGAGCCCACTCCTGTGTCCTGCTCAGGGAACTCATGTGATGAAAAAGAAAGATTTTTACTACTGATACTGTCTCATGCGAGAAAAAGGATGCAGGTGAGGAATATAAGAGCAGTCAAAGTGGCTATTGGAACCAATATTAGTCTGAGTGACCTGCTGTGACAGTAAATGCCTTGGAAAATTCACTCTGCCTTTGAAAAGTGTGAGTTCATGTCTTAGGCTCCTTAAAAAGCAGCAGGGTCCATGCATCTGCCATTAGATCCATCAGGAGAAGTGTGTAGGTAGGACATGGACACTGCCTTCAGGGAGCAGCAAAGAGGGAGGAAAACATATTCTGCATTAGAAGGAGGTGGGCTGCTACTTAAACCCCCTGGGAAAGGTTAGTTATGTGTTATGTTAGTTGTCTAACAAATCTATCTAGTTAAAAAGTTAGTTAACTAAAAAAAAATGTTGCTTTAGCTCAGCTTCCATTTTAGGCAGCAGCACAAATGCAGCATGAGGCTGGACATCCTCTGCTCATCCCAACCCAGGAAAAGATGACAAGAACCAGTGGATGACAAAGTCCTTCCCAGTTCCCAGCATTTTACAAAACAGGAATTCCTCTCTGCCAGGTAAGAAAAATCAGAGATCACCTCCAAACTCAGAAAAACCTCTTTTCTGTTGCAAAACCTACAGAGTGACCCCCTCAAGCTCCTCCCAAGACCACTGCTGAAATAAAGAATCACACAGAGAATTATTCTAGTTGGAAAAGACCTTCAAGAGCATGGTTCTCCCCTCTGCCAGCCCAGCAAGCTTTCCCCCAGCCCCACAGGGTATTTGGCAAGTGGTTCCTCTGCAGCTTGCTTGGCCAAGGAGCTACATGGAGCTGGTCCTGAATATGTTTGCTGTTAGGGTGAGCTGGTACAAACCCCTCTGGGTCAGTGATGTGCTGGGTGTTAAGACACAGGAAGCAGCAAAGTGGTCCAGACTCAGAGGGTGTTTAGATGGCAATCACAGGACTGAATACAAAGCACTATTTCCCTGTTAGTTATTTTTTCTTCTTTTCAGCAGCTCATGGTGAAAGCCACATTAGGGTTCCAGAAGATATCTTGTTGTATAAAAACTCAAGAGCCCATCCTGGAACACCCTGTGACTGCCATAGCCATACCCTGGAGAAGATGTAATGCAGAGAGAACAAGCCTGGCTTAAACTCAGCAAACCTCCCAGGTGGGACACACACTCCTTGTCTACACTAGCAACCATGATCTGGGGGGCTTGGCAAGCCCTCCAGCTTCTTACAACCCTCCAGTTTGGTTTTTTTGTTTTTTTTTTGTACAAATGAAAAGAGATTGCCAGCAGGAAATGTCACAGCATGCAGAGAATTAATTATAAGGGATAATAATCCAGCAGACCTACACTGAGATTAAAATATCTCGTGGAATTGTTTTTGTCCTTGAAAAGGTGGATGCTGACTTGTTTGCAGCCAAACCTAAGGGCTAGGTAGCAAAAACTTCTCTTTTGCAAGACCCCAGATGAAAGGAACCCCCATCAACAACATCCCAGCAGAAGTACTTTGCCCCTTAGCAAAGTGCCCCAGGTCATCAGCCAAGAGAGCTGCAACACTTTGCTCAGCAGACTTCACCAGACTGCTGGCAGGACACAAAGATGGACCAGGTCCCAGCTGCTTCTGGAGGTTTCCCACAAGGGAAACTTAGAGCTTTCCAGTTTTTTTGGCTTGCTGTGCCACAGGGCTATTTTTTTGGCAGATTGTGCGGTCTGATCAAAGGTGATGATCTTGGTGGCCTTCTGTATTTTATCTACACCCATGCTAATTTCCCTTTGGCACCTTGCCAGCAATTTGGGACACAGCAGGCAGTGGCAGAGCTTGCTGCCAAGATGCTCCTTGTGCCCAAGGTGTTGCTCTTGGGTGCAACCACCCCGGCAAGGTGGGTGCCATAGAATCATAGAATCATAGAATTAGCCGGGTTGGAAGGGACCTCAGAGATCATCAAGTCCAACCCTTATGCAACCCTGTGCTGCCATGGAGCAGCACAGCCTGTTCCCCGTGGCAGAATGTGACCCCCAACCTCTTCCAGACCTCTCTGAGCCTTGGGAGGGTTGCACCCTCATGACCTCTCCCCATAAGTCCTGCTCTGGATCTGGCAGAGCAAAGGGAGAGATGGAGCTGCTGGCTCTGGGCCATGGTGAGATGATCCCCTGGCTGCTGCTGACTTCACCTCTCTTGGTCTCCTTCTGGTTTCCTGTCTGAAACAGGAGATGGTTTGACCTTCCAAAAAGCCACAGGAGAGTGCTGGGAATTGTGAGCTGAAAACTGGCTTTGAAATGGTGATTTCCAGCTCCAGTTATCCTCAGCACTAATGAGAGGACTGCAGGGGTGGAGTGGAGCTGTGGAGGGGGAGCAGAGCCTCTGGACAACATGACACAGAGCATAGAATGGGTTGGGTTGGAAGGGACCTTAAAGCTCCTCCAGTCCCAGCCCCATGGGCAGGGACACCTCCCCCAGCCCAGGGTGCTCCCAGCCCCATCCAACCTGACCATGGAGGGGGCATCAAAAAAACCTCCCTGGGCAACCTGTGCCAGGGTCTCACCACCCTCATACTAAAGAATTTCCTCCTAAGATCTAATCTAAATCTCCCCTCTCCAAGTTTTAACCCATTTCCCTTCTCCTCTCCCTCCCCCCCATGCCCAAAGCCCTCCCCCAGCTTTCTTGTAGCCCCTTCAGATATTGGGAGGTTGCTCTGAGCTCCCCTGGGAGCCTCCTCTGCTCCAGGCTGAACAACCCCAATCCCTCAGCCTGGCTTCCCAGGGAGGTGCTCAGCCCTCTGAGCATTTCAGTGCCTCCTCTGGACACCTCCCAGGAGCTCGGGGTCCTTCTGGTGTTGGGGACTCCAGAACTGGGCACAGAGCTCCAGCTGGGCTCTGAGCAGAGGGTTTACAATCACCTCTCTTGACTGCCTGGCTACACTTCTTTTGTTGCATCCCAGGACAGGGGTGGCTTTCTGGCCATACCCTGAAGCTGCTCACCAACTTCAGCATGTGGGATGTCACCTGCAGAGCAAGATGCTGGGAGGATGGACCTGCTGCTGCTGCTTCCCCTTGCCAGGACAGCTCTCCTGAGCATCACTATTCTGAGGTCTCTCAGGTCCTCTTCCAGCCAGGTATTCATCTTGTAGTTAATGCAAGCAGCTGCTGATGGCTATGCTGGGATTCTGCAGGTGTTTATATCTTGCTGAATGGGAGTTTTAATGCATTCCAGGGGAAAACGTTAAGGAAATTGGCTCAAAGACATTGAAAAATCATTATTGTATCTGACCAGACTGGAAAGACAGTGTTTACCTCTTGTAGTTTTTTTCTTTTTTTTTTCCCAGGTAATTAACAGATCCTACTTTGTGATAACTTCCACCTGAGCTTCCCATTAATTAAACCCCATCCCACGAGATGGAGTTGAGAACTGATACATTCAATAGGTTTGGGATGAAACAGTGTTTTTGGAGGAAGTATCTGGTGTACTGGTTTGGAGGTGGTGATGAAACAGTGCTTAATAGTCCTGCTATCTAACTACTCATCACACAACAATCCAGCAGCAATTATCTGGTACCTTGTGGGAAGCCCCAGGAGCCACCCAACTGGCCCAGCAGGTCTCTCAGAACCCAGAAGGGTGACAACAGGTTGAGAGTCACAAGGTGTGCTGGGACTTGGTCTCTCCTGTCCAACCTCTGAGGACAACCAGGATGGGCTCTCCTGGGGGGCATCCTGCTGATGCAAAGCCATTTCTTTTTCAAAGGCAGGAGACAGACTTCAAACCAAACCAAAACAAAACCATTTCTTCACAGTCATAGAATCAAAGAATGGGTTGGGTTGGAAGGGACCTTAAAGCTCCTCCAGTCCCAACCCCATGGTCAGGGACACCTCCCCCAGCCCAGGGTGCTCCCAGCCCCATCCAACCTGGGCTGAGACACTGCCAGGGATGGGGCAGCCACAGCTTCTCTGGGAAACCTGGCACAGTGCCTTACTACCCTCATGGGGAAGAATTTCTTCATGATATCTAACCCAAACCTCCTCTCTTTCAGTCTCAACCCATTACCCCATGTCCCATCCAAAGCCCCTCCCCAGCTTTCCTCTAGGCACCTTCACAGGGAGTGACCTTTACTAAGCTTGTTCTCCTCTAGCTCATATATTAGCTTCTGAACCTCAATTTTTAACTCATTCTCTATATATTTTCCTTATATTGACCATTTTCTCATAGCTTCAGACCTACTGGAGGCATTGTAGGGGGGAGGAAAGGACAGCAGGGAACTTGTTCTCACTGGCTGAGATGCCATGGCCGTGAGCAACCAGAAAAAAAAACATGTAAAAATCTAGATAGCTGCTCAGCTGCAAGATGTGACACTCCCATTTACAAAAGGCAGGTGACACACCTAGAAATAGCTAGTTTAGGAGTAACAACAATAACCTAACTTGTGTCCTATATGCCCCATGTGAAGGGCAAAGATAGTTTGAACACTTCAGGGAAAAGTGGTTCTGAAACCCAGTTATTACTCTTATTTTCTTAAAAAAGGAGTCAACAGAAGATCAACAAAGCCATGGCAATTCTCAGGTTGCTCCAGGTGCTCCAGGTGAGGCATGAAGACTTTAGTCTAAAGACTTTTAAACTAAAGACATTTTGATGTTTGAACTCCCCAGTGTTCAGTGCTGTTCAGATCCACATTCTGCACCCAGTGATGCAAACAGCAGCTGCTTCAGAGGGGACATCAAGAGACAACTCAGATTTTTGAACACATTTTTCACTGCCAGGGGATGCTGGGTCCCTCCACAGTAAGAGTTTTCCATTGTCAGACACTGGGATCTGGCATCTCCTTGCTTGTACAAACTTTGTTTCTGTTTAAACCCTACTGGTTCTTTTCCTCACTTTAGGTCTTAAATTTAAAATTGCACTTACCTCATCAGCATCTTGGGTTTGCTCATCCATCACTTCCTGGGGCACAGTGTGTCCTCCTCCTCCAAGCTGAGCATGGACATTTGGAGCCAGCAGGGCAGGTTTGGGGATAACTTCACCAGAACCAGGTTCAGGTCTTTGCTGAGCTGCTAGAACAAAGAACACACAAAGCACATTGGTTTTGGGTTTTTTGGGTTTGTTTTTGTTTTTTTTATCAAGCAGTTTGGGTTTTCCTGTAAGGTTAGTTGGGGAGGGGATGGCTTTGGGAGCCCAGCTCATGCCAATGATCCTGGGGGGGGGGGGGGAAGATATGTGCTGGGCTCAAATCCAGTCATCACTGAGAAGCATGCATCCCAGGGGCTTTCTTTGGGAATGCAACAACTGCCCAAGGACTTTTTGGGGTAAAGCTCCCCTGAAAAAAAAAGCACACTGGTGGTGTCAGAAAAAAGTCCTCCCGAGACAGAAGGCTGAGTTTGGAAAGTGCTATTTCACACCCTGGAATTATGAAGGATTGCCAAACAAGTTTCTCACTGGAGAAACAAGATGAGTTCCCCCCCCCAAAGGTCTCCTGGAAGCTTCTCCAAGCTGAACAAGCCCAGCTCTCTCAGCCTGTCCTCATAGGAGAGCTCCTCCAGCCCTCAGAGCATCTTTGTGGCCCTCCTCTGGGCTCACTCCATCAGCTCCACATCCTTCCAGTGTTGGGAGCTCCAGATGGGAACCAACCATCCCAAAACGTGAGACCTGAGGAAGAAATGGGGGGTTGGCCGAGACCCTGGAGGGCTGCCCCATGAGGAGCTGGCTGAGGGTGTAATGTGGCTGCACAGGGACTTGGGAGCCAGGGTGAGGCTGCCTGCCCAGATAAAATCTATCTGACAGCTGCAAAATCTGGGAAAACTCCAAACCCTTTGTTGGGCCCTAAACTCAAAGTGTTTAACTCCCCTGGAAAGTGCTTGTGTGGAGGAAAGGGGGAGACGTTTCAATCCTTGACCCAGCTGCTCCCGTGGGAAAAGGAGAATTCCAGCTGCTGAAGGTGGCACAGGAAACATCGTGCAGGTTTCCTTCAGGTGCTTCTCTCACACTCCTGTTCTGCTCCTGTCTTCACATGAAGTTGTTGGTGATGGATGTGTAATTGTGTGTGCAGAGGTGTATCTGATGGAAGTGTTTGCTCAGGAACAAAAGGAGCAGCACCCACCCTGCTCCCCTTTGCCTGGCATGGGCTCTTCAGCCCACTGTTTTGGGGGGGTTTTTTTGAGAAAAAACAGTGCTGGAGATTTGTCTGGGCCCTGGCAGTGATGGAGATCACTGGATCACCTCCCCAGCACTCAGCATCCTTGCAGGATATCTCCAGGGAGGGATTTGAAGAGGTGGCTTTTGACTGGTGAAGCCAGCAGGGTCAGGGTGGGAAGGTGGGGCAGATGTGACAATTCCCTTTCCTCCTGCCCCAGATCCCAGATCCTGCTGCTGCCTTCCCACCCCCATCCCATCCCATCCTCTGGTTCCCCCCCCCCAGCCTCACCATGCTCCCAACCCATTTCTCATGGCAATTTCTCACATGCAGTTTGGTGACTGCCAGCAGCCCCAGGAAGGATTTCTTGGAGGAAGGGAGGGAGAAGAATAGCCCAAGGCTACAAAAAAAAAAAAAAAAAAAAAAAATCATCTGCTGTGTCTACAAAACAGATCTGTCATAGATCTGATATCAGACCCCTGGTCTCCCCATCACCGTGCTCCTCCTGGGCTACACAGTCAGACAACTCATGGGGTGCCTGTGGACCCCCTTTCTGCTCCTTTTCCCTGTGCAATAGATCATCAATATTCTTAATTTACAAACTGTGATTCATTAGTAATCCCCTCAATATATTCTTCAATCTAACAGACTGTAGGCATGCCTGCAAAATCCAATTATTTATAGTCAAGGAACCATCATTTTCAATTGCTGTGCTCCCTCCAAATGAGATACCAATTTTTTATTATATTTTATTCTACTGCTCTGGACTTATTTCCAGCAGGGGAAAACCTACTTAGAAGTATCCACTGTCACTGATGAATTCTGCATGAGATACATGACTAAGTGTTATTTAATTTTTTAATTATGTCCATAAGTATGTATGAGTGTTCTCCAGGGAATATGAATTTCCACGCAGCAACACAGAGCAGAAAGCTGCCCAGAGAGGTGATGTGCCAGACAATTCAGAGAGGTCAGATCATCAAATGTGACTGTGCCAGCTTGAACATTTATGGTTTTTGAAGAACAGAAATGAGCTGAGGGTCCCTGCAAAAAAGAAACCTCTTCTGGTTTGATTTTGAACTACAAGAATCATCTGGCAACTTGATTGTAGCCTTGCCTCTCATCTGAGTACATCTGTGCTGATCCCTCCTATTCCAAAAACATTATGCCTGTTGCCCTGATACTGATCTGCTGGCAAGGATTAGCATAAAATTGTACAACCTTCTTAAAGCTTTATCATATCTTCATTGCAAAACCCATCTAAGCCCTTTTCTATTCTGCCAGAAGAGTCTCTGTTGCATCCCTTCATCTTTCTGGAGGCCTGAGAGCTGGAGCTATGATTGCAGAGTTGGAAAGTCCTGTTCTGGGCCAGTCCAGCTGCCTGGAACAGGAATCTAAAGAGGATATACCTTGTGCATCCCACTCACCTCCATCCCTCTTCCAGAGTTCTGTAATGCAAGATGCCTGCACATCCCCATCCTAAAAACTCAGTTCCCAAGTGTATCATGAAGCAGATTCTATTATCATTAAAAATACACTGATGCAAAGCTCTTCCCAAGATTGATTTGACACCCTTTAACCTAACTGCCTTGCCAAAAGGCAATCATCTGTGCAGAAAGGAATTCTTAATCTGGGATGATAAATATTGGTACCAGGATGGCATCACCTCCAGAGCAGTGAAAGAGCTCCCACGTGCTGCTGAGGACTTCAGGAAAATGATGGTGCTGGAGGTGCTGGAACCTCTGCTGTGGCACTCTGCCTTCCCTGCTAAGCACAGTATTTGTCAAGGATGCCAGGAGAAGTATTTCTTTGCCTTTCCACTCCACTCTTCTGACCTAACATGCCCTGGAACTACCCTGTGCCAGCAAACTCTTCAAAACACAGCAAATGCAATGCATGTGCTGGGACAGTGACCCAAGTACAGCAAGGATTCCTCTCCTTGCTTTGCCTTCACACAGAGCCTGGAACCCTCCTGCTCCCTTCCCCTCTTACTCAAAAATCTCCTTCATTTTGCTTCATCCAGTTCCTCTGATCTGGAGAGGCCAAAGGCAGCAGGATGCTGGAGGTATCCTTTATCCTGACAAGTTCCACTGCCCTCCTCCAGGCCTGGGCTGGAAAATGAGCATCTCAAAGTCTGCAACATGCCTGAACCCTCTGAAGTGCAGATGAGGGTTCAGTTAGAAAACTACACATTTATTTTTATGGACCTTGATGGATTTCTTTCCAGTTAACTGGAAATGGACTCTTGCAGAGGACAGAAACTACTCAAGTTAATATCACATAAATTATACAGATGGCATCACTTCCTTTTCTTTAACCTGGGACCATTTTGCTCTTGCTGTTCATCAACATCTTTCCTTTTTCAGGGAAAAGAAATGTAAAAGGCACCTAGGAATCACTTTCCCTCTGGTACCTTACACTATAGGACCCCAAACCAGGCCCAGTTCTTCCACCCTTTTTGGCTCACCAGAATGTAATGAGATTTTGGGATCTGGTGACACAGTGATGCCGGTGCTCATCCAGTGACACTTCTGTGAGAGGTGAGAAAACTGTTAGCAGAGCAAGAAATTTTGGCTATAAATAGCAAAGTCCCTCTCCTCCCTGCTGCAATAACACCTGACCTGTCAGCCCTGCTCTGGGGGGGCTCTGCAGAAGCTGTGGAGAGGATAAACCCTGAGGGTAAACCTCAGAGAGACCCAACCAGCAATGGAGTGTGTGCAGAGCAGGGAAGGGAAAAGCAAAAAAAAAAAAAAAAAAGGAAAAAAAAAAAGTCAACTGTGCCTCAATCTTTCCTCAAGAGCAGGTTTTCCCATGTACTAGCAGAGAAATCTTTCCATGGAGAATCTCCTTCACAAAGCTTGACCTCTTTTCCCAACCCAATGCTATACTGCCAGGTAAGCATTTGGAATTCAAAGTCCTAGAAGGAGGGAAGTGTTTTCCCTGGAGTCTCCTGGGTAAGTCTCCCCCATCTTAAATTTGGAGATGCCTTCTCTGGAGATCTTGCAGTGCTCCTTTTTCACTAATGATTTTGCACTTGCCAGGCCCTAACAACAGTAGAAATACCATTAAAAAAACACAAACAACCAAAGCCAGAAACCCCCCAAAACAGATTTCAAGACTGTGCAGTCTGTAGAGTAAGAGCAACAACTTCCCTTCCATCCTGTGATCCCTTTAGTGGTACCCCCTGCCCCTCCTTTTCAGCTAAAGGTCAGTTCCTATTTCAGCTCAAGCTATCTGAGGAATAATGAAGGATACAAATTGTTGGCTTCCCAAAACATTTGGCTGTTCTATCCCTTTATTTCTGGATCTAATCAGTATTCCAGACTAATATGCATGCGGTCTTGCATTTCTCCGTTTTTTGTAGCTGATCCAAATCTCTAGCTCTGCATATCTGGAAGCCACTTTGGTTGTTGTCCCTGGGCAGGGAGGGTGACAGCTGTCCCAGGGCTGACTGCAGCACCCTGAGGAGAGGGGCTGAGAGCTGAGTTTTGCCTCAGGGTAAAAAAACTGGGGGAGAAAATGAAGGCAAAATCAGAACACAAGAGACATCAAAAGGAGCTTGGCACATCAGGTCCTGGTGGCTGGGGGAAGGGAAGGTGCTGCAGACAGCTGGGCAGCTGCTCAGCACTGCCAGCTTTGCTCACCAGCTTTTTTTTTTTTTCTTCTTTTGAAATCTCCTGACTTTAGCCGAGATGCTAAAGCGCAGTGAAAAAAAAACACCAAACCAAACCAAAAAAACCCCCAAACAAACAAAAAACCCAAAACCTCAAACACAACACAGCACACAAACAAAAAAAAAGGCCAACCCAGACTGGAAATCCTCATCCTGCCTGGCTGTAATGATTTGAAGGCAGGATGCTGTGAGTGCTTCCCCAGCTGCATCCCTCCCAGCTGTGCCCACTGGTGCTGAGCTCTGACCTGCCTGGCACAAGGAGGCCAAAATCCACCTTGCAGCCAGTCCTGCCAGGGAGGGAGAGGGAGACCCAATCTAAAAACCTCATCTCTTTGCTGCTTTACATCAAAATCCATCAGGAAGAGGAAAGGGAAGGAAGGTCCTCGCATTCCTTAAATCCCATTAGCATCCCCGCAATCCCAGTTGGGAAATAACCTTGTGTGCTCTCCTAGAGCCCTGGGCAGAGGGAGGGATTTGGTTCTAAAGGGAAAGCTGGTGATTCAGCACAGCTGAACCAGACTGTCCCTCCTGCCCTGTGCTGGGGGAACAGCCTGAGCACATCCCCAGGCACTGAGCAGCATTCCCCCTCTGCTGCCTTCAGGACTTGTGTCTGACTCAGGAGCAAAGCAGAACAAACAAACACCTGAACCCCACCAAATCCACCCCAGAAACTTCCCAGTGGGTTCATCATGGGGATGCTGGGCATTTGCAGGTATCAGTGAGATACCCACCCATCACCCAGGCAGCAGGACCCAAGCCTTTTGCACTTGAAATAATTTTTGTTCCCTGCTTTTCTCCTGCCACGTGTCCATCATGGCCCCGGGGCTGGCACCCACCAGAATTCCTCATTCCCTCTCTTCAGGCTTTGGATCATCAGCTCCTTGCTCCTGGTGGGACACTGTGCCAGCTCCTCAGGGCCAAGGTGGTCTTGGGGATGGGAGGCAGCAGGATGGGGCTGGGAGTGCCCTCAACAACCTGGCAAGGTCCTTCCTCCCTGGGTACCTGCCAGGCAGCAGCTACAGACACATCACTCAAGGAATAAATTCCAGAGGAGTGAAAGGGGGAGAAGGAAGGGCCCCATCTCCTTTATTTAAGGTTGCATTTAGTTTCTTGGCAAGGAAACCCATAGAGAATTTTTTTTTTTTTTTTTTTTTTGGAGCCCTGGCTACCCTTGAAGATTTGCAAGCTGCTATGGCTGTTGTTTCTTTGTGTCTTGAAGCAGAGGGGAGAGAGAGGAGGGGATCTGTGGAGCAGCTCTGAGTCCTGAGACTCCTGCTGATGCTCCAGCCAATGCATCTCCTTGGGACAAGGAAATTAAACTTGGTGCTAACACTACACACTCTTCTTGGAAAGCAAAGCAAAGTCCATCCTGGCAGAGGGTACATAAACCTCCCTCTTCTCTGACTAGCATCAAAGAGCTGGCATGCAGCTGAATTTGTTATTGGTGGCCAGGTACATTTAGATCCAAAGTGGTTGTAGTAGAAGAATATCTGATATTCTAAGTAGAAGAATATCTAATTAATAATGAGTAAGAAGTCCATAATCTGTGGCTCTCCTCTCCTTCTTGATGTGTTCTCATCCTAGGCACAACCCCTCCCAAGAACTCCTTTATGTCATCTGAAACCCATCACTCTAACATTTCCTTTCTGTTCATTTTTTCTCCCCCTCTAGATTGTAGCTTTGTGTTCAAACAGTATCAGGGAGAGACCTTATCCCCACTACATTTAAAAGAAATATATATTTTCATTAGAACACAAGTGCTGCTAACAGGCAAAACACTGCAATAATTAAGGATTCATTGAATTTTAAGACTGAGTGGAAAGAGGAGCTGGTTGGGTCCCCAGACACAAAGATAAGGCCCAGCCTGCTGCAGCAAGCCCTGTGCCCTGCTGGAAGGTTAGGAATGGGGTGGAAAAGAGATTCCCAAAGGGATCCCATGGGCAGGGCAGCTGGGAAAGACTGGAACAAACTCTGCTGCTTTATAGGATGCAACAGATCCAGGGGCAAGGGGATCCCCAGGGCTGTCCCAGAGTTCACCTCATGGTATTTTTAATTTTATTTTTTTTCAGGTCAATGTTTTTCATTACCACCCCTTCCACTACAAATATTATCATGATTATTTGGTTCTGCCACCCATTCACTGCAGACATTTGGGCATTTAAGGACATAGTCCTACTAGTTGCAAGGGCTTTCCCTTCACCCTACTGCACCACCTTTTCCCACATCCCATGCAGGATTATAAAAAAATTCACTTCTCAAAACATTTCCCCTCTGAACCGACGTGAGCAAGATGCAGCAGCTGGGATAAGAAGCTGCAAGGATGGTGGGTTTTATTTTTTTGTGGGCCAACAAGTGCCTTGAGAGGCAGCCACACCACCTTTCCATCACTTTTTGCTCAGCAGTCAGCAAATGCAGAGCCATTTATTGTCCACTGAGCAGTCTGGAGAGCTCTGCTCTTGCTGAGCTGTACCTGGAACTGAGCCAAAAGGAGAAGAAATAATTAACAGTCTGCCCTGTCCATATGTTTAAAATACACTAAGAAATGAAAACAGTCCTGTGGAGAGTTCTCTGCATTAAAGCTTTTCTGTCATGCAGAGCTGGAATATTTTCTCTGTTCCTTAGGGGAGAACTTAGGACAATATTTGAGAAACCAGAGTTAATATTAATATTACGAAACTTTCTCTCCAAGTCTCTCAATTCATTATTCATACATTGTATGCCTGTATAACAAAAAAAATTAAGTTAGGGTATGTATTGAAAACGATTTCAGATGTTCAGAATTCATAAGAATACCGAGGAAGAACCCAAAATGAGTTTAGACCCTGACAGCACAGCCTGGGCAGCAGAATGACTCCTGTCTAGAGCCAGATTTTAAATGAAACTTTATGGTCTAGAGCCATTCATTTAAAATGGATTTGACATCATCAGATTTAAAACAACTTACTTGGGTTTTCTCAGGAAAGAAATAACATAAAAAAGGCTGCTAATAATAAGAGGTCCTTGTGTGACAGGGGAGAGGTTTCACCCCAGTGAAATGAAGCCAGCCCATGTCAATGCTGCCCATTCCTCCAAAGTTCAGAAAATCTCCTTAGAAACGGTGATGATAGCTCCTCTGCTCCTATCAGCACCTCTCAGCCTCATCATCAGACTCTTTGCAATTTCTTTCTGCTGAATCACAGTGCAAAGCCAACGAGATGCCAGCAAAGCATCCTCAGCTCCCTGAGGATCCAGTTCCCCACCCTTGTCACCAAAGATTGACACAATGGTCAAGCCCAGTCTTCCACCTTACCCTTAGGAAGCAATCATCCTTGGCCTGTCCTCTGTCCATCCACCCTTTGCCAAAGCTTGGAAAATTTTTGTGTAATAAACCCTAGATTAGTAAGGCTGCTGGGGGAGATCCTTCTCCCTTGAAGGGATGGCACAAAAAAGCCAAACTGGCCTCTTGCTGCTGGTGGGGTCTTTCCCAGGGGCTTTCTGGCACCCTGCATCAAGAATCTTGTGAAGGTTCAATTGGCAAAACCAGTCCAGTTGATGACAGGTCCCAGGGACAGCCATCCAACCTGTCCTGAGTGTCACCTTGTTGGCAATATCAGCAGAAAAGCCAAGCAGGTCAGCCAGCAACTCAACCCTTAGATATGGCCTTCTGGACTTGTTTGGACCCTAGTTGTAGCCCTATAGACTCATTTGAGCCTTAGCCATGGCCCTATAGACCCATTTGAACTTTAGATGTGGCCCTCTGGACTCATGTGAACCTTGGCTATGACCCTTTGGACTCCTGTTCAGGTCCACTGGCAGAACCAGCTGAGGATTTCACAGCCCTAAACCAGGCTGCATCTGCAGATTTTAATCTCATTAATCATTAACCCAGCAGCTGGCAGTGCAAATACTCCAAGCAGACCCATAGCCATGTGGGTTGGCTGGATGAGGATCAAATATTCTTTGTGGAATCCTAAATATCCCCCAGCAGAGACGTGGCTGGACCAGCCAACCATTAGCTCCTGGGTACCATCAGCAACCTCTCCTCACCCTCCATGTCTCAGGGGCTTGTTTTTAACTTGTGGTCCCTTGCCCCCCAGCTCTGACTGGTACAGCAGGTTTGGTGTGGGGCTGTGATGCTTCTGGGACAGAACACAGATTGTTAGGGGGGGTGGAAGGGACCTCTGGGCAGCATCCAGTCCAACCCCCCCTAACAGAACTGTTTGCAGAGGATGGTGTCCAGGTGGGGTTTGTGTGTCCAAGGATGGAAACAGCCTGTGCCAGTGTCCTCTTACCCTCACAGTAAAGTTGTTCTTCCTTATGTTGGGGTTGAACCTCCTGTATTGCAGTTTGTGACCACTGCCCCTTGTCCTGTCACTGGCCACCACTGCAAAGAGCCTGGTCCCATCCTCCTGACACCCTTTAGATATTGATAAGATCCCCCCTGAGCCTCCTCTTCTCCACTCCGAACAGCCCCAGCTCCCTCAGCCTTTCCTCCTATGGGTGATGCTCCTGTCCCCTCATCATCTCAGTGGCTCTGCACTGGAATTTCTCTTGGGGAGCCCAGAATTTTGTCTTCTTCATGAAAACCACTACTTTTGTCCTGCCACACTCCCCCTAGCTAAACCCTGGAGCCCCAGCTCATTGCTGCCAAAGCTTCTTCCCCACCTTTACATGCCAGAAAAAGAGTGGCATTAACACAGCTTTCACCTTTCTTTTATTTCCCCTGCTAACCGAAATGCCAAACCAAATTGAATTAAAGAACTACGTGGGGAATTCACTAATTAGATGCTTGTGAGTGTAAAAAGCTGAATGCAAAAATAAGCAGTTACCCAGTAACTTCATTACATTGAGAGCCATATAGAATGGGAGCTCGGGGAGCTGAAACCACCAAGAAGCCCTAAGTTTTACTTCAAATCACAGAAGAAAAGCCACATTGCTGTCAGGGTCCAGGCTCAGGAGCAAGAGCTGAGCTCTGGGAACAGCTGACATCCTGACATCCTCCTTAAATTCCTAAACTGCATCCCAGGTACCACCTGCACTTGAGCAGCTTCTGGTTCCTGAGCTGGCTTAGCTGAGGGCTTAGGGGGAAGCAAAGCAGTGGGGATGGGTGGGCTGGAAATCTCTTGTCTTCTGACCAGTTTGTACTCTAACCAAGTGACAAACCCCACTCCAAGGTGTTGCCCTGGGAATGAGAGTGCTTGGTAGCATCAGCTGGGCTGAATGCCTCTCACAAAAGGGGGAAGGAAGCAGTGGGGAAGGAAGAAAACTCCTTATCAAATCAGGAATGTCATCTAAACCATTCTATCCTGCTCCTACCCAGAGGGGAAAAGCTCTGCCAGCTGAGTAGGAATGTCCTGCAGAACAGGTTGTACCTCTCCTTCCTCCCCAGGCAGAGCAGAGCTGGATAAGGAAAAATGCTTTGGGCATCCCAAGGCCTTTCCCAGCACTCCTGCTGCTGTTAAGAGCATTCACTCATGGTTTAGGCCATCAAAAAACCACAAGTGGGGAGCAGAGCTGCAGGTCCCAGCAAGGCAGAAGCATCTGTGTTAAAAACAGCACTTGGAGGTCACCCAAGGCTTAGCTGGGACAGGAGCAGTGAGCGGTGTCAGGTAAGGTTTGAGAGGTCTGAAAGTGTCTCACAGCCTAAAGAACGTGTGCCTAAGGTTTTAAAGCAAATCCTGGAGTCCTTGGTAGGTGGGGAACACTTGGAGGTGGCTGCTGAGCATCAGTCACAGGGAGGTTTTCAGTGATGGGGAAATGGGCCTGGAGGTAAGCAAAGGAAAAAATAGACATGCAAGATATTTCAATATCACCAAGCCTGTAATTTAAAGAAAGGAAACACACCTTTCTGAAGCAGCTGACAGAACAGTTAAGCCCCAGCTAAACCATGAACCTCCAAGCTAGGGGAGGCTCCTCCATCACATCCTGCAGCACGTCCTTCAGGAAGAACCAGTTGTCAACAGTTCTTCTCAATACAAATGACACAGGGCAAAAAGAAACCTTGGCTGTTGCCCAAACTCATACCTTTTTCTGCTAAATAAGTTTGATCTACTGAGGTAATCAGATGGAAATAGTTCTCTCCATTAAGTAGTTAAATTTCTCTGGTCCTCAGATGCTGAATTTTCTAGGGATCCTTCAGGGCAGCCAGTCTGAAGGAGAAAGGGTAAAGGGATCCCTTTTAAAAATAAAAAATAAAATACAAATAAACAAAAAACCTTTTTATTTTAATTTATTGCTGTCAGCATGTCCTTTACCACTGCATAGCTGGGGGGAAGAGAGCTGAGCCTCCAGCTGGGGCTTTCAGTAACCTTGGTGCTTGCACACACAGCCTGTGCACAGCAAGAATCTGCTTTGCCTGTTCTAAGCTTTTTTCCCCTCATAAATACTTCTTAAAACTGCAGCCTTCCTCATGCAATGATCCTTTTTAGATGTGAACTCTCATGAAATCAGCTCATCATGAAATACACCACGCCACAACTTACACTAATGGGTTATGAAAATCTAAGCTACCCAAAGCTGAATCTTTTCTGAGTGCTGTTTTTCCTCAGCCCAAATAGCAGCTTTTTCATTAATGAGTAGAGCAATATGGTCCCACCATATCCAAACCAGATATCTAGTAAGATGTAGAACTAAATAATCCAGTTTCAATATCTACTTTTTGCAGTAAATCACTTTTAAATGGGAAGGAATCCATCTTCAGGTACTAAAAAGGGAAATTAAATACACGTTCACTAAACTAGTAGGATAAATCTAAGGTTTCTGAAGCAGTTTGTTTGCAACAGTAAACTCCACCCTCAAAATTGTACAGTGTACTCCAGAACCTTCATATTTTTTCTGTGGACTGACCTGGCACATGAAAACTGTGACAGCATTTACAGACCTCATTAAAGCTACTGTCTTTTGGGTTGAAAAGGGCAGCAAGTGTCATGCTGGTGTAGTACTCTTTCCAACCTCTTTGAAAATCTTCTGAATTTACAGATCCAGGAGTTCTGTTCACATTAACAAGACTCTTATTTGATCTGTTAAATCACAGCATGGCACTCCAATTCAGCAAGATGTTTAAGCTGCAAATCCCAGCTTTAATGCCAAATAAACAAGTGTATCATGCTGCCACACCACTTAGGCTGCTATACAAACTGAAATAAAAAGCAGAGAGTTTAATGTGTGCATTAAACATTCTGTGTAAGCACATGAAAATACAATCTTAGTGTTCTGTAATGAAATCATAACTGCTGCCTGCAAAAAGCTCAGCATAAATCTTCCTGCTTTCCCAAGGAGGCAGCCTCAGACTCCTCTGAAACCCTTTCCATAAAAGTAATAATGTTGTGATGAAAAAAGTCAACAAGAAAATCAGTCTTTGGCAGACAAAAACATTTTCCTGCTCCTGGAAGTCAGCTTTCCACCTGTGTCCCCACCTCAGGATCCATCCCTCTAATACCTGCTCCTTCCAGCACCATTCCAGGCTATGGTTCCATTCCCAGCTAGGGATGTGTCTAAGTTCACAGCTTTTTGCTGAATTCCTCATGTTTTGATCCAAGCCTTCCATTTCATGAAAGCCAGAAAAGTTCAGAGCACCCAAAGCAGCTGATTCTTCATAAATCAGGTGCTGCATGGGCAGCAGTGTTTGCAAGGACACCAAGAAACCCAGAGCAGCCTCACAGTGGTACCTTTACAGCATCTTGGTGCCTTCTGTTCCTCGAAGAAACATTAAGAAAACTCATTTTTCAGCTTATCCCCAAGCTCGTGGTTTGCATTCAAGCAAGCTATGAACAGAACAGCTCCTAGCAGCTACATTTAAAAAATGCAAATAATTAACAAAACAGCTTAAACATCAATTGCTATTAAAACTTAAGTTGGAATTATAAAATCAGAAAATATTCAGCTGAACAAATATTACCCTTAGGAACACAATACCACAACAAAACCACCTTAACCAAACAACCACTTTGGAAGAAGTAAAGTCCCTGAGAGTTTTTTATTTTGGTTTGGCTTAGTTTTGGGGTGGTTTTTTTGGCTTTTTTGAGGGGGAGGTCAGTTCTAAATGTTTTAAATATGACAACTAACCAGCATACCTTGTGTCCACAGCCATGTGGCTTTTCTTCCTGCAGAAATCACACACCACTGATTAGCAGCCTGGGGGATTAAGGAGCCCTTCTGCTCCCTGGGTTATTGCTGGGTCAGAAACAAAGCCTGGGAAGTGGGTGCTGGGGTTGGGAGGGAGGATTTGTGCCCTAAGGAAGAGGCTGGGGCTGCTTCTGCATGGAGATTGGGAAGCACTTTGAGGAGGAGGGCAAGGAGGGAGGCTGGGAAAGCAGAGCTGGAGCAGTTTGATGTGGATAGACCAGATTTATTCTGCTTGACAGCAATAGCAGGGATGCTGCTTTTCCATTTGCAGGCTCAGAGTTTGCCTGGTTAGCAGAGCCACATAGAGTCACAGAATGGTTTGGGTTGGAAGGGACCTTAAAGCTCCTCCAGTCCCAACCCCATGGGCAGGGACACCTCCCCCAGCCCAGGGTGCTCCCAGCCCCATCCAACCTGGGCTGAGACACTGCCAGGGATGGGGCAGCCACAGCTTCTCTGGGAAACCTGGCACAGGGGCTCAGCACCCTCACATTCAAGAATTTCTTCCTAATGTTTGACTTAAATCTCCCCTCTCCAAGTTTTAACCCATTTCCCTTCTCCTCTCCTACCCCTCCATGTCCAAAGCCCTCCCCCAGCTTTCCTGTAGCCCCTTCAGATATTGGAAGGTTGCTGGAAGGTCAAACATGTTAACACTTGGTGGGGAAGCTTGACATGAAGCTGAAAAAAAACCAAGAGTTGAAGCCACTGATTGCAGGAAAGCTTGGAGCTTTGTTTTAATTTTGTTTGGAGTTCAGGTTTTGTGGGTCTGAGTTTTTGTAAAACCCATTCCTCATCCTGAGCTGGAAAGGTGCAACCCTTCTGCTATGACAGCAAACTGGGAGCATGGATTATTCAGCTTATGCAATGTCCCAGGTTTTAGGAAGTCCTGCATGCAATCCTTCCTACCCCCCCTTCTGAGGAATATCAATGCTGCAATAGCCCCAGGGAAAAAAAAACAACACCTTAATTTAAAAACAAAACCAGAGAGTGGCACAGAGATCCTTAGCTGTGTCTTTCTGCCCCTGAGTAGCTGAAGTAAGCAAAACATGCTGGTGTGTTCCTGAGCTGGATTCAGGTAGAGTAATGCCAGGGAAATTATTTATTCAGTGAAAAAGGAGAAAAAGAGGAAGTTTTGAGCACTTGGAAATATTTTTCAGTTCAGTCAGAACGTGGCCCAATTAATGTAGTCAGAATGAAAAGGAGAAAACCTGAGCCACCATTTCAGCATTCAAACATTCCCAAGTGTTGTAAAATGAATTGTGGCTAAATAGAAATTTTGGATGCAGAGAGAAAAAAAACCCTAAAAAACCATAAATCCTGAATTAACCTCATCATTTTCCTCCTTTTTTTTTTTTTTTTCCATTCAGTGATGGACCTGAGGGTGGTGGGATTCAGCTCCCCAGAGACCCAAGGGAAAAGCACAGTTAGTTGTGACCCAAAGCCACTGTCACCCAGCTGAAGGACAGCCAGGACTTGCTGGAAGCTTCTCCAGAGGCAGGAGAGTCACTGTGTGTGGCACTCCAGCTCCTCAGTCCCACTCAGGCAAGTGAGAGCTGTTGAAATCCCATTTAAGAGCAGCTGAGGAGCTGAAGGCTTGGCAAAAATACCCCAGGATGTGCAACACTTCTTGGTGGCCTCAGGTGACCAGAATCAGTGGCAGCTGAAGGCCATGTCCTCTCAGGGCAGGGACCAAACACAAACTGTTCCCTATAAACATTCAGCAGCCCCATTCCTTCCCTCCTTTAACCCTAAGTGTGTGTGTTCCTCAAGTGGGGCAACACCCCCACCATCTCTTCCTCTGCTGTAGCCCCACACAAGAGCAGCAAAAAGCCCTTCCCAGCAGTGCCAAGAACACACAGCCCTATTTCAGACCCTATATTGCTTCATCTCTCTCCTGGTTTGGGCACCATGACCATCTCCCACACCCAGAAGGCACCATCTTAGAAATCGACCACCCCATGAAGTGGGAAAAGGAGCAAAATCCAGGCTTGGCAATGCAATTATTTGAATTTGCTTCACCCAGGGAAGGGGGGTCCAGCTTGCTTTCACAAGACTCAGATGGGTCATTGGTTTCATGCCCCCACTTCTGTGTGTCTGCCATCCATCTCACCCCATCCCAAGCAAGGGCTGAGCCTCTGGGGTGATCTCAGCCCCCACCCAAGGCAGTGCTGGTCCCACAGGTCTCCCTGACTGATCAAAATCATCAGCTGGGTGCAGGCAGGACAAATCCAGGCTTCATGATGTGTTAATGTTGTAAAAATGTAATGTTAATACCTAACATGCTCCTCAGAGAGGGGTTTGTAATAGTGTAAATAGACTGAATTCCTCACTTCCCCTGCCCTGGAGATTTGCATTTCAAAGAGGAAAGGGGAGCTCAGAGATACAATTCTGGAGTCAGATCCCCTTAATGACATTACTCCAGAATTTGGAACTAGGTAAGAACACAGCTGTGGGCACCAGAGCAGCCAAACCTCAGCCTTGGGGATGTGAATGGAAGAGCATGGGGATCTTCCTTGGTGTGCATTGCAGGAAAGCCCAGGTTTTTCTCTCAAAAGGGAAGGAGGGAACACTGAAGTGGGGATTAACATCTTGAATTAACACCCAGGGAGCTGCCCAGGGGTGAATTGCTGGAGGGCAGAGGGGAGCCAGGGGTTAACACAGCCTTGGGATGAAGAAAGGAGGAAAAGGGGAGCAGCCCAGGGCCCCCTGCCCTGAACAGAACCACAGAACCCATCCCTCTTCCTTCCATCCTTGCTCCAGGGTTTGTCCCTGCAGTCCCTTGAAGGCCTGGGGGCCATTTGGTGCACTCAAAGCCACTGCTACTTGGCTGGCAGAGTTGAAACACCAATTTAAAAAAAAAATTATTATTTTCTTTATTATTATTTTACTTCTTCAGCCATTCCATTCCTGACTTATGTTATTCTGAATAAGCCAACTCCTAAGGGGTTTATGGAGATACCACAACTATAAAGCCATTTTTAATATGGACAGAAGTTAAATCCAGATAATTAAAGCTGGCTGGGACAACAGGGTTTTTATTTTTTTTAAAAAAAAAAAGGCCCCTTTATTTTAATATGGATCTAGAAAACATTGCCAACCTGTTTGCTGTATATATTTAAAAAAACCACCCTGCTTTCAGGAATCCTGCCTTCCAAATATCACTGCCTACGAGTGTTACATTTTGATTCTGACCTTTAAAACTGAATTGGCAAAATAACTGCTAATGGGACTCATTTACAGGAATAGGCTTCAGTATCACACAAAGAATGTAGAGATGCTTCCCAGTGTAATTTCAGCATTGATGCATTTCAATTGATTTACCATCAGAGGAAGCATCTGGGCCCTGGTCCAAGAAGTGCTGTATCATTTTTCCTGTTGTGATGATACCTAACTGCTTGATTTCAGAAAAAAAAAAGTAATTAACAGAAATCCTATTCTTTATTTTACTGATATTTCAAGGACTGGAATACTGTAGCCTTAGGAAGTGCTTGGTACGGATCCTGAGAGTGAATGAAGAAGGAACAGATGACTTCTCTCTAGAAGAACAACTTACCAGTGCTACTGGGATTTCCATTTCACCTATCCAAAGGCACTAAAGGGTTTTAAGCCCTCCCAACCACCCCCAAAAATAACCACCTTACCCCCCACCCTGCCCTACAGTTTCTCAGGTGATGCCAAAGAGAAGAATCCCTGACCCAGCAAGGAATTTTCTGCATTTCCAGCCTCACGTTTAGATGATAAATATGTTTATCTTTTTACCAGTAAAAACCTCCTTTGGCTGAGGCACAGAGTTTGTCCTCTTCTAAGGGGCAAAGCTCCAAACCCTGAGGTCTGCAGGACACACTGAGCCCAGACATTGCTCTCTGCTCATCACAGAATGGGTTGGGTTGAAGGGACCTTAAAGATCACCAAAATCCAACCCAACCCCATGGGCAGGGACCCCTCCCCCAGCCCAGGGTGCTCCCAGCCCCATCCAACCTGGGCTGAGACACTGCCAGGGATGGGGCAGCCACAGCTTCTCTGGGAAACCTGGCACAGGGGCTCAGCACCCTCAAATTAAAGAATTTCTTCTTAATGAAAGAAGAATCTCCCCTCTTCTTTTTTTTTTCTTATCAAACAGAGATCTTTAATTGCAAACTTGGTTGTAAGCTATACCAGAGTTGCCAATCCACCAAGGCTGACATTATTTTGCTAAAGCACACGCAGCACCACATCTCTGCCTGGAAGTCACTCACTGGAACCAGACATCAGAGAAACACTTTTATCCCTGGGTCCCTGATGTCCTCACAGCTGGGCCACAGACTGCAGCCCAAAGCTTCCAGTGTGACCCAGCAGGAATGCTGCAGCCCAGGCTGCCTGACACCTGCCCTGCAAATATTCAGAAAAGAACTGAAGAAATCTGGGTTTGGATCCTTGGGCTGGGAGTGGAGGTACCAAGCACCATTGTTTTGAGCTCCACCATTTGGTACTTGGACATTGGCAACCAAAGCCAACAAAAAAAGAGTAGTCCATGCTGTAAATCCATGTTTTGAGCAGGAAGGTGGAACAGGTGAAGTAGGACTTAATACATTAAAGATGGAAAAATCCACTGGGAAGGACATCAAGAACCCAAACGACACCCAGCGCCTGGGCATATGACCTTGGTTTAGGTCAGAAAGACCCAAACTACATCTGATCAGGAATCCTACAACTGACCAATAGACCCTAAAAAGGTTTTGTAGTAGTTTTTTTTTTAACAGAATGTCAGAGCAGCTGGCTCCACAGAGATCCAGCCCCAGGAAAGTCTCACTGATGGAGGAGTCTCAGCCTCAGAGCTGCACTTGTGGGAGGTTGGAAACTTGCAGAGTCAGCTCAGGCCAAGGATTTTGGGTTCCCTGGAATTTGACACAAGTTGCTATTCATTTTTTTTTTCCAGGGAAAAAAACAACAAACCAATAGAATACATAGAATTCAACCAGAGAGAAGCATTTAACTTTGCAAAAACTTAAATTCCAGGACTTAGTTTCTCTGTGTGAGTTTATTGCCCCAGTTCCAGATTTAGCAATGCTGGAGTTTTCCATGAATGGAATTCTGACAAGGTCTAATTTATCACCTTCCCTCTGAGAGGAGCCAAGTTCCCCAGACACAGCAGATAATATTATTGCAATTATCTGCATGACCTTCTGGCATTGATATCTCATGTTGCTGTGTGGTGAGTGGGGGTGGGGAAAGTTAACTTGCAGACAAACTCTGATTTTCATCCTTCTTTCCTTTCCAGCCTCCTGCATAATCTTGGCAAGATAAATTTCACAGAAACCCAAGCCCACACTTGTTGGGAATCTTACTGAAGACCACGTAAGGAATGAAACTACTGGGTCTAAGCAGCTGGAAGGTTTATTCCCATTCATGTTGGTCTTAGATGTTGGAATTTCTGCAGAGGGGAATAGTAGGTTGCTTCCAATATGCACATCTGACTGTTACTCAATACTTAAGTGTATTCCCACAATCATCAGGAAAAGAATTAAGTCTTACCCTATGTATTAACATATGACTTTATGGTCTGTAGCTGGTTCTTTATTGCTGTAAAGAAATTTATATGGAGGACATGTCTTAGAATTTAAGTTAGGAAGGGACAGGAAGATAAATATTTTTTCCTTGCCAAATAATTTATATGCTCATTTTTACATGATCTCAGGGTGCAGAGCTGTCAGTACCCGAGCCAAAACTAGAGACCACTTCACAACAAACTATCTTGTTATATTTTACAGAACTAAAAAAAATAAAAAGCCTCAGACACAAATAGACCATGGAAACAAACCAACCAAAGCCAATTGAAGCTAGAGTAAAGCTGACCCAGCTTGCAGTTGACTGAGTTTTTGAGATGCAGCATTAGTCCTCATATGAAATTTACTTTTTAGAGACAAGTTCCTGCAGGAGGACTGGCTGGCTAGTCATTAGGCCACCAAGATTCTTTAGGTATATTTTAAATCCTAAGTTTAGATGATGGGAGGGCTATTTCAGGCCAGTCAGTTAAAGCTAGCACAGACACTGACTGATAAGGGTAATTGTTTCTAGAAAAGCCATGGACCCATTGCATACCCTGGAAACTCAGTCCCAGGGGAAAGAATTTGTTAATCTTATTAAAAAAAAAAACAAAACAACAAACTGATTCTGATTGGAAACCAGCACTTCTTATTGTTTTATATACTACTGCTTTTGAGAAGAGGGGTGCTTCTCATTGCCTTTTTTACTCAAGAGCTGAAGAGCAAGGATGACAAAAGATGCAGTGGATGCCAGGGCATGGGCTGTGCCAAGGCCACCTCTCCCCATGGCTCAGCTCAGAGGTGACCCCTAAGCTGCAGGCAGGAGCTGAGCACCATGCAAGGGGCAGCACAAAAGCCTCCAGCAAAGATGAATGATGCAAACCCCAAATGCCTGACCTTTCCCTGAAAGGCCCAACGCTTTGGGTGGTGTAACAAATGGAAGGAGGAGTTGAGGAAGACTTCTTAATGTGGCATTCTGGTCAAGAGCAAAGTGCCATGAGGAGCTAAGGAAATCCTGAGGCAGCCACAGAGATGGTGGTGATGGGATGAAACCCTCCACATGGCAAGTGGATTTGGTGTAAAGCTGGGAGGCAGAGCACAAAGCTCAGCAGGCAGGGAAAGCAGTAAGGTTGGTTGAATAAGTGCCATCAAAATGAAAGCTCTCTGATGGGGCCACATTCAACAGGGAGGCAAGAAGGTCAAACCAAGAATCAGCCAAGGCAGAGTTCAGGGAATCTCTTTAGATGTGGGAAAGCCAAGCTCCAGCCCCAGCTGAATCACCTGCACTGTGACTTGTGCACATGTCTGCCACCTCCCCAGGTAAGGCCCTGGCCAGCAGGCTCCTGCCTTGCTCCAGAAAGGGAAAATACCTTCAAGGCTTTTCATTTCAACCCAGGGAACACTTCTGAACTCCTGCCCTTTCACAAGGAGGAGGACATCTCACCTGGCTCTTGTGTGGTGAAATGATTTTGGGCACAACCCTTTGCTTGGGCAGAGCCCCAAAGAGCAGCTTGTTCCCCTGGGGTAAAGGATGAAAGAAATATGTAGACCATTCCTGTGAACCACTGCAAGGGGAACAAAATTCTCAACTCACAAAATTGAATCTAACCAAGCAGCTTTCTCCTTCCCTGGGTGTTTTGCCATCTGCTCCAGCACATACCTTTAAAGTACACCCATTTGTACCAGCTCTGTCCATAGTTGCACCAGAGAGCTTTTCCTTCTTTAGGAAGGAATTCTTTGGTGTGAGGGTGCTGAGCCCCTGTGCCAGGTTTCCCAGAGAAGCTGTGGCTGCCCCATCCCTGGCAGTGTCTCAGCCCAGGTTGGATGGGGCTGGGAGCACCCTGGGCTGGGGGAGGTGTCCCTGCCCATGGGGTTGGGACTGGAGGAGCTTTAAGGTCCCTTCCAACCCAACCCATTCTGTGATGAGCCATGAACACAACAGTGTCACCTGCAAGCTGCTCTCTGGGAGCACACGGTGCCAGAAAAGGGAATTTGGTGCCTTCATTTCATGGGAGCATTTCTTACATGGAGCCTGCAGTGAGGGGGCACTTCTGGATGGTACCACTGCCACCTCTACTAGCGAAAGGTGACAGGGAACACCTGAATTTCCAGGCAGCTGGGAAATAAGTCCCCAGAGCCTGTGACAGGTCCATGAATAAGAGCCTATTCCCATCTTCCTTGCTGGTAACCATGATACAGCAGAAAGGCTGTGCCATGGCTCTGTGCCAGAGGAATGAGGAAAGACTCATTCCCTGCCCATACTGCTCTGTTTCCTTTCATTTTGCAAGTCAGGAACAAGTCAAGGTTTGGCCCTGAGTGTGGATGGCAGAAGAAAAGCAATAATGACTTCAGAAGAAATACTGGGCAAACAACTGAACACCTCCCACTGCCCCACCTGCTGCACATGAGGAAGGTTGAGTGGCTTTTGGTCAACTGCATATTTACTGAAACACTCACACCAGGCTGGTCTGACCTAAAAAAAAAATAATACATGAAATAAAATGTCACAAACTGCGTGGCTGCAGGACTTAACTGGGACAAAAGTGCATGACCCTCCTACATTAAATGGTAAGGGTGGAACAGGAAAGCTGATGCTCTGTCAGGAATAGCACAGATAAACATTTATTTCTAAATAAACAGGTAACTTCCCAGGTCCCTGGAGTCAGTAGATTGCTTCCCTTCCTGCCAAGGATGACAGAATAAGGGATTATTCTTAGACTCGTAACCAAGAATAAAAATAATCCTGAACCTTCCACAGACCTTGAGGAGAAGTCTCTCTGTTTTCTTTGAGCAGATCTCTGCAAAATTCATCAAAACTCATCCAAGAATGCATCAGCACATTACTGCAGCACCCCAGCACTGGGGAGGGGTGACACCTGTGACCAAATCCCCAGGTTCTGACCCTACCTTGTGGGTCCAGGTGCCACCACCAGGAGTGCCACCCAGGGGAGCACATCCAAGAGCTCAGTTTGTTGCTTGTACAGCAAGGGGACAAGGTTCCTGTCGGAGACATGCAGGGCTGGGAGCTCAGCCTGACACAGGCTTTGGCCACATCTCCCACACAGGGTTAAACACTTCCCAACTTTCCCTGCTGCTCCAGGAGGAGCGGTGGAAGGTGCAAGGAAGGAAGGTTCAGGAGGTTCCTTTTTTTAAAAAAAAACATTAGGGCTCTGCAGAGGGACCTGGATGGGTTGGAGAGTTGGGCTGATTCCAATGGGATGAGGTTCAACACAACAACCCCATGGGGAGCTCCAGGCTGGGCACAGAGTGACAGAAAGGGACCTGGGAGTTTGGGGTGACAGGAAGCTGAACAGGAGCCAGCAGTGTGCCCAGGTGGCCAAGAAGGCCAATGGCATCCTGGCCTGGATCAGGAACAGCGTGGCCAGCAGGTCCAGGGAAGGGATTCTGCCCCTGTACTCAGCCCTGGTGAGGCCACAGCTCGAGTCCTGTGTCCAGTTCTGGGCCCCTCAGTTCAGGAAGGAGATTGAGGTCCTGGAGCAGGTCCAGAGAAGAGCAAGGAGGCTGTGAAGGGATCCAGCACAAGTCCTGTGAGGAGAGGCTGAGGGAGCTGGGGGTGTTCAGCCTGGAGAAGAGGAGGCTCAGGGGAGACCTCATCACTCTCTACAACTCCCTGAAAGGAGGCTGGAGCCAGGGGGGGTTGGGCTCTGCTCCCAGGCAGATATCAGCAAGACAAGAGGGCATGGACTTAAGTTGTGCCAGGGGAGGTTTAGGTTGGATATTAGAAAGAATTTCTTTACGGAGAGGGTGATCAGACACTGGAATGGGCTGCCCAGGGAAGTAGTGGATTCTCCATCCCTGGAGATATTTCAAAAGAGCCTGGATGTGGCACTCAGTGCCATGGGCTGGGAACCACAGGGGGAGTGGATCAAGGGTTGGAGTTGATGATCTCTGAGGTCCCTTCCAACCCAAATGATTCTATGAAGGGTCTGGGCACAAGGAGAAGCTCCTGACCTCATCCACCCCATCTCTCCCCAGACACGAGGGGTTCTTGAATCACTTTGGGGAACTCAGATCCATCAAAAGGTATCTCCATGAGACTGAGCAAGGCACGGGTGGTTTAAGCTTCAACCTCTGCTCAGCCTAAGCCCAGAGAGGCTGCAGGGCACAAGAAGGGGACCAAGAGAATGGGGATTTGCTGCAGGATTTGTGAGTGGATGCTCCCCAGCAGAGGGACAGGACAAGGGACTCCCCAACAGACACTGCTCAGCTGCCTGCTTGCTCCTCCACACATCCATCCAGAGTGCCCACAGGCAAAACATTCTCCAGAACCATCTCAGTTGGAGGTTAGCTTACACTTTTGTGAGCCTGGCTCTACCTGAGAAAAAAACTAAATAAATCCCTTCTTCTGGAGACTGCTGGCTAGATTAATTGAGCAAGTAGGTTCAACCAAAGTTCAAATTAGCACCTAGGCTAACTTGGCAAGTCTCTTTGGTTTGCCCCATTATTAAGCTGGGAGACCACATGAATTGCTACACCTGTGACTGAATAAGTAACTTTTAAACTCATACACCTAGAGGTTTGTCAGTAAGGCTATTGGAGCTCTGTCATGGCCCCAATTTACTGGGAAGAAACATTTATCCTTTGATATATTTATTTTTTTCAGGTCAGATTCTCTGTATGTCATTCCATAATTTATAGGCTTTATGTTTACTTTAATCCTAGAGTTACACAGTTGGAAAGAAGTGCAAGGAACTTAGGGGGGATAATTACTAGAATTCCTTATACCTGCCAATTTGGCTGCCTTGGGAAAACCCTATTAAGTGTATTGGGGAAAACCTCAGGAAAGGCACAAGGAATTTAAGCATTACCTACCTTATTAATCTGTCTAAAAGCATTGCTCCAGAGAGGAGGCCAAGTATAATTTCTATTATTTTACAGCCACTGCAGTTAAATATCTTCCATTAAATCTCTATGACTACATAGCATCATAATAAGACTTTCTACCCCCAGGGCCTTCAGTCAGAAGACCTCAACCCTTTCTAGGAAGCTTTTCCAAAAATTAAGAAGCTGCTCTTCAAGAATCCCCATGAGATGGGGGTAGGTTTCAGAATACTGAGCCTGGAGAGCACAAGCAAAGCATTCAACCCCTTTCCCCTCTGGCTGTGATGTCCAAGTGAAAGCCCTGGAGGAACCAGAGTGCAGGAACATTTCTGCAGCTTGGATGGGCTGCAGAGAAATGAATCACTGAGAATTTGGAGGCACACACAACATGTTTGGGGCACAGTGCTAAAGGCTGGAAGCAAAGCTACAGGAACCACCTGCTCCCTTTCTGATAAATCCAGATTATGGCTGCATGGCCCTGCAAAATGAGCTTGATTGAGATGCATTATTGCCAAAATTAGTCTTTCAATGCAGCATGAGATGTGCCCCAGAGCTGATTACCAAAGCCCAGGGTGTTGCACAAGCCTTGTATGAGTTACCTCATCTACAAATAATGCAATTAACAGCTGTGAACAGGCTCCTGAGAACATACCCCCAGCTCAGCCCAGATAACTTGTCTTCTCCTGGAGGCAGTGGCCAGCTTTCAGAGCTGGTTTTGATCTTTGCTCCATCTCCTCACTTCACATGAGGATGTTTTAGGACTATTCAGGTCCCAGAAACAACCAGAGAGCACTGGAGAGCCCATGGGCTCAGAGAAACCACAAAATAATTCTGCTGTGCTCAGAGAAACCACAAAATAATTTTGCTGTGCCAGCTGATGCTGCAGCTCCCACACCTCTGTGGTGGCAATGCCAGGGTGATGGGATCAGCTGGAGAGGACAAATACAGAACAAATAAAGCAACTTCTTGCTCTCTGCATTAATTTTAACCTCTTCTTCCTTCCAGGCTGGAGGACTTTTGGTAGTTTCCCTCTCCACCCCTCCAAGGCAGCAGGAAGCACACAGATGAGGAGGGCTACCTGCCCAGGCTAACACTAGCCCTCACTTCAGAACACTGGATAACTTCGGACTTGGCTCCACTCTGAAATTAGAGCTTACAACTACAAAAAAAAAACAAAAACAAACACCAAACCAAGACAACCCCTCCAAAAAAACCCACCCCACAACAAAACCAACCATCTAAAAAAAAATAAAAATCAACAACCACCAAAACCCAAAAACCAACCCCAAAACAAAACAACAAACCCATGCAGTTACATTTCTAAGCACACTTTGCTGGGTTTGACCCTTCCTGTGTCCCCTCTCATTAAACCAAAGCCCATCTGAAGCTTCCCATGCAGCATGGCTCATGCATGTCCCAGCCTCTCCACATCTCCTGCTGGGGTATTTAGGAGAGGAGGTTTCCAAGATTGCTTCAGCCATGTGATGCTGCCTTTCCCAGGGCCCAGCAAGGTCACAAAAATCCCACACCAAGTTGCAATGGTGGCTCTGGACAAGCCCATGACATCCCCCTCCCCTGGATGCTTGGGGAAGAGGGAGTTCCCCCCTGAATGCCAGATATTCAGATTATTTCCCCCCCAGATCCCCAGTAGCTGCCACTCCCTGTGCCCAACACCCTGTGAACAAGCAGGATGGCATGTTGGGAGCAGAGCACAGGAGAATTTCCAGGATTTGCTCTCAGACAGGCCAGGAGGTTTCCTCCAGAAGAGCCAGAGCTGTGTTCTTCCAGTGGAACTGGAGAGAGCTCTCAGCATGTTGTGGTTCACTCTAAGTGGCATTTCAGGTTGCTTGATGCTTTTAAACTCCTGCCTTGGTTTTTTTCATATATGTTATTATACCCACCAATTACACATGCAGGGCAAAGGAAAGCTCAGCTTTTCCTCTGGCTCAAATTCTCAATACCTTGGGAAAACAGAAAAAACCTCAAGGCACTTAGGCTTTTTTTTTTTTTTTTTTTCCTTTCTGGATTTTACCATTCAAAAGCAGATGTATTTACACAAAAACCTAAGAACAGCCAAACATCCACCCAGGATCTTACACAGCATTTAGATACCTTGAGAGCAAAAAGACCACCAGGGATATTTTCTCAGTGTATTTTCCCAGACTAAACTTGGGGCTCTGGGATTTCCAGACTCAAAGTAATTTCCCCCCCACTATCCCTTTCTCCTCTCTTTCTCCAATTGTTTTTTTGGACTGATGTCATAGATACTAAGAGTTTACAACACATGGCAACCTCAGACACTTCAAAGGACTGCATGAAGCAGACCCCTCCTCCTGAGCCCCCAAAATATCTGATGGGTAGACACTTTGTAGGGACTTTTTTACCAGCCTCACTTCCACCCCTCTCCAAACACCACTGATCCGTGGGCTCCTGCAGGGTTTCCCTGGTTAACAACCTGCCAGGGAGTCACTGTCACCAGGAATTCACCTCCAATAATCTCAGCCATGGGCAGAGTTAAAACCTAGAGAGAAGTGCAGGAGGGCAGGGACAGATTTAGCAGCTTGGAGCTTTATGCAGATTTTGAAAGAGCTGTTATCACTGGAGATAAGAGGATGAACAGGTGAACACTCCACTGTCTTTTGTTGTCATTGTGAGTGGTTGAAGCTTCTGAGGTCACCAGACCTGATATTACCTTATCAAAGAGGTTCTTGCTCCACAGACCTCAAGGTGGGGGAAGCACCACCAGGGATGGTCCTGGTGCTTTTGGTGTGTGGTGCAGACATACCTGCCCTGGATTCCTCCCTGCACCAGAGTTTGCCATGCCAGTGCATTCCCAGGAGCTGCAGTAACACCATTAACTCCTGATTCCTATCCCAGCATCTGAGAGATTGGAAGGAACCTCTGGAGAGCATCCAGTCCAACCCCAGTGACAGGAGGTGGCACAGGATGGTGTCCAGCTGGGTTCTGAATATCTCCAGGGATGGAGACTCCACCACCTCTCTGGACAGCCAGTGCTTTGTTACTCTTACAGTAAAGAGGTTCTTCTTAGGTTTGGGCTGAACCTCCTGTCTTGCAGTTTGGGACCATTGTCCCTTGTCCCATCATGGGCCACCACTGAGAAGAGTCTGGTCCCATCCTCCTGAGACCAACCACAGGAGGCAGAGACAAGTGGCTGATACCAGAGAGAGCACCCAAGGGCTTTGAATTCCCTTTCAGCTTCTCCTGACTTGACAGACAAAAAATTACCCAATCTGATCCAATTTCTCCAACTGGAGGTGAAAAAGAACCCCAGTAAAGACCCAGTTACAAGAGGTGTTTCTTATTCCATGCAAGTTTTGTCCTCTCCAGATTTTCAAGAGGCAGTTTGTGCATCACCAAGTGCTGTGTCACTGTATGTTAAAATTTTCCTGGCAGGCAGCATGGAGCACCCAAGCCCAGAAATTCCTGACAGCAAAGCAGATGAACAAAACCCACTCAGGATGGTGAAGCAGGAGAACATCATTGCAGGGGAAGTATCTTCCATTTGCCTTGGATAATCACCCATGAGGGTAATTTAAAAAAAAAAAAAAAAAAAGCAACCTACTACAAAACCATAAAAAAACCCAAACAACAAAACAAAAATCAACAAAAACCCCACAAATCCCCAAACTCAGTGCTGCAAAAGGTAACTCTTCCATCAGCCCTTCCCACAGGAGGCCACCTGAACACTTCCATCCTATAAGCAGAACTTAAACATGGCTTAAATTGATCTAGATGGGGTGGAGAGAGCAAAGAGCAAGGGGTACAGGAGGAAATAATATTGTGTTGGAAGAGCCAGTTTGCTGAGAGAAGCAGCCAAGTATAACCCTATGGTTCTTGTGCCCCATTTGTACCAGGACTAGTGAGAGAGGAAGGCACAGCCAAGTGATGCTACAACTTCACCCCCTCCAGTCTGAGTCAACACCCAAAGCCACCAAAACAAGCAGCCTTGTGACTTTTTCTGCCTGCCTGGGGTCACCAGGGGAGTCCACAGCCCAAGGAGGCAGCCAGCTCCTTGCAGAGGAGCCCATGCACACCAAGTACCTGTGGGGCTGATGAGGAACACATTGACCCTGCTAAACCAGGAGCCCTGAGATGCCCCAAACCTCTTCCCAACCTCTCTGCAGCTGCAGGGAAGCTGAGCACTGGAGACCAAGCCCCACATTTGAAGATTGCCTCCTGACTTCTTTATATATTGCCTTTAACTGCTGGGCAGCCTGAGGGTGGGAGCCAGCCTGCTCACTCCCTGACTTCATTTCAGGGCTGGACACCAGAGCAGAGCTCCTGTTTGCTTGCCCTACTTGAGATCATCACCTCCACCCTTCTCCCCACCCCCACAAACTCTTCTCCTCAGGAAGTAATTACATTGCCATTCACTTTAAGTTATTCATCTCCTGCCCTGGCCCTCCAGGAGGTCAGCAGCAGACAGGAACATTCATTCCAGACTCACCCATGAATACCAATCCCTCCCACGTGTAGAAGGCTTCACCCACACCAAAACCCAGACTTCCAGAAGCTGCTTACAGCATTCCCTCCACAAGAATTGCCCCAAAATTGTGTTCACAGCACAACTCACCTCCCCCAAACAGCTTGGCCATGAAACAGCCTCTTCCTTCTCTCCCAGTTTCACACCCAAAGCCTCTCCAAGCTGCACAAAACCTCTTTTATAGGGAGAAGCCTAAATAAATTCAGCTGCATGTTATCAGCCTGAATAAACTCAGCTGCACATTAGTAGCCAGGTGATGGGGACTGCTGCCTGAAGGAAGGCTCTGCTGGGCCAAGGAATGAAACACCCACAAGGAGCTGGGTCCCATCCCCACTATTTCTGGAGCAGGAAGAAGCCTTGCAGGCTGAGTGCCTGGGTAAGCATGGCTGGAGGTGCCTTGCTGATGTCCAAGGTTCCTCAGGCTGCCTATAGCCAAGCCAACATTTTTCCCATGATATCAGCAGGTTTAGGATCTGCTCCAACACACAGGGCTTTGCTCTTTCCAAACCCACCTCTGAACACAGGAATGAGCAAGCCCAGCAGGAAGCACTGGTGCTGGCATCCAGCTCCCTCTTCTACCAAAGCATCACAACAAAGCTTTCTGAGATGTATCCTGGGGGCCTGAGCCAAGGTCACACTTGGTACTCAGTGAATTTTCAGATGTTCCTGCAAGAGGACATTTACATCATGCCTCAGACAGTGGTGCAATGAGTGGACCTCCTGGCCTGGATGCTGAGGATCCAGTGACCATGCTGGAAAGCCAGTTGCCTTCACATCAGATTGGGCATGAGGAGGGAGGGTCCATCTTACTGTCTAGTTTCATCTCAAGAAGGTCTTGTGCCCCAAGACCTCTCTACAATGTAAACCAAAGAGCAGGCAGTGGCCACCACCAGATCTGTTTCAAAAGCACTGAAATATTTGGAAGGCTGCATCTGTAGATCTAGGCTAAAGCTAACCTGGAATCCAGGTCTGTGTGGAACCCTGGAACTGGCCTCACCTTCAATTTTAGTGATGAAGAAGCTTGGAGCAAGAACAGTGTATCAGAAACTGTCTGACTGATGGATTTAGAGTGCTTGAGACACTGATTGCTATGTACTGAAAAACTATTGTGAGGACCTTTTCAACAATTTTGGCAAAGAATACCACCTCTTTTTATTTGTGGAGCTACTAGTTAGACACTACCTGTTCTCTTCTTTATGAACTGCTGGGCTCTGACTTTATTTCAGCCACTTCATGGAGCTACCTCAGCCCTGTGTTTAGTGGCCAGAGGTTCAGTCAGGGCTCCTTGGGTGACTCTCATGTGCACTCTTCCAGCTTCTTTGCTTTCCAGCAGAATGTGGGGTAACTTGCCAGATTTTATGGCTCCCCAGTATTTCTGTTATTGCCCTTTGAATGGACTCCAGCTATTAATTGGAAATTGAATCTGCCTCATCTTTTCTCCTGGAATTCTCAAGTATACTTCAAAGTTCATTAATGAGCTTCAGCAGAGTTAATAAACCCAGGCTGTGCCTTAATTACAAAGGCCTCAATCACTCCCTCCGAGTAGTTCAGATCTTTGCATTCAAGTGCAGATACTCAAAGGTGTAACTGCTGTGTGTAGGTGCCACCTGACGTGCTCACACTCATCTCTGGGGCTGCTCACACACGGATGGACAGAGCAACCTCTGAGCCATGGAGCTGTTTTGGTGGAAACACAGATGGAATCATCTTTCACCTCTAGGTCACCAGTCTGATTCCATCACAAACCATCACTGCTGACTGCAAGTTTGCAGTTGGACACTGAGAGTTTAAGAAACCCCATGATCTCACCCTTCTGTTAATAGAAAGCAAATCTAGCACTAACTCATGTCCCTTTTGACAGCCACAGCAGAAAGCCCAACCTCCCAAATCAGCATGGGGGCTGCATGGCTCTTTTAGCCCCAGAGAGGGCTCCATGGGGAGCAGAGTGTTATCCTGGCAGGATGGAGATTGGAAAAACTTGTATGGCAACCCTTTGGATTATCCCCAGGTTAAGAGGAGGTCACTCTTCATCTGGTTGCTTAGGCTCCCTATTTATAAAAAAGGAAAAATAATGGGAAAAGTTGCCAGGAAGAGTCCCATGCAACTTCTATTGTGTGTGTTAGAACAAGCTGAATGCTAAAATAAGGGTTGGAAACTCCTGGGGCTGGATATGAAATTTATTTGTTTCATTGAATTGATGAAATATATGAAACTTATTCACTTAACGTAGAAATTCCCAGTGACCTGAGTAGGCTCTGCAGAAGAGCTGAGGACTGACAAAAGTCTTCTGAGTTTGGACACTTCACAGCAAAGTCTGCCTCCCAATTCTGCTGATAAGGTGCCTGAGGCACTTTCATTCATTCTGCTGATGAGCAAAAAAAATTTCCTCTTCTTTGGACTAATTCATCCACAATCTTTTGCTTGAAAATCAGGGTGAAAATGAAATGATCATTCCTCTGCTTCCCAGCATTGTGCAGAAGGAAACAAGGGATCGATTGACTGCTCCTGCTGCTCACAGAAGAGTAAAGATGCAAAGCTCTCCATCTGTAATGAGGAGAAGCATGAATTTGCAATTCTGGCCTTTCCAAGAGTCTGCATAAGGTGTAGGGGGCAGCAGTTTTCTTCAGCTGGCTGAGTGGAAAGGTGAAAACAAATGTGACAACCTTACCCTGGTGAGATGCATTATTCAACAGGGAGTTTATTTTCACACCACTTTCAGATCCAGGCACCCAGTTATCACCAAGCTGACAAAACAAAGGGCACAGGGATGTGGAAGGAAGGAGCCTGTGAAGAAGTCAGTGAGGAGGACTGGAAGAGATAATTCTGCAGAGTTAGGGAGTAGGATGGGAATGAAAGTCTGGAAGAACTCAAAGAAGAATTTTTTAAGAGCCAGAATGAGGAAGGACTGAGCTCCTGCAGATGTTCAGCTCAAAGCTGGCAATACCTTTGAGTAGCTAACAGGCAAGCCACTGAATAGCTGTGTTTCCATAACATCTGAGACAATTTTTTAAGCATTTCTAAGGGCCCTTTTCAAAGTGTAGTCACTGATAGCTCACAGGGTATGAGCTCAGGCTGCAACTTTGACTCAAGGCTCTTGTCTTTTTCCCAGAAGTCACAAAACCTATGTTTCCACAAAACCTATGAAAACTTCATCTTTTCATCTGTTAAATGTGGTTGAAACTGGGCAGTCAGTTCCCAAGTCTGTAGGGACATGCAAAACAAGGCACAACCTAAGCCTCATGTCTGAAGAAAATGAGATTAAAAAAACTTCAGGGTGTAAAAATGAAAATTCTAAGCCATGAAGCAACCAAGGTCTTCAGTTTCCCTATTGGGACATCTTGGCCATGCCCTGAGCTATGTCAGTGCCTCTGAGTTAGTTGTCTGTAAAATGGCATTGCTGCCAGGAGCCCAGCTCTGACTTCTCTCCTCCCAGTGGGTTTGTTTTCTGTTGCTGTGTACAAACCTGATTTAATCCTACCTGTTGCAGTAGACTACAGAATATTAAATACATTGATGAAGCCTGTTAAGATGAATGTCTACTAAAGATAATTAAAGATGGTTTGTGTGTAAACTCTTGTTTAGCAAAACTGGAATATATATAGACAAGGTTTTCCCACCTTAGCTTTACTCATGATATAGGAAATGAGGTGACCAAAAAGCCATTGGAGTTAAGAAGATTAAGAAGTGAACCCAGGTTTTCTGTGGGCAGTGTTTAGCAAGGTTGCCTTATCACAAATGGCTGGCAGATGAACTTGTCACCTCACACAGGGTAATACAGCTTTGTGTAGTTCAAAGTTATTTAGTGTGATTGGTAACACTGATTACCTTCACGGCTGTACATTATTTGAATTAAAAGCAGCAGATCTTCACAGAAAAATTTCAAATAAGTTTGTGCTAGTGATGAGATAGATAGAAAGAAAGAAAAGTATAGGAAAGGCTGTGGCTCCCATTGGGGCTGTAGGAATGGGTGTCCATCCGTGCTGAAACTTCCACCTGCAGTTGCCCAGAGATGCCAAAGACAGAAACTTTGTCTCTGAGCTTTGTCAGGTAGGATTTCTCTCCCCAAAGGCTGCCCACATATGCACACCCCTTATCAGAAATCTCCAGTTTTGGAAATGAATGTTTTGCCTGTCTTGCTCATTAGCCACATAACGACACAAGGGTTTGTGTGTCACTGCTGCCCCTGGTTTCAGCACGCCATCAGCTCTCTTTCATTCCCTTACAAGTTTACCCATAGAAAACAAATTCTTCTCTGCCACTGCAGGTTCCCAGTTTCTCTGCAGGAGGTTTCTCCAAGTGTCAGGGTTGCCAGGATAAAGGTCAGGAGACAGCAGAGATTGATTTTAATCATGTGGTAATAAAAGCATCTTCTTCAGTCAAGTGCCTACCTGCCAGAGCTGGGCCTTTGCTGACCTGGCTGAGCACATTTCTGATCTCAATAGAGCCATGGACACTTCTGCAGTGCACACCAAGGAGGCTCTGCTTGTCCCCAAGAAGGCCAGGCAGGTCTGCCACCTCCTCCAAGTCCTTTCCACCCTGGTGACAAGTGCCATGAGCCAGGGGACTCTCTCTTCACCCTACGGAGCAGATGGCAAAGTGGGCTCATCACTGCTTTCAGACTAAAAATGCCAACAAATATCTGATGTGAACTCTTCTTTCTTACACAGCAGCTGAGCTCATAGGAAAAGAAATAACCTGAAAAAGCAATGCTGGCTTTTTCTCTCTCCAGAGGACACAAATTCAGCCTGTCTCTTTCTTGGCCATCCTCAGACAGCCCCAGCATGCAGGCAGTGCCTGCCCAGCAAAGGAGTTTTCTTGGGTTTTTAAAATTATGTTACCTTCCCAGGCAGTGGAAATGAGGACAGAGACACTAAAGTCTCAGAAGTGACAGCCCTGTGTTGTAAGAACCTGTAAGTGCATGGCAGGAAAAAGGAAAGGTAGGTTGGATGTTTGGTGTTTAGTTTAAGATGCAGGCATTAAACCTGCAGGAGAGGCACCTCCAGTATTATATATTATATTGTTATAATTTTATATAATAATAATAGCAATAATAATAATAATACAATGACAAAACAATGATAATTATAATAAATATTATATTATACTTTTATATATTATATTATATTATATTATATTATATTATATTATATTTATTATATTATATTATATATATTTTTTTACTGGGCCAACACACTCCAAAATGAGCCTCAGAGAAATGGTGGACTTGGAAGATCACTTGCAGGCCCTAAAACTCCTCTCCCTACACACTTGGGAATCCCACCAGGACCAGGCAGCACTTGATGATTGCCAGGGGGCTGGAGGAGGGAAAGCAGAGTTTGTCCCCCATTTTGAGAGGTGGCACTTGGAGAAGTGCAGGGTACCCCCTGCATTGGGCAGGCAGCCACCAAATCCCAGAATTGTCAAGGCTAGAAAAGATATCTAAGATCAGCAGGTCTGACCATCAAAATCCCTCCTCTCCCCCCAAATAATTCCCAGCAGGTGAGGCACTGCAGGGTGGAGGAGGCTGAAATAGAGAGATGAAAATGCAAGATATAATTATGAAGTGTTATTTTGGGGATTATGAGCCAAAATGATCCAAGAGGGACAGGTCTCCAGCTTCTCACCTGCTGGTTCAAGATCTTTCCCTCCTTATGGGATGGGAATGGAGATTTCCCAGCAGCATCACAAGTGGGACACTCTCCCCCTGTGAGCCAGGACTTGGGGGCTTTCAGTGACAAGGCATTCACTCACCAAGAACCATTCTCTCTGGAGAATCTGCCCAGTTGCTGCATGCACTGCATTCTTCATTAGCTTCATAAATCACAGCTGAAATACAAGACCAGAGCAGAGAGCTTCACCAACTCATCCATGGTCAAGAGAGACATGCTGGTCTCTTTTGGGCTCCTCTCTGGCATCCCAGCTGCTGGAAAAAAAAACTAAAACAAGCCTTGGGAGCACGAGCAGGATTTTCTTGAAGGATTGTTAGCAGCATGTGTGGGAGAAGGTGGATTAGGAGCCTTTTTTTCTCTTCTCTGCAGCTGGGGATGTGGCACCACTGGCTGTGTCTGCAGCCAGGAACAGAGCAGGGCCAGGACAGGGGTGCTGTCTCTGGCCTCTGATTGCCCACACCATTGTATTTTGAGCATGCTGGCTGGCATGATTTGGGCCTGTGACAGCTATTCCCCTGCCAGGCAACAGCTGGGGAGAGCATAAGCCAGAGATGATCCACCCTGGTTTGGGGACTGAGAAAATTTGGCAGTGGAAGCAACAAACTTTGACACCTCACTTGGCTTGCGAGTCCAAAACCGGTCTCTGGGGACTGCTATTTATTTGAGCAGCTGAGAGCCTGACCACAGAATGGTCCATTATCTAAACAAAATGTCTTGCTAGAGCTGGGAAGAGGCTTTTCCCTCAGTTTGCTTCTGAGGATAAACCTAACAGGTGATGCTCAAGAGCTGTCACTGCAGAAGCCCATGGGACCTCTCCGGGCTGTGTGGAACACTTGCTGGCTGCAAGTGACCAAGGCCCCTTTACCTAAAAGTCACCAGATGGTGGCAAAAGCCATCCCAGTGCCCTGCCAGGCAGCTCTGCTTTCCTGGGATTGGGTTTTTCTGCAGAGACAAGCTGAAGAGTTAATCTGGCAGGGAGACCCAACCCGAGTTGCGATACCGCTGAGCTGAGATTGAGCAAATGTAATTAGATGATGAGAACCTCATGGCAGGGTGTGCCCCGGTTTCAGTCAAAGGTGGAACATTAATAAGCACATTTACATCCAGAGAAACACCCACTTTTGAAATCACTGATGCCAATAACACATGCTTTTGTATTTAACTTGCCGGGTGAAATGGGAAGGCAGCGGCAGAACACAGAGTTTCTCATTTGCTTGCTGCCAGCAGGGTGATTAATGGAGTTTCAAAACACCCCATCAACCAATTATGATGGATACAAACCCTTTAATAGGGATCTCTGGCTAGATCCTCCTTCCTCAGATTTAGTGCTCAGAGCAGTGAGACCATAAATTATTTGCTCTCTGGAAAAAAAAAAAAATAAAGGAGATTTCTCCAAGAAATGATAAGCAACTTGAGCTTTTTTGTTTTGCAGAGATCAGCTGCAGGGATGCAGTGCATTTCATCCTCCTTGCCTATCAACATGCAGTTAGGAGCAATCAGTGTGCACCACAGGCCACCCTTTTCCAGGAGTGTGCTCCCTCTGGGTGGGTGGTGGCAAAGCTGTGAGCAAAAACCTAAACCTTAATTTAAGAAGCATTCTACAGTAGTGAGGCCAAACTCCGCACCTTCACAAAACAGTTGTACTGCATGACGAATAAATTAATAAATCAAACCCAGCTGCAATATTCCACGTGCTTATGGTGACTTTAAGTGAGGCTGAGTTTTATCTTCCCCTGAGGAAACCATCAAGGGAGAGTATGGGGAGGCAGCAGCACCCTGGTTATTTGTTTGCTTTTGTTTAATTTATCCCAGAGTTTAAATCTAGAATGAGCAGAGGGAATTCTGTACTCTAGTGAAAGTACCTTTTTCAGGTCTATTTGCATACATTCTGTTTTAAGTCTTGGATATAGATTAACTCACCTGCACCTTGCAAATTAATCCATCCATCCAGTGACTGCAGTGCCATCCATAATCCATCCATCATCCATCCATCATCCATCCATCCATCCATCCATCCATCCATCATCTCTCCACCATCCAGTGGACTGCTCTCCCTCTTTCCAAACTCTGTCCTAGCCCATCACTGTCTCCTGGAAATATTCCTTTTTAGAAGGGGGAGGACACTCCTACTGGCACCCCAATGCTCTTCTCCTCCACGGGGCATCCAACTCTTACTCCTGTTTTTCTCCTGGTAGACTTCTGCTGTCTCCCAGCTGAAGTTAGATGTCAAAGCCACACAGGTTTGGGCCTGTGCAATGAATTTCTGTCACAGCAGAGGAGAACAGGCTTTCTTGTGCCTGGTCTCACCCTCCAGCTTTCCTCCAGGGCTCCTGCAAGCCCTTCCACTGGCTGGGGCAGCTGGCCCAAAGCCCCTGCAGAGAATTCAGACTGTTCTGCACATGGCAAAAGCAGCCTGCCTACTCCAAGCTCAGCTCAACACAGCTGTCACACAAGCCCAGACAAAAACCAGGACATTTCATTCCTGGAAAAGCCTTCTGCTCATCACCTATTCCCAACCTTTTGCTCATCCCCTCAGCCCGTGGTGTGATTACAATCTGAATGGGCTTCATGCAAGGGGTATTAAAAGAAATTGAGATGAAACACAGAGCTGATTTTTGCTGGCAGTACTCAATTCCCAGCTCTGGCTGGCAGCAAGCACCAGTAATCATTTCAGCAACTGAGATTCAGGCTTTGTGCAAATAAATGATATAGCATCCACTGTAACAGATGACACGGAGGAGGATGCATTTGGCTCTACCTGAATAAAAAGTTATTAAGCAAAGATGAGAAAGCTGACCTCAGGATCTGCTGGAAAGGATGTCAGTGCTGATGCCATTGCTGGGCTACCTTTTAGTCTCTTCTTCATGTAATAATTGCTTTTCCCTGGTTGTGAGTTCTGGGGTTACTAATGGATCAATCAGTTAAGCCTGGGCACGTGCCATGTCAGCTTTGTTTAGAACTGTTGTCAGAAGTCATAAGTCACAGCCCAAATTTAGTTAATTCTCCCAGATAACAGTATTTTTCCATCCTCCAGTGGACACAGTAACAGCTGAGCCACCTGCATGAAATAGGTCAAAATATTTTTTCTTCTCTACATGGAAAAAGATAAATGCTCTCTTTTTAGCAAGGAAGCATGAAGATTAAACACTCAGATAATTTGCTAGTCAAAAGGAACCTCTAGAATGTCTCTGTTGGTAGACCCTAACCAGTTATAGATACTGCTTTTACTGGTACATGCCTTACGGTCAGAAACATCATGTAAAAAAGCCCCAGACATTTCTTGATTCTTATCCAAGAGCAGTAAGGTTCATTTCCCTTCAAACCTGGGTAGCAAAACCTCCTTTTGGCTCTCTGGTTTGATCTGAGTTGGCATTACACTTCTGCCCATCAGTCTGTGTGGGTTTCACCATTTGTTACGTTTGCAAAGGAATGATTTCCAGTAGGTAATCACAACAAAGGATTTGAAAATGTTCTGTTTGTGACTACAGCAATTGCTTTCTCAGTGGCTGCTTGTGCTCACCTTTAAAGCCTGTCCTGGCTGGGCACATTCAGCTGAAAGCTGTGCTCTCCCTCCTGTTCTGTTTGTTCTGTCAGGGATACAGAACCCCTGCCCCAGTCACATCCAACCCCTCCATAAAGACAGAACTGCTGCAGGATACTGAGATACTGCAAGTACTGAGACTGTCAGCCAGAGTCTGGATGCTCCTGATACATGGAAACCTAATAGGGGAGGATGTGTTTCAACAAAAATAGTAACTTTCACAAGTTTTTCTTTTCAAAGTCTCACCTTTCCTGTCAGGGAGCTGAACCATCCATCCCTCTGCAGACCATGGTTGGTTGGTTTTGCACTGATTTTTCTTTTTCCTTTTTTTTTTTTTTTTTTTTTAAGCACAATCCTCCAAGTCCTGCTCCACAACTGCAATATAAAAAAAAATGAAATGCTAAGCTTAGGTCTAAGTAACAGCTGAGTTTTGTGCAGGGATGTGAGTACACACGGGCAGCTCTAGGCTGGAAGAAGCAAGTGCACAGGGGTGGAGTGGGGGATACAGTTGGGTTTAGGGTGACATCCTGCAGAGGGACAGGTTGCAAAGGAGAGCTGAAACCCCTCACCACCAGGAAGCAGACTGAAAGAGAAACCTTAACCTAATTATTTCCTCACAAAATATTCTTCAAGGCTAACTCCCAATATGATTTTGCCTTGGAGCTTCTCCCACATGTGTTAGAACTCTGGTTTATCTTGAATATTGCAACAGTAAAAGACTTGGCTAGATCTTTTCTGTCCCTTAGCCAGACAACTCCAGATTAACTTTTCCTGTCAAAAGGCTTGTGAAAATCTGGCTGCAAGTTAGATTTGAGTACAATCACTGTCCCCCAAGCATTCCTTTTCATCTTGAGATAATAAGTAAAATGTCACCAATGGGCAAAAAATATCTTTGTTATAAGAAGCATAATGTGTCTTTAGCATGCTTAAATTAAAATGTAATAAAGAGACTTTTCCTTTGGCACAAAAGAGTGGTAGCTCAGTGTTACTGCTGCATTCAGGGTACAACAACACCCAGAGAGGTGTATCCCTAGGCATGGTCCTTGCCATTCACCTTAAGCCCCACTGATTGTTGCCTTCAGTCACACTGTTGTTTTGTACCTGGCACCCATCAAAGCAAGTGACACCCACATCAACTCCAAAAGCCATTGAAATCCCATGTAGTTTCCCTTTCCTGGGAAGAGGAAGCTCTATGAGTTGGAGAACTTGTTTTTTCCTTACACCGTGAGCCTTTCAGACCTGCTCATTCATTCCAACCCAAAACTCAAGGAAAAAGATGACAAAGTTTCAGCCAACAGCCAGCAAAGCCTCCAGCACCTCTGCCACGTGGGCATCAACAACAACCCATGGACCATCAACCCATCCACAACCCCACGGAGCCAACTGGCAGAGGGATAAATGCTGACACCTCCATTGGACTCCAAATAGAGCTGACTGAAACACTTGGGTAGAAAACTTTATTTACCAAAAAAAAACCCAAAAAAAAACCCCACACCAACCAAAAAAACCCACCAACAAAACACCCCAAACTGTTTCAGCAGAAGGGAAATCCTTTATAAATGAAGTCACATTTGCTGAGGTTTCACACACACCCTCTCCCACCTTCCCCTCCCATGATAGGGTTTTGGAGAGTAAGGAAGTTGTTCTGTCATCATTTGAAACAAGATTTGCAAAATAGGACTGACCCACATTCGTTTTGCAAGAATAAAAAATCCCCTGTGTGAAACAAAATATTTTGTTTTGGACTGAACAAAGTGTTTCATTGAGTCTTAAGCATATTTACACAAGGCTCCTTTCTGTGAGAAATCCAAAGCGTTTTCATGCTGACTTGACACAAAATTACTAATTTTTTGCACGGCTCCAAGGGCCTGGGTTCTCTCTAGCAATCAGGAAACACTGAAATAATTACTGCTCTTGAAATGGTTTGGAGCTACTTTTCATACTTGTAGAAATCCCCTTGTAATAAAAGCTGCTGCCAGGCAAAAGTCATCAGGAAGCCTCAGGAGAACTTGGGCTGAATTTTGAGTATGCTTGGGTCAGATTTCAAGTTGAATCTGACAAACCTGTGGCTGTAACCTAGGAGGAACTGTCAGCTTTGGTTAGATTTCCATTTGTGTTGAGCAGGGGGTTGGGGGCTGTTAGTGAGGTCTGGGGAGCTGAAGTCACAAGGACAGAAACTTCATTTAGAAGCCAAAATTTGTTGACATCCTTCCCCCAAACTGAGCTCCCTGTCATAAGAGCTTAAAGAAGTAAATACCTTAAATGTTTCTCCCCAAAGAGAGCAAACTCCACTGGAATAAGACCTCTCATGATGCCTCTTCTGTCACTGAGTCCCTCTTTGATATGTAGCTCATATTAAAATGCACATTTTATGTCATTTTATGGACATCTCAACCTCGCCCTGGGTAGCATCAGAGACTGAGGTGACACCTGGAGGTACAAAGCCCAAAAACCTCTTTGTGAGATGATGGCTCCACAGACACCTCCTGAAAGCAGTTCTGAAAAGGGCCCAGGACACTGTCAACATCTGCACTTCCAAAAAGTTTTTCTTCAGCCATTGGTCAGACTCCTGCTTTCCTAATCCAGACAAGATCCTACAGAAACAACACGAGGCAGGGTGACACAAAATTAGGGAGAGGGACCTTGTTTGATCCAAGACTTTCTGCTAGGTACATGTGTGAAAAAAAACCCAACAAACCACAATGTTCAGCACTCAGCAAATAGCTGATTTTTCAGCTTCATCACTGAAAACAAAGGAAAAGGAATTGGGAAAATTCACTCATCTGGTAGCATATGAAAAATATTCAGGGATTTTTGTCAAGTAATATTTTAAGAATTACTTTATTTATATTGTAAATGCACTGTTTACTTTTGTTACGGGGCAAAAGTTTCACCCTGGCCTTTTTAATCCTTGTTTGGTTTAATCTTTTAAAAAGGAGATCCATTTCTAAATTAAAACTCTTTAATTTAAAATCTTTATTTTAAAAATACCAGAAGGAAATGCATTGACTTTTTTCCCCTAGTCCCCTATTTAAAAAGAAACTGATTTTTTTTTGCCCCAAATTATCAATACTTCAAAAATATTTTTGTGACTGTATGTTTAAAAAAAACAAAACACAATACCATAGACTAAATTGTCATTGTGGAGAGTTTAAAGTGTTCTCACTGCTAAGTCTTTTTCTATTTTCTTTGCAAAAAAAAAAAGACTTCAGAAGTCCAGGTTTCCCAGAGAAGCTGTGGCTGCCCCATCCCTGGCAGTGTCTCAGCCCAGGTTGGATGGGGCTGGGAGCACCCTGGGCTGGGGGAGGTGTCCCTGCCCATGGGGTTGGGACTGCAGGAGCTTTAAGGTCCCTTCCAACCCAAACCATTCTGAGTCATTCTATGATTTTATGAAGTCCTAGGGGCCCAGCAGAACTGTCTCTGGTCTATCAGGAATGATATTGGTCAGATAGAAAGTGGCAAGATAACAAATCCCTTGTATTTCTCCAGGCCCTCAGCAGATGAGCTGACCTGAGGGACCACCTGAACCTGAGGGTTATTTTCAGGGTATTCTTGGTTTGCTTCCCTGACTGCAATTCTGGGCATGCCTTTCAAAAAAAAAAAAAAAAAAAAAGAAAAAGAAAAAGATTTGGAGTGCTTAATTTCTGTGCTGCTGCTGAGTATAGACATGCTTGAGGAGCTAAAAAGAGATTTTTGTCCTGTCATGAGTCCTGGATATGAAAGTAACTTGGTCAGGATTTCCAAATGAAGCCAAGGCCACCAGAGGTGCTCAGAGGAGAAGTACACCACCTGCACAGTGCTGTCCCCAGCTCTGCAGAGAGGTGATGGAGGGGATGGCAGAGGAGCCTGGCACCACCTGGTGCTGCAGCTGGGGTAGGACAGATGTCACCTGGGCAGACACAGGGACAAGGTGGCTTCTGGACATGCAGTTGGCCCAACAAGGTCTTGAGTTCCAGAGGAAAAATAAATAAAAAAAAAACCTGAGGCTCCACAAGCCAGAGTTGAGACTTGTCTGCTCACAGTGTCCATTTTCAGGTATCTGTAGAAGTTGCATGCGTCCAGAAAGTGAAAAAAAGAAAAAAAAAAAAGAAAAAGAAAAAAAAAATTAGAAAAAATGTGTCCCAAACACACTCAGATGTTCCTTTCTTGCAAACAAAGACGTCTCAGATAAAGCACAGCTGATTCCAGGTTACACCAGCTGATGTGATGAGCTTTTATAAACTCAGCTCAGGGCTCAAAGCCCCCCAGGAAACACCAGAAAGGTCCATGAGGTGAAGAAAAGGGCTTCCCAAGTTTGTTGCTTAGCACAATGCAATAATCCATGTCCTCTTGAGATGCAGAGCACACATTTCCAGTTCACTTGGATGCCAATCAGGAATAATTGCTGCAGTCAGGGAAGCTTTGCCAGTGTAACAGATACAGAGGAGATCAGTGCTCCAAGTCTCCCAGTTTACTCTAGCTGGAGAAAACAGCTTTGTATTGCAGATTCTGGGCATTTTTAGAACACAGGTTTTGTGGCATAATTGCAGCAACAGCTGGAATAATTTTGCATTTTTCGATTCCTTTTTATGACACAAAATCTTGCATTCTCAAGCCCAAACTTCCCTTGACTTCTTGCCACTGATGGTGGCCCCACTCCAGAGAAAGAAGCTCTCTGAGGGGGTCAGCAATGTTGTCCAGCCTGGCTTCACAGCTCCTGATTTAATTTGGAAAGGGCTGGCAGAAACAAATTGTCACTCTGGGATGTGATCACTGGTCCTCAGTGGTCCTACTGGTCCTCAGGGAAAAGCCTCCTTCTGCCAGAGCAGACAGGGTTATTTTCATGCAGTTCATGGCCCCTGTGGTCTCTGGTTCCATGTGGGCTTAACTTGATGAAGAATATGCAGCTGCACACTCTTTTTCTGGCTCTGGTGCAAGTTGTTTAACCATCAAGCATTAATAATGTGTGTCAGGATGCACACACTGCAAGAGTGGCAGTGCCAAAGCAGAGGGAGGTGACTGCAGGTTTCACAGCCCTGTGCAAGAAAATTCCTCAGAGCACAGCCAGGGCTCAGCCTGGTGAAGGTGGATTTTGGATTGGCCTGAGATGACATCCTGAGTGTGAAGAAGGAGCAGTTGAGTCTGAACATTTGAGGGAAACTCTGGGGGCAGCACAGACTGCTCTAAGAAACAGCATTGGCAAAAAAAAGTCTTTCCTACCAGGCTCATAAAATGTTTCTAGGCTTTAAATATTTATTTATTTATTTTCATTAGCATTCCTTGCACAGGCTTTGGGTGTTTTATAGAGCAGATCTACCAATACTTCAAAAAAAAAACCCATTTCCATTAAGTGCTGGACAGTAGCCTGTTCTCCCAGGACATATTTCACTTGGCTGTACCAGAGTTATATATTGTCAAGAGCCCTATTATCAGCCAATAACTGCACCTCATTTTATACTTCCTTGATGCATCTTATCACAAGCCAAGTGCTGACCCTCTTGCATGGACAGAACTCTTACTGCAATGACTGATGAGAGGAACTGCCCAGGCTCTGCAGAGGAAGGAATCCATGGGCTCAGATTCAGGCTGGGCTCAGGGAGGTTTCAGATGATGTGATTTAAATTCAGTGGCACCCCTGAGAGAAATCTCTTCAGAGAAGGTGTGGCTGTTTTCCAAGGTATTGCACATCAGCCTGATTACAGGACCATTAATTGGTAGCATTAATACGGTGCTGCACCCATCAGTAGGAGTCCCAAGCCAGCAATCAGAACAAAGGACTGCAAGACACCATCAGGTTATTACTTTCCGTATGCATGGTCTGCCTTTTCCTAGAAGTCAGTAACCCACTGTAAAATAGGGACTTTAATCATTTACTGCTAACACTTGGGCCACAGAGGTTTGCAAAGCACTCTTCAGTTGAAGCTGATGCAGGAAAACATCAGAGATTGTGTTGGTATTTTGCATTTTGAAGCTCTGCAGCTTTCTGATCTGCTGCAGATCTGTGATCCCTTTCAGTGCCAGGGCACTAAACCTTTGCTGCCTCAGCACTCAGAGCCAGAGGCTGTAGCAAACACTACTCTGAGTAGAAGCCTGGATTTGTAAGGATGCAAACCTGGTGGCAGGTTTTCATCTTCCTTCCCTAAGCACTGCAGAGAGTAGGAGAGGGAAGTTTGTCACTCCAATTTGCACGTTTTCAAACCTTTCACATCTCTGCCCAAGACTGCATCCACTCTCAACACCAGCAGTTATTGGTCCTGCTCAGGAATAATTTGTGAGACACTTCATTTTTTATAAATCTGTACATTGCTATATAATGCTTCTTTCACGTGAAAATATCCTTCAACATAAAATGACAGAATACCATCACAAAACAAGAGTCTCATGCTCCCATTGGCTTGCTAGCAGCATATATTTTTTTTTCACATTGCAGAGTACTTAATATGCCTCACCTTCTGCCTTTCCTTATCAGGTTTCCCCCTTCATTCAGCTGAAGACTTCTTTTGCATTCTCTGTTTGTTCTCCTGCCTTATCCCCTTCCAACTTAATTGACCAGAAAAGCTCCCAATCACATCAATGTCATCTAGATTGGACTTTTTCTCCTCTTCTTCCCCTAAAATGCAAATGGATGGTGCATTTGTTTCCTAATTTTGATGATGGCTGTGGTTAAGAGCATGGCCTGTGGGTTGTGCAGGTTGCTGACAGTACTGCCTAGAGCAGGACTGGGATGGGGTCTCAGAGCCCCCTCATGTGCCTGGGGTATACAACCCCCACATTTCCTAATAGAAATACATAATGTATCTATCCAATACACAGATTTGTTGGGGAGAACAAGACATTTTTAAAGGTTGGAGTTCATTTGTGCCCAGTTTCCTCACCAAGAAGAAGGAAATAGTTTTAATGCCTGGTTAGCTTAGCAGTGGGAGTTGGCATGCTTTGGGGGCTGAACCAGATCAGCCAAGCCCAAATCTTTAAGACCTGGCTAAAACCAGCTAGGAACACCCAGAAAGATGTTGGTTCATCAAATCTTTGGCAGGGAAGGCTGAGGTTTCAGAGAGAGCAAGATGAGCTCTGGGTTCCCAGCATTTTGCAGTTAGCTACATCACAGCCAGGACTTGGGGCTTTTTTTTCCCCTCCATAAATGAGTATTTCCTTTCTCAGTGTCTAGTGCCCTAGGTGCTGGTGAAAGAAAGAAACATGCAAACACTTTTTAAAGCACACTTCCAATCAACCTTCAGCTTTGAGGTCCTGTGTTGCTCATGGAAAACTGTTCTTGTTCAAACCTTGTAGTTTTGGGAGCTCCATGGAGATTCTTAGGTCACCCCACACCTCCCAGCACTGGGATCCACCCTCTCTCTGCTCCTTGGCAGGAGCCTGGCAGGTTCTCTTCACCCACCAGCCTCCCAACAACCTCTATTTGCATTAAATCACCAGCCCAGACACTGACCTGGCAGATGTGGCTGTGGCCACAACCTGTCTTCCAGAAGGGCACTGATTTTTCTCTTCTTTGCCTGATGGTTAATTACCCTCCCTGTTAAAAGGGTACATTTTGGATTCAGCTTCCAGCCCCTCCTTCACATGTGACTGTTCTCTGCCAGCATAAAGTTCGTTCTCATGCCTAAAAAAGGGGAAAAAATATTTTGTAATCAAATAGTTAAACCTTCAGGTAATTCCTCTGTCTCCTTTTTTTCCCACTCTCTGACGTTTTAATATGGTATCTGCCAAAAAATGTTGACACACCACCTGACAACTCTGCTCTGTGACTCAGCTGCATGAGGTATGGATCCACTCTCTGCTTTTTTCTCTGCAGACAGTTCAGTGCCCATTTGGTTTTTTCCACATTAACACTCGTGTTTTTACCAGCCCTCTCTAGCAAGGGGACTAAATTTAGCCTATGTTTGTGTTTGCTTCTAATGTGTTTCTGGTTCTTTATATTGTCCCTTGCCTTGTGCTTTAAATAGCTACTTGTTTGTATCCCTTGCCATCTATTTTCCACGTGTGATATATTGCCTCATTATTTCTAATGGCTTTCTCTCTGCAGATGAGCCAAGAAGGTCTGGGAGCCAGAGCTCTCCTATCTCTGGAGGGAGAAACTGGGGGTTTCTGACCAGCTAATTAGGTCTCTTCAAGGACTCCCTTTTCTCCCTTTACACCTTTGCTCCCAATTAATTTCACTGGCTTTTTTCTTTTTAAAAAAAAAAAAAAAAAAAAAAACTTTGGTAAATTAGCTGTTTTGATGATCCAAACTGCAAACATCTTTTATGGGTCCACAGTGAATGTAATCAGGTCCTGATAGCTGATCCCTGAGCAACCACTGCTCCCAGCCAAGAGATTAATTCATCCTCACACATCCTAATGAGATCCAGAAGAGGGTTACCCTGCTGAGACCTGTGGAAATCATCACCTCTGACTTGGAGGAATCTCAGGAACACCTTGCAAACTGCATAACCATCACCAGCTCAAACCTCCCACTCTGGGAAAGCCCTGCAGGAGTTGTTATTTTTCATTACCAACACCATACACTACATCTTCAGCCCCAAGCAGCCTCTGGTCCACCAGCTGGGGACCCAAGTTGGGTTTGCAGATGGGAAGGTGCTCAGTGGATGAACCCATTCCTCCTCCTCCTCCTCCTCCCTGGCATGGGGAGCAGTTGTGAACTGGTCCAAGCTATGGTTCACTGGCTGCCTAAGTCACTTTGAAGCTCGGGCACTTTTCCAGATGTCACACACTTCACTTCCAGTAATTAGATCACTGTGACAGTCGGGTACAAGAGGTTGAGCCTCTGCAGTCTGTCTCTGCTCCAGGAATTTGGCTCCCTGACTTTCCCTGGGACACCCTTCCCATCCCAAAGCACAGCCACTGCCACCCCCACCTTATCCTCCAGCAGTCCTGGGCCAAGCAGGACTCTGTTATTTCAGTTTTCTAGAAGAATGGAGTCCTTGGAAGGTTTGGGGATTTTTTTTGCCCTCCACCAGGATAACATGAAGCATTTTCATCCATTATCAGTGAAATAGTTACTGCAGGTGAAGTTGTGGGGATTTCTATGATATTTTTTTCCCCCCTGCATCACCATCTGGTTGTGATTTTCCTTTAAGACACACACTGCTACAACTGACTTTTCTCCCCCACCTTTTCCCACTGCCCTTTTCACTGCACGTCCAGGCATTGAATTACCTGTGCTCAGCAGACAGGTGGCTCAATCCTTCTGAAAAACAGCTTTCTTTTCAACCTGTTCAGCAGGAAGTCTATCTCCACTCCTTAGCCCATTCCAGAGGGGAGAGGGGTAGTGAATAATTCATTAAAATACTCCTTTGCCTTCCACCAACACACTGATTGGCAAGAGATAAAGATCTCCTTCTGCCTGACTCTGGGAGTTTTTCTTCCTCTGGGAAAGTCAGATTAGCCCCGGTCACAAGAGACCCAAATATCTCCTCCTGATGCTGCTGTTGAGATTTTTTGGGTGTCTTGCTGGGATGAGGGGGGTGAAGATTTAATGCCCTCAGCTCCCATGCTCCAGGAGGAGCTGGATACATGGAAGGAGCCACCATGCAAGTGACACCTGTGCTGCAGCAAGGACCTGGCATGGGCTCTGACAGGGTTAACATGTGCTGGCATCTGGTAAGAAAATAAATGTCTGCCTACCCTAAATGAAAGGTGATTGAGAAGATGCAGGGGTGGCATTCAGTAGAGATCCCTGGCTGGTGGGGTTTCTGGTGGTCCCTGTCCTGCTGGAGGCTCCATGGATAAACTGGGGTGAGTGCTCAGCTCTGTGCCCCCCAGTTTCTATGTTTTGGTAAGCTCATGTGGGATGCTTTGAAAGGTGCATGTAAACATTTCACTGGTGCAAGGAATAGGAGGAGGGAAGAAAGAAAACAGTGTGAAATGTTTGAATGCAGAGGCATTTTACAAACTATCCACCTTAGAAGACAAGGCACAAGGCCAGCAGGTGTGAGCCAAGGTGAGCCTGTCTGGAAAATTGTCTCTTCCATTATACAGGAATAGATGTTCATGATTTTTTTATTATTATTATTTCCATTTGAGGTCTTTTCCAGAAAGAGAAAAGAGAACTGGAGACATAAATTGGGCTTAGCTCTGTGTCAGTTCTTGATAGTTAATACTCCTGGCAAGGGATGCTCAAAGAAACAACACAAACACAGAGCAAGGATGTGGAGCTAAAGCCTTGATTTGTCATCCTAATCCCCAGTAAGCTCAATTTCCAGACTGCTGAGTGGTATCCATGTGTTTGGTAATCCACAATTGATTCCCCTTCCATGAGTTTGTTTAAGTGGGTTTTTTTTTGACCAGATATGGAAGTTTTCTTGTCAAGGACATCATGAAGTTCCACAGAGTCATCCATTTGAATGACCTCAGCTGTCTCCAAGAGATTCTACAGGCCAGCCCTGAGCTCTTGTATTGTAGGTAGCAATGGACAACATTATTCCTTCTCCTCTTCTGTGCTTCTGCTGATTTCACAGGCTTCTGGAGCATTCCTCCTGTAGTCAGCCCTTCTCAATGCCAGGTCCTCTTAGCACCTCTTCAACCCCCCTGCCATACACTGGATCAGCTCAGCTTCCCTGGCTGCACTCTTCCCCATCCTGCCATGGTTCAGAGGCTGATGGAGCCAGAAGTTCTCCACACATTAAAAAAAAAAAAAACAAACAAAAACCCAAAAATACAAGTGCACCTTGAATTTATTCAAGATTTCAGTGCTCTTAGGAGCTCTGTCATCTACTTCCTGACTGCAGGGAAGTCAGCCCAGGCTTCACAGCCTGAAATTCTCATTTGTGTGAGATAGTTAAGCATCCTTTCCAACAAAGCAGCTGGGGGAGGGAGGAGGAGTGCCAGTCTCCTCTGTGAAAATGTGTCTGGGGCAGAGCACCCACACCTCCCTTCACACAAGGGAAGAGCAACCCAGCATCCCTGCACTCAGCAGCAGCCACGGGTTTAATCCTGCTCCAGTTGGGAGTGTGAATCCAGGATCATCTCTTCCTCTTCCAGGTGGGGAATGGAACTGCCATCTGTCCTTTATGTTAACTGGCATCTTCTCTTCCTCAGGCTGCTTCTTCTGAAGGAGTTGTATGGGTCTAATTTCTCCTTCCTTGCCTTAAAATGAGTCTGCAAATTTTCATTTTCTTGCATAATGCTCAACGCAAGCTACGAGCAGTCTGTTCATAATTTATTGTTAAAATTATATCATCAGAACTTGTAAATTCTGGCTTCTTCCCCTCTCCATGTACAAAGAGATGTGATTAAATGCTACATTTTCACACTGGGATTGAAAGGCCTTGTGGGCTCTGTCAGCAGTTCCCAGAATTCCAGGGAAAAACCAGAATACAACCTTGAGGTTAAATGTGGCCCGTTGAATCCCACAATGGGGCAATGGTTTGATCAGGGTACAGCAGAGCATGCCAGCAGCAAAAGCCTTTGTGGATCCTAGCTCCACAGGGAAGATTAAATCAGGCACAATCTGCTCCATTTTATGTAAAATAGGTGCAGACCTAAAGCTCCTGGCAAGCGGCCACTGGAGCCTTTGGCTGGACAAAGTTTGGGCATCTTTGTGTAAGTGTTAATTGCCAGCTGTGGGTGACTGGGAGGGTGCCAGGGATGGAGTGACTGCAGCAGTGTCCCTGCCTCAAAGATGGCTTTTATAAAAACATCCTCCCAAATCTATTTAGTGCCTCACAGCAGACACTTCTGTACTTATCAGTTCCTCTGTCTAGAGCATCTGCACATGGAGATGACCTTAAAGCAGCATTATAAACACAGTATATGTGACATTCAGGCTGCCTCTTCCAACCTCACAAGGGGAGGCAATGATAAATAGCAGCTATCTCCACAGCCCTGCTACATGATGATTTAACCCACTCCTGTTCATGGCCCTTGACATTAAATCTGCAGCAAGTCTGGGCTAGAGAGCATCAAGGCTTTCGAATTGAAGCTGCAGTAGCCTGGGCAGCCCTACGTGCTTCATCATTTTAGACTGTAATATAACCATCTCCCCTCTTCAGCATCTGGATGATTTTGCTTTGCAATATCCCAAACTGCAGATTTTCAAATACTGAGGATGTCTGCAGGCACTGAGCCCCACAATTGCATGACAGATTAAGGAGGATTTCACTCTTTAAGAAAACACGAGGCACAAAGGCCAACCCTTCCCAAAGTTAGGATCTGCAGATCAGTACAAAGGTGGTGATGGAACCCTTGGGATGTTAGGCAGATGAGAAAATGCTGCCCTAAACACCCAGGGGGAACCCAAGCAGGGGCTGCCAGACTGCAGGAGGAGGACCTGGATGCCTGGAGGTCTCTCCTCTCTTCAGTCCAATAAATATCCCAGCTCCTCTCCAGTGGTCTCAGTGTGCACACCACATCACACACAGGTTTTCTGGAGCTGGGGTTTCTGTCTGGAACTCCAAGATGAAGGCAGAACACAAACACAATGCTGGTGGGGTCCAGGTGTGCAGACACTTGCAGAACTGGAGCCAAGCTGGGTGTTGGGCAGCACAGCTTTCCAGCCCAGTCTGCTCCTTTGCCACTGCCTCTCAGGCTGTGACATTGCCAGGTCTGCTGCATGGCTTACCATGAATGTTGCTGTTAAAAAGTTGAGTGAAAATCCTTCACTCATAGAAATAAAAAAAAAAAAGGAATTACTTTTTTTCCCCCAGCAATATCTCTGTATCTCATCACAGAGCTGAAACTCCTTGTGGCTCACAAGTTCCAGTTTCACAAATGTGTGCTGGCCATTGGGCAACCCAAGAGGTGTTCTCAGCTGGAGCAGTGTTCATTCAATCCAGCACCCACAGCTCTTCTTATCCAGGTCTGTTTGGGTGAGTGGTGTGAGAATTTTGATGCTGGTGATTTAAACACACAGCAGAGCAAACTCTTACCTCGGTAAAGATTTTTAACAATTCCCTTAGCACCTTCATTGGCTCTGCTAAGCAGCTAAATGCAATTTAATCCAAATGGCTCAGCAATTCAGATTTGAACCTTCCCTAAGCAAAGGCTGTTCTGTGATTTATGCTGCTCCAAGTGGGGACATATGCCACAATACTTCAGAATGATTCAGAAACCACTTAAAAGAGAGAGTTGTACTTTTTTGCCTTCTATGAGTTTAACACCTTCAGCATCTGAGAGTGGCAGTGGTGCCACATGCTATGTTAGACTGCACTTCTCATGCTGAGCCAGTGCAAACTTTAAGAAGAGATTTAAATGAAGATTTTCAGGTAGCTTTCCTTTGGAGAGAGGTTGAGTATGTAATACTTGCCCCCATTGTACTCTATGCACATGCAAAACATCCAGTATAGATAAATAAAGGTTCAGTGGCAGGCCAAAGACATAATTTTCAACAAAAAGGATCATGTCAGAGAAATCCCTTTGGGAAAAGAAATATTATTCTTGCAGCATCTTTTTAAGTTGCCACCAGAAATTCCCTTAAATAAAAATAATTGGTGAACAGAAATCAGTGGAAATTTTTGGATCCAAATCAGAATGATCTGAAATTCTTAGCAAAGCTGATCAGTGAGTTCATTAGAATAACATAGATATACATACATCCCCCTAGCCTCTCCATTGCTCCTCAGGAGTGAGCATATGACTGTCAGATTTCCAGGAAAAATAATCCAACATTTCTGCAGGCTGACCCCTTCAGAAAAAGGGGACCAATAACACTATGGCAGAGATTTATTTTTTTTTTAATCATTGCTTTTGGCCAGCACTATAAGGAATACAAAAAAGGGCATTTAATAGATGTGTCTGTATATTTGGGGAAAAAGCAGACACCACACTGATTTTCTGTGCTGAGCAGAGTATCTTCTACTCCAAATGTAACCAAGGATAATGCTAAGCAGCAGTTACTCTCTCCAGGCTTCTAAAAATCTGGAAAGCTCATAATCAAGAGCTTTGGGAGAGCTGATGAATGGCTCTCTGCATCAGTAATGTTAATTGTCAGTGCATCTTGGAACACTGGGAAAGTTCTGAGGGCACTGACAAGAAGCCAATAAAATCAAAATATCAAAAAAGGTAAATGGGATGATCCCATGGGACCAGCATCATGAAACTGAACTGGTAATCAAATAGATGATACAGCATTTAATTTCCTAAAGAAAGGAAGAAGAAAGATATAATTAGTAGAAACTCAAGAAGTTTTGACAAAATAAAATTATATTAACAGAATATGAAGGGGTTTTTTATTTGAAAACCAGTTAAATTCTAACCTTGACTGAGAAACAATAGGGTTGAAGTAACAGACTTCTGAAAGATGTTCGGGTTGGTGCCTTTTGACATTTTGAGTAAGAAACTAGAAAGGCAAAATCCTCATAGTAGATGTAGACGTGAGAACCCAGTTATCTTGGAGAACTGGAAACCTGATGGTAAAAGCAAAATGGTTTCCAAAGAGGTTTTGCAGATGCTCCAGGAAGCTGAGGTTTTGTACATGTGTTGTTCCAAACATTTGCCACTGATCTGGAAGGAAATGTAGAATAATCCCTTGTGAAGTTTACAAGACAGTAAAAACACCAGAAATGTGATAACTGGAGACTGATTTGGATTATTTGTTAGCTGGGTGCAAGGGAAAAATACCTGCTGAAATATCACCAGCTGTACAGACCTATACCTAAGGGAAAAGAGCACAGGTCATATTTACAGAATAATTTATTTTAAAATGACTTGGGAATGGTGATGGATTGAATGCCCAGCATAAACAGCACCAAAAATCTGTAGTTTAGGCTATAGTGCAGGAAGGAGAAGGGAACTGGGATATGTCACTGATAAATATCTCCAGTGCTCAAGTCAATTAACGCTCTGTAAGGGCAAGGAGAAAAAGTTTTCTTTCTCCATGGTTGATGGAGAACTCTTAAACATCATAGCATGCATTCCTGGGAGAGGCAGAACATGTTTCCCAAACCATTGCTGCAGCACAGAAGAGTCAACACTGTCTTTGGAGGTACAGAATATGTCAGAGTTTGAGGCAGTGACCAGGTGACAGATGCTCTCTGCCATCCCCCACCACCCTCCCAGGGGAGGATGAAGCAGGGAGTAAGGGAGAGAGACTGTAACGTTGGAAGAAAACACCAAGAGAAGTGGGAATCATGGAATAATGGAATGGTTTGGGTTGGAAGGGACCTTCAAGCTCACCCAGGTCCAACCCCTGCATGGGCAGGGACACCTCCCACAGCCCAGGGTGCTCCAAGCCCCACCCAACCTGGCCTTAAAAACTTCCAGGGATGGATGGGGCTCCCACCACCTCTCTGGGCAACCTGTGCCAGGGTCTCAGCACCCTCCTGGGGAAGAACTTCTTCCTCACATCCAACCTCAATCTCCCCTCCTCCAGTTGGAATCCATTCCCCCATGTCCTATCCCTACCCCACAGCCTCCAAAGTCCCTCCCCAGCTTTCCTGTAGCCCCTTCAGATACTGGAAAACTCCAATAAGGTCTCCTGGGAGTCTTCTCCTCCCCAGACTGATCCAGCCTCCTCCTCAGGAGGACAAAACCTGAGTTAGAGCCAGGCTGTTGTATCCCTGTACCCTTCCGTAGTAATCCCTGTCAGTCTGATGGACTTCAAGGCAAGGCAGAGGCTGGAAAACAGGGCAGAAAAAAATCAGCAGCTCGAGGGTGAATGTGAACAAAGCAAAGTTTAAGAGATGGATTAATCTGGTGTCTATTTGGGGAAGAGAAATGGGAAAGAGGACTCTTCAGATAAAGACGTCACTGGATCCAACAGCTGGAAGCTGAAGCTGACAGCTCCAGACTCCAAATTGTGTATTTTGAATAGCAAACCACAAAACAGAGTGACAAACAGACAGTGCTTGTGGTGTCTGCTCCGACATCAGAAAGAAGGAGCCAAGAGAGAGCTGGCACTTTTGGACAGCTATTTATAGAAAAGACAGCAGGAAATCATTCAGAAAAGCCTCGTGTCTTCAATTGCAGTGGGGATCAGAGCAGATGGGCACAGCAGTCACATCCATAGCATCAGCTGAGGGTGCTGAGCCCCTGTGCCAGGTTTCCCAGAGAAGCTGTGGCTGCCCCATCCCTGGCAGTGTCTCAGCCCAGGTTGGATGGGGCTGGGAGCACCCTGGGCTGGGGGAGGTGTCCCTGCCCATGGGGTTGGGACTGGAGGAGCTTTAAGGTCCCTTCCCACCCAAACCATTCTGTGATCATCTTGGAGCAAGCAGGACACTGAGCTGCCATGGCCAAAGGTTGGTGATGTGGTCATGGAGCAATGAGTTACCCAAGAGGCCCATGTTAAGATGTCCCCATGAGGGGACAGATATGAGAAGGAGACCAGTGGTCAGTTTTGGTGGAGATTGAGAGAAGTTTAGGGAATTTGGGGGTGAATACTTGGATTAGGCACCTCTGCAAGCCAGGATGTACTAAGATGGGGGAAACCCCAGGGTTGTGCTGTGGGGTGCAGGAGAACCATGGGCAGACAATAAGATGGATGGGGGGGGAATGTTGGAGGCACACAGAGGAGGTCAGGCTGGGAACCCAAAAGGACACCCCGTGTCCATGCTGCCTGCTTGCAGAGGGCTGAGCTGGCAGCAGAGCCCAAGTCAGAGGTGCCACAGGAGGGGGGGAGCAGGCAGGAGATGGAGGCTGAGCTGAGCAAGATGCCCAGGTGAAAGGCAGAGGCAGGATGGGACCAAACAGCCTGGGTGAGGCAGGGAGGAGGCAAAAGCCACAGATCTTTGCAGTCAGCTGCCTGTGGAACAGCCTGAACCAGCTGAAACACAGCCTATGAATAGTCAGAGCTGAAAGGATGGCAGTCTAAAATTGCTCAGGCTCTTATCAAGTGCTTTTATTCATTCAAAATTGCCATGAGATCACCCTCGCCCTCAGCCAGAGCCCACGTCATTGCTGGTTACTGATTCCAGGCCTTTCAGGGTAATTCCTGAGGCTGGGATGGAAGGCAATTCCAGGTTCTTTTGTCTTACAATGAAGTCACAATAAAATATAAAAAAAAAAAAGCTCTGCATGAGTGTGCCTGGTGGGCTCTTTCCTTCCCTGAGCCAGGAGAGTGTGGAGCAAAGTTGGATCCTCATGGAGAAGCCATCCAGTTCCTAAACCTGCCCTGGGACAGAGAGGGACCCAGGGGTTGGGGCTGGGAGCAGAGTCCCAGAGACAGGGTGTGAGAGAAGGAGAGGTGGGGAAGAATGGAAAAATCTAATTTCTGCCTTTAAAGATGTTTTAAATTGGTCCCAAAGCCAATATAAAAATATGAACTGTATAGCATACTCTTCCCACTGTATCCAAAAGCTTCAGCACCAAAAAACTGGTCATTAAAATGTCTCCTATTTGAGTGTGAAGTTGTTTTTTACTTATTTTATGGCTGGGAATGGTGCTGCATCTTCTCCAGGGTAGCTTTCCTCTAGCCCAGGAATAGTGTGTGTGATGTCTGGAAGGAATGACACATGGTGACTTAGGAGGTGAGTGCCTGACTGTTATTAAGTTTTACTAGGATCATAAAATCTATATTCTGAATAAATATTAGGCTAATTATATTCAGATCCTAAGTGCTCCAAAAGGGAAATGTACCAGGCCCATATATATATCTACAGACTATAAAAAACCCCCCAAACCTGCTAGGCAAATTGTGTTCTTAGAAGTTAACAGTTCTACACTCAGCCAGTTGTAATTTCAGTGTTATAAAAATTATTATTAAAAAAATAAAGAGAACTTCAGCACTACTATATTGAAAAAAAAAGTCTCAATATACTGTTATCCCACCCTGCTGTTACTGTGAACTGCCTGGGGCTTCTGGCTGTGACCCAGCCCATCTTGACTGCTCCATCAAATCACACAAGCAGATAAGAGTAAGAGGAATTTAAACAACTCAGTCCCACATCCTCCTTCCCACTAATTCCCAGCCCCTTTGCAGCAGCTATCACTGAACTGGTACCTTGGCAAAGGCCATCTCCCAGCTCCAGGCAGCTCAGGTGGGCTCACACAGGTTCTGGTGGGTTTCTCCCCCAGCTGGATGGTCCAACTGGTCCAACCTCTGGTGCTGCAGACATCCTGAGCATCATCTTCTGCACCCAGCAGCCCAAGTGGGATCTAAGGGCACTTCTCTGGGTGTGCATCCTCTGGGGTGACATCCAGATTGTCCAGCTCACATCTGTGTCATCATCATCATCACCATCACCACTCTAGAATGGTTTGGGTTGGAAGGAACCTTAAAACTCATCCTGTTCCAACCCCCTGCCTGGACAGGGACACTTCCCACCAGCCCAGGTCCCATCCAACCTGTCCTTCAACACATCCCACAAGGGAGGAGGTGGCAGGGGCTCACAGGGGCCCAGGAATGAGGTGGTTTCCTTTGTGTGGTGTTTTTGTTTATGGCCCTGATGTCTTCCCCAACTTTCTGTATTTCTCAGGGAGATTTTCAGGAGGTCAGGCAGGGACAGAGAGCACACAGCAGTCCTTTGACTTTTGTAATGTCACTCCTTATTCCGCTCACAGCTTGGGCAATCATTTCTAATGTGCTCACTAGAGAAACTCCAGCAGACATAGAAATTTGCCCCTAAATTTAGCAGCAGGATTTCACAACTCCTTTCTTACAAGGAGGAAGGAAATTGCCCCGATGGCTGTAATGTCATTATTATGCATTATCCAAACCAGTGCCTCTCCTGGGCTCTGCAGGGAGGAAACTTCCCCCCAAATAAACCACTGCTGTCAGCTCCACCTTCCCCCTTCCCTGGGGGCTCCAGCTTGGGGCTGCCTGGCTCCTGGGGGTGGGAATAGCCCTGTTCCCTGCCAGCCTGCAGAGCTGGGGAGCTTTCAGAAAGTGGGGGTGAAGGAAAAGCTGAGCTGAGTTTGTTACAAGAACTGCAGAGCCATCTGGGTGCTGAGAGTGCTCTGTCCTCACTTTGGTGAGCCTGCTGAATACCTGGGCACACGTGTCTTCTAAAAGACTATTTTCTTAAAAAAAAACAAACAATCAAACAAACAAATCAACAACAAACCTCCCCAGTTTTGCAGCCAAATCCTTCCTGCAGATCTGCTCAGCTAAAGGGAAGCCTCAGAGAGGCTGAAATGCAGCAGCCCCAGGTCCCAGACCAGCACCAGGAGGGCCAGGAGCTTGGAGCTGTGACTGGCCCAGCCCAGCTGAGCACTGTCCCCTGGGCAGACACACCAGCCAGCTGAGACCCCCAGGATGTCCCCTTTTTCTGCAAGCAGGACCCTTCCAACACCCCAGCTCACTGCCCCTGCCTTTGCTCCACCAGTTTCTCCAAAAAAACCTGCTTTACCCGGAGCCCCCAGGGCAGGCTGATTCATGATGAAGAGCCCTGAGTCTTCCCCTCAGACCAAAGCCTGGAGCTAAAAATCTTCCTGCTCTCCTCCCATGTCTCAAATCTCTATACATCCTCAGATTTGCACCTGAACAATGCTTCCTGGGCCCATCTTTCCTCAGTTCCCCCCCCAATCTCTGCAGAATGACTCAAGAGTGAAGCAAGGCAGAGGATTGCTGGAGATGCAGCCATCCACACCATCCTTTCATAAAAGAAAACTTCACATCTTGTCCCTTAGGCAGGGAGCCTTGGAGCAAAAATAGAGATTTCTCAGCCTCTCATTCAGCATCTGATCTTTCCTTTCCCAGGTGGAAGCACCCAGGGGTGGTGGTGGTGCAATCACAGTCCTTCCCGTTGCCTCTCCTCCCAGATGGGATGCTCCTGGGATGGGAGCTCATGGGGCATCTCCTTCATGTGCCTCTGAGCTCATTCCTCATGGCCTTGGCTCATGCTCATTCCTTTGCAGAGTGGAGATACCAACAATCCTGGCCATGTCCCAGGGCCTTGGCTTCTACCCCTGCTGGGACAAGCAGAGCTCAGAGATCATGGCAAATGTCATCATTTCCCATGTCACAAAATTTCCAGAGTTGGAAGGGACCTCTGGAGACCATCTCATCCAATTCTTCCACTAAAGCAGGATCACCTGGAGCACATCTGTTGGCACTTCCCAAACACCATGGGCATTTTGGGCTTGATCCACTGAAGATGTTTTCTTCCTCACTCCTAAATTTTTTTTTAACGCTTTAATTATTCTTTTTTTGGGGGAGTATGGTTTTTCAGATTAATCTGCTATCTCCTGCCAGTATTTTTCCTCTGGCTCCCTTCCTCACCTTACAGGTGGTCTGTTTTGTCACCAGCTTGAGGGGAGCCAAATCCTTTTGAAGGTTCATCAGAGGGAGGCTGTTGCAAGGTGGACTGAAAGCATCTTCTCTGAAGTCCCTGCTCACCATGCACAGGGCCCAGCATGTGACTCTGCCCTTCATTTCCACTTCTGTTGAGCACTTCAATATTGCAGAGTCCCTCTGGTTGCCAGAAGGAAAGAAAAACATTTGCTGCCTTGTTGGAGCCTGGAGGAGGTCCCCTGGCCTTGATGTTACACCAGCCCAGAAGCTCACAGCCCATGGCCACCACCACTGCTCACCAGCTCTGCCTCTCCTCCAGACACAGACCACATTTAAGATAAAGCCTTTTTCTACACCCTTGCCTTTCCACAAACCAGGATGGCCAAAACTACCACTGCATTGTTTAATTCCTTCCACAGCATCACCTCTCACCAGGTAAAAGATAATTCATCAGAACTCTGCTTTTTTGTTGTAATCAGTGACTGCCTTTGAAACTCCACATGGACCTGTTTAAAAAACATCAGGGAAAATACTGAATTTTCGATGTAATGCTGCCCTTTCAGGTAGCAAAAACCCTTGGCTTAGAAACCAATGTCATTCCTGCATCTTTGTCCTGCAGCTGTGACCTTTACTCAGTCACACTTTGCACCAGGGAGTGAGAGCTTTGTCCCTGGCATCAGCCAATCCACCCAAGAAGTGGTGTTATACGTGACCAGAATGCTTTTCTGTCTTTGGAAAAGCTGATCTTTTCATCTTCCCTTTCCACCAGGAATTATCTTTGATTCCCTTTATCTTTCTTCCCTTGCCCTGTTTCTGGAGGTCGCTTTCGATCGGTTTATGCTCCAACTCTTTTTCTGCTGTTTCATCTTCTGGATGCTCCTCACCCTCCTCTGCTTCTGCCTGCTGGACACCCACCTCTGCCCCAAAGTTTTGGTGCAGGAGCCATGCCCCAGGACTCACTCAAGAAAAAGATCTTGATGTCCATGATTACTGCAGAGAAACCATTCAGGGGCATCTGCTCCAGGAGACCCTGCACCTCGTGGTGATGGAGGGAGCAGTTTCACAGGGGCTGGAGACACCCCACCAAACCTGCTGGAGGTTTTGGCTGGTTCTGTGGCAATATTATTTTTTTTTCCCCTTTGCTCACTTCTTCACAGGCCCTTCAGCACAGCAGGTGGGAGAAGAAGGCAAGAAGTTTTGTGGAGAGCTTTGGTGAGGCAGCTTACCCTGGAGCTGTGGGATCTGCTGGGAAAGAGACACAAAGAGCACTTGAACCCCAGGGAAAGCAACAGCTTTGTGTTCTTGTGTCTTCTTAAATATCAGTTCTTAGATCCATCAGATAGCAAAGGATGGGCTAATGGGCTTTGTTGGTTTTTTTTAAATGCTTTTGGAACAAGCAGCTAAGCCTTTCTGAACAAGAGATGTACTGAAAGCAGCTGGAGAAAGGGCAGGAAGGTTTGGCCCATCCGAGTGCTAGGGTAAGGACTTGGGAGACTGTCCATGCTCATCCAGCCCTGACCAGGTGGAGAACAATCAGTCCTGATTTCATGGAGATTTATAGTGCCCTATAAAGAAGATTTCCCAACATCTGTTGAAGGCACTGAAGCTGTCCCCGTGAGTGCTCAGGACCTTGTCAGCTGTCACCCAGGAGAGATGAATGTTCCCACCAGCTGGAGCTAGGAGAGCCAGGCAGAAGGACAAGCCCATGCCTCCTGGGCTCCTGGCACTCCAGGATCTCTACAACCCACAGGAGCAGCTGTCTGGGGCTGTCTGTCCCTCACCACAATCTTCTGGGGCCAGACACCCCTAAGCCAGTGGTGCTGAGGATCCTCACACCCATCCTGAGAGAGCAGCGATGGGAGCATCTGGGTTATTTTAAGGAGGTTATGTCAGTCCTGCCCTCCCTGCCTCTCCCCCAGCTCCTGATGACTGTGGCAGGATGGATTTGCTGGGCTGAAAGGGCCAATGGTTTAATTGATATGATATGGCAGCTCATGTGTAATCTCATTATTCTGTCTAGCAGGACACATTATTCTCTATTTATCACACTTGTGTCATCTCAGGTCTGCTGTTGCTGGGCTGGGAGGACAGCAGAGAATGCCTTCTGCTGGGGAAATCCCACAGGAGCTGGGGGGGGGGGTTAGGAAGGAAGGGGATGGGGGAGAAGCTTCTGCAGGAAAGCTCCTGGAGGAAGGCTGAAGGTACATCTGCCCCCCATCTTCATCCACCTGGGGTGGGAAATGCCAAAGGGCTGGGAAATGCCAAAGGAAGAGCTGGGGTGTTTTCAGGGAGCAGTAAATTTTCTGGAAAATGAAATCTTTGCAAGGGGAAAAGGGCAAAGGGAGGGATGTTGTTGCCTGAGGGGGAAATGCAGTTTGCATCTGACAAAAGCAGATTTGCACCCAACAGCTCCAGTGAGACAAACCCAGCCAAACAAATCCATTCTGGTGCTCTCTATGCTAAACTGGCCAGCTGCTTAGTTGCTGGGGCTTGGTGTGGGGTTTTGGGATTTCTGGGGGGCTTAGTTTTACTCCTTTCAATCAAGCCACGGTGGAAGGAAGAAAGCAAAGAAATAAATAACCTGAACAACCCCCCAGGCACACACAAAAAGGGAATTTCGGGGAAACGTTCTGACAAAAACCCTGCCCTGTCCTACACCATCCTCTCTCCCCCTTCCTCTTTCTGTTGGCCGAAAAGCAAACCCAAAAGGGACTGCTGGAGCCAGGTGTAGGTAGAGTTGTTGGAACAACAACCCGGAGCCACAACTGCTGCTCCCTGGCACATCCTCGCAGAGGCTCCGAGGGATGCGGTTCCCGGGACTTCAGAGAGGAGTGGGGATGCTGCGGGTGGGTGGGGGGATCTGGGGGGGTGGGAGAGGAGAGGAAAGCAGCAAACAAAGTGTCAGGGGAGGGAGCAGTGGCTCCGACAGCTCTTGGCGTGCTGAGAGCTGCAAATGCCTGGCAGAGGCCGGGCAGGGTGATGAGCGGGGTGTGCCGGAGGAGAGCTGGTCCAGAGCTCTGTCTGGCAGACAAATACTGCAGCACTGAATTATATAGACGTTAAAGCAATGACCCAGAATCGAGGCAAAGCTAAAATCTTAATCCCCTTTAAATAGATTCACAGACATCCTTTCAAGGGGAGGGTTTGATGAGAGCGGGCGCAGGGATGCGGTTGTGTTGGGTTTATGGAGCGCCGTGACAAAAGTTGGAGATGTTTGTGCTTAAATAATGCTGTTTTTTCCCCCCCTCCCCCCCGTTAATTTGTCGGCGTTGTGCTGTCTTTGCACAAAGAGATGGAGAGGAAAAGAAGCTCAGCTCTGAATCCCTGGGCAGATAACAAACAAAAGGCTGCGGGCAAGCGAAGGCAGCTCGGGAGACACAGCAGCTGAGCAGGAGGGATCTGAGCCTGGAAAAAAAGGGGACTGGAAGGGATTTTTTCATCCAAATAACCCTGGGGATGGAGTCTGGCAAAGGTTTATGGTAAATGCCTCATCTGACAAAATCAAATCCCTCAAAGCCAGGAGAAGGAACTGTTCAGCATTAAGTGTGCTGAAGAGTTGGGATCAAAATGAGGAAGAGGCTGAGGTGGAAACTGCTCTGGCACTGCTGCAGTTTTCAATCTGGGGGCAAGGGTGGATTTGCAAAAACTGCCTAGGCAAGAGTGGCTTTCCTAGGGCTGCTGGGATGTCAGCAGACCCAGCATGGCTAGAGGAGATCATGGTTCAAACCCAGGTTGCAGCAGCAGGCTGACACATCCTGAGCCCAGGCATCCCTGGTTTTCAGGGCAGTGCTCTAACAAAAAGCTCTTTGCACCTTTATCCAGCTGCTCCCACTGCTTGAGCCATCAGGACACCAAATCTCTAAAGTTTGGCTTTTTTTTTTTTTTTTTTTTCTTCCCCTAATTGCTGAGTATAACTGTTTAAAAATGAGAAATGCACCCACCCCTCCTATGGCTGTGGCACCCAACAGCTTGGGTGGAATACCAGGGACTTGTGTCCAGGACTACAGGCTGGGAGAATTTGGTCCAAATACACTTTCTGCTCAGTTCTACCTGAATGCTCCACTCATTCATGAGTGGTGTCCTCTAGAAATGCAGTGTTGTGTTTTCTAGTTTCCTTCATTGTAGAAAACACTCTCAAGATTTCTGAAGGGAAGTCCATAATTTGAATAAAACTGTTTCGTTGGGTTTTTTCTTCAATTCCATGACTATTAAAAAGCAAATAACTTGGGTATTTTTCATTAGAAGAGGAAAAAAAAATTGCTGGGAGAAATCCTCTGGTTTTGTCCTCACTGTCTCCTTCATGGAGGTGCTGAGGCTGCCAGGGGTACCCAGCACCCCCCCACAAACCTGGGAGAGAATGAAACTCCTGGTTTCATTCTGCAGGTAAAAATGCCAGGTAAAAACACCAGGCACACAAAAAACACACAAAAAATCCTCTCCTGTTCCTGCAGACAATTCCAGTGCCTGGTGGTGAAAATCTGAACCAACATCTCATAAGGTCTGCCTGGTGCTGAAGTACTGCTGGGATGGAGCAAGTGGCAAAATTGCTCCCAGCAAACAAAATAGAACAAGAAATAAATGCATCCAGAGTCAGTAAGTTTCTTTGCAAGGGAGTAGTGGCCCAAATGGGTAAACAGCCTTAAGTTTAATTTTCATCTTAGCACTCCTTCATATTTGTTTCTTATCTATAAGAATGTTTAGAAATAATAATGTTTCTATAATATATATATTATAATGTCTAGAAAATATCCTGAGAACACCTCTGCTCTCTCCTATGTGACCAAAAGTCAGAATCTCAAACCAGAGAGGGGCTTTTGGGCTGCTGAGGACAACCAGCACTACATCCCCATTCACAGGGTTTGAAACTGCTGAGATTCTTTGTTCTAATTATTCCTCCCGAAGGACAGATGCAGAGCCTCACTCTTCTGATGAATAGAAGTCTTCTGATTTTCCTCCTCAGTTTATTCATGGATAATTTATACACACTTGTTCTTGTGCCAGTATTGTTCAGCTCCCAGCTCTTTTCCCTTCTGTTTACTTGGGTATGGAAAGCAATCAGCTCACTCTCCAGCTCAATTTACCAAAGCAAACAAGCAAAGTTTTTCCAGTACTCCTTCTGTAAGGTGGGACTTTCATTTCTCTCATCCTGGTAACCCTTTTCTGCACGTGCTTGTGCTTGAACCTGTGGCCACTTAAGCCTGGCTCCCAGCACGCTGCAGCTATTCCGGAAAAGTTACTTGCATTGATATTTTCCTAACTCTATTGGAAATTTCTTACTTGGAGACACATAAGGTGAAATTTACCTTTTTTACCTCTCCATTATGGAGGTTTCTCCTGTTATCATTCCCAAGCTCTGAACCTCTGTGTCAGGATAAAAATTCTTCTTATTAATCTCCAGCACTTGGTGCAAATAAATTTCATCCCCTTTTGTTATTCTTATTCTGAGAGGCATCCAGATCTCTGTGTGATAACTGGAGCCTCCGTTGTATTTGCAGTGCCCTGAGTTTTGGGTGACCTGCAAATTTCATCAGTACTTGCTCTGATTTGTACCAATTCACCCTGAACAGGTATCATCCATGAAAATATTAAATCCTACCAGCCCACTTCCACAGGAGAACTGCAAAGTGGGAAAGGAACTGCTGGCATCTGCTTCCCTACTCTGTGCTCAATCCTATCTAATTCCCAGCACCCTCTTTTAAGAAGCTGTCAGTCCAGTTAAGTTCAGACCTCATCCCAAGGGTTTGTTTTCACTTTGCTGAGGCTGCAGTTTATCAAAAGATTTTAAGTCCTGCTTTAAGGAAGCAACAAACTTCATTTATCTTCCAAATGTTTTCACTTCTCTTCCATGTAATGAGTATATCCTGAGTAGTTGCTCCACAGCTGCTTTCTAAGAGAAGTGTGTCTGTACTATGTGCAGTTATGAAAACCACATATAAAAAGTCATCATTTTCTTCTGATGACAGTTTTGGTGATGGAAGTTTTTGACTGTCATTCTAGGAATAACTGGACTTCAAATGCTGAGCACTGCAGGCTGTGGCTGGAAGATAACATTTCTGTAATGATGCTGAGCAGCAGGAACAGTTCTCACTTGAACAGTGCAGAGATCCAGAGATCCCAGCCCAGAGCTCTGAGATCTGATGTGGATGGAGAAGACAAACCAACAAAGCCCTTTCTGCTGCTCTTTCTCCAAATGACTTTACAAAATCAAGTTAATTTATAGCCCTGCCTTTCTTTTGTTTCTGCAGTTTATGACACCACTGACACACATTACTTCCTAGCTTACCATGCACATTTTCCCTTCTGTCTTTCCTGGACAGTGCATTCTTGCATTCAAGTCACAATTGTTGTTTTATTGCATTAATTTATTTGGAGAAAAATAAAGCACTCTTGGTGCCTGGGAGAAATACCAGCAGCAATAGTGCTAAAGCAACCTATATGAAATCTGGAATTATATTCTGTTTTTACAAGTTGATAAGATGAAGGTCTGCAGAAAAGACTATTGGGATTTCAGTAGTGTGAGTGAAAATCTCAGGACCCCAGCAAAGGAGGCAGCTTTTGCTCTGGGACTGCCCCTGGCATGCCCAGCACTTGGTTCCTGGAGACAAGAAAAACATAATAATGACAGGAAAAATTTCTGTCAAGACACAGATAGAAGATTTGGGAGTGGAAGCAGCTATTGATGCATTGATTAACAGGGGGCTTAAGCTCAGGAGTTCAATTGGTTTTGAATAAAATACTGGCCTGCCTAATGTCAGGAAGGGGCTCTCTTATCTTACTAAACCAGAGCCCTTGTGGGACTAAAATAATAAGAATAAATAGGTATAGCCCAGCTCTTTGTTTCCTAAATGAACTATAAGTAGAGGAATAATAAGAAAAAGTACTTCTAGCTCAGCAACACCTTCCCTAAATGAAGTGTACGACAGTCCCCAGCTCTTTTCCAGGCAATGAATCCTAATGCAGAAGTACTGAGAGTGATGACTGAGGCCTCAATTAGGAATAGAGGAGTAAAAAGAAAAAGGGAACATATAGGCTGAGGATCAAGAATTTGTTGACTTTCAATTTTTGTAAGCCAAGAACAAGCAGAGGCTTTGGGCTTGCTGTGTGGGAGCCAGGCAGAGAACTTTCAAGAGGTGTAAGCTTTCAAAGGGCAGTTTGGGGGGAAATTCTGTAGGTCAGGCTTTCTTTGAAGTACTTCCAGTTAGCACTCTGGGCAGCTTAGCCAGTTTGTAAAAGCCACATTATAGCTCCCTGGGGTCTTCTGCAAAGAAGATATTATTCCTCGTTTCACTTCCAGGGTCTTTAAAAGACTTTTTTTGGGGGGGAAGGGGGAATCCCAAAAAAGGAAAATTCTCTTGCTTTTCTGAATAATACTTTTTGCTCAGATGGGTGAGCCAGTGAAGGTCAAATGGCATCTGTCTTTGTCACAAGGTACAAGATACTTAAAAGCTTGCCTGATGGGTGGAAACCTCTGTCCTGGGTGAAATCTGTGACTGTGTGGCAGGGAAAGACCTGAGGAATTTGATCAGCAAGAAACAAAGAGTTTGCTAAATGTTTAAGCACATAAACCAGATGCCCAAAATGGGGCTTTCTAGCTTTGCTTTAGTTCATCCAGGGGAAAGCAGGGGTGCAGAAGTTGCACATTGCATCTCTGTGTGACCAAGCTCTCTGTGCAACATCTGGAAAAGATAAAACTCTCTGACTTGGGGGTCTGATGCTGTCAGGGCTTGTTGCTGGTTGCAGGGATTTTTTTTTCTCTCTCCCTTTTTTTTTTTTTTTAAAAAAAAAAAAACAAAAAAACAAACACTGCAGCAAACCAGCTCCTTCTTCAAAGAGCAGTGAGCCTGCTGGTGTTGGGTTGCAAATCCCCTGGCACTCCTGTGCCAGCACGTGTTATCTCCCTGGGATTACCCAGAGACCTGGAAGATGGGGCTTCTGTCATCTGCAAACTGACAACTGAGCTGAAGGAAAACATCTGCTGGGAGAGTGGCTTTAATGAGGATGTCCCAGGGTTTCTAAAGGAACATGTGGGCTGCTTCTGTCCTGCTGCCTTGCCTGGTCCATGGGCAGGTGGAGATAAAGAAGGAAAGGCACAGAAATCAGGACAGGAGCTCTGTGAGAGCTCAGGAGGGCTGAGAAGCAGAGTCCAGGGGCAAAAAGCAGTTTTGGGGGGTGGTTCAGGTTCAGGTGACAGCAGACCAGTGCCCATGCCCCACTCCTTCAGAGTACTGCTCCTCCCTACCTGAGCTGCTTATTGCTCCTGGCAAGCACAGCCCTAACCATCCCAGAGGAGTCAGCTTGTCATCATCTCTGTGTTTCTGCTCAACATCTTTCACTACAACATCACCTTCCCATGGCCAGCCACTCCTTGGCATCAGTGGGTGGATGTGGTGACATCCCCCCAGGGGCAGCTGAGTTGACAGGAGGCTTCTTGCTCCCAACCCTGAGGTTCTCTTGTTGGCAGAGGGATAAGAAGTGAGAGAAACATGTCACTGTCAATTAACTAATGTTTGTACAAAGGATGGCTGAGCCCCGTGGAGTTTTGTTAACCTCCTGGCCTCTTTGTAAAACCTGCCTGAGTTCATGAACCTATTCCCATTTTGTAATTTAATCCCACACATTCCCCTTTGGGGTGGGGTTAAACCAAAATGTGCTTTGAGTTAAGGAGAGCACAGTGCCATGTACTGGTGCAGAATATTCTCTCTCAGGTTAGGCAGGTGCTCCTGGCACTATAGGGGCTGTACTTCCATTTATTTTTATCTTCCTTCTTTTTTCTTCACTTTCACAGCTACTTGGAAATTATTTTTCCACTAGCTGCATCTTCACCCTTGATTCCTTTGCAGGTGGTTGCTTTCCTGGCAGGCTCCTCGAGGTAACAAGGATCTCAAGATTTATTCAGGGGCCCCAGTCAAGTGAGTTTTGAAAAACAGGCCCCATGAATCCCTTGCTCTTTTGAAAACAGTTTTCTAGATGCACAAAATATTCAGTGCCACCAGCATCTCCTGCCTCTGGCAGGGTTTTCTTTGGATGGACATTGAGACCACTGAGCATCACTGCTGGTGGTACCCAGTGTCTGCATCCTGCCAGTGCTGCTCTGACCACAGTCCCCTTATCTACTCAAGATTTCATTTCTTAGTTGTGTTAGATTGTAAAAAAGTACCCAAAGATGGGCCTGGATTAGGTACATTCAAAGGCAAGACTGAATTGGGTCCAAGCCCAAAACATTTCAGGATGGATCAGTTAAGACAATGGAATCATCTACACACTCACTGCAAATCCAGCTCTCCCAGGCTGCTCCAGGATTGCCACCAAAACAGAATTGAAATTTGGTTCCCAGATTACAGAACTTTTTTTTTTTCTTTCGAGCACATTTTGTGTGAGTGTGCTGGTATCTATGATGCCTAATGTTAGAGCTTTGGGAATCCAGCTCCTGCCACACGTTCATGTTTCACTGGAAAGCATTCTGAAGTTTTGAATGTCATTAGAGGTAGAATTTGAAATCACAATGTTTAAATGTTGTATTACAAGCCCATCAGTTTGGCTCCATGCTGTAAGTCATGCTAGCTAATGCCAAAAAAAAAACCGAACAGAGCAGTTCAGACTCAAGTCCTGCCATTTTCTAGTGCAGGGAGAATATAGGAGTAATTTTTAAAGTCAGGGGGTAAAAAGGGGGTAATTTTTAAAATAATCTATTTGAACACTTCTTTTTTTAGAAGATTTACTCCAGAGTCACCTAATCCTATCAGACAAGGTAAATTTATGTATACAGACACAACCTTGTAAGCTTTTTCGATTTCCTAATGTGCTAGTTGGTTTATATGCCAGTGCTGATCTGCCACAAAAAGAGTTGGGAGAAAATAAATTCAATTACATGAAGATGTTTTCAGAAAACACCCGCTTTTTACAGGCTTGCCTCACTGGTTTGGAAGCTCAGTGACATTTTATTTAGTCCCCAGGTCACAGAGCACTTCTCTGACAGCAGCAGCCTGCAAGAAGAGAACTGCTTTACAGTTTCCAGTGTCTACAGCAGGACTCCTTCCCCCTTTTCACTCAAGTTTCCCATGACATTCCTATGGATTAATTTAATTTTTATTTATTTTTCACAGGCACTTGCTGTGGCACAATAATGGAACATATTGGTGTCCAGAAAATTTCCTCTTCCATTCCTGTCCATGGTGGCTGCATCATCAACTTCACCATGAGCAGCACTGGGGTCCTAAGCCTCTTCAAAAGTCAATGTTGACTTTTTTTGATGGCATTGAAGGTGCCAAGGATAGGAGCAGAACTAAAGCAGTGGCCAAGCTTCTCCTGAGTGGACTCTGGCACTCAAACTCTGCCACCACCATCTGGGATTACTTTGGGCTGGGAGCAGCAGGTGTCAAGTGGTTTAAATGGGTCTATGTGGGCAACTTAGACCAAGCCTGCAGAAGGAAACACTTCTTTGGAAGGTCTGAAGATGAAGGTTGCCTTTTCCTGCTAAACCCCAGCAGGCTTTTCATGGAGGCAGATCTGCTCCCTCATGCCTTCAGGTGGCTCAGTCACAAGAGAAGCCTTGCATTGCTCTGGGCACTGAAGAAACACCCCCCCCTCTTGTCTTCTTTCCTAAGGATTCCCTACAGATCCCCCCACTGAACATCAAATGCTTGCCCAGCAGGGACTACCACACAGGAACAATATCTCTTTAGAGCCCCTTGCTCTATAGAGGTGTTGTTAGAGCCCCTTGCTCTAAAGAGAGTCCTGGACATTGTGCAGGAGCATCTCCAGGAGCATCAGGTCCTGCTGGACGTGTCCTCCACAGGCTGGGTGTTAGACATGGTGTCTTAGCTCAGGGAATAGCCTCTTCTCCTCCTCCTCCCTCCAGTTTCTTTCCCAAATGGCAGCAGGGCTGTTCTATTTACTCAAACTCTACAGCCTGGAGCTCCACCCAGGAGGTGCCCTTGTTGGGGCTGTGCTGGCTGCATGGATGGAAAGCTGAGTTTAGAAAATTCCTCTGCAGGTAGCAGCAAGTCACAGGGTCCCCTTGCTGCTGCTTTTCCCCCTCCACTGGGACTGCCCATCAAGCTGTTGCTGGCTACTGCAGAGCTTTGTGCAAGCCCTTCAGAATAAAAGCTGGGGCCTCAATGTCTCAGCCCTTTAGTGCTCTCCTTTGCAGTGCTGTTTGGGGAATGCTTTTCATGTGTAATGGAAGGAAAGATCATTTTAGGAAGTGCAGCACAACTCGTGGTAATGGGTAATAAAGCTGCACACTGTTCCTGCTCCTGTAATTCCTCAGCTCTTTGCTTGCCATGCAGAGGGAGGGAAAGATAATTTATTAAGTATAGTGTGGGGTGGTCTAATCAGGAAGTTGGATGTCTCAGCATAAGCTGAGTGCTGAACAGTGTCATTTTATTGTGTTAACAGCTCTTAGAGGCAGGAGCATCAATTAGATTGTAACAGGACATATAGGTATTTATATGCATTATAGAAACACTTTGCTCTGCAGAACAGAGGTTCCCTCTTATCTATCCTTCTCAAATTGTTCCTTGTGGCAACTGAATTCTCAATCTTCTGTAATTTGTTGGATTGAGAACAATTTACAGGCATCCTGATGACCTGGGGGACACAAAAAGCCAGCTCCATCTTTCCCTGAATGCAAACCCTTGGCTTCTGCCTCTGCTAATGATGAATCAAAAGGAAATTTTACCCCAAAGCCTCATCCCCCTCTCTGCATAAAACTCTCCCTGAAATGCCATGTAATACCTGGGTATTTTTGCTAGCCAAAACGTAATGAAGCCATAAACTCCTCAAAAGGGGTCACAGAATTATTTGCTGCAGTTTTACCACTCTTGGAGATGTAAAGACAAAGTCCAGCAACCTATCAAGCATCAGCTGAGCTGTGGTAATTGCAGAAAGACAGCCCAGTTAAACTGCTCTTACTCCCATGTGAGGCAGGCACAGAGTGTACAGACAGGTCAGTGTACAGAAATTTCTGAAACTGCCACGACTCTGTCACAAGCCTGAGCATGCTTTTAAATATCCATCCTGGAAGGCACAGGCATGATTTTCTCTTTTTGTAAAAGGAGCAGGAGTAGAAAGATCTTCCTGGTCCTTGGAAGACACTCAAAGCATCTGGACTTTTTTCTTACCCCTGTCAATGCCTATTAAATCTTAATTAAAAGTCAATTGCAACAGAAGCATGAACAGGTCAGTCTACCAGCTGTGTCTGTGCAGCAGGCAGAAGGGTGCCCTGATTTCTGGTCCAGTCCATTCCCTTTGGACAGTTCTCTTTGGAAAAGGTCTTTCCCCACATGGGGAGAGATCTGGACCTGGAGAGAGAGGTCTAGAGAGGTCTGCAGCCTGACCAGGAACCCCTTCTCCTTCCATTTTGGTCCTTGATGGAGAAAGGCTAAAGGAAAAATGTTCCTTCATCTCTGTACTACACATTAAACAACTCAGTTGAATAATTGATATGAATTCAAACATTGTGGGAGAAGAATTCATCAATCCAATCCTTCATTTACTGAGGATTCAGCTTCAGTATCAGAAACACAGGAGCGGGACCCTGGTACCAGCATCCACCCACTGTGATCCACTGGAGGCACTTTGGCCTCTCCATCCATGCAGCATTGGCCTTTCTGCTGAGTTTAGCACCAAATGGAAAGCCCAGCAGCAGTTTTTTTAAAAACAAGGGTATCTGTCTGTTGGCAGCAGGGCAAGCTCCTAAAATCTCACTGAGAAGCCCTCAAGTGGTGGTGATTTTCTCTGATGCTCTTTATGGATAGCATTGAAGCCAGTTGTCTAAACAAAAAATAATAGCAAACCAGAGTCCAAACTCTCCCTGACAGACCCAGTTTGACCTCATCCCATAAAGGGCTGCTTTTTGTGGAAGCATCCCTGGAGCTCCTCTCCCCAGGCTGCTGGGTTTCCTTGGAGCTGGGCACTGAGGAACTCAGAAGCTGCTGGGTCAACATTAAGTGTAAATTACATAGCAACACAGACAATTGCCAAGGACCTCAGTACAATTAAGCAGTCAGGCAAAAGGATTTAAAGGTGGTTTGTTTTTTTTTTTTATGAAGCAAACAGTCAAGGCTTGGCTGCCTTACCTCCTGCTGAGAAAGTTCTCTGGCAGCTTGAGGGAAGGGGCATTTTCGGCTTTCATCCAGACTGGGAAACAGCTGTACCTGGTAAAAAAAAAAAAAAGAAAAAAGAAAAAACTCAACAATGTATTGCAGGATGGACTTCCTCTCTAATGGGAGCTAATTGCTCCTTCAAAGGAGGAAAGGCTCAGCTCAAGGATGTTGAAAAGAGCTGGGAAGCAGGCTTGGGGGATGAGCTCAGGTCTGAGCAGGAGGTACCCAGAGGGCAGGCTGGGTCAGAAGAGTCCATGGACACTCCTTCTGGAGGGAAAACATTTGCCACACTTCACATGGGTGTTATTTGTTATTTCAGCCCATCTGGGCCAGATATGATGAAGAAACTTGGATCTTGTAACTCCAGTGGCTGCTGCCACAGTAGGATGTTTTACTTGAATTACATCAAGCAGATCCAAACTCATCTGTTCAAATGGAGCTTTTTGAGGAAAAGAGAGCACCTGCAATATCAGCATTTAAAATCTTTTAATATGCAACTGCTTTAAAGAACATGATGCTTTTTGTTTTCAGGAAAAATTTTGATTAAATGTCTTTTTTAGCCTTGGCCAGCTCACTGCCCCTGTGCTGCCAAAATTCACTGTTTCTGACATTTTCAGCAGGAAAGGAAGCCAGGGTAGTCTCACCCAGGGTAGGCAGCAGCATAGCATTTGCTTTAGGAGAGACCCAAAATCAAAGGTTAGTTGTAATCAGCACAACCTGTATGAAACACGTGGGGGCTGTGAGCCTGGAATTCCACTATCCCGTGGGAATGCCTCAGAGCCAGGCTCTCTCACCAGAAATGACAAATTTTGGTCTGACACACAGCAGGAGGAAAATGCAGATTTTTAAGTTTGTTGTGGAGGAGGCAAAGCCCTTCTCACCCAGGCCCACTGTGAGCATGGTGTGAGATGGTGACCTGCTGGTGATGCCACCAAATGATGGGGAGCACCATCAAGTTTTCAAAATCCCAGGGTTGTAAACGTGGTCCTGGGGTCCTTGCAACAACGAGCTGACCCCCAAGGCAAACAAACAGGCAGGAATCAGGAATTGCATCTAAATATTGTTTCAGCAACAAGATGAAGAAAAGAGATGGGAAAAATCATCACTAGGAGACAGGGCAGAGAGAAAAGGAGTTGAAAAGCAGAGGGGTTATCTGCCTGGCAGTGTCACACCAAGCCTTACACACTTTGCTTCCCCTCCCAGCCACATTGATCCTGACCCTTATGGAAGATGAGTGGGGAACAGGAACCTGGTGCTTTGGTAGCTCTGCACACAGAACCCATAACTTCTGTTCCCTCCGGAGGCTTTACTCAGTCAGAAGGCCACCAGAGCTCTTCCAGGACTCTTAAAAAGACCCTTCAGTCACAGCAGAATATGCCCAGTGTATCAAGGGAAGTTATAAAAGCAAGAAAACCACTTTTAAACTAAATACAACTACTGAGCTTTGAAGTTCTTCCACATCGGCTGTACAATTCCTGTAATTCAGACTTCTTACTTTACCCAAGGACTGCAAGTCAAACAACCAGAGGTTTTCTGACTATGCCATGGGAGCTGCATGCTCAGGCTCAGGTGCTGATAATGTGTGTTGGTATCAACATTTCTGATTCTATCAGGGAAGCTCAGAGGAACCCAAGGTGCACACCTGCTTAGGATGGCAGGGGAGGAAAGGGAAGCACAGTTCTGAAGCATCCTCACCCCCCTCTGCTGGCCCTACAGAAGTTTCCTTGGCATTTAATCTTTGCACTTGCAAATTCATGGACCTTTAATAACCATTCTCTATGTTTCTGGATGAAATTAGCACAATCAGCATTTTTGCTGGAGAAAATGCTGTGATCAGCAGAGAAGATGGGCAGGAGGCAGAAGGGAGCAGGGCTTGTGGAAACCTGAATGCTCATTGCCACAGATCTTTACATTTATCATGCCCACCAGGCACTGAAAGCCCCACACCAGCTCCACGAGTGCTGTCAGCCTGAACTCTCCCTCTTCATCACCCAGAAATATTCCAAGAGAACACAGAACCCTGATTCTTTTTTTTTTCCTGCTCCACGCTGGGAGCAGGACTGGGAGCACACTGGGAGGACATGGCAGCAAACTCCATCTGCTGAAGACCTTGTGAGCAGCCCTGCAGATTCCATGGGTGACAGAGCTACTCACAAACCCATCCACCCCTCTCCCATGCAACTCAGCTTTCTCCTGCACAGAGGAAACCATGCCATTAGTGTCAGCAGCACTGCTTTTTCTTCCCAGTTGTGTCTGGCACCTACAATGATTGTTTGGGGCTTTTTCATTCCCATTTTCAAGACAGGGAAAGAGAACAACAAAGCCCTGACAGCTCCTTTTGCAAAGAGAGCTTTCTGCTGTAATACAGAACACTGCCAGTGAGCTATATCATAGACTTTGAAAGGCTCAGCCTACAAAGCATTTTAAGTCCATTTTTTTGCATCACAGTTATCTAAACCACAGAGCAGGGGTTTGGGCTGGAGGTGCTGAGAGTTGGTTAACATCAGCAGTGCTAGCAGGGAGGTGATGTAGTAGGCAAATCATAAAATCACAGAAATGCTTAGGCTGGAAAAGACCTTCAAGATCACCGAGTCCAACCTCATCCTATTTTATTAGGATTATTACCCTATTTCTGGTGAGCCACCACCAAACCATGTCCCCAGGCACAACATCCAGAGGGTAACTGGATGCAGAGGGTGCTCCTTGGCAAGGCAAGCTTGGTGATTACTGCAGCTAATGTTCATTCCCAAGCAGGATCATGTCCATCTTTGTAGGATGGAGCCAGAACCTTTGTCATTCATTATCCATGAATCTCTCAAGCAAGCTGTGAAACACTCTGCTTTTGTTTGGGTTGTAGGGACACATCTTTTTAGTTATCTGTCTTCAGCTAAGATCTTTTTGTTGCTGTAGTGCACAGGTGAATATTTAGCACTTGAACTCTTCTACCCTGTGACTGCACCCTGTGATGAGAAGTGCTAACAGAGGCTTTGAGATGAAAAGTGATGTATCAATACACTGACATCAAATATAAACTGAAAATGCAGAATCATTTTGGATATAAAGGTTTGAGAGAAAGGATGGCCAGTTACCACACATCTCCATACCACCTGTGACAGTGGGACCCTGACCCAGCCTTGGGCTCTTTAGGAGCATCAAAATACAAAATAATCACAAATGTAATAGGATTTTAAAATGATATTAGCATTGCTCCAAAAGCTGCAGTAAGACATGATGTTGCTGCACTAACACAGGGAGCCCGAGACAGTCAGGCTAACCTCCCAAATCAGGAGAAGCACTGCTTTACAGGGAAATAAAATCCACTTTCAACTCTCTATAAAGTTTCTTTGTAGCTCTGTCATGAAGCCATGCAAAAAGCTGTGTTCTGCTACCAAAATGGCTTTCTTACACTGATATTTTCATATCTGTTGCAGATCACCACATCCATTGCACTTCAGCAGTCACATTTCTGTAGGCAGCCTTGCTCCTGAATCCATTTCCAAGAGGATGGGACTGTATCCAGAGAGCTCAGGTACCTGCTGGGGAGGAATTGGCTCAGTTTGGGGGCCTTGCTACATCCATCCCCATCCTGCCTCACAATCAGGAGTCTCTTTATACTCAGCAGGGCAAGTTAAAGCCAAGAGTGTGGCTAAGGAGCCAACAAAGTGCCACCAGGGGTGGATGTCCCTGTTTGCCCCAGGGTTACGCTGCCAGGCTCATTGAGGATGGAGCTCACTGCACCTTCAGGGAGCTTAAAAAGCTATCAAGCAGTAAATCAGGCAGTATCTCTCAGGTAAAATGATGATATTTTAATTTGCTTTGCTTTGCTTGGATTATTTATCCACCGTGCTTTCCATTCATGCCATGAATCAGAGCTCATCCTGGAAAAGAATAAAACTCAGCCATTGGTGTTGGTGAAGCTGCCCCGGTGAGGTCACGGTGGGCTCTTCCCCTGGAAGGTTTCTTGTCTGGCAACCAAAGGACAAGAGTGCTCTGAAATGCATTAACCCAGCCTGCAGCTTCTCAAGAAAATGCCTCATTTTGGCAACTTTCCCTTTCTCTCTCAGATTTATTTCCTAGCTCCATCATTCTCTGGGTGAGATGCTGGTACCGAGACGGAGCCCTCCAACCAAACATTTCCTCTGCTCTGGGGAGGAACAAAGCTCTGATCAACTCTCCTGAACTGAGTTTTAAAAAGTTTAAAAGCCCATTTTTGTCCAAGCAGAGTCTCAGCATACTGGCAGAGTGGAAACAAGTCCCCTCTCCTCACACTTGCACTCAGCTCCCATGATTTTGTGATAGTTTGTCCATTTTTATGTCAGTGCTTCTGGGGCATGGTTGGGTGTGGGTGACCTGCTCGGGATCACTCAGGTATCAAAAGGTCACCAAACATGTAATTTATCTCAACCTTTATCTCCTCTAACTTCACAGGGCTTAATTACACTGTTGGCAGTAGATCTTGATTTGTATAAAATGACTTAAAGAATAAGAAGACCCTTCTCAAGAGCTGGAGGATGCTTCCTCCCCTGGAGCCAAGAACCTGTTAGGTGGAAAAAAAAGCATTTTTATAGGGCCTCTTTGAATCTGAGGGATACTAAAGGTTGCATCTGTTGTTTAAAGTGGTGTGACACCCAGATAACATATATCAGGGTATTTCCATTGACTCCAGCTGTAGGAAAAAGGAAAGAGGGAAACCATGAGGTCCTCCACATTCTCCTTTATTTTTTGGATGAGAAACTGAGCTGCAGAGTAAGTGAGGTAGGGCAGGGAACCCCAGGTGGGCTGTGTTTATCCATGATGTATTTCCCACCCTTTCTGGCTGGACCATGTTGGCAAGCCCAGGGAGTGTCACCATGGGATGCTCAGCTCCTCTCTGGACAGGTTTTGCCTGGTCTCTGAGTTTCCCAAACCTTGAGGAAAGCAAAGCAATAGGACTTCCAGTGGGAAACCATGCCACATGCCTATGTTAGGGAACAACCTGCAACTCCCACACTCCAGAAAGAAATTCTCTTTACAAGCTCTGCTGGGATGAGATGGTTGAAGACAGCTCCTTGCACTCCAAAAAAATAATAACTGCCCCCAGAATACCCAACGTGGAGCTGTTTTCTGCTTAGTGCAATGGCACGAGCCCTGCCACTCCATGAAGAGAGCAGAGCACTGGTGCCTGGGGGAGGAAAAAGTCCCTTTCCCTTCCCCATCTTCTTCCTTTCTGTCCCCTTGCTTTAGCATTTGTAGCTGTGAGGGACTGGTGATAACCCATCTGAGGTTTTGATATGTTCAGCTCCTCCTCCCACCGCATATTCCCTTGGGGAAATTGCAGGAATCTACCCTCTGGTATGCTGAGATTTGTCTGGCACTCAAGTGAAGGCAGCTTGGTCTTCACAGCAAAGCAGCTGATGGTGGAGGAAGGAGAGTGGGTGGTGAGGAGTGATGTGAACCCTGTAGAAAAGCTATTTCCTTCTTCTGCTCTTCAAAAGAGAGGTGAGGGGAGAAAGAAGTGGTGAATCTTTCCCAGAAGTTTATTCCCTGATGCTCCAAGGTGAATGATTTGAGCACAACACCCAGGGCTGGGTGCTGAGCATGGTGAGGATGGGGAGCCACCAAGACCTCCCACTGTGGCTGCCAGCAGATCCAGTTCTGCTCCACACCTCAAGGAAAGGAGCTGGGGGAAATCATAAAGAGCCTGATTCCTGTTGCTACCCTCCTTGAGGTGCGGGGTCAGTTTGTTTTGTTTAATCAACTTGGAGAGTTCAAAAAAATTAACATTTCAAAAGTGTGTGTATGGCATGCACAGTTCTGTCCATAATTCATGAGAGCTTTTAAGGCATTCAAGGGGATCCAGCAGTGCTGAAGTCATGGGACAAATCCCTAATCACTCTGACTTTATCCTCTTACACTTGGACCCAATCTGCTCAGTGTTAAAGCACCCAAGATGTGGTGAGCCCAAGGTCACTGTGCCATGCAGCCTGGGCTGTATCATTCTCTGAGTTGACTTTTGAGGAGATGAAACCTCCAAGGGTAATGTAAACCAGCAGAACCAACAGAACAAGTAACTCAGGCTTCCAGAATTTCATTAAAAGTTGGCTGCTTTCAGGGACAAAATTTTGCCCATCTACCCAGATGAGAGGAGCTGAGTGGACTGAGCCCAGGTGCAGCATTTGGAGCCTTGGTGTGCTGGAATTTATGGGCTAAGCAGTGCTGAGGGACTCTAATCTCTGTCATATGGCACAAACCTAATGCATCACTTCCTCTGAGTTATTTTTGGAAGGGAAATGCCCATGTGAAAAAAAAAAAAAAAAAAGACTAGATGAAAGTTAATTTAATCAAGTGCATTTATATAATTGCTTTCATATGAACAACAATTGCTGCAATGATTTATAGAGATGGGGAGAAAATGCATCTTGGAAGATGACATAACACCAGTGCTCAGAAATTTGCAGTTGAGGGGGAAATGTGCCAGATGTAGCACTTAATGCTAATGGGATGCCACATTAATCACTCTTTAAGGCATCCTTCAATGCTTACATATTGGAAATTGTTACCTTCCTGGAGAACTACACATTCCTGATTCCCCCACATCGGGTCTCAACCTGAGGTCATCACCTCAGCACCAGATCTCTCAGCCTGTCAATAAGCCATCACTAGGCTCAGATTTTTAAAACCTGTGTGTCCAGGGCTTTTCCTTGGAGATTTACTGCTTCTTCCTGCCAGAATTACAGCAGATATTGTGCCTCCTAAATTGGCACAGTCCAAAGATCTGCCAGGTACAGAAATCAGCTGCTAGGAGCATTGCACTTAATTCCACCCATTACACACTCAGATGAAACACTTAGAGCTGGTCCCAAGGAAACACTATGGTGGCCCAACTAGAAGCTCACAGAAATTGCTCTTTGTAGCAAAATAAATAGATGAACTTCCCATACCAAGCAAAATAAATAGATGAACTTGCCATACCAACCCAGAAAAGAAGAAACAAACTGGCAATGACAACAGGAAAGTTGTCATTCCTACTCCACCTTCCTACTCCACCCTTTGCCCCAGTGTCAGTCCTGCCAAGACAGAGCAGGGGCAGGAGATGAGAAGTTTGGATCCCCAGCATGGATCCACCAAGGAATCAAGCAGGCTGAGTGCCAGCCAGCCCTACCATCCCTTATCTTTTGAGAGACAGCACTCAAGATGTTAATCAGGAGCTGTCAGCCTGCAAAAACCACCCCCACCCCAATGAACTGTTAGGTTAAGCTGCCTGAAAGGCCACCGATGGATTTTTAGGGCAATTCCATGCAGACTGGGTTTTGTCCTTTTGTCTTTCGAGCCAAAACTTTCAGGGATAATTAAAAGAGCCAAGGTGCAAAGGCCAAGGGAAGCAACCAACCAGAGGAGGAGGCTGCATGTGGGAGGATGTTAGGATTGGAAAGGGAGGCAGATGAGATCTCTCTGGCTTCAGACTAAGCCAGGAAAGTCCTGAAGACTGCTGAAGAATTTAACTCTGCAGCCCAAGCTGGCAGAAACAGGGCTGTAAATCTAATGCTTGCTAAGCTGTATCTATTGAAGTGATGCCACGGTGCGTGCAGTGATGGAGTTTTAGCACATTAGTGTCACAGTCTCAGATCTCTCCCACCCTGGCCAATTCTTTTTACAAGTTTTAGAAGCTTAGCAAATTTTCCAGCCAGGGAAGAAGATGTCCTAAGGAGATTTTTAAAACTCAGAAATTATTTCTTAGGTCTTCTCATTCCCATCTGAAGCCCCAGCTATGCATCCTGGTGGTCAAGAGCTCAGCTCCAGCAGAAAAAGAGGTTGAAACACTAAACAGAAATCTGCAGCCAGCACCCAGAGTGCGGCGGGGTGATCTGTACCAGCTAACACAGTCCAAAAAAAAAAAACCAAAAACAGAGAGAGATAGCAGGATGCTCTTGCCAGCTATGTTATGTGAGGGATTCTGAGAGCATGAATGAAGGCACAGTGTCCTGGGGGACTGGCACCACTCCTGACACTGACCCCCTTGTGTGGAAGCATCATCTGGCAAAGACAGCAGCGAGCATCCTCTGCCGCTTCCGCCGCACGCCAGAAAGGGCTGTTTGTCATCTGAGGAGAAAGAAAAAAGGAATGGAGTGTATGGTGGGAGTGGAACAAAGTGGTGTGAGGAGCCCAGGAGTGCAGGAAGATGTTAAAGCAAAGGGGAAACATCTGGGCAGAGATCTGTCCCTTGCTGAAGTTAAAGCAAAGTGCTTCATGGGCTCTTACAGGACCAGAATTTGAGCCCTGATGACAGAGAGGGATGAAAAGCACATCTGTGTGGGAGAAATGGTTAGACTGCCTGAAGCTCAGATAGTTTTAGCTGAGGATCTTTCACCCTGCATCTGTTTGTAGAAATAGACTGAACGTGACCAAAGACTTTTGCATGGTTTGAAGTGCTCTGTCTGGGTATGGAGATCTAGAGAAGGAATAGCTGCAGCCATCAAAACTCCAGAGGATGGACACAAATGGCACACAAATGTGTCCTCTGGACAATTCCTGCAAGACATCCCCTTCTTCTTTACCTCCACTGCTACCTGGGGAGATCCAAGAGCAGCATTAATGAAGGACAAACCTCCTCCCAACGGGTGGTGACACAGGAATGAGGATGTCTCAGAAACCTCATCATTCAAACAGCAAGAGAGGCTTTGCCTGCACTAAATCCTGATAAAACAGATGAAAGTCAGACTTTTTAGGCTGCTGTAGGAGGAGCAGAAGAAGAGATGTGTAAATGAAAGCAGGATTTGATACAAAAGCCTGAAAACACCTCAGTCAAATAGCATCTCCTCTGGAGGTTATGGAACATGTCCTTGGAGCACGTGCTAGTTCCAGGCTTCTGGCAATGCTTCTGGCAGCCCAGCACATGCTGGGGGCAGGAAACTTCATGGGTGTGCACCCAATAGTTGCATTTCTATCCTAAGGAAAGGTTGAGTGGGATGTAGAAGTGGGAGGCACTGCCTCTCAGAACCACCAGAAGCCACCATTCAGAGGAGAAGAGGACACCTTGTTTCTGTGCAAAGCAGCTCACAACAGCTGCTGGGTCACTGCTGGTGAAAATCTGCTGTGTGCATTCCCCACCCATGCCCCCCAGTTTTTCAGTGGGATTTTATTCTTTTTGGCCTTCAAGGGGTCTGACTTGCCTTTCCAAGCCACTTCTGCTGGTTTGTAGGGCTTCCCAAACCTGCTTTAAGCCACCCAGGGGCAGCAGGAGCAGCTGGAGAGCCCTCTGCATGGGGCTGGGATGCTGCTGCAGCCAGACAGCCTGGGGCTCTAGGATCCAGAATATCCCACAACCAACAGCTCCTGCTGGACAACACCTGGGGAATGACCCCTTTCCCTTGGTGCCTCCAAACAGTATGAGACTGGGAGAAGGAATATTTTATAGGAAGCAGCTGGGGGATCTGGCAGGCAATGCCATCTTTAAGATGGCACAGCATCTGCTTGTGGGGACAGGCAAAGGTTCTCTACTAGAGACCTTTATAATAATATTGGAGGAAGTCCTAGAAATCACAGTGTGGGAAATAGTTCTATTTTGAAGTTCTGGGTTAATTAATTGCTTAGATAATTTTGAAAACCTCCCTCCTTATGTATCATAAACAAACTTCCCTGCTGCCTCAGAAGCTGACTTGCCTCTTGGTTCCAGCAGTATCAGTCAGAAATGAATCCATTAAAGGCAAAACATTTTACCTGCACAAAAGGTAAACCAGGCTTTTAACCACCAATAGGCTGCTATGCTTCTCTTGGGTTAGTCAATGATTACCCAGGTCTTGGGCTAAGTTTTGTTCATTTCAGAAATTTACCTCCCATGCACTTCAGCTCCCATGTAGAAGAAAGCTAGAGCAGCAGTTGGCTGGTTTAATTCTAGCAAGACTAATTTTTAATTGCCCCTAAGGTACAAAGATGGTTAAAGCTGCTCATTACCTCTACTTCCATGTAATTTAGGTGGCTATGGCTTAAGTTTCTAGAGGCAAAGCAGATCAGGCTCAAGATTTTCATTATTTAGAGACCAATAAAAAGACCACATTTGAGAAAGTTGCAAAAGATGAAATTACACAAGGGTGTAAGTTAATAGCAAACTGCCTGTGACCACTATAAAAACAACACCACATAATACAATGAGTATGAAATGAATTCATCAAATACAACCTACAAGCTTTGATTATATCTAATGACTTCCTTTGAAAGAGCTGAATTAAGTTTCTAGGAATGAGCAACAAACTATAAAATGCCCCAGTTTTCCCATTTGAAATCCTTGCTATGTGGTCTTATTTTATTTCTGCACTCTTGAGGACTTCAAGACATCTCTGCAGTTAGAAAAGAGGCAAAATCCTCTGAAGAGGATATTTTGAACTGTGCTGAGCACTGCCTGCTCACCACACTTGTGGCACAACCGGGTGGATAAATCCACCTTTCAGCACCAGAGTCTTTTCAGATGCTGTAAAACCCTTACTGCATCTATAAAATTGATCCCAGAGGAAGTGGTGTGAAGCCTGATGTGATAAAAGGCATCTGTCTGGAGATGTGCAGAACCCCCTCATCAGTCACCAGTGAGGACATGTTTACTGACTGCCCAAAACCTCAGCCTGGCCTGGGGAGCAATGTTTACACCCAGAGCAGTGCTTGTGGGATGAGTGGTGGGTAGCTTGGCTGAACATCTGATGGCCTGATCAACACAGATGAAGGAAGAGCTGGGAAGAAATAGCAAGAGGGTGAATCCAAGAAGAAAACAAGTCTGGGTTGATTGTGTGCAAGAGAGGCAGCTGGAAGAGGAAGGTCCATGGCCAGGTTCTTGCTTTGCTGGAGATGGCTTGGCTGCTTAGGAAAGGTTTGACATCTCCTCCATCTTTACTCCTCTTTTCAAGTTTCAGCTTTATATTTCAAACTCAGGAAAACCCGAGCAGTGCCCAAGTGCAAACCTTTGAGCTCTTAGAGCTGTGCTCTCCATGCTGCTGGACTCCAGCTTCACACAGCAGCAGAAATCCTGAGATATTCCACCCCCAGCATACAAGGCTGAGGTGTCAACATGCCCCTCCTTAGCCAGACTCCTCCTGGAAAGATTTCCCTCTCACCTTTGTGGCCTCCAGAGGTGGAACCTTTGCACTGATGGCCAGGAGTGAAGCATTTTGCATGGATTCCCCTGCCCACCTGTCCTGCAGGATCAGGGCTTTCAGCTGCTGTGCTGCCTCAGCTGCAGTGTTCCAAGCAAGGTGTGTGTCCTCACAGCCCCAAATGCAGAAGGCAGTTGATCCTACCTCTGCCTCAAAGATCATTACCCCATTTTGTAGGTGGGCAGCAGGCACAGACAGGTTACATGAGCTACCAAGGCCATACTGGAAGAGTCTGTGACATTCCAGGAGCAGGGACAACCTCCTCCAACCTCTCAGCCTGCAGGCTCAGCAGGAGATACCAGCAGAGTAAATTCAGCTCTGGATCAAGAAAAGATGGATACATCACCAGGCTTGGATACATCCATTTTATTAAAAGGAATTTTTAAAAATGGGAAGAAATCAAGGATGATGAAGTGGATGAAGACTGAGGACTCAGATCCCTCTTGGACACATCTGCTGTTTTGCTGATGTTCCAGCAAGGCAGAGGCCCTGCACAGTAACACATTTCCAGGCTGGTAGCAGGTCCACAAAAAAGGTGGAAAAGGTACTCTTGGAAGGACACTCTTTCTCCAAGGACAGCTTGGAAGGAAAGATGGAAGCTGCTCCTTCATCCTGGAAGACAGAGGTCACTGTGTCCTAGGGGCACGTGTGGATAGGCCATGGGAATGGATTCTCTGTGCTGCTTTTTGTATTTCCAGATGGATAACGAGGTTGCTGGCAAAATTCTACCATAAGAAAACAGGGACTGATGAACCTGGGCCTAAGATACCCTAGATGTCTTTTTGTCTGAAAAGATTTGAGTCTTTTGCTGAGCCAGAAAAGGGACCACACATGGAGTTCTCTGGGGAATGGCAATCCTCTTAGTGCTGGCTGTGCTGATCTCATCTGATGAGAGACAAGAGAAATCAGGTAGTTCTTATCCCAAACACAGACTGGGGTGTGCTTAGGACCTAAGGGACCAGCACTTAAAACCTTTGGGAATGTAATGAGTTATCCATTCTGGGGTTAATTTCTGCTCTGTTGCATCACTGCCTCTTCCAATTACCATCTCAGTGAAACTGGCCCCTCTTAAAAATTAGGATTCCTTGACATTTGAGCCACAAGCAAGGTCACAGTAATAGTTACTCCTTTTTTCAGCTCCTCCTCATCTACAAAGAAATGCTGAGGCAGCAGAAATCCACTGCAGCTGCTCATGGCCATTGCTCCAAGGCTTTTTGGCACTTTCCTGGATGCAGCCTTGGCCCTCAGGGGCCTTTTGGGATGGATTTTGTGCTGGGCTCTGCTGGCTGATTGCTGCCTTGAGCCAACTCGATGAACCTTATTCTAAAATTAAATAGGGATTAGCAACACTTGAGAGAAGGGAAGCGAAGGGGCTGGACTGAGGAATTTCTGGTACCCTTCTTGTGGTTCTGTGACTTTCATCTGCTCCCTGGGAAGTCTCAAAACAAAATATGTGGAGGTGGAGAAGGATAATCTAGCTAACATGCCTGGTAAAAAAAGGTGTGGAGGACAGTCCTACTCCTGAACCCATGAAGGAAGATGATCTGAGATGTCCCCTCCCAGCTTTCCTCTAAGCCAGGGGAGCAGAACATGGTTTCATGGTTTGTCTTTCCTTTCTGCTTCTCAACATTTCATGTCTCCCATCCCCACCCGTGGGGTGATCATTCCACTTGACATTCCATGAGTGAGGCCTTCCCAAACATGAATTTTTTAGGAAATACCCTGCAGGCAAGAGAAGTCTTCATGAAACCTCCCAGTCTCACATGAAACCTCATCAGGGATTCAGACTTTTGCCATAGACGTTGGGGTAAAACATCTTCCCAGTGCCCTTCCACTATTTTTTTTTTTCCCATGGAAGCAGCTTGTCCTAAACACCATTCCCCCACTTCCCCAGCCAGTGCCTGCAGCTCATTTCTAGCAGCTCAGTTCCTCCTGTGCTAAGGTAATTCCCTCCTTTGCAGCTGCCCTCCACACGTTTATCAAGGACACCTTTGTTGTGAAACTTGAAAAGTTTTGCTTCAGGTTTGATTTTTTTTTTTCTGTTTTGTTTTGTTATTCTCTTTTCTTTTTTTGTGATGTACTAATCCCCACTAAAGGCACACTTTCTAATTTCTCTCCATGTCCCAGTGTCATTGGCAATGATTGCTTTTCAGGCTGTGGTTGCTTTCCAAATTGGAAATGCCAGAGCAAGACTCTGACAGAGAAAAATAATATCTGCAAATAACTTTTTTAAAGCAGCTACTATTAAGAAAAAAATTAAAAAGGCAAAAGAAACCAAGACCCAGAAAATAGAGGAAGGAGCATCTAATGCACCTTGCCTGTGAAGTCAGAAATTACCAGTAGTTCAGAACATCTTTGCACTTAAATGACATTGGTAAACATTAAAAAAACCAAGATGAATAAAACATTAAAAAAGAAAGATTTGCATTACATAGGCAACGGTCACCACTACCTTCAATTTGAGACCTGCCTGGAACAAAGGGTGCAGAGGAAAAAAACACTTTTTCAGAAAATGCCCTTTGAAGGGTTTGCAGGTGGGAATGAAAAGAAGCCAAGTAAAGGGCTGAGAGTTTGGGGTTCTGACTTTGGCCACAAAAGAGTTCTCAGGGGAACCTTTGCTATTTCTGACTGCAGCTGATGCAAACCACAGGCAAGATGCATTTCAAATCTCAAATACCAGAAACAGGAGACAAACCTTTGCTCTTCCATACAGTGAAGTCTCTGTGGTCCCCACAGTACCCAGATACCCCTGACCAGTGAAATAATTGCCTGGAGGGTACCCCAGGCCCAGCAGGGAATAAACACACATCTCTCCCTCTCTCAGTCTTCCCTCTCTTTTCTTGCCTGACATAATCTCCTCTCCTATTCCCCGATGAAAGTAGTGGAAAGTTTTTCTTCTGTACTTCCCCTGTGGTCACTGGTGGGTGGGAATAAATTAAGTGATAATAATAAATAAGTATTGCTGCTGTACTGCTCTCTTGAGAGAAGGATAAAGCCAGATGGGAAACCCAGGCAAGGTCAAGACAAGGAAAAAGAAGCAGCTGGCCATGACCTGACCATGCATGCTGACCTTCAGACAGCACCTCAACCATCAGCTGGACAGAAATACACTCCTGTTCCCAAGAACCCTGCAGCAAAGGCTCAGGGAGGGATTTTTTTTATCCCAGTTACTTTTTACAGTATGCAAGGCAGCATTTGCTCCCATAGCCTCCCACTCAGCTGTTTTCTCATTCTGTTATTCAAGGTAAGTCAATAAATGGTTGTTGGGAGAGGAAAATTATCACAATCAAATAAGTTCTGTGTTTCAACATGTATACACGGGCAATGGCTTTCAAGAGGAAGGATGTGAACAATAAAACCAGATTAACCACAAATTAATCACAATCTAGGAGTCAGCTTGCTGAATTCAAGTGCTCCTTTACACAGGGCTTAGGCAAGATCTCTGCATCTGAACCACATCAAATTCCTGCAGACACTATTTCAACACTAGACTTTGTCATGACCTTTCTGGCCCCTGCCAAATTAATAAAACTGGTTTTATTCCCTCTGTGTCTCACTGGAGTCAGCAAGCCAGACCCTCAGCAGCCTCCCCACGCAGAGCCCTGCCCTCTCCCTCTCTGTTCTCCTCACCTTCCTCATCCTGAAGATGTCCCAGAAACCCTTTCAGTAGTTAAACCCCCGTGTTTCCTCACTGCAAATTCTGTTCCCAGTGTCTAAGTGACTGCAGGGTGACAACCTAATAAATATCCCCAAGCCTTATGCCAAACATTTGCCATCTCCTCCAGGGACTCTTTGGGAGTCACAGCTCAGCCTCAGTTGTACTTTATACTCATCCTGAACTGCTATAGATGGCACCTCAAGGTGCTGGATAAAGGATACTCAGGGCTTACTAGATGGACACAATGATGCTTTGACCTCATACAGGTTCAGTTGCTTACATACAAGATGTCAATGTTATCTACAGTTCTTTTGTGGCTCAATTTCCTCACATGTTCAATAAAAAATAATGAATAAATAAAAAGAAGAGCTGTGATTCGATGCCTGGCTGTATATTTCCTCAGGACATTATTCTGGATGCACCTCACCCCTTTTCAAGACTTCTTCTTCCCCTATGCCTATTGCACTCTACCAAACTGGTACAGGACTAGCTGGAGAAGCAGTCCCAGCCTTCCTCATTTCTACCTTTCAATGAGTTACTTTCAGAGAAAGGAGAACTTGGGAAGTTGCTTTAAATGCAACCCAGGATTTCAATCCCAAAAGGAATGCAAAAGAATCACCTTCTCAGCTGCCAGCTCAGATGAATTGCTTTCTTGCTCTCCAAGGACAGGTTGTTTCTCTGGGGGTGAGCCTGTGTTTTAAAGCAGGTAATTAATTGTGCTTTCTAAGGAGAGAGGGAGGATGTACTACTTTCCCCCATGTAGTTATCACCTGCCACTTTGTACCCGGTCTTAGATGACCTCTGTCAGACCCTTGGGTCAAAACATTTTTCTCCTGCCTGTGAACAGGTTTCACTTCTGTGCTTGGCAGAGCTGGAGATCTAATCCTTGACATCAGGAAGGAGCCTGTGGAACACAACTTCAGTGCCCTGTGGGGCATCTCTAGATGTATGCTTGATAACACCATTTCCATATACATCAGCCCCTGAAACTCACTCCAGAAGGATGTACTTTGAAGGCAAATTGTACTCTTAGGCACTGGAATGGGCAACCATGATTTTATGTGGCATGCAAAACAGATCTCTGTGTCAGAAAGGGCTTGAGCTGCTTAGATGAGATCCAGGTTGGAAATGGAACAGTCCAAAGTTCAAGGCAACTTGGCACTTGGTTTTGGTCCAAGCCCAAACCCCTCCAAAATTTCCCAGGAGCCTGAGACACTGGCTTCCCCTTTTGGCTTGGTGTGGGTAGTTCAGGGTCCCATGGCCTGAGCCCTGTGCTAGGACACCTGAGGCACCTTGGTACTCAGCCACCCATGAGCAGCTGAAAATGAGGGAAGGGATGTGCCCAGGGTCAAGGAAAATACAAGCTTGAGATTTAGAAGCACGGCTGAAAGGCTGTGAATAAAACATTTGCAAGAGGAGTGAAGAAGGGCTTAGAACCATAATGCTTTTAACAGCAGCTGAAACCACTCCATCGGTTTTTTCCTCCAGCTAGAGGAAGATGTTTGATTCAGATACATTCCCCACATTGGAAAGCTTTAAGTCCCAGTTTGTCAGGGTACTGAGACATCTCAGATCAACAATAATATGAGAAGGGTTGGGCCAGATGGGCCTTGAGGTCCCTTTCCAGCTGACATTCTAGGGTTCTGTGATTCTCTGCCTTGAGCCTGTAGTCACAAACAGATGAGTGTACTCCTTGCTCCATCTGAAACCTTCAAGGAATGAGTGCCTTCTTCACCATGGACTTCAGAGATGTCCTTCAGCCCCAGCAGCTGGACTGCCCACAGTGATTTTTGCCATCCTAGCTTGTTGCAGAGAAGTTTCATCACCATCTGCTGAGGAGGTCTGGGTCAGGCTGCTATTGAAAGCAGTGGGATTTCTTCTTCCTTCCAACTCATGGAAACAAATGGCTCCTGGGAACTAAAGGGTTTGAACCCCAAGCTCCTGTAGAATTAAACTGTAGAATTTAACTGAGCACCTCATTTGCTACTACAGGAACCTCTGTTACTCTCTCCACTGCACAAAGGTGTTCATATTTCAGCTGCTTGGCACAGTAACAAGATCAGGCAGTATTACCTGAAATAAAATGATGCCAATCTTGGGCTAAGCAGCAGGGAAAGCAAAGTGGCATTCTGATTCTCTAGGTGATTGACAAGATGGGGTGAAAAAACCCTCTCTTCAGCTCATGTGTTGCTCTGTAGAGGCTTGAGTACCCTGCAAATACCTGGTGGCTGAATTCCAGAGAGCAGCCCAAGTTGTCTTGATGAAGGAGAAAGGCACCAGTGCTCCTCAGAAATGCCCAGCCTAATCCACAGCATCTCCCTTAGCTGATGCTCAGCACCCACTGAAGGTGGCCATCCCATGCTGGGTGCAAGGGGAAACCTGGCAGAACAGGAATTGCCCTCATCCCAATGCAGCAGGGGGAGGCTGGAGTCCCAGCTGAGCCCCACAGCAGTGTTTGTGCCTCTGGAGCTTTTCCAGCAGAGCTCTCAGTCCCTTCCTCCCCTTTCACCCACGCTCTGGAATATCCTGCTTGACTCCTCTACCCTTTGTTTGATGGAGAATCCCCCCTCCTCCCCCTTTACACACTTGGAAGTCTCTCCTGCATGTTTTCCCAATAATTTGCAGGTGATCTCCTTCACTCAGCAAGGCTTTTAAAGAGGTGGGAACAAGACTTTCCCCTCTGGCATCAACAAGGGCAGAGTTCAGCAAGAAGCTGCTCCTGCTCCGTCAGCACTTTGGGAGTATCAGCAATGCAATCACCTTCCTGCCAGGAATGATCATGTGCCCAGTCCTTGCCTGTCCCATCCAGATTTTGCTCCTGACAAAGTGCTGCAGTGTTCAGAGTGAAGCAGTTCACCAAACCTTCAGCTAATCCTTATCCCTTGCAGTTTCCTCCCTTCCTGTCCCCTTCTTGGCTCTCCAGCAGGCAGTGAGATGCTCGGGTTCCAGTGACTCAGCTGATACCTCCACCTGCCAGAGATGAAGTCCCCAGTGCCACCTCCTGTCACCATCAGGGCTTTTTTTGCAGTGGTCCATCAGACAGCTCTCCTTTCCCACTGCCCCTCACACAGCTTTTTTTTTTTTTTTTTTTTTTTTTTTTTTTTTTTTTTTTTTTTTTTTTTTTTTTTTTTCTGCTGCAAACATCTCCAAAGAGAGGAACCAGAGTCCAGGAGTGGGTGTTGGTGCTGAGAAGAAAGCAATTCATGGCAGCAGCAGCAGAGTCCTCAGCCTTGTCCAAGGAGCCCAATGTTCCTCCTGCTCTTCCCTCTTCCTCTTTCCTTCCCTTTAAAGCCTGAGAGCCCTGGGGCTGTTCAGCCTGGAGAAGAGAAGGCTGAGAGGGGATCTCTGAATGTCCATCAAGAGCTGAGGGCTGGGGGGCAAGAGGAAGGGGACAATCCCTTTTCAGTGGTGCCCAGGAATAGGAATAATGGGGAGACCAGAAGAGAGGAACTCCCACCTCAGCATGAGGAGAAACTTCTTGGCTGTGAGGGTGATGGAGCCCAGGGGGGTTGTGGAGTCTCCTTCTCTGGAGGCTTTGAAACCCCCCTGGATGTGTTCCTGGGGGATCCTGCTGGGGCAGGGGTTGGACTGGATGATCTCCAGAGGTTCCCTCCAACCCCTGACATGCTGTGAATCTGTGATCCCTCTCTCTGAGGAGCAATTCCAAGTCTTGTCAGTGCTTTGCAAGGTGATGTGCACACAGTACCTGGCTGCATCTCCTTCCCCAGTCTGAAATGCTGGAAAAGAGGCATGGCATTAGCATCTTTCTTTTCCCCTTTCCTTTCCTTTCCCCCTCTCTTCTCTTCTCTTCTCTTCTCTTCTCTTCTCTTCTCTTCTCTTCTCTTCTCTTCTCTTCTCTTCTCTTCTCTTCTCTTCTTTTCTCTTGCTCTCTTTCTCTCTTTCTCTCTTTCTCTCTTTCTCTCTTTTGAGAAAAAGAATAAGAAAATAAAAATAATAATAAAAAAAGAATATTCTGGATTGCTGTAACATCTGACAAACCTGAGAGGAGCTACAGCAGGGCCCATCCAAAGGCACAGGGATGCTTCAACCTCAAGTGCCCCACACAAGTCTGAGCCCAGCTAAGAGGAATAGGCAGGGACCCCATCTATAAGAAAAGTGAAGTGTACTCAACAAGAGCATTTAAAAAGTGACCCACAAATTGTCCTTTCCAGAAACAGCAGAGAAGTTCTGAAGTGACAGCTGAGGAGGGAATGAACATCTACAGTGCCTGGATGGAAATCTCATCGTCCCTGGTTTTTACAAGCAAAAATTCAGACATTTTTTGGTTTTTATTTGGCAGTGATGAGGAGATGAGGTCACTGAGTAGCCCAAAATAATTATCAAGCCACCAGAGAAGTTGCAAGTTAGCCAGTGAATGAAACAACCTCCTATGGGAAATCCATACTTAATTTCTGCAGGCACTGCCCTTGGACTGAACATACCCAGCAAGTTCCAGCATTCCCCCAATGCTCAGAATGTAAATTTTCACCACTGGAAGGGTTTTCCCTGTGCCCAAACTGGCTGCTTTTCTGCTGAGGTAAGAAGAGCTCCGTGGAAGGGTGGAAGGAACTGGTTTGGGGGTTTTTTTTCAAATGACTGCTGAGAACAAAAAAACCAGAAACAAAACCAAAACCAACCAACCAACCAAAATTAAAAAGTAATTTGTTTTACCTCACAGAAAAATGAAGATTAGGTAAACTTCAGAACCATTCCAAAATGGAAAGTAGAAACATTTTGAGAAAAGGGTATTTATACTTCATTTAAACTTGAAACTATTTATACTTCATTTGAAAAGTCTCTCTCTCCCCTATTCCCTTTAATATGACCATCACCATTTCACACGTTAGAACACATAGTTTCAGTCAAACTGAATGTGGCCATTTTACCATCCAAGAAATTAAATTTCCTTTTCTGGCTCTTGGGCTGCATTTGTGGTTTGGTTTTATTTTTTCTTCTTCTTCTTTTTTTTTTTTTTTTTTTTTTTGTCCTAGATAAACTCATTTTGAATAAGCTTTATAAAATATTTGACACCTCCAATCCCTTCTTAGAATACAGATATTTTTAACCTTGGTTTCTGAGTGAGAAAGAAAAGGAGACCAGAAAGCCAGGCTTTAAATCCAGCATCATTTTAGTTCATTCCTTTAAGTAATATTTGCCTATTTCTAGCACGTAGCTCTCCCCTCTGAAAGGTATTATTCTAATATATTCAGCAGGAAAAAAAGGGACATTTCTGCTGTACAACTGGACAAAATGACCAGAGCAGCTGCCTGAACCCTCTACAAGCCTAAAATTCCCTCATGGTTCAGGCTTGCTGGGGACTGAACACAGCCTTGCAAACAGCCAGACTTCCCAACTGCATCTGTTTGCCTAGAAGAAAAAAAAAAAAAACCTATGAATTATTCTGTGTAATCATACTCCTGTATTACAGCTCCTGTCAGCTTATATTATATGTGAATAACAAACCAATCTCAGTTCCACAAATCTGAAAGGAGAACAAAACCCTGTGAATTATATATAACATTAGCTGAATGGGACCAAAATAACAAGTCATCTAGCAAGGAGAAAACCACACTTGTTCTAGGGAAAAGGAACAGGAGAGTAAAAGTGATGTCATTTATAATGCCAAATAAAAGCAACACTATTCCTAGCGCAGGGAAGAAAACCCCAGATTCTGGAGTAAACCTCAAAGGATAAAGAGGTCACTCAAAAAAAAAAAATCACATGAGTCCTGCTTACATTTTTTCCACTTGTCACTCTTCCACTTTTCACATTTTCTTGATGTTTCTGTGACTGCATCTTACCCTGCACACTGTGTACCATGGCTCCGTAAAACATCCCATGGCAAATCATGGCACAAAACTTGGAGACAATGCCACCCCCAGCTGCCTGCCCACAGGTCAGGTCTTTTTGGAAGTCTGTGCTCTTCCCTTCCCTGCTCTGTGTGGTTTCTCTTCTTCTATCCCCTTCTATATTTACCCTTGGTCACCCATACTTTTCCTTTTCTCTATCAAAAATGACTGGAGAGAAGTGTTTTCTATTATTATCTCCATTTGATCCCTCCACAAGGCTCAGCAGGCATCTCTGGTGATGCTGATGTGAATTTAGAAATAAAAATACTGTGACGGATACTGTAAACATATACCAAAATATCTCCAAAATGACAACATTTAATTCCAGCCAAAATTATTTCCCTATTTCTGTTTTTCTGTGCAGCCACAGAACTTTGCAACATTACATCCTCAGTGAGGGTGAAAAGGAGAAGTGATCCAAGCCCACGACTGTTTTTGGCAATCAGCATCCCATGCAGGTTCTGAAAATCTGAGATCCAACATCTCATTGGAAGAACTTTGGCTTCTTCCCCTGTTTTGCCATTTCTGCACCCATCAGGTGTTCATCCCTCCTGCCTGGAGGCATCAGGAGTGTCAGCAGCATCTTCAGTGCCCACCTGGAGCAGTGGGGCAGTGGAGAAGGAAAAGAAGGAAAAGGTGTCAGCAGGTTGGGAGCAGACACAAAACTTTGTGCTCTCATTCAGGGTTTCCCCCACCAACCTTTTAATCAGCCTTGAGGAAGATGCATTTAGCATCTGACAAGGACATGGTCTTTTGTTTCTTGGAAAAGGAAAATAAACCAGCCACAGTCAGACCTAAGCTCTTTAAGTGGAATTTCTCACTTCCCTGGTTCTTTGCCAGACTTGCTTTTCCTATCAACTAGACAGCTCTCAGTGGAGAACAGAAAGCTTTGGGTTTTTTCTACTGAATTTAAGTCGTCTGTAAACTCCCGATTTTAGCAAAAATCAAGGTTCTACAGGATTTTCCACCTTCTAAAGGCTGAGGGAGACCTTTCAAGCTTCAGTGCTCCCACTGCAGTCATTAAGGTGACAGAAGGGGTGGGAGGTGGCACCCCCAGCCCGTGTATGCTGAGCTGATGTTTGATTTCCTATGAATAGTCCTGTGAAAAGAGAGGACAAATCCCATGTCTTGGTCTCACAGTTTCTCACACTGAATGCCGCAATATTTGGGAATCTGTCCCTGTGTCCCCTCACCTGCTCCAGCCAGCAGAGTAGAAGTGGGCATTAACTTGAGCCAAAGCAGAATTGCCTTTCCTCCCCAGCCCTGCAGAGACAGATTGGAGCTGGCAGAGAACCCAACCACCTCTACCAACCCTCCCCATCCCATCCCATCCTCATCAGTGGCTCTAAGCCAGGGAGTTGGACTGCAGTTTCCAAAAAAATAACTTTGGTTATCACAAGTTGATAAACTTCAGGCTCCTGGATGCTTTGGATGCAGCTTCTGTTCCAAGGTTTTCCACAGCTGTCTGCCCAGGGGGATTCTCCCCACACTGGGCATGGCTGGAGCCTGAAGGCAGCTGAAGCCTGGGGGGGGTTGTGCCTACCCAAACCCTTAGCAAATCCTCAAGCTGCTCCTTAGAACCTCAGGCAGTTTGTACAAAACATGAAAAAAAAAGGAATTTGAATGGAGGCAAGGGTCAGGCTGGATACAGACAGCAAGAGAAAGCCCTCCAGAGGCATAGAGCTTCCTGCTTTTTGGCTCTCAGCACCCTGCTTCCCATTACATGGCATGGAAGGAGGGGATGTAAACCAGGATGAAACTGAGCCTAGCAAAAAATCTATCCCCCAGGCTGCCTGATGTTCTTGGTTGTATCAGCCACCCTCTTCTGTCTCTCACCAGCCCATGCTGGGACCAGCTGCTGAAAGCTGGAATGGGCCAGGGGGTGGATCCAGCCCCTGGCACCTCAGCATCTGCAGTGTTTAACCCTGGTGTATTTATTGGAATGGTTCTGGCCCGTGACAACTCTCCCAGGGCATGTTTTGGTGCTGGGGATTTCTCACAAGGTAATATTGATGAGTTTACTTCATTTGGGGAGGAAGACACTTTACCTACATGGTTGCAAGCTGTGCCACTTGATGCTGAGGCTGGACAAGGAGCTCTGTTTTATTTGCTGGTGGAGATAGAGTCATCAAGGCCAGAACTGGCCTGTTTCTGTGCCAAATTTTGCAACTGTTACACCTATTTTTAATAACAAGCCATAGCTACGCTACTTCAACAAACAAATATAATCTACTAAAATGCAGGTTTGGAGATCTATTAAAGTGCTGAAAGAATAAGTCAGCTGTATTTGATGCTGCCTAGTATATCTGGTTTAGGTTTTATGCTAAAAATACCTTCCAAATGCTAAATCTAGTAGTTTATAAAAGCTTTATACATTCTATTTTCTTGCCTGTCAGGCTCCGGGAGGTTGTCTGCTCCCGATCTAGGGCAAGCGACATTTAACATCACAGCAATCAGCAGTGATCAAAGCTACTTCAGCTGAAAGTTCATTTTCTTGCCTGTGATACTGAGTATTATTTGCCACAGAGCACACCAGCTGTGTCTGATCCTTCCCTTGGAAGGGAGAAGTCCTTAGGGAGCCTCTGAACACGCTCACCACCTTTGTTGTTTCCAATCTCTGCCGTTGGCAGAAACTCTGCCAGGGGCAAGAAGAGTTCCTTAAAATGTCAAAGTCAGCATCACACTCACTGCATCAAAGATGCCATTGAGACAAATGGTGGTGGTGATGTTCATCCCTTCCTGAGGCTCCTGCCTGGCAGTTTCTCTGCCTCCCAAACCACAAAGCTCCTTTCTCAGAGCGGGGCGCGAGGCTGCGGTGGCTTCACCTGACACATCCCTGATGTGTCCCTTCTGCAAGCCCCGGGAGGAAGCAGGTATCCTGAGGGAGCATTTCTCTTCCTTCTTCAAGTTTGCTGTCTGTGAGTAGTTCCCTGCAAAAGCCTACAGGCTTTTAATCCCTCTTGCAAACCTCATCTTGCTGGGATGCTTACAAAAACCAACCCGCAACACAGCCAAGAGAAAGGTCCAGCAAGTTGGGAGAAGAGCTGATCACTCCCTGTGGCCTCACCAGGCACCTGGCCTTCCAATTGTCACCCTCAGGCCATGCTCCTCAGTGCCTGAAGTTAGGTCTTCCAAGGAATATTCAGCAAAAAAAGCCTCTTCTCTCTCCTAGTGGAGAGAGCCTGGTGAGACAAACCCCCAGGTCAGGGTCACTCTTCGTGAGCTTCCTCCTCTTTCCCTTCCCTCCACCCCACTTCCAAAGGCAGGAATTCCTCAGCAGGCTGTGCACAGAAATCCCCAGGAAGGGCAGGCAAGGTTGAGCAGCTCTGCACACAGCAGGAGGGGCAACTGCAGACACCAAGAATTAGGGAGTGGGTTTCAGTCCCAGGGCAGAAAGACAACAGAGATCTCATCTCACCCCCCCACACACACACAAGGACAGGAGGGGAGGTTCAGCTCAGCATCACTGCCAAGGATCTCCAAGAAACCACAGGCAGCACAATGCCAGTTTGTTAGGGACACTAACAAATCCCAGGCACCTGCAAACAACTTGGAAAAGAAGAGCTCCTTATCAACTTATGTAAAATCACGGAATAAATTCAGTGTGTTATTTGTCCTCTAGGATGATCAGCAACTGGTGTATTGGTTTGGGATAATTCTGTGATAATGGAAGATATTTTTCTCATTTTTACTGATGACATTAAAACCCAGGGAACTTTTTCATTGCCTTGTTCATTTTCATTAATCCTAAGCAGCCACATGACAACTGAAAACAACACAGCACAGCAGTGACACAGAAGAGTAATTCTGAAGGCAGATTTTACAGATGATAAATGCCAATAAAGAACGTTGTTTTGTTTTGTTTTGTTTTGTTACAAACTTCCCTCCATCTACCATTTCCAGAGGCAAGCTCTTGGGGCTTGTGGTGGATGTCATCACTGTAAGTTCAGCAAACACGTGTGGAAATCTAATGGGTTCTTTATAAAAGTCTCAGATGTAAATACTGATGAGTAAACTGTTTGGCTAAAGTTCCTTGCCATACTGATACCTTATCAGAAACCTAAAAAGCTCGGGAAACAATGAAACCCTCTGGATAAGACAAGACACTCTCTGTGACTGCAGTTGTAGAGCCCAGCAGGAGTGGTACCCAAGTGTAAAGCCAGCTCATCTCCATGCTCAAATCTTTGTCTCATATTTCAGACTTCCCCTTTATCAAGACTATTTTTGCAAAATATAAACATATTTAAGTGCTCAAATTGGTTACTTCCCCCAAGGAACCTTGATTTCCCCCTGCTGTCATCCAGGGATTCTCTTGCAAGTCTGAAAGCCATCAGGTTCTTCTCCTAAATTCAAGTGCAAGGGGACCAGAGCTCACATGTCTGCAATTCCTATCCCATCCAGAGCAGCCATGGAGAAGCAGGTCTGAGCCAGGTGGTATAAGTGGTGCAAAGATCTCTTATTTTAGTCCTAGACTTTACATCACCAACAATTGAAGGAATAGAGAAAGAAAAAGAAAATAAAATAGTTTCTGGACTAAGAAGGAAACTAAAGAGACAAAACTTTCTTCCCACAATGTATAACTGCAACAAGGCCTGAAGAAAGCCAATTCAAAACCTGCAGGTGTTCCATCTGCTCTTTCTTCCTTTCATATGCACATCAGAGAACATTTTTTTCCCTTTTCTCCAGCTCAGACTCCAGCTCTTCCCTTCCTTCCCACCCACAGTGCCATTGCAGGCTCCCCAGGAGGCAGCTGCTTCCCATTACTTTCCCCTGGGATGCTGCAGACCTGCTCCCAGCCTGGCTTCTCAGGAATATCCAGAGGATTTTCACCCATTTCCACCTCTCCATCACAGGATTTCACTAACCCTCTGCAGCAGAACTGCACTAATGCACCAGGGGTAGATTTTTAGTTTTTTTTTTTTTGTTTGTTTGTTTTTTTTTTTTTTTTTTCTAAACGAAATGCATTTAATTTCCTTCGGACATTGGCTTAATCAGAACCAAGTAAAATCCTTCAGGTTTTTGTTGCATTAGTCTGAGAGCTGAGCACTGAAACCCAAACAAATAACAGTTCAATACATCACACAACAGGCAAGCATTGCCAAGATCTAAAAGGCAGACAGTTTGCAACTTTATTATTGAGCAAGCCTGCCTTTCTCCTCTTTATAACTGAATTCAGAAGATTGCTCCATAAAAAGAAGAGAATCATGCAAACCAGAGAGTACCTTTTCTCTGAAATAGAAGATTAAATGTAAATGCTGAATGGCAGATCCTGGAAACCTGGAGATAATATTGTCAAAAGCCTTAGTAGCTGTTGTATTCTTATTTGCTCTAGGAAGAGGAAAACTGTCACCTATCAGGTAAATTAATACAAAATTTCCTACTCACCATACATTTAAAATCATCTTAGTCTCACTAATTTAATAGTTAGCTCTCTTCTTCTGAGGGAAAATTCACTTCCCCATTTGTTCTCATTTGCCAGCATTTTCTGCTGAGAAGTGGCATGTACCTTGGTGTGCTTTAGCAAAGGAAGGGGAACAAGTATCCAAATGAACAGAGATTTTATGAGCTCAGAAAATTGGGGCTTCAGGCACAGCTAAAATTCACTTCACAGCAGCCAGAGGAAGAAATGCATTGGCTGTCAGTAATTACTGTACTCGTAGTAAATTCTTGCATGGTTGAGGCAGTGAAAACACTCAGATTGTGTCTTCACTAGAAAAACTAGGAAATAATCAGTGAGGCACATCTACATCACTGAAAATCCCTACAGGGTTTAAGCACCTGTAGATGTTGTTAGGCAGATCAATAAAGTAAGAATTGTGTCCCAAACTACTGGGACTCACCTGACACCTAACAGACCTTGGGAAACTAAAGTGAGCTACTCCACACTAAATGAACACCTTCCTGGCAGTGAAAACAAAACCTGAGTAGGATACAGTAGGAATAGGATACCAAACTCCCCACCTGGCCTGGGGAGCCCCTCTGAACTCACCTGGGTGGGCACAAGCTGACTGGCATAGATGGCAAATAAAGATCTTTTTGTCCCCTGAGCCACCCCAGAGCTGGGCTCCCTTGGAAGAATCATTCTCCTGGATTGCTCCCTGCACCTCTGAGGAGTCACATTCCCACTTCCAGGCTTCCTCAGAGCAACACCAAGGAGCAAACCACACCTGGAGTCCTGATTCTCTAAATAACAGAGGATCATATCTCAGCAAAGGTGTTCATTGGTTTCATTGATTTAATTCCTATCACAGCAAACACCTTCAATTTGAATATGGAAATATCTGACTCGGGAGCTGGAGAAGTTAAGTTTGGGAGCTGGGATGGTGATGTGCTTGAAGTTTGGGAGCTGGGATGGTGATGTGTTTGAAGTTTGGGAGCTGGGATGGTGATGTGTTTGAATTAGGGAGCTGGGATGGTGATGTGCCTCAGGTCACTGCTTCATTTCCTCCTGGTGCTTTCCCATTCCAGGCTGGAGCTGATCCTGGCTGTTGCTGACCTCCCTGTGCCATGCTGCTGAGCAAGCCAGCCCAGCCCAGGAGAAACTCCAGTTGGGGTTTTGTCATCTTAAATCAAGACTGCCATTAACAAGCACAAACTTTTCCCCAAGAAGGCTGCATTTTCAGTTTAGTGTTGTTGGTTTTCTTTTTTTTTTTTTTTCCCTTAATGCAAAGATCAGTGAGTTATTATTCTGTCACTGGGCAAACAAGAACAGCCACAACCATTTGGTCAAAGCAGCTTCTTGCCACTGCCAGGCAGCACATCCTCAGGGTGTAGAGGAGCTGGGGGATGCACTCACAGACCCCCCAAAACCAGCTTGTGCTTCCCAGCTCAGTGGGACAGCATGACCATGGTCCCCAGCTGCCCCTCTCCTCCTCCCCTCCTTATCCCTGCTCTTCTCTGCATCTGCAGGGAGCTGATTCCCAACCCTGGGCTGGGAAATGATTTGTCTGGAGCAGGCTGGTGAAGCAGAGAGGATGAAGCAGAGCCCTGCAAGTTGCAGCAGAAAAGAGCCCAGACCTGGAGATGAAAATCATTTTGTCTCTAAACCCACAGCAGTGGGTCAAGGAAAAAAAAAAAATAAAAAAAAAAATAAAATTCAGAAAAGAGATAGGTCAGCCTGCAACCTCCTCTCCTAAAGATAAGACAGAAGGACAGTGTGGATCTCCATCCTGAAGCTTTGTTAATTTGAGCAGTTTTTCTAGCTGGAAAACTTACAAGGAGGGAGGGTTAGCAAATTCTTCTGTATCTCCACTGTGCCAGAAACTTCCTGAGAAGCAGAAAACTTGAAGTCACATCCTCAGCTTTAGAGCAGATTTCAAAAGAATACTCTGTGACAAGCACAATCAAACCCATGCACAATGGAAGCTGACACAGAGAAACTATTTTACAGACTCAAACGAATGTGTTTCTCAGTGTGCTGCAGTGCCAAAAAGCTTTGAAAGTTTTGTGAGGGAGGAAAACCAGCTCCAGAAAACCAAAACTGTTACAGATGATGATCAGGCAGTGCAAGGGCACTCAGCCCTGATGCAACTTTCCTCCTTCCCAAGCAGAGAGGGTAACACACACTTCATATCTGGAAAATAAAGAGTTGGGAAAGCAATTGGCCTGTGCCTGACAGGAATTTCTCTGGCAGCATGGAGAGACTCATTAGAATTTTTCCCATGCCACCCCACAAAAGATGGCTGGAGAAAACAAAAATGAGATGCTGGAGCTCAGTATAATTCTTTGTCCTTGAGAAGCCTGGCCTTGCTGAATCTCACGGGCTAATGCATGCATAATTTGGGGCAGCTGATTAAGCTTATTGTGTTCCTGGCTAAATCGAGAGGAGTGAGGGAGGGAGAGGGAAAAGCAACAAAGTTGGCTTTAATTAAAGGCCTGCAATTGTCTTTAATATTTACACAATGTGCTATCATAATTGCCCCTGATTGGAGACTTTAAGATGTGCAGTAGAAAAACACAGGCTGGAAGTCCCAGCTGAGGAAACAAAAAGCAAGGCAGCCCCTTCCCCCATCACCCCAAGGGGAACTGAAAGGAGGAGGGATGGTGCTGGGCTGCTTTATAAAGCCCAGAGCACAGCTCCCTCTGCCCCAGCAGCCTGGGACCTGCTGGCAGAGATCACAGCATCTTCAGGATCCTGCTCAGGTGTCTGCTGGTCCTCTGGACACTCAGCAGAGACTCCCAAACCCCCTGAGGATGGCTGGGGCTAATTGCCAGATTTAACTGAGCAAGTTAAGAGGCAAGGAGAGCACTTAACTGAGCAAGGAGAAGGAAGCAAGGCAGCCTCAGAGGAGGGCAGCAGTTCCTTAAGATCCATGCCACTGATGTCAGTCCTAAGGAGGTTTTTCAGATAGGAGGTGAACGTGTAATTCCATTGGCAATTCATAGAACTGTCAGTGTTTCTTACCCTTCAAAAGAGAAATCTAGAGCTGAACCAAAGCTGGGAGCCCCTGCAGCATGGGGCTGATCTCCACCCAGGTCCAAGTGCTCTGGATCAGTCACCTTGATGGTGTCCCAGGCTGCAGATCTCCTGCTATGGACATGCTGCTGCCCATCACCACTTGCCTGTGCAGCATAGATAGTATCCCCAGGAGATGTTTGATGGATCTTTGTGAGGTCCCTTTTGATTTAGGATTGCAGACATTCTGTTTGCCATGGCAGCCACTGCTCTGCTCTCAGCGTTGCTACAAAAACTTGGGAGGAAAAATATTCCTCAGAGTCTCTCCCCTGGAAAACTCTCTGCTGTTTTCTCATGACTTTCCTCATAGAAAACAATAAATTACTCTAATTTATGTTCTTTACTAAACAGAAGTGTATCAAGAATGCTAGTGATGAAGAGGACTTCACATCTGGGAGAAATAATAGATTTTCCATGACACTGCTGTCCCTTCCCTTTGTAACAGTGCTATGTAAAAATAAGGTTTTGTCTCTGCATGTTTCTCTCAGACATTTAAGATCTGTTAACTCTACAAGAGTCACTGTTGGATCAACATGTCCTCTGCAGACTGTCTGGGCCCAAGCTGTACCCATAAGGGCTTCTGCAGGCTCATTTACTGAGAAAAATGCTGATTTCTTTTCACTATTTAGACTTCAAACTGTCAAAACTGAACATTTTTGCCATGGATTTTTTCCTACAGACATGGAACCCCCCCTTTCATAGATACACAGAGTGTCACAATTAATGATTAATGGTTTCAGGGTGGAAATCAGGGTCTGCAAAGAGCTCCAAGTGAAATACCCCTTCCCAGTGGCCGGGTGAAGGAGAAGTGGCACACAAGGTGGTGACAGATGTGTTGCCATTCAGGACAAGCAGCTCCTCTCCATTTCTGCTGCAGCAAGAGGCTGGGGGAGAGCAGAATATTTTTGGTTTGGTCTTCGAGACAGAATGGCAGTGCCAGCATCCTGTGCTGAACTGGGGGTCCTGCTGAGAGGTCTCTGCCTGGCTGGGCTGCTGGTTGGAGTGATTTTTCTATAAATGGTGTGATTTCACCAAACAATAGTAAGGAGCCAGCTGGGACATGGGAAATATCATTACGGGAAAGATATTATTACAGGAAAGATATTATTATGGGAAATCTATATTATTGTGTTCAGTTCTGGTCCCCGAGGTACAAAAGGATGTGGAGAGGGAGGAGAAGGTCCAGAGAAGAGCCACAAGGATGATCAGAGGACTGGAGCACCTGCCATATGAGGAGAGGCTGAGAAGATTGGGTTTGTGCAGCCTTGGGAAGAGAAGGCTCAGGGAAAACTTTATGACCATGTCCCAGTTCTTAAAGGGAGCTCCAAAGCAGCTGGAGACTCCCTAGGGACAGGGAGTGCCATGGACAAGACAAGGGGAATGGGCACAAGCTGCTCCTGGGGAGATTCCCATGGGACACAGGAGGAAAATGTTTCCCCATGAGGACAGTCAGACCTTGGAATGGTCTCCCAGGGGAAGGGGTGGGTTCCAAACTTTGGGAAGTTTGAAGTCTCAGCTCCACGGGGTGCTGGGACCTCTCAGATCAACAATAATATGAGAAGGGTTGGGCCAGATGGGCCTTGGGGTCCCTTCCCAGCTGACATTGGACCAGATGATCCTTGAGTTCCCTCCCCAGCTGACATCCTAGGAGCCTCTGAAACACCCCTGCTGTTTCCAGCCACTCTTGGGGTAGCAGCTTTCTTGGAGTACATGGATTCAGCTCCAGAAATCTGACTTTTCAGCACTCAGTTACTTTTTCACACGGGCATCAGCCCACAGATTTCTCAGCCTTTGACTTGACATTTTTGGATTTTTCACCTTTAACTTTCTAGGCATTGCAGTACAGATGAACCCAAACTGATTTTTTCTGTCCCTCCCTTCAGGACACAGCTCTGACTCATGAGGTCTGTGCATTCATTTGGAAATCCGTGTCTGTGAAGTCATTTGGCACTGCCTCACTCTCACTATATAATAGCAATAATGTCCAGAAACTGCTCTGGTGCTCCAGGCAGCAAATAACCTATTTACTGCCAGGGAGGGCCTATGTGCACTGATGGTTTCATGACTCAGGGTACAGCAGGAACAGATTTGAGAACTACCTGGAGGTTTAGGACCCTGCTGCAATCCATTATTTATATTCTTGTCTCTTCGATACAAAAAATGACAGTGCCAGAAGTGAAAAGCCACATGCAAAACACAACAAAATGCCTGGGAAACCACTTCTGTCTTTAGATCCTCTACTGGAGTCACCATGACAGTACCCAAAATAGTGCAATTGCTGTTGCCAGCAAGAACTGTCTGCCAGGAACCACAGATCTTGTAGAAACAGATGCTGGTAGCAAAAGATAAGTTTGCCTAGAGGTTGAGGTTGCTGAAATTCAAGAACCAGCTATTTCTTTTCTCCCTCAGCTTCTTCCACTCCAGTCAGGCTTTGCCTTCCTTGTGTGAGGCCACCTTTTGCCTCTGGTAGCATCTGAGCACCAAAAGAACTCACCAGGAACACAAGGAAGTTTTCAAGAGAAATGCCAAACAGGACAGAAAGCACAATGTGAAAAGAACATTTCTTATCCTGAGCTACACTGCTGATTCTGGACAAGAAAGCTGTAGAAGTTTGACCTCCAGCATGACCTGGTGCTTTATCCCAGACCCAGACACCCACTCAACTCTGCAAAGAAAAAAAGAGGGTAAGATAAAGCAGAAACCCAGAAACTCTGCTGGGGGTAAGAGCCTCAATGTCAGGGGGAAAGGATATTTTCTCCTCCCCTTGGTGGCCTGTTTTATCCTAACAGTTTGCATATGGACTGCATTTCCAGACATGTAAAAATTATGTGGGGATAAGGTAGCTGAGCAGGTGGTCCTTTTAAAAACTCTTCTTTATTTAGATGGAATTTCAAAGTGGAGAGGAACCCACAGCACTGGGTGAGGTAGAAGCTCCTTCTGTATCTCACCATCTGGTGCTGCACAGGGCGTTACAACATTTATTGGCTTCACTTAATGCCAAAGTGCCATCAGCAGCTGCCATCACTCCCACTGCAGACTGCAATAAATAATGGCCTGCTTGGCTCCTAGCCCTCCTTTCCTGCTCTAGGGAAATAAGAGCCATGGAGTTCACAAGGAACCAGTAAAACTGGGGGACAAGGAAACAAAAAAAAAAAAAAAAAAAAGTTAGAATCCTGTGATCAATTTCATTTTGATTGCAACTTTGTTTTGCCCACCCCTGACAGTCATTTACATTTTGTTAATTACAAAATTAATATTACATGTTAATGAAAAAATACTTAAAAAAAATTATATGTATGTAATAGTTAATTGAAGAGATTCCAGCCCTAATTTTTCAAGGACAGTTTTTGCTTTTCTTCACTCTTTTCACAAATCTGCTTTGGTTTATCCCACTTTTAATTCAGTTATGAAATCCTCTGCTTCATTGGCTTTCCCATTTTTTGGCTACATACTCAGAACAACTCTGATTCTTTTTTGAGCACCACAAAGAAGTTGCCAGTCTCAAGGGTTTTCCAGAATTTCTACTGGCAATGCACCTGATCAGCATCAGATTGGACAATCTCATTTTCAGCCAAAGGAAGTTCAACTTTTTGAAAATATGTCTTCAAACTTCTGCTCGTAGCTGTTGTTTCTGAGTCTAAGGTGGATCCTGTTCTTCACTCCTTGGAAGAGTAGGTTGTTACCCTAGAAGAGTAATTTAGAGTGGATGCCTCTCAGGGGCACACAATAATAGGGTTCTGTTTTACGTGAAGTCATCGTAAAATCAGCAATACAGGCACAGCCCTGGCCCAGCATCTCCTCCGAGTGAGGAAAGCTCAACCCACGTCCTTCCCAGTGCAGTGAGGAGATGACAGACTGGATAAATGGCACAGGAATTCCAGCAGAGAGGGATGCAGGCAGAGGGAGCAGGGAGCTACAACTGGGGCAGGCTCTGCTTTCCCCAAACTTTGCTTCGACCTCCTTAACAGGGAGCCTGGTGAGAGAAGCCCAGAGCTCATCCCCTGAATGACCAGCCTAAGAATAGGTTTAGAGACATGGGAAGTGAGCTGTTCTCAGAGCTATTTCAGAATTTCTTGGCTATTTCCAGGCTCTTGTCTTGTTTCCCTTACCTACTCAGTACATTTTCTACTTTTACAAATCCACACCACGCTCTTTGAAACAATGAGCTGTATCTGCAACTAGAAAAGAGAAATTATTTGCTTTCATTTCCATGGTTCTTGACCCTGTCCAAGAAGAGAGGAATAACTGAACAGAGGGGGAGTGAGCAAATGAACAGTTTTATCAGTATGTGAGACTGGCAAGGCCAAGGCTGGAATAAAGCAAAAAAAATGTGTTATCCGAGTTTCAAAAAAAGGATACTTGAGAATTGAAAAAGAGGCAGAAAGGAACCATAAAATCAGCCAGAGAAAATATGCTGCAGTGGGTGAAGGAAGAAGTTCAGCTTCCTTAGAACATGGAAGTCAAAGTAAAGGACAAACACCAAGAAGTGACTTGGCAAAGTCTATAGAAATTATTTCCCTGGGATAAACAAGTAGCCAGCAAACCTGATGGATATATATAAAGCCACACTCTTTCAAAATTATAAATAAACCTGATTTTCAATTCTACCTCTTACCAGGCCCATCCCTGCCCCTCCAGTGAGAGACACAAACTCATGGAATAAACTACCAAAGGAAATGGTGATTCCTGCATCTGTGACATCCTCAGCTTGGGACCCAGTCTGAATTAGCCAAGCAGACATGAGGTAACTGGATGAAGTGTAGGGGCCTTTTGGCAGGGAGGAAGTCAAACCCAGAATATTTCATGGTGCTTTTTTTTTTTTGTCTGACACCTCTAGATTCTCACAGTGAGCATCTCTGTGTACACTGAAGTGCTTTCCTGGCAATCCAAAATGCTAAAAAGAAGCAAAAATCCAATGCAGCGAGCAGTAATCCCTCTGAAATTCTCTAAGCAGGAGTGGATTTAATGGGGAAGTTTTCTCCAGATGTTGGAAGTTACAACACAGCCCCAGCCCTAAGGAAACACCTCATTTCTCTGAAGCTGCCCTGAGTGAAAGCACCCACACGTTTCCTTTCACAACACCAAGGCTGAGCTTTTTCTGCACCACCCCAGAAATGCTGCTGCTGTCAGACCCCAAGTCTGGGGGCAGAATTCAAGAGTTTGGGTTTGGGAACATCTGGAGCCCAAGCTACCTAACCCAACCCAGGCTTTTTCAAAGGACAGAGCTGGGGTGTCACTGATTTGCTAGAAAGCACCTGACTTTCCTTGGTATTTCAGCCACAGATTTGGCATCAGAACTGTCAGAACATGTTGCACTCACCCAGATGACATGAAAATATTTTTGTGGCAGAGGGCTGGAATACTTCCCACATTTTCCCTTTGGTCTTTTCAATGGAGAGGGATTATACCTTTATTTCTCACTCCCTGCTGAGTGCCTAAAATGTAAACTGCATTGAAACACAACTTCCAAAGATGCTGTGCAGCACCCACAGTCCTCCCTCAACTGGCCACCGTGTCATCTGCTCTTCTGGGACCTCACCCTCTGAGGATGACCCAGGAAAAAACTTCATTTTATGGAGGTGTGTAAGGTCACACCAAGACCTGGGATTTCCCTTTTCCATGATGAAATCCAGAGCATCTGGGAAGGCCTGGGGATGTGCTACCCAATTGCTGTTCCCTTTGTGTGGACTGCATCAGTTGTGGTCAGAGGAAAAGTTTTAATTCCTTTCCTCCTGCACACCAGGACCCTGATCCACAAAAGCTTCTGCACTCCCTCAGGTGAATCAACCTCTGGACTTGTAAAGATGAAGAAGCATGCCAGGGCTTTACAGTCTTCTGACAGATTTTGGGCATAATGCTGATATGCTTTTGATAGCAGTTGACAGTAAACCAGCTCATTGTGCAAAGATAATGGAAATACTCAGCAGAATAATAAATAGCATAGTACTAACTAATGCTGTGTAGCTAAAACCCCTTACTTTGTAACACAGTGACTGATGTTTTATTAGTAACTTCAAATACAAATATTCCCTCTTTGCAGTGATCAGCAGCATCAGGGCCTGCTGCTGATTATTAGTATTAGTATTAGTATTATTTCGTATCCTCTCTGTTTTAAGCATAATGCATTTTGCATTTCTCCAGCAGTTTCCATCTGAAATCTTAAATCCCTTTGCAAGCAGGAATTCATTAAACCTCACAGTTCCTCCTGAGCAAGCTGTTTAATTAATACACCCAAGTTATGGATGGGCATATTCAGGCACAGAGACATTAAGCAGTTTTCCCAAAGTCACAGAGTAAATCATCAAAACCAGTCAGGAAGAGCCCTGGAAGGCCACATGCTGCCAGGTCACACGGATATGAAGGTGGAGAAAAGGTTCAGGCTCTCCCAGATCTGAAACCAGCTCAGGGAGCCCCCTCCCCTCCTGCCTGCCAGAGCACAGAGCCCTCCTTCAGCAGGGCACTGCTGGGGTGACCACAGTGTGGCCATCACCAGTGGCATCACTACCACCACCTTGGGGTTCAGAGCAATGGAAAAGAGGTCTTTGGGGTTGTTTTAATACTTTTGCTCTGCTGAAGCTCAGCCCAAGCCTGTAGGGCAGGGCCAGCAGAGACTCAGCAGCTCCAGTCTCCATCCCTACATCTCCAACCCAAACCCTGTGGTGATGTTCAGTGTAGCCCAGAGCCAGGGGGCTGCATCTCCTTCTGACATCTGGGAGGCTGTTGCCACCTCTCCAAAAGAGGAAGAGAAGAGAGTGTAAAGGAGCCCAGGATGCAAAGGAGTTTGGCACCGACTGATACATTTTCACTGCCAAACCTTCTGTCTCTCTGATGGAAACCCTGCTGACCCTGATCATCTGGTCTGCTGAGAGGTTTTGTGGGTCTTCCCTTTGGGTGCAACATCTTTCTGCTTGCAGGGAGAGGGCAGGAGCCAGGGTGCTGCACAGGCAGGGCCATGGTGTTTGCTTGCAGCTCAGACACTCGGCACCCCCAGGGCTGTTTGAAACCAGGGGGTCCCAAAGGTGCTGAGCATCTCTCCAGCCTGGCTCAGCACAGTCACTTAACTGCTTCAGGAATAATTGCAGCCATGTTAACAAGGCTCCAAGAGCTTTCAGAGCATCACTCGTTCTCTTTCCCTGAATACATTCTGAATGAAAATCATGTCTTTACCCCAGCTCAACCCTTCTTCCCTCCCTTGCTCTCGAATGCTGCAGGAATTGCTTTCCTGGGACATGGAAACTAATGCATGCAAATTGTTACACAGCATTACCAGTGCTGTGGTGCCAGGATATTGCTGAGATGGTTAATTACCAGGATAATGCAGTTTGTCTGCTCCCTATCCCCTTGTGCTACTCCTAAAAGGAAACAAAGGAAACGACAACAGAGGGACAAAGAGAGAGAGAGAATTCAGTCCCCTATTAATAACCCCCACGAAGGAAATAAAGGATTAAAGAGCATTCTCAGCACACATGGCATACAGCTTTGTCCTGCACAGATGCTGAAGAGGGTCTTGGAACTGGGTCTGCACCTGGCCACCTTATTCATCCAGATATAAACCTTGAGATCCTTTCTTCATTTACATTGAATTGCTTTCCTGCCAAAAGGAATTTCACAGAAGTGAGATCTGAGTGAAAACCAAGGCCACTGGCAAGAGCATGGCTTGGACTCACACAATGCCTCCAGGCTTCATCCTGACACTTTTGTGCAGCAGTCACATCAGCAGGTGACTGCAACTGCTCTGGCTTCCCTTGTCTGTAAAAGGAGAGGCAACATTTTCCTCCACAGGGTATTTTGTGATTTACCTTCAGGCTGAAATTTTAATGTCCTGGTGTCTCCCACCAGGGCAGTGAGGAGCCAGGTGCTCACCAGAGGTAAGTCATGGCAGCACCAGGCTTTTCATGCTCCCTGCAATCCCTGGGGACTTTTCTGAAAGCCAGTGACAGAGGGGACTGTGAATCAAACCCACATCATTTTGCTAGAGGAAGCATGCAGGAAAGGGCATGGAGGAAAGAGCAGGAAGCCCTATGGATTCTTAGGACTACCTTATTTTTAGACCTGTTCTAAAAGCAGTTTTAAAAGGATGGTTAAAAGTGCCCCCCTTGAGTATTGCAGGCAGAGCATCATCTCTTCACTATCAAATTGTTTCTATTGATCTCGTTCAATCTCTTTACAATCACATCCATGCTGTTCCCCCCAGGTTCCAGAAGAGCCTTCCACAAAGGCAGGCTGTCCCCTGGAGGTGACATCCATTAAAAGGGTCAGCTGGCTTGAAAGGAGGGAAAGAGCTAATGAGAAAGCCCAGTGCAGGCACCACCACCACCACCCCACCTCCAGTTCTCTCCAGCCAATACCACTGCCTGGGGCTGAGCTCATGCCTGCATCTCCTCCTCTCCAGCAGCGTTTTGCTGCTTTGTAATTCTCCTTCAACCAGACAGAACCCCGAGGCTTCTCTCTCCCTGTTGTGCAGGTGCAAATGAGCATCTGAAGGAGATCTTCAGAGGGAAAGGGAAGGGGGTGATGGGGAAGCCTGATGGTGCTCGAGGTTTTCTTCCCTTCTTTCTTCCCTTCCTTTTTCTTCTGCCCTTCTGTAGCACAGAAGTAAGCCTGGAGTGTTTTACTCAGGCAAGTTCAAGATGATCCCAACCTGGTGGTTTTGGTCCCTGCTGAAGCTAATTCCCAGGTTCTGAAGGCTGCTGAGTAAATTGAGAGAACTGCAGTTTTTGTAGCCCTCACAAAGCAGCTCACTCCCCTTTCACCCCTCTGGAGCACCCGAGGGATAAAAAGGAAAAAAGAAAATATTTTGTGTCTCGGTATTTAAACCACATCCTGCTAGTTTCAGGAGGATGCACAGAGCCCTGGCAGACTGAGCTTTGCTAGGCAGGTAAATCCAAAAGGTCATGACTTGAACCACTGCCTGGATGCAGCGTGTGAGACAAGGCATTGTGCTGGGGGTGGAGGGATGTCCTGCAATGCTCCAGGTGCCAATTCAACAGAAAGACTGTAATTTCTGTCCTGCAGGGGAAAAAAGTGCTCATCTGAGACTTCAGATCAGTTAGCAGCACAAGGCATGATTAATACACTCTTATTTATCACAACTGTTGCACTCGTTCCTGTTCAAAAGGAAGGAAATAAAACCAGCACCTGATGATGTTTTGCATTTTTGCAGCACTGCTCATCTCAAACTACAAAACTGTAATTTAAATATTTTGGTACAAAGTTGAGTTTATACACGGATCACTGAATCACTGAAATGCAGCCTCCTCAAGACTGCTATGTTTTGCAGTAGCAGTGGGAAAAGGTGGTTTTGGTGAAAAAAATGATGAAAGAAATTGAATTCCCAAGTCAGCTCTGGGCCAGTAATCCTATGGATGGAGAGTGGTGCATGGCTGAGGAGGACACTTATTTTCTGGCTTTTCTCAGGGCTAGGTAGCATTCCTGTGGCCTTTGTGCTCCCTTGGAGTGTAGTTTAGACTGAAGAAGAAGCAGCAGGACTGCACGGGGACTGTGCAATGGGAATGAAGAAGTCTGTCTTGTTCAGGATGTCTCTGAAGGACAAAGCAGAGAGCAGGAAGAATGGCTTCAAAGTAGAGAACAAATTCTTAGTCATTTAAAAGAAACAGGCTTCTCCTCATTAATGCTGTCAGGATATTAATGGCTTTTAAAACAGGTTAAACCAAGAAGTAACCAAGTGAAAAGAGAGAACTATCATTGCTGATTTTATTCTCCTATTTCTGCCTCTCTGACTAGAAGCTCTTTCCTGCCAGCTGGAGATGTGTCAGCTGGTGCTGGCCCAGGACTCAGGAGGACTCAGCCTACAATGGGCTGGGCAAGACCTTGGGAGCCTTGGAGGCCAAGCTAAAATTCTTCCATCACAGGGGAGGAAAAGAGCTGGAAGCCATCCCTGACCAAGGCATCACTCCACCCTTCCCCTGCCTGAAATATCACAGGAGACAAACCCAGGAGAGGCAGAAACCCCGAGGCTTCTGGGGGAGAAGAACCTCCCCAGGATTGTTCACTTTAGGGGATGGATCTTTTCTTGTGTGCAAGGTGGGTAAGAGGCACTGGAAAACCACAGGCAGAAGTATGAGGCAGTATTCTCCAGCAGGGAAGGTCTGTGTGGGAGTGAAATGTGGCTTGTTGGGATCAGACAGCAGGGACAGCCCAGCCACTTTTATCTGCAGGAGTCCCTGAGCCTCAGCTGAGAGAAAAATAATTGAAAATATTTTTGGCACTTAAAAAACCTGATTTTTTTGGTTGCACAACCAAATGAGATGCACAAGTGGTGTTTACACACACATCAATGTGTCAGCTAGCTGGCTGGTGATGCTTCATTTTCTTCCTCTTTCTGAAATTAAACTTCTGGAATATATTGGCAACTTTTATGTGAAATTTAAGGTAAAAAGGTGTTTTCCTTTTTATTTTTTCCTTACCCCAACACACCCAGCAGTGAATTTGATAGTAGGATGGCTTTTCTGTGACTCACCCCTGTAACTAGGACAACTGAGAGTCTACAACCTATGCACTTGGGCTCTGGGTTGCTCACCTCCACTCAATCTCCTCTGCCTGTGGAATGTCCTTTGGCAGCCTGGCACCCAACTGATACTCAGGAGTAGTTTCTGAGAGAGAAACACTCAATAAGGCCATGGCAGAGATGGACACATTAAAAAAAGCTAGGTAGGGATTACACCAAAAAGGCACCTGAAAGTTTTTCCCTTTCTGCCACAGCCTTTTGGAGCTGTGTCCAGGCTGCTTGTGGCTCTCCACTTTGGGAAGTTTGAAGTCTCAGCTCCACGGGGTGCTGGGACATCTCATATCAACAATAATATGAGAAGGGTTGGGCCAGATGGACCTTGAGGTCCCTTCCCACCTGACATTGGACCAGATGATCCTTGAGGTCCCGTCCCAGCTGACATCCTAGGAGTCTATGAGTCCTGAGATCAGAGGTGGCCCTCACAGTTGTTCCCCAGAGCCATACCTGTAGGTTTATTTATTTTGTCTCCTTCCCTGGAGACATTCAGAGCCCACCTGGATGTGTTCCTGTGTGAGCTGCTCTGGCAGGGGGGGTTGGACTAGATGGTCTGGGCTTTTGAGGTCCCTTCCAACCCCTCACTTTCTAGGATTCTATGATTCTATTTTCAGTCCTTGGTGCTCATTGAAACCACCCCTCAGACTCTTCAAGCAATTCAGTCCTGCTCCTACATCTGGCTTTCCCTGGAGTCTCTTCTTAGGGAACTGAGCCTCTCCACTCCAGAGGCAAAGACTTTTCTCTTTGTCCTGCCAGGCTGGTGCTGTCCTGGCCTGTCCCAGACACAGCACAGGCATTAATTCCAAAAGCCTTGTGTTTGTTCTTTCCCCTCTGGCATGGTGAAAGGAAGGGCTGTGCTGCTTGACTCACCTCACAGCTGAGCACTTCACCAGAAACAGCTCCATACCCAGCACCCAGGAGCCCAAAGAAGTCACAGCAGGTTTCCTCACCTCTCACAAAGGTCTCTTGCCTTTCATCAGAACTGTGGCCCCATCCAAAGAGAAACAGTCATTTTCCTTCAGTGGCTGCTGGACTGGCCCTGAACTCAGCAGCATTTAATAAAAGCTCAAGTAATAGCATGCCAGGAAGAACACACACAAATACCAGCATGAAAGATTGCAAAGCAGAGCATTCCAGAGCCAGAACAATCAATTTGTAGATCACTGCAGCAGAGTGCTTTTAGCACAGGCCAGTAACACCCACCTGGCCCACTCGTGGCTTATTTGACTTTAAGGAAAAACAAAGATTAATTTCTAACTTTGGGCACATTAAAGTGCTGGCTGATCCTACCTTTAGATAGACTTTGAGCCTCTTGCTTCTTAGAGAATAAAAATAAAAAGCCAGTTATTTGGTTTGTTTTTAAAAGAATTAATAGGATTCCAGTATTGTTTTTTATGCCTTTCCCCCCCCTAGGATGCCCAGAACAATAAAGGTCCATCTGGAAATCTGCACACAGGCAGTGAGATTGGAAGGAGCAGGCTTCACCTTGATGCTAAATTACTCTGCAAGCATCACCTCTGCTTCCCCTGGGGAGGTGGGCAAAGGATGGCATTTGTCCAGGTTAGTGGGAGATGCTATTTGTCATCTCCAGGCTCAAGACTTCACCCCAACTTCACAGCCACCTCCTCTGCACAAACTCCTTTGCTGAAGTAACCTCAGCACTAGGGTGGGCAAACAAACACTGGGCTGCTGGCCTCACTTCTTTCTTTTGCTTCAGCAGATGGGGTTGCAACTACAACATGTTTAGGAGAGGAGAGAGGAAAGGGTGTTCTGTGCAGCAGTCACTAAAAGCAGCAGGTACAGAGCCAGATGGATGTCACAACACAAACAATTGGATGGGCCTCATCCCCAAAAGCACTGGGAAGACTCCCTTATGACTTACCAAGGCCCTGCCTAAACACTGAAGTGGAATGTTGCAGGGAATGTTGTCCAGCTTACTAGAACTGAGTTCCACCTTTTCTACTCATGCCAGCAAACCTTCCCATGCACCCACCTTTTTTTTTTTTTCCTTCTCTCTCCCCTCCTTGCTTTGAGGAAACTCTGATTGTTTTCCAGAGCTGCAGTTGAGTCATGGCTCCCAGAAAACAAACCAAGTAATCCTCCCTTCCTCCAGACAGCTCCCTGAGAGGCAGGCAGTGGGAAGGGGCAGGAAGAGGAGCCCTTCACACTCACCTGCTCCACCAGCACTGGAATTGCTCTTCTCTGAGCAAAAAGTTCAAAGAAAAGTTGAGCAGAGCAGAAAGTTCAAAAAGTCTTTCAACCTGGGGTGTTGAACCATTTGACCATCTCTGTGGTCCCATAACAACCACCCAGAGCAATCAGGCATCTTAAAGCCTTGAGCCTTCTCCTGCTTGGCTCCAGGGCAGCCTTGCTCCTGGCAGGAGGGCTCAGCTGCCCCTTAACATGGCTGCAGACCTTGTGTTATTTGGGTTTTGCATGGAAATCAGGTTTTCTGTTTAGGTTTTAAAGAATGCTTTGCATTTTGGGACTACCAAACCATACACCAGGCTACTTCACACAATGGCAAATTCCTTACTGAAAGAAAAATTCCAGAACTCTCACTTTTCAGTTTCATTGCTTCCCTGCTCCAGAACCCAAAGGACTGAGGTCCTGCCAAACCCAGGGACTGACAGAAATCTCTACCTATGACATGGGGATGGAGCTGCAGCAAAGACTGCTGCAGTGTTATGCAAGGAACTGAACAAATCACCTTCTCCATCCCAAGGGAACATCCTCAGAGTCAGACAATATGCTGCCCATTATCTCCTACCAACCATGATGCTCATGCCTTAAAACATAAAAAGTCACAGTGATGGACAATCACTTCAGTGTTCTACTTCACTAGAGCTAACCAGGCTTCTTCCACAACAAGGAATATCATTTTGCATGGTAACTATATTACCTGGGGGCATGAAATGCTAGGAAAAGATTTTTTAAAACCCAACCACAAAACCACAAACCAATCCTGGAATAATCTACAAGAAAAAAAAAAACCAACAAACCAAACCAAGCCAAAACAACAGCAAAAAACCACACAAAAAACAAACAAACAAAAAACCACTACCTCACTCTTATAATCCAGGAGTTCTTTTCGCAACTCACAATTTAAAAGAAAACAATTCTGCCTCTTTCAAGCAGAGAACAGGATCAGCTGACTGTCATGCATGTGTGGGCACATACCTGCAGGTCTGGCTGTCTCCCAGGAGCAGAGGACACCTCCTTCAGCCACAGGACAGATGGTGTTGGCCAAGCCAGGACTGGCTGTGATGTGGGAAGCCAAGCAATTCCAGCTCAAAGCAGCCTTTTGCCTCCTGGAAAACTGTAAATAAAAGGGGAATGATCATCCTTGGCCTGAACAATGTGTTGTGATAAACAGAAAATCTCATTAATCAGGAGCATTATGTCTGATTGGTGCAAACATGTGGCTGAGCAGCTATAAATTATATCACTCTATTCAATTACTGGAAACAACATTTCCTGCAAAAAGCAACCTCTGCAGTCTGTAGGCAGATCCCCACATTTCAGATGTACATTTGTTAATTACTGATTTAATTTTTCCACTTGGAAGGGAAGAACAGAATTTGAGCAGAGCAGAAAGTTCAAAAACTCTTTCAACCTGGGGTGTTGAACCATCTCAGTGGTCCCACAACAAACACCCAGAGTAATCAGGCACCTTAAAGACACCTTGACTGATGTGCACAACTAGTGGGGACACTGTCATTGTTCAGACATTCCATAAAAATGCTAATTAAATCAAAGCCAGGAGTTTCACCCAAATATACTGATTGTGATGCAGTTTGTAAGAGGGGTCTTAAAGCTCTGAGGTGGACTTCAGCCTTTTCTGGAACCAGAATGAAAACCTAACTGCCCTTGTCTACTTTGAGTTTATCTTCTTCAAATTTCCCACTGTTGTATCTCCAGAATTTTCCAGAAGGAAGTGTAGCACAGAGAAGGCACAGCCTGCTGCTCTTGTACCAAAAGCCCCTTGGACCAAGAGGATGGGCTGAGGTGGTGGGGAGCCTGCTACTCACTTGGGCTTTCAGCTGCAGAATGGAGGTTATGGGTTTTACTTTACATCACCAAATCCTGGAGAAAAAACCCAAGGCTGCCCCAGGGGCCCAGCAGTGCTCACTGGGATCTTCTGAAGAAAATCCAAAGCAGAGTTCTGCAGGTAATCAGCAGTGACTCCAGAGGCTGAGCCTCCTCAGACTTGCTTTGAAGAAGAGCTGTCAGGACAGAGAGGCTGGGGACCCCAGATGGCTGGCTGGCTGGAAGCCCTGAGCTGATCTCAGAGGTCTGTACCATGCTCACTGGTGTTATGATGGACTGGAGGTTTTCTAGGAATGGGAGAGCTCTTGGGAAGTGAATTGTGTGAAAAGCCAACAGATTGCTCCTGGTGGGGTCTAAGAAATGAGGAGCTCAGAAGGAGTCCCCTTGTTCCTCTGAACTCAAGCACTCTCCTAAATGACACTGATGGCACAGGGGCCAGAGGGATTTCCCCAGCAGCAGTCAGGCAACAGCCTCCCCCTCCCCCCTTCCCAAAGTTTTGGGTTAAGAGACATCAGGAATCACAAATCTTGCTGGAGCTCCAGGTCTTCAGTTTCTAGGGCTGGGAATCTGGTCCCTTTCCTCAGCCTTGCCATGGCTGAGATGCTACAAGCCAAGCTGCCACTTCCCATCCTGCCTGAGAAGTTGTGGCAGTCTGGTGAAGTTCCCTCTGAGTGGAAAAGGGGAAACATTACCCCCCATTTAAAAAAAAAAAAGGGGAAAAAAGGAAGAGCCAAGGAGCTACAGGCCAGTCAGGCTGAACTCTGTGCCTGGCAAGCTCGTGGAGCAGATGCTCCTGAAGGTTCTGCTAAGGCACATGGAAAATGTGGAGGTGGCTAGTGGCAGCCAACACCATCCCAGCCAAACCCAGCACAGTGGCTTTGATGGAATAACTCAGGGCTGGCAGCAGATTTACCTCCCCATTAGAACCTCACCTTCCCTCACTGCAGAAAATGGTGGCCTATGAGCAGAGGAATTGAGCTGACTTTCTGGATATTTCTCTCTCTTTCTTCTGATATTTGTATTCAAAGCTGCCTGTGATAAGCCTGAAGGGCTGCTGAGAGGCATGGCAGTGTCTCTTATCACTGGGACCTTATCAGCTGAGGGGCTGCCATCCACTGCTGCTCAGTGAGTGCCTGCATCCTCCTGCCCTTCTAAAACTCCATCTCCTCCTCTCTCTCCCTCAGTAATTTTACCTTTCAGGCTAATTTCAGCATCACTGTCCCTCCCTGAAAGGATATTTTGGAAGCTCTGGCTGCTTGCTGTCAGCTGTAATTCCTCAAGAATGTAAACGTGCTTCAGAGAGGAGGAAACTCAGTGTCTGTGACTCATCCACACTGCAGGCAAATTCTTTCCTTCTAGAGGAAAATCAAAAGACGAGCCCCCAATCCTACCCCCCCCCCCCCCAAAAAAAAAAAAACAAAACCAGAAACCACAAAACTCTCAAAAAAACAACAAAAAACCCCAAACCATAACAAATCTGTAAGAGGCCAAAATAAAGAAGTTAAACAGGAAGAGATATTGAACACAGTCAACAGGCTTCAGAAGCAGCAAGTGTCTGATCCACAGGAGAGTAACAATAGGCTGGGAAATTAATTATTCCAGATGTTGCTGTGTATCCTGTGCACAAGTGGAACAGCAGACCTCAGCTCCCATTTTGGTGTGGAGCAGGAGAGGGCAGTTTGTGACACACAGAGCCACTGTGCAGCTCCATGGTCTGTGCTGGGATGCAGGCTGGGAGCAGCTGGATCTCCCCACCAGGAACCCTCTGGCTGGGAGACAACTGTGTCACCCCATGGTGCTTCTGCTCTCCTGGTGAGTCCCCTGAGGTCAGACAGTGGCTGTGTGTGTGCAGAAGCAGTGGGACAAAACAAACCCTTGCCATCCATTCTTCCACTGCTCATCACCATGATTCCCAGTGCCAGGAAATTCTGCTGCTGTGTCCCTGCCCAGCTGGCAGCTCCCAGCTCCTGGCTGTCCTCAGAACAGCAGCTCCTGCAGCACATGTGGCACCAGGGTGCTCACCCTGCTGGTTTCTGTGACAGTTAGCACTGGTTTTCATGGCAGACATACAATATTAAATCAAGGTTGGGGTGCGTGGTTCTACCTCCTCTGGAGTCTCAGGTGAGGAACTTGCAGCAGGCATGAATAAGAGTGAGGGGAGTCTCATCCCAAAGCAGTTACTCAGATTGTTCCTGTTTCAGGTCCCAAAGCACACATCTGAGGGACAGGGATCTCCTGGAGAGAGGCCAAGGGAGAGCTCTGAGGATGCTGAAGGGACTTGAGCATCTCTGCTGGGAAGAAGGACTGAGAGCCCTGGGGCTGTTCAGCCTGGAGAAGAGAAGGCTGAGAGGGGATCTCTGAATGTCCATCAAGAGCTGAGGGCTGGGGGGCAAGAGGAAGGGGACAATCCCTTTTCAGTGGTGCGCAGGAATAGGAATAATGGGGAGACCAGAAGAGAGGAACTCCCACCTCAGCATGAGGAGAAACTTCTTGGCTGTGAGGGTGATGGAGCCCAGGGGGGTTGTGGAGTCTCCTTCTCTGGAGGCTTTGAAACCCCCCTGGGTGTGTTCCTGGGGGATCCTGCTGGGGCAGGGGTTGGACTGGATGATCTCCAGAGGTTCCCTCCAACCCCTGACCTCCTATGATTCTACAATTCTGTGATCTGCAGCCCATCTGTTAACATCTCTGCAATGACCCACCAGCCCAGCACATTAGAATCATAGAATCATAGAATGGGCTGGGTTGGAAGGGACCTCAGAGATCATCAAGTCCAACCCTTGATCCACTCCCCCTGTGGTTCCCAGCCCATGGCACTGAGTGCCACATCCAGGCTCTTTTTAAATATCTCCAGGGATGGAGAATCCACTACTTCCCTGGGCAGCCCATTCCAACGTCTGATCACCCTCTCCGTGAAGAAATTCTTTCTAATATCCAACCTAAAATTCTTTCTAATATCCAACCTATATTATTGGAAGTGTTTCCACTGGCTTTGAAACAACAACCAAAAAAAAAAAACCAAACCCAAAGCAGTACTGGTGATTGCCTCAGGCAGGAAAATATTGGGATCTGCAGAAGGTGAGTGCAGCGTGTGAAGAGCAGCAGGGTGGGAAGGGCTGGATGCTCTCCAGTCCTGCAGGGTTGGACATTTCCCTTTTCCTCAGTCCAAAAGGTGCAGTGCCACTGCTGAGCTTGCACAGCAAAGATGTGGTCAGAAAAGGCACAGCAGGACCTGTCTGCCTGGGCATTACCAGCCCTAATGGAAGCTTCTGCTTTCAGGGTTCTGTCAGCACTATTTTTTTTCCAGGCAACTAAAAATGGACCTTCCCCAGGGGATCCTGCTACTGTCCCTTTCACTGAATGCCTAACTAGGAGACTACTGTATTACTTAAATCAAAGCAATTTCTGCAGAGAAAAAATTCAGGCACGCAGTTCATATCTGCATTTTGATGTCAGTTTTCACTCTGTTTGGATCCCATGTTAATTTTGCTCACTTAAGGTAGAGACCAATCTGAGCATCCACTTCACATCTTTCCATATTAGTGCCCTGTGTTTTCTATGTGAATCTGCCTCCAGGTTTTGCATAACTTAAAAAAAAATATTATTATTTTATTATTTTTTTTTTCCCCTGGGAAAAGTGCAAATGTCATCTCCCACTACAAACTGTACAGCCAAGTTTCTGTGTAGGGAAAATTCAGAGAAGGGCTCCATATATTCATGAGCTACTTCATTTTTTCCCCTTTCTTTTTAATCTTTTCTCTCTTTGAGTACCTGGCAGGTGGCTGCAGGGGTGCAAAGGAGGAATGGGGCCAAGGGCAGCAGCCCTGGGGACCTCACTGCAAATATTTTGCAACAACAAACTATTTCCAGAGGGGAAGGCGACAGCAAAGAACACGCAAATGACAGAAAATAAAGACAGAAAAACAAAGCAGAAATAAAATATCATTGTGGTGCTGCAGTTTTAGGAGCCAGGGCTGAAAGAGATCCAACTGCTCCTCACCTTGGAGCATCTGTCACCCAGAAGGAGTGGTCAGGAGGGAACCCAGCCAGGAGGAGCCCTTGCCCACTGCAGGGAGGGACAGAAATCTCTGTCACTGTCAGATGGAGACAAAACTCCACTTTCTTCCCACTCACACAAGAAGTGGCAGAGCCAGTTGTGCAGGATTCTGCTCTGGCCCCTGAAAATCTGCTGACACTCAAGAATTACCCTGCTAGGAGACCAGAAATGAGGCTGGAGGTGCAAGATGAGACCCAGAGGGTTTCTGAATTACTTGTTCTGCTTCATTCCTTTCTTTTTTTTCTTTTTTTTCTTTTTTTTTTTTTTCCTGTTTGGCAAATCCATCCCAGTTGTGAAAGGTCAAGAAGTCTTGCAGTGTTACATTTGACTACTTGACCACATAACTCTGTGTTCAGGCTTCCCAACTGTTTGGACATGGTCAGGAGTGTCAGGCTGATTTTTGGTAACTGGAATATGATGTCCACAACTGGGAGGCTTCCAACACTGCTACTTCCAGCACTGCAAGTAGCTGGGGAGTGTCAGCCTGGCCTGGTTTGCTAAAAACAAGAATTTAAAGTCCTAGCTGGGTCCCCAAAACTTTTCTGCTTCCTGCTGTTTCTTCCAGGGGCCAAGTTTTCCCTACTTTGCTTAAAGGTTTGTCCCTCCTTCTGCCTCTCCATGTGAAGTCAGACCTGGGAGCCTCCAGACATGGAGATTGCAGGTGGAAACCTCTCACCCTTCTGCCTGTGGAAACCTCTCACCCTTCTGCCTGTGGAAACCTCTCACCCTTCTGCCTTCCTGACCACAACCAGCCAGGGGCCCTCTCACATTGCACCTCAGTGCTGCTGCTTTTTCCTACCCGCCCATTGCTAGGAAAAGGGGGTTATAAAAATACCCATGTCATCAGAACCCTTCTCACCAGAATCCTTGCTGGGGAGGTTTGGGTTTATTTATATTGTTTTGGGTTTTTTTTGGTTTTGGTTTTGTGTTTTTTTTTTTGCCTGGAAAAAGAAGTAGCATGCTGATGGAAGCTTTTTCCCCCTCCCCCCCATCTATCTCAAGTAATTTGGTATTTTTGTGAAGCCCTAGTTTCTAGAATTATGTGCCAGGATCTCAGCTCTCATTATAAAAAAGAAAGTGAGCTGTTATCCTCATAACTATAAAAAGTGAAGGTTCCCTCTCCAAAACCAAGTAGCAAATGACATCCTTTCCTTCTGATTCTTAAAATCTTACTCTCTTGAAGACAGAATGATGATGTTAGCAGTTACAGCAAGGGGTCTGGCTATGATTTTGAGTCGTTAGAATTGGCAGTGCTGCCTGTGATTTCCTGAGCACAGGGAATGGAGGACACTGAGGAATCATTTCAGAGCCTGGGGCAGAGATTCTCCTCCAGTTTCTCAGCTGCTGAGCATTACCCTGCTGCATGCATGTGCCCTCCTCAGAGCAGGTTGTACACTGACCCTGAATATTACAGCCTGCAACTTCAACAGCTATCAGGATGCATATTTTGTAACCCATTTTCATCCTGGGAGAAAAAAAACCTCCCAGGAAAGCAGCATGAAACGACCCCTTTTACAGGACAGGGGACTAAGGAGGACATCTTGGTGACTGCATTCAGCCTGACAGGTGCCATTTGTCACTTCCACAAACTGATACAATTATTTTTAAATTATCTGGCTTTCCCTCAGGTCACTTCTCTGACAGACACCCCAGAATGTCTTTCCTCTGCTGATTTGACAGCTTGCTTACATGCAGCCTCTATTTAACTGTGGCTGTTTGATCTTGCACCACCTTTGTCCTTCCAGCAGCATAAATCTCTCTCTGTAGTGGGATTCATTGCAGAGAGCAAGCACATGGCTTCTCATCCTTTGTTTTGCTTTGTCTCCTGCTATCTCACAGACTCTCTTCCCTCCCAGCTCTCCTTCCCTGCTTGCCCTCCTCCTCTCCCCCTCCCTTCTCCTTGCCTTTTTTTTTTTTTTATTATGTTGCCATCACTATTCTTCTAATGCAGCACATTGAAGTTCTGGAGGGGTTTAGGAAAGAAAAAAAAAACAACCCCAAAGTAATCCCAGTTCACAATACTCAAGCAGCTCAGAACTTAAATCTGAAGTAGTCAAACAAAGTAAAAGAGAAGATGCTATTGATCATTTGAGATTCCAAATCATCCATCCATAAAAGGATGCCAGGGGTGTTTAAAACATTAAATCCCATTGATGGAGTTTATGCATAATTGAGCACAGCCTATGTAAACCAGGATAGCACCTGTGTTTTACACAGCACCTTCTGACAGTCCTTGAAATAGTGTCACTGCCCAGATGGCTGCATTTAGTAGATTACACCTATAATGAGCAATAAGAGATGAGGGGATGCTTCCTGTAGGACCTGAGTCTTCAGAGAGACTTCACCCAAGTATGCTGAGATGTACCTAATACACCTCTGTACTGTGGCTGTCAGAAAGAAATTCAGTTCTCTCTTTTTTCTGCAGAGACTCAGGGCTGTTTCTCTCTCCTCCTGCTAAAGGATGCTCAGCCTGCTGGCTGTGTGATCCACCTCTGCCTCTCCCACTCCACAGAGACCTTACAAAGAAGATGCCTCAGGTGGTGGAAACACAGTGAGCACCTGAAGGATTCTGTAATCCAGTGATGTGGGTATCCACTTTATTTTATCCTGGGTGCTGGTTAAGAGAAATCAGCAAAACTTGGAGTAGGGACCAGCTCTAGGTCTCCTCTCCCAACCACCATAAAAATGATGCACTGAGACTTCCAAAGCCTTGTGTTCTGTGGATCTCTGCTTCTAATTCCCCAGAAATAAGAAAGGGTTCTGAAAATGATGAATTGATGGTTTTATTAGATGCTGAATCCAGTGGTCAAACAATTGCCCAGGTTTCCCAGAGAAGCTGTGGCTGCCCCATCCCTGGCAGTGTCTCAGCCCAGGTTGGATGGGGCTGGGAGCACCCTGGGCTGGGGGAGGTGTCCCTGCCCATGGGGTTGGGACTGCAGGAGCTTTAAGGTCCCTTCCTACCCAAACCATTCCATGATTCTATGCTATTTCTCCTGTCTTGTGTTTCCCTGTCTAAAATAAAAGGCCTGTTTACTCAGAATAATTTTGGATAGGCCAGCAGCACAGTACTCCTACACACTCATCAGCAAGGCAGAAGGTTGTGAGAAGACATGTCTGCTTTTACAGGCAAGTTCTACAGTCTCAGTAATGCACTTGGGCTTTTATTGGATGCCAAATGAAGCAAGCAAAGCCACCAAGCCCAGAGATGACTGCCATCCAGGCTGGAATGCTCAGCCACCATAAGGCAGGCTGGGCTCATTGCCTGCAGTGAAAGCACACTGGTTCTCAGCAGGAGGGAGGTACTGGTTCAGTACAGATGTGACCCTTGGGACCCAAACAATCCTCAGTTCTTCTCTTACTCCAAAGCCAGTGGAGTCTCTGAGACTTCTCCCTGAGAGCAGTGGCTCTGCCCAGCCCAGCACTCAGCTCTGGAGGGGAGCAGAGAGGCAGCACCAGGTACCTCTTTGGACCTCTCTGTGCTTTTGGTGATCTTCTACCCACCCCTCTCAGACCCTCTGGATTTACCATGCTGCATATCATGAGAACTCCAATTGCTTGTGCAAAAGAATGTTGCAGGCACTCAATAAAACCTCTCCCACTGAGGAGCATCTGAGCAAGCATCAGAGCCAGATTACAGTCTGTCATCCCCAGGAGGCTTTAACATGTTTGTATGTGGGATGGAGAGATCATTTGTATTTTATTTGCTTATAAAGCAACATTAAATGTCTGCTTAAATAGGAAATTTGGGTAAAGCAGACTTTGAGTATTGATGAGTACTGTTATTTATAGAGCATTCCCCACTGGTTTGTGGGAAACCAAGGATAAGGAGAAGCCATGCAACAATTTTTTGTTTTCCTTTTCCTGGGCATTAACCACTCCTTTGATAGCTGAAGTTCTCCACTTGGCTAAGTCAAACAAATATGTTCCCCTTGTCTGAGCAGTGACTTTCCTGTGACTCAGTAATGCCAGGAAAGCAGGACTGCCCAGTACAGCAGACACACAGAGGGTGCATGAGGATGTATTTGAGACATTGCTGCCTATCTCCAGGGCTCAGACCCTGATAGGTTCCCTCTGACCCAAAGTCCCCTTCTGCAGCTGAGCCCACTTTTGTAGCTCCTTTCTCAGCACTGAGCCTGGGGAGTTCCTCCAGAGCTCCCTGCAGCTCTCCTTGGAAGGTGCAAACTGCATCAAAAAAAAATAAAAAATAAAAAAAAAAAATAGAAAAAACACAGTCAGAGGCAGAACTCCCTTTGGTAATTTGCTATGCCCAGATCTGGTTGAGCAGCCAGATGCTGAAGGAGCAGGTTTCCAGGGTCAAGCTGAGAGGTCAGCTCTACCTGCTGTGTTCACCTTCTCTCTGCTCCTGGCCCAGAAGCTGGAGAGGGGAAGATGACACAATGAGCAGGGTAAAAGATCTGCCACAACACAGGTGAGACTCTTGGCCTCTGTCTGGGAAAGAATCACTGAGGAAAAGCAGCATGCTGAGCAAGCCCAGGGATGCTACTGAGGTATCCAAAGGTAAGATGTCAAATAAGTTCAATACTGAGGAACTATAGATTGGAAAGAGTTCAACTGCACAGACAGAGGGCATCAAACCTGAGCAGCAAAGCAAAGAGTGCCTCTGATTCCTCAATCCTGCAGTGTCTGGAGCATCCGGATGCTCTGCTCAGTGGCCTCAGTGGCAACTCTGTAGAAACAGTATCTAAACCCCACAAAAAAAATCACAACAGATATCCCAACTGGGTGTCTAGATCCAAATTATCAGTCCACCAAAGAACAAGGACTACTTAAATGCAGGGGTTTGCACCCAAAATGAAGAGTGAGGCAAGACTTATGACTACCTGGGGCTTTTAGTCTGGACAGGAGAAGACTGAGAGGGGATGGAATTAATATGTATTAATATATGGGGGCTGGGCATCAAGAAGGAAGGGAAAACCTCTTCTCACTCGTGCCCTGTGATAGGATGAGGGGCAATGGATTCAAGATGGAACACAGAATTTCTTTCCTGTAAGGGTTAGGGAGCCCTGGCCCAGGCTGACATTTTTCTCCTATTCTTCTAATATTGACATAAAATTGAACAGAAGAAACCCTGAGTGATTGCTTTTGCATCACACAAAGGAAGACATTTCCTGGCTGGGAGGGCAGCACAGCACAGGAACATGTTCCCAGGTTCCATCCTTGGGGGTTTTTCAAGACCTGATCCAAAGAAAATCATGGCTGAGCTGACTTACTGCTGGTGGCAGCACTGCCTGGAGTAGAAGGGTGGAGCAGGTGACATCCAGTGGTCCCTTCCATCCAACATTTATGTGATTCTGTGACTTTTATTAAAAAAAAAAAAAAATTAAAAAAATAATAATAAAAAAATCTACTTGCTCTGCAGCAAACATACAATACAATGCAGTTTGATTTTTGCTTTTTTCAGATATACACACTCATTTTCAGCAAACTCTCAATTATAACAGCCAATTTCACAGCCAGTAAACAGTTCATGCATTGATTCTCATCTCCTAAATGCAAGCAGCTCCACAAACAGTATGCTGGTGATGTACTGAGGGCTAGAAGAAATTACTCACATTTAAAGGGAGAAAAAGCACAAAGCTGCAAATTGACAGCCTCTCTTCTGTACTGGAGCTATAATTTCAAATGTCAAAAACCTTTGACATGCCTTGCAGATTACATCTTTAGGAGAGCCATGCTTCTGTTTAAAAGCTGCAATGGAAGGACTTTTACCCATTTGGAATTGTAATTTCAGCAAACTCTTTAGGCTGCAATATGAAGCTCGTTCTCAGAGTTATTCATGCTGCCAAAGAGCTCTGGCTGAGCAGAAGCTGATCTCTTTTGGAATTCTGCACCTACCCCCAAAACTTCAATAGAGAGGAGGAAGATTTAAAAGTCTAATTAATTAAAAGCCTGCATCAGGACCCTGACTTGGAAAAGAATGCTTGCAACCCCAAGCACAGGCTTGAGCACCACTCACTGCAAAACCAAGCTCTGAACAACTTCAGCCCCTGGGATTAAAGTCCTGCTGGTTCTCCAAGAGCAATGCAAAGGACCAGGAAGAAATGAGTCCTCCTCGATGGGTTCTCATCTCTGCAGAGGGATTCTGTGTTCCAAACCTTCCAGCCCCTCTTCCACCTGCAGGCAGCCACAAACAGCTGGATTGAGACAGAAATCCCACTGGTTTTTACCATTCCTCTCCATTGCAGGAAGACCTTTTGGGAAAACAGCCTGTGCTGTTCAGGGGCCACAGTTTAAGGGCAAGTTTAAGGGAAATTTCAGGGCTTCTCAGGGGCCATAGTTTAAAACAGCCTCAAGGTTCAACACATTTTCAGCTTAAGGGCCCTGCAGGTATCAGAGGAAATGGCACCCACCTATTGATGCCCAAAGCCAGGATCACTTGTGCTGAAAATCCAAATGAATTGTCATTCCTTCTGGTGAGACCCCAGTGTGAACCCTGCATTCTGCTCTGCAATCCTCAGAACAGGAAGCACAGGACCTGTTGGAGCAGCTCCAGAGGAGGGCCACAAAAATGATCAGAGGGATAGAGCACCCATCTTCTGAGAGGAAAGGCTGAGAGAATTGGGGTGGTTCAGCCTGGGGAAGAGAAAGATCTCTCCTTTTTTTTTTTTTTTTTTTTTTGTTTGGTTTGGTTTTTGTTTACAATGAGGATGGTGAAATGCTGGAAGAGTTTGCACCATCCCCAGAAACATTCAAGGTCAGGTTGAGCAGGGCTCTGAGCAACCTGATCCAGCTGGAGATGTCCCTGCTAGATGACCTTTAGATGACCTTTAAAGGTCTGTTAGATCTAGATGACCTTTAAAGGTCTGTTCCAACCCAAACTGTGCTATAATTCTGTAATTTTACATGGTTATTGAAAGCCTCATCATGCACGTTCTGGTCCTTCAGTACAGAGCCCTGAATGTTCCACCTCTGATCATTAGGTCTGATTGTTTCAGGGTTGGATTGTTTCAGGGTTTGGTCATCAGAAAACCAGGTCAGGAGTTACTCTGCTATCCTCTCACCACTGCAGTGAACTCACTGGTTCCTTCTCACATGTAATATGGTTTTACTCCCTCATTTTCTTCTCCTCCCTTGCAGAGCACAGAGATCTTCACAGTGGAAAGGTGCTGAGATTCTCTGTAGTGAACTCTGGATTTCCTTCTGTTGGTTTGTTTAAGAGAGAACTTATATTCACTTCAGAAGCTATCTCTGGAAGAGCATGTTTAAGATAAGACTTAATTAAGTCTGTCTTTAATGCTGAATAATTAAACCTCCCATATCTCCAGAGGGCTGGCATGGAAGAATCTGTGTTTAGCATAATTTTTGTAATTTCTGACATTTAAGCATATTGATATTTTTTCTTTAAAGTAGCCACAGACATATTTCATCTACTCTGGTCTGCTTGTGGCACACAGTATGGAAATGCCATTTCTCTCAGAGATCCTATTAAAGTCTGTTAGGAATTAGATATTGCTTCGAGATTTCCTGCCTCCTGCTCTGACAGTTTTTCCTCCACAATTCTCCAGAACTATCCTACACTGCTCTCAACTCTTCATCTGCTTCATCTGCCTTCCCCAAAGCCTCAGCTCTCTCACATGGGAAAGCCAGGGGCAGAGATCTCCAAGTGTATGGAGGACCAAAGCTCCAGCTGCCAAAGCCTTCCAGGGGTTGCAGTGGGACCTGGAGCAGCTCTGTGAGGGATTCTTAATAGGGAAAAAAAAAAAAAAAAAGGATGATTTTCCAAAGATGAAATCCATGCTGAAACTATCTGCATGCAGTGACTATTCCCTAGGAATATTCCCAAGGAATTGGTAACAGACACTTTTCTGTCACTTGTCACCTCCTGGTCCTCACTCTGTGCCCATCAGCCCATAGTGGGGGCAGGGGGCTGGTGGTCCTCACCACCCCCCGAAGTTATGGGATGGCTCCTGTGCCATTGGAGGGACTCAGATCAGTCACCTGCTCTGGGAGGTGGGAGCACTTTGGTGGAATATTAACGGTTCATGAGAAATGAATGTGCAAGCAAGAATGGGAGCAGAAGAGTGATTACTCTTATTTCAGGTGCTAAGCAAGAGGTGGAGTTGTGTGTGTGTCCCATCTGCTAAACACTGCTTGCTTCTTGGTTCAAAGCTCACAGAAGGACTGACAAAAATGAAGGTGAGTTTCCAGACAGAGATGGGATGGGAGTTTTGCAACCCTCCTGAGCACACTGGGACAGTTTCCGTGAAGATCAGTGCAAGATTAGAAATGCACAGAGGGCTTGCTGCTCTCCATAAAACCAAGAGGAAATGGGAAGCTTGTTCAGAGCAGCAACCATTCCCAGCTGGACTCCAGGACCTGTTTCCCCAGACGTCTCTCAGCTCCATGATTCCACAGTAGAGGAAACCACTTGAGAAGGTAATTTGCTTTGCTTGAATGCAATGAGGTGCAGCCTCATGGGCCTGCAGGTGGAGGGATGTGTGGGGGAGAAGAAAAGGCTGTGGCTGTTGCTGAAGTCTGGGGGAGACTTCTGTCACCCCAAGGGAAGGTCAGGGAGCTTTCCCATATTTTGTTCCACAGAAAAGGCCATTTAAAACAGGTCATCTCCTGCCACGGGGGACGTGGGGGTACCTCCTGAGAGAGTGAAGGAGTTTTATCATCAAAATGTATAGCAGGGAAAATGCCTATGCTGATTTATTCCATTAGATCTTTTTTTTCTCTTGCCTCTAACCCCTCTTTTGTCTCATGCCACACTGCACACCAGCCTGTAGAGGTCTGTCCCTTCTTTGTGTTTCACCCCCCAGAGCCCCTGCTTGCACTGAGGAGGTGCAGATCTTCAGCAGAAGCCAGGGCCATTTTTCTACAGTGAACTCAGGACTGGTAACAACCAAAAGGTTGTGCTATTTGATTCAAATTGTAAATAATGCAGTAATAGGCTGACTTTGTTTTTTTTTAAAAGAAAAATATTTTAAAGCTCCTGCTCCTCTGTGGGGTTGGAGTGTGCTCGGTGACAGCACAAGTAGGGGCAGCAAGGCTCCAGGAGCAGACTCCTGCTTCCCTTTCCTTTTATCTGCCAGAGATATTCACATCCATGGCAAGAGGGTGGTAAATATTGCTCCTACACCAGCCTCCAGCCATGGTTCCATCCAATGGAGAAAGGAGAAGTGGAAGGCACTGGGGAGTGAGACCCTCCAGAGCCCAGGATGTCTGCACCAAAACACTTTTAGCAGCTCTGGGGCTGAGCCTCATTCTCCTTTCCCATTTATTTCCATACTTGAGACAAACTGGTTGCAAGCCTTGGTGTCAGCCTGTCAAAACCTCCCTGGCTGAGCATTACAGAGCTTTGTTTGTGTTAGTCTGGTGGATGAGCAACACCAGAGCCACCCCTGAACCAAACAGGAAAGGTGAAAGTAGAGGGGTTGGGTTGGTCGAGTCCAGAGCGTGGGTGTGTGCATGGAATTCCTGCTGCATTCCTCCTGGGAACAGGCACTGTGCACTCCAGCAGTTTCCAGTAAAAGGCTCTGAGGGCTTCAGAGCTGCTGCCATACAAAAGTCTATTGTTCAGCTCCAGCACCCCCTTCCCTGCCCTCTCCTTACAAAAGCAGGGATCACACCAGTGGCATGTTTATCTTAGCAGGGTGTTAAGTCCTACCAACTGAGTCAGAGCTGCTGCTTGGGGATTAGAAATGGATTTACCCCTGGCTATCCTGCAGGATCCAAAAGGCAGGGCAAAGCACGTGGACGGCAGCAGAGCTCAGGCAGCAGTTTTAAGAAGGTGAATTGTGAATCTCTGAGCTGGACCAGAGAACTTGGTCAGGAAAGAAGGAAGTGACTTCCTTGGGACACTCCTGTTGCTGCAGCCCAGGGCAAGGGACAGTGTGACAGCCCCAGAAGGCTTGGGAACACTTGGGTCGGTGGTAGCTTAGTGGCAGAAGGGACCAGACTGCCCCACAGCAGTCTCTGGAAAGACAATTTAGGACTTGTATGTCCCCCAGGATGGACTGAATAGCAGCAGCATGAGGTCAGGGAGTTCTCTGCACCTTACCAACAAGGCCCATGCATTCTCCTGGCTTTGCCCCAGCACAGAGCTCCAGCACGAGGCAGGATTCCCAGGACAACAGGCTTGATCCTGACCTTCCTCTCTCATACATCTGTAATAACTTCACCATTGAAAAAAGGGAGGAATCATCTTCGTTTTTCCAAGCTGGAATATGCAGACTCTGTCTTCACTCTCCCTGTCCTTGTGTCTGGGGGCAGCCATAGCCAAGCACATGTCCTCACCCCCTCCGGCTCAGTGGCATTCCTTGGAGATCAGTGGCACTTAGGACCCACTCTGAGAACACCTCTTGCATCTCTTGCCCACATTATGTGGCTGGCCAACCCATAATACTCATCCTTTCTGCATCAAGGGATGCTGCTTACCACCATGGACCTAATCAATTAAAAGCCTCCTGAGACAGAAAATCCTACTGTGACTATTCTGGGTGTTTGATTTCTTCTTCTATTGTTGTTAAAGAAACTGCATAGAGAACACATTCAACCAGCAAAGGGTAAATAGGAAACTGGAAATTAAGAAGCATGAACCTCTCCAAAGATTAGCCTCTGGTGTTACAATCTTTTAAGCAAAGGCTGCCCTCATTTAAACATAAAACACTGGAGAAAGTAAACACTGGAGAAAACAAACACTGGCAAGTAAAGCTGATGGGCTGTGGGATGGAGTCAGGAATTTAAGCAGCCTCTTCCAGCTCCCATCTCTGGAGGCTGCAGCCTCCTCTGCCAAAGCTGAGCCCAGAAGTCAGTCCTGGGGCTCTCCCCATCTTAACCTGGCAGGAGGAATGAGCAGTGTCAGAGGTGACACTCAGCAGGGCCTGCAGAGCCACTGCTGCCTGGTACAGAAGGAAGAGCTCCCCAGCCTTATCAGATCTCCTTGGGAAAGGCTCTGCATTCCTCAGGACCTCGGATAACCCAAAGCTCTGGGGAAGGGCTGAAATGTCTTTGATCAGTCAAAAGGAGAGAGGAAAAAAAAAAATCAGAAATCCATCCCCCCCCCACACACATAGACACACTATCCTCTGTTTTCTCTCCAACATCTGCTGCTGAGAGGAGGTGTCTGAGCTGGGACTGAAGGATTCCTTCAGAGCAGATAACCTGACCAATGCTGCCTTTTAAAAAGAGTGCCCAGTTCATGCTCTTGGGTTGGTTTGGTTTTCTTTTGTCAGTCTGTGCTGTTCCTACTACCAGTGTCAAGCAAGAGCACTGAAATAAAAGCTTCTGTAACTGAGTGAGCTTTGCACTGCCCTTGGGTCTTGCCTCTGCCCGAGCAGGTGACCAGGATGCTTTTGGTTAGGGGAACCATTATTTTCTTCTTCACCTTCCCAGAGGTTTTAAATCTCTTTCAAAACCCTGGGAATTTTCTGCCTGCTTCTAAGGAGTCTGAAGCTAAAACCAGCATGTTAGCACCAGGTGTGAATTTCTTCACCTGCAAATTGGAAGTGTCCCTAAACCTAAAATGTTTTGGTTTCCAACTGAACAGTGCCACCAGGTTGGTTTGTAAGCCACACAGAGGATTAAAAACACTGCAAAACAAACTCAATATGATCTAAGTGAACGTGTTTGCATGCTGAGTATAGTAGTCTGTAAAATAAAAGCCAGTATTTCTGTATAGTCTGTAAAACAAAAAGCCTGGACTTATTTATTGCAGTGCCGTTAACAATAGGAAATTACAGTATCTTGTTTTCTGCACTGTTTCATTCAAGAAGATTAGAAGACACGCACACAAAAGAAAAAGAAATTAAAATGAAAACGCACATACTGGAATTTTCTCCAAAGTAGAAACTAGATGTGACCTCCTTAATCTAAGAAATAAATTAAAGCTCCCTCCCCTCACCCTCCAGTGTCCCTGTGGGAAGCAACATTGTGCCATCTAGTGGGATTTAGACCAAGTCTCAGCTGCCCATCCCCAGGAGATCCCACGGCCACCCTACAGACCCCTCGACTTCACCAACCTGAATTTCTAACATGGAATGTTTGGGATTCCACTTTTACTCCCAAGTTCAAATCCCTCCTCTGGTGCAGCTGCAGAAAGGTTCTGCAACCCCTCTGTCTGCCCAGCAAAGGCCTCTGTGTGCTCAGAGAGGGAACATCCAGAAGCTGAGCCAAGCTGTGTAGGATGCACAGTGTGCCCCCAACAAACAAGTTGTGCCCTTCCCAAGGGCAGGCTCTGGAAACAGGAGGAAGAGGGGAGAACCCAGCAGGGCTGGCTGGCTAGGAGGAAACTTTTCACTCCTGGAGCTGGGCAGCACTGACAAGGTGAGAGACATCCCACAATGGGTTTGGTTTGTTGGGTTTTTTTTTCCCCAGGGTCTGGAGGAAAGGAGAGGAAGTTGTTTTTTTATCTATCTGTTAAACCCATGTTCCTCCCTGGCTGCTGAGCTGACAGGAGAGATGGGGGGAAGGTATTTTCAGGAGTATGACTTGGGAAATTTGGAAGATGGAAGCCACAGGCTTCACCACTGATGCTGGTCCTGCAGTTTGCCAAGCAGCTGCCAGGCTTGGTTTGCTACAGAGCTGCTGTCTGCAGGCAACACCAAACCCCCCATCTCCTTCCCTAGCACTGCTCTGTCCCAGGTAAGCAACAGTCCTAACACCCATCTCAGTACAACCTTCAAACCCGAGTCCTTTCTGGATTAGTCTCTCTTGATGCCAGACAGGTATTTCACTGCTTGTAATTTTATTTTTTTCTTTTGTGGTAGGAGAGAGCCATAGAATAATATTAAAACCAGGCCAAGTGTTGCAAGTGACTTCCATACCTAGTTAATAAAAGCTGGAAGGTGTCCTTTGGGAGCACTCATCAGTGCCTTGGTCACAACCAGGTAAATGATTAAAAGCTCCACGAGGAGTCTTCACTATTGGAAAAAGTAAAGTTCAACCCTCAAATAATTAACCACTCTTTCCTCTGTGACTGCAGTGAGAAGCAACCTGTTCCAACAAAACATAAGCTATTCTTCTCCAGCTCAAAGCATCCTGTGGAATAATTGGATCAGCTCTGTACTGGCAGAGCCTTGTATGAATCAACATGGAAAGGAATTTAAAAAATGTTTTGATTATTTCTTTTGGATTTTTACTTCTCTTCACTGCATATGGAGGACTCCAGAGTCTACAGGTAAGTGGGGCAGTGAGCCAGAAGCCTTTTTGCCTTTTTGCAGAACAATCACTCCAGTTGTCTAATAGACTGAGAGCTATTCTGAGCACAGCTTTTATAAACCTAGTGAGATCAGTAATTATTCCCCCCTTTTGAAAGTCTGGGTGAATCAATTACTTCCAACTCCTGAGGGCTCCAGTGAGCATATTAGGATATTTGGACCTTGGGCTCTGCAGGATTTCAAAATTCTTGAACCTGTAGTTTAAAGCAGAGAATCTTCCACAGTTGCTAAGTCAGCCCTTCAGTGCAGAGCTGAGGATATTCCTGCCTGAAACAGAAAAGGAAGGCCTAGAAAAGAGGTTATCCTTCACTCAGCTTCCTTTTAGAGACAAACTCAAAAAAATTACACAAATTAATCTAAAGTCTGACTTATTAAAGCTTTGAGTTTGAGCAGTTGTCCTTGTTCTGTGTCATGTGTTCATAAATGGGCTGTCATAGGAAGGAAAGCCATAAATCCAAGAACAGGCTGCTTGGGGGAAAGGCAACAGTAATAACAATCCCCATCTTCCAAGCCTCTCTCTTTCTGCCTCAAGCCACTCTCTGCACAGCACAGTGAATTATACCTGGGCTCAGATGTGTCTGAACAATTGGTTTTTGCCCATGCAGAGCAGTCTCCACTCAGAAGAAGGCCTGGGTGTTGCTTCCTTAAGTGTTCTCTATGCTGCCCTCATCTTCTCCTCCATGTTCCTCCCTCCAATCCTCATCAAGAAGCTGGGCTGCAAGTGGACCATTGCAGGCTCCATGTGCTGCTACATCACCTTCTCCTTAGGGAACTTCAGTGCTAGCTGGTACAGTTTAAATCCTTTCACTCTCTCTATTGTGTTGGAACAAAATTACTAAGGGGAAAGCTCTTTCATCTTGTTTTCTTCACAATTCCTGCTCTACCTCTGCACTGCGGATTTGAAAATTGGGTGCCAAAGGTGTTAACTGCAAGAAACAGGAATAAATAAATCCAGCAGCAGTTGAAGCAGAGAGGTGAGAATGTGAGATGCTAGAATGAATGCATCCACCTGCCCTCCTGAAGCTGCTTTTCTAACTCACATGCACAGCAGAGATTTCCCTTCAGAAAAAAAAAAATAAAATTAGAAGTTTCATTTAAAATCCAGACGACTTTTAGGACTGCTTTTGAAAAGACTGGTAAGGGCAGGCTGTCTGCCAGCCAGTGGCTCTAAGAGCAGAGGAACACAGAAGATCACCAGCTCCTGCACTGCCCTTTTGGAAGTGGATGAACAATTTACCTCTGCTCTCCAGTGACAGGGGATGCAACTCTGGAGGAAAGTCACTGCCATCTATCTTCTGAAGGGCATGTGCAACTTAATTCCCAGATACAAGAGGACAGGGCACATGAGTAACTCAGACCCAGCCCCTTCTTGGTTCCATGTAGTACATTTATTGAATCACACAGAGGATAAATCTGTTTTCTTTCATGTCTGTTTTTGCCTCTGGCTCTTTAGGCAAATGATTATTGTGCTAGTGGATGATAAGTGTGCTAAATCAAGTGTTCTTTGGCAGGTACACCCTAATCCCTACATCTGTGATCCTGGGTTTAGGAGGAGCACCACTCTGGTCTGCCAAATGCACTTACCTCACCATTGCTGGCAATGCATATGCTGAGAAAGCAAAAAGGAATGGGAAAGACATTATCAACCAATACTTCGGGGTCTTCTTTCTGATATTTCAGTCCTCTGGCATCTGGGGAAATCTGATCTCATCCTTGATATTTAGCCAAGCTTCCAACAAAGGTAAAATATATTTGAAAATCTTGGTGGTGCTTCTCTCTATAAAGATCAGCTAGTTAGAGACAGTTAGAAGGGAGATTTCTGTAGCTGAGTGAGTGACCCTCAATTGCCTTCACAGTCAGTGGAAACAGGCACTTGAGATGTGGCAGCCCATCTGAAGGCAGCTCTCTGAAATAGCTGGGCTAAATTGCTCTCTGGAAGTGTCTGCTTTCTATCAACTCTTTCTCAGCTCTCAAAAAAGTTGAGACAAATAGCTCCAAACTAGTTGTCTACAGAATTCCTTTTGGATTCCCCCCAGGGTGCTGTAAAGCCTGCAGAGGCTGCTGGCAGTGGCTCTGTCACATCTGACTTCTCTTTCAAGAGGATTAAACCGAGAGACAAAACACTGCAGCAGCCTTTTTGCAAAACTCAGAGTATTGGATTAATTTGCTGCTAAACATCCAAGGTTAGTCATGCTGATGCTGGTGCCTGCTGGAAATGAGTGCTTTGCAGAATTGTCAAGAAGAACCAGGAGCAGCTGTTGGCAGGAATCTGCATGCTGGGGCTGCTCTGCTGTATTTCAGGCTCAGACAGAAGATGCCAATGTAGCTTGAAGAAATCACTCAAGAGTGCTGCCCTCATTTCCCACACTTGTAATTGGTGTAAGCTTTAAAAGGGCAGTAGTGAAGATAAATGAACCTTTGGACACCACTCAGAGATGCAAAGTGCTGTGGTGCTCTGTCATTGCAGTCTCCTGAGCCTTCCCAATCTGTCAGAGCCAGAACAGGATGGGTTTGGGTTTGGAAGGAGCTCATTCATATGCCACAGTCAACAGCAAGAAGCTCCTCCTCCTCCTCCTGGGCTCTTACCCAGCATGTCCTCTGGAGGCTACTCAAATAGATATCCAGATAAACTGAAAAGTCAGGGAGCTGGCATGAGGTTTCAATCTTTGAATCCTTGGGTTTATGGCATGGTGGTTGTTGTAAGGTGTGTTCCTTATGGAGAATCATGCTTCCTATAAACTCAAGCAGCTACAGGTTGTGAAAGCAGAATTGTAAAGGAAGGTATCAAGTGCAGCTGAGCCACACAATGTCTCAGGAGGGAATGGCCATTCTGGTTTCATCTGTAGCTCTGCACAAGCTGCAGCCATTTGACTCTTTTCTGCCTCACAGCAAACATCACGTTCAGTGATGTTAATAAGAGGATTGAAATACTCCTTTTCTATATTGTAAATCCTTTCCTAGTTTTACATCTGAGGATGTTCCTCTGAACTCTAATGGAACTCTAACTTTTACCTATTTTTTTATCAGTTACATTGCATTTCAGGAAATGCTGGGCTCCTGGGAGGTGTTCTAGGAACAGCTCTCAGAGCCTCACACCAGAGACAGAAGCTATCATATTATAAACTTCCCAGCTGTGCAAGACTCAGCTTTATTCTGAAGAGATCTTCTTGCAGGGGTGTGAGGCTCTCACTTCTTTTGCTCTCCTCTGACACTGCAGCAAAGGTGCCCACCCATACTGTGCATATACTTAAAACTTGTCATTTCATTGAGCAGTCAGAAAGATACCAAAATGCATAACATTCAGGCACATTACATCCACTTATTGCCTGCATCACTGCATCCAGCCTCAGGAAGACAAACTGCACCATGAGGTAATACCACAACAGAAGACAGCAAGCAATGCAACTTACAAAACTCATCCTTTCTCACTCATCAATATTGCAGGGTTTGGAGGTATTTTCCAGAGGAGCCCAGCACACCCTGCCTTGCAGTTTCCCTACCACCAATTGCATGTGCATCTTCAGGTGATGCATGACCAGAGAGAAAACTCATTTGCCCCACTTCCACACTCCCTAGTGTGGCCTTTTGCATGTGCTGATGTTGCTGAGGGTCTGGGTGTTCAAACCTGTGCAGTGGTTTTGCTCCATGTTACTGAGTTTTATCTGCTGTTGAACCTGAAGTTGTTTATGATACAAGGTAAGCAGCCAATTCCCATCTCAGCAGCTTTGACTGGAATCACTGGGGATAAACACACCAGAAGTAGTTACACAATAACCCCAATTGCAAAATTACAGCTCAAGTCCTGTTTAAGCAATCAGTCAAGGTGCACTGTGTGGCCCTTTGGTGTGCTTGGGTCAGGGACACATTCTGCACTGCAAGTGCTGAAATAATTTTGGTTTTGATCATCCTTCCCAACTGCACAGTTTGTTCAGGCTCAGCCTCTGGCTCAGTATTTTTTCTTTACAAAAAAGGGTAGTGGAGAAAGAGGGCACAGAGTGTGTACTTTAACACGTGCCCAGCACCACACTGATGGGACTGAACAAAGCAAAGGTCTCACTAAACCCTGACACAAGTTTCAAGTTCAGGTTCAGGTAATAAAGCCAGGAAAAGCTGATGTCCTGGGAGGCTGCTTTAGTGGGTCAATTGTAATTTGGATTTATAAACCCAAAAGATGTCTTGAGGTGGTTTCCATTCCTACAGCATATGCAGAAATTACCTGGAGAGGGATAATGTGCTCCGGGTGTCAGAAGTCAGGTCCATCAGTTCAGTGGTGGTGTAAACTGAGGAACCTGTCTCCTGGGTATTATGGTTAAGAGGCACCAATACACACTGGAACTTTAAACACTGCAAATTGAGCTTGGAATCAGATTTCAGCCTCTGGCTTTAGTCCATGTCTCCATGTAACCATCAATTCAGTTTTCTGTCTCTTGCAACTGGTTCTGTTAAGCCAAATCTTTGCGTGCTGAACTGGGATTCTGAAGTTAAACATCTCTGATCAGGAAGGAGTTGAAACCAGGACCAATCACTAGGAACTGGATTCTCATCTTGTATCCTTACATACAGTGTGCATTAATCTGATCTCTTCCCTGTCCTGCCTTTCTTTTGGTTCTTACTGAATTAGTGGAACTGTCGGAAGAAAACCTGGAATGCTGCGGAGCATACGACTGCACAACTGGTACCAGTAATGCTACTGGGTCAGCAGAACCCTCCAGCTCTTTAATCTACACTCTGCTAGGGATCTACACAGGTAAGTAAGCCCCACCTCCTGTAATCAATATCCCTGATGGGGAACCTACTGCTTGGGACACCTTCCATGCATTTCCAGATGAAGTTTCCAACTTCCTTCTTCCAGCCAATTTGCTAAATGGAAATTAAGAGATGTGAGAGGTGTCAACAGCTCCTTCCTGAAGAGCTGCTTTGTGCCAGTGCTGTATCATTTGGGTCTGAGGAGGCAAGACACTCTTTACACCTGGAATAAAGCTGAAGTGGTGACCCCACTGTTTCACCCAAAGTTGGTGCTGCTCTACAGCCCAGACTCAGAAGGAAACTCACTTTGCAATGAGAGGATTTCAGCAGTTCATCCAGTTATGTCTGAGAGAGTTTTAAACTCACGCTCTTCAGGATCAGCAGTAGTCAGCTGGTTTCTGGTGGCACTGGCCAGATTTATGCATGCAAGGGTCCCAGATGCTGAGAGCAGCTCAGTTAGTGATACCTGAACTCATCTGGGGATGCCAGTCAGAGCTGGCTGCTGTCCTACCATGCCTAAAGCAGCTTTAGCATGTGAACATCTCTGTAACTGGAGGTGGGCCTGTACCGTGGCTGTCAGGACTTGTGATCATTTGGGGTGAGGCTCTTGGATCCCTGCTGAGATTTTACAACTTCAGTCAATTCGCAGCCCTGATGCTTGAATCATAAAATCTTAGCATGAAAGGAGAAGATACAAAGCAGCACCAGGAGACTTGGCATGTCTCCTGTTCAGTGACTACAGATGCTGCAAACCCTCTTTGCATAAGGCTAGAAAGGAATCAGAGGGGGGAAGGCTGATGCCCTTGAAAATTAGAAAGACAAAAATAGATATGCAAAGATTCATCCACTGAGGAAAGTTCAAAATGTATCCAGCTCAAAACAATTTCTTCCCTGGATAAAGAGGAAGTATCTGGCAAGGCAACATGTCACCTTGGCTCTGTTAAAATTGCCTTGCAGTCTCTGCACAGAGGTTTGTGCTGAGACAGACCCAGGGAATTGTCACACACTCAGAGTTGTGATCTGGTCAGAGTCAGACAAGTGCATGGCAGCAAATCCTCCCCCTTTCCCCAGCTCCACTCTGAATTGGTGAGAAAATGCAAAGCAGATCCCCCCTTTCCCTTCCAGAGTGTGCTGGAGCTGATGCCTTTCTGCTACAGGCAGGTTTGGCTCACAAGTTTAAATTTAAATTTGATTACTTACATATAGAACACTCCCTTAGGCTTTGCTCATGCAAAATGAATGCAACCCTTCTGTCTACTGACCCTGCATCTGTAGGGTTTCATTTTTCGTTTAAGCTCTCAATACAAGATAAGTCTTTGCCTACCTCGAGGGAAATCAAATAGCTAAATATTTCATTCACAGTCATTTTTTAAATGTCTCCTCTATTTGGTTCCTGAATACATATTTTGCCCATCTTGGGTGGAGACAATAATGGATAACTCATGTTGTTTAGTTTTCTCAAGGACTGTGGCTGTTACTCTTTCTGTTCATACCACCCACTGTAAAGCCCTGTAGTTACTTATCTCCTATATTTGCTCTGACATATCTGTTATAATATTTGTCCTGAAAATGTGGATGTGCTGCTCTCACCCACAGAAGCCCTGCAATCACAGCCCCAGGCACTAATGAACACCCTGGCAGAGCCAACAGTGACTTAAATCAGGGAGGGTTTACAGAGAAACAGGGCACTGGAGGATACAATTTCATTTTAGGAGACATGGACGAGAAATAATAAGGAATAATAATTTTGAAAAACTGGCAATTTACTGTAAATCTGCTTATGTGCACACTGAAAGGTCACAGCAAAGAGCATGGCCAGCAGCAGAGGTGCACAGGGCACAGTGTGGATGGGAAGAGGTGCCTGGTTTCCCCTGAACTCCACTTGTGCCATGGGTAGATTTCTAATGAGGCAAAGTAAGAGAGGAAAGATAATCATGCCTTGCCTCTAATGAAGCCATCAGCTGTGAATCTGGGGCTGCTTCATGTATACCAAAGTTACCTTCTTGATAACATGAAAAAAAAAAAGGGTACTGATTCACTCCACAAGCAACAAAGCTAGACTGAGACATTTGTTCATTCTCTGATTAACTACCCCCTGTATTCTTTCATCTGCTGCTTCTGCTAGGAAATTCTAGGTTCAAAGCTGTAACTTCCATCTTTTTCAAGTCACCCAGAGTTGCTCTTCTTTAAACCAGCACATATTCCATGCTCAAAGCATGGCTCCAAGCTAAACAAAAAGAAAAGCACAACACAGACAGAGATCCAAGGCAGTACTTCTGCTCCTGGCCCTTTATTTTCATTCCCATGTATTTGAAAGATCATGAAACTCCCCCAAGCCATGAAAACCTTGGCACTGGAAGTGAATATTCCTCTCTCCTGTTGATTTAAAGTATTTTGATAGCTCCCCAGAGAGCTGTTTCTCCCCAGCTCCCCATCCCCATGCCTTGCCCTGAAGGCTGAGCCCTCACTCTCTACAGCTGTCCCAACAGGCCAGGCAGAGCCCAGCTGTGGGGATCTGTGAGGTGCACATCTGGCTGCAGGAGATGTGACCACAGATCAGACCTCCTCTGTGACACAGAAATGGCCTTTACACTGCAGTGGAATCAGAGGCACCTGCCAAAAACATCCCACAGAGAGCTAAGTGTGGAGTCAGAACAAGAGCAGCAAGCCACTTCCCTGCCTTCCTCCAGCATTCCTCTTTTTTTTTTTTTTTTTCATGAACTTCTTGTTTTGTTTTTGCAGCTAGTGGTGTGCTAGCTGTGTTGCTGATTGTTATATTTCTGGACCAGATCAAATCAGACCCAGCAGAGGCTGAAAAAGAAATCCTAGAGACACCATCCTTTTGGTCTACGTTCCTAGCAACTTTCCAGCAGCTTAAAGACAAAAGACAGTGTCTGCTGATCCCTCTGACAATGTACAGTGGGTTTGAGCAGGGATTTCTTTCTGGTGATTACACAAAGGTGTGGATGACAATGAAAATGTATTTCTGCCTGAGTTTCTGTGCCTTTTTGTCTCACTATTGCATCTGACCTATGCTTACTTGTGAAATGAAGATGTTTTCGGTGGTGATTTGTGGTTTGCTAAATCACTGCTTCCTTCTGCTCCAATGAACTCTGAGTGACATCTGTAAAAAGGAGAGGCCAGCAGTAAATATATCCCTTGGAACAGCCTTAAAAAGAACATTGTGGAGAGCTTAACTCACCAGTGGAGGCCAGAGGTACAGGTTCAAACTCTTCAGCTTGTTGTAAATAACAAACTGGGAGGAGAGCCAGAAGTCTGCAAAGCTTTTACATCTTCCTTCTTTCTGGTTTCCTGAGAGTTTCTAGAAATGCAAGTCAGCACACTTGCCACATATTTTATTTTGAGAACCTTTACAGTCAGTCACTGGTGCAACAGCTCCAAGCTCTGATGGACTAAAATGCTCAAAACCACCTCTACTCCTCCAGTTCCTCTACAAACCTGGACCCACAGCACGTGTGTTCTCCAGGCAATCACTGAGAAAGCCTCCAAAGAAAGGGGGCAAATTTCCTGAGCTGCTTATTTAACACTTCAACTTTCAAAATGTGCATATAAGCACTTGCTGCTGTGTTGGAATGGATTGAAAGGGGCACTCACTCCATGGCCATCTCCACTGCCTGCACATGAGGTCCTCTCCATTTCCTGGGAGCTGCTCTGTACTGAAAGTAGTAGCAAGTGGCAGTTTTCATCTCTTGGGCTATAAAGGGAAGGGCACAAAATTCTTAATGCCACTTCCAAGGCTTTTATTTGCCCAGTTTTTCCTCCTGCTTGTTCCTGTTCTGTTTGCATGGCATCAGTCTGACTGGGAACTGGGGTAGGAGTACAGCAGCTGGAAGGCCAACTGTGTCAGTGTGCCAGGGACTTGTCAGCAAATTCTGTGCTCCTTTGATCTCATCCATGCTGGGTCTTTCCCAATTACTCAGGCTGAGACCCTTGAACCTTGGCTGTATATTTGCACTGAAGAAAACTTGTCAACCACTGCCTCTTCTCTTCCAGACATATGTGACCTGTGCCCTGGGGATCCATTACGTGGGTTATGTGATGATCTGCTTTTCAGCTGTCAACTCCCTCTGCTCCCTGCTCTTTGGAAAGATCTCTCAGTTCACGGGTAGAAAACTTCTCTTTGCTTTAGGTATGTAAAGGTCCCTTGAAGGGCTGATCCCTCCTGTAATGGATCAGCTCCAGTGCTCCCTCTTTTTGCCTGCACTACAAAGGGAGAGCTCCCTCTCAGCTATCAATTAAAACCAAAGTCAGTCTGGAGGCAAACTGGATTCATTCATTCATTCATTCCAACTTCATTCAAGAGGGGCAGCAGAGATAACCAAGTCCTGAGCTCAGTGCCTGACACCACTCTCCCTGCTTTTGGGGACACTGCCTACTCAGAAAGTGCCCCCCAGCTCTGGTGCTCGGCAGCTCTAAGGCCACCAGGGAAAGATGATCTTACAGCTGAAATGCTGAGGCCAAAACGATGCTGGAGAAGGGTTTCTCCACTGGGGAGAAACCTCCTCACCTTCATGGAGTGAAAGCAACTGTGAGCCTGGTGAGCTTGAATTTGGAATTTAAGCAGCCAGCCTAGGAACTTCAGAATTAATTATTTTTAAGGGTTGGCTTGATGTTCTTTTCACTACTTGCTCTATAGGGAGAAAATAAAAGCAAGAGTCATGTGCCAGTGTGTCAGTCTGGAATGACTTGAGGCCCTCTGCATGGGTCAGTCATTTCCAGGTGGGCATGAGAAGAGTTTTGGGTATTTAAGAGCCTCCTTCCCTCCAAAGAGCACTGTTCCAATAAATAACCAAGTAACAGAGGGAGAAAAATACCAAGAAATCTTTTTTTTGTCATTTCATTTTGACACCTTACTTCCACAACACTGCAACCTGTATTGTTAGAAACTTCCCTGCCTGAGCCACTGTGTACCTGGATGTTCCACAGGAAATCTTAAACCTGGGCAAGGAAGAAGAAATTTAGGATCCTTTATGCTACAGTCACTAGTTCAGAGATCCTTCTGTACATGTCTGTCCTAAGTATATGGCTCACTCTATGAAACTCAGTTTAGATTTTTAAAAATACCAGATAATAATAATAATTAAAAAAAAAAAACACCTCTGTAGTGTTAGTAATGCAAGACCTCTGAGCCTCTCAGTTCTGCTGAAGTCTGTGTACTCAGCATGTAAAGTAAAGGTGTTTGTGTGGGGGGAAGAATCAGTGACTCATGGACATTCTTCTTTTAAAAAGAAAGAAAGGATGTGGATACATTGGCACAGGAGTTGGACTCAATGATCCTGAGGGCTCCCTTCCAACTCAGCATGTTCTGTGATTCTGCAGCCCCTCTGGATGTTCTTCGCTGTCTCCTTGGCTCCTGGAAGGAAACTTACGTTTCAGGAGTAGGAAAGGGGAGCAGAAGGGTGCTTTCTCCCCCTTCCCACACGCCTGACACCATGACTGCCAATCTTTCAGCACCCCTTCTCCTCCTCAGAGGGCTGAGGATCAGCACCAAGGCTCTCTGAGCTCAGCTCCCTGCTCAGCATTATTACCTGGAGCCTGCCCAAAGCCTGCTTTGTCTTGTACTGCATGTGCTACCAGCTCAGTCAGCACAAACCTCAGGGAAGCAGAAAGATTTTAAAGACTGCCTTGTGCTCTGCTTGGGGGAAGAATTTGCAAGTGTTATCAAGCACTCTCTGTCCTGTTGGTAAAGGCATTTTTTAATTTCTGTTCTTTCTTTCTAAACCAACAGCCACTGTTACAAATGCTGCCTGCATAACAGCACTACTGCTGTGGAAACCTCATCCCAAGCAGCTCGCTGTGTTTTTTGCATTCCCTGCTCTTTGGGGCCTATCTGATGCTGTTTGGCAGACACAAACCAATGGTAAGTCCTGCTGACAGTTAAATTAATTATCCTGAGCTGTAAAAATGTTCAGATTTGTACTTAGAAAACAACATGAACATAAAAATTATAATGGCTTTAAGATAGCATGTAAAAGAAATATGTTAGCTCACCAGAAAGCAGGAGTAAGAACAAGCTGGGAATAAGGAAGAAAAATACTCATTAAACAGTTTTTTCCAAGATGAAAAGAGAAGAACACTGCAGAAGGTGGTAATGGATATTCAGACCAAATATGCTGGAGGAGTATAAGTATTTCAAAGAAAATTAGAAAGCTTAGCAAAATTATATCTTTAGTCTGTCTTTTTCAATAAAGGAGAGCACTCCTGGTAAAAATCAACTCAAAACTCACAAACAAAAGAAGAAACAATTTTTTAGGACTTAGGAAAAAATTGAAGGAGAGAACCATAAAGAGCAACATTATGCAGCCAAGTAAATCCATGAGTTCTGATTGACTCCATTTCAAAAACCATAATTCAATGTGGTAAAGCATAAGAAGGCAATAAGAAGGAGCAGGGCCATGAGAGACTTCCTCTTGAAGGGAGATGAAAAAACCTGCAACTTTAGCCTGGCAAAGTGATGAGTAAGGAAAGCAATCAGTAAGACCATGAACACTACAGAGAACCTGATTAGAAATTTGCTGCTTCTTTTAATAACAGAACTAGTGGCACCAAGTAAAGTTATCTTGCAGCAGATGTAATAGAAATAAAAAAATAATTCACACAATTGAATCTAAATATGGAATTCATTGCCCAAAATATAAATGGTTTTTTTAGCTAGAATTACATCACTTCAAGGGAAAATGTTCTTAGGGGCTATTAAAGCCTGGTGGTGCAGAGGCAATCTCCAAATCAGAAGTCTCTGCATCTTTGATTACCAGAGTCAGGAGGGTGTTGGGGAGGGATCCCTGTACACTTGCCTCATTTCTTACATCCTTAACCTAATAGACTCTACAGGACACAGACTGTTGGACTCCTCATTTGATGCATTACAGTTGCTTTTGCAATGTTTTATGTTCTCCTGCTCTGTGATCCTGTGCAATCCTTCTGTACTGACAGTTCAGAAAATGAGCTGATGCCAACCCCCTTCCAGGAGGGATTATTTTAATTTACCCAACTCAATCAAAACTAGAGGGAAGTTCTCTTCTAAAGACAAGACTCTGAAGTGCTGGAGAGGGCAAGAAAGAGCTATAGTCTGTGACCACTTTGAAGTTCAGTCTGCTGATCACTGGCAGTCACACTCTTTGGAAATCAGTGGCACAGCCTGTGTCAGTCAGACACTTGGGTGCCCTCCCATCTGCTCCCTTATTTTGCCTCTTATTTCATGAACACTGTTTTGCTCTCTAATTCCCATTTGGCAGATGCCACAGGAAGATGTCTGTGACAGAACTAGCTGGGCTCACCTCAGGTGATGTGTCTTAGCCTCCCTCCTCCTGATCATTTCAGTGGCTGAGATGATCTCACTAGATAGATAAATTATCCTCTTCCTCCTGGAGAGTCAAAAGGCAAACACCCCAGCCCTCTGCCTGGCACTAACACTGCTCTCCTTTCAGCAGGGGTAGAATCCTCCTCTAGACACAAGGAAGTCTGAGCAGACAGACTCCAGCAGCTCCAGCCCATACTTCTTAGAGAGAAAATCAAACCAAGAGACACCCTTCATCTTCTCTCATCCCAACCCACAGCCTTCAGCCTTTGGTAGAGTTTTACCTCAGTGCTCTCATTACAGTGTGTGACAGGACACCATCAGTGAGGGTTTCCTGTAAAGCTGTTAATTAATTGTGCAGCCTGGGCTGGGGGAGGTGTCCCTGCCCATGCAGGGGGTTTGGATTTTGATCATCTTGAAAGTCCCTTCCAACCCAAAACATTTTATGATTCATTTCCTGCTTCTTCAGCCACAGACTCTTCCTCAACACTCTTGAGAGCCATATCTTAATGTCCCACTGGGATAAAGGACCTGCCCTTCATCCTGCTTCTGTTTCTTACTCTCTGACTCCAAACTTCTTTTGGAATCACAGGAGGGCTGAGGTTGGAAGGGACCTCTTGGAAGTCACCCCATCCATCCCCCCTGCTCAAGCAGGGCCATTCAGAGCCCAAAACCAAGGACCATGTCCCAACAGCTTTTGAGACTCCACACCCTCCTGGGACAACCTGTGCCAGTGCTCATTCTTACAGGAAAGGGTGTTCCATGATGTTCAGAGGCAGCCTCCTGTGCTTCAGGCTGTGCCACTCACTCTTCTCCTCTCCCTGGACACCACTGGCTCCATTCTTTTCAGGCCCCATATACAATTTGAGTTGTCTTTTGAGAAAGGCATCTCAGGAAGGTCCCTGCACGCCTGCTGAAGAGGCACCTGGTGCCCTCATTAGGCAAAGGGCTAAGTACAGAGGAGCCAAGTGGCAGAGAACAAGGCTGGGAAGTGGCTGCAGTTCCCAAATCCCAGAGGGGACACAGAGGATGGACAAAGTTTTGTGCTTAACTTGATGTGAGATGTGCAGTGCTGTGACAAGGCTGACCTTCATCACAGCACTGAACAGACCATCTCCATTCCCAGATTCCTGCAGGATACTTGTGAAAATTTCACCTTTTTTTTTTTTTTTTTTTTAGCTGAGAAAAAAATGGTCCCTATGCTTACACCATTTATTTTTCTCCCTGTACTTACTTCAGCTGTTCCATTGCTCCCAGTTATAAAATTATAGTTTCCTTTGTCACATTTTCATACTGGAGCATCAAGTGATGCCATGAAACCTTGACAGAGAGGTGCAGTGACATTAATCCACAATGAGCAGGATCTCCAGTTTGATAGACCCATTTAGGACTAAATCTCTTCTCCCCTTCATCAGTCTTATACCAATAAGCATCACAGGAGAAATTCCCAGCTCCAAAGGTTATGAGGTGAGATAAAAGCTCTGAAGCAGCACAGGAGCCTGAGGTGTGTGGTCCTTCCTCTGGCCATGACTGCTGCTGGGGCCTCAGCAGTTTAACCACTGCAGAAACCCAGTGGCTTTGTGCTGCAAATTTAAGGCTTTTTGGTAATGGTAAATCCCCACTTTGATCTGCTGTGGATAGTTAATATTGGAGTTCCCCCTAGAGGACCTACAGGCATGAGGCACTTCATCTTCTGCAGGGTTCCTAACATGTTTGTGTGTGTGTGTGGACACTTATTCCACTGAAAGCTGCTTCATTTCATGCTCTGTGGTGCCCCCCTTTATCTCATCTGGGCAGAGATGCTATTATTACTTGGGCAATAACTGCACTTGGATCATGCCAATTGTGTAGCACAGAGTTACTGGGTAGACTACAGTAAAATAAAGTTCTGTTGGGGCTGAGGATAGGAATCAGTCTGGATTAGTATCTTTTTTTTATCCTTAGAAAGGATAAGACTCAGCCTGGAAAATTTACAAACCTGGACCCAAATGATTCCCAGAAGTCCAGGAGTGCAAAAATCTTTTAAGACAAAGCTTTTTTCTTTTTCCTTTCTCTGACACTGGTGCAGGAGGCCTGTTTATTTGCAAAAAACACAGGATTTGAGACTTCACCTTCACTAGCAGTGCCTCTCCTCCCTTCTAGGACTCTATGGCATTTTATTTGAGAAGCACAAGGAGGCTGCTTTTGCCAACTACCGTCTCTGGGAGTCCCTGGGCTTTGTCATTGCCTTTGGTTACAGCACCAGGCTGCAGGTCCACACCAAACTCTACATTTTGCTGGCTGTCCTGGCACTCTCGGTGGTGATGTACGGCGTGGTTGAGCACCTCGAAGAGAGGAGCTCCCCTAGGGCACCTGCTGCTGCTGCTGAGAAGGAAAATGTGGGACCCCTCACCCAGGATACACACATGTAAGCTAAGAAGGGGAGAAAGATGAAGGCAAAAGAGCCTAAAGGCAGAGGTTTAAGGCCAGCATTATGTCTCAGGAGGAAAATCTCTTTTGACAGCTCTTCATCTGGCTTCACCCTTCCACACAGGTGGAGAACTAAATGTTTTCTCTCTTTTTTCTTTTAAATTCTTAATAAACGTCAGCAAGACTCTTGAAGTCCTCACGTTTTTGTATCAGTGGATCAGACTGAGCACCACAGCTTTACCATCACACCTGAAAAGCCCACAAGCAGCACCAGAAGATGACACTGGGGTTGCTCAGCTGCCTGCAGACAGCACACATCATTTCATGGAGCCCCTGCTTGTAAAGACTTAGACTGTTCTTGTCTGGTCTTACCTTACGCATTCCTTCACACTTGCTGTAGGTAATATCAACTTATAAACTGTACATTTACAATTGGTATCAGAACACCACAAAACCTGCCAACTCCTGAGCCCACCAACCTGTCTTAGGTCAGCAGACAACTGCGTTTCTGTCCATGTCATCCTTCTGTCTTTTCCCTTTGGGTTTTCTTGTTTCCAATCCTTTTTTTTGTCCCAGTTTGTTGGGGTTTTTTTCCATTTTTTTCAATGTTTTCCAATTTTTGTTCAGTATATTTTCCAAGCAGTGGCTCATATCAGGATTTCCCTCATCTCAATTCAACTTCTGTTTAGTTTTATACACACAACATTGTTTCCAGATTGGGATTTTTGGGGCTTTACTGCAAGGAGAAGTGCCAGAGTGCAATTACAAGGCAGTGTCCCTACATCTTGGTGAGGAAACACTGAACAGATACCATGATCATTGCTGGTAATGACACCATGCTCAGATCCCATGAAAGAAATTGAAGACAAATGCTGCTCATCTCCAAGATTAGTACTGCCCCTGGAAATAAAACTTCATACCTAGTTAAGTTGCTGCATGCCATGGAGCTGACATTTGGAACTAATTTTTCTCAATTATCAACCATAAAAGGAGGATGAGGCACCATATGGTGTGACAGCATGATGGAAATCAATAAAACAATTTATATGGGAAAAAAAAAATCCCCAAATTGTTATGGCTTTTAAATAACAGTACCTTGCATGCAACTGTGCTAACATTTCTTGCCCCCAAGCCCCTGGACTCCCCGCCAGATTTTACCTGTGTGGCTTCATGGCTTTTCACATTGAAAGCTTCTTTTGAAAAGGCATTGGAATGGGTGCTCAGGGAGAGGGTGGATTCTCCACCCTGGAGATTTTTAAGAAGAGACTGAATGTGGCACTGAGTGCCATGGTCTGGGAACCACAGGGGGAGTGGATCAAGGGTTGGACTTGATGATCTCAGAGGTCCTTTCCAACCCAAATGATTCTATAATTCTATGAAAAGCCTCTGTTTCTTTTGAAAGCCTCACACTTCAACATGGAGGCTGAGGAGAGCAGGTGTAGCCATCCCAATGGATATTGGTTTTGCAGCCTGAAGTCATAGCTAGGTGAATCCCTCCCCAGTCCTCTCCCTGAAACCATCACAAGCTCTAACCCTAGCAATGGGTAATGAACCTGGGGGTCTCATGGGTGCCCTGTGTTCCCTGGGGTCCTCATTTCAAGCTGTGGTTTTCCCGAGGTCCGGGAAGAGAGTCAGACCCCCATGTGCAGGTCATGTCCCCCCCTCTGAAGATACTCCAACCCCACCTGGATGCAGTCCTCTGCCATGTGCTCTGGGTGCTTCAGTGGGAGAGCTTGGGCTGGGTGATCTCTAGAGGTCCTCTCCAATTCTTGGAAGCGTGTCATTCCATCACACCTCTGCCAGGCAGGAGGAGAGGCAAAAGGATGCTGATCCATTTCTTCTAGAACTTTCAGGGACCCAAGATGGATCTCTGCTGAGAAGAGAAGGTACTAGAGAACCCTCTGAGCACCCACCCCACCTCAGACAATGAAATTCAATCAAGCTGATTAAGGAATTGCTTTCACCTGGCACCTAACCTCATGAGCCAAAAGCCCGAGCACCTGGAGGGGCTCACCCAGGAGCTGTGAGACATGGAGGGCTCAGCCCCCAGGACACCCTCACCCTGTGGGGGGATGGCTGCCGCCGGGAGGCCTCTGGGGGTCTCAAGGCTACCGTGAGCCAGGGCAAGGAGGGAGCCGACAGCTTTCCTCCCTCCTGTGGGTCCTCCCATGGCGGTGACCACCAACCATCACCTCCTCCCTTCCTCGGGGAGCTCTGAGGCAGCGCCCCGGCCACCCCCGCGCCTGAGGGAGGGAGGAAGGGACCCAGGGCCCGCCCTGCCCTGCCCTGCCCTTCCCCATCGCCAGGCAACGGCCCCCGGCTCCTCCTCCGAGCCCCCGGGGGGAGAGCGGAACAGTGCCCGGAGCTGGCCCGGAACGGGCTGAGGTAACCGGGGAGAGGGGGAGGAGAGCGGGGCAGTGCCCGGGACGGGCTGAGGTAACCGGGGAGAGGGGGACAGTACCCGGGACGGGCTGAGGTAACCGGGGAGAGCGGGACAGTGCCCGGGACGGGCTGAGGTAACCGGGGAGAGCGGGACAGTGCCCGGGACGGGCTGAGGTAACGGGAGGGAGCGGGGCAGTGCCTGGGGCGGGCTGAGGTAACCGGGGGGAGGAGAGTGGGGCAGTGCCTGGGGCGGGCTGAGGTAACGGGAGGGAGTGGGGCATTGCCCGGAGCTGTCCCGGGACGGGCTGAGGTAACGGGAGGCAGAGCGGGAACCCCGCCGTGCCTGAGGTGGGATAAGAGGGAAGGTGGTGTTGAGCCTGCCTTATCCCCAAGATAAAGACAGACCAATTTATAGACGCCACTATAGGGCACTCAGATCATGGGAAAAGATGACAGATTTTTAATTTTTTTTTTATTTTTTTTTTTTTTTTAAAGCTCTTTTTGGCTTCCTTTTGGTTTTGTCCGTTTCGTTAGGATTTCGAATTTTGACAAGATCCCAGGAGGGAACACCCTGCGGGAAGGTCTCAGCAGCAGGTGGGTGAGCATGGCCAGAGACAGCTGGAGCATTTATTTATTTTTTTTTTGCAGGGTGGAAGGATGTCTGCAGCCATGCAAGTGGGTTCCCAGGTTACTAAGGAAGGGGCTGAACACAGAGCCCTCAGGGAATGCAGGCTAAAGAAGAGATGGGCACATGTTTGTGCAGAGTGAAATTCCTGCTCATTTAGCCCAATCTAATCCTAGCACTGTGTCATATTGCACTTGAAGAGCTTCTGCTTAGGTGGGTGTTCTTTTGTTACTTAAAACGTTTTATTTCCATTATAGTTTTCTTATAATTATCAGGGAGTTTGACATTTTTCAAATTTAGGCTCGATGAGCCAATTTCTTGTAAACTGCTGCTTGAATTCCAGGGATATGAAAGTTGTTCTAGGGGTGTTAAAGTTGTTACATTGATACAGCTGACATGAACAAACCCCCAAAACAGGCTTCATGGTTCAGACACTAACATCTTAATTTAGGGTTACCTAGTGGAGGTGACATCAATTACATCTTTTTTTTTCTTCATTTATTAATCCTTGCCCAGGGATTTGAACCAGCTATGATAAAACTTGCTTAGTTTTATATATATATACACATATATTTTTGTTTTGTCATGTGACAGTGCTGTTTAATAAGCAGATAGAAAAGAGAACTCTTTGGAAAGGAAGTGGAGGCAAAGAGAGCAAACACTTCTCCAGTTAGGTTGTGCAAGCTCAGCAGCAAACCCCCAACTTCCTGGGGTCTGAGAAGTACTGACTGCAAGAAACACAGCAAGACTGCTTTCCCCTTCGTTGTATTTTATAGAAATCCTCTTCCATCATGACTGCACTTGGGTACCTACTTATGTTTCCCTCCTGTTCCCTATAAACAATGTTACAGCCATTAGGCTGAAGGCAACAGTTACAAGAAAAAAAACAAACAAACAAAACAGAAAGAACATTGTAAGTATCCAAGAATTACAAGAGCCTGGAGACAACTATTTGTGTTTTCTTTCAGCTACTAAGATGGAAATGATGGGAGATGACTGTGAAACAAGGAATATCTTGCGGCCTTTGGTGTTCCGGCTCCATGAAAACGCCCCTGCGATTCTCCGTGAGGTTTTACTGGAACGGGGCTGGACTGAGTTTGATAAAAAGGAGCAAGATGAGGCAGACTGGAACCTGTACTGGAGGAACTCACCCTTCCAGCTGGCAGACCACCACAGTGTGAAACCATGGCAGAGACTCAACCATTACCCAGAAGCTGTGCGGATCACCAGGAAGGATTATCTGGCGAGGCACCTGAAACGTATGAAAGGAGCATATGGATCATCTCTCTATGAATTCAGCCCCGTGGCATTCATCATGCCCAACGACTATGTCAAATTCCTAGCAGAATATAGCAAGGAGAAGCAGGCAGTAGGCAGAAGACCTGGCTTCTGGATTTGCAAGCCTGTGGATCTCTCCCGTGGGAGGGGCATACTCATTTTCCGGGACATTAAAGACTTGAAATACGACTGCTCGGTCATCGTGCAGAAGTACATCAGCAACCCCTTGCTGATTTCAGGCTACAAACTGGACCTGCGCCTCTATGTGTGTGTCACCAGCTTTTGCCCCCTCACCATTTACACCTACGAGGAAGGACTGGTGAGGTTTGCCACCGAGAAGTTTGACCTGGATTCCCTGGACAACGTCTACGCCCACCTCACCAACACCAGCATCAACAGGTACGGCCTTTCCTATAAAAAATACAAAGAAGGGATTGGCTGTGGCTGCAAATGGACCTTCAGCAAATTCCGTTCCTACCTCCGAATCTTTGGGGTGGATGACAGGCTGCTCTGGCAGAAGATCCATCACATAGTCATCCTCACCCTGCTGGCTGTAACCCCCTTGCCGGCAGCTCCCAACTGCTTTGAGCTCTTCGGCTTCGACGTCCTCATCGATGACAAATTCAAGCCCTGGCTTTTGGAAGTCAACTACAACCCTGCCTTGCGTTTGGACTGTTCCGCCGACGACACTGTCAAAAGGAAACTGCTCCACGATGTTGTGGAGCTGCTGAACTACAAGCAGAGTGACGCTTACAGGCGGAACCGAGCCTCTGGGGTAAAGGCTGGAGGGAGGCGGGAGAGCTGGCTCACCAGGGAGGCTCCAGCCTTGCTCACTTGCCAAAAAGTGGTTAAAAGTCTTTCTGCTCCTTCTCTACAACCTGACCTGCAGGCTTCAAGAGGCTCGGGGTCTAAGGGGGCTGCTGGGACCAAGAAAAGCGCCAGCCCCTACCCAAAAAAGACCCTGACTTCCCAGCTGCGGGAGAGGATGAACAGGCCAAGGACAGCCACCCAGGCAAGGGCTGAAGCTAAAAAGAAACAGCTCCCAGGAGCTGGGCAGTCTCCACACAAGTCTGCCCAGCTCAGGTGCCCTACACCTGATTTCAGCAACTACAAGTTAACTCCACACCCCTATTTCCTTTCTGATAAAGACCAGAGGCCGATCCCCCGAGTAGGAGATTTTGTCCTCATTTTCCCTTTCAATGAAGCTGCACTTCAAGCTTCCAGGGATGGAACAGATGTAAAGAGCATCATAAAGGAAATAAACAAATCATTGAGCAAACAGTTACCATCAAAAAAGCAGAAGAAAAAGAAAAGGGTGGGCTCTGCAACTTCGTGTTAGGTTATGCAGACATATCATACATGACAACTTCAGCTTGAAGAGGAGGTGGATGCACACTGAAATTGTATTAGAGAGAAAGCTCAAACAATACACAATTTAAAACCTGTAATTTAGCAATTGCCATGAGAGATTATTTTTTAAAAGAAAGTACTAATTTTTTAAAGTAATACCAGAATAAAAATGGAGAATTGCATTTCTCAAAACATCCTTAGAAATACCAAGCTTTGTTTATTGATTTTCACAAAGATTTTTGCTTCTCTCCTAACTAGGGGAGCTTTGTGAGTTGAAAAACAGGTCCTTTTACACTGGGAAGCACTTGTACATGCACTCAGTTCACCAAGGTGCAGGTAATATGAGTGACACAAAGCTCTGATAATTTTGAAAAACCCAGTGAGCTTCCTGACGTTCATCTCCAGATATTGATTTTGCATTGTAAAGAGAATGGCAGGGAGCTGGAGGAAGGGAAGATTTATTAAAAGGAATACCTGGGAATCAAAGCAGTGTTGCTTTACAAACCATGGGTATCACATTATCATTAGTTTCCCAGCCAAACTGAAAACATTAATCACATTCACTTATGATGCTTACTTAAGAAATAAAAAGCAACATAGATTTGTTTTAGTCAGCCTAAGGAACTGAATTCTTAGTGAAAAGATAGATCCCTTGGAGTTCTTTTAATTAGGGTTTCCTTTTACAAACCACAAAATTTATTCAGGACCTTAATAGTGAGAAGCACAGGTCTGCAAGTTGTTTCTTTGTTTTACAGGAAGTAAAGAAAAAGCAATGCAGTTTTGTTGCCTCACTAGCTGACACTTAAATCCATAACGTGCAGCATCTGTATGATCAATATTAGCAACACTTCTTGCTGTCTCCTCTCTGTTTCTTCCAAAGCTTCTCTGTAATTTGAGTTGATTTGTCAACAACCTGACCCACAAGAAACTGAGGAGAAGAAATTCCATAATCTTAAAATTATTTTGCACTTAGGTGTGAGAAAAGGCTGAAGCAGCACAGTCTGAGGGTGTGTTTGTTTCTACAGGGATTGGAAGGGCAGGAGGAGATAATTGGTCTGCTCAGGCAGTGGCAGGTAATGAGCTGAACTCCAGAGGGGAGATGCTTCTGTGTTCTGGAAAAATTCAAGACAAATGATGGACAGGCAGGCATGGGGGAAGCAGCATCTGATAAATGATTAATCCCCAGAGGTGTGATCCAAAGAGCCTGGAAGCTGGAGAGATTCACTGACCAGAAATAGGTTTTGATTTCTAGAAAAATAAAGACAGTAGTGGGGAGAGGTTAATTCTAAAACAAAGCAACACAAAGGAGGTCTGTGGAGAGACTGCTGGGCGAAAAAGAAAAGGCTGTTTCATCCAGAACAATGACCAGAATGGGATAAATATTAAATTTTGTCTTCACATGCCCAAGATGGAGTTCTGAGATTATGATCATGTAATTATTGAGTAAATTACACTGGAAGAGACAGCCAGAGGTGTCACTGTTCACTGAACTCCTGCTCAGGTTTTGCTTTAATGCACTGGTTTATTATAAGATCTGATGCATGCCTGCTTCAAAGAACCCAGGCAAACTGAAACAATTAATAATTTCCACATTTATTTGATGGTTAACTGAGGGAAAAAAATCCATGGGTTTGTTTTAGCGTAAGGCAGCATGGAACTGGAACTCATAAAAGTTTGAGGTGCTTATGCCACACTCCTTGGCTGTACTCACTTTTGTAACTAGCAGAAACAGGAAAGTGTGATAATTATCATGAAACAGACACTTTGGGGAGGAGCAGTGGCATTTATTTGAGTGTTAAATACAAAGAGGCCCTGAGTGCATTTCCTTGAGGGTGCAGTCAAGAGACATTTCATTCAGGTAAGGTTATTCCAAAACAAAGTCAATTTCAGCCAGAAAGATCCATCCATTCCTTTTCCCAGGGCTTAAAACTTCCTGACAGGTCTGACCTGGCAGGAAAACCCCTTGAGCTCTGGGGGGAGGAATCACTTCTTGGCTAGGCTGATATTACCCTCCTCATCTCTGATCCGAACTCGTCCCGTGGAGTATTTGGTTCCTGGTCTGGCATTGCAGTAGAGGGTTTTCACAGTGCCATCAGGGTACTCCCTCCTCCTGAACTGGGCAGTGTGAATCTCCTTTTGGCCATCACTGAACACCACTGTCTTATCCCCATTCCTGAAAGAAAGAGCAATGGATGGAGTGGTGAGAGGCCACTCTCTGTTGTTAGGGTATCTCAGCCAGCTGATGTGACACCAGGAGAGTGGGAAACGGTGTGGTGACAACTTTCTCAGGTCAGACCTCACCTCAGAACTGGCATGGGCTGGCATCAGAGACCTGGTGTCACAATGAGGTGTCAGTACCCAGGGTCATACCTGATGGAGGCTGGGGTTACATGATTCCTGCAGGGATCTCAAGGCATTTTGCAAGCAGGAAATTATTTTAGAGCACGGAAGGGGCATGTGGAAGAAAGTCCTCTTGTTATTTTTTCCTCATTTGGCGTGGAGGAATAGAGAGCTAATACAAGAAATGCCTTGCCCAAGATCAGAAAGGAAGCCAAAAAGCTAGGAATAGAGCTCAGGAGTCCTCATCCCCAGTTAGTAGCCACGTTGTTAACACAGGCAGCTGGTGACTCCCCAGCAGCCCTAGCCAGGGATGAGTTACATGGACTAAATGAGGAGTATTTCACAGTCACTTTGCCAGTGATAAATGGTCATCTATCATCCAAGGTGGAAGTGAATAATTTTCAGTGCTTCTTTCTAGCAAAACCTTGCAAATAATTTCCCCTTTCATCATTTTCCAGCCATGTAGAATCCAACCCTAACGCCAGGCACTGGGCACTGGTTCCTGACATTTACACCAGACTTACTTTTCTTCTTTTACTACTGTACCATCTGGGAAAAAAGTTTCCTTCAATCCGTCACTATAGAGGCGTTTCACTGTGTGATCTGGGAACACAATTTCTTGTGTGCCATCAGGGTAATGCTTTTCTGTGGAAAAGAAGATGTAAAAAGTTTGCCTAATGTTCTTTCTTATTGCTTGACACAGATCAGAATTTTTTGGACATTGTATGGAGGATGGAAATTAGAACCAGTGTACTGCTAAAGAAAATAAAGAATCAAGTAATCAGATAATCAAAATTAGAAGAGATTTACAACCCCTTATTTGCTTTGCAGGAGGAAACTGAGCAGTAAAGTGATAGAACATACTGGAAGGCAAATGCAAAGACAACATAAATTGACAAGAGACAACTCAATCTGCTGGACTCAGATGACATTTTCACAACAGAAACCTTCCTGCCCCTGCAGTTCACATTGATGAGCTCTTGCATACCTATCTGATTATTAGGGAACTGCAGCACCTCCAGGCCATCTGGGAAAGCAGTGTGGGTTGTCTGTGCATCTGCATAGTAATAAATCTGGAAGGAGAGTGAAGTGTTTGCAGCATGTCCACAATATTTGCATAAGGAGATTCAACCGTAACAATGTGCTTAAAAATAAGCTGTCTTGAGGATGTCATTTCAAGGTCATTTTCTGTACCTGCCCCCCAATGTTTGCATTTCTGTTCCTTCCTCATTCATCCCCTCCCATGGCTGTGTCTGGATGCTGCCGCTTTCATCTCTGTAGCATGCAAGACAACAGTGCATGCATGAAAATCATCTTCAGCTCTTTGCTTTGGCTCTCATCCATGCACTGTTAATTTTAAATACTTCCACTGCTGCCAAGGCCTCACTTATTTCCACTCTAACTCACACCATCATGAACTATTTATATTTGCACCATGCCAAGAGGAAAGAACATCCTGTGCTACCTACCCTACAAACACAGCAAAACCAGTCCCGACTTCAGGTGAGGACTTCAGGACTGCCCCGTGCCACCTTTCAGCCTCTTTTAATTTGCTCGGCCCAGAGGAACCCATTTGTTCCTTTGATTGTTTTGTCAATTTTTGTCCTTGCAGATGAAGCAGTGTCACCACTCAGGGTCGTTAAACCAAAACTCTCCCAACTCGGTCTCTCCCAGATCAAGATAAATGGGGGGAGCTCGTTGGACAACCGCTTATTAAATAATTAAATTTCATTTTCCTTCAAGAAAAAAAAGCCAACTGTGTCACATACCACTCTGTGATCTGGCATGATCTTCTTGACATCTCCATTGAAGAAGCTGATTGTGGTCACTCTGCTGTCAGCACTGATCTCTTTTGTGGTCCCATTGCGGAAAGTGATGATTCGACGTCCATCACTCAGCACTTCTTCTACCTTCAGACACAGAGCATCAGAGGGAAATGGAGTGTAAAGAACTGGATGCACTGTCTGCCAATTAAATTGGAGCTAGAGATCAGTCCCAGAAGCACGTTGGTTGGAAAAGACCTTCAGGATCATCAAGGGCAGCTCTCAAGGCACGCTATGCCTTTGTATTTCAAAAGCTGCATTCTGCACAAAGACATTGCTCAGCAGAGCCTGGTTCTGCAAGGTGGGAACTGAAGTGATTGAGGCAGCTGAGGCCTCATCCCTGGAGATGTTCAAGGTGAGGCTTGAGGAGGCTCTGAGCACCCTGATCTAATGAGGGTGTCCCTGAGACTGCAGGGGTTGGACTGGGTGACCTGGAGAGGTCCCTTCCCACCCAGATTATTCTAGGATTCTACAAACTTGGATAATTAACAGAGGCTGCTGAATATGCTAATGAGCATTTGGTTCCAAGGAACATAAACCTTCATGGACACTCAGTCCTGCAGAATTAAATGTGGCTGCATGCAGAGAGCTGCAAAATTGCTGAAGATTTCTTAACAACAGGAGGCAATAATGTGATCAGCAAGCCATTCTATTTGGTCATACATACAACTTCATACCTAACATAGCCTCTGGCTAATCAACTTTCCTGGAATCCCTGTGGCAGCTGGTGCTGTTCAGCATGTATCAGCCCCCATAAGAAAATTCCTTTGCTGAAGTCCAAGAAAGAACACAACCAGAAGGTGCACCAGAGCTCTGCCATGTGGGTCCAATTTTACCAGACTCTCCAAAAAGAATGCCTGGGGGAAGAGAAATGCAATACTTCCCCAGACAGGCATTGTAATCATTACTGAGGGCAAGATCTTAGGTTTTTTAGAAACTACTTTGTTCCAAAATTACTAGCTAGTAGTGAAAAGATGTCTTAAGACAACAGGTATTGCTACAAGAAGGTTCACATAGTTTAAATGAGCATTAATATCTCTTTCTAAAGGCATCAATCCCATTTTGACCTTCCTCTCTAGTTGCACAAGAAAGTCCAGCCCACCACTCAATTTTATGAATAAAATCCAGTGGTAAAAATGTTAAGGGTGAACTTTTTGCCCCCCCCCAGCTAATCTCTATTGAGGATCAAGCAACAGATATCACATTTTCTAGTTCTGAGAGGAAATTTTGATTGGTAGAAGTTTTCCCAGAGCCCTTCTCAGCTTCACCTATAAAGAAACTGGCATCTCAAGCCAATATTCCCTGGACAAATGTTACATTGGAAAAGGCCTGACTGCTCACTGGAAGGTATCATTGATCAATGCCACTCTGGGTAGGGTGAGAAGAGAAGCCCAGAGCTGGACACAGAACCTAAATTCACTGTCTTAACTTCAATTAGCCAAAAACCTTACCCAGAATTGACAATTGGGAAGAGATTAACCTCAGTCACTATCAAGGAAATGTTTTTAACAGCATAAGTCTGTTTGGAGCAGTGTCACTGGAGGGATGGAGGTCAGCTCTAGCTCAGCTGAGCAGTGACAGTGTTTGTCTGTCAGCAGTGACACCAGCTCACTTGGTCACCTTGCAGACCACCTTTCCCACCAGCAAGGCACCAAACTTCCAATGCAGAAGTTGGCATCATCTACAGAATGATCCTTTCCAGATGATTCCTGAGGAGCTGTGCAGGGAAAGTGATGTGGACACTCAGGAAGGAATTCCCCAGTTTGGAGTGGAGTGACACAGTGGGAAGTCCCAAGAAGTGCCCATTCAGCCCCTCCTGGAAGAAAGGGCTCTACAAAAAAAGGGGTAACCCAGCTGGCAAGCTGAGCTGGGGGGCTCATAGCAAGGGAAAGCTGGAAGAAATTTCAAGATACAACTGGGGAGGCCCTGTGGGATCTGCCAGAGCAAACTGGGCAGGCTGCATCCAGCACAGCTCTGCTGGTGCTCTTTGAGGTGCAGTCAGCTGTGTCTAACCAAAGATTCCTCCTCCCACAAGGGGTGTCCAGCTGGCACAGCTCACATTTTCATTTCCAGTGGTAATCAGATCATTCCTCCCCCCACAAAGGAGGGAGCTGAAAGAAAAAGGACTTGGTCATAAAGCAAATAGGAGATTAGAAAATAATTAGGTTACTTGATTTCCAGCCCTTCAGCTACACATATTTCCTACTATTTATGGTGTGGACTTTACACCTCAGCTCTCCTTTAAGGAATGGATACTTAATTGGAGATATAATTGTCTCTGAATACTTGAAGCAGTGATTCTCATCTGCCCTCCAGCCCTCTTAGTGATCTCTTCAAGTATTTTTGCATGCTATTAAATCTCACCTTTCCATCACGATACTCTATTTTTTCCTGCACCTCTTCCTCACTCTTTCTTCTTTCTTGATGTAAGACTGTTCTTCTAGATAATATTGATTTTGGAGGCTATATCATGAAGACATCAAAGTCAGTGTTATACAAACAGAAACTTCTTAGACTTACTAATTTTAATCAACTGGGCAAGAAACACATTGCCTTACACACACACAGAGCAAAGCTGCCCTTCTTTTTGGTGTTGTCTTCCATTTCTAATGAATTTTGATCTTTCAGGCATAACTAAAAATGTTACAAGGTAACTCCAATTACCTGCAGCTTGCAAAGCAAAGGATTATATAAAGTCCAAAAAAGAGGGGACAAGAGTGCATTCTGGAGAAACTACACTGTACTAAATGCAGGCAACACAAGAACAAAACCAGACCTCTGAATGTTGGGTTACTGATTTGCAAGGAAATGTACCTGAGTTAGTCAGATCCACTCTTCCAAAACAACAGGCTTGGTTCTTAGCTCTAAGTAATGCTAACTATGGAACTAAGGGCTACTCAGGGTGTTGCACATCAAATTCACCACCACAATGAGGGCTCTGCATTGTCTGACAACATAGAGGAACTTTAAATTATTTGCCATCAGGCAGATAGCATCCTGAGCAGTTACTAACTAATGTTAATTACAGCTTGAAGATGTGATCTCTTTTGGATTGTGGGATCAATTGTAGTGCTCTCAGCAAAGCAATGAGATGCTGCAGTAAAAAGCTGTGAACACAGGGCTTGAAGTAGCCAGCTCCTTGCCTAGAGCTCTGTGTCCATTGAATAGCAGAAGAAATGGGAATGGAAGATTTTAATTTTTCTTGGCATGTTTTATTTTAGTTCACAAATGGAAAAAAGGCAGTTGATGGTCAGATAAGAGCCAGAACCACCAGTTGTTCAAACCTTTGCTTCAGCATTCAGAAAAGCAGAACTGTTTGTAGCTCCTTTGTTGTCACATGTAGTCATGCCCCTTCTCCCATGTGTGGTTACAAAAGCCACTTCAGTCTGAGGTTTTAGTGATTTTTCTGTCTTTTTAAGATGAAGAGTCTCTTCTTCCTGAACCAACATTGAAATGTTAACTAGCAGCATAAAGCTGTTAGTATCCAACAGCTGTTGCAGGAATATCTTGATAAATCAATCTACTATATTATTTGCAAGCCACTGACAAATTGTTTTAAAGACTGTATTTATCATGAGTAGAGGCAAGAAAATAAAAGTATTGCTCCCAGATAACTGGGAGTTAGCATGCTGCATGCGAAAAGTAAGAACACAGATTCATTGCTTTAATTTATAGAGTTAGATGGTGAAATACCTCTGTTGCTGCATTGTTACTGCAGAGTGCAAAGCTGGAGGGGGTGTTGGTGTCTTCTGAGCTATCTGAAACGGGCAGAGACCTGTCTAGGAGAAAAAGTAAAAGGGGTCATTGAAAACACATGAAAATTCCTGAATCACAGGTCTGAATCCCTATCTCAGAGGGCTTTGTAAAGATGCTCTCAGGTTCTTCTAACACCTTGCTACTTCCACTGATAATGCTTGCTAACAGCTTGCCCATCCTCCTCAAGGTGCTTTGCTCTGGACCAAGGAGAAGTGCAGATAGGTCCTGTCTCCCCATTCTGGGCTGCCAGAACAACCAGCTCAAGGAATGCATTGCAGGAAACAGAACCATCTGTTCTCCCTCTCACTGTAAAATGGAGGTTTTCTAATTCTTCTAAGCATCTGAGGAGAATTTTAGCAACAACACACTGCCTGTGAGCCAAGTGCTGGGGACCAGTGCCCCCAAGTCATTTGCTGACCACTCTAAAAAGGCAGAAGCTTCCCACAAATGGTACCTTTCACAGGGGTAGATGAGTTGGGCTCCCTAAAACCACTCAGATGCAAGGCAGCTCCAGGTGATTTCCTGTCGTCTGCTCTTCGCCCAGGAGGAGGGGGTTGTGGTACAACCTGAAATACAATGGAGATTCCCTGGCATACAGTCATGCTTCCCTGTAACCTGGGAGCTGTCAGTGAGACACGTGGCTGGAGCATCTTCTCCTCCCTTGGAGGACACAGCCACCTTACCAACGTGGTGCAGATGTTCCTCTTGGTTCAGACAGCTGTGAAGGAAGAGATGTGAGTGAAAGAGCTGGAAGAAACCAGAGACAGTTGGTGCTGCTCCACACCTTCCCCTGCTCAACCCATTTTCACTTGTGGCTCTTGCATTTGGGTCTTGTTGGGCTGCATGGCAGCAGTGTCTGGACATGAACCTCCCTGAGCCACTGAAGGGAAAATCAAATCTAAACAGACCTTGCTACCTCCTTACTTTTTCTGGGTCAAAAGGTGTCAGTCTTCCCTGGTGAGGTGTTCTTCTGCCAGTGGGTGTTGTGCTTCTACCACGGGAGCAGCTGAAGGCTTTCTTTTCCTGATGTTCCTTGGCCATTGATCTTGAAGGGTCAGCCCTTTGTACAGAATTTTTTGTTGCCTAAAAGGTTTGGATATAGTTGTGTTAAATTGATATCAAGATCTTCAAATAGCATTTAAAATCTTTCTACAACAGATGCCTCCTTTTTGAGGTTTTTTTTCCTAAAATCATACCTTCCAAAAATCTGTGTCTCTAACCTGGACTGATCTGTATTCAGATTTGCTCCCCAGTTGTTTTTTCTATGTACTCAAATTCTATCAGCCTTGTCAGATGCTGCTTTGCATTCTTGATTGCAGCTGATGGAACTCACCACTTCTAGATGGCTTTAACTTGAAGAATTTATCTAGATACACACCTGTCCCTCTGTCATGCATCACTACTTGTGTTACTTAAGGTCATCCCATCCACTTTGACATGTTTCCATGCACAGTTTCTTAATTTTGAAGAGGAACAACATGACAGTTTGTTTTATCTACATCCAAAATTTAGAATTCATAGAATCATACAATGTCAGGTTGGAAGGGACCTCAAGGATCATTTGGATCATCTAATATTATTGTTTATGTGAGATTACCACTGCAAAGTGTCCAAATTCACAGAATCTTTGAGGGAAAGAATTCAGCAGCTAGCAGGAGAGCTCAGATCCAAAGGCAACACGGGGCAGTCACCATGCTCAGCTCTGTCACTATCACACATATTTTGGGCTCCTGGGTAATGTTTCATTTTTTAGCTGAACCTTCAGTTCTAGATTCAAGTAATGGGCAGCCACTCCATTCACTGTGAGGCCTTCTTCTGCCATCAGATCACAAAAAGAATTTGTCTCTCAGCCACTGCAGAGTTCACCCAGGACATCTGGGCACTCTGCCCACCAGTCTAGCTCATGCTTGTACTGGATTCCAGTTGGACTGGACCCAGGGCTGGCTGGTAACAGCTCAGATAATAGCAAGCCCAAAAGTCTGCTGTCCTCAGCTTCCCCCTTCTCAGAGCTGTTGCTGAAGCCACAATTTTTTTTGTTTTCTTTCAAAAATGTCACAGGAAGAAAATAAACCCCGTAAGTCTTAGGGAGCCTCTATGTAAAAACAAACAAAAACCAGTTTCTGGTTTTAATTCCTCTCACAAGAGTGCTCAAGATGTTCAGATGAAACAAACTCATCTCAGAAAATTTCCAGGATAAGCTACCAAAGAGAGATTTTTTACTTCACTGGTCACTTTAACTGCAGCCAGCACATCCCCACATTATTTGTCTGACATGTAATTCTGCCCACCACCCCCCAGAGGAGTGGACAGATCCCAGGTTCAGAAGGGACTGGAGAGACCTGACATTAATATGGAACAAATAAAACCACTTCTTGTAGCTAAACCCTCCATCTTTTGACTTAAACCCAACATACATAGCTTAGAATACAGCCAGTCTTGAAGGCAGGCAGTGTAAAGTCTTCCTTACCACTAACTGTTTTCAGAGAGCAGTGTGCTGGCTTAATCTGAGCTGAATTTTGCTCTAGCCAGTGAAGCTGAGAGATCAGTTGCCAGTAAGTAGGAGGAATTTCAGACTATCCACTTGAAGACAACACAGATTTCAGCTGAATGTTAGCAAAAGGCAGAAAAGGGGCTTGTAACAATCAAGGTGTTCATAGTAAGAAGCAAGAATTACAAAGCCAAGAGAAAGAAAAGCATGATGAGATATCTAGATATCTGTGTACTCTAAACAGATGGGTAAGAAATGGGGTAAGGTGACTGTGGAGGAGAAACAAGTCAGTCAGAAGCAAGCATCTCACTTGACACTCTGACTCAACTTGTCACAGCCTTTACAAAGTGATTTGCCTTCCAACTTTATCAGTGCTCTTTGCAAGTGCAAAGATGTGGCAAAATACTGGCAAAAGTGGCAAAATACTGGATTTATGGTTTGCTGCAACAAGGTGTGGCCATTCCCTGGAAAAGCAATCTGTGAAGCAGCAGGTACAACAAATTCAGAGGGTTTGCTAACAACAGGCAATTCAGTTAGGTCTGTGGAAAAAAAGAACAAAAAACCCCTTTTTGAATTCTGCTACTGCAAAACCAGAAGAAACACTACAAGGAAAGCCATGCTGAAACACAGCACAAGCAAACATGGCCATGCTTACATACAAAGACTTTCATTTGCACAGATTTTGATTGCAAAGAGCATTCTCTGAAATATGTAATTGAAACTGTGGGAAAGTGCCTGCTGGCAATAGGAATGCATACTTTGGTGTTCACATCTTGAAAGAAGTGTTTCTGCAAAGAGGTCCTTGGCCCCACACGAGAGATGCTGTGGCTCTTGTGGTTCTCTCTCCATGATCTTTCTTCTTCTTTGGATGCAGATGCTGTTTCTCTCAGAATAGCTGCTGCTACCTAATGGAGAATGTGTTACAAGTCTGTAATTTTAAGCTCAAGTCACAGCTAGTAGAACCAAACAGCCCTCAGAGCCATTGGGTCTTCTGGTGTAAAGAAAAAAGAAATAAAAATAAATTATATTTAGACACAGTGAATGAAATTCTACATCTTTGTCTGTTAGAGACTGAAACTTATCAGACACAACAAACTTTGAATATGGAGTCCTAGTATCTTTCTACACAGAATCCTAAGATTATTCTCACACAACAAAAATCTGCAGTGGCTGAAGCAGTAGTTCTATGTCACCAAATGTCCCAAAGCAGTATAAAAAAATACAGAAATATGGCCTGCCGCGGAAATTATTAGCTTTATCTTATCCTTGCTTTAACTGGGATATTTTTTAATTCTGTACATGTGACTAATACTTTTTCCTGACCTTCACAATCTATAAAAGGGTGAGTCAGGAACAGGTAGTTTTAGGAAAATTAAAAATGAAGTAAAATGTAACTTGAAATGACATTTTTAATGGAACTTAATAGTGTTGGCTGAAAAATCTCATTAACAAGTAAAATAGAATCTAATAAAATGAGAGAGCAAAGCTTCTTGACTCCATGAGGCAAAGGACAGGTTAATTGGTGGTTCTAACATCTTTTAAAAACACATTACTAGAAATTAGATTTGCAAATTAGGAAAATATCTAGGAGTAAATGCCTCAATTTTATTTTCTCCTAGGTTCAGCCACTCTGTGGAAGAGGATTCATCTCACCATCCAGAGAATAATGACCTGTTCTAGGCACCTGGAAGCACACAGCACTCATCCCCTTTGAAAGACACATATTTTTCTCCCTTGAATCAGAGGTACAGAGGGAGATTAAATGACCCACTCAAACCAGATTTCTGTCTTTTGAATTCTAGTTTGAACCATTTAATTTCAGCAAGACTTGCTCTCTGCTGTGTAAGAAGTGGGTAACAGAATTCTGCCCTCTCCCTTTCACTTGACCTACCCAGGAATTTAAGGTTGCAAGCAAGCCTACAAGTGTGTTAAACAAATGGGATACTGCATGAGAAAGGGCAGTAGCATCTGTTAACCTCTGATTAAACCTCTTTGGCTGCAGGAGATGACCAGGGACACTGACACTGATTCTCTTTCCTGCTCCACTCCAGTGTAACTCTCCTTCAGGACTCCAGCTCCTGAATTGAAAGGACATTTAGTAAAAGGTTCTACTACACCCATTGCCAGAAGCCAGCCTGTGTCTACCTTAAAGAATGAGTTTCAGTTTCCTTCAGCTGCCTAATTGAGGCACTGCATACTAGTTAGGGATCTAGAGCCCCTAGTCAGAGGAGGGAGACATCAGCCCTGATGGAAGTGCCTAAGGTTGGCTGAATCACTTTGTAGAGATTCCCACCTCATGGATACCTGAGGCCAAGTGGGAGAGGAGCATACAGGGAGTGTCCTTTAGGATGGCTTACACCACAGAGCTGATTTTCCTGCTTTCAGGCTAAGGATGGAAGGAATGGAGGGACAGTATTCCCACTTGCCAGCTCTAAAGAAAAAGTATTCCTAAATTTTTCAGGCATCATTACACAGATTGTATCTTTCAGTACCGGGGTCACTGAGTTTCCATTAATGAAATTCCCAGCTTCTGGGGTTTTTTCTGCTTTCCTTCTCTGATATCCTGAACTTCTGAGCTCATCTTGAAGCTCCCTGTTCTGCCTGGTCAGCATCTCCACCTGGTCTCTCAGCTGGGTGTAGGCAGCATGCCAGCAGGACTCATTTCTCTTGAGCTCCTCCTGCAGTCCCACAATCTGCTGCTTTAACATCTACCAACAGATTAAAAATAAACAAACAAACAAACAAAAAAAGATGTGCCATGTCATTGCCAGCTGGGGACAAGGCATGCCCACCTTACCCACCCAGGGGGAAACGTGGAATCCTTTGTTCTGCTGAAAGGTCTACAGTTTGGAGGTCTGCAATAGAAAGGTCTGCAGGATAAACAGAAGACATTGGAAATGATCTCTTGAAATGGTTTCTTAACAAAGCCCAACCAAAACAAATAAAAAAACCGACTACCCTCCAAGCTCCTGTACTTCAAACAAACCAACTGTTACAAAGTCAGCAGAGAGAAGTCTTTGCTGTGTGAAGGAAAATCAGGAAATACAAACTAATCACACAAGCAGGCATCACTAAATGCAGGTGCTTTTAAAACAAAACAAACAAAACCCAAGGATACAAAGTATATTTTAATGTAAAAAATGTCACTTCATGTAGTGAGGAGGGCACATGGGTACTTAAATGGTGCTCATAAAGAGCAGGGAATTGCAAAGACACAATTTCCAACTGAGTTCAGGAAAATCAGTGAAATTCGGTGCATTTTGGAGAGGGCTTTTCCACACATGTGCATCTCCATTCCTTTTCCCTGCTCCCTTCTTTCCTCACCTATGCTGATGCCAACACTGAGTCCTCTTCCCACAAAGCACTCATGCTGGGTACTGCAAATGCAGTGTTGGTGAAATTAAGCTAAAAATGTGCAGTTTGCTCTGTGCTTAACCAATCCTCACCTGAAACCCTTTCCTACTTTCCCTTCATGTCGCAACGAAGGACGGGGAGACAGTTTGATGCAAACAAGACTCCGATTTATTGGCACTTTTGCATACAATTATATACCTTATTTCTTATCACTACAAAGATGTTGAAAATTACTCAATTGGTCAGTTACTGCTAACATGGCATTACCTAATGTTACTTGATTGGTTAATTAACGATCCTGACCTAATAAGGAGGTCCGGTAATTACCTAATGCTTAACAAGTTTTGTTATTATTAACGTTAACCTTGCTTCTCAGCACTTTCTTAGGTTATCTTATGCTATTCCCACTTAACAAGGAGCCATGTCTCCATGATATCTCATGGTTATGTCTTTGGAGACTTTTCAAAGCAATGTTTGCACAGAACTTTGCCATGGCTTAAGTGATAGCCAGTTTGTTGCAACTAATTGCTCTGTGCTAACGGTACACGCTGACCTCGCTTCTTGCATATCCACACCTTCACTTGTTTATCTTCCCACTGGTGTCTTCATCCCCACCCTTTCTTTGCTGTGAACTGCCTGATCAGAATTTAGCACATCCATTGGCCGTTTTCAAGAAGAAAAAGCAGACTTCTGAACTTGGGGATCCACACAGGTAAATGTCTCAGTGTTTTGTGGTTGTTTGTGGAAAACAAACATTTTGAACCTGCACTCAAAAGATTAAATCAGTTCTATCAAACTTCACCTTAGTGCTTGACCTAGTCAGGAAACACAATTATTCCCTGGCAGAAAACCTAATTTTTTAATTTATTTTTTTTTAATTCCAAGTGGAAATAAAGTTAATGCTTCAAAATATTGTGTGGAAAAGACATGAAAATTATTTTTATTCAAAACACTAAAACAACCTCACTGTGTCCTTCTTTCCCTGTTGTGTGTTACATCCAGAGAAATAAGAAACGTGAGCAGAGAAACCAAGCACTGTAAGTATGGTAGAAAAATATGGATTTCAAAAATGTACAAATGAAAAAGGTTTGAATGATGTACTATCTTGCCACTTCCATTTGTACTGAAACTTCTCTGGTCAAGAAAATCATTGTAGTAGTCAGTTTGCTGTCAAATATATCAGTTTGGTTTAGACATTCTTTTGCAGCAGAACATTGTTCCAGACATTTCTGAGCATTACCATTAAGCAGCCTTTTATCCCACAAAAAGAAAGATTTTAGCTTCTCCTGACTCCTTTATCACAGTTTCCCATGGCTCACTCTTTTTTTAAAATTCTCTTTATCAGTGACTCTTCTAGAAAATGACTTCAAGTCAGATTATGTTTTTCTGGTTTTAATGGGGATATTAGCTGCTGATATTCAGAGATTGCTTCATCACTAAGGAGGCTGAAACAGAGGAATCAAGCAGATAAAATCCCCTAAAGGAACTTAGAAGGAACCACATTAAAAGACTCAAGGATGATATTAGGCAGGTTTGTTAGATACACAGCTAGGTGCCATCAAAATATCTCAAAGCCCAAGGTCAGGATAATTTAAAGGAAAAAAAAGAGTAATAACAATTTTAAAAAATCAACAACCTCATAGCTCAGTGATGAGAATAAAAAATGATGGCAAATAACTCTGTGCTACTGGAACAAGGGCTCTTTCTGTCAGGAAGATGTGTAGTCCACTATGGCAGGAGTTGGAATGTTTTCAAGAGCCAGACCTGGGAAACTCAATAGGAAGAATATGGGATCCCTCCAACCTTCCTTACAAAACAGAAGGCAAAAAGAATTTTTTTCTTAAATATATATTAAAACAAAAAGTGTGATGTGTATTTAAAATGTGAACCAAATCAATGTCCTATTAACATGAAAAATCTTCACTGTACACACAAGTTTCCTCAAGAGGAGGCATAAATAACTGCCCAGATTATGGGGTGAGGGGAAGCTGCCTGCATGGAAGGATATTCCTTGATGAGAAGTGTGTATTTATTGTACAGAAGAGAGCTTACTTGGATTTCTTCTGCCTTCACATTTTCTCCAGTGGCTCTACCTGTTCCTTTGAACTTGCTATGGGCAATGTTTTCTTTCTGCAGTGAATGAATTTGGGCTCTGCTGTATTCCAAAGGGTGAGTCAGCTCCTGGCTCCTGACAGTCTTGAACTGCTCCAGTGGTGTTCTGCTCAGAAGGTGAAGAAAATGTGAAGTTGGCATTAAGAGCAAAGGATTGTCATTCTTTGGGTGTGCTTTGGGAGGGTTTGGGCATGTCCCACCTATGCTAAGACTGCAGGGAGGGGCAACAAGTTCTCAGCACTTGTCAACATTGAGGCCCTTCATCCCTGGGGACCCATGCATGCATTCAGCTGCAAAATTTATTCTGTTCAGCAGATGGAACAATTATAAATGATATTCCTTGACAATGTAATGACCATGAGGCTTTTAAACAGGTTTTTCTGTTCAGAGAGACAGCTAAATTAGGGCAGAGCTGCAGAAGGCACAGCTTGGTTCCTGGCATTGCACTCATCCTGCAAGGCTGGGACTGAGCTGTGTCAATCCTGCACATGAGAGGAGGCATGGACCCAAGCGAAAGGGGAGAAAGGACTTTGATCTCCATAGGAAAACATACTCCCAGAGTTAAATGTGGGAGCTGAGCACCCAGAAGAAATTTTGCTCATTGAACAAAATGTCTCAAGGCAAGAGTGGTCTTGGAGTTTAAAACTCAGCAAGAGGGGAAGAGTATAAATCTTTACATATCCTCAGGCAGAGTGGATTTGTGTGACTGTGATCCAGCTGCTGGGTTCATTTTTACTATGATATTAAATTATTTGTTAGCTGCCTGTTTCAGCTCCCTTCCTGACCTACAGCCACTATTTGGCCATCGCTAGGACTCAAAAAAAAAAAAAAAAAGCTACAGAAGGCAGCCATGACCTCCTGCTTCCCTCTCAGGGATGAAATTTAACAGAAAATAGAAAAATACTAAGAGATAAACTATCTCCTCATATCCTGCTGCTCCCTACAATCCATTATCTAAACCTTCTGTTGCTGTTTTCTATCCTAAATAAGTCTATCTAGTACTCTGATTAAAGGCAGGCTGAAAAAAATCTCATCAATACTCAATAAGGCAAAATTCTCCTCAAATTAATACAGCTAAATTAGCAAATACAGCCCCTGAATTACTATATCCAGTCTACCATAGCTCCATGTCCAGACCAGCTGTCCTGAAATACAATATATTAGAACAAAAACAAGATGTAAAATCTATATATAACATCTTCCACTGAAGGCTGAACAGTGCTTTCTTGCACTCAACAAAATAACCTCCAGGTATGTTCTCCCAGCAGCTCAGCTGATCCCAGCCTCCTCAGAATCACCCAAAGAAGCAGCCCCATGGAAATGTGATAACCAAGGATGCCAGGAGCACACACAATACTTCTCTGAAGTCTCAGGCAACATTTATATCCCAGCTGTAAGCTGCAGATAGGAGCTGGGTGTGCATCACAGATATAAAGTACAGGAAAAAATGGAATGTTAACTGAAACACTTGCATGAGTCCCAGGCACACCTCTGCATGGGGCAAAAATGGGCATGAAGCAAAGGTCCTTTGCCAAGAAAGACTCCCAGTGAAATGCAAATGGGGAAAAACCCCACAAACCTGTTGGCTACTGCTGTTGGCCCAGTGCAGCTTCAATACTACAAGGAAATTATGCATTAAAATTGGCAAAGGAGTTGTCCTTGGTGAAGGAGCAAGGAAATGATGATCACTGCATCCTTGATGGGTGTCAAGAGGAACTCTGAGTGCTGCAAAGGTGGAGCCACAGACAGACACAAAGCACTGCAACCCCCACCCTCTTGCCTGTATTCTTTGTGCCTGCAAAGGTGTAAAATCAAAGTGCTTGGAGATGAAAAAAGGGATTAACTGGGCAGGTCCAGGCATGTCCTGCTTCTCTCAAAAGGATTTCTGTTGCTTCCAGCCAGCAGAAGTTGTCAACAGGGCAGGAGGGAAATGCTTCAGTGAGCATCCTGTGTTCCCAGCTGCCTTACTGGTTTGTTTTTAAAAAAAAGCAGATTTTCAGACTGCATAGACCAGCACAGGGCCAATGCAGCCCAGGTGAAGCTGCCTTTTGCAAATAGTTTTATCTCATAAATTACAAAAGTGAGTGAAAAGCTGCACACCTTGTACTAGGCAGGTATTTTTGGATAAACATCTGTGTGAATGTGGGGCTACTGTGGATAATGAGATGAATAAACCCACAGAACACTCTTTTAAAATCCTGCCCTATTAGGAATAAATCAAAGCCACACATGATGTGTGAGGCAGCAGTGCCAGCAGGCAGAGAATGCAGTGCTGGCAGAGAGTGCACTGAAGTCATTCTGCACCAGTACAGCCCTCCAGTGCCAAAATTCACACCATGGAAAAGAAAATCAGCACCTGATTTCCTAAGGTTTTATGAACTGCCAAATCCCACAAACATGCACATCTGGAACACCTGTCACAGTCAGCTGGTGATCATCAAGATCAAAAACAACATCAAAAAAATAAGGATATTTAATGAAATAATTGATTTTTAAGACCTTGAAAGTATTTTGCTAAAAGGCAGCTAAAGGGGAGCAAATCACACAAACTGATAAATGTAATTCAGAAACACCCTTTGGTGCTGTGCTCTTGGTCTCTCAAATCAAAAGGAATGAACAAGAAGATGTGAAAAATAATTTTCTTAGTTTGTATTCTATATTAGTCCAAAACACTGAATTATGTTTTAGTTAAGAATTAGGGCTGAAATGTAAAAATAAAATATTTTTTGTGTTTACAGTAGAGAGTACCTCATCATTTCTAGCAGATTTCATCACATTAAATATTTTTTTTTAAATTGGATTTAAGCATCCTAAATGTCATTAGAGGCATTTGCATAACCTACAGTAAGTTGCAGTTATGAAACCCATAGTTTCAAAACTTATTTCTTGTGAGGATTTTGGGGTAATGATTATTTTTTTCAGTTCTATGAAGATGTAAAACAAACCAAAGCAAATTTTCAGCATTTAATAATTTCAAATTACAAAAATAACTCTCTTAAACTTTCCTTCACCTATATGGCACCAAATACATCCTCAGTCTAATCTGAAGACAGGATTTTCTGAAGAATCCTGTTGGGTTTTATGTGCCTGAGCCCATAAAATAAATTAACCTGAGCTTGCAATCTGAAGATGTTATGAAAAGTATTTGACATTACTCAGCTTTAAGACCCAAACTGCACCAGAGACTCAAACTTTTTATTTGGAGAGCTAAATGAGTATTTCCAGTCTGAAACAGCAGGGGAATAGTTGAAAAGAGGCTACTTAGTAAGTATGGATTGAACATCCAGATTTTAAGGTTCCTAAAAGAAATATTTGCCTTGCTGCACATGCAAATAAGGTTCTGGTGTATGGTTTACCTGTGAAAATCCACTGTGCTCTCTTGTTCTTCTTTCACCCTGGTCACTGAAGGGGTTTCTCTGTGGCTTGCACCAGTTTCTGATCCTCTGGTGAGGATGTTCTGGGTTTCTCCTGCAAAGACATCTCTGTTAGTGCACAGAATTCTGTGAATATATTTCTGAACACTCTATGTATTTAGGACCCCAGACTGCATGAGATCAGTGAGCTTTATTGGCTCATCTATCAGAGAGAATTAATGTGCCTGCTTTCCAAGAGGCCTCAAGAACCCTTTTAAAACTGCAGCCTGACAGGGAGCAGTGCTTAACAAGTTGTGATGGAGCAGTTGAGCCATCAGAAATTAATATTTCTCTTGCCCTGGGGATTACTGGTGGCAGGACAACTGATTTTGATGATGAGGGGTTTGGGATGAGGGGTCAATGTAGGGCAAGTCCTCAGTGGAAACTGAGAGGAATAGTGAAGAACCAGTTTAATAAAAGGGATTAAATCCTGCTCAAGCAAGATACTATTGGATTGCCAGAAGTAAGATCATTGGGCCAAAATGTTGGGGAGATTGGTTGACCACAGAAATGGGACCTCACTGAGATCAAACTGAGTGGAGATATTACTCAAAAATCATAATTTTCCACTGATGTGAGGCCCTCTGTGTTTCAGGAAGAAAACATACAAATTTGAGACATTATTTTGCCCTCCATTCTTAAAGTCACATTATCTCTGAGGAGGGTAAATAGAAATCATGAACATCTCCCTATCAAGGGGTGAGCAGGGGAACTCTAGCACTGACTCCAGGGGCTCACTGCACCTCTCACCCATCTCATGTGGTCAAAAGTTTGTGCCTGAAAGTGGACCTTAAACAACAGACTTAGGAAAAACTGCTGGTGACAGTAGAGAGCCCAAAATAACAAGGGCCTTGCAGATATCTCTCTCCCGTCTTATTTTCAGGTTGGGGTTTTTTTATTTTATTTTCCAGTTAAGGACTGAGAAATACTGACAGGTGGGTGCCCACACAGAATGACTCATAAATCCAAGAGAAATGTTTTTCCCCTATGGAAAATAGACATAAATCAAAACTTGGGTATCTCTTACCTAATGGTTCTGTAAAGAGTTTTTTCTGTGGTTCCTCCACTGAAGGGATTTCTTTAATCTTGAAAACAGAAATATCCCCAGCCATTGCTGAGGATGTGCTTTTAGCATCCCTGGCCCTGTTCTTATTCTTTGATTCAGGCTCATGGTCTCTCCTTTTTGGCCTTGTGAGATGGAATGGGGACTGCTGAAGAGAAGAAGAATGAGCCCTGCTCCCCTTCAGCCTGAGAGCCCCAGTGCTGGAATCACTGCTGCTGGTGCTGCAGGAGGGACCTTCTGGTCTTGAGATGGTCTGAATAGCTTCTTTCCTTGGGGGTGATCTTTGGGGGTACCTTTGAACAGACATTTTTTCAGTCCCACTGGGCTCATCACTAGCATAATCATCCTCAGAGAGATCCAAATGTCTGTCAGGATGATCCTGACCTCCAGGCTGGGTGGGATACTGAGTGTGGTGACATTTGGGGTCATCATCCCTGCTGGAGGATGAGCAGCTGGAATCAGAGGATGAAGGTGCCACATGCCATGCCAAGGCAGCTGTCCCCTTCCTTTGCCACTCCTGCTGCAAGGCTGAGGATAGATTTCCCTTCTGCACAGCCTCAGGAGAGCTATGTGTAGTTTTCACTATCTTATTATTGACCACCTTAAACCCAGTATGGATTTCTCTCTTGTTTTCTGAGTTCTGGCTCCCTGAAACCAGTTCCTGTGGCCATACCTGAACCCACTTCTGGCCCTGTGAGAGTGCAGGGCCTGCACTCCACTCTTCCTCCTTGATGTCATCTTCTAAATCTGGAAGTGGAGAATGCTTTTGCAGGACTTCCAAGAGGTTTTTTACTCCCTTTGTGAGATGACCCTCTGGAGGATGATCCACCTTATCCATGTCCTTTCGCAGGCTGCCCTCCACAGGTTTTTCATCAGTTCTGCCTGCTTGTCCTACAGAATCCATGTGATGAGTCTTTATTTCCTCCCCTACTTTTAGGTTCATTCCTGGTACCCTTTCAGGACATGACTGCAGGATTTCAGGCTGCCTTCTCTGTGGTGAGTCAGCAGGATTTTCCTTCCAGCCTTCATCTCCCACCACCACTTCTTTTTCTTCTGCACTTTGCTTAACTACTTTTTCTTCACAGTCAGTCTGAGCCTTTGTGTCCCACTCAGCTAAAGCACAATCTGCTTTTTTCTCATGGATACCCATCTGCATGGAGCTGCTGAGCTGCAGATTTAACTGAGAGCATTGCCCTGGTTGCACTATGCCTGCCTCCACCTGGCCAGGCTGGGAGAAGTGACCCCAGCTCTCCAAACCAGCCCTTCTGAAATACTTGCCATCTTCTTTTAAAGGCTTCTGTTTAGTTTTTTTAACCCTTGCTGTACCTTCTTTTCTTTTCAGGAAAGCCTTTCGAGGTGTTACTTTTGTCTTGCTCTGAAAAATAAACAAAAAACAAACACCAAAAATCCTGACAATCACAGTCTGAGAAATCATTCTCCAGAAAGGAAGATATTTATGCTAAGTGAAAAAAAGCTGAGACACCAGAAGCCTTTTATGATAGAAGACAAGATGAGTTCTGTCTTTGTCTTTAAGGAAGTTTGAGTGTTTGAATATGACACAGACATATAGAAATGCATTGGTCTGAGATGTTATTTTGCCAGGGAGACATAGAGAAAATTCCTAAGTGGTCAAAAATTAATCTTTCAAGTCAACAAGCCTAAGAAGATGCTAAGCCTGACACCTAGAGGTGTCAGATATTTACTCATCTCAAGCTGCAGAGAAGGCAAAAAGCAGAACAATATTACTGTACTTGTCACTTGTACAAAAACCTTGTTTAGAAATGTCCTCATGCTGGACTTAGGGGCACATGAGAGACAGCACAGACCTTTTATTATGAAATAGAGTAACAAAATCAAAGTTAAGATCTAATTAAGCTAGGTACATTGAATCTTGTCCACCAAGTATGACCCATGATCCAGTGGGAAATATATCTGTGACTGAGTAATACAATTCTTTTCCCTTTAGGAAAGATCTTCCAATATCACAAGCAGAAAAATGTTCTGTCATGGAATGAGCCCAGGCAGAGCCCACACAATACCTGACTCCATGAGAACCTGTTAAAAACCAAAATGAATGCACCAATGGCACAGAACCTGCTGCTCCTTCTGCTGTTTTGCTGTGAGATGATGGTTGGCTTTAAGATATTCTTCAGCAAATTCTTCAGAAGGCTCTGGTCTGATACCAGTTGCTGATGTGATGGGCCTAGGCAAGGAACAGGAACATCTACAGTACATGTACAATCAAGGAAAACATTCTTCTGTAGGGTGACTGACTGATCAGGGTAATTTCTCACCCATCTTCTTTGTCCCCAGTCTTCACCTTCCCCTCTAAGTCAAAGGAAGATGGAGGAATCTCCTCCTTTACTTTTTCTCTTTGGTTTTCTTTGACAGCAGAAAAAGTTCCAGGGAAACTCCTTTCTCTTAATTGACTGTTATCTAAGCAGCAGGGAGAAGTACAATGAAAACAAATTCATTACAGAATTAATACATGAAAAATAAACATCATAAAATGAATGAGAAGTATTTTTAATTTCCACAACATAGGCAAGATTTTGATTTTTGAAAACACTTCATAGAATACAATTGAATTAAGTAGGTGGAAGGATGCAACCCATGAGAACAAGAGGCTCCTGATCTTTGAGTCTTTTGGATACTCAAGTATCCAGCTCAAGTCTAGTTGCTGGAAATAAGGAGAAGGCAAATGGTGTAATTTGTACTCCATACCACTTTGCTAGGCAGTACTGGTGTGTGTAATGATGTGGCCTACAAGTCAGATAATAAACTTAAACGGTTTAACAAGCAGTATGTGTACACGTGAGACTTTCTAACTGGGCATTTTCTATTTCACAAAAGGGCAAATTTGTACATCTCCTGCTTGTAGCTTCTGGCTGTGTTCACTGCAACAGGAAGGTTCCCACTGCAATTCATTGCTTTTCTAAGTCTCAGCTAATGGAGGCTCTTTGAGCTCAAATTACACCTGACCACGGGAGCAAAAAACCTTTACCATTCATGCTAATTGTCACATTAATGCATCTGGAGCTACTGAAGTTCTTTGCAACATTCTGAAAGGACTTTCTCCTCCAAGAACAGGAATACAAAAGCTTTTCATCCTTCATTGTGCCTTTCCCAGCTCCACACCAAAAATCCTCAGCTCCCTGGCAGACAAACAGTGCTGTTTCTGCACCAGCACCCACCTGAGGAACCAGAGAGGACACAGCAGGCTGGTTGGCATCCACAAGGGATGCAGAACCCATGTGTCCCTCCTCACAGCATCCTGTGGGGTGATGCTGGTTCCAGAATGCTCTAATAGGAGGGCTGCCCCAGCACTGGAATTTCCAACTGGTGCTTCCCAAGGCAAGAGCAATGTGTGCAAGCAGCTGTGGCATTCACCTTTGTCTTTTCTGTCCTCTTCTTGTGCATCTTGTCTGGAAAGTTTTTTCATGGGGCTCCTACTGTTCTGAAGCAATGGCTCAGTGCTTATCCCTTTAAATAAGAAGTTAAGGGTTACACAAACTTTTGGCACCCTGGTGTTTGTATTTTCAGCAGTGAAAAACCCACACTTGCCACAAGAGCTGGGAAGGTCTCTCTTCAACCCAGTCCTTAAGTACACATTTATCTGAAGCACATCTCAAAGGCAACTGCACCCAGCAGCTTCTACCAGGAGTTAACCTGATGTACTGAGGTCTTTGCACCTTCAAGCCTTAGCTTTACACATACAAAGCAGGGCTAAGTCAGGGCTGCTGACAAAAAGAGGTAAAAAATGCAGTCATACCTCCTCCTGCCCTAATGTCTTCTTGCTTTCAGTCTCCTGCTGCCCCCATTCACTCCCCACCCCCACAATTTCTGCTGGCAAAAGTATTTCTGTAGCTCTCTGATCAACTTCACTGAGCAACTGACCCAGGTTCAGGTTCACTCAGCAAGAAAATGATAGTGCCAGGCACAAGGAGGAGACAAGACTCTTTTAGTGAGACTAACGGTCCTGAAATAGCTTGGAGAGTGTGAAATTAAAACTTCAGTCATGCTTTGGGATTGTTTCACAGCTTCACAACCAGGTCTTGCCATAGAAGTTCAAAGGAATCCAGGATGCAGGTCTGGTTTACATCATCCTCCCCTTCAAGTGGTTTCATTCCCACTTCTTTTTGTTCCTTTTCCTCCCATTTTGGAAACAGCTTTTGATTTCTTGCAAATTGCTCTTTCTTCCTCCTCTCCCTTTTGTATCTTCCCACAAAAGGAAAGGCTGGCAAAGTGTAGACCAGAGGTGCCAAGTAGCAGCTTCCATAGTTTCTCCTCCAAACAATGTGAGTCCATATCAACATGAGAAACACCAGTGTTGCTGACAAAGAGCAGAATATCTACAGCAACATGTTCTCTCACCTTTGGAAGCTATATCCACTTCCTACTTTTTATTCTTCTTCCCCTAAATATAACATACACCTTATTTCATATCACTTATGTATATCACACATTTTATATCACAGTTTAATTACTTTCTGCTCCATTTATATCTAAAAGTCCTGATTTTACTGTCAGGATGACTGTGAGTCAAAACGTAAAAAAAAAAAAAAAAAAATCAAGTTATAAAATCTTTTTAAGTATTTTAAACAAACCACTATTTAAAAAAAGCACCTTTCCCTGGCCTGGAATAAAATCAGGATCAATCACAAGGAAGGGAGGGAAAAAAAATCCACAGAATTTGCACGATCATCATAGCTTCATATTTCCATCACTTTTACCCACCTGAGTCTGAAAGCTGCATGTGCTCTCCTGAGGTTTCTGAGCTGCTCTGGTTTGGTACAACCTGGAGGCACCTGCTCTGCCAAGCAGAGTGTGTTGCCGTGGGAGAGGTCTGGAAGCACTCCAGGCTTCCAATTTGGGAAGAGTTTGCTGATGGGAACTGGGCAGGAATGAAGGGAGCTGGGAAGCATGGAAGGGGTGGCCTCGTGGCTATTAGGTGGGGTGGTATCCCAGGAGAAACAGCAAAGCCTGAAAATAATGACCAAGGAAGAAAAATGAGAGAAGCTCAAGACAGATATTTTGCACCAAGCTAGAAATCTCTTGCTAAAGTGGCATTGCACAAAACCAGTTCTGCTTTCCTGATCCCTGGTTTAATGAAATCCTGATTTTGTGGTTTTATTGATATTGGTCAAGTTGCCTGCTGGAACCATCACTCATAACCAAAATTATCAGATGCCACAGGATGCTGAACTGAAGAGTATTTATAAAGTACTCTTGAGCTGGTAAATCACACATTCCCCTAGGGCCTTTGGAGTCCCTTAGCAGGTAAAATTTAAGTATTGCAAAGTGTCTCTAATAAGGCACTCCTCAATGCAAAAGAGGGGAAGGTTTCCCTTTTATCTCTGGGTAGCTGGTTACACATTTTATTAGAAGGCTTCCAAGTGGAAAAGACATCAGCAGTTCTGCACAGGGACCGCAAGCCAGGCTCACTACATACAGGAATGAAACAAAATTAGGCACACTTCTTTTCTTTCTTCACACCATGCTTCCCTTCTGCCCTGTGACCTGACTTCAACATGAAGAATAGAGAGTGCCTGCAAGTGGCATTGCCTCATCCCCCATTTAAGGCATTTTTTTGGGAAAAGGCTGATGTCTGGCACAGCCTCAAGAAGCAGCCCCTGGACACAGGCTCTGAGCAGGCAGTGGCACAAGGGCACTCACTCCTGCCTCTGGTACCATGAAACAGCCTCCAGTTCAGTTAGCTTTGGTTTCCTCTTGGTCACTGGGTTATTTCTTTAAATGCATGGCAATATTAAAGAAAATACCTTTATAATAAAGAAATATAAATCCTAGCCCTAGTAGTTCTTCATATTTTAAAGCTTAAAGATTATGCATTGTCTTTTGCCACTCTCAGCCTGCACTACCCCAATAACAAATGAGCACTTCACTGCAGATTTGGGTCAGCTTTTCATTCAAATAACAATTTTGTCTGTGGCTTTGTATGTTGGCTGAATCTATCAGGATGTGTAAATACACCTCAACAGCATCCTGTAAATATATTTCTTGCTGCAAGAGCTTGGTTTTGAGTTCCTGAAATAAAGTGTACTTCCTGCCTTCAGAAATGCATTGAGTGCCTGCAGCACTGGAGCAGAAAGAGACCTTGCAGCTCCTCAACTGGGACACCCAGCTTGAAATGAGACTGGGAAAACTGGTGCCAGATCCATGGACAGAGGCAGGCAGGGGATGCCTTAGGCTGCTCAGGCTCCTGGCACATGGGTCAGGTGAAGCAGGTTAGCTCCCCAAGGATTCCCTGGCCTTCCCATGCTCTCCTGGATACTCCCTGCCTGATGTTATGCACAAGCAGCCCTGATAAAGCTGGGCCAGCACTGTTGCAAGTCTACATAATATCCCTAAATTCTTCTTTTGCCACGGGGTCACACACTGAGGACAGACTGCTACTACATTTGGGTGGAAAGGGGTGGCTCCTCTTTTTCTGCTTGCAGTATTTTCTGGAAATGCAACTTTCATACAGAGGTAGAGAAAAAAAGGATATTTCAGCTTTTCTGAATTTACACTACAATTATCTGTAGTACCATTCCAATCCATACTTCAGTAGATGTCTGTACAGAAGATCTGGTACTGAACATAAAGAACTCCTTATAGTTCTTCTGGAATTTTAAGTGTACAAAAGTGGAAGAAACATCTTCTGGGCTTTACAGCTTGTGCATAATGCATATAAAGAAATTAATGTTTTAGCCCAGCTATCAAAGGAACAGCTCTCAGCCACTGAAAACAACCAGCACATCTTCTCATTCCCCAAGGAACTCCTGCATTTCCCTGCTGGAATGCAAGCATCAGGAGGTGAGGGGGCTGCAGTTCCAGGTGGGATGCCCCAACTACCTGAGTTGTAAAGCTCAATAATTTTCTGCTGTTCAGCCACCAGCTTTTGGAGCTGCTCCACATGCTGCCTCATCTCCTGGTCCTGCTGCCCTGGAGCCTGAAAATAACATGAAAATAAAGTTATCCAACTGTATGTTCTGGTCCTAGCAGTAATAAGAAAAGAAGCCCAGAGGTGAGGTGGGCTTAGGGCAAGGGGCAAATGGTGCAGCACTGTTAGCAGAGGTACTTCTGATTTTTAAATCATAGAAAAAAGGATAAAATTATGACAGACTCCCAGAGGAAAAGAGATTAAGAACTGCCAACACAGACACATCCTAAATAATAAATTCAACTGTATTTGGGAACAGAAGGTTTTTTAAATGTGCAACTAAGGCACTGTATTTACTATCTCATAAGAAGCACATGGAACACTCAGTGGAAGAGATATTGGGGAGCTACTCTTGTCCTGTCCTTTGTCAAAATTAAGAGGAGGAAAAGTCAGAAGTGGAAAAAAAAGCTGAAAAGATATGAGAAGAGGACTGATAAAAAGACAAAGAAATCAGAACATGAATATGCTCCACAACCATGCATTAGAACAACTGTGCAACTACCAGAAATATGCAATGTGCTGTTACAAATCCTGGGATTATTTAAAGCAAACTAACCTGTTCCATGGTTTTGTGGGTGGGAGCACAATGGTTTATCCCAGGCTCTGAGGCAGGGAGTAGAGGAGGGGAGAACATTTCCAAGGTGTCACTTGCATCATGAATTCCAACCTGGGTGACACTGGAAGCCAACTTTTGAGGAAAAAAATCAGAGCTGGCCAAATAACAGAACTGCCTTGCTTGCTGAAAAACTTGGTCATGGCCCAAATTAACTGTTGGGTCATCACTGCTGCCCATCACACCACCAACTTCTGGGCTGTATAACTGTGGAGGCTGCTTGCCAGAGGACTCATCCATGTTGTCAACCCAAGCTGGGGATAAAGAAGGTGTGATCTTCTCAGTTATTTTTTTGGAAGATGACACCATGCTTGCCAGATCACTGGAAGTCTCCTGTGACATGTGGGCTTCCTCCTGAAAAGAAACTTCTTCCATGCCCTGCTTTCCACAATCCATGTTAATGATGTGCAGTAAAAACCACCAGGAACAAAGATGTCATACTGACATTTAGTTACTCCTGTGGTTTGTCTTTGTGTTGTTTGGTTTGGGGTTTTTTTTGATCCAAGAGATTATTTTTTTAGCTCAGGCTGAATATAGAGTATCTGCTGATTTCAGAAACTGAAAAATATATATATGTATATTATTTGTTTTTACCTATATATAAAAGTAACTATAAATATGCACACATATATAGATATATACAAATACTATTAGGATACATGCAATTAAAAAATAATACAAAATCATAATATTTCTGTCAGCTACAACGTCTTAAATGTACTGCCTGCTCTCTCAATATTGCACCTTAAAGTCTCAGGCAAACAGGAACAGATTTAAGACTCTATTTACAACAAAACCCCAAACCTATTCACCTCTAGGAGCATTTGCCCCCATGTTTTGACCTTGTTTTTCCAACATAGGGGCCAGATATGTGCTCCTTACCTTAAAAAATTGTTAGGGGTGGTGGTGGTATATATCAGCAGTTGAAGTTACTGAGTTTTTCCCTCCTGTCTGCTCTGGAAGGATTCAAAGGAATTTTCTTTGCAGTCTCTGAGAAACATGGAGCCTCCAAGAACTTCAGTGGCTTGCAAGAAAATTATTTAATGCTTTCTTCCTTGTTTATTCTGCGTGGTTTGTGTAAGATTTATACCCAACTGACCAGGTTTGCTACCTGCTTTGGCAGGTCCATCACGTGTAGCTAGGAAACCTTATGTTGTTTGCAGGCTTAAACTCCCTTGAGAGGGATCTACAGTTCCACTGGGAACATTTTAGAAATCTACAAATCTGAAACACAAGTCTGGGCTGTCTGGGCAGATGATTCTGCACTAAATAAGAACCCTCTTTAATAGGAGAGAGGGGAAAAAAAAAAAAAAAGGAAACAAGTGTAGTGCAGATAGAGAACTGCACAGGGACAGATCAGAAAGCATAGGCTAAGAAATCACATGTAAAGAAAAAAGTAGAGCCAGTCACCCTATATTGCAATTCCTTCCAAAAAAATAAGAGGGCACACCAAATTCCCAAGTCTCCCCAATCTTCTGTTGCCAACAGCAGTGTTGGTTGGGTACTGGTATTGTGCAGGATATCATTTGTTTCTCCTACAGATCCCTGCTTCAGGTTGAACTCAAGTGGAGTAGGATACATGCAATTAAAAAAAAAACAAAACACCATAAAATCATATTACTTCTGTCAGCTAAAATGGCTTAGATGTACTGCCTGCTCTCTCAATATTGCACCTTGAAGTCTCAGACAAACAGGAATATATATGACTCTATTTACAATAAAACCCCAAAGACAATCCCAACTTGTCAGTGATTTTTCTGAGTATTACTCTATATGCAATTTGGTTGGGTATTTTTGTCCTTTGTTTTGTTTTGGCTTTAAACCCTAGGAAACAATATACCCACAAGAAAATCACTTAGCTGTTCATTGGCCACAAAGTTCAAGTGCTGAGCAGTTAGAAGCTGCCAGCATGAAGGCTGTGGGTGGCTTATCCCACTGCCATCCCATGGTGCATGGAGATGTAACTCCTGGAGACTCCATGTCCTGGTCATGCTTTCCCCAAAACACAAAGGATCTATAAGCTGAACACTAAGAATGGTGGGGTCTGGGAAGAGGTGATGCTTGCCAAGAGCCTCAAAACACACTTTTTGCTTTGGGCACCTCTGCACAGCAGGTAAAGAATGATGAAAGAGCTGGATTTTGTGAGAAAAGCTCCCTGAAATCATGAGCAAGGAAAAGGTGTTCAAATCTTAATGCTGATAAGGAGGTCTCCGAGTCACTGACTTGTTATGGTCAGCTTTTATCCCATTAAAAACACAAATAAAGTCCAATCCCTGTCTGCTCTTAATCAACCTAACATCTTCTGGGCTTTACAGCTTGTGCATAATGCATATAAAGAAATTAATGTTTTAGCCCAGCTATCAAAGGAACAGCTCTCAGCCACTGAAAACAACCAGCACATCTTCTCATTCCCCAAGGAACTCCTGCATTTCCCTGCTGGAATGCAAACATCAGGAGGTGAGGGGGCTGCAGTGTCAGGTGGGATGCCCCAACTACCTGAGTTGTAAAGCTCAATAATTTTCTGCTGTTCAGCCACCAGCTTTTGGAGCTGCTCCACATGCTGCCTCATCTCCTGGTCCTGCTGCCCTGGAGCCTGAAAATAACATGAAAATAAAGTTATCCAACTGTATGTTCTGGTCCTAGCAGTAATAAGAAAAGAAGCCCAGAGGTGAGGTGGGCTTAGGGCAAGGGGCAAATGGTGCAGCACTGTTAGCAGAGGTACTTCTGATTTTTAAATCATAGAAAAAAGGATAAAATTATGACAGACTCCCAGAGGAAAAGAGATTGAGAACTGCCAACACTGTCCAAATCAACCTAACCTTGTGCTCTCAGGAAGGGGAAGGAGGGAACTGCTTAGTGCAGGAGGTCTCAGGGGTGAGAAATCATTTGTTTATAAAACAGGTTATTCAGCCGAATTAAGTTTGGATAAGAAACCAACCACCCAACCTTGCTCTCTCACAAACCTTGTCAGTGTTTGCTTTCTCATTGCTGGGGACTGCCAGGCAGGCAGTGAGCAAACAGCAGCTCTGAGCCCTGCTCCCCTTCCTGTACCACTCAGCCAAAGCCACACAAATCCTCCCCCTCTCCAGGCAGCCAGGAAACCAGAACTGCTCCCTGGGAGGTAAAAATCCCTTTGCACAGAGCTCTCCAGGCAGTCAAGAAGCCAGAACTGCTCCCTGGGAGGTTAAAATCTCTTTGCACAGAGCACCTTGGGGCTGATGGGAGCAAAGAAGGAAGCACAGCACAGCCTGGCAATTGTCTTCTTAAGAGTTTGTGGGGACCCTCTAATGTTAGCAGATTTTTTTAAATTTAAAAAACATTATAAAGTCAGATGTGTTTTGTCCCGGGTACTTTTCTAATAAATATAAGACAAAAATAAATATGTAAAGTACTTTGTGCTATCGCAGAGCCTTCCATCTTATTTTCAATGTTAACTGCATGCATAAAATCATATATCTATACCCAGGTATCTGCCACAAAGGAGAAAAAGATCCCTATTAACTGGAGAATTCCACCCTGGGAGAGAAAGCTCGTTGGTAACCCACACAAATGGTGCAGATTCTCCATTACACAAAGGCAGCTCAAGCCCAGAAGGATGCAAAAGGACCTGGGCTGCAGGAAAAGTCAGTGAATGGTGAGACCTCCTTTGGCTCGAGTCATTCCGGCTGCAGAGCAGCTTTGATTAGAGCCATAAGCATCTATTGAAGGCCCTGACATTCCTCAGCAACCTTTGTGATGTAAAATTTTATTAAAAAAGGAGATAGTACAGGGTCTGCACGGTGCTTTCAGACCATTTGTAAGGCTTCTAACCACTAGAGGGAAGCCTTACCCTGCTCTGGGTGAACAAACAGGCTAAAATAAAGAGAAGCACAGGGATTTATTATTTGTTTTTTTTTTTTTTTTAATGTACAGGACTGAAATAATTTTACACCGAAAAGAAACACGTGCTCGTTATAAAGCTGCACATTTAAGGCAAGGATTCTCAGGGTAAGATCAGTGCCTTGCACCATGCCACAATATTAAATGCAAAATTTCAAAAACTCCTCACCTGTGACCAGAGGTGGTTTTTTCACACTTTACTGAGCAAAAACCCAGATAGTTTCTGGATCCACCCAAGCCTCCAAGCTCGGCTGAAGAAGGGAGTACCAATATTTTGCAGACAGCTGTGAAACTGGAGCTCTGCTATGTTACTGAACTGGGGGAGACCACAGAATGGGCTCCCTGGGTTTCTATCATGACATCTGCTTCTCCAGCTGGAATTAGCAGCTCAGATCCACAGGAGGAAGACTTTGCCAGTGGAGCTACCCTGGCTAGACCAGTAGTAACCTTGCTATGATTTAACACCACCAAATCTGACTCTCTGGCATTTACTACTCCCAGATTTCCCAGGACATTATTTTGTCAGCTTGGCCAAATATTTGTCCAAGTATTACTTTGTCAGCTCGGCCTTTTACTCTCCATTAGTTAAGAGATAGTTTTAAAGCTCATTGTAAGTTCCTCTCGTGCCCAGTGCTCCCAGATAATCTTCCCCACCCAAACATGATGGATCTGGGAGTGGCAGTCATTACCTTGGGGACCAGAAACCTCTCTGCACCCAGAGCCCTGCAAACAGGAGCCCAGCTCAGCTGGTGTCAGCTCCTACAACAGCTGAGCTTTCTCCTGCAGCATTTTCCCAAGGAGATTTTTTCTCTGCCTCATTCTGGGGGTTGCTGTGATCCCTGGGTATAGGCATAAACCACCAGCTGCTAAAACCATTCCCTGGTTTGTACACACACACTGCACTGCCAGGGGAAATTTCTGTTTATCCTTTCAGTCCTCTCAGATGCTTTGGCTGCTACCCCGAGGCAAAAAGGATGTTTGAACAGTCCAGGTCTAACAAGATTCCTCTGTGCTCCAGATATCTGATGGAGATATCTGGGGCTTTGTCAGGCACCCCAGAATCCAGGTTTGCTCTGCCCTAAAGCATGTTAGCTGCCTTTGTAGCAGGAAACAGATTTTAAGGAATATTTGTTTCTAACAACTGCATTCCCCAAAGTTCTCTGGTGAGGCAGAAGTCAGTAGAGAAGTTGAAGGCTTAGGTTTCCTAAAAAACTGGGTTTGCAGCCCTAACAATAAACAGCAATTTATTTTTCAGGTGATCAAAGGCAGCGAGAGGAAGCTGACAGACTTTACAGCCACAGTGTCCAGGCAGAACCTTTCAAAGAGCTGTTGAGTTTGTGGTTTGCTGGGAGCTTTGTGAACTCTGCAGAGTTCTAGAAATGTCTGTAACTTGGCTCTTGTGTGTCACTCCATATTTGGCCCTTTATTTGCTTTTTTTCTTTTTTACCTCTTCCTTTTTTTCCTTAAACCCACTTGGTTCAGCTTTTGTTATGAATGCACAAAATTTACCAAAAACTGAATATTTCTTCAATGAAGCAGTATTTGCGAACAATTTTTACAGAAATAGATCTTTTACTTAAAGGCCAAAGAAATTAAACCCACCCTACCTTATTTCATTGCACCAAATAACCATTACCTTACCAGGGATCACACCTGGTATATATAATACAGCAGCAAAACACAGAACTTTTTATATAGACTTTGCCAATAATTTCATTCTACTGTATCAAAAAATGTGCCATATCAAAACTTGGTCTTTGCTTAAAACTCAGTGTTTTCACTCTTAGTGCATGTCACAAACCACTCTGACTCCATACTCTGAAAGGTATAAAATGGAATTGTCCTTCAGCATTCCCCCACAGTGCAATCAGCTGCCAAGCCAGCCAGCAAAGTTTCAGGTGAAACTCTCAAAAGAAATGCAGCTCATGTGGCACAATACAGGATTATTTTTCCTCCTCGTGGAGTTATCCAGTATCATTAAATCATACAGCTTTGTGAGTTGAAAATAAGCAGGTACAGGGATTGAATTTAGCAGACAAAGCCCCTTTGACTTTAGTAATCTTTTAAGGGAGATAGTGACAAAGTGTGAATCAGTACCTCTGACAAGCTGTTAGTAAAGACTTTCAGAATTACAGCAGTATAAAACTAGTAGAACACAGAGAAGAACTGTCTGAATGTGTGGTTACACACAGTTAAACAAACAGCCCTTCAGATGTTAACACAGCACCAGCCACTAGAAACAAACACTATCTCAAGAAGGATCTGACTTACCAAGAAAAATCTGATCCCCAGTTCACATAAAGACAGCTGCTGCTCTTCATCTGACAGAGTTTTCCACACAGAAGACATTTAAGCACCTTTGGAAAGTTTGAAGTCTCAGTTCCACAGGGTACTGGGACATCTCAGAAAAACAGTAATATCAGGAGGGTTGGACCAGATGGTCCTTGAGGTCCTTCCAACTCTGCCATTCTCTGGTCAGCAGCCACAGAACAGATGGTTTAAGTTTGAACATTGAGACATTTCTGGGGATTTTCTTGTCCCCCTCCACCAAGGAGGGTAAATTCTTGCCATAATGTCTCAAATCCTCACAGTTTTTATCTGCAAATATAGATAATAGCTCACTTTATAATAAATAATACAGTGCTAGTTTTCAAAATTATGTTTGCATGTGCACCAGGAGAATTCTTGTTTATTTCTTCTCTCCTAATTGTATTAGTTCCATTAAAATAATATTTGAAATTACACCTTACAGAGCCTGAGAGCCCTTCTCACTTTGACCTAAACAAACCAGAGCCTTTTGGTGGAAACCAATAATGCACTGCAACCACTGGCTTTTGACAACCTGACAAAACCAATCCCATCAGTTTCCCACAGGACTTAAAGATGGGCTGCAGAACTGAGAAGAAACATCAGGATTTATGCCAGTGGTTTACATTTTCTTTTTCCTACATTTTGCTCAGTTTTCTGGGGCTGTTTTGAAGCACAGTTTGATATTTGCTAATGTTCAAAAAGTCACTTCCCTTTTGGAGGTCACTGGTACTACTCAGCTGAGCCACTGAATCTTTCAGTTAGCTGAAAACCCAGCTCATACGTGTGAATAAAACACTGCTACAAGGTGTGACCAGGACTCAGAGACAGGTCCAAAGTCTTACCTGACAACATGAGGCTTGCAAAAGGACACTGAGGGCAAGAAGACTTTTACATTTTCACCAGGAAGCATTTGTCTGTATTGAGAATGTAGCAGTGGTTAAATAACTATTTTTTTGCAACGCAAAATAACCCAGACCAAACCATAAACAACGAATAAAAAAAAAAAAAAACAAGCCAGAAGTGATAAAATTATTGGAAAAAAATACAGAGCACTATATTTTTGAGCATTTTGTAAGCAAACCCAGCAAAATTACTTCCTGTTGGCATGGTCAGTATGGAGCTCAGTGAGGCACAGCTGCACCTGATCCTGCACAAGAGCAGCTGTTGTCCCCCCACACCCCCTATCCCAGTTGTCACTGAAGGTTTCCCAGTAAAGTAAAAGCTTACTATTGCCAAATTTACTAATAACAAATGAAAACACTTAATTTTTTTTTTTACCACTGTTTTCATGTGCTAAATCTGCATTAGAAAATAAATACAAAGATGTTTACCTTTTTCTATTAAAATTTTTTGAGACAGTGCATTACAATTCTCTTAGGACACATTGATAAAACTATTTGAACTTTCATAAATGGGTCTCTCAGAAGACCAAAAATACTTCCAAAAATACTCCTCATTCATGCATGCTAACAAGCAGTACATTTTCTGTTTCTTAGTATTTCTTTTTCTCTTCCATTCTGCATTTATGTAATGGAATACAGAACATAGAAATCAGTTCTATAAAAACATGTTTGATGCTAGCAAAAAATTTTAACACATTATGTGGACTAGAAGCAAAACTTGATCTAATACTAGAAATTCATTGGTTAAAAACAGAACATTTGCAAAGAAAATCAAGGATAGCAAGTAGGGCTCCAGTTACAACTACTTGAGTAGCTCCATCTCTGTAAAAGTATTTCAGAAATGCCACCAGAAATAACAACAAAGCCATAGCTGGGTGATCCAATCCAGCCTAGGAGAAAAAATATATCACCCATTTGCTGCTAATTACCTTTATTACCATTTATATTTCCTAACCACCACATAGGACTAAGCATAAACTCTTCCCAAATAAAGCCACCATTTTTATAGTGAAACAGCAGGGCTGGATAGGGTTGATGTCAATCAAGATCACAGCTGATTTCTATTTTGAAGAGAAGCTCTTACTCCAATGTTCAGACCTTGTTCCTAAGGGAAGGAGCTCAGTGTTCCCTGCTTCTCCTAATCCTCAGTGAATCACAAGTTTACAAAAGAATCCCAGCACTACAGATTAAATATTTTTTATTATGTTAATTTGTAGTAATGAAAATAAATGTCTAGGAATGACAAAGCTATACTAGAATTAAGAACTTTAAAATATTTGTATAGAATATCAATTTGAATGTTTTAGTTTGGCTTTCTATATAAAGATGAGTTTTATAATGTAGTAATTAATTATATATTTCTAATAAAAAGACAGTGAAAATAAACAGAAGATCATTACTACATTAAAAATATGAATGGTGCATCAGGATATATATATTTGGGCTACATCTTGCTATCAACCCAAAGAAAACTGATGGTGGACGTCAGCTAGAAAATTGTGGAAGCAACAGACTTTTCAGTTGTAGGGAAAGGAATCCTGAACGTGTGGATAAGAACTTTCACCACCAAAATAATCTTTAACGAACAGATTTTGTTTTGTTGACTGAATCAAACCCAGACTCTTATTAACTCAGGTTAGATGATGGAGTTCATTCAGAAAATAAAAAAATAAAATTTAATAAAAAAAAAAAAAAAAGGAGAATTTATTTTAAGGAACTTGTCATAAAAGGAACTTAACTCTGCTCAAAACTGCCTAGAGAACAACTCCTTGCTTAGTGGTCACATCATTAGCAGCAGGTTCCATGTCATTCACACACAGCCAGGACATGTCATTTAATTCCCTTTTCAGCCTGAAGGACCTGCAACGACATGACCCAGAAGAGATTTAAGATCTACTGCTGTAGTACAATTTAAGGGTAAACCACCCCCCTGGGGTTTTATTGTTTTGTTTTGTTTTGGATCTTATTTTGTGTGGACTGCTTCAAAGAGGGCATGAGCTCCTAACCCAGAGATGGAATACCCTGATTGCTCAACAGCAGCCAGAAAAAAACAACACATCATGGGCTTTCAGTGGTTTTGTGAAATCATTTCCTTGGCTTTTCTTGTAGTATCTGAAAACTAACCAGAAAAGTCAAAACATTTAGATGTTCCACAAGACAAACTGTTTTGATGTTTTGACAATGTTATCAGTTTAATCTAAAACCATTATTTCCTATCCAGCCCAAAATCTGACAGCATCAAGTACCATCTTGCTGCTTTCATAGCAAAAAAAAAAAAAACCACCCAAATTTTCCCATTTATATTCAATACGATTGCCCTGCAAAGATCCAAAGCAGAATTTGACCTAAATAATAAAATCAGAATTATATCTGTTATGTACCTAACAATTATCGATAACCTTCCATCACAAAAATGTGCCTCATTTTTTCCTGTTTCCCTGCAGTTTCCACCCATCATCTCCAGCATGTATCTATCTTTGCATATGAATTTTGTGTCTTTCCTCTGACTTTCCTTGCAAGGCACAAATGACTGGTGCCCCCTGCCCAGGGTTCACCAGTTTACAGCGATCACTCTTCTAATAGAATTAATATATAGACAGAAAAGATAGCACAGGAAATTTAAATATCATGGGGAAAACCCCATCACTTTCTAGGGGTAGATGATGAATAAATTAGATTCATTTTCAAGATTCTATGTGTCAAAAAAAAAATGGGTTTAGCTTTTGGCTGTCTGCACCTAGACATTACACCTTTATTTAACATTTTGCATGGATGACCTACCTCTTTCTGAACTTCTTGAAAGGGAAGTGTCAAGCAAGGCCATCATGGAGGAACCAAAAGGCAGAATGGAACCAACCAAGGCACAGAGACCTTGTACGTGCAGCCAATACCACAACCCAGCCCCAAGCCCCAGCAGAAGGAAGATGTGGATTGTCTTCTCAAAGCTTCTCAGCCACATCTTCTGTGCATATAACATGACATAACCCAGTGTGTATCATTCTCTCTTCAAATACGTTAGGAAACGAGGACCTATGGAAATAAAAAATAAAGAAATGTCTTTTTTCTCTTCAGAAATAACAACTGGAATGCAAGAAAAAGGAAAATTTCACCATGTGTTTGCCATGCAGAACATGTAAATAACAATACGGAGATGCATCCATAGAAAGCTCTGAGAAGCTATTCTGTGGGCAGTGAAAGTAACATCCAAGCTGCTATAGATTTGTGCCTTTTTTTATGCCCTGAAAGTCCAAGAGCCACCCCAGCTCACCTGCTGGTCCTGCTGACATGGCCAGGGAAGGGGAGACACAATATCTGAGGGTCTGCTAGCCAACTTGCCACCGTGGCCACCCACTGCTGAGCCTCCTTGTGCACTCTGCTCTTGCTCTTCTACCTTACATTTCACACAAAAATTATAAGAAGGTGTTGCACGTAAATCACGTTTTTAAAAACCTGTTCTTTCATCCAGTGGTTGCTCTCTACATCGGAGCAAGGAAGCAGCACCCTGTGAGATGGGACTCTGTGTCCAGCTGCTCACCAGTCCTTTGGAAGAACATCCTTGCTCTTAACGCCCATTTTCCCCAGGGACAGGGCAAACCCACCTCAAATTACTGCAATTTTGGCTGTCCCCCCCCCCCAGTCTTTGTCACCAGGCTCTGCCACCAGCACCCTGCACACCCACCTGTGGTCTCGCCCCGGCGCCATTTCCGCCACTTCTCACCGGTGCCAATGGTGGGCACGTTTTCTCCTTTTTTAAGATCTCATTTCCAGGGAGTATTTTTTTTTTTTTTCCCTCTGGAAACCTGGGTTACCTCCCCTGGGAGGCAGATGTCCCACTGTCACCCTTTTTACCTTACCAGAACCCCTGATGGCTGCTAGGGGCTGGGGTCCCATGAGGAAGCCGGGCAAGCCCCTCACCCTTGGGCGGGAATGCTCTGTGGGACAAACTTTTATTTTCTCCCTCAGAGATGAGGATCCCCTTCCACCAAGAACCTTTTCATGATGCTTGTGACCCACTCACCCTTCCCAGAGCCCTCCCTCTCTGCCTTTAGCTCTGTCAGCCCTTCCTCTGCTGAGGGACTGTGCCAGGGGCAACCCCGTGGCTACCATCTTGCCCCTCAGTCCCAGCCCGGCAGCTCCTGGGATGGCATTTTGGGTGGTTTGGTGTTTGAAGGAGAACGCGGGCATGGCAGAAGGGCTGGGAGGCTCCTTCTCATCCCTGCCCAGGAGCTGCCACATCCCTCAGAGGGTCACGGCCTTCCCGCCATGAGGCGCGCTCCCTCACGCAGCCTGGGAGGGAGGGCTGCCATGTTGGGAAGAAATGAGGGGTTTTCTGCCAAATGGGAGTGTTTCAAGACAATACGGGCAGCAAGAAACTCCTGGATCTCAGGAATTGCAGGAGTTTTTTTAACTTTTGGCCACATTTTTAAAATTTATTTGCTGAATGCTCTTCCAGAAAATCATCAGTGCTACACGCGGCTAATGCACGCGGCTGCATTTACATCGCTCCGTGTCGCCTTCTTGCCTGAGTTCCTATCCAGGCATGATAAATACATCTGATCTTTAGCAGACTTCCTGACACTTCCAGACCTCACACAGCACTGTGAAGAAGGCAATCCTTGTCCCATGCCATGCCACACCAATGTCCCTCCTCCAGGGATCTTCAGCTCCGGGCCCTTCCCAGAGCTGCTGCAAGATGTGGTCAGTGATCCAAACCTCACTACCTCATCAGACAAAAAAACCCCAAACAGCCAGCCAAGGTAAACAGCATGCTTTAAATTGTTTATGTAGTCATATTCCAGTGTTCTCTTTAATTATTAGTTTGCTATTTTTCCCTCATCGTCTCCTTGGTAGACGTGCCTTGGTGTAAGCAACTCCCAAGGAGCAGCTGAGGTGTAGAACTGGGCGGAGATCTGTGGTATCTAACACCTAAGACCAGTTATGCCACCAGCCTTGAGCATTTTTATTTCCCTGCTTGCTTTCCTTGCCATGCTTTGCTCAAAATGCCATCTCTTTGGTTAGTATTCTCACAGTGACCTGTCTACAATAAAAACACAGTAGACACCTACTCTTAAAGAGGATTTCCAGGTAGAAAGTAATTAACAGGGGAAAAAAATTAATAAATGTAAGTAGAATGAGCCTAGGAATAACCTGATCTATTTGCTTAGTGATTTTGGATATTTTAGTGATGAAGGACAGACGACATGAAATTTTTTCTTAGAAAACAAGGAGGGCACCTCTGTAAATTCCACTTTGCTGATAATTCTAAAGGGCAGTCTAGAAGAGGGTGAATGTTAGAACAGGTAAGATTTCAGTTTTCCACAGGACAGTGTAAGAATAACTAAAAGAATTATCTTTGTTCTTTTTGTAAAGGGAGTTGTAGCTTGTGGCAGCTCCCTTGGAGGTGCAGAGAAGCCCCAGTGACTTTCTGGCACAGTGCACTGATTTGGGCTGCTCAGTGAGAAGAGTCCTTCAGTGATAATGCTGTTCAGATTTTATTATACAGTAAAGAGGATGCATTGTCAGTGAGAATTTCACTGGTCTGTCTTGAGCGAGAAATATCAGAGCTTGTCTTGGAACTGCGTTTTTCGTATTTCTTGTACCTCCTGCACCATAGGCCCTTCATTATCTTCACAAAATAACTTCTGAACTTCACCCCAATAAATGCATAGAGCACAGGGTTCACACAACAGTGTAAAAATGCTATTGTTTCTGTGATGTATCTTGCATAGGCCATAGTCTTGTCATAGTCACAAGATTTATCTACCTTGCCCATATTTATAGCAGTGACAAGAACAACCATGTTATAAGGTACCTGGCAAACCAGGAAAACAGCTACAATTAATACAATCATGTGGATTGCTCTGTTTCTTTTGGAATTCTGAGCTTGTTGCAAGGATTTGACAATGAACGTGTAACAGAAAAGCATGAATATGAAAGGTATGAAAAACCCAAACCCAACTTGCAGGCACAGCAGCAGTGATTTCAGCTCCTTGCTTTCGGACCATCTGCTGGATCTGTGATCGCAGATCTCTTTGGTTTCGTTGATGGAATAGCTGTAACTTTCATTGTACACAAAGGAGGAGCTTGAGATTAAAATTGATGACACCCACACCCCCAGACAAATGAGTTTACTGTGTGCCAGTGTCCTTGCCCTGAGTTTAAATGACTTTGTTGCCTGTACGATGGCAATGTACCGGTCCACGCTGATGAAGGCCAGGAGCAGCATGCCACAGCTGAAGTTGATTGCATAGATACCTTTACTCATCTTGCACATGAAATTACCAAAAATCCATTTGTCAGCAGCGTAATAGGCTGCCCAGAGTGGGAGAGTGAGGACAAAAAGAATGTCTGCTATGGCCATGTTGAAGAGGTACACATCTGTCATGGACTTGGTTCTGTCATACAAAGCAAAGGTCATCACTACAAAGATGTTACCAACCAGGCCAACGACACAAATCAGTGAGTATGCAACTGGCAGGAATGCTTTGGTGAAGTTCCTGACTTCCAGCTTCGAACAAGGTTGTGCAATTTGTGAGATTAGGTCATTATAGTCTGGATAAGATTCTGAGGTGGCATTCTCTGCCTGTAAAAAAGAAGACCACTGATTACGGGTTAACCTCTCGTTTCAGTACAGTAGAAAGATGATAGATAAGGTCATACAGTGCAGGGAACTTTGGAAATCTTTCAAACGTTAGTACACAAGGTTATATGGCTTGCTGAAGTGACATTTCACTTATGATAACTATGATACTCCTGTCCAGTCCTTCCCAGCTCTCAGCTTCAAGTCCATCTCGAACTCATTTCAAGATAATCCACAGTCCAACTGTTTGACACTGTTTGTACCCACCACATACCCCTATCACAATTGTATTTAACCCTGCAGAGGAAGCTAGTAAGAACTAATTTGAGAATTTCATAAAAGCTGAATTAAAATGTTAACATGGAGATAATATTTTGGATAGCCCAGAGGTTTACATCTTTAATTACAGTATGCAAAAAGGATCAGTCTGCCATCACAGAAGGCTCTCCAGTGAAAAAGTCTGAATTTGAAGTAGAAGTACACCTACTTTGCCATCAAGAGAGGGGAAGAGGTCTTTCTGGCATGTTAGTCATTTCATACTAATGGAGCATGGCTAAAGCAAGCCCCCCCAAATTATTGCTTCTCTGCCCCCAGCTACACAGGCAGAGCAGGATGGCCATCCTGAGACACACTGACCTGCACCACAGACTCCAGAGCTGTAGTTACATTAGGAGGGTGCAAACCCAATAAACTGTGTTCTGGCAGTGAAGTCTGCTGTCAGAAACCTGTCTGTACTCACACCTGAGACTGGGACACGTGGCCCAGCAGCCTCCAGGAGCTTCCTGATTCACTGTTTTATGGAGGTACTGACATAGTTTATCAAGTACTTACAGAACTCATTTTGGCAGTACACTTCTCAGAAGGAAAAATACACCAAGAACTTCAAAATGATTTCCCAAGGATTTCTGAAAAGAAAACGAAGTGGATTGGGTTGGGAAACCAGCAGAAGAAATGTGAACGAGTAGAAAAACAGAACTGGGAATAAAACATTTATTCAAAGAAGAATCTTATGACATCAACTCCATCAACAATACACAGGAGCAAATCACACAGCTCTGCAGCACAACATGGATGATTTCTGTCAGTACCAGTAAGAATAGAATATTAAATATGGGATATTTATTCATAGAGGTAATGAATGATCCATGAGAAGATATGTCTCTTACTTACCTTGATGTTGCACCAGAAGAAACTGGAGTAAATTATATTTTACTTTCAGAAATTCTGTATGACAGTGGCAGCCAGTGTATTCAGGGAAACAGGGAACAAATAAACAGCACAACCTTAGCATCTTCCCTTACAGTAATATTGCACTTTAACCTTTTTTTTTTTTTCACTCTGCACCTCTAGTCATCACTTTGCTTACCCTTTCTTGCTACAGGAATGAGGTAAATTAAGAGTGCCAGGACATTTGCTTCTGACAGTGCAAAGGATAGTGTACAATTTATGTACAGACTGTGCTTTAGTGTTGCTTTGTCTTTGTTCAGTGCACAAATCTTTGTGTTACAGGTTGCAGCCTATGAAAATAATATGTTTTCTTTTTCACTGTGATACCTAAGTACTTTACAAATGGTAATTAATTAATTTGCACAACACCCTGTGGTGAGGAGGTGTCATTACCTTTCTTTTACAGGGATGGAGCCTCACCACTGATTCATGACAGTAAATATCCACTTGAGATTGTCTTTTTGAGGCATCACTTTTAAGAGTGCTTAGCATTATGCAGGACTTCAGTTCTGCAAAGGATTAAATCCATTGCCTCTGGCTGCAAGTAGGTTCAGACTTCTGCAAATCAGACCAGAGTTTAAAGTCACAGACAGATAAAATGGGGAACGTCCCACTGGTGGCCACGGGTGCAAGGCTGAGCTCAGATGAATTGTTTAACCTCACTCAGGAGCCCATGGGTGAGAGATTTAGTTCCTCAGCATTTCCCTCCATGCGTTCAGTCCTCCTTTCCATGAGCTGCTCTGTGACAATGGCATGTCCCATGTTTCCCAAGCTCTGAATAGCAGTTTTGTCCACATTTTCTCTGCTTTTTTGTTAGTGGTGCTGTATGGGTCAACTCTGAGGTTCAATAAACAAATGTTTCCTGTTTGGAAATTTCCCTGAAATAGAGAGGGAGGCAGAGAACCTGTTCCAGTGGGGCAGAGGCAACCCAACCATAACTGGGAAGCTGGGGGAGGGAAAGGACTGAACGTGCTCCAGAAGCATGATGAGGTTGGGAATCTCTCCTGCCTCACGTGGGGATGCTGGCTGATGGCAGAGGCCTGCAGGAGACTCCTTACATTGCTTAAGCATCATAGTTTCTCTGGCTTTCCAGCCCTTTAAATAAATCCTTAACCACATCTCCAGCTTCCTCTGCTGCCTTTTCAAAGCTGATGTTTAGAAGCTGCACAAACACGAGATGCTGGAAGTGCTCCAGCCCCTCCTGAAGCAAGCTCTGAACAGTGGCAAGAGTTTCTGAGGGGTGCAAAGGTGCATAAAGCAAGCAGGTAGATGGCACAGTTCATCTGGGCTTTGAGCAACCCTCATATCCATCTCCTGCTTTCCCTTCTGATGCCATCCAGCCTGACACTCATGTCCTTGCTCAGTTTTTTTTATTTCCCTTTGCACTTGGCTGCAATTACAGTAACTCCTGTTAGACATCACTACAGCAGGACCTGGCTAGGTTATTACTGTACAAACTGATATTTTACTGTTGCAAGAAAACTGCCTTGCTAGGTATGTCATCCACATCTCCCTAGGACATCCAGGGTTAAAATACACAAAGAGAGCCTGACAGTGGCCAAAGCCCCTCTCAAACATTAGTGTGACATATAGAAGGAAGAAGAGAGGGTAAAAGTATTTAGAAGAGAGGGCAATCATCAGATTAGGACTGGAGAAGGGCTCTCCAGTTCCCAGAAAGCCTGCAGGGAACATCTCCAGAGGCAGAGCTGCTGTTCTGCTGGGGCTGCAGAGTACAGAAGGGCATCACCACTCATACATTCTCCACAAGACTTCCACTGTCGAGGAAAAGCTTCTGGAGGGCTGTTGGTATGAAAGCAGTAAAGAAGGACTCAGACTGAAACAAGAATTGCAGAGATCAGGTTTAGGAGCTGATTTAAATCTCCTCAGCTGATTTCTTTTTCTGAATTTGGAACATGGTGGCTGCAAAGGAAGTTAAATCAGAGCTCTTATCAGTACAGCTCTCAATTTAAATCTTTCTGACAGGCTTTCAAAAGGCATCTTTAAAGTTTATAATCTGCAGATTTGTGGTTTTACCCAGCATGACTGTATTAAATAATTAAAAACAAAATTACATATATATAAGGAGTATGTGCATGTTCTAACATTGTTTATGGATTACTTATGAATATGTGCCTATGCATGTGCACAAACCAAAATTATTTTCCAAATATTAAATATGCAAGCCTTGTATTTTTTAGCTTACTATTTTTCCATTTTATTCACATGATATTCATTTTGTTTTTTCACTTTAAAAGCCATGGGAGTACTCAAGGATAAGACTACATTATAGTCTTCATATATGAATACATTATTTGAATTGTACAGGCAAAAGACACTAGATAAAGGAAGATGTCAGGAAAATTAGAGATTTCTATAAAGAAAATAGTTCTCAGTACTTGTAGGGAATCAATACCTATGTTTTAAGCACTGCCCACCACTGAAAGTACACTCCTACCTGTGTGTTCAGTTTAACAGATTCATCACACAGGAACAATTTATAGATTACTTACTTTATTTTAGTACTTACCAGGCTTGAAAATTGTGTGAAGATCAGATGAAAGAGGATGTGTGAATCTCTTACATTCTTTTGGGGGATGTCTCAAGCACATTTACCATCAGCCTCAGCAGGAGTGTACTTGAATTCAAAAACCAAGAAATAACAGCATTAGTTAAAGGTACAGAGTTAAATTGAAATAATCACCACTTCCTCCTGACAAGCAATAACAATAACTTGCTGGCTTACGTAAAGGAAAATATTTAACCTTGGCTGTGCTGGAAACATGCAGGCTGGAGGCAAGGCTTTCACTGCACAGGCTCCCTCTGGGCTGATGGCATTTTTAAAATAAGCAACATAGCTTTAGAAACATAAAAAACAGGGTCTTAATTTTTATTGTGCTCAGAATACATCCTGAATGATGGCTTGGTTTTTGTAAGGGTCTGTTTAATGCCATGCAGTTGTAGTTTAATCACTGAACTCAACAAGATCACTGACATAGGACTGCAAAACTGAGACAAGTGTCCATTGCTGAATAGAACAGTAGGTGTTTTCTGGGGAAAAAGTAATAATGTGATGTATGTCACATTATCCAAGTGTTCTTCCTGAGCTGTTAACACAAAAGATGCAAATGCCCACTGAAATAAGTAAAATGCAATTTTATTTGCCTGGAAGTGCACATGCTGCTCAGGTCTGCTGTCAAGGTTAGCTGGAACTAGACAAGAAAATATTTCATTCTATGTCTACTGTTTTTTAAAGGCTATTTCCTTTCCAGATCTTAGTCTCTGATGACAACTGACATGACTGAATTAGCAGGAAAACCAAAAAATATTATAACATCCCTTCAAACTTCTTACATTAGAAGTTGTGTGTGTGAACATTCAGTTGCAGCTTGTGACCTCACTAGAGACACCAGGGAGAATCATAGAATGGTTTGGGTTGGAGAGGACCTGAAAGATCACCTGGTTCCATCCTCCATTTCAAGATCTGATTAAATTAGCAGAACACTGGATCTAAAGAAATGCAGGATGATAGATGTCACACTTGTCCTTTTTTTTCAGAACTGAGCATTCAACAATATCAGTGGCTCCCTAGCAGCTCAAGCATGGTGCTGCTTTCCACTGACCATATCCAGTGAATGAAAAGAAATGCTTCAGAGTGTCAAAATGGGTCTTGGTAGATAAAAAGTGTTGTGTCAGAGTGAGTTTTAATCATTTAAGCAGGCACATTTCATTTTCTCACTGGCTGATTTTCACTGGATCCAAGACCTGAAACCTAGCTATGGCAGAATCCCAACATATTTGTATAGAACAACATAGAGAGACTGAAAACCTCTGTGTTTTTCTGGGTTTTGTCTCTTTTTTGTATGTGTGCCAGTGTGGAAACGGGGCATGTACGTTTTGATTGTTACTGCTGAAAACCCTGTTAAAAACAGCAAATTCAGAGTAGGAGCACGTTCCATGTCAATGAAAAGATTTGCTGATATTTTGTTGTGGTCTGTTTCACTGTGAGCCTTCTAAGAGCTGCTTTCTCATGACTCTGAGACTACAGAGCGAACTTCATGGCAGAGAGACAAACCTGGCCCATGGCAGTCATGTGAGCAGAAAATAATGAGGAGCAGAAGTAGAAATTCTCTCTGTATTACAGAAGATTCAAATCACCAACCAAATCCTTGTTGTGGTCCCTCTTCAAACAATCCCTCCTACTGCTAGTAACAGCTTCAGCATCTCTCTCAGACAGCAACCTACTTTTGGAATACTAAGACTGGCCTGTGAAGTAGCTGATTATTATCAACACAATTTCATGGCATGAAATAAATCAGAATTTTGAAGCTTAGTTAAAAGATAAATCAGAATTCCAGCTTGTCCATTACACATACTGCTGTTGTTGTTCCATATTCAGATATTTCCCAATTTAAATGCATTTCCTGCTTTTAGTCTCCAATATATTTAATATTCAGCATGCATAACAGTCTCTCAGAGGGTGAAGAAATCACTGTGTGGCCACCACCCAGGTTCAGACAAGGTAACTAATCCACCTTACCTTCTCAGGATGTTTTCTTTCCACCCAGTTCCAAACCCCAACGAAACTTCCTTGCTTTTCACCTTCACACTGTGGCAGATGGAAAGGGTTTTTTTCCTTTTAGCACAACTATCTGAAAATCTGCATGTTATGTAAATGAAGCCCCCACATGTAGTCAGGTTTTGTTTGTGTGTTAGAGCTTGGAAAGGAAACCTCCCCTCATTGGGCTAATATGGTTAGTGTGGTTTCTCACATCTCACCACATGTTACTTTTCTGCCACCACTAATTAAGGACAGAAAATATTGAAAGATAAGGAAAGCAAAACTATCATTTTTCCAGAATCCACATTTTTCTTCTGAAATGGTTCGAGATGCTGGGGCTTTTAATTTCAAAAGGCAGGCAGCACACAGCCTGACACTCCATTCTGCTTTAATGTTCATTCAGCTAGATCTAGATTAGCCTCATCTGACTCAAAGATCTAGCCACCAGCTGAGATTCTGGTCTCCCCATCATTCCTTCAGACTACAAAAGATGTAAACTCTCTCTTCACATTCAGGTCATTCATATTATTAATGTATTTTCAGCATTACCCTGCTATATAAGCAGTCTATCTTCCCCCCATTATTCTTTCAAACTTTCCTTCTTTTGCCTGCATCTGTTTTTTCACTCCATCAAACATGCTCTTTCTGCATTTGGCATTCAGGTGTGTTTGTTCTCCCTATTTCTCCCTCTTTCCTTCTTCAGTTTTCTAAATTCCTCTTATTTCCATCTCATTCCCTCCAGCATTACATTTTGTAGCACTGCTCCCTTGCTTCCCTTGGATCTTTTTTATTCACATCTCCAGCCTCCCTTCCCCCTGGTTCTGCCTCCACCCCATGCCACCCACAGCCTTCTGCAGGCATTAGGAGATGTCAGGGTCTGAAACAACATGACCCCAGCACTGAGAGCCCTCCCTCATTAACTGCCAGCCATCAATATACTAATTACTTTCATCACCTCTGTCAGGTCAGTTCCAGAAGACAGAGCCTTCCTAAGGCCTTTTACAGGGGGTTTGCTACTTAAAAAAAAAAAAAAATGTGGAATGGTTTGCTGGTGATGTGTAAATAGTAAAAATTCAGGGGTGATTTCTTCTCAGACTGAACGTGGAATTTCTGAAGAAGTACAGTCAGCCTCAGAGAACTCCTCTGCTTGACTGCAACATCACTTCTTAGAAGCAACCCACCTCCTAGCTGCTCCTCCAGAAAGCAGCAGAAACAACACTAGGTATATTTTCCCATTGATAATCATTGGTTTCAGTTTAAAATTTATCATTTTCCCAGAGGCAATGTTGATGAAAACAAAAGTTTTAAACAAATAAAATTATGCATTTTGAAAAAAACCAAAACAACCCAACAACAAATTAAGCAAAAAATTTGGATTTTTGATGGAAGTTTCTATAGCAAATATGCCAGTGTAGAAAAAGCACCAAGCTGCAGAGATGAGTTATATGGTTGTTCTTGCTTTTATTCTCTTTTGTAGTCTGAGCTTACCAATCACACTGTTTTGGTAAGAAAAAGTTACCAGTTTTGATAATTACTTTTGGATAGAGAAACGAAACAAAGAGTAAAGTCATTCCATGGTGTCACAGAAGCCGAGGCAGGAAAAGGATTAGAATTCATCAGGATCTTAGTCTCATGAGACATGAGAGCAGCATTTTCCAATTCACACATTTTGATTTTTCATAAAAATATTTCTGGCATAGCTAAAAGCATTCTGAAGGGTAACTCTGATTTGGTGCAATCATGTTGGTTTTTTTTTTCCATTAAGAAACAACTTGAGCAGAGAATTTCCAAGCAATTTTACTCCTTTAGTTTAAAAACCACCACCTGAACTGTGCTGTATTGGTCTGGCCTCATTCCTCTGTCTCCCCTACCCTGGGGATTTACATATCAGAAGAATCCATTACAACATTCTTTGATCCCATCTGGGCCAACAATTTCATTAAACCAAGCCCTTGTTCTCTTGCTAAAGTGGACCTGATCCTTTTTAACAAAATGTATTGCTCCAGGGAAGACAAAATACTGCAAAACCTTTCTAAATGAGTGCTGCCTTTTGAAGCAAATGGTCCCCTGCAAGAAAATTTCTGAGGCAGTGCCTGCCAAGGTATCACTGCCTGGCACCAGGCTGCTGAGGACAAGTGTTCCCAGATCAGAAATGCTGCAACCACAAAGGAAAGAGGCAAGGAGGATGAAATAGGCCCTTGCTGACATAATTTCTGTGGGGTTTGTGCTGGAGCCAGCCCCTACCCACTCTGGTAATGTTTTCTCTTGCTCACTCAGGCTCTCACACCCTCTCTCATGTCTCACTGAAATAACTACCAGAATAAATTCTCAAAGCCTCTCATCAGTCTGCCCTCCCAAGCACTGACATTTCAACCTGAGCACACTGAATTCATTGACCTACATTCTTTTTAGAGCTGTAATTTCTTTATATGGCTGTTTTTACATCAGACCCACACCCCGGAGTGTCCCACTTACCTCTCTTCCCCCATCAGTAGTATTCAGGGCCTGAGAAAGAGCTCAAAGAGAAGAGTTTAAAAGGTGTTTGTACACCTAACCTTGCAGAATATTGTTTGGTATGGAAGTTTTTAGGCAGCTGGGAACCTGGCTCCCACCTAAACCCCCAAATGCTGAAATGGAAGAATGAAATGTGAAACTGAGTGGGTCTGATGTGCAGTCCCTGAGCTGCCTGGAGACAACTCAAGGGGGATTTCTTTCAGCCTCTCTGGACCAGTGTGTGCTTTTCACCTTGTGGATTGTGGGGTTTTTTTTTCCAGTCATAAAGACAACTTGGAGGGGCTGGATGGCCACATCACTGAGATGGTGACTTCTGAAACAACCCAGAGCAAAACTCCCACCAGAGATTGCCCTGCAAGGAGGAAAAATGTCCTTCCAGCTCTTCTACAAAGTGGGAATAGCTGTTCCTAAAGAGTCACCACTGGGGTGCCACTTCTGCAGAGTGTAGGAGGGAGGTTGTGTCCAAATCACAGAACCTCTCTGTGGTCAGTGAGGTCATCAAGCACACATTTAAATAATTTCTACTTCTAATAAACTTTAAATGTATTGGGCATTTAACTCTTAGTGCAGTTACCCTCAGTCCATTGAGAGGCCTGAGAGCACACCCATAACTGCTGTGGGGATTGGGAAGGAAAATAAATGTCCTTTGAGAGGGTGTGCCAAGCAGATTGAAGAGAGGGCAGTTCCTGCTGCAGGATCTGAGCTGACACAGTTCTCTGAATTCATCCTGCAGCAGATATTTCAGCTTTCACTTCCCTTCTGAGAGTGGGCAGCTGCTCTTATCTTTTGATCGCTGGGTCTTCATGCTTACAGTCACTTACTTGTGGTTTGTGCTTTGATAAAATTGATTTTTCCACTGTGATTATAGAGATGGTATTTTAAAAAAAAAAAAAAAAAAAAAAAAAAAAAAAAAAGGATGATAAAAAAGGAGGAAAGAAAAAACCCAAATAACAAACCAAACCAAAGAAGTGACGGGAGGCACATTACTGATGATTTACACACAGAAGCAGCAAGTGAGGCTCTGCTGCTGATTAATTCTGTGCCATCCAGAGAATGCAAGCATGTCCTTACATCCCGTGTCCTTACATCCCATTCCTGAGAGATGATGTTTCCATAGATATAATCTAGCCTAGGAGATGATTAGCCCAGATATCCAGGTACAGATCCCCTGCCAGGTGGCACCTGTACTACATTAAGGGACAGATTCAATTATATCTCTCTTTGATTCGAATTTAGAGCTAGAAAACCAGACAATTGGTTAGGAAACTTCTCCATCTGCAAGTCCAAGCCTTCTGAGCAGATCTTCAGTGAATCTTCCTCACTTGGCTCAAAGCTATGCCAGATACCTTAGGGGACAGATGAAGTGCAGCACCCAGGGAATCCATTTATCTTTGATTTTGATGCCCACCCAGGTACTTTACTCATCTCTTCACAGAATCATAGAATACCAGGTTGGAAGGGACCTCAAGGATGAGCAACAGGTTCATGTCCTGTGTTATTGAGATGCTCCTGCCTGATAACTGCAAGCTACACCTCAGAATTCACAAGTTCCCCCAGCAATACAGAAGTGGAACTCATGGCAGGATTAATGACTCAAAAAAAAACCAAAAAACCAAACAAATATTTTTAAATATTTTTTACAGTACAGAATTGGGATAGTAATTTATCCCCTTGGAGGTTCCTCATCATCTGAACCAGCTGTGAAGTTTCAGTACTCAGGTAGAGAGCTCATTGCAAGGTGGTGGTAGGTAAGGGGAAGGGTGAGCTTCAGAATCCTAGAATATTGACACACAGTGAGTCAGGATGTATCTCCTTTTTTTTATTTTATTTTATTTTATTTTATGGGGTTTTTTTAATTCAAAGATCAGAAGACCAAGCCACTCCGGGGGACGAGCAAATGAAAAAACAAAAGGCTGTTCTGCAAGATTTCCTGTTCTGTGATGCATGGGTAATTGGCCTATATTTGTGACCCCATTTTAATTCCAGGTTGGTAGCAGAGATCCAACCCTTTGGGACAAAACCTGCACAGTGGAGGAGAGGGAATGGTTAATGCTGGCTACAGAGGGAACCCTGAATCAGATTCAAGTCTCTCCAGCTCACATGCTTTCTAATTCCAAAGCCGGAACTGAACTTTAAATTCTGCTTTTTAGCAAAGAGACAAAGGGAGAAGTAGCAAGAGCCCCCTTGCCTCTCCCCAGGCACCTCTTCCTGAACTGCACCCAAAGCTGAGCTGCTCAGCAGAGCCAAAGCCCAGGAGGAGGTGGTGCTGGTGTTGGTGGTGAAGGGGCTGTGGTGCAAAAAGAGGATTTCAACAGCTCTGCTTCCACTGTTACCAAGGCAAAGGGATGTGATATTTATGGAGCTGCCCCTAAAAATCACATGTTTCACAGGCAGAAGGGATCTTTGCATGGTTTGCACTGGAGCTGTGGGTTACAAGGTGTTTCTGTTCCACAAAAAGCCAGCAGGGCAGAGCTAGGAGATCCTATGGTCTACATCAGAATTATTGGAATGCTCTCCCAGGAAACCACTTTGAAAAGTTTTAAGTCTCAGCTCAATGTGATGCTGAGAGATCTCTCAAACAACAAATCCTGGAGGTCCCTTCCAGCCTGACATTCTAGGATTCTATGATGTGAGCTTCCTTATTCCTCCTGTTCTCCCAATAAACTCATTTCCTAGCACATCCCCTAGAGCCCAGGCCCCAGCCCAAACTGAAGCCCAGCTCCTAGATGTTGGTGTGCAAACAAGATGCTGACTTTCAGCTTCACATCAGCTGCCTCCTCACAGTTTCTCTCTAACCCACTCCTCTGTAACTTCATCAAACTTTTAATTAGCTCCACTCAAATGAATCCCTGTGTCTGCTGCTCCCTGCCCAGCTCGGGATTTCTTTCCCTGAGCAGAATGTGTCCCCTGGCCCAGGGAAGGGGGTGCAGGGCCAGCCCAGCACCTGGCAGCCCAAGAGGAGCTCCTGGCCCCTGGCTCTGCTGTGCTGGCTCCAGGCACCCACCATCACAGCTTCCAGCACTGGCACTAGATCACGGGCTGGACTGGATGAGCTCAGAGATCCTTTCCAATCCAGATGATTCTGTCATTCTATCAGGTTTAGATTACTTTAGATTACTTTAGATTCTCTGCTACCACCCCTTGCCTTCTCAGCTCCATGGAACTTTGGGCCAGGCTGAAGTTCTGGGGGTGCACTTGACTTCTTTTCCTTTGCATAAACTGAGCTTCAGTTCTTCCAAAGCACTTGGCATTCAGTTCCACTCCCATTTTTAGTACCTCTCTGGATTCTTTTGCATCTTTCCACAGTTTAGCTTAATTCATTTTGCTACAGAAAGCAAAATGAACACGCATGGGAGGAATTAGTTCAGAAGAGGCACTCTGCATTAACATCCCACTCATTTATTCCACACCCCAGCTTCTCAGCTTTGATCAGCCCCTACAGCAACCATGCAGTCTTTTTTTTTTTTTTTTTTTTGACTGGTACTTTCAACTCCTTCAAATTAAGTGCTCTTGAATTAGCACACACTTGCTGCAATGAGGAACTAGGGGAAGAGAAGCTATTAATGAATTTTAATTTCCCTTTCATGGAAGAAATCTATGAGAATTTGTCTTACTTCTCTGTGGGAACCTCACATATCTTATGTCAGCACCTTCCCACGTGTGTAACCATCCTTTAAAGGGGCCTGGAGTGCAAGAGCCTGCTCCAAATGCAAACTTTCTCATAGTTTTAACAGTTACTGATTTAGGTGCCTGATTTAAAATTTCACTTAAGGCTTATTTAATTTAGCCTCTGACTGATAGAACAGCAGTGCTACACCTCAACACCAAAGCAGGCAGGGCTTTGGTACTGCAGCACCTGTTACCCGAAGCTACAATGTCCTCCTTCAAGAATTTTTCTAGATTTGTATTTTTCCCATTAAATGTTTGCTAAATGATAAAGTTCAAGCATACATAGCTCTTATCTCCAGGATTCTTTTAGTCTCTGAAAAAAAAAACCCAAAACAAAACACCAGAATATTTTGTAATTCCTTCTTGGATTGCTTGGAATTTTAAAATCTTTTTTATCAGTTTCTTTTTAATAAACACAGCACAGCCTTCCTGCTTTGCAGTTGAAAGGAGACAAGGAAACCACCAGTCAACACGTCAGCCACTCATTTAAGCCTTTTAATACTATAAAGGTGTGCTTCCTCACCAGGACTGCCAGAATAATTTCTGTTTAAAAAAAAATCCAGCCTCTGTAAAACATTTCTTAGGTAGGAAAACTGCCTTGTTTTCAAGGAAACGATGCATTGCTGAAATTCACACCTCATTCCTCCACCAGCCAGAACACTGCTGACTGCTTTAGACATTTTTTGCTCATGTTTAGGAAGGGCTGGGAAGAGTGCTCAAGGAGGAGCCAGGACACCACTGGGGAGCAGGGCAAGGTGGGAGCAGCTGCTGAGCACACAACCTGTCCCTCTTATCCCCTTTTCCCCTCTGTTTGTTCCCTCTTGTTCTCCCAAGCCATGATCCTTCACTTTTTCCCTTTTAGATCCTAAACATCCCACAGCAGGACACATGCACTCCCCAAAAAGCCCTCCCTGCATCCTAGAATGTCGGGCTGGAAGGGACCTCTAGGATTTGTTTGTATGAGATGTCTCAGCATCACATTCAGCTGAGACTTAAAACTTTCCACAGTGGGGGGAATCTGCCACTTCCCCCAGGAGACCATTCCAATAATTCTGATGTCACCCCAGGGCTGGCACCCCTCCTGGGACAGCCCCAGGAAGAGACAGGACAGGATGTCTTGGGGGTCCAGTTTGGTACCACCTCCCCTCTTCTGTGCAAGAGGTAAAAAAATCTTGAGCCTTAATCCAAAAACCTACCATCCCCCTCTGGAAATGTTTGTGGCCTGCACCATCTCCTCTCCTCCAAGCAGGTTTCTGAGCCCTGGCCACCTCCTGGGCAGGCTGTTCCCCTTGAGCAGAGTTGCTGATGGTGCAAGGTACCTTCTGAGGGACTTGTGGGGCTGTGCTGAGCTGAGCTTCCCAGCCCCACAGCTCAGGAAGGATGCTGCAGGATCAGAGAAGTCCTCAGCAGTGGCAGATGGCCCCCCAGGAGTTCCTCTGTTCCCCCCTTCCCTTGGTGGAGAGGAGATTTAGTCATGTCACCCCACAGAAACAACCAGAATTACACACCTAAAGCATCACAGCAACGACCAGCAATCCTGTCACCATCACCTAAGTGACCAAGGGAACTGGAACCATTGCCACACACCATTCCCTCCAGTGTCCCTTGCAGCATGTTCTGAGGCACAGACCATGGGGTGAGCAGGGGGTGGAATTTTTTCCATGTTGGAGAAAAAAATCCTGAAAAACCTTCAGAAGAAGCACGTGATGGTTTCACAAGGGAACTGTGTGAATGACCTCATTTTGGATCTGCTGTGGTTTCCTCATAGTGTAGAGCAATAGAAACAAAACAATTAAAGCTGCTAAGAAACTGAAAAACAACTTCTAGAAACCTTATGACTTGTTTGCAAATGTAGAATTGAGTGTAAGGATCAGCTGCAGCCACTTGCACAGTGCTTTGCACATCCAGTAATCTTCTAGCTTCAGGATTTGCAGAGGTTCCTTCAAGGATATAAGGTTGAAAACCTTAAAGTTGATGTTGAACCACTATGTTTGCAAATGCTGCCTTTCCTCCACGGGACTTTGCACGTACATTTGCCTTGATAAACTCCAGCAAAACTGTTTTAGGTGCAAACTAGGTAGTTTGCATGCACAGGGGCAGCCAGATGGAGTCTATCCCCATAGCAACTCATCTTCCATCTAAAGGTCCATTTGGGCAGAGTCACCCAATAGTGTCTAGGTTTAAAGAGCACCCCAAAGCAGACCTAAGTTCAAAGGTAGATCAGGGTGCTCTGGGTCTATTTCAGTTCTGTAAAACTCTCAGGGGTAGAGAATTCACCAGCCCTCTGGGCACCTGCTCTAATCCTGCATCATTCTCACGGCTGTATTTCTTTTTATTATTTTATTGATTTCTTAGTATTTATTTATTTTAATTTCTCTTGATGAAATCTGACTGCTGGCTGGTACCTTTTCACTGGCCACCTCTAGGAAGAGGAGGATGGAAGACCACAGCTTTACCTTTACCCTCTCTTCTCCAAGCAGAACAGCCCCAGCTCTTCACAGCTCCAGCCCCATCCTCTGGCACCTTTTGCACCAGGGGAGCCCACCTGAACACCATCCTCCTGCATGGCCTCACCAGGAAGGGGCTGGAGGGGAAACAACCACTTCCCTCAGCCAGCAGCTTGATTTTCTGCCAGCCTTTCCCTCTTCACCCCTGCCTCCAGGCCCTTTTCTGCAATGCTGCATTTCTACCCAGCCCATCCATCCAGAATTTGGCTACACAGATGCTTTGGGCAACTTTGGCCAAAGCCAAAGAAAATTAACATCCACTGTTGTCCTCAGAAGTGTGACAGAAAGTGACCTCACTGGTCAGGCCCCATTTGCCCTCCATAAACCTGTGCTGGCTCTTCTCAGTCACTTCATTTGCTTTGATGTACTCAGCCATGGCTGTCACAAGGACTTCCATCAAATTCCCCAGAGACTGAGGTGAGGCTGCTGGGCTGTAGCTTCCTTGATCCTCCTTCTCACCTTTGATAAAAGCTCGATGAAACATTTTCCTTTTTAAGTCATCAGGAAGGTCCCTTGATCACCACAACCTTTCAAAGGATCCTGAGATCAGACTCTGCCATTAAAGACAGAGGTGAAGAACCAGTAAGTCTTTTTTTTCTTTCCTTTCAACACCCACCTCCTTCAGCAGCAGCCTCCCATTTTCTTTCATCTTCCTTTTACTGGTGTCCTGCTTGTGGAAATACTTCTTGCTGCCTTCACATTCCATTAGTTTCAGCTCCAGCCAAGCTTTGATGTCTCTTGTACCATTCCTGTGTCTTCCTGCCAAGGAGAACCCTGAACAAAACAGAGCCCACTTCCCTGAAGTGCAAGGAATTAATGACTCTGCTCCTTGTCTTCTTCCCTGCTCTCAGGATTTTTAACTCTGCCATCTCCCAGTCACTGTAGTCAAGATTGCCACTGACTGTTGGATCTGAGCACTTCCTTCCCCTTCATCCCTGGGTGTCAGATGCAGAGTATTCCCACCCCATCCTGCCCAGCCCCCAGATCCAAGCTGGTCCCTGACACAGTGGCATCTCCTGCCCTGTTTGTGTTCTGCCACGTCAGACTTGCTCCAAAATGGAGGTGGTTAAAAATCCCCATGAAAACCACAGCATGCAATCAGGAGACTTCTTCAAATTGTTTAAGGAAGGCTTTGTTCTCTTCCTTTTCTTGATGGAATGGTCTGGTGTGGGCACCTACCACAATATCCCCTTTGCTGGCCTCCCCTCCAGCCAGTTCCTAATTCAGAGAGGCAGAAGGGGTCGGGAATTCAAGTGCATCAGGTCCTGGAAGGAGAAGCCAGATGTAAGAGAGCCAAGAACAGGGCTGAATGCAGAGCAAGGCAAGCACTCCACAGAGCTTTCCTTGTCGGGCCTGGCTAAGAAACTCAACTAATGATGGTTGACCAGACAAAATTTTCCCAATCAAGATAGGAATTGTGTTGGGTGTTTTTTTTTTCCTTTGTTGAATCATAAAACATCTGACAACTCACACTGATCCTACTCACTCTGCTAGCAGTCAGACTTTAAGATTCACCATCAGGAATGGCAGGATCCTTAGGGAAGACACCTCAGCACACACTCCTTCACACATTCTCAAGTGCAGACTGGACTAACTCGTAAAAAACATTTTTCAAGAAGTGCCCCTCCACTCCCAACCCATGGGGCTTCCTGAGCTTCCTAAATGTTCAAAATCAACAATACAATTCAGCCAGCACAATAGCTTTATTTTGCAATCTGAATTATTATACACAATTGGGGAAAAGCCCACAGGAGGGACAGCAAGGAGCCTCACCACTTTGTGGAATTTCCTTAAATTACAGCCCAAGTGCAAGGTCTCCAGCTAACCCCCAAGGTGAGAGAACACCACTTGGCTGTTAACAAGTCATGTTAACACTTAGAATATCTAATTAGTTATTTTAAAAGGCCACATCTTCAACTAGAAATCATTTAATAAAGTTTTTGCTTCTTTTGGTATGATCAATTGCCATTTATCTTACAGCTAACAGGTAGCATGTTTTCCCAAGACATGTAAAAAAAGCAAACAACACTGTCTCTAATTTATTCCATACACCTTAAAAATTAACACCAGAAATCAATTGTTCCCAGGTATTCAAGTGGACTTTTAGTTCCTTCAGATGTCCTGTTGCTCCTCTTCAAAACAAAACCAAACAAAATAACCAAACAACAAAAAGAAAAGCCCAAACCAAACTTTTTGTACACAGCATCTTGAGGCACAGCTTCCCCCATTTTAAAGGAATTTTTTATACAGGGTGTTTCATATGTTACAACATTGTTGCTATTTGAAGTCTATGGCACATTGATTTATTTGCAGATGAAAAAAAAAAATTTCTCCTCTTTTTCCCTGCTACAATATGGCACAAAGTTAGAAGTTAGCATCAGAATTTTCAGTCTTGGTGGTTTTGTTTTTTTTTTTTTGCTGGCTCTTTTGGGGTGCACATAAATAAAAGGCACACTTTTCCTCTCTCCTCACGAATCATTTGTGTACTGTACAAGCCTAACTTCTCAGCACTGCTCCATGCCTGCTGGCTCAGTGCAAAGAAACAAACCAAAAAGATTGAAGTCAGCATCCAGTGCTAGTAGCAGCTCAATTTGCTTACCCAATGGCTTTAGTTTAGCATGCTACTTCCACTGTGGTGACCACTGATGAGAGGCCAACAGTGTTCCTGCAAAAAATTACAAAGCCTTTAAAAAAAAAATAAAAATAAAAAAAAATTAATTTATTTCTATTCACTGACACGTGTATTTCCCAAATGTGTTCACAATGTTCAGAAAGTGCACGTTTTGAAGTCTTGTTTCAGTATTACAAATGTCCTTGACCTATATTTTATAGCAGCGCCACGTGCAAGAGTATCGTGAGAGCACTGTCAGTGTTTCCATCACTGACCTTGTTTTGAAAGAGTGCAATGAAAATGTAAGAATTTGCTCTGGAGCTAGAACTTACTGTCTGTAATGTCTTCTGTGTGGTGCTTTTAAAAATTTGGATTTAATCCTGCCCAGCAGTCAGAATCTGAAAACCAGCAGGTTAGTGGTTTCACTCCTCTGTGCTCGTTTTCCCTAACGAGGATTTTCAGGAATGGGAGTGAGGTTACAGCACGTGCAGAGCCCTCAGTAAGAAAAGCTCCACAAACCATTACCATGCTGTTAAACATTTCAGAAAAAAAACCCAATATGGTTTAATTAATGATTTGTGGATCCTTACAAAATTACTTTTCTTGATTTACCAAGAGATAACGTGGATGAAATCATCATCCAGAAGAGCAGTTGAAATCTGAACATCAATGGTCTGACAAATGTATTCAAAGAAGAATATTCAGAGTTAAGACTAGTGTTAAATTTAGCTCCCAAATTTAGCTAAATTTAGATTTGAGAGTTGAGATACACTCAACTTGATATGCCTTAAAAAACCAATAAATCCAACTTTCAGAAGAGTCTGAAAAACAGCAGTTTCAAGTAAATCTGGAACAATCAGGTATTGTGGCTCGTTACCATAAATCTCTACTATATGCTGAACTGACAAAATTGTGTTAAAACAAGTGTGAGTTGAACCACTATCTCTGGAGGTTCTTGCTTTGGTTATATTTAAAAAAAAAAAAATTTCAGACTGTTCCAATAACAGTGCAAGTTCATTATAAAGCCACATGCCTCTCTGTAGATGTTTTTATTCTGCCCACTGCCAGCAATGGACATTTTAGTTGCAAAATCCACCTCCTGCTGTAAAAGGTCTCAAGGAACTAAATGAAGAAAACAATTCTGGTAATCAGACTCAACTATTTCATTTAGTTCTTGTTCAGAATATTGAAAAGCCTTCTCCACCTACAGTCTTTTTTTGAAATACAAGGCACAAATAGGGAGTGGACATTCCAGCAAAAAGTGATTGTCTGAAATTAACAGTCCACAGCAGTCTTCTAGTCCAGCACAATGACACATTTTTGCTGTCCTGTTCTATGCCACGTCTTCCAGATAATCTGCAACATCACTTAACTGAGAAATGGTAAGGTCTTGAGTGATGCCTTCAAGCTAGAAAATAAATGAAAGGCAGAAATCAGAGAAATAGTAAATATTATTTCTTTTAGTGAGATTTTAACCCCTTTGGGAGCTGCTCAGATAGATCTTGAAACGTAGGGAGAAGACATTCCTATGCTGGATACTAAACCAGTCTCAATCACATTTTATATTCCTAACAAACAGTGAATTGTGATATCAAATAATTGTTGTGGGAGGGTTGTTCTCCTTTTTAATCAGTATAGTAAGTAACCTGGCAGAAATACTTGACACAAAAACACAGAACTTAAAGAAAAGAAACAACTTTAACATGGAACCTAAGAAGCAATGATCATGGCACCCTCCTTCAGAGGTTAAAATAATTCAAGACAAGATGATGAGAGTATTAAGAACAATTTTAAAAGAATCTTACTTTATCACTGGCATTTGACCCTTCTGTTTCCACAGAAATTTCATCTATTTCTTCACCAATGCTGATGTCACTTTTTTCTGAGCGATGACTGGTACTAAAGAGAAGAAAACCATAAATGTAGAATTAACACATTCTTTTCAAACATCTAACATTCAACTTCTACTTTTTACCTGACATGTGATCTGGATTTCACTTCCAAGCAAGTTATATATGAAGTTACTAGTAAACATATAACAGGCAAAGACTTTGTACCTGGATGAAGCCATGACAAATACTGATAAACCCTGCAGCTTACACCACCAACACCTTCACATCATAAGGAGGAAGCTGTTGAATATTTTTTACTGCCTACTCATGACACTTAAAATATTTTCAGTTGAATATTTAATCATATGCCATATTCACTGTCCAATAGCATGAATTATATGTCATGTGTATATATATATATATATATATTTGCTAAGCCATTGCTAAGTGCATGGTTCAGGGAAAAAAAATATCTGCCAGAAAAAAGTAACAACTTATCTGAAAGTTAGCACCAGGCTTTTAAGGAACTCACCACCCCCTACAAAAAAGGGACTTTAAAAAAAATTTGTAACTATATGAATGTATTAAAATAGCAAAGTAAAACTTAAAGGAGTTCACAGATATTAGCAGACTCTGGCAATAGTGACTAGTTGAAACACAATGAAAAAATTCAAATATGCCAAGTGGATATGATTCTTATGCGTTAAATACTGAGCTACTGCAATATCATCCAGCTCTTACCTGTTCAAGTCATCAGCATATTCATCATCATCTCCATTTCCTAAAAAAATTTAAGATGTATTAATCAAACAAGTTTTCTCTTCAGGAAATGCAAAAAAAGACTGTTCCTGTACCAAAAGACATGATTTGATGGCCAGCAAAAGAGTGGGAGTAGGTTAAATCCCTTGTGGAAGAGAAGTTGAACCTATCTTTGTCCTCAAGTAATCTCATTCCCATTTACACAAACTGCTCTGCCATTCAACATTTGAACATTGAACATTTTCAGGATGTTGACTACATTGCTGAAGACAAAAGTCAAAGACTTGGCAGCTCTATTTTGAGAGAGGCAAAGGTATGGAAGGCAAATAAACCCTCCACTGAAAACCAGCAACACTTGCCTGGGCTATCTTTTTTCCACAAATACAAACCCCCTTCTTTTCTTAGAAAGCCTGGCAGCAAAATTTATCATTTTATATTAGAAAATGTATGCACAGAACTAATTTTTTTGCTGCATGAGTAAAATACTAATGCATATCCAAGACAGCAATTCTCTGTGTTCCTTTAGATCAGACAGAGCTCCTAGCTGCAGAAACTTTCACAACAGTTTTACACAGAATGAGAAGTAAGAGTAGATGATTTTAGTTCAATGTGTGTATTTCCCACATTCATCTAAGAAGCTGGGCCAGAACTTTAATTTAAAAATATCAGAGCTTATTCACGTTTAAGAGTTACTTGCCTAATTCCAGTGATCCCAGTTTTGCATTCACCAACTGCAGGTTTTTGAAAACAGAGTTTCTATTGGAATCTGTAACAAAACAAAGGCATTTATATCAGAAATGTAGTTTGTAACTTGAAGATCCCACTGAATCACAACCATCAACTATTTATAACAAGTGTTATTTTATAATAACCTTTTTACTAGACTATAAGATTATATATTATATCAAATTTTCAGGTGTGAACTTTGCTAACACTTCAAACACGAGTAGCAGATAGGGACACTCCCAGTATTCAGGATCAGGTTTTACAACATGAAAGCAAATATCCCTGAGGAACCTCTGCAAATAACATAATAAAAGGGAGTAAGTTAATTTCAGTTAAAAACTGAGCAGTAGAATTTTCTACTCCTGAAAACTGCTTTGCCTAAATTCCTTTCTTTGGTGTATACAAGTATTTCATGGTCCAAAACATAGTATGACCCAGTGGTAGCATAATACATCAGAACCAGTATGACTACGAAGCATGTTACAACCAGAAAGGGGAATATGCAGAAAATGTAATCTAAATTGCATCTAAATATGTAAATAATTCATTACCTTAGAGGAAACAACTCCTGCATTCATTAAAACACAAATAGGTGTGAAAACTTACTATCAGACTCCTTCAGCAAAGGTGCACCAGTCAGGGAGCTGAGCCCACTCTGAAGAGGTGGTGCATCAGAAAGGGATGCCAGACCTCCTGCTTTATTGGCTTCAGTTTTCCTAAAAAAAAAAAAAAAAAAAAACAACACAACAGATAAAACCCAAACCCAAAACAAAACCAGCAAAAAACCAAATGAGTACTTCACAGAGCTGTAAAATGTGCAGAGTAACTTTCTGCTCTATTATTTACTAGATTGTCAGAAAACAAGAACAACATTTACAGGAAAAAGAGCCTGGGGAAAGGTCCTTCTGCAGTCTTTAACCCCGTGAGCAGTGTACTGGCACAAGCACCAAGCAAGATATTCAATAAGTCAGTTCCTCACCTCTGCAAAGGCTTCTGCCTGCCTTCTTTCCCAGACAGAGCTCCTGCACCTTCATCAGCACCACTAGTTTTATCAAGGGGCCTTTCATTATCCCCACACATGAAGGCAGCCAAAAGAAGAAAGATTCAGACATAAATCAGTATTTCAATTAGTTAGTTGTCTGGGGTTTTATATCTGAAAGAGATTGTGCCTGATGAAGCTATTAAGCTTAAGAGCAGTCAGTTCACAGAATGAAAATCTCTCATAGTTATCTCTATAGATAGATCTCATCATTATGTAGAAAAGTTCACTTGGTTATTATCTATCCCAGTCAGGTATTTAAAGCCATCAGCCTCCATCAATGATAATAAAAAAAATCCCCTCAAGAAGAGTCTGCAAATATGCAGAAGTAACAACACTTCACTGAAGACAGAATGGCACACAAAAGATGCTGCAATGTCAGGAGGAAACTTTCAGTTGTGCAAAAATTTCCCTTATTCTCCCAGCTTCTGGGGCCACATGAGACATTCACCAGATTTTTGTACTCCTTACAAAGGCACAGAGACACCTAAAGCACTATCTGTGCCATTTCCACTTATTTCAGCACTGATCACCACTGCAGCCCTGCTGCAAGCAGAGAAATGCACAGTTCAGAAACAAAATGTTCCAGAACAGGTATGAAAAAACTGAGAAAAATCCAACATTAAAGGTCTGCCAGCATACTGATGACAAAAGAAACCTGGATTAAGTAGAACATCCATCTTACCAGCCATAAGTCCTCTCTGGTTTGGGTATAGGATCATCAAAAAAAGAATCTCCCTCTACATCATCTTCATCCACGCTTGGATCACTTTTTTCTTTGGTATTTAAGTCTTTGTTTTCCAGTTGAGGATCTGGTTTTGTTTCATTAGGCAGAAAATTAATGCTTCTTTTGCTTCCTTCCCCTGATGAGATACTTGTATCACTTTGAGTGGTTTCAGCTGCCTTGAAAGATAAAGAAAAAAGCCCTCACTGAAAGGAATTAGTAACTTCTCTTGAAGAAAACCCCTATCAACTGAATTTGTGTCTCACAATAATGGAAGTGGCAACAAACACAGAAGCTGTAACATACAACCACCATCACTTTTTAGAAAGTTAGCTGAAATTTACTAGTGCTTTTCAGGAATTTATACTTTCATCAGGAATCAGACAAGCCAAAAAAGTTCTTTTATCCTTTAGAAAGGAAGTATTCTTTATTGTTATTGTCACTAAAAAAAAAAAATAGGTTCCCTCCTCTGCAAGGATTTGCTATTTAGATCATTTCTGCTATAAAGTAGAATCTTATATTTTATAAGATGTCAGCCATCAAATAAATCTACATACAGCCTGATTCCTCCCTCCTAGCTTTGAATACAGGGGTTGTGTTTGTACTACAGCCCAAAAGCTACATGGTGCTTTGTTTGTATGATTTTGCAAACTTAATAAAAATTCTCTTAGTTACGGCCATAGTCTTCAAAAGAAATAAATTTAAACTTAAATCAGTTCCAGTGACTCCAACTTCCATGTTAAGTGGTAGCCTCTGCAACATAATATGAGGTTTTAAAGTTGCAAGCACAGTTAGACTACAGTTAATTATTCCCTCTCAATACTAAAACTTTCTGAAAACAAGATCCTAACTTTCAGTCTTTGAACCATGCTCATGGCTCAGTTCTACACTCAAGCAGCAGTTTTGAAACAAACCCAGCAGTTTTGTTTAATCCACATAATCAACATGTAGGCTCTGCTGTACTTTTATGCAGAAGGCTGAAGTCAAATTTTCACTCTGCAGGTCATGGAAAATGAAAAGGGTCTCCCAGGGTCACCTTGTCTCAGTCACAGAACCACAGTCAATTGCTGGCAGCAGCTCAGTTCTTCTAGGGCAAGAAAAACTACCACCTGTGAGCAGTAGTAACAACAATATTTTAATTTCTTATCCTAGAGGAACAGAATTGTTGGTGAAAGGAAATGTTTAGTGGTGTGCTGACTGGAGTAAAAGAGAAATTAGAGCTCCTTTTCTGTCCTGGGCCCTGGGGGAGTGAGCTGCTGCTGTCTCATCCCAGTTGGGCTTTGCTTGAATTCCTGTATTGTACAGTTAAGTCAGTGTGGTTTCACCCTGGCAACCAAACAAATTTAATTCTTTGCTGCTACCAAGAGCTCTGGTTTGGTCTCTCCCAGCTGTGGTTGCCAAGTCCCAGCCAGAGCCAGTTCAGCTCAGAGGTGTGCTGAAAAAACACCAGGGAATCTCAAGTTTCAAGCAGAGGTCTCAACTGCTCAGGTAACTCTCATCTTGCTCCAGCCAGGACTTGTTAAAATTTCCTTTCTGGGTTATTTTTATTTCAAGCAAGTTGCATGGGCAGAACATGCTCCCATCCTGCCTCTGCCAAGGAGAGAGAGAAGCAGGAAAAAATTAAACTTGAAGAACTGTAGTCCCATTAGGATATCCACTATTCTCAGAGGAGTATGCAGTCCAAACAATAGCTGCTGATGTTTCTATGAGGAAATACTCACACAGAAACCAGTTTTCTCCTGAGATTATGTATTTTAATGGAGGACTCAGCATGTATATTATGAAAAGCATTTCCAGAACATATGTCTGTCTCCCATTGCAATGGATTATGATTTGTCTTATTTTCTTTCATGCTTATAATTCCCTCTCCCAAATGAATAAAATAGCAACAAAATCCATACAATGTTACATTTCTCAGCTTCCACCAGCAAGTTGGAAAGCTTCTCAGTTCTTCCCAGACACCTTGGCAAAAGCAATTTAAAACTTTTAAAAATATTTATGTAATCTGATCACACCAACTTTGGCACTTGAATCAGGGTTGTTTTGCTTACAGTTGTATCCTCACAGCTCTCAATCTCAAGCAGCACTCAGCAGCTGCCTCATAAATCAGCTCCAATCTGACTGTCTCACTCCCTGTATACAGGACTTTGCAGACCATTTAAGCAAAAGAACTTGGAATTTTTTCTTCCACTTATCTCATGTATGTTCCACAGCTTTTTCATCCTACTTACCTTGTTTGGTACAGGGTGTGTATTTGATCTCCCATCAGATGATTTTGAGGTGGGGCAGAGGCTGTCACTCAGAACTGGAGCCTCCTGAGAAGTTTCACATCCACAATTATTAAATTATTAAAAATATATTGGACTTTGTCATAGTATCAAACAAGAAACAAGGCTCCCTTCCTCACTCACACATGATGCAAACTGGGGCACTGGGATGCTATGGTAGGAAGTCTCCAACAACTACTTCTGAATTTCAGCTTTTGTTGCAGTATTGAACACATCTTAGGAGCACAGAATTGGCTTTTCAGAGACCAGTGACATGGGAGGATTTAATTAACTAACAACTAATTATATATTTCATTAAAACATCACTGCCTTCAGGTAGTTCAGTACTTTGATACATTTAGTTTTGAACACCCATGTTTCAGAACAGCTTTGAAGCTTTTCACAAAACAAATTGTAGGCTTGTCAGGTCCTGGTAAAATTAGAAGTATGCCCAAGAACGTGGGTACAGCAAAAACTGTTATCAAACCACACTAGAAATTAGGAAGTAAGTGACAGTCTGCTGTGTCATTTATCAGGGTTCACTCCAGGTTCCTGTGTTGTAGCAGAGGATTAGCAAAGAGTGCTAGGGTGGCAATAAAAGTAACACAATGCCACAACCTTCATCTTTCAGCACTGTTTTCTAATAATTCTGCTGAAGGCATTTCCTGTGATACCATTTCAAGTCTTTATTACAGTTAGCACAATACCAGTAGCCAGGTGGCTTCCGTGTCAACACTGAAATGAAAAGGAGTTCAGAATGGTGAAGAAAGAAATAAATGACATGGTTAATGCTACTTACTTCTCCACTGCCTGAAATCTTTTTCTGCTGACATTTTCTAACAACCTCCAACAACAGGGGACCACTCATAGTACCTTCTGGATCTGCAATTCCCAAATCTCGAGCTAAGTTTTCTCTACCATCAAGGCCATTTAGCTAGGGGGGGAAAAAACCCAACAAATTAAAAAAAATAATAATTGTAACACAGAAATAACTGGCATAAAACACAATACATATCTTTTAATATCATAGTTATTATTTGTTTTGATTTTATTATACTATGATAGCAAATATTATATATATATACACACACACATATATATTTTATATTGTTTAAAACAACGATATTTTGACCCATCAGTGATTATTTAAGACTTTCTGTTGCCTCTGTAATGTTGAACAATATATTTCTGAACTTGTCCAAACCAACCAAAGTTTTTTCAAACATGCATGTATTCATTATTAGCATGCTTCAGGATTTAAGGGCTTATATGATCAAGTTACTTCAGCCTTTCACATTTAGAAGTTGGACACTGAGCCAGTAGTTCTGGCAAATTCATAGATGGTGGGCAGTCACCATTCCTGGGAATATAAAAATAAACCAGCATGGTTGGGGCTTCCAGTTTCTGTTTCACCAGTTAGGAAACCAAAGGTTTGGACAGAAACAGGGATGAAAGTCATTCAAGATTAGCCAAAAAAAAAACCAAAAAACAAACAAACAAACAAAAAAACACACACACACACAAAAAAACAAACCAAAAAAAAAAAAAAACAAACAAAAAAAAAAACCCACAAACAAACAAACAAAAAAACCCAAACAGGAAAAAAATCAAAGACAAATACACTTTTTGAAAAAGAATTTCACATTTTAGCATAAGCAGAATGCTGTAGCAAACCCAGGTTGGTTGGCACAACCACAGAATGGGCAGTACTGGAAAGGGCACCACTTCCTCTTGAGCTTTTCTGATTATTTAGTGACAATGCCTATCAAGACACTGGGCAAGCACATTCTGGAGCAAGGCACCACTAGCCAAGCACACTGAAACATGAAGGAGGAGACAAGACAAGAGACTGCCCAGAGAGAGGGGATAGTAGAGGAAGAGCAAGTAAAGCCTCTCAGCACCATACACAGCAGTCTTGGCCAATTTGCTACACTTTTTTTGCTTAACTTTAACTTTCACATATGCAGAGCAATAGGTGGAATAAATACTTTTCCTAGAAAAAGGAAGGGGGCATTTCAAAAAGCATGAGATGCCTTTAAAATATAAACACTGCTCCCCTTTGGGGGCACAGAGATGAATTTGTGTACAGATGTGTCCTGGTGCAATAAATGCAGCTCAGGATATTTGGCAAAGGACAAGGCTATGTGGGATTTTCTTTGATTAAGCCTCTAAAAAGAAACATGAACTTCTGAGAAACACAAGTCAATCGATTAACTCAAAGTTGGAGTTTTAATTAATTAGCTATTTAAACTGATACCATGAATAAAAATGAGTATTTGAGACATACAGAGAAATTCTTCCATTAAACGGAACCCCAAATTTATTATCAAAAGTTTTATATCATAAAAAGAGACAAAGGAACAAACATGATGAAAACCCTCTAACTCCATATCAAAAACCTAAAAGCAAGCAGTTGGGCTATGTAGTAATTGCAGGTCACTTCCAACTGGACTGTTCTACTCAAATCACTTTTTGTCATGGGCACCTGCATGAAGCCTTTTGTCACTGAAATGGCTCTCAGAAATTACATCAGTGAAATTATTTCCATTTTTCTGTAAAAACAGTGACTTTGCATCATGGTACAGTAAAATTATTGGCAAAAAAGTTTTGGGAATAGTCTGTTGTATCTAGTGTTAAATAATGTAACAAAAATTATTAATTTGATAATTCAAAATGAATACTTTCCAAGCACTGATGTTTGATAAAAGGAAAACTCAGTTCTATTAGCACACTTTTCTGGAAGAGATGTCTTCATGCAATAAGTACTTTTTACAGACTAAATATAAAAAAATATCTGGAAAAAATACAGACAAGAGGCTTAAACAAACCTATAGCTTTTGTCCTCATTGCCATGCACTACCAGCATACAAACAAACTCAGTATTTCTTACTGTGCTTGATTCAGGCTGAAAAACTGCCAAGGTAAAATCCAGATTGAAAAAACGTAGGAATTCTGCAACAAGCCCTGCTACCAAACGACCTGCAAGGGACATGAGAGGAAAAATACACCTCAACAGCTCAGTAAAATACAACCACAACATCTGTATGGAGTCACCATTCACACACAAACACTTCAGACCCACAGCAAGCTAACACCACATGGCTGATTTGCATAACAATTCCCTAATTCCTAATTTAGTCATCAAACTTATTTTTTTAAACCACTCAACTGCTTTAAATATAGAATTTTACCATTTCTCCTATGTGTGCACTCAGTAATGTAGCTGGGCAGTGAATTTTCACTGGTTGCTGTTTATTGTCTAGAGAGGTTCTGATTTAGCAGAAACATAAATTATCAAACATTAATTTAAATGCAGTCACCCGAGTTAAAAATACAACTTCAGCAATATTAACTTCAAAAAGTATAGACTGAATTCTATTCTGAATTAATAGTAATTACAGCATTTAAGAGGAACAAAAGCATCCTTGATGTCAGAAGACTGCATTGTTACCATGTAATCCTCTGTTCCTGACTTTTATCATTTTGACAAGCCCACTGAACAAAGAACTTACCATCTTTTGTACCTAAAAATTTTTTCAAGCTCTCATTTACCAGGGGGGTTTTGTTCTGTCAAAAAGAAACACCAAACAGTAATTAACATCATCCTCATACCAGCAAGAAACAGAGAACCACAGCATGTTGGTATTTTGATGTTTGTCCTTCCACAGTGATGCCTGCCACATGTGCTTCACTTCTGCAGAACCTACCTGTGCATTAGTTCTACCACCTGCACATAAAAGCCACAGAGCCACACACTCACTTAGGGAAATTAAAACTGTCTCAGTATTTCTATCATAAAAACTTCAGTTTTCCACCTCTCTCTTTTGAAACAGAGCACCTGGACACACAGCACTCTCCCCCCTCTACTTCTAGGAAACAGACACAGGGAATGAGGCAATGCCAGAGCAGAAGGGGACACAAAACAAGTGGCTGCAGACCATAGCAATATTGTTACTCAGTCATGATAGCACCACATAATCTTAATTTTAATATATTGTCAGGGTGTCAGTACATAATCCATCTCTTGATGGAGAAATCTTCCTTCAATATCACCAAAGTGTCCTGCAGCATGCCCACAGCATCCTCATGAGCAATACCAAAAGCACACCTGGTAACTCACTGCTTTCATGGCTTTCACAATGCACTTGCCAAAAAACCCCCAACACTCTAATATTTTACTTCTCAAAAGATGCAATTCCAATTGGATAAAACCTTGAACAGGCAACTAGATTTTGTTCTAAAGAAGTATTTGATGGAAAAGATACTCAGTTATTCTGGTCAACTGGACAGAAGCTATATAAGACGAGAAGAGAGAATTGTTTAAAGCTACAGTTTCCAAAGGTTTTGTAAGAATTCCTGTTTCTAAACATCAGGAGACACCCTGGCAGGCCTGTGCAGAAAAGCATCTTGCTCTGATGCAGCAATCCATAAATTTTTTTGGCTACATTTCACAAACAGAAAGTATTAGAGCTATTGCACCTAATTCTACACCAAGAAGTACCAGGATGATTATTTTTCAATTATAATTTTTTTAAGGTTCACTTACCTCCACTTTCTCTTGTTCCTCTAATGCCAAGAAAACAGCTGCTCGCAACTCTGCCTGCCAAAAAAAATAAAATAAAATAAATAAGCAAACCTCAGAGATTACAGAAGTGTGACTTGAGCAAAAAGTGACTCTGAATGTCAGCCCATCACCTCCCCAGCACCCTCCACCTGTGAGGTCTGAGCAGGACCAGTGAGGCAGTTTGCTTAACTGTTTATTTGTCCATTTCAGAAGGAAACTTTTCAACTTAGCATCCTTACCTGGCTACCAAAGTTACACCTGCTGGCAGTGTAACTGAAAAGCAAGTGGGGAGAAGAAATAGGAAGGATCCATACCACACATGAAGTAGTAAACACCTAAAAGTCATTACCTCTAAATAATCATGTGCTTACTATGCACATCCCAAGTATTTCTCATTCTCATGCTCCTCAGGCTAGGATACAGCCACACTGTTAAGAGGACCATACTGACATTAAAATACTGAATTTCAGTTAGTATCTGAAAGAATTATAAATTTTTATATCTTATTTACTTTATAAAAATAAGATATAGATGCTATGGTTAAAAAAAAAATAAATCATGATTCCCCTCAATTCCAAGAAATAAGTTCTCTGCATGATATAAAGTGCTTTAAGAAAAATAAACAAAACCTACACCACCAGAGGAGGAGCTGACAGCACAGTGTGCAGCACACTCATGACAGCTAAGAATTCAAAGAGAAAAGCATTGGTCACTAGAGTGCCTCAAATAAAGATGTAAAAAGCCAAACAAATAGGACAATTTTAACTGACCTATGTAGATGAGGTTAGCAGCCCCTTTAAAAACTAGCATTTTTATTCCCCCTGCCAGCACATTATTTGCCTCAGCCAAACAAACTGGCAAGAACAGTATCAGCTGGTCAGAAATATTTCTGCTCTCATGACACTGGTGATGCTGACCTCCCTCCTGTGTGTGCTCAGGTTCACAGAAGATGCAAAATTCAAGTGGCATAAACCTTGTTTTGCAGAATGAGAGAGGTTGAAATATATAAACCAAACCCAAGAAAGATAACAGCAAACCTAGAGTTAGAAGCATAAAGGCTGCTCTTGCTCAGATGCCAGCTTCTCTAGGAGAAAGATCCCATTCTCTGCAGGCCAGAAGAACATCTCTGTTTGGACTGCATCCACCACACAGACCCGGGGAGAATTTTCACTGAAGTACAAATATCCACCCTTGTATTACAGATGCAGCTTAGGATGCAGTCTTATCCAGAGTTATTTCAGTTATTAACAAGTTAGACATACACACACACACTGCAGCTGAAAGGCAGGAAATGCTCAGCTGCAAGTGGCAAAATTTTTACATATCTCTGTTTTAAATAAATCCATTAAATACCCCAGGGTTCAAATGTTAAGGTAAACAGAAACATTGTGAACAAATTTTTAAAATGCTATAAAGCTAACATTTTTTTCAGTAAAAGGAATTAACACCAATGTGTAAAAAAATCTCAAATTAATAACTAATAAGCTGCAACACCCTGTGGAATCATGTTGTACAAGAGAACAAAGACATCACCACCATAAGTTGATTTCTAAAAATTACTCAGCTGTTACAAGTTGTATTAGCTTATAACTTTCTACTTCTATCTACTGAAATAATCCCACTTGAATTCTGATCCTTTCACTGCTGTCATTACCTGCAGTGCTTCACACAAAATGAGACACACATTGACCACAGAATTTTCTTTAATGTGTCTCCAATAAATCCCAAATACACTTTTACAGTTAGCTTTCTAGCCCCATTCATCTTGAAAAAAAGTCAGTACTCATTCTGAAGTATAAAATAAACAACTGCTTTTATAATATGTAGATGTTCATTCACCTCTACCAATACTGACAGACAACAGAGAAAGAAACATGAGTTAAATAAATTAAGCACAGTTGGGATCAATAAAGGATGATGGCAATTGATATTTTTAAATTCATGGTGTCATCTAATTTCAACTAAAAGCTTAGGATTTAAGACAACTTGCTTAACCTTAATTCTTCTGGAAGACAAAGGCCTTTTTGTCAGTTACTAGCAGAACAAATTCCCTAAGTCATTAATGCTATTAATTAACAGACAGCCAAAGTTTTGTGCCAATTAAGGTTTACAGCTAAAAAAAAAACCACCACGAAGTCCTCAAATGAACAGTCTTAATCATAAGCAAACCAATTATTAAATAGTAACTCCTGGTATTAAGAAAATATAACCCAGTAAGTAGGATACCGTTTTTATTTTTAGAAGTTTGCTAGTGTACCTTAAGAACACCTTCCTCTTACACCATACTGGATACTGCACATTTTTAGCATTACAGAATAGCAAAAATTACAATAAATATATTTACACACAACTCAACAAACTGGCAACCATAGTACAAAAATCTGCATACTCAACAAAGGCAGGAACTAAAAAACTCCAACTCACATGCTCAACATGCTCTTGTGGGGGTTTTTTAATCTTTTTATTATCACCATACTTTTATTGTTACCAGTGCATGAGAATAACAGGTGACTCAAAAGCCCTGTTTGACACTTAACTAGGAAAAGGTCTCCCTGCTCAAAATACAATTAAATCTAGCTATAATCTCCATTTATTTATGGGATTTAAATAAGGACTAGCCATTTGAAATGCAAGAATACTACTACTTAAATAAAACTATTTGTCTTTAGCTTTGAAGGCAGTCCAGCAGGTCATATGCTTCTATATCTGTATGGCTACTATATCCAGAAGTTATTACTAGAAGCTTCTGACTTGACCAAGAAACCATGGAACACATTTTCATATCCCTCCTGACACAAGCTCAGGCTACACCACAGGTTGTGAGCAGCAGCCTACACTTCACTACAACACTCATCCCTGGTTTTTTAACCTTACCTTATAGTTCCAGTATCTGAAGGGGCCTATAAAAAAGCTGGGGTAGGGCTTTTTCCATGAGGGTGTGGTGAGAGGACAAGGGGAAATGGTTTCAAACTTGAAGAGGGGAGGTTTAGGTTGGACATTAGGGAGAAATTCTTTGCTGTGAGGGTGGTGAGATGCTGGAACAGTTTGCCCAAGGAAGCTGTGGCTGCTCCATCCCTGAAAGGTTGGGTCAGGTTGGATGGGGCTTGGAGCACCCTGGGCTGGGGGAGGTGTCCCTGCCCATGGGGTTGGGACTGGAGGAGCTTTAAGGTCCCTTCCAACCCCAAATATTTTTTGATTCTCTGATTACTTGGTCCCTGTGGGCAAGCAGCATCCCCAGAGTTTCCAACCTTAGCAACCCTCCAAGCCACAGCCAAAGCAACCCACACTCAAGAAGAACGATGTTCAAACATCAAACATGTTTGACTTCTAAATTTTATTTTTATTATTTTTTTTTCCCCCAAGAGGGATTTCCCGCATGGAAGGGAGAGAAACCCCATCCAACCCTCTTCCACCCCCCCTCTCTCTGGATGAACGTTCCCAGACGGTTTGGCAGCAGCAGGAGAGCTCAACACCGACCACACGGCACCCACCAGGGCTGAAACGACGGAGCCGAGCTCAGGGCTCCGAGCTTTGCTCCCGGGCTGCTCCCCCCGGGCTCCCTGAGGCGGCCCCGCTCTCCCCTCCGCCCTCCCGCCGGGCCCAGCCCGCAGCTCCTCCCGCTGTTCCCAGGCCTGGGCTCCCCATCCCAGCCCCAGCACTCCCAGACACGGCTGCTGGGCCAGCCCCAAGGCCGGCAGAGCAGCGCGGGTGAAGCAGAAGCCCCCGCCATGCCGTGAGGTGAAGCAGGGCCCCGGGAGGGAACCCGGGCTGGAGAGGACGGAGCCGGTGAAACCCCAGCGCCTTCCCACCCGTTATCCCCTCGGTGGCGGCAGCCAACGCTCTTTTCTAAGCGCCGTGAGGAGAAGATGCTCTCCTTCACCTCACCTTGATCTTATTGAGCGCCCCGCTGCTCTCCAGCGTCTGCACCAGCAGATCCCGCAGCTCCGTGTCCTCCTCCGCGGCCGCGGCCGCCATCTTGTTTCTCCCTGACAACCGAACAAACCGCGCTACCGGCGGCACCCCGACGGCAGATTCGTCACGGCAGCCGCCGAGGGAGGCACCGACCCGAAGGCGGACCCGAATTAAAAAAACCGCGGCGGGCCGGCGGCTCTCCTCAGCACCATCCCCAGAGGGAACGTAGAGAGGTGGCAGCCGGTGCCTCCGTGGCGGCGCCGTGCTGGGAAAGTGCGGAGGAGAATCGGCAGCGCGGCTGCCGGCGCCGAGGGCGGGAAGTTTAAAGCTCTGAGCTGCACCTCAGCCCCTGCCCGGCTCCTGCGGCTGAAACGGGGTCAGGGAGAGAAACCCCCATCTCCGCAGCTGAGTTTTGAGTCAGCAGTGTGCCCAGGTGGGCAATGGCATCCTGGGCTGGATCAGGAACAGCGTAGCCAGCAGGTCCAGGGAAGGGATTCTGCCCCTGTACTCAGCCCTGGTGAGGCCACAGCTCGAGTCCTGTGTCCAGTTCTGGGCCCCTCAGGTCAGGAAGGAGATTGAGGTCCTGGAGCAGGTCCAGAGAAGAGCAAGGAGGCTGTGAAGGGATCCAGCACAAGTCCTGTGAGGAGAGGCTGAGGGAGCTGGGGGTGTTCAGCCTGGAGAAGAGGAGGCTCAGGGGAGACCTCATCACTCTCTACAACTCCCTGAAAGGAGGCTGGAGCCAGGGGGGGTTGGGCTCTGCTCCCAGGCAGATATCAGTAAGACAAGAGATGGGCTTAAGCTCTGCCAGGGGAGGGTTAGGTTGGATATTAGAAGGAAATTCTTTCCAGAGAGTGTGATCAGACATTGGAATGGGCTGCCCAGGGAGGGGGTGGATTCTCCATCCCTGGAGGTTTTTAAGAAGAGCCTGGATGTGGCACTGAGTGCCATGGGCTGGGAACCACAGGGGGAGTGGATCAAGGGTTGGACTTGATGATCTCTGAGGTCCCTTCCAACCTAAATGATTCTGGGATTCTGTGATTTTATGAGTTGGCTTCAGCAGCCCCAGGTCTCAGAGAGGGGTGTTGGGGGAAGAAACTTGCTGAGGGTGGTGGTGGCTCATGGCAGAGGTCTGCAGCTCCTCACACACCCACTCCCCCGAGTGCAGGATGATTAGAAGGGCTCCCAGAGGGTTTGCTTTACAATTAATTATGTTTATTAGGTTCAAACCATAGGGCGGTGTCATAGCTGTGGGAGGCTCCAAAGTTATTGTGCTCTGTGGAAAAAAAAAATAAATTAAAAATCATAATGTTTTCCAAGTTGTAATGCCTAATTTAGAAGCATGGAATTGTCAGGGTTGGAAGGGACCTTAAAGATCATCCCATATTATGGTTATTATTTTTATTTGCCCACTACATCTTTAAACTTGGTGGAGAGATAAAACCTACTTGGCAAAATACTTGATAGGGATTGCAAAGCAAAGGAAAAAAAAAGAAATCAGTAGACTCTGAAGATACTTTATAAAATTAGCTTCAGCATTTCAGTCAGACTGGTTTCCTGCTCTCAAATACATATAGAATATTTCAGTTCTTTTTGAGCTCTGCAACATACCAGAACATTACTTAGCTGAATATTCATCACCTAGAGGGCAGCAAAGTGTTCTAATAGTCCCATTTCCTACCCAGCACACAATGTACTGTCTCAAACTATCTCATTTGCAGTAAATGTTCTCATTTTGAACATATGTAACTCCCAAGTCCACCTTTCTGGAAATCAGAGAAACTCAGTGAAAAAGATAAATCAACATTATAATTACTGTTTGTTCATCAATGTAAATGTGATTAACATGTCACCACAGAAAGAAAAAAATGTGATTTCCACAGTATAATTTAAAAACGATTCTATAAAATGAACACAGTTTTATTAAAAAAATGAATAAATAAATACAGTAGTGGCACTGCTACATGCTCTTAGCAAGAATTAAATTTAAGCTTTTAAAATCCTGCATGAACCAAGTCTATTGACTTAAAGTTTGTGCAGGGGAATATGCATACATCTCAAAATTTGTGTATCTGCTCAGAGTATGGTAATGTAAATGTCATATTAATGTCTTATTAATGCACAATTAAGAACAAAGTCTACCTAGATTTGTTTGTCCTAGCTGTACAGTGGAAATAACCACAGCAATCTAATATATTGCATTAGGGAGACAAAAAATTCAAGTCTCTATCTTGACCCCTAAGTTTCAATCTGAATGTAAACTGCTGGAAGCTGGAAAAATGTATTCTTCTGAAGCCTTTCATACAAAATCTTTAAAGAAGATGAACCATGCCAGCCTCATTCTGGGTTGTGCTTTTTTCCAATATATAAACCTGTACAATTAAGGCACAACTACATTTCTTCTGAATCCTTTGAGGAAGGAACATGTAATTTTCATATGTGCCACTGAAGTCAGTGGAGGCTGCACCCAGAAAGTGTGGCTCAAAATGGCCAAAGGCCCTGAATCTTTAATATAACCAAGTGTCAGAACCCAGGAGGAATACCAAATTCCAGACAGTAATTATTAAATGAAGTTTTGGCACCACTTTCCATCTTACAAACCTGGATATTTACGTGTGCTTTCCAATAACCCCTGAATTCTGAGTTGCATTATGGCCTACCTGCCAGCTACTGATGAAAGAGGAATGTATTTTTGTTTCACTGATGATTAGTTGAGAAAGCAGCTTTATCACAGTTGGCTTTATTCTTCAAACAGGTTGCAACAGCAGCTGTTCACATTACTGAAGCAATGAACTTCTTACAAGCAGAACATTTTCAAATCTTAGGATGAAAAGGAAACAGAACACTGAAAGCAGAACTTGTTTGATTTTTTTTCTTTTTGCTTTTATAGGTGGCAGCACCTGTATTTGACACAATGTTTGATTTCAAACTATTGATTTGTTAGCAATTTTCTTGTTCCTGGTACATAGACAAATATGAAATGGAAAGTTTTAATTACCTAGTGTCACCCTCTATTGTTTACCATTCTCATATTCCCCTAAAATAACTCCTCTTTAATAAGAGCCTCCACTAATATGCACTATTTTGTAATGATATTGTGGCATTAAAATATGGCTTCCTTGTCCTAATAACTTAATATCTTAACCAGGTTTTATCTTAACCTGGTTTTAGAGGAGGTTTGGATCTCTCTTGAAAGCCACTTTACCAGGAAACTTGTCTCTGGGCTTACTTTCCACAAAGTGCTCAGAATTAATTCAGCAGTGTAAATCCTTCCTGCACCTCAAAACGTTGGAGCACGAGAGCTGCAAGCCCTGTTCTGGTGCATGCTCCTCATCCCATGCCAAGGTGAAACCCAAGGCTGAGAGCAGAACTTGGTGTCCATGTCTCCTGAGTTCATGGAGAGCAGCAAAGACTTCAGTGGCAGTGGTGATGCCCTCAGCAGCAGGAGGAGGAGCAGTGCTGGATACAAGGCTCTGGAGGATTTCACTCATTTTAACTCTTCAGCACAATTTCTGAACCTCCTGATACCCCTCATTCACTGTCAGAGACAAGAGCAGATGGATCCCTCCTCATCCAGCACGATGTGTTCATGTTTCTGCAGCAAGAGGTTAGTTTGGTCTCATCCTCCTTCCTACTCTGTAAATGTATAAACATAAGCTAAAAAAAAAAAAAAAAATCATCTTGCCAGTGCAGTGAATAATGCTGTCCCTTTGAACCTCATTACACAGCCTGTAATTAGGCTGATCAGAACACATGTTGTTTTGCTTGTGGAAGTGGATCTGCCCACACTATTTCTCCAGTGCATTCCAGGAGGGGGGTGGTACAAAGCCATACAATAGTAAGGAGGAATCACACTTTGGGTTTGTGACTCATGCATCAGCAGAGAAAGAGGAGTTGGAATCTGTGCCACAGTTTACTGAAGTGCTGAGAAAACGTGAGCCTGGGGTACTTGTGACTCATCCCTTTGGGTTCCTTCTTCCTCTGAAATTTTGGATTGTTTCCAAACACGAGTGCTACCTCCCCAAACCTCCCCCATTATTTTGGAGAAGCACATTGCTGACCCATGTGTCAGCACTCTTCTGTTCCCCTTACTGGCCTTGCTTTAGACAATTAACTCCCATTTGCTATTTAAGTAGAAGTCTACTCAAAAATTAAAACAAAAAGAACCCTTATTGCACTCCTGAAGTGTGTGCTGCCCAAAGTTTCAAGTAGGAAAGGCAAACAATTAAAACCTAGAACATGCTAAAGAAGAACCCAGCAAAACTTGGGAGATCTGGAACATGTCCCAAGAAGGGCCATGAGGATGATGAGGGCAGGAGCAGCTCTCCTGTGAGGACAGGCTGAGAGGGATGGGGTTCTTCAGCCTGGAGAAGGCTCCCAGGAGCCCTTATTGTGGCCTTCCAGGGGCTGAAGGGGCTACAAGAAAGCTGGGGAGGGACTTTGGAGGCTGTGGGGTAGGGATAGGACATGGGGGAATGGATTCCAACTGGAGGAGGGGAGATTGAGGTTGGATGTGAGGAAGAAGTTCTTCCCCAGGAGGGTGCTGAGACCCTGGCACAGGTTGCCCAGAGAGGTGGTGGGAGCCCCATCCATCCCTGGAAGTTTTTAAGGCCAGGTTGGATGGGGCTTGGAGCACCCTGGGCTGTGGGAGGTGTCCCTGCCCATGCAGGGGTTGGACCTGGGTGAGCTTTAGGTCCCTTCCAACCCAACCCATTCCATAGGATCAGGATGAGCAAAACCCCTCTGCATACAAACGCTTTCCCTCCCCAGGTTCTGCTTTGCTCAGGACTCCATGGCTCCCCGGGGGAAAGCGGACCCGAACCGCTGCTGCCCGGCCCGGCCCGGCCCGGCTCGGGGCGTCCCTCGGCGGTTCCGGGGAGGCGGTGCCGGTGCCGGTCCGGGGCGGTGCCGGGGTCAGGGCGCTGCTGGGTCCCTCCCTCTCCCGGCGGGCTGCTGGGCCAGGCCGGGCCCTGAGGAGAGGCTGGGGAGGCCCGGAGCAAGGGGTGGAAGGTAAGGAGGAGCGGATGGACCCCGGCAGAACCGGGCTGAGCAGAGAGAGGTCTCGGTTCCGAGGAGGCAGAGGTGGTGGTTGGAAACCTCTCGGCTCCCGCCTCCCTCTCGCCTCGGTTTCCCTCCCCCCCTTCCCCCCTGAAACAACCCGAAGGCATGGCGGGGCCTTTCCCAGCCCTGGAAAAGCTGGGGTGTCCTTCTCCCGGGTACACTGCTGTCCTTGCAGGCCTTCTGCTTTGGGTTCTGGGCATGCTGGCACTCTCTATTAAACAAGACCCTGGGAATGAGATGTGATGTTCCTTTACCCGGAGCAAACCCTTTGTGGTGTCAGGAAGTTAAATCCTACTGCTACAAGTGGGTGTATCTTTGTAGCCACCTTTGTAGCCACCTTTGTAGCCATCCATGTATCCATCTATCTATGTATCCACCTTTGTATCCATCTCTCTCTCTCTCTCTCTCTCTCTCCATCTATCTCCATCTATCTATCTCCATCTATCTATCTCCATCTATCTATCTCCATCTATCTATCTCCATCTATCTATCTATCTCCATCTCTATCTCCATCTCTATCTATATCTCTATGTCTTTCTATATCTCTATATCTCCATCTCCATCTCTATATCTCTATCTCTATCTCTATCTCTATCTCTATCTCTATCTCTATCTCTATCTCTTTCTATATCTCTTTCTATATCTCTTTCTATATCTCTTTCTATATCTCTTTCTATATCTCTTTCTATATCTCTTTCTATATCTCTTTCTATATCTCTTTCTATATCTCTTTCTATATCTCTTTCTATATCTCTCTATCTCTCCATCTCTGTCTATCTATATATCTCTATACATCTCTATCTATCTATCTATATCTCTATCTATCTCTCTATCTCTGTATCAGCACAGGGTGTGAGGGAAGCAGGGTGCCACCTCCCTCAAGGTTTCCCAAAGAAGCTTCTTGTGTCAGCAGCCCTGAGCATTGCCTCTGACACTCTCAAAGGTGCTTTTTGTAGTTTGGCAGCACCCAGGCCTGGGAAGAAATCTGGCAGCAGGCTGTGGTGGTAAAAGCTGCCAAAAAAAGGTAAGGGTGTTGTTAGAAATGAAATCCATGCTTCTAGATGCACTAATTCTCATCTCTGAGCCACTGGTGCCCATGCTTTTCTGTGGGGTTCATCCCACTGCCCCACCAGCAGCACTTTTTGAAGCCCCTGTCTGTTCCTAGTCATTATTTCATCAAACTTAAGAGTCTGCTGAAAAAGGGAGACGATGGCCTTTGTGCTTTTTTCTAACTTAGTCCCTGGAAAAAAAAAAAAAAAAGCTGCTTTGTGCTTGCCATCTTAAGTCATACCAGTTTGCAAAAGAAACATCATAATTTTTGCTGGTTTATTTTCTTTCCATAATCTACCTCCTTAAGATGTTATTTCCAGACCTTTGTCCAGTGCAGGGTTTGGGGTTTTTTTTTGTTGCTATTGATGGTGCATGATATTGTTGTCTTTTAAGTGACACTTTTCTGCTCTCTGAAACAGGCTTTTTATAATTAGGGTAAAATGTTATCTGAAGCCTCTTTCATCTCCCACTGTTCTATCTTGGGCAGGTAGTTTATCATGCAGAAAAATAAAGTCTTGCTTTGTTGGTTAACAGCAGAAAATAACTGCAAATGAAACCATACAAGGGCCTGTAAGGTTGATTGTGACATTGCTCCTTCCTTTTGCTCAAGTGAGGAGACTTGAGATCACTTTAAATGCAGAACTCCTGAGGAAATTGTGTACCTGGCAGTTAATTACTTATTTCTGATTTTTTTGAACATTATGTGACTATTTGAATTTCTGTAGTTCCAGGTGTACATCTTGCTTTAGCCAGCTTCCAGTGGAGTGTAGTTCTGCTTTAGTGATGGCTTTTGTAGCCATACTCCATATTATTTGGAATTTTTGGTGTGTGCTCATCTTGCCTGGTGAGTGAAAATCCTTCAGGCCTTTTAAAGAAAATAGATCAGAAAATGAACAGTTACCAACTAAGATCCATCTGTTTCTTCCTTGGCCAGACTGCCAATCACAAACTGGAGAGATGTTAACATAGGAAACAGGGGAATTGCTTAAAGGCTGTGGTTTCTTCACAATTTAGCAAAACCATGTCATAATCTAACTGGTTAATTGTTACAGTTGCTCAACTCCCTCACCAGTTTCCAAACTGGGCTTCTGGGAGGGCTGCAGGCTGAGTCTGGAGCCATGGGGTAGTGGTGGGAAGATGGACCCTTGGCTGTAATGAGCTGTGGGTTGGAATTAACACTGACTTTCCCAAAAAGAGCCTGAAATTAACACTGACTTTCCCAAAATGAGCCTGAGTGGCTGAATTAGTGATGGCTGCACTGGAGTCAAAACTTTATTTGACTGCTACAAGAAAGGATTAATTTTTCAACCCTCATAGAAAACAGGATCTGACTTGGGTGGTGAGGTGGTGCACAGGTCACAGACACTGTCATGTAGTGCTTTTTTTTTTTTTAAGGGTTCTCAAAGTCAGCTGTGTTTGGTGAATCATATAAATACATGCATGGACATCTATTTCTGGAATCTAGGAGCATTTGAAATGCTGCCAAGTGACTGGCTGGGTACAGGAGGAAGTTGGGGTTTTTGTGCCAACTGAAAGTCCTCCTGTAGCTGAAAGTTAAGCTGATTTGTTATTTTCTCCCTTGATTTCTAAGGTTCACAGGGTAGTAGGCAGATCCTGCATGGTTTCAATAGAAGTTCTCTCAGGTTTATAACATGAACAGAAACTAATGTGGTTTTAGCAGCTATTTTTTTAACATCAGTTCAGTAGTCAGTTCATATTTAGAGAGAATTTCAAGCTTGGGCATGGACTTCCCATCCGGTTTCTCACACCAGCCTTGGTGAGTCCAACATAAATATCCAGTGTAAGTTCAGAGTTTCTTTAATGAAGAACTCTTTAATCACTTTCAGCATCTGAGCTGACCACAAATAGACACTTACATCCCATAAAGCATGGTTGCATGGAACATTTGTGCATCTCTGCTGGAAAGTGGAGAGCCCCATCTCTTTTGGGGCTGTGTGGAAGTAAAATTTAAAAAAGGAAATGTTGATCTATCAGCCTTAGGGTACAAGCTAGGGGATCAGGCTCAGCCTTGAAAAAAATCCTCATTTTACCCGTGGTTGTAAATCTGCAGTTCGAGCTACCTGCTGGTTCTGAGATATGTTTTTGTACATTTTTTTTAACATTTGCAATTCAGTGCATTGGATAAGTAACAGTTTGCTTCTTTTAACACCTTTTTTTTTCCAGATATTTGATCACAAAATGAAGCCTGCAAAGCTGCACTGTTGGATTCTGGGTTGGTTTTCTGTGGCATTATGTTGTTTGTGCACTTCCCATAAGTACTCTCAGAGGTAAGTTACACTTCAAGAAGAGATCTCTACAGGTCTTTCTGTAGTGCAGAGCAGAATAGTTTCATTTTTACATTTCTTATCTGTTGTTCTTCCTTTAGGGGAATGGTAAAATGAGGCCTCTACATGAAGTGGGGGAGTGGAGCTGATGCCTAAGAAAAGCACATTTACTAGCACATGGAAAAAGAGGGAAACTTAAACTACATTCACTGCATTAAAAAACTGCATTTGCAGTCTTTCAGTCCAGTCTTCAGCTTTAGATGAATCATTTAGACTCGTGACTTAGTAATGATAAAAATCAGAAATAATTTTGGAACCATAAGAAAAAGCCTGGAATAATTCCTGGGGCATGTTTTGCACCAACTGTTCCACTGCACACGTTTTTTATTCTTCCTGTTTTCTCAGTTCCAATAATTTTGAATTTCTTTTCACAGAAAGCTCAGATTCTTAGTGCATTGTATCAGGAAACAAAATTTTCTCCTTCTCTTCAGTGTTTTGGCCAGAGAATGGTTAAATGTGCACCACCCAGTGCTGAACTTTGTGGCTACTGGGACTTGGGCTCTGGCTTGGCCAGCTGAGGAGGCAGCTCTAGAGGTGCAGTGATGAACTGAGCAGGGCAGGATAACCTGGGTCAAAAAAAAGGGAGATATCCCTGAAGCTGCACAGATATTGAAAATGGCTTTGCTTGGTTTCCAGTTCAGAGCTCGAGTTCCTAAAACTTGCTCTGTTTAATAAGCAAAATTTTCTGGCCTTGACTTAGTCAGAAAGTTTGTTCTACCAGAACCTGTTTTGGTGTGATGGCCATTGCAGAAGTCCAGCTGCTATTTCAGATTCAGAAGAAACAAGGTATATTTCTAAGCAACAATTTCTTTAGAGCAAGGAAACAAACTGCTCTACAGTATTGGGAAATTCTTCTGCTTGAGTTTCCACAGCAGCAGTTAGAAGTATTAATAGTTTTCATTGTGTTTTATTTAAAAACCGCAGGTGCATGTGAATGCTTAAAAGAAAATGTGGCCATTGCAAAACAGCAAAACTAGAGGAAAAAACTGAGAAGTGATGTAACATGGGAGTATCCCTGCTTCCTCAAGATGAGAAGAATTAGCTTTCTTATATATTTTTTATATAACCTCTGGCAAGCAGTAATGAAGGACTTGTCCCTGTTAGTTCTCAGAGACTAACAATTTATTTTGACATCGTTCTGTCAGTTTGAGCAATTTGCAGTTCTCTTTTTGTTGTTTTTCCCATTTGCTGTTCTATTTAGTCACTTAGTGGGGTTGCTTAACAGCTGAAAACATCTTCACCGGAGTATCTGAAGCAACAGGGGTTTTATCTGCTTGTAGTTTATCCAGAATAGGTCTGTTCCAAACTGTTGGAAAATGCCTCTGTACAAGTGGCAAAGGCATGACAAAGGTTTCCAAAACTTTTTGTACAAAATTTTTAAGCTTTTTCTTTTTCTTTTTGCTTTTTTTTCTTTTTTTTTTTTCTTTTTTTTCCTCTGCCTAGGTGCAAGACAGTACTGATTCCTCTGAGTTACAGATCTCTTTATTCTAAGAGGCTTTGAAACACAAATGCTTCTATAAAATATGGGATATTCCTTCTTTAGTTCCTCCTTAGGTAACCTTAGGACTATGTCACAGTTTAAATGTTTAAAACCTAATTTATAGTAAACCATTTTAATAATGTTTATGTCTATAAGTCAGAATTTAAATTTATCAGAGAGTCAGAATTTGTTTGTTATTGTTGTTCTGTTTTGTTCTGATTTTTTAATTTATTTATCACAAAGGTTGGAGCACTTTCAGGATCAAATTGCATCTCCTGCAGTTTCAGCTACATTGCTTATGGTTGTTTGTATTCTTTTTTTCTTAGAAGAGTAATAGCAGTTCCAAGAATGTTGTATAATTCCTTTTCAGCCAATATACTCATCAAGAAGAATTAAAAGATTCTTAACATCTTAAACAAAGATTTTTTTTTTCCTGTTTTTTTTTTTAATTGCTGTTGTGAAAGCTTGCCAGGAAGCACTCTCCTAAATGTAAAACTGAACAACACGTTTCTTCACTTTTTAAGAAATGGGAAGCATATGGAGATAGGATGCAAGGAGTGGAATTTATTTAACAAAGGGATTTACTAGCAGGTTTCTAAATATGTTGTATCTAGAGATTTGTTAGTGATTGGAGTTATCAAATATTGTTATAGACTCTATAAAAGACATTCAGTTCTAAAAATCAGTGCTTTATACTTGTAAGCATTGTGTTGCTGGCTGAAGGTGGTGCACATTTTAAAATATTTGAGTTAAAATGGATTTCCCTCTCTCTCTCTCCAGTGACAACCACCCTCATGCCTGGAAGAAGCTGTATCTTGCTCACCATTGGCCAGTGACTGTATGTAAGGTGAGATTTTTGTGTTTGTTCTCTTGTACCCTGACAGAAGTGGCCCTGGACAATAAATGTTTGCAAACAGCATGAGCCAAACCCGTCATGCATTTAATCTTGCTTATGCCCTTAAATCTCCATAGAGGCTTTCTGGATCTTGGTGAAGCTGTTGCTGCTTGCCCTGCACTCCCCAGCAGCAGTAAATAAGACAGGATTTTATGTGTTGCAGGTGGAATTCACAGCCAATGTAGGACACAATGTACACTAAGCCTCAATGGCTTGTTATGTGTTTTGTGTTCTCTTGCTAGCTGCAAATTTAATCCTAGGCTTCCAGCAGGGTCTGTCAGGAGACTTGTCTGCCTCCTCTGGCTAAGGTTAGTGCTTGGGCTGCCCACTGCACAAGTTTTACCTTTTATAGCTCCAGGGTTTTAATGGCACACCATCAATATGGATTCAGACCAGGAAAAGAGAGCTAGAAGTTGTTAGGACCAAGTGTCTCTAAGCATCTCTCTGTTTGAGGGCTGGGAACCAAAAATGAGCCCATTTTATTAATATATGTCAGTCAAAAACACAGCTAAGGGGTGTAGTACTTATGCCCCTTTTGCTACTAAATACCTGCTACCAGCTGGGAAGTTGAGCAGTTTCCCTATGCTGGGAATACTCCCAGGTCTCTTCTCATGCAGATAAGTTAAAAATGTGCTAAATTTGAGCACTGAAGGTGTGATCAGGTTTGCTGACATAAGGATGAAGAATTCTATTGATAACAGAGAAGCTTCATTTGGGGGCAAATGTCTCTGCAGCCCCAAAGATCTGAGTTCTGTGAGACTTTAGTTTACTTAATAAAATATTAGACTCTTATTTTTTGTGCTTTGGGTTTTTAATTTCAAATTCCTGTTTCTGGAACTATGTACAAAAGTAGGAACAGCAAAGGTCACATGCTATCTAAATTTCTGAGGGAAAGCAGATGTACTTTACATCAGTTGAATGTGCAGGGAATGTACTTCACATTATTTAAATGTACAAGAAGAAAAGTCAGGTGTGCATAACTGAGACCAAGGAGTGGCCACTGTCCTGGTCTTTGTTTTCTCCCCTGTTTGGGGGGGTAACAAGGCCAGATTTGATGCATGATGTTACTGACTTGGAGGAGAGGAGGTGGTGTTCAGGAGTTTGTAGCATGTGGCACAAGTGGGCTTTGTGAGTCAGTAGCAGGGCAAACCCACACCTACGTGGCTGAGATGCAAACAATTACAGCAATTTAAGAAAATAAGCAAACAAATCCTACAAACTAACCAAACAAAAAACGCCCACCAGCCAGTTTTCCCACCTGCTGACTACTACTCTTAATTCCAGGGTGGTGCTGTTGGTAAATTGACAAATAATGTTTATAAGCTTAGAGTTGAATTGTAACGAACAATTAAAGCTACCAAGTGTCAGAAAATATCAGCTTTCTTACTTTATTGATTCCTTATGACTTTCTTTAGTAAGAACTGGACAGAAGTATTCCAAAGGAGTGAAGAAAAACTGAAATAAAACCATAAGAAATGACTTTTTGCTCAGTCTCACATCACTGAGTCATATGAAGAAGAATCTCAACTGTACTTCCATAACATGTTCTGGGTTTGGGTTTTTTTGCTAGTGTTAATATAAGAGATGTTCCCAAATTCAGATGTCAGTTCTTTAAGTATGTAGATTCTTCTGCATCTGCAGTGTGCTTATATATTTTTCTTATGTTATTTAAGGGAGGAAATACTTTTATTGTCAGCTTTCAGTTTAAAAGTATTAACATGATGCTGAAAAGCAAAATAGCTGGGTGAGAACTGCAAAACTGATTGTGTCATTTCTGTGAAAACCTTTGAGACAATACTTTGTGCAAGAACTTACTCATTTATGCTTCCTAGATAAAGGAACCTGTGGCAGGTTGCCCTGCTACATCTGTGTTCTGCAGTTGTGCATGGATGACCTGAATCTTAATTCCTACCTGCTTTGCATAACTGTATTCAAAAACTTTACCAGACTGTTGGAGACCTGAGGGGCCTTTTTAAAAATGTAGTGAGCACAGTTCAGCCTACCAGAAGTCTGAGAAAATACATCTCCCACCTTTTCCTGTGCTTTGAATTCTTTGTGGTCAGCTGCTGCTTTTTGAACCCTGTGATCAGCACAATTAAACTGGAGAGTGGTTTTTAATCACATCTTCTAACCTATTGAAGATAGAACTGTGAGTAGCATGGAAGCAATAGTAACCCTGGGACTTAAATTCTGATTCCTGCAGTAAAAGTGAAAGAGGAAGAGAGATGTTCCTCATGTGGTTAGAAATTCTGGGGCTACACATTGACCTAAAGTGACTGCCTTCTACAAAGGTATCCACACTAAATTCACAAACCTCAAGTGATTATGAATTTAATGTTCCTGTAAGCTGTGCCTGTGGTGCAATTTATTGAACTTCATGTGTCTAATTCATAAACTTTTGGTCACAAATGAATGTGAATCCTGTTAGGTGGAAATAGGAGCAACTCAAGGGCAAGAAGAGGGATTTTGGAATTTTGGCCTCTCCAATTTTATGGAGTTATGAAGATGTTTAGTACAAGAACTTCAGAAGAGAAATGTTATTGCAGCTTTTGTGTCTTGGAGACTGCAAAAAGATAAAATCTGTGGATGCTTCCTTGTGGAATGGGGAAAAGGTGATGCAGGTTTGAGAATGGGAAGGATGATAAGAAATGGGAACTAAGCCTTCCTGTGATTTCCAATTTAAAATATTCCAGGCTTTCTCTTAGCACATTTGAGAAGTGCAGTTAAAGCTGGAGTAAGGAGTGGAGTTGCACTGTTCTTGTTACCACTCTTGGCTGAGAAAGCTGGTTAGCTGTCAGGTTGGTTTCCAGGGGATGATGGCCATTAATTTGCTGTATTTTGGGCTGGGTAGTTGAACTCTTTCAATTCCGTAGAGCTTTTGTCTTGACACCAGCAATAGTGTTTAGACATTAGCAGTGTTTGTTGAAAATATTCCTTTCAGGAAAAAAAGAAAAAAAAGCTGATGCTGGGTTTAATTGCTTCTATTATTGCTGGCAGAGAGGGGAGGGAAGTGGGCAGAGAGCAAGAAAGTCTTGCAGAGCTTGCATTTTGCTGCCACTGGCCTGTGGCATGTGGAAGACAATTAGTGAAATTACAGGGCTCTCTCTGCTCCTCTCTGCACTCTGCTCTGGCTCTGGCATCACATAAAAGGCATTGTGGCATAATTAAGACAGGGTGCAGAGCCCAAAAGGAAAGCTGTTATTATGAGGGAGGAGTCTGAGGAGGTTGTTATTTAATGGCAAAAAGTGTTTGTGAAAAAGAGTCTTAATTACTAAGCGGAATAATCAGGAAAAACACAGTAATGCTATTCCGTAGTGTGTGAATGTGGATTACTTTGGGCTTTGTTGAGGAATATGAACTGGTCTCTAAAAATACAATTAATGTGTAGGCTATTCCTCCTGCATTAGAAAAAGCTTTGACTGGAGCCCTTTTTTGAAGGAGCATACACAGACTTGCCTCTTGTCTCCATTCCTTGTCACTCAAGTAAAAAAAGCAGATTTTCTAAAAGTAACCATTTTACTTGGGATATAAAACTTTCTTGATCTCTTCTTTGTACTTTTCCATTTAAATGCAACAACAAAACAACACTAAAAAAACTCCAAGATGGTTGTGTTCTTGAATAACACTGTAGTTTATTCTGGTGGCTTTTATTTTAATGGCTCCTTGAAAACATCCAATGATGAGAAAAAATCCAGAGCGCTACCTCCTGGAATATGAGAAATGCAGATTTGGCTCCATTCTTTCAGCATGGACCAGGCTACTTTCTATGTCCTTCTCCCTCACCTCTCCTTTGGCTTCTTTTCATGCTTCCTGTTTCAAGATGCCTCCTGATGCTCACTTGGTCTATTTCAAAATTTTCATGTCAATTGGTCTCTGCTAAGGGGCACATGATCCATGTCAGCTTCAACTTACTGGAGCTCACCAGTTCCTGATGTGGGCAAGTAAAAGTTCTCATGTCTGACCAGAGCCTTGCTCTGACCAGAGTCAGACCAGTAAATGACCTTTCATTTTTTTCCTCAAAACTATTATCCCTGGACACATAGAATAAATATTCTATCTTCTTATTTTCCACAGATGAGTGCTAATGATTGTCAAGACCCTCCAGAGTACTGGACAATCCATGGACTGTGGTATGATTATAGGGTATTTATTTCAGCCTGGAAAGGAAAAAGTCAAGTTTTGTACCAGGATGTTTAGTGTTTTGTCGTGAGGATTTTTTGTTTTGTTTTATTGGGTTTTGGGGGGTTTTTTTGTTTGGTTGGTTGTCTTTTTAAGGCTTAATCTGCCTGCTTTTATTAGTCCTTAAAGCCAAAGTCTTAATTTCATTGGAAATCAAAACCCTCTGGTTTGATATAAAACTGAAATATAGTTCTGTATATCATAGCTCCCTCAGCTCCTGAAATCCTCTTGCCACATGAGCATTTTATTTATGCTCCTTATAAGATCAGTAATGTTCTCAAAGAAAAAGAGGAGTATATCCTCCCCTCTTTTTTTGTTTCCTTCCTGTGTAAAGGAAATGAATTAATATCTTATGGCTGCTTGTGGCTTTAACTATCTCAGCTCAGCACAAACACTGCAAATGCACAAGAGAAACTAATTTGCTTTGAAGGAATCACTTCACTTCAATTGATGCCAAGCACAGCCATTCAAAGTTTTTCCTGACAAATATAGGGGGAAAATGAGTAAAGGAGTTTAAGCTGTGTGCCCTGGAAAGGTGAGCAGCATTATGTCTGAATCTGCAGTCTGGGTCAGATTTATCAGTTGTGCAGTGGTTGAGGAGGACCCTTCTGTACCACTTACTCTCCTTTTACACAGAGTGAGAGGGACAGGAGGACCTAACAAAGAGCCATTGCATGGCAAATATTGTACTCATAGTTAATGTCTTGAATTTTTACTTCTACTTTACTTCCTTCTACTACTTTACCCAGGTGCATTTTTTAAAAAAATCTCTGGCTATACTCTTGCATATTTGAAACACAGGCCAATGACATAGCATAAAATGTTAGTTATAGTTAGTGAATTAGGAGGCATCTTTTTTCACTTTTATTTTGCTTCCCTAGGCCTGACAAAACTGAGGAGTGTAACAGGACATGGCATTTTAATGTCACTGAGATTAAGGTATTTATCTAAAGTAAAAACAATGGTACCAAGCAGAGCTGATTGCAGTCACTTTTGTGCATCCTACCTGCAAAATCTGTAGCTTGTAATGGTTGCTGGGAGGGGTGTTCTTTTAAGGACTCCACAAATTCATTAGGTGCTCTTGTTAACACTTCAAGTTTCAGTGCTTGTGATCATTAGCAGCTATTCCTACTTGAGTTTGTGGACATACAGCTTGACTGTTTCAGACACATTCTCCTTTAAAAAAAAATATCTGGAGAACATAGGTATGGGTTTGCAGTGGCAAAAATTAACTGTGGAAAAAAGGTTACAGTCTGTGTTCTCTCTTCCATTTTCTACTGCAAAATCAGAACACAGAAAATAAAACTGTTCAGAGAACATTTTTCTTTTCCCAAGCTATTAGTCCTTTTAAGTTCTCTTGTTTTAAATAATAAGAAAAAAAACCATATTTCATTCAGATGTGCTGTAAATGGGGATAGGAGGCTTGAACTGTGAAATGCTGCCTGACTGAGCAACTTCAACAACTGAACACTTGTCCATCAGACAGCTTTTTCAGAATATCAGGGAAAAGGAACCTTTTCTTTTTCTGAAAGTAAACTTTTCAACTGGGGATGCTGAAGATGGGGTTGCAGTCCTAGAAAATATATTGATGCATGTAGGGTTTTTTACCACTGTAGCTGCATTAATGACTTGTGGTGGTTTCAGGACCTTATGTCAGACATGAGGCACTTCTGGCCTGATGTGCTGCACTCATCTCAGAATCGTACCCAGTTCTGGTGAGTACAGAAAAGCTGAACAAGTATTTTGCATGTTCTTTGATTTTAAAAGAATCCATCTGAGTCAGTAACTCTTTGGGTGAGGTGCTGTGCATGAGAAGCAATGCCCAGGAGGCCACTGAAAGCTGTGCTTCTTTTCAGTCTCATTTACAAAATAAATCTTGTTTTCTTGTTGGAGCACCTGCAAAATGCAGGGTTAAAGAGAGGGCTGTTGCAGAGGTTTTGGAGAAATGAAACTTGCTGAGAAAGACTGTGTTTCCTCCCTTTGCCCCCAGGGAGGAGAAGCAGCTGCTGTTGACACATAAAATCTGAGTAGCAGTAACCCCCCTGGGATGTTACAGACCAACTTCCAGGAGGTGTCTCTTCCCAGACAGCTTTGTTGTCTTGCTCTCCTGAGTGACCTCTTTGGCTTTCTCACAGAGGAGAAAATGGAAAACCAGGATGCACTGGATCATCCTAGCCAAATCTCTACAGAACTCTCTATTTTCACTTTCCTAGTAAGCTAAAATCATATTTAGACTTCATTTTCCTTGGTTCATGGGAAGGGAAAGGGAGATGTTGATCTCCCATGACAGCAGTATTTTTTTTCCTGCTTTTCCATCATTCTCTGTGCTTCTGAATAATCAGACACTTGGACCAAATAAAGATTTGGGTGGTATTTGGGTTTGTGCAGCCTTTAGTTTCCCTGCATTCTTGTAAACTAAAATCAGTGGCCATTCAAATTAATTTAATGGATGTGCAATTTGTTGTTCCAGTGAAAGTGTTAACATCAGATAAGAGGCAGAGCACATAGCTAGAGGCAGTGCCTCTCAAGGGCCTCTAAGTTTTCCTTTGGGTTGACAGTCTAAATTTGTGTCAGAAGTGGTGGTCTCACCTTTTCCTCCCTCAACTCCTTTGTTCTTGCAGTACTGAGGAGACCCCAAGAACTTCTTGCTCTGGTAGTACAGGTTTGTCCTACCTTAAACTCTTCCTGGAATTAGGATAAGAAAAAAATCTAGCACCTCCCATGCCCTGACCATTTTCCTGTTCATAAAACCAGGTCCATGCCAGTGCTTAGTTTGCTGACAAGTATTTTGGTAGGCAGCAGGTATGAACAGATACAAGCAAAACCCTTTCCCTTGCAGTTCAAGGGTAGCAAATAGCACTTCTGTCAATACCTGGAAATACAATTGAAAAAAACATTAAAAAAATACAAAAGTCAGGTCAGAACACTGTAACTCATAATTTGATTGGCAAAGTTATTCACTGCCTTTCAGTAAGGTGACAAGTGTACTGCAACTGGCAGCTTTAATTGCAGATATTGTAAATGCAAGCTTTTAAGCCAACTGAAAGCCAGTAAGAACCCACTGCCTCTCTTCAGTTAAAATACTGTATTTCCTTCAAAATAAAAATAAATAAAGATAAAAATTGCTACAGTGTAGAATTCCTGATAGAGGAGAAATAAACCTGACTATTCACTGTTTTTGTCATTGTTTGTCATTTTTACTTGATCTGAGGCTCAAGTAGAATTATCTTGTGCTATGGTAAAGGATAATGAAAAACATTGAGGTGTTAATTCTTTAGATTTCTAAACAAATTCTTTCAAGTTACTCAGTGGAACTTGCAGCACCTTCATTTCCAAACTGCTTTGGTTTGGATTTAAATGGAAGAGGTAAAGGTGACATTTCATATCCCTTTGCTGAGTGGTCAGCATTAGCTGTGTCTAAAAATGTCTTTTGCACAAATTCATACATAATTTATAGGAAAACAGAATACTGATTCTGAATGTCCCAGGCCCATAATAATATCCAAACCATTAGACCATCATCTCCTTCATGCTGATTACATTAATTTGAAAAGTCTTTTTCTTCCAGCTGCCAAGGTTAATGCCAGCTCATTTATACATTTTTAACGTGACTTACTGCCTGAAAAAATATTTTCTTGGTCTAATGTTAAAAAACCATAATGAGGGGACTTCTTGGGCTTTTTCCTCACTCCCCTGATGAGGGATCTCTTGGTGAATGATTCTACCCCAAAATTATGTAGGTGCTGCTGAAGTGATGGGAGTGACCTTTCTTGGTATTTGTTTGAATACTTTCTTGGTATTTTTTTGAGTACAGTGTCCTACTTCACACATGTGGCCTTTCAGATGCTTGATTGGAGTACATTGGCTTGCTTGTGCAACAGTTCTATCTGCAAATAATGTTTTCTAAACCTGATATTTTGTTTTACTCCCATAGGAAACACGAGTGGGATAAACATGGCACTTGTGCAGCCACACTTGAGATCCTTAATTCTCAGAAGAAATACTTTGGTACAGCCTTAGAACTCTACAAGCACATTGATCTAAATAGGTGTGTGAATTAACTCAGTGATCTGCCTCTCATTTCAAACAGGTTCTAAAAGTTTCAAGTCGAGCCTAAAAAAAAAAAAATTCTAAAAATCTGATGGGGAAATGGTTATTAGAATACATCACAGTACTGGAGTTCAGAGGAAGGCTTTTTATGCTGAGAAGCATGTCTCAGGTCACTGCAGAGCCTGGTAAGCCAGCAGCATTCATTGCAGCACCATTTTAGACAGTGTAAGGCAGTAAATTTTGAGAAGCTGTGTTGGCTCTGCCTCCTTGCTAAGAGCTGTGGTAGCTGTCAACTTCTAAATTAAGTGAGAAAACCCACCACAACTTCTGAGTCATACTGAGGCCTGAACACTTGTTTGTAGAGAAGACAGAGGAAAAGCCAAGCTGCAGGGAAAATATGCAGAACATCCTGGGAAAAGCCTGAGGTAACAGCAGGAGAGGATGTCCTGAAGAGCAGTGTCCAGGCAGCCCTCTGCTGTCTTTGTCACCCTGATGTGACACCCAAGTCTCATGCACTTTGCATGTGCACAAAGGAAATCCACCTTGCCCCCCCTCCCTGTTTTTCTAGGTGTCCTAATCAGGTTTTTCTAGACACAGTACTTAAGAGCATGTCATGTGCTGTGTTAAATTTAATAATGTCTGGGAAGTCAGTTGCCTCAGGAGCTGGGGTGGTGTGACTAAAACATTTCACAGATGGCACAGTGACCAGCTATGTGACTTGATATCAGCAAATATAACAACAAAAAAGAATAGAGAGGGAAACGTGTTGAAATTCATTGCTCACAGCATATTCTCCAATGTAAAAATGAATATATTTAAGTTATATTTAAGAAGAAAGACTGTTAATATTCTCATTCTGCCTCATTTACACTTGGAGAAGAAAAAGTAGTATCAGAGGTTACATTATTTTTTTTTTCAAAGAGGGACTTTTGAATAAGAGGACATCATGCAGGCTCCTGTAAGATGACAGAACTTAATCTATCTTACTGGCCTCCTCCTTACATCCAGTGTCAAATGACTGTGATAATGAAGTTGTGTTTTCATACCAGAAGCATGAAAAAGTTCTATCTTTGTTTCAGTTGTCTCCTGAAAGCTGGGATAAAGCCAAGTAGTTCATATTACCAGGTAAGAGACAGTTTTTATGAAACAAAGTCATGTGTGCATGTGCTTTGTTGTTTTTTTTTTTATCAGAAGGCAATTTCTAGAGAATAAGTGATCTCTTTTTAAATTGTATTGTTCCTTAAGCTTATGCTTTTTCTAAATGTTTTTGTGAACTTAAAGGGTGGGAGCTGTTTGAAGATGTGCTAGTGACTTTTTTTTTTTGTAATTTCTCAGATGGCTACCATAAAGGAAGCCCTTACAAGATTTTATGGTGTGACACCAAAGATCCAGTGTCTTCCTCCAGAAGAGGTAAAAATCCCAAACAAACACACCTTCCCCAAATTTAAAAACACAAAAAAATTTCTTTTCTTCCTTTAGAAAGAGCACTTTCCATCAAAAAAACAAAAACAAAGATAGAGTGACAAATCTTCAGCGTGGTGAAACTTAGGTCTGGGTGTTTTTGTAGCTCTTTACAGATTAGATATTGCTTGATTCTTGGAGTTCAGTCCATAAAAACATTGTTTATGTACTGGCACCACTGAGCTCAGCTTATCTTACTGTTCCCACAGCTTTTTCTTAATGCAGAAATATTGTTCAGGGAGGAATTATCCAACATTACCTAATAACTGCTGTTAATATACTTATCCAGAGAGTGGGAGCACTGGGTTTGAGAGGTGTCTCTGCCTTAAAAGCTTTGCACTTGCATCTCTTGCATGATGTAACCACCACAGCAGAGGTGTTGCTGTAGCTGAGGGGTTCCCTGAAGCTTAATTGCCATACAGGTTGTTCTCAAACCCCCTTTACCTAAAGAAGTGCAAAAAAGGCATTTTGAGCCTCTCTGTGGTTGAGGATGAGCATTATCTTTCCTTCTGAAACAACACTACCTAGAATTTCCATTTCTTTCTGCTTTTCTTTACCAGTGGTTGTGCTGTGAATCATCATGCAGTGGAGAACATGGCACAGAGGGGCAGCATGTTGTAGGGTAAAATGCAGGTCACCATGTCTGAATCATAAATGCCTTGGAAGGAACAAAAGCATTCTGAACAATTACCTGGGCAGGCTGCATAAGTTGTTCCTTTCCTTTCTCAGCTGGGTTACTCTGCTTTTATTCAAAAAGAAAAGAAACAAACAAAAAAACAAAGGCACAGGTTATCTTTTCCTCTTACAAGTGGTTCCTTATTATCTCAGCTTGATAAAAGTGGTTTACTGCAAAACACTTGACAGAGTTATTGCCCTCACAGAGACAACACTTTTATGAAAACTTGCCAGAATACTGTTGCTATTGGAGTTTAATAGCTTCTGTGTTTTCAGCTCATTTGCTTTAGTAGTGCTCTTTTTTTTATACTCAGATGATTCTTCACATTAAAAAGAATGCTAGGCTACAATTATTTTAAATATGCATTTTTAGCTACTTTAAGCAACAAAAGAAGATGAGTGGAATGTGAGTTACACCCTCACCCACCTTTTGATGTTGAAAAAATACAGACCTAACCTAATCCCTAATTTCTAGTTCTGTTCACTGTAGTTTTGCTGTTGCTTTTAGTATAATTAAGATACAGCTCAAATGATGTGACAGTAATTTACAGCTTGAGTCTCCTGTGCTCAACAGCTGAAGCTAATGGATAGCAAAAGGAAAAAGCACATTTCAGTTATTTAAAAGTAGCCCTTTTCAGAGTTCCAGACTTGTCAATGGCTGGAGTGCATTATGGGGGTACTTTGATGCCTAGACTTGCTGTGTTCTTAGGATCCTTTAAAAAACCCCAAAACTAACAAAAAATCCCAACCCAAAACAACCCACAACAACAAAAAAAAATCCACCATGATTACTTTTGTCTTGTACATGTATTTTTCTCTTGCTTAGTGATTTGAAAACTGATTTTTTCCCACATGTACTTTGTCATATCTGAGCATTTCTGAGGTTTTTGTATAATCATTTTTTGAACAAGAAAGGCTTCCATGCCTGCCTGCCTGTTTGATTCATGGCCAATATTTTTCCTCCTAGTCTGTCCAGTAGTTCAAAAATTACATTTCTGCTCCTCTTGACATCTTGCTTCTCTATTATTTTCAGTGAAAGCTAGTATAAAACCAAATCTGTTTTCTCCTTTTAGGGCAATTTTCTTTGCCTTCATTTCTGTCCTGCTACAGGAGAGTTTTTCAGAAGGTGATTTTTCCAGGTCACATATACCCTTCAGTATTCACAGAGTTCACCCAGAGCTCATTGTTTGGGTGAGCAGCCTCTGTGTGCTGGGCAGATTTGGTGAACACTAAGATCATCTGTGGCACAGCATTTCATAGTGAGACTTACCAGTGAGGCAGACTCCCCAAACTGTTACTGAATTGTCTTTTGGGAATTTGTGCCTTTGCTTTCTTGTTCTTTAAAGCCAAGTGTGTACAACAAGCTGTTCAGAATGGATGCTTCTGGCACCCATCTCCTTTTTCAGGTACCATATCCCCAAATAAGCACTCCTCTGTTCTATAGGTAGGGCAATGCATATGAAGAACTGGTCTGTCTACCCCATCAAGCTGATCTCATCCCTTATCTTTCTAGGGTGAAAAAGCCCAGACAATTGGTCAGATTGAATTCTGCTTCACCAAAGAACTGCAGCTGCAGAACTGCACAGCAGCACTGGAGGCTGAATCCACCCCACTGCACGTTGACTTGAAGCTTGGAACTGAGGAGTTGTCTGTCTGCAGTGATGCTCTTCCAACCTATTATCCTGCACAGGTCCAAGATCACAAATGAAGCCATCAGAATTTGACAAAACTTCTAAAACAGCAACAAAACCCCGAATCCTTAAACATTATACCTTGGAAAGCAGTCTTAGCAATATTCCAAAGCCCTGTCCATATCACAGGGATGCTGGGGAAATTTCTGCTGGAAAACATAATTCTTCTGTCATTAAAGGAGAATGATCCACATTGTCATACCAGTTGTACAGGCTGAAGTGTTGAATTGTGGCTCTGATATTAATGAGAATCTGATTTACAGTTTTGCCTGGACTTCTTGGCTTGCTTATGCTTTGAATAGATGTTCAGAAGAGAACTGTGACTTAGTTTTTTCCATGAAATTAAAGTGAAACAGCAAACAGTGCAGGATTTTCAGTGAAGAATACTAATGTTAGCAAGAGTGCATCTCTAGCCCATAATATTTATTAACGTAAATAAATATTTGGTACAGTCTTAGAACTCTACAAGCACATTGATCTAAATAGGTGTGTGAATTAACTCAGTGATCTGCCTCTCATTTCAAACAGGTTCTAAAAGTTTCAAGTCGAGCCTAAAAAAAAATAAATTCTAAAAATCTGATGGGGAAGTGGTTAATGGTTGCCACATAGTTGGGTATTGCCAAAGGGGACCATGTTTGGGTGACATCCCCTGCACAGTGCTGTGTTGATGTAAGTGGCTCATACTGTTTTTCAAAGAAAGACAATTACTGCTCCAGGAACCATCTGCTAGAAGACTCTCACTGTGAATTAAAATTGTTTCTCTATCACCATTCTTTTAAGGCTCTTTTACCTTGCCATTCCAGTTTTTAGTCCTTTCAGGAGAAACTCATTTATTTATTTAGCAGCAAAGAAATGAGTCTGGTTGTATCTGTATTCCAGTATTATATCTGTATTTCAGTTGCATCTGTATTTCAGTAGAGCAAGGGCTTCTCTTTCAAAATTTGCCTTTCTTCCCAAGAGGGGGAGTATGCTAATGTATATTAATACTGCATTAGTATGGTAATGCTAACCAGCCCTTGTGTTTTTATGGCAGCATGACACGTTCAGTTCATGTTGAACATTACCAGAAGAATCATAATTCTTAATTCCCCCATTTCTGACATCTTCCAAGTAAGAAAAAGTAAGGAGATAACTAATATATTTTTTTATTTCTAATTACCAAAAATTATCTGAGCCTAAAGAAGACAAATATTCTTTAGGAGAAATGTTTTCTTTCTGCAAAGGAACAGCCCAAGGCTCATGTACTTTTTCAAATTGTCTTTATCCATCCCTTTCAAATAGGAATGAGATGGTGCATAGATTTTGGGTGGACTACATGGAGTGCAAACAACTTAGAGTGAACATTGATTTAAAATTCCCATCATAAGCTGATTTTTTTTAAAAAAAAAAGAAGTAACGTGCCTTTTCCTCTAGGTTGTGCTGTTTTTTTAATGGTTTGCATTTTTTTGTCCTTTGATGAAGTCCCTTGTTCTCCTTTTCCTTGCAAAGATCTTGGAGTGCAGTGCCATATCCTTGCTTGTTAATCTACTCACAAGTGAGGGAAGTGGAAACAGAGGTTGGTAACCACCATCAAACCATCTCATGAACCTCTTGCTCAGTGCTTTTCAGTTTGGTTATAATTAAAGAACAGACTTTTCAAAAATATCAGTATTACCGCCCTGCCTGAGTTGGGGCAGTATAAAAAAAATCTTTATAAAACTTTAAAAAGAAAAGGCATAAAAAAGTAGAAAGCATAAAACTTTACAAAGAAGTGACAAAAACACCAACAGGCTTCACAGTGTGAAGCTTTAAAAACTCTGAGGAGAAAGTAGCATACTCAAGAGAGAGGAAAGGAAGGAGAGAGCAAAGCCAGCAGTATGCCAAACCACAGCCTGCTGAGGAGGAAAAAAAAATGATTGATGAATGCTGAGTCAAGGTTGGCTAAAAATAACTTCACAGGCTGAAGTCCTGTTGAAAGGGACATACCTGAGGGACTGTGTGTGCCTGAACAAAACCACTCCCACATACTTTTTATTTTGACAGCATTATTACACATGAAACCTTTTCATTTGCTATGATTAATTTACTAGTAGTAGCAATAAAAACACCATATTTATGCCCTTGCTTGGCTTTTGGCAATCCCACCTGCCTAACTTCTAGGAAGATGCAAACTTCTTCTTTTCAAAGCTACTGACTGATTGATTTATTTTCTTTGCAGAGAAGTGCCAAGACACTAAAGTTTTATGGGATATGTTTAAGTGATGCTTTAAGGACTATGTCTGTATGTGAGCAACCAGGAGAGCAGACAACTGGTAGGATCATGTCCAGCCCTGCATGTTCTATCTAGAAATGACTCAGAGTTACTGGTCCTGGCCTTTTCCACCAAAATGTATGTAATTCCAGGAGGTGGATTAGCACAACTTAAATACAAGAGGTAAACAGAGGTATATTTGGAGCCTTAAAAATTACTTCAGTTCTGGAAAGTCTCACTTATTTCCTTCAGCAAAATAAAATCTCTCAGCCTTGAAGCTTCATCACAGCCCAGGGAAGATGGGGGGTATATTGTTTTCTGCAGCATTAGGTAAATCACCTAAATCCCAGCAAGGGGGCTGTTTGTGCAGCCTTGGTGCACAGAGGGACTTCACTTGTTTGCAGAAGGCTCTCTCCTGCAAAATGCATGAGCATCCCTTGGTGTGGAGGTCAGAGCATCCTTTTTCCAAGGACAGCCCCTCTGCCTGGACCACAGGAAGGTTCATGTCTCTTTCTTGTTCTTTCCCTCTCTTCCTGAACCTTTCCTGGCTGCATGGGAGCTCAGTTCCAGCCAAGTTTATGGTGGATGAGGAGAAGTAAGCTTGGAAGGGCAGCTTCTGCTCCTGGTCTTTAGCTACTCATGCACATCTGTATTGTACTTCAGGCCACATCTGCCTGGCCCTAAGAGTAGCCAACAGGAACAGAAGTTGAGGGAAGCAGAGGACTCCAGTTCTGAGTGAGGGCAGCAGTTGGTCACCATTGCCCAGCTGATGGGCAAAGGGAGGTGGCACCAGCCTCTCTTGTGTCCCCTCTGTGTCCCCTCTGCAGCTGGTGAGTGCTGGGCTGTGGGGAGGCAAAAAGTGGCAGCAGTGCCCAGCCAGGACATCAGGACACTGCACATCAAGTCCCACCAGTGTGGGCAGTAGAGATCCAAAGCAGCAGGGGATGGCTTTCCCAGTGGGGAAAGGGGATTTTCACAGGATGGCTTCTTGAATTTGGGCATCTCAGTTCTGGTGTGGTTCTGTGCTCTGTTTGGATCTCTGAGCACCACAAAGCCAAGGTCATAGGAGGTAAATGGTGCTGGCAACACCATTATTGCTGCCTGGTGCTGGTACTGATGATGCAAAGGAAAAATGTCAGGACTTTGCAAGTTACTTCCCTAGGAATGGAACAATCGATGATGAGGATGTTGGATTTATTCTAAATTCAGACTGTCTTGCTGCTTAGGAAACTTTCCCTTCCCTTCCCTTCCCTTCCCTTCCCTTCCCTTCCCTTCCCTTCCCTTCCCTTCCCTTCCCTTCCCTTCCCTTCCCTTCCCTTCCCTTCCCTTCCCTTCCCTTCCTTTTTCCCTTCCCTTCCCTTCCCTTCCCTTCCTTTTTCCCTTCCCTTCCTTTTTCCTTTCCCTTCCCTTCCCTTCACTTCCCTTTTCCCTTCCCTTCCCTTCTCCCTTCCCTTTTCCCTTTCCTTTTCTCTTCCCTTTTCCCTTCCCTTCCCCATATTTCACCAAAGCTGAGATAAATAATTCCTTTTAGAAGGGATTTCAGTTTCTTGTCCTTTGGAGAACAAGAGCTTCAGTATACAGGCTGAGACCTGATGTGAGAGCTGGGCAGGTTATTTTATGTTTGTGTTCTCTCTGCTCTTCATTATTCCCTGCCCAGAATCCCACTGGACTGTCACAGGTTGGGTGGATTTGAGATAGATCTCAAGAGCAGCCAAGCCCAACCATGCCCACAGAATGGTGGAATGACTCCAATCAATAAATTCAGCATGGAAATCACAAAGCTGAAACTCAGACACAGTCCTCAGTCTGAAGTAATCTTTTGTTAAAAAACAAAACAAAACAAATAACCCCAAAACTAAAATGACCATATTTGATAAGTTAATTCTTAAGGAGCTCACAGAAAATTCTTAAGCAAGCTGAAGAAATACTGTGGTTCTGTCTGTCAGAAATGCTTTTCTCAGTACAGCCTCACCAGAAAAACAAGCTGTTCACTCAAGCTTTTTTCCATAACTCACAGAATTGCTGTTAGCTTTGGAGAGCTTCTCTGCATGTAAATCAGGGAAGATGAGCCAAAACAAAATTAGCAAGAAATAAAAGCACAGCAGTCTCCCTGTAATAATTACAATCTCAATCAACAAGTCTGATGCATCCCAGCAGGTACTTGCCATTGGATCATTTATTTCTGCTAAGCATTGTGGAGCAAAGCTTCCTAGTGCCAGCTTTCAGAAGCTTCTCCCTTTCCAACATTCCATGCCTTTTGAGCCCAGCTGCCTTCCCCAAGCCATCTTCCTTCCATGAGGATTTCATAGCTCAGGTTATGAACTTCAGATCCTGTGAAACTCAACTTGAAACCTGATGACAGTTTGAAGTCCCCCCCCCCAAATTAAGACTTGCTGTCTGCAGAGGGGCATTTCATCCCCTGGATCAAGAATTTGAAGCTAAAGGCTTAAAATTCTCCGGGGTTTTGGAGATTCCAGTGGAATGGAAACCCTGGTTTCAGCAGCTGAGCTCTTTGTGCTTACCCAGGGGGCAGGAATTATTGTGGCAGAGTCAGCCTGGAGGGATGATGATTGCAGTGGTTGGGCTGAGTTTTCCATCTGGCTCCTCTCCAAGGTGGCATGGGGTGGCAGGGTCCTGCTGCTCTGGGCCAGCCCACCCTAAGCCTTTGGGATAATCCAGGTGGGACAGACCTGGCAGGAGCCCAGGTAGCACTGATTTTACCTGGATTCAGCTGGGGAACTCTGTTCCTCAGTAGCTGTTGGCCCACAGGCTGAGGGGGCTGGAATTTTTTTTTTAAGTGTGCTGCAGCATGAAGGACATTTTAGAAGAAGGTTGCTTTGATAGGGCTCCTCCAGAATGGTTCCATTACCAGAATCCATAGGGATTAGGTTGAAATGAGGAAGAAATCCTTTGGTGTGAGGGTGCTGAGCCCCTGTGCCAGGTTTCCCAGAGAAGCTGTGGCTGCCCCATCCCTGGCAGTGTCTCAGCCCAGGTTGGATGGGGCTGGGAGCACCCTGGGCTGGGAGAGGTGTCCCTGCCCGTGGGGTTGGGACTGGAGGAGCTTTAAGGTCCCTTCCAACCCAAACCATTTATAATCCTATGAGTTCTGGGGCATATGGCACAGTTGCAGCCCTCCCAGTCACAGAGGTGAGGTTTCCTCTGCTCCAGGTGACCTCTGCAGGACACGCACAAGTAGCAGAGAGGAGAACCCAGGGTTTCTCCCCAGTTGAAACCATTGCAGCCAGTTTTCAGCACAGCTGCACAAGCAGAGACCTGGAGGAGGCCCTGTTAAACCCAGCCTGCAGTCTGCTGGATGGGATGCTCAGTGGGAAGAAGTCTTCATCCCTGGTTTACCCTGCCAAGGGGGGAGTGCAAGGGACCTCCTACTTTCTGTCTGGGACCACTGCTTCCCTTGCTGGTGGCTCCTACAGACAGCCTGGGCACTTTCAGCTCAGGGTGAACCACAGTGGCTTTTATCTTTCTCAAGCAAGTTCATCCTGGTGGTGTAAGTGACATGGACTCTGAGGAGGCCTCCTCAAGGTCTGGTATGTGAAAGAACAACCTGGCAAGGCAGGGGTACCCTGGGTGCTGAACTCCTCACCCAGCTGGGATCACCCTCAGCTCCACATCCCAAGTGTCTGGGGAACAGAATAGAACAGGAGAGTGGGGACCTGGCAGGACCAGATGCCAGGTGAAGCAGACTTTCCCAAGACCAGATTTTATGCTTTGCATGCCTAAATTCCTCCCAGTCTCAACAGAAGCAGTCAGCTCTGAAAACTCGATAAGCAGCATTCCTGTGAATTTCACCTTCTCCAGCTGAATTCTGCTGGAAGCCACCAATGATCAGTGGTGGAAATTTTAATTACTGACAATTTGTTTCATAAAACCACAGCGAGACAGATGGAGCCAGTTCCACAGTCCTGAAATATAAATAATGTATTATTTCATACAGATTCTGAAGTCCCTTTGGGCTTGCAAATCAGCCAGTTAAGAGCTTTTTGGTTTAGCCAGACTGAGCACTGAAAGAACCTGGAGTAGTTTTGCACACAGGGATTAAGTGTTCAGTTTACAAGACAAATGGATACTCATTGCAGTCAATCAGGGAGGATTTCTATGAACATAAATTGCAGGTATTTATCACAGTTGCTCAAAAAAATCTATTACTAGCGCTTTTGGGGAAAAAAAGAAAAGCTGCTAAGCTGCTGCTTTGTTATTCTGTAAAATCTTCTTTGGAAGATCTAATAAAATCTTTTCCAGTACTTGTGTTTTATGCTAATTCAACTGCACTCTGTCATCATGGGCCATTATGAAATTAGATGGTGAGAGAAGTATATCAGAAGCTGGCAATTTCTTAACAATCTATCTAAAGTTATGACTAGAAGGAGAGAAAGCTTTGCTTTAGATAATGCAGTAGGAATTGATTTAGCAACCACTGGTTTCTGGAAAAAGAACATAAAACCTTCCAGTGGCCAGGGAAAAAAAAAGAAAAACAAAAAAAACAAAAAAACCCAAAAACAAAACAAAACAAAACAAAAAACAAAAAAAACAAAACAAAAAAACAGGAAGGGAAAATAATATTTGATAGGCTCTGCTTGTCATGTTTGTTTAATTTGGAAAATGTTGGGAATTTTCCAGTAATCTAGAACTCAGTGATGTAAGTAATACAAAGCACACTTGGTTAAAAGCAGAGATTCCATTTTTTATGACTGCAACTCTTAATGATTTCAATTCCACCCATCTCTGTAAGTTTTGTACTATATTTATATTTTTTTATGAGATTGCCTGAGCTGTAGTAAGGCTGCCAAAAGCCAATTACCAGTATTGGGGTAATACAATGCATGACAGAGGAGTAACTGGAATGAAAGTATTACCAAGCCAATGAGTTTTTGGAGTGAAATATTAAGCAACACCAGGACTAGATTTAGAGAAAGAAAACCAGACTGAGGCTGCTTTTCAGAAACCTGCTTAACATTTGTTTCCCCTGAAATTTTTTGCAGCACAGGAGCCCCAAACTGTCAGCTCCCCCTGTAGCACTGGGGGCTCCTGGTGCTTTAGGATGGAGTTTGATTATCAATGGAGCAATTAGTTTAGGATTATTAGTTTGGTTATCAGTGGAGCAAATCCCAGGCAGACTCTGCCAATCAATAGGAATGACTTGCAGTAATGCCCCTGTTTTAACTCCTGGCTTTCAGCCTGTTTCTCTCCCAGGTATGATTGGTGTTTAAACGGAGAGGCTGTGGTTTGTACTCAGTCTTTGTGAAAATAATCAATCCCTGGAATGCCAGCTTCAGTTTCATGAGAAAATATCAAATAATGTCCCAGCTGGGGGGGAATCTGATTTCCTGTTGGGTTTCTGCTGCCCCCTTACTGAACAGGAACAATGTGCCCTCAAGGGTTTTCCTCTAGCAGCCAGGTAAAACAAAATCAAAAAAACCCAACAAATCCCCCCAAGCCAATGAAACCAACATCTCCTTGCTGCTGTTCAGGAGTTCTGCTTTGGGGGTGAAACACCAAGCTTGGCTTTGCATCTGTCTGCATCAGCAGAGGGGCAAGAAAAGTTGCAACCAGTGTGGAGTTGTGGTTCCTGGCATGGCTCAAACAAGGGTGGATGCCTGGACTGAAGAAAAATCACAGATAAGAGCAGCCATTTGTAGTCCTCTTGATATTTCATGCTTCACAACAAGGACTGGGGGATGGGTTTTATAGGGATGTAACTTGTAGAAGGCAAAGCATTGCCAGAGTTAGAATGTGTTCACAAATTTTGATGGAATATACCATTAGCTACTGAAAATATTTTAGCACCCAATGTCTCTTCAGAGGTGACAGTCCCACCGTGGATGTTCTTCTTGGATGTCCCCAGACTCTCTAAATGTACATATAAAATAAAACCACTTCATGTTTAAAAATTCACTTCAAATCCCTGAGGCATTTTCCTGTTGTTAATAAAATATGACTTCTTTTTTCACATGATGAAACACTTCATGGTTTTTCTTTTCCTTCAGTAAATATTGTCAAGTTCAACAATCATTCTTGAATTAAAAGCAGTAGCTTCTGTAGGAGAAAAAAATATCATACCAAGAGACCTTGGTATTCCAAGACAACTGGAATTTGTATTCAAGTAGCAGAGCAGGAAGATTTGCAGAGAAAAGCATGATAACTGAGTCACTTTGTCTTAGACAAGTAGTTACATTTCCATAGGAAGAAGGGAGCAGCTTTGTCTTAATTTTCTTTATGGCAGACAGAGAATTAGCTAAAACCACTCTGAGACGGTGAGCATGCCTTGATGCAGCCTGACTGTACCAGACAGTTTATCACCAAATTTTATTCTGGACTTTCTAATTTACTGGAATTAATTGCCACATGACCTGCTCTCAGAAGCTTTCCAGGGTAGTTGATAAAGCAGAGAGAAGTGTACAGTTGGTGTCATTTATATGAGACAATAAGCAGTGCCAGCTTGCACTTGTCCTGATTTTTTGGGGGGAAACATTTTAGCTTTGAGAAACTTTTTCCAGTTTTTCAGATGAAAAGGGAATTTGCTCAGAAGTGGAGACCATCAAACCAGCTGGCATGCTAACAGCTGATTTGTCCCAGTCCTCATCCAGAGCATTTCTGATCTCTCTTTCTGAATCTCTCTCATACATTGGCTACATTTTCATTTCTGCCCTGGAAGATCAATTCCCCAATTTATGCAAGGAAGAATTTTATTTCCCAGTGAGTTTTTTCTAGATTTCAGCAGCCACCAGAAAGCTTCCAAGAGCTGAAATATTTGCAGTTCTAAGAGCATCGCAGTGCAGAGCTGTGCTTTATTCTGTCACTGCATCTAAGCATCAGCATTCAAACAATTCAGTTCTGAAATTCTGGGACTTTTCTTTCTAATCTGAATTTCTGCCCCGTTTACATTTGCCTTCTTATTCTGGTTTGTACAGAAAAGGGAGAGAAACCAAAGGCCCAAGTCACTTGCTGCAGCTTGAACAGAGAAGCAAACCCAGCCATGATCGTGACCTCATTTAATGCTGCATGTATCAGGTAAAATTAGATTTTCAACATTAGTTGCTCTGCTTTGCTGCATAGTATTGTAAAGGATTTGGCAGAAGTTTGCTTCTGGCTGCTTATTTATAACTCAGCAGAGAGCTGAGTTATAAATAAGAATGTTGTGTTCCTGCAGGTGCTGGTTTACAAATAAAATTACACCAGGACAACTCAAGCCTGGAAATAAAGTGCCACATGTCTTAAGTTCAAAACATCCTAATTTATGAGACTAGGGCAAGTCAGCAGGGCTTTTGAAACACTTCCCAGAAGACTTTTATTTCCCTCAATGTGAGTTGCCCCTGTGGAGATGGATTTTTGCTGCCCTTGAAAACCTTGGGCTGGTGGCAAGAAGTGCTGTCAGCCATCCTAAAGAGCACATTTCCATGAGGTGCCCACCAACTACCAACACTGACCCCTCAAAAAACCCCCCAAAACTTCAAAAGGGACCCTGTCCCTATTGGAGACACAACTGTGAATTTCTCTTTTGCTTGATATGGGTTTTTCAGGAGTGAAAAGCTTTCTTTCTAAACAAATGAAATACTCTTATATCAGGCTCTCCCCAAAGCTGAGATTCTGCCTAGAGGATGAAAAAGCTTTGCAAGAGGGTGGAGATTTGCACCTTGAGAGCTGCTGGGAGGCAGGAAAGTGCTTTGAAGGATGGGTTAGAAGGAGCCACTGGTCCTGGTAGATATTTTACTTCTGATTCTAAGCATTTTAGGAGGCAAAGGAGGGAAATTGTCTCTGTTAAAACTGTTCTGGAAGGTGCTGGCTGAGAGTAATTAGATACACATCTAAGTCAGGGCAGCTGTTTGCCTGGGGTAATTTTTTCTGCTAGGTGACATTCAGCTGCTTGGTGATGTTATATGGCAAGACAAAACAGTCCCAGAAATGTTTGAAATTGCTTGATGTGAGAAACTTCCAGCCATCCATGTCACAGGAACATCCCAAGGCAAACAAATTGCAACTAAAGCTGTAAAAGTGGTTTGCAAATGAGTTCAGCTGTCAGAAACATCCCTCTGGTTTTAGCGACACTGAGTTAGCATGATTACTGAGGGAAGTTTTGCCTCCCTAGTGATGACAGAGAGGGGATTAAGACAGTTTGAAAACACCACCATGCCTTCTACTCATAGGCCACTCAACAGGATAATATTTCTTTTCTATCAACAGGCTACTGTGAGGCTTTTTTAATTGCTCATAATGAGGTTGGTGATACTAGAGCAGAAATTGCAGCAGTAATTCCTCAAGGCAGAATATCCTCACATGAGAAAAATAACATTTTCCAAACCGCAATTAACTTGAGCTGAATGAAGATTTGGGGGTCCATGGAGGGCTCATTAGTGGTGTCCTATGGACATGATGGGTGTAGAGCAGTATTTCTAGAACATTTAAGGTTACTTTTGTCCTTTAAACAGTGGCAGCATGCTTAGGAACAATTTTAGTAGAAGCAGTAAAAGAAAGTATATAAAACCCTATAGTTTAAAGGTAGAGGGGGAACATATGGGGTTGGAAAAAAATTTTAAGCTAGAAGTGCTGTTCAGTTTCCATACTGATTATGAACAATTTAAAAGCTGAAATGATGCAAATTCACTGTTAAAACAGCTGCAGTGAACAGAACTTTTTCCACATTAGACAATACACAGGTCAGCCATCAGAATGGTCTTAAAATCAGAGGATAAATTAGAGATACTTAGCAACCACACATGTCTTGAACAAGGGGCCTCGAAAGCATATATCTGAGTGTTAAGCCTTGCAGAATTGTCATGGAAACAACTAATAACATTTGCATATAATGAACTGGAGGCTGAGTGTCACAGTGGCAGTCACAAAGGAGGAAATGAGAGGAGAAGAGGCAGGAAGATAGGAATACCCAGCACAAAGTGGGTTCCAGCCCTCTGGTGGCTGTGGGTGATGCTGAGCTCCTTGTGCACTATTTGTATGCAGTATTCTCCTCATTCTTTTCCTATTTTCCATCCGTCCTAAACAATCATCCCCAATCAAAATAATACAACTCAAACCCATCAAGTGGAATCTTTTTCAAGAAGCTCTGAGGAAATGAGGCAAAATCAAGTTCTGAAAAACTGGCTGTGGCCTTCTTTGGAAAAGGCAGAGCTCTGGATTTCACTCTCTGTTGCATCTGGGCAACTGCAACAGCACAGAATGTGTCCAGTAATTCTGTCATTGAGCTGATGTCACCTACAGAGCAATCCTGGTCCCTCTGCTATTGCCTTCTCCTGGAGGTTTATGGGCTGGGAGTGATGGCTGCAGCAGATACTGGTTGCTGGGGTGAACTCCTTGCCAATAGCATCCCAGATTTGGTTCTCTTGGAGCGCAGGAACTGCTCAAACATTTGAAGTTTATTTGTTTGACCACTTCTGTTCAGCTCCAAATCTTCCACCCTTCCTTCACTCCACAAGACTGCTTTACTAGAGAGCTTTGACTTCTCTTTCTCCACTCTTAGATGTAAGGAGTGAAAGTAGCTCAGCAAGACTGAAGTGTTTCTCCATCCAGAGAATAAGAATGAGGGATCCTCACCAGGGTGTAGGGAGCAAGAGGTGAGGGTGAAAGTGTCCAGGGCAGTGCTGAGAATAAGCCCTGTAGACACAAGAAGAGGTGCATGTCAACTAATATGGAGACTCATCACTTCAGAATTATTTTATTAGAGGTGAATACTATTTTTCTGTCTTCCCATGTTTTGTGTTTTTTTTTTTTTGCTTAGTTGGTTTTTCTTAATCTCACAAGGGATGTGATTCAGCAATGTCAATAATTTAGAATCCAGTCCCCCTTCACTGAACTTGATGATTGCCTCCAGAAAACCTGAAGAATGTTTTCTAGCTGGAAGGATGCCAGAAGCCTCACTGCATCTTCTGGGATAACTTCAGAGCAAGAGGGTCCAGGGCCTTGGGGCTGCACACTTGGTGCAGGAGCCACCTGGGCAGCATGAAGGTGAGAGCAGGGACATTTGGTGTCCTGGAGGTACCAATTACATGTGCTCAGCCTGTAGAGGGGGAAAACAGGAGCTGACTCTGGTCCAGAGCTGAATACAGAAGGGATGGATGCATCCTGATGCTGGAGAAGGCTGAGGGGAGAGCCCAGGTGGACATGGTTGGCAGGGAGCTCCTAGGAGAAGGTACAGAGGACTTCTGGCAGCATAACAAAGGTCCTCCCCAGTGGCATTGCTATGGATGGCCCAGGGGAGCTGAATAGCTGAATTAATTGCCAGCTTTAGCCTCAAGACTCAGCTGAAAGCAAGCCTTTCATCTAGGAGCTGATTAAGACCCAGCTGAAGACCCAGCTAGGTGTAATGAAGTGTAGAATTACTGAGCCTTTGAGAGAATGAGCCTGAGTGTGGATATATTAAATGGAGCTGGGAAAGGGGGGGAAGAATTATCCCTTACATTTATTTATCTTATTTTTAGTTCATTCTGAGGATAGATGGAAATGCTGAGGGTCTTCCCACCCTGGCCCAGATTTGACTTCCTTGAGGACCTGTGCAATCCACCTAAACTTGAACCTTTTCTTTTTATTCTTTCTGCTGTGACCTTGCTTTTATACAAGCTTGCTGAAGCTTAAAAATCAAAGGGAAAGATTGCAGGTGTGGTGGGTAAGAGCAGCTCAGAGCCTGCAGCATGCCCCAGGTGTCTGTTTCAGAGGCTCTGCTGAGGCCAAGGGAGCTCTGTGTGGAAGTCCAGAAGCATGCCTCTTCTTACAGAATCCTCGTCTTTGCAAGGAAAATCCTGTTTCATTTGCACAAAGCTGAAACCTTTTGGGTTTTCCTCTGATCTCCATCACCCCCCCTTCCCTGGCTGAGCAGCTTGGTGGAAGTGCTACAAGTTGTTTACAGTTTTTATCTCTTTTTTTTGTTAAGCCTTTGTCCAGGGTCATCTGGTCAGCTATGCATGAAACCTTGAAATATTCATGCATTCATGATTGTTGATGACAAATTCTTCTATTCCTGCAAAACAACTGTTTCTTGTACAAGTAAGCTGGTAGTGATCAGTCCTGGGGCAGGACCTTTGGCAGGCTTTTTTTTTTTTTTTTTCTCTTCATGCCTTGCTTTGCAAATTGTGCTTTGAATTTATTTTTGGGTTTGCTTTTTTTTTTTTTTTTGGAGAACCACAAAAGCAAGCTAGTGACATGTAAGTGTTCTTGAAGCAGAACATGGAAATCATGTTTCATAAGGGGACACCAAACAATATCCAAATGTAAAATTCTACTGCAGGCATGATTTTATTTACAGCCAAGAGAAAGAGGTTAACACTGGAACACATTGATAAACCTGGCCTTGTTCCACTGTCTTTCAGACTCCATAGATAGCAAGATAAGAAAGAGATGGTAAAAAAAAAAACCCTGGAAATGAGTAGGTCAGAACATCAGATTGTTTTACTGGCTGAGATTTAATCTATTATACCCTCTTTCTCTCAGTAATTCTTGTTAGCAACGAAACATCCCCATATGTGACTATTATGGGCTAGGTTTGAGACTGCATTTATGGTTTTTCCCTTACAAACACACTCTGCTCAGGAGGAGGACATCCTGGTCGTGCAAGCAGGACCATGAGAAGCCAAGTCAAGGAAGAAACCTCCCAGGGAACTTTATTCCTGGAAAACTTTATTCCTGGAGAACTTCAGCCCAGAAGGTTCTGCTTGCCCTGTGCTGATGAGGAGCAGGTGGCTCTTGTTTGGGTGGCCCTGACCCAGGTGTCCCTCAGTCCCTGGATGAGGATTCCCAATTAGCTGCAGGATGGGGGAGCTCAGGTTCTTTGTCTCCTGAGTTTTGGGGTCTCCTGGAGCTTGGGCTGCTCCTGGACATGGAGAGGATGCTCTGGGGAAGAAGAAACCTTTCCTCCAGAGGGGATGTTGAAGTTCACCATCAGTGGGGACTCCTGGAGCTGTACCACCTTGAGGTGTGAAAGGGGAAAAGTGGCTTTGAGCAGCCCCTTCCCTTTCTGCTTCCTAAGGGGGAGAGCAATGGGCACCTGGAAGGGGAAAGGTAAGTTCTGCCAGCTTGGTAATGATAGGGGCAAGGTTTGCTGCTTTCCTGGGTCCCCCCAGAGGGAATGGAGATGGAATGTGTGGTTATGGAGATGGAGGGTAGGGATGGGGCACCCTTGGACACCCCCTTCCCAGCCTCATCTGTTCCTGGCCTGCCAGGAGGTAGGAATTCTGCTCTGGGCATGGAACTCTTCTCAGTGATGTTGTCATGGGAAGCAGTGGCTTGACTGGTAAAGTGTTAGGTGTTTTGGTGGGTTTTGTGGGTTTTTGGAGTTTTTTTAGGGGGGGGGGGTGTTGGGTTTGATTGTTTTCTTATTTTTTGGTTTTTTTTAAATGCTTTGCTCTCGTATGTGATGTAGTTCTAACTTTCCCATCAAGCTGCTTACTTTGGCTTTTTCCTTTTCCCCCAAAGACAGGTGAGGTGTGGATGGTGTGGGGGTGGTTTACAGCTGAGCCATGGCTCATAGCACCACAGCTTTGTAGCTCTGCTTGAAGCCTTTCTGTCCCTTTGCTACTGCAGTGACAAAGAGGAATTACTTCTGGCACTGCACAGTTGAGAGATGCAGTTTGGGCTGTCACCTAAAAAGCTTTCCATAATCACCTCTGATAGATTTCATTTCCTGAGCTCAGGTATTCAGGGCTGTGCAGCAGTTGTATCAGATATTTGTCTGTAAAAATAAGCAGCTGCTGAGATACTCACCTGGGAAAAGCAATCAAAACACAGTGTGTGACATATTTTAAAAAAACCCAAATCCACAAAACCTGTTAGTTCTGAATGTTTAAAATTCAAAACACTGCAGAAATGTGCTCAGTTTTGTTAGCGTTGGGGTTTTTCCCAGAATTGGAAAAACTAACCTGGAGTGGTCAGTAACATCTCCTTTGCTTTCTCAGCTGAAAGCTATGCTCATCTTTAAGGAGTAAAATGCAAAGTGGTTGGAGGGGAAGAAACCATTCTGTATCTTTGTTTTGGTGTTAGGCAGTCCTGATTTCCTGTTTATTTTATGTGTGTGCTCTCTGTGGTCCTTTTTGATGTGAATGTTCTGGTTGAGAGGTAATAATTCCCTTTGACACTGAGGAGACTGATGTTCCAAAGCTTCTGTAAGAGCAGAGGGATTGGTGCTGCTTTTTGGAACAGGCTTTATGAGTTTCCTGACTGTAGATTAAATTAGAGGAACTTGTGAAGCTGAAGTATTGCCACAGGTTTGTCAGGGAGTGGTGAGATGGTGATTTCCTGAGGGAAAACCAGCCAGAGGGCTCAGGCCTCCAAAGTCAGCTGAGAATTCAACATCTCCAGCATCCTGATCCTTCCCTCTGCTCAAGAGAGCACCTTGCACCAGGCAAAGAAAAATCTGCAATATTTTTATCAGGGAATAAACCAGGGCTTTAAGACACCTTGCTGAAGGGGATGTGTGGGTGTCATACAGGGTAGATAAAGGAAGAAAATAATGCATAGGATGGAAAAATAGCTTGAAATTGAAGATATTTTCCTGTATTATTTAAATAATCTGTGTATTAATGCTGTAAAAAAAATTCTTTAGCTTTAGATGAAGTGTTTTAATTCTGATGCTGTCAAATGGGTTTTATTCCTTGTGTATTCCAGATGACTTGGCCATCACCTTGGCCTTTGGGCATAGTGGGGCTGTAGCTTTGGGATGGGTCATGGAGACAAAGTTTGGACCAGATGATCCTTGAGATCCTTTCCAACCTGGCATTTTATGACTGCTGAACTCTGCCAAAGCCAGAAGGACTCTGTGTCAGCCTTTTGAACTGAGTGTCTTTGCTTTCCCTGTGTTCCTGCAAATATCCTTGAGATTGCTGGAAAAATTGTCTTAGTGGTTGGGTGAGGTTTTTTGTCTTGAGTAAAGATTCTAAAAGGAGAGTCAGCAAATGAAAGATGCTCAATTTGAATGTCATTTAGGAAGTCCTCTTTCTTTACACCTTGCTGCTTTCCCTGACGTTGACTGGAAAAAGGGACTTTCTTTTGGGAACACCACAATCTGCAGTTGTTATTTTATCTTGATCTCTCAGCAGAGTCCATCTTTAGCAGATTCTAAATGAAAGTGTGGCCAAAACCAAAGTGGTACCTTTGTCCTCAGTCCTTCTGAAGTGTCTGTGGCACAGTTATTGAGTAAATTACTGTGTGGGTTTCTATGATTCAGTGTGTAATCTCTGTTACATTAATGTTACCTTTGATTTGTTCTTGAAAAGCATTGCTTGGAGTCTGCTGACATTTCTCTCTTCCTAGGCAATTTTTTTGTTACCACAGTTGCTGCTACCTCAGTATTATCTCTGTAATGCAAGCTTTCAATTTATTTATTTTTTTTTAATTCTGAGTGTTGATGTGGGAATCTTTAGCTCCTGGGCATTCTGTCACCATAATAATGCTGTTCTGTACCTGACTTAATGATGGTTTCATGATGTAATTAGGTTGGCATTTTTTGCTTGTACTTCTAAACGTCAGTCCTGACAGGAAAAGTGACCTGTGTCAGAGCAATTTGTTCCATCAGTGAAGGTTAACAAAAACCTGAATTTATTTAATTTATTTCTTGGGCTCAGTTGCCTCAGAGTTTGGTGTGGAGCAGCTGCTCTTATCCTGGTTCACTGCAGCTGAAACTGGAAAGAAAATTTGCCTTTTTCCCCCAACAAGGGAGGTGTCTGTTGTTAGTGTAAATAATCTGCCTACAGTTTGTAGGCAGTGCTTTTTAAAAAGTTTCTTCTGGACTTCTGTGTCTCCTGCCAGTGTAGAAGTTTGCACCATAAAGCAGAATTGATGTGTCTGATCCTGCCAGCAGCCATTTGCTTGCATTCAGGAGACATACAAATAGAATAAAAATCCCCATGTAAGAAAAAGAGATGAAAAATCACCATGTAAGTAGCCCAGTGCTTTGTTACACACGTAGGAAAAATGGTTTTAAACTTTTGAAACAAGGTGAGCTACTACTCTGGCAATTCTTGGCCCAGCATATCTGTCACCATTACTTATCCTGAGCTCTGGATGCAGTTAACTCCTCTTTCCTTAGGGGAAAAAAAAAAGTATCCATAATTATTTCTTTCTCTGAAAGAAATTTCTATTTCTTTCTCCTTGTGCACCCTCAGAGCCCAGCTGCTTTGGAATTCTGCTTCCTTCCCTTGGGTGTGTTCTATCTCTTCTGTTCCTCATCTGCCATCCCTCCTCTCCCTTCTATTATTTATCCCACTCTTAATGCATTATTTTTGGAAGAGGGCAGTTCCCAATTTTGTGACATTTGGTCCCTTTTCTCACCCAATGTATTTTTAAGTGGACCAACGGGAGATCTGGGGAGGGAAGCATGAGTTTTTCTGCTCCTCTAATCATACAAAAAAAAAATTGTCCCTTCTGGTTGTCCATTAGATGTTACTGTAATGACTGATGGCTTTTTAGTGACACAGTTATTTCTAGCACTACATATTTAATCTTTTGTTTGAAATCCTTCTAAATGACATCAAATATACCTGTTTCCCATCTGGGAGAGCTTTATTTTTCCAAATAGGCTTGTGGACATCTAAGGATGCTTTTCCTTATGAACGAAGATTCTAGCAGATTACCTAAATCAGTAAGAAAAAAATAATTTCTTATTAATGGAGGAGATGCTGTTCTTGCAAAATCTCTAGTGAAAAATAGTTCAAGGGGTCAGTGGGATTACTCTGAGCATATGCAGCTAAATAAAAGGAAAGAAACAAATGAAACCTACATTATTTTAGTTTCTTTTTAGCTGAGGTTGAAAAAAGTCTACATTTCTTCAGGTGGGGGTGAAGAATAACTGATGAAATTCATGCCTTAGTTAGTCTTGAACAGTGAATGAAGGTCCAATTCATCTCCCAGTGCTGAAAGGAGGCAGTGAGGCTGCCTTAGGACACATGAATTATTAATTACAACAAAAATAAATGCCAAAGCAATAGAAAGATTTCATCATTAACTTTACTTTGTTTTTACTTTATGCATTTTCAACCTGACTGAACAAGTCTGGAAATACAATGGGGCTTTTAATATCTGAGTTTGGTAATGGATTAAGTATTTAAGGATGCATGTAACCGAGTGCCTTTAGATCTCTGGATCTTAACCCTAAAGATCTAAACCAAGACCTAAGGCCTTGAGATCTGCATGCACATGTTTTTAAGTTGTCTGCAGATGAAGTGATGTCCATCTCAGTACAGAGCATGACCCAGTACCCTGCTTTTGCTCCCAGGCTGTGTCATCCAACCTTTGTGTCCTGAAGGCTCCAATACCAACCTGCCACTTGGATCTCAGCACAGAGGTTTTTAAAAACCAAGAAGAGATGCATGATACAACCCTGTACAACCTTGACATGCCTCCCACATCCCTGTGATCTGGGGTTTGGAAAGCCAGGGGGGGTTGTCCTCTGGATTCATGCTGCACTTGTTCTTGGCTCTGACCTCACAGCTGTGGGTGCTCCAAGGGATTTTAGGGACTGGGGAACATCAAGGTCAAGTTTAAGGTAATAAATATGTGTTTCTGCTGCTTGTCACTGGGGGAGGAGCAGGGAGCAGATAGCAGCCAGATCCTGAACCTCCTGATTCCAGCTGTGTGTCTGTGAGTGACTGACACCACTCACTGCAGGGTTTGTGAGCTAAGGCAGCAATCCAGATGTTTCATTGCTCCACCTGTAAAGCAGAGGAAGCTGCAGAATTGGTCTGAGAAGTTTCTGCTTCAAGGTGTCAAGCAAAGGGCTCATGTCCTAGCCAAAAGCAAGAGGCTGGGTTCTTGCAGAGGTGTCTGAGTGCACGGCTCTGCTTGAGGCTTTAGGGAAGGTCTGGGTTGGCTTGTTTTGTTTTTTCTTCTTTATTCTGATCTGAATTTGACTCTCCTAACCCTGCCTGGCTGTCACGGTTTAACACTGGCCCAGCTGAATAACAGATTTAAACCAAATAACAGATTTATATATTAATCTCTTTCTCTCCTCACTGATAAAGAAAAGAGAGAGAATAAGGGAGAGAGACTTATGGGTTGGAAACTAAACTACACAACTTTAATGAAACAGTAATGATAAATATGAAAAAATTACTAAATATATACAAATATACAGGAAAATTGATCCCATGTTCCTGCCACCTCTCCCCCAATAACTCTCACATCCCCACTGAGGCTGGGAAAGTCCAGGCTGGAATCCTGGGGTCAGCAGCAGTTGGGAGCTGGGGGCAGGAACACACAGATTCAGGCTGGGATGGATCAGGACCACAGGCAGAGGAATGGATGGAATCCTCCCAGGATGCCCAAGCAAATAGGGAACAGGTGAGGAAGGGAAGCATGAAGAACAGGAAGGGGTTTGACCCTTGTGATCCCTCCAATTTATACTGAGTATGAGGTGTATGGGATGGAATACTCTGTTTGGTCAGTTCTGACATCTCTCTTGTCTGGTCCTCCCCAAAGGAGGGGTTCAGGTGGGACCTCCTTACTCCTTCTGGAAGGTAAAATGTTCCTCAGAGCTGAGCAGTGGCCTTGGCTCTGCATCCCATCTCTGGCAGTAACTCTGAACATGGAGTGTGAGCAGTCCCAGAAGCAGACACTGCCTGAGAAACTTGCTGTTCATTTCAGCAAGTGCAACCACTTACAAGAGACTGAGCTGAAAGCAAAAGTACAGACCAGAAAATCACCTTTATCCTGGCCCAAACCAGGCCATTGGCATATAGACTTACAGGTCAGCTTAATCAGAGTTTGATGGAGCCAGAGGACAAACACTGCTCACATCTTCCTTTGTAGGCTGGAAGGAGAGTTGTTGTTGACTAAAGCTTGCTGTGAATGGCATTGGCACCCCTGCCATGGAAATAAATTGGCTTTTAAAGCCTGGAACAGCAGAAAAAAATGTACTTTGCACATTGAGTAGTTGTTCTGAAATGGCTCTTGAAGAGCAGAGACTTATTTAGCAGTGACACCTTTCAGAGCATGATATGAAGCTGTGTGGACAAGGCAAACAGGCACCTTTCCCCCTCAGTTTAAGGAGAATATAAATAAATACCTGCATAAATCATGGTCTCTGCAGAGGGGTATTGAGTGCCATGTGTTGTGCCTGCTATAGTAAGGCTGTAGTAGGCTGTGAGTGCTAGAGGAGGAGGAGGAGGTGGGATGTGAGTAGACAGGATTTACTACAGGCTTTATAATGGAGAAATAAACATAACAAACCAAGTGATAAATAAGGTAGTTTGGTTTTGTGGGGTTTTTTTGTTGGTTGGGGGTTTTTGGTTTATTGTTTGGTTTGGTTGGAGTGTTGGGTTTTTTGGGGGGGTGGGGGGTGTATTTTTTGAGGCTGGAGTAATACCAGGCTCGGTGAACTTCAGCTGCTCACTCACTGAGAGTACCAATGATTTGAAGAAATGAAAAATAATCCTTAAAATCCTTGAAATTCAGGGCTCTCATTTCCTCAGCCGGGCCCCTTCCCACCTCCCTTAGGGGGGGTCCCGGGGTGGAGCCGGGGGGGATGGGGGGGGGGGGGGGGGGAGGAGGTGTCTCCCCGCCGTTGCCATGGCAGCGCCGGTCACAGCATCCCCGGCACCACCTCGGAACCGAACTGGGAAGGAGCGGGCCGGGACCGGGCTGGGCTTGCGGAGCGGCTGCCGTCTCCTGCTCCTTCCTCCCTGCTTGCGAGGAGCCATATTGCCGAGCCGGAGGAGGTTCGGGGTCCCGGTCCCGGTTCGGGTTGGGTTCTGCCGGGCGGTACCTTCATCTTCTGGCCGCTTGCCTTCCGCTGGCTCCCGGCTTCTGGCTAGGACTCGCCCAGCATGCCGATTGCCCACCTGCTGGAGCTATGGAAGGGGATAGAGGTGGAGCCCATGGAGACGGAGGTGAGAGGTGCTGCTCCCCCCCCCCCCAAAAAAAAACCCCTTTCCCACAGCCCCGGGAAACCACCTGGGGAACAGGGGGTGGTGATGGGCAACCCTCACCCCCTCCCTGCAAGGAGATGCTCGGAAACCTTTGGCCCCACAGCTGGGGGGGTGGCCGGTGCCTGGGAGGAGCTCTGCCCCATCCCACCCCACCCCATCCCACCCCACCCCATCCCATCCCATCCACCCCATCCCATCCCTCCCCATCCCATCCCTCCCCATCCCATCCCTCCCCATCCCATCCCTCCCCATCCCATCCCATCCACCCCATCCCATCCCATCCACCCCATCCCATCCCATCCACCCCATCCCATCCCATCCACCCCATCCCATCCACCCCATCCCATCCACCCCATCCCATCCACCCCATCCCATCCACCCCATCCCATCCACCCCATCCCATCCACCCCATCCCATCCACCCCATCCCATCCACCCCATCCCATCCACCCCATCCCATCCACCCCATCCCATCCCATCCATCCCACCCCATCCCACCCCATCCCACCCCATCCCACCCCATCCCACCCCATCCCACCCCATCCCACCCCATCCCACCCCATCCCACCCCATCCCACCCCATCCCACCCCATCCCACCCCACCCCATCCCACCCCATCCCACCCCATCCCACCCCACCCCATCCCACCCCATCCCACCCCATCCCACCCCACCCCACCCCACCCCACCCCACCCCACCCCATCCCACCCCACCCCACCCCACCCCACCCCACCCCACCCCACCCCACCCCACCCCATCCCACCCCACCCCACCCCATCCCACCCCATCCCACCCCATCCCACCCCATCCCACCCCACCCCACCCCACCCCACCCCATCCCACCCCACCCCACCCCTCCCCACCCCTCCCCACCCCTCCCCACCCCTCCCCACCCCTCCCCACCCCTCCCCACCCCACCCCTCCCCACCCCACCCCATCCCACCCCACCCCATCCCATCCCTCCCCATCCCATCCCTCCCCATCCCATCCCTCCCCATCCCATCCCTCCCCATCCCATCCCTCCCCATCCCATCCCATCCCTCCCCATCCCTCCCCTCCAGCACCCCGTTTGGGTGGGGATTTGGGGGTGGCTGCAGGGGAAGGAGTGTGTAAAGCAGATGGAAAGCTGCCAAGGGGTTGAGCAGGACATGGGGCTCCCATTGAAGTGTGAGGGATGGGAGCTGTGATTTGCTTATTTTTTAAGCTGGGGTAGGTTCCTGGTCCTCACTTCTGTTTGGATTGCTGAGCTTCCTTGCTTTGGGTTCTGCATCAACACTGAATTAAATCCGAGCCTTTTCCTTGGCCTCGGAGGGCAAGCCTGTGCCCTGGGATCATGCTGGAAAAGCAGTGCTGTGATAACTGGATGGGAACAAACGTGATGCTGGGGTAACCAGCTGGAAACAGAATGCTGTGAGAACTACCTGGCTGCTGTGGTAAATTTAAATGCACTCAGGGTTTGTCTCGCAGAGTTTTTCTTGCAATTCAATGTTTTCAAGCACCAAGAGAATTACAGTTTGTTTGGTGTTGTGTGGTTTTGGTTTTTTTTTTGTTTTGTTTTTTTTGTTTTTTTTTTAAAAAGAGAGTATTCCTGAGTTTTTTCTGGCTCTCTTGAGCAGTGCAATAAACCCAAAGTATTTCTGGTTCAATGCTTCTAGTGAAGGTTACACCTGGTGGCAGGTGATTGAAACAGAAAGTCATGAGGTGAAGGGGGGGCCTTGGGGGTTTGTGTTTGTCCTGTAACATTCCCCTGACCCCCATCCTCCCGGCTCTTTGATTTAGCTGGAGCAGGGCTTTGGGAAGAAGGACAGATGAGAGTCTAACCTAACCAGCCAGGCTAAAGGCAACACAAAACATCTCTGTGGAAACAGTTTCATGTGGAGTGTTAATTTATATATTTAAATAATATTGGGAAAGTGACAATATAAATTATTATACTAGCCTAGCTCATTCTGGAGTTCCTAGATTAAGAATTAATTTGGGGAGGGGGCTTGCAGAGCTTTATTTTCTGTAGCTCACTTCTGAGTGCTGCCACTTGCTCCACTTCTTGTAATGCAGGGAATCTGAGTGTTCACAAACAGGTTCTAGCTGGGAAACAGCAAACTGTTCCTGAGTTTCTGTAGTCAGCTCACCCCTTGTCAAGTCAGTCTCCCAACGAGGGGACTTGGATAACTAATTGGTGAACAGTTTTTTTGCTGCCCACCACAGAAATGATGCTTTTCTCCCCCTGCCAATTCCACTGGCCACAGGGTTCAGAGAGCATGGACTTCCTTGCTCTCTTCCTTCCCTTCCTCTGCAAATCTGTTTTGCATGTGTCCAGTATTTTTCTCTCTTCCCCAGACAGAACCCTTCAGCCATTTCTCAGATTGCTTCCTCTGCCATCAACTTTTCTGAAAACGTGTTCCAGATCATGGGGTGAGCTCCTGCCCATTGCTCGGGGCTGTAGTTTTCTGTTGGCACCTCTTTTATTGGGAAAGGACCCTTTAGACCTTTCTTCTAGAAGAAACCATGTAGATCTCCTTACCAAGTGTAACCATCCCATTTCAAAGCCAGCTAATCAGATGTTTGACTTTCTGGGATTTGTTTTTATTCATTATTCCTTGCTATAAGGAACACCCCCAGCCAAGCCAGGCTGCTGTATCACTCCTGCTGAGGCTTCTCTTATCAAAAGGTGTAAAGGGGGTTTAGTTACAGCCATAAACTTTTGCAGAACAACAGCATCCATTGTCCTCTTGCTGTCTCTAAGCACATGGGATATGCTATAGCCTGGAACTCTTCTAGGAATTCCACCTGGGGCATTATTTAAAGTGCTCTTTGCTCAAACAGAGTTACAGCACCCAGCCCATGAGACACAACTTTAATTTCTCTTCTCCACAAAGACCATTTAGTTGTCTCTTCAGTCAGTGATGGGCATCTGGTCTTGGCTGAGCTGAATGCAGCTGAGGCAGGAGTAGATGGGGCTGCCTGGAGGGAGCTGTCACAGGCTCAGAATCTGTGGGATAAAATGTTTTCCTGCCTGTCTGCAAGTTGTTCTTTTTCAGGGAAGCTTTTCACAGTTGGTAGACAGGGAGGGAGATGCTCTCGTTCTTCTCTGCATATGGATGTCTTTATCCTCCCCTCAATGCCAAAAACCCTTTTAAAGTGGAGGTATTTGTGAGTGCATAGCCAAGGAAGCATTAATAGTAAATCAATAGCTTGATAGGAAGAGTGCAGTGAGGACATTTTCTGTATTACCTTTGTATAAAGGGAGATTGGAGCAAAATCTTCTGTCACCTGTTGGCTCAGGAGGTTGTTAATGGTGTCTGACAGGAAAAGGGGACAATTGGGTTATTTGCTGGGTCTGAAACATCTTTGTGTGCAGGCAAAGTTATCGATCCCTCTCCTGGATGGATGGGCACTGAAGCACAGCCTGGGGAATATTTTCCTGAGGAATGGCTGTGTGAGCAAGCCCAGTGTAATCTTCCTATCTCTTTCCCAAAGGGTTCAGAACTGAAGAGATTTCAGCTAAGCAGCCATTAAATAAAAATCTTTAAATGGGAGTGGAGTGTATGTGGAAAATTTGGCCCTATGTATAAATATGTTAAGACTTTTCATCTAGAAATACTGTTCTACTTCTCCAGTTTATTAATGAAAAATCTTTTAGTTTCTTCAGTCTTGTGCAATTTCTGTAACTAATGATAGTGCCCATGTGCTCTTGCTCTCCCTTATTTCCCTTAACATCTTATAATATAATAAATTTTACTATATATTTTAAACAATAATTTTATATTTTCTTTATTTGCCTTGGAGAAAGCAGGTACTCCTAGATTCAACACTTCACTTTCCTGTACTACATGTGTAGAATTAAATATGCCTGCTGCAGTAGTATAAATCTGGACTAAACTGACTGTATTTTGTGCTAGAGCTTGCCTTACAATTGTCTCTATAATGACAAGATCATTTTTTTCCCCTCTTTTCTCTCCTCTGTTCATTAGCCTGTGGTGGAAGATGCTATCCTGGATGAAGAGCCTGTAAAAGAGGTAAATCTGTTTATTCAGGGACTGCCCAAATGTTAAGATGTTACTATAATGTAATATTTTGTATTGATCCCAAGAGCAGCAGCTGGTATCATAGCAGTGCTGGTGCCTGATGGAGTAACCCCAAATACTTCAGGTCTTGAATTCATTCCTTTTTGTGATGAGCTGGGGGCAAGGCTTGATTTAAAAACTGGGTGCTGCTGTCCCAGCTGGTGTGTGGAGAGGGACCAAGGGGTGCTTGGAGAGATCCTTCTGCATCTTCTGGGACCAAGGGGTGCTTGGAGAGATCCTTCTGCATCTCCTGGGACCAAGGGGTGCTTGGAGAGATCCTTCTGCATCTCCTGGGACCAAGGGGTGCTTGGAGAGATCCTTCTGCATCTCCTGGGACCAAGGGGTGCTTGGAGAGATCCTTCTGCATCTCCTGGGCTCAGCAAGAGAGGAAGACTGAATCCCTTCTGGGCTGAAGGGAGCCTGCAGTGGGTGATGTTTGCTTAAATATCCACCTTGGACCATGCTGACCTTCCCAGGATCTCTTAATCCCTGAAATGTCAACCTCCCCTCTGGGATGTTTCATTTTCAGTGTGAGTTTTTGTGATGTGAAAGTATTGATTTTACACCCCCCATTCTAGAAAGGAGGAAGAAGTCTCAGTTTTTAAGTTCTGTGAAAAGGATGCAACTTCCAAATGTAATTTCCATGCTCTTCCATTTCTTAAAAAGACAGCACTCTGTAAAAAAGCTTGGGGCTGAAATAAAGTGCAGGTAACTGGTTCATTGCATTAGCTTTGATGTTGCTGAAGATTAAATTTCTTGTATGTGGTTTGGGATTTGAGGAGGATTTTGTTTTTGCAGATAGCTTTAATTTCCTAAATGAATTTAAGCCTTAGTTAATTTTCATTAGGGATTCATCTTAGAATTTTCAAGTTTTAAAATTGGCAGAGAAGGATTAGGGATGACTAATACAGAAGCCTGGGTTCTGTGTTCTCTCCACTTTCTGATATTTACTACTGTGCTACAGTGTGCAATGTGGTGTCTAATTGTGTTTAGCTTTGCTTTGCTGAGGCAGTGTCTGTATTCTGGAGGTTGGACTTTGGTCTGACCAAAAAAACCTGCTGTACATGTCCAGTAGAAAACTGGAAAGTAAAATATCATGTAAAATCTCCAGTGGAGAAGTACCCTCAGCCTTCACTGGGCTGCCCTCCATCTGCCTTCACACAGTAAAAAACACAATATGGAGAAAACATGAAAAGTGGGGTTTTTCACCTTTACTTGTGAGGTTTCAGCCCTCTCCTGGCTTGGGCTGGAAGTCAGCTCCATGAGCTTGGATCTTCCTGCAGTGTGGGGTGGAAAGAAGCATCTACTGCTCTGCTGCCTTCCCCATCACCCACAGCTCTCCTCTGGCCCAGCCTCAAGACAAGATTTTTTAAATTATTATTACCAGGAAAGATTAAAGCATGACTTCAGGGCTGAATTGAAGTGATGGTAATGGGTGATCAGATTTGCTTTTAAAGGATGAATGAGCAAGCATCATTAAAAGTTCTGGTAAAGGGGATGCAGGATGGAAAACACAGAATGAGGCTGCCTTGTGTGGACCAAGGGTTATTAGGACAAATTTGGAGGTTCAGATGGGAGAAACTTGTTCCACAAAGTTGGTGTCCAGGAGAGCTGAGTCACTTGGCAGCCCCTGGAGTCAGGGATAAGTTGTTTGTGATGAGTGTGGTGCCTTCTGGAAGAGAGATGTGTTTTCTAAAGTGGAAACCAAGTACCACTTACGTGTTGATGGTTGCAACTGTAGTGTGAGAAAATCCATTTTTCTTGATCACAATGAGCTGAAAGTCAATTGTTTTCCTTTTTTCTTTTTTTTTTTCTTCCTAGCTTACTCTCTTTTTTGCTCACTACATTGTTTGTTCTCTCCTAAGCACATGGTGTTTTGTCTTGAAATAAGAATTCTTCCTTTGAATCCTCTTTTTTCCTTCTGCTTCCAAGGTTTCAAAGTAACTTCCCCTGAGAAAAAGTGATATGGCAAAGCAAGACCATTCCTGCTGCTGTTTTGGGGAAAAAAAAAAATAAAATCCATCCTTTCCAGCATCTGTGACTTCAAAAACGAAAAATAATCTCAAATGGACATGATCAGACCCAGGATAATTATCCAGTGTTCATTGTAGATGTCAAGAATTCAGCTTCTAAGGAACTACATGTTTTGGGGTGCAATTGATTTATCCTGACTTGTTTTCCCTCTTGACTGGAAAGGGAGCTTTGGATAATAAATGGGTCTGACTGCATTTGAACATGAGTCCAACCTGGAGCTTCTGCACATTTCTGGGACATCAGATCAGTCCTTGGGAGTGTTTGTTCCACTCAGGGCTTCACAGAAGTCAAGTTGGAATTTTCTAAGGGAGTGTGAAATAGACACTGTGGGTTTTGTTGCTGCTGTAAATGTGTTTTGGAAGCTAAGGGGGGAAAACCAGTTACCTATTTTTAAGCACCTGGTTGATTTTGAACCACCTTAGCAGAGGTTTTGTCTTGTTCTTTCTGACAGATGGTCAGGAAATTCAGGTGGGATGGAGGCAGAGGGTTTCAGCAACAGAAGAAATGTGGGGCTGGATATGCAGACCTGGTGTCTGAGGTTGCAGGGACTGCCCATGTGAAAATAACTGGAAGTTGCCAGCCATTCACACCTTTGATCCAGCATCATCTGGATAGAGTATTTTTGCATACCTAATTTGCTTGAAGAATAATTATCAGGATGAAATGACCTCTGTAATTATATCAGGTCATTTAAATTAAGATTAAAAATTAAAATTAAAAATTAAAACCTTGAATCTTCTAAACATTTTTATTCTGGATGTAGATGAGGATCTTAATACAATTTCTTTCCCTGCTTGGACCTGTCTCATAAAAAAAAAGGGAGGGGAGCTTGGATTTCCTGATTGCTATTTTTGTCTTTATTTTGTAGCTGTTTTCTCCCCTTTTTTACTTGCTGTGTTGGTGTGAAGTCACTAATCAATGATCATTAAGTTTCTTTAGTCTGGTCTAGGATTATTCTTTCTGTTATTGAATTTCAGTTCAGGGAGGGGAAGCATAGTGTGGACAGATATGAAGTTTATCCCTTGCACTGCTGTTTTGTGCTGTTTGTGTGAAGCCCTCAATGTGAGGCCTGATGTTTCATCATATTTATTCCAATTTAGGCACTGGTGTAAATATCCTGATCCTTTGGTACTGTAGCAGCCAGGGTTCTCACCTCCAGCAATCAGGAACTGGTGGGTTCTGAACATTCAGCCTTCTAAAACTTGTTTACTTTTGAAGTAACCTATTTTTAATTTGCAATGGCAATGAGGAGCCCAGCAGGGTGGTGAGAAAGAGAGATCCAGAGAACTGCAAAGAGGGAGGAACTCATTGCATTGCAAACTGGGAGACAAACTGCATAACAGACTCCATAGGATCAAACCATTAGAATCAAATCATAGTTGGAAAGGACCTTCAGGGTCATCAAGTCCACCCTGAGACACCTCAGCTAAACAATAATATGAGAAGGCTTGGACCAGATGCCCCCTGAGGTCCTTTCCAACCTGGCATTCATTAAAGCCATCAACTGGGGCCCATGCAGATGGTTTTTAACTTCCTATTACTCTCAAATTTTCTAGGGCATGTTGGGAAGTGGTTTATAGCTCAGCATCTTATGGGTGTTTTCTTCATCATTTGGAACTAAACATTTGGTGCATGTTTTTCTGTGGTCTTCTGGGACCTTATATAGAGGTCCCTCCTCTTTGTTCTTATTTACTTCTGTCTGTCACCAGCACTGGGAATGGGCAACCCATGAACAAGAAAGGAATAGAAATTTTTTCATAATTTTATTGGTATCATGATAAAGAGATCAAGCTGGATCTCTTTTTACCAATAGGATTTTTACCAATAGCTCAGCATTGCATCTTCAGGCATCTTCTTGTTAAGTGATGCAGCTCAGGACACTACAGCATCTTATGGTCACAACAATATGGTAAACCCAGAGTAAATGCAGCAGTGTGCACAATGGTGACCCAAAAATGTGCTGCTCTTGGTGTGCTGTCCTTCTGTGGAGGTAGCATTGGAGCAGGCTACTAAAGGGAGGTTACAAATACTGAGGATTAGAAGAGGGTTTGCTGGCAGTGCCCTCACTAGCTCTGAGCACTGGTGTATCTGTGGTTCAAGTTATGGCTTTTTTGTTGTTGTTGTTTTCCCACTTCCTATCCACAGCACACTTGGTGATGAAGCATGATGTTTCCTCCTCAATTCCTGCTCTAGTGAGGATTTATTCAGCTCCTGGAGTAAGTTAAGTTTTTGTGTTGCTTGGAGTTTGCCACTCTGATCCAGCTTCTATGATTCATATTCCTGCTTGCCAACTGGAGTTGGTGTAAAGATTAATTAAATGTGTAAAACATTTTGAACTCATTGAGTCATTTGCCTGAAATATGGTTTGTGGTGCTGCCTGTAGCTTGGAGCCTTCCACACCTTTTTGGCACTTGGAGCCATCTCTGAGTAAACAACTGGCTTTGGGCAGGGAGGTGGGTGGGATGTGTGGTGTACATACTGCCAGCCTTTCTAATAACTTAAATAGTTTAATGATTTAAATAAATTTGAGTTAAACAAAGTTTAATAATTTAAAAAATGTCCAAGGTGAAAGGGGGTACCTTGACTGTCCAAATGGAAACGATGTTCTTGGGTTTGATTTCTGCTTGCTGGAGCATCTGGAAACCCCCTGGCTTTGCCTAGGAGAAGCAATAGATGAAGAAGCTAGGCAGGATCCAGCTCCTGTCCCTGGAACTATGCATCTGCCCCTGGATGTGAAACAGGGATTTGAGATCTTCCTTTCAGACACAGGAGCTCTCTGCACATGAAGAAACCAACCAGGAGACTCTAACACTGACTCCTGGAATCCCTACTTGGGTTTTGCAGTTCTTTAGTTCTGCAATAAATTCTTCTGTAGATGTAGTGATAAGAACCAGAATATTTTAATCTCCAACTGTGGCAAATAATAGAAAATGATCTAGAATAGCTGAATTGGGAGGAAAAATTTCAAGTTCAGCTTCTGTATCTCCTGGCTGTTCATCTCCTGGCTGTTCATCTCCTGGCTGTTCATCTCCTGGCTGTTCATCTCCTAGCTGCTCATCTCCTGCACTTACCAAGGTGTAGCTGCAGTGTGTGTGTGTTTTGCCCTCATTTCCACCTGGTCAGCCTGTAGTGAGGAGAGCAGACTTGGAGAGGTGAATCACAGACAAAAAGCAGGGTGAAACTTAACCATGGCAACTTGGTATTTCTAGTCTGGAAGTTCAGCTACTGCAGGGCTTCCAGGTGACTCTTTTACACCATGTTTGAATCTACTTTGTGGTTTGTCCCCTTCTACCTTAAACTGGAAGTGACCACGCTGAGGTGCACCTTGGAGAAGAATCATAGAATGTCAGGTTGGAAGGGACCTCATAATTCTTTATTCTACCAAGACTTCACCTTAATTCTCTGCACAGCCATACCCCAGCCAAGGATTGAAAGAAGCAGCTCCTCCTCATTCCAGATCTTGCCCTTCAAACAAACTGCACCCCATAATTGTCCCATTTCTGCCCCAGAGACTGAGTCCAAGAACTTTGGGAGCAGTTTCTGCTTGGAGCAGGAGGATGCTCCAGATGACCTCTAGAGGTTTGCTGCCAGCCTCAGCGAGAACCAGATTTCAGACTCTTTCCCCCTCTATTCTAAAGAGTAAGGAAGGATTCCTTTTGTTTTCCTTAAATCATGGTCTGCCATTTGAAGGGGAAGTGGGAGGGAGGTTCTAGGCGTTGGCTGAACAAACACACACGTGTCAGACCACAGTAGCCATGGGACAGTGCCAGGGAGCCTGGCAGGAGGTAACCTGGGTCCAGGTGCCAGTTTAACCTCCTCAGGTTTGGCACAGTGTTTGGGATGGCATTCTGGGTGCCATGGATTGGTGGCAGGGTTGTAGAGCTCAGGTCAGGTCCATCCAAAGCAGGGCTGCAATGTTTTGATGTTTCTGCTACACACCTTCATCTGCTCTTTTACAATTTCTTACTTTCAGCTATTTCATCCTTTGAAGCCTTTTGCACCTTGTGGTGCTCGTGGTGAGGTTCTGAGCATGTTTTGCTTTCCACCAGGTGGCCCCTTGGGCAGAAATGCAATAGTGGGGAGGGTGTCCTCATCTCCTTGCCCCCTGCTATCAAACCACCCCAGGGGTCCTGTGCCCCTGCACCCCAACAAGAATCTGGAGTTACAGTGCAGAGCTGGAGCCTATAAATTGAATTATTCAGGGCTGATGTTCAAGTGTGTGCAGCTTGCAATAAGTTTGTCTACCAGTAGAGGTCTGTCTTGTCTTAAAAAAAATTATTTTTATCAGTTAAGAAGGAATCGTGGGAGAGCTTGATCAGCTCTTGTGTCATTTTAGGGTGGAGTTTTCTTTTTGGTTTCTTGAAATGCCAATTTAACTTTTCTTTAATAAGAAAAGCTTGGTGGATCACATCTGCCAGCAGCTGGGAAATGCTGGTGGGCAGAGCTGGAGCCTGCACCCCCCAGGGAACAAAGCCAGAAACCACTGCCAGATTTGGAGGTGTGGATGGGTAATCCCTGGCACCAACTGCAGCTGGATTGAGGGTTTCAGGTTGAATTTCTTCCTAGAAAACAGGCTTTAGTCACACCAGAATTATTTGTCTTCAGATGATCCCAGGTGGCTGGCAGTGGATGGCTGGTGCTAGTTGTTACACGAGGTGGGCAGAGTTGTTCCTTTTTAATGTTAAGTCACATTTACAGAATTTCTGTCACAACTGTCCCCTTTCAGCCCAAATCAACTTTAAATATTTTCCATATCCAGTTATCTGCTGGGCCTATGAATGGAGAGACTCAGTGGGGTTTAGAAATTGTTTCACAAGCCCCTGGAAAGCTCATGTCTCTAGGGTGGGTTTTTTGGGCTATTTAAGACTTGGACCTTCTCTAATTCTGTTATTATCTATTAAAGTGTATGACCTTTCCCTCTTGAACCCCTTGCTTGTGCTGTCCTATTTCCCTGCTAACCACTGCCTACTTCAGAACCAAAATAATTCATTAAAAAACATGTGGTGGGACATCCTGGGGTTAGGGCAGGAGGAGGAGGAGGTGAGCACTGATCAAGGAGCAGAGAATCTTTTGTTGGAATTGCATCAATCAGCACCCAGGCTTGAAAAGGGCAAGTTAGGAGTGCCTGGGTGTAAAGCTGTGAGCCCTGGGGAGTTGGGAGGTGAAATGTTGCATTTTGCTGGAAGGATTCTCAATAAGCAGAGATGTGGATGTGTTGGGTCTGTTGACTGTCACGTTTAATAATAAAAAAAAGTTATTTACCATGGTAACAGTGACAGAATTCAGACAGCATTATTTTTAGTCCTGTAAGGATGCTTGGAGTCCTCAATCTTTTTTTCTGTTCAAATAAAAAGCAACAAAGCCAGGAATTGCAAATTACAGCTGAAAGTTTACCTTTCCTGTAATGCAGACCTTTCACAAGAGATGGTTGTGTATTGGGCATCAAAAAAATGATTTCATGGTACTTTGACCTTAAATGTAGTTGTTTAGCTTGAGCTCCACTTTAAAATACCTAAGGGAATCTGGGGGCTGGGATTTGTTACCTCAAAGGAAGGAAGGCTTTTGAATTTATTTATTTTTTTAAGTGTCTTCAAACAATTTTAATTTGGGTGTATGAAATCTTTGCATGTGTGATGGATGTGAGTGCAGAAATAGAAATGCAGCCAAAGAATTGCAGTGGGAAGAACTGAAATGTTGAGGCAGTGCTCTTTGGCTCTGGTGGGAAGCTCCTAGCTGGAGGTTAAGATGCTAAGAAATGGTTCAAATACTGGAGAACTGGAGTAAGAATTTAAGTTTTAATTTAAAAGCCATGCCTCCTGGTCATGCATACTCAAAAAATGCAGGATTTTGATTTTTTTTTTTTTTAACTGTGCAATGGGAAAGGCTCAAAGTTCCAAAAGCAAGCTTGCCCTTTTATAACAAACTTCCTCCAAAGATACTAAGCTTGCAATTTATATTCCTGCTGTGTGCATGTAGGGGTTTCTTCTGGTGTTTTCACCATTTTGATTTTCAGGTGTTTTGGATTCTTTTCCTCCTTGCACAGTGAGACTTTTCTAAGAAGTTTTGGGGTTTTTTTTGTTGTTTGTTTTTTTGTTTTGTTGGTTTGGTTTCTTTGGTGTTTTGTTTTAGAAAAATGACGCCCAAACCCTTCAAGCATATAACACGTGTCAGAAATAACCCTTGTCTCACTACTTGGGCTCCCCAGCTCCCAACAAATCCCCAGATTTGTTTTACAGTCATCTGTTGGAATGGGACTGGGCACCCTCATCTTGGCATTCCCTGGGCTGATGTCCCCTTGATTCAGATTCCTTCTCAGAAAGCTTCTGCAGGTCAGGCTGAACACCTGGTGGCCAGAATATCTTCTAAATGCTTCCATCCCTTCTTCTGCTTACCTGCAGCTCTTGCTTTATCCCAGGGCTTGTCCAAGGTCTGTATTTTTCTTATGACAAACACTTTGACCCAGCTTCCACTTTGGTTCTGGGGCATGGTCCATGTGGTTTTCCAGCAGGACTTGGACCTTCTCATTGATTCCTGGGGCCACCACTTCTCCACCTTGGTGCAGCTGCTATCCTTGGACCTCCCATAAACCCAAACCTCTGCAGCCCAAGTCTCTGTTGAACTCCAGGCTTCCAGTTGCCTGGGCTCACCTGGCCCACAACTTGGCAGTGCTCTTGGACTCTGTTTGTGGTACTTAAACTCCTGAAGAATGGGGCAGCAAGAAGGCAGGGGAACAAGCATTGCCCTTGTGGTAAGGGAATGATGCAAAGGACAGAAACATACAGAGATGGACTATGACACATCTGAGGGTTGGGGATTTTTCATCTGCAGATGGTGTGAAATAATATTCATAATATATTAATAATATGGCAAATTAATTATACATTAATATTAATAGTAATTAGTTACTGTATTGTATTAATATTATACACCGCTCTATACGATATTAGGATACTAATATAAATAATAATATGGAAATAATATAGAAAGCAAATTATGGATATTTGGTAGTGACTAACCCTTAGTGTTTTGAAACAGTTCCCCTACAATAATTCTGTGTGTATCCTCACACTTGGTGACACTTCAGGCACTAGAGTACTGCTCAGGAGGGAGCTTGCTCATGGGGTAATTTTAAAGTATTCAGCATGTCCCCAGTGGCACCATCTCAAGCTCAGCACACCCTATAAATCCCTCCCTGGGCATCTGCTTATAGCATCCTCCTGTGAAATCTTTCTTCACAAGTGTTTTGTTTTGGTTTTTTTTTCTAGAAAAAAAAACCTAAACAAAACTATTCAAAGAAATAAGTCTCCAAGTGACTGCAAGCAAACTGAAATGCCAGGTTCTTGCCTGTGCTGGGCTGAGTCACATCCAAGGTGCAGAATTAACGGGTGCGTGGTGGCAAGCTGGACTCAGCAGGTAATGCTGGGCAGGTTCCAGGGTCTTGAAAATTAAATAACAGCATTTGAAAGCATCAATGAGCTACTGAACATCTTTATTTCTGCAAATTCTTGCCTCTGGATAAGACCTTTTTTATTTATTTTTTTTTTTTTTTTTTTTTTTTTTCCCCAAAAGCTTGGCACATTGATAAGGAGAGGTGCAGACCTTGTCTCTGCCTCCAGGGCTGTGGGCTCTGGGTGCCTCCTGTATTCCAGCTTCCTTGGTGGAGTCAAAGAGGAGCTCCAGCCTAGCTCTTTGCCTTTTTAATCTGTTGCTGGGCTGGCATCTGGTGACGTGCAGAGCTAAGCTGGCTGCAGGGAGTTCATGGAGAAGAAGGAGGAAGATGTCAGAGCCCTGCAGGATGGCTCCAGGGCTTGCAGCTTCTGCCCCTTATCCTGAGTGCTGAAAACAAACCCCAAAAGATGATAAAGCTGCCTCACAAGAAACTACAGAAATTTTTCCTTAAAAAGGTAAAATGCTATTTTTGTTGCTCTTTTAACTAATGGTTGGTGACAAAGTTTGCTGTGTGTTTTGGGGTTTTGTTGTGCTGGGGTGCCTCAAACTGATCTCTCCGTGTAACTTTGTGCTTTGGGGCACAGTGAAAAATATCACAAGTGTGCATGAGCAGCATGGGTTGGTTTGATTGCAGGTTCTGTCACCCTGTTGTGTTTTAAACCTGGCTCCTTGACCCGGGAGCACTGAATATTCTGAATTTGTCAAATGTTCTTAGTGCTGTTGTTTTGCAGTGAAAGAGAAAATGCTGCTCCTCAACTGGTCCTCATTTAAACCCCCTTGATGCTTAATGATAAAGTGTGTATTGTACATGCAGGCTCTCTAGTTTCACTCTTTTCAACTATACCCATGTAAATCATGGACAAATGGAACAGAAAATATACTTCTGAGTAGAACTCTAAAACTACCCAGGTTTTAGTTTAAAACTGTGTCAGATTTTTCTGCTAAGCACTACACCTAGCCATGTATTGAGCTCTGATCTTCATCTACCTGAAACAGCATGGTTTAATACCTGCATTATCTGTTCTGGCAACATATACAGAAATGTATGGTATGAAAATATATCTCTGCTAGGTTTTTTTCTCTCCTCCTTCTCATCTTGGCTGCTCCTGGTGCAGTGTGGCTGCTGATCAGGAGCACAGTCTGTTCATGCTGGAGAGCATCTCAGTTTTAGTGCAGGCTTTCTCAGCTGGAGTTTTGTGTTTTCCCCGTGCAGGATGAATTCACGTGTAGGGGAACTCAGCTGTATTCTGCTGCTTCAGAACAAAGCATTCAGCTTGGGTCCATTCTGGCTAAAACAATTTTAAAAGGGGTAGAAGAGCAGAGAGTTTCAGTGCAAGGTAGAGCCTGGCACAGAGTTCCCTGATTTTTTTAGTTCTTTCTGGCACCTTCACAGGGGCAGATGGTTGGTTGTACCTCTTAGGAGTAAATTTCCAGCATTTCAGTGTTGTGATGTGTGAGATCTGCAGTTGAGCTGCTCCTTTTGGGGGCTTCTTATACTGACCAAAAAGGATTTTCCTTTTCTCTGAAGTCTCATACTCCTTCCTACCAGCAGTAGCTGATGAAATGATCCTTTTCCCCCTGGTATGTAACAACAGCTGGGGTTTTTTCTGTTCTATCCTTTCCTGTGGAACTAAAAGCACCCGACTGATTAATGAGGGTTAAGTGCAAGAGAGCTGAATGGTGCTACATTTGATTCTAATGAAGTTGCAGAAAATTTTAATTGAGCTCCTGCTTTGACATGGTCAGGTGAAGGTGGGTGCAGCCAAGAAGGTGATGAGCAGAATTCAACCTGCAAATAGCAATAGGTCCCTGGTAGGCTTGTTGGCTCCAAAAGATGTATTTGTGGTGCCAGCCACCAGAGGTGTCAAACAGGAGTCCCAGGCTGCCTGTGTTGATGGTTCCTGTATTTCCCTGGGGATGGAGGGAGTACTTTCCACAAACTCTTTTTATTTGTGGTGGAGTGTGAAAATCGGTGAAAACAGCAGCAATGCTTCCAAGGGTCGGATGCTGCTCTGGTTTGCGGAGGCCTTTTTTCTAAATGAAAGGGAAGGGAGGAACCACAAAAAGAGTGGTTTGATCTTACCCTCTGCTCCATGTGCATACCTTCTGAACACATGAGGAGAGGAACTTGAGTCCTCCTGACCCTGTGCTCTGGTGTCAGGAACAGGAATCAACACCCTCTGTCATCCCAGGCTACCTGATTACAGATAATTTTAATGCTAAGAATTAATTTTCCTTTTTTCCTAATGGCTGGTGCATGGGAGCAGGCAGTGTGGGGTTTAAAAAAGAAAGGAGAACAATCTCCAGGAACTGGAAGATGAATTGAGTGAACGATGTCTTTGGTTGGGTCTTTTCTGCATATTTTTTTATTTTGCTACAAGATGGGGTTCAGCTCCTGATATCTTCCATTACTTGGTGGCCACTGTCACAGCAAAAAATCTTGTTGAAGTTGAAAAGGGCCCATAGCTCCCTTCTTCCTTTTGTGACTGTGACCTGCCAGTGTCACCTGGAGACTGCTCAGATGCTGATGCAGTTAAGTAGCTAAGAGAACATGCTGGTGATTTTGCAGATGAAAGAATGCCCAGATTGAAAAGTTGCTTGAAATAAGTAAATAAAACCTTAGGGGGGTGGTTCTGGGTTTTTTTGGACAACAGTATCTATTGGAAAATGGCATGGAATTTGATTATTGCAGTGAATGTCTCCTCCTGAGCTTACTCTCCCATATTATCTACTGAAGCAGCAAACATCATCTCAGATATCACTCAGCTGTTTGTACAGGCACCAGCAGCTCTCAGACAAGTGAATGAATCTTTTTCTGTCCTTAAGGGTGGTTCAGGTGCTTTCAGACTTGGGCCTTTCCTGTGTTAACACATGACTTGTCCTGGACTGTGATTGAAAACTGGCATGTTGGGTTTCAAGATCACAATATTACTCAGTGGTTCCTAAAATATTTTTTTATTTCTAGGACAAGCAAAAATTAGTTGCCAGCAATGAATTTAACAGTGTTGCTGCCTACTGAACTTGAGGGGGAAAAAAAACTTGCTGTCTTCTGTCTTCTTCCTATAGAGTAATAACATTGAATTGGGATGGAATTGTCAGAGGTGAAAATTCAGCATCATGTAAGCTGTTTGATGTCAGGAATGGATAGGAAAATCATTGCTTGTACTAAGCTGTAATTCAGTAATGGAATCAGCAGGGAAATAAAAAGCCGGTGAAAAACATTGTGATTTGAATGGCATTCTGGCAGTGGGGAGAAAAAAAGTTTTTATTAAGAACGGGTAATTTAGAGTTTCAGTATTTAAGAGCAAGATGTAATAGAAAAGCAATTAAGGAAAACAAATTAAGAGTTCAACTGATGCACTCTTAGAGGGATTTGGTGCTGTAAATGCTGATTTTATGATTTATAGCAATGTGTGTGTTCTTTGGAGCATTGAAAGGGAGGAATTTTTTATTTTTTTTTTTTCCCCAGTGTTATGAAAACCGATCTGGTGCTAACTGCAGAATTGGCAGAATATCGCTCTGTTGTAGCTTGTGATAAATGTCTCTGCCTTTGCCTGCTCCCCACCAATAGATGTGTCTGTCCTTGGGGGATGTGTGACTGAGTCAGAGGGAGCAGGATGAGCAGATCCACAGCACCAAGGCACCCTGGCCCTGCACACCTCCTGCAGACCCTGCTGGGCATCCCCACCTCTGCGGGGCACACACATGGGCAAGGTATTTTGTAAGCTGTATGATGTTTCTGGGGGGGTTTTTTGGTTTTGTTTTTTTCATGTTTTCCATCAAGCAATAGGTGTCATCACTGTGTCTATCAGCTTTGTCACATGCATGCTCCCTGGTGTCTTCTGGGGGACCTGGCTTGAGTGGAGGGACTGCAAGATCTTGAGGGTGCTGCCTCTGGGCACTTTGGGTTGGGGGGGGGCTGGAAACCTACAGAATGGGAAGGTTTTCAGGGCACCTCCAGCCAGGCACACACTCCTGTGTGATGTTCAGTGTCCCAGGCCCTGTCTCAGTTGATGGTGGCATTGGTGGGGCAGCCCTTAGGAGCATGGGGAGTTCTCGTGGGGTTTAACTGACTTAAACATTCCTACAGGGCCTGGAGGTATTGAAATGTCCCTGGTCTGGCAAATAGCCTGGCTCTGTTGTGCCTGGGATGTGAGGGACAGGGATCTCCTGGAGAGAGGCCAAGGGAGAGCTCTGAGGATGCTGAAGGGACTTGAGCATCTCTGCTGGGAAGAAGGACTGAGAGCCCTGGGGCTGTTCAGCCTGGAGAAGAGAAGGCTGAGAGGGGATCTCTGAATGTCCATCAAGAGCTGAGGGCTGGGGGGCAAGAGGAAGGGGACAATCCCTTTTCAGTGGTGCCCAGGAATAGGAATAATGGGGAGACCAGAAGAGAGGAACTCCCACCTCAGCATGAGGAGAAACTTCTTGGCTGTGAGGGTGATGGAGCCCAGGGGGGTTGTGGAGTCTCCTTCTCTGGAGGCTTTGAAACCCCCCTGGATGTGTTCCTGGGGGATCCTGCTGGGGCAGGGGTTGGACTCCATCATTTCCAGAGGTCTCCTCCAATCCCTGACATTCCATGACTCTATGATAAAGATGGAAATAGTCTTCTCCAAACATACTGGAGAGTGTGGAGGGCATGAGAATTAATCTGTGGTCCTGTTTGGAGGATATGTGGTTTCTCTTCTGGTTTCTAAATGAGTGACTATTAGGGGGTGGGTGTCTCTGGAGGGTTTTTCCTACACCTGGTGCAGACAAGGGAGAGGTGGCTCAGTTGCCAGCTGGGGCCACCTTCCTTGGCTCAGTCTGCAAAGACCCAAGTGTTTGGTCTGTGGGACTCTGCTTTTGTATCTGGTGTTTCCTATCATGATGTTGCCTCATTTTATGGGTAGATGTTAATAAATCTTCACTTTACCATTATGAAGACCAGTGGGGCAGTGTAAGGATGCTGTTGGAGCCAGGGATGGAAAAGGAGTCTTCTCAGTTATACTTCCCATTATTGTTCTCTGAGTTATTTTCAGCTGCCAAGAGCTCTTGTGGTCTGGATGGGGTTGGAGGAGGAGGAGGAGAGTTTTGCCACACATAAGTGTGGTTTTTTGGGTAATTCCCTGCTTTGCTTATGCATGGAGCTGCCTTCCCTGCTGTCCTCCAGCTGTAAGCTGCTGGTAAGGGACAGCTGTCATCTTCTGAGCCTTGCAGCAGGAACTGCCAGGTTCCCCAGATGTCCAAACAAGGATCCTTGCTGAGAATTCTATTCTAGAAAGTGTTCCACCTCTCTGAGCTTTTGGCTCCCAAGCTGTTTATCTATTGAGTGGCAGAGGATGCAGCTGTGTGATTTGTTAGGCTGCTTTGAAGGATTGCAGGGGAAGCTTTCAAAAGCATGCAAGTCTCCTAAACTTGACAAGACACAGATAAGATAGCCCTCAAGCTACACGTTAAAAAAATATGCTTGTGTTGAGTTCTTGGTAACTTGGTCAACATAGACTGAGATGGACAGCTTGCAAAAAGAGGGAACTTTCCTCCAGGTCAAGGCAAAGGTTTTTAAAAAGAGAGAAGTAAAATTCTGAGTTGAGCAATGGTTATTTTTTTATGTTATAATGTGCATAATATATGTATATGCAACTAATATTAAGTCAAATAATATGCATATCAGTATCTAATTAATACTGGCCTTCCATTAGCTGTAAAGCACTAGACAATACAGCTTTTTGGTTGTAACATGGAATAGTATCTCTGTATAAAAGGAATGGTAAGGTTCGACTATAAACCACTCCTGAACTGAAATTACTTGTCATCACTTTCTGACTTCTGCTGGGAGCTGATGATAGAAGGACTAGAGAATAATAGGATTATATTTTATATATATATATATATTTGACGTTTGTTTCTCCATGCAACAAGATTTGTACATATTTCTGTCTTTGTACTGGTGCCAGGGTTGGGAAGAAGTGTTTTATTTGGGGGAAGGGTTTGGTTTTGAGCTGAGCAGCATACATCTTCTCACCTGACTCAGAAATAGCTGAACCTGCCAGGCTTGAAAGCTTGCAAAAGAAATGAGCCTGAGGCAGTTGTCTGGCATGGAAACCATCACTGAAATAGACTTGAGTTGGCAGAAATAGGAGCAGCTGGAGCAGGGTGAAGCCCAATGTGAGAATTTGAGGTGAATGGGCATCACCAGAGCCTGGGTGGGGTTGTGTTGGCACATCAGCTGCTAGGGGTGACCCAGCCAGCATTTCAAGGCCTCCAAACAACAGCAATGCAGAGGGGAAAGAAAATCTTATTCCTGTGCTTGAAGAGGGGGGGAGGGGGGGAAAATGGGTGGCTTTTAAAATCTCCTAATGAGAGGTTTGGATGTCCTAGCAGCAGTTATGTGTAACAGATCTGTGTGTGATGTGAATGCTCCCTGGATTCCTGATGTGAAGTCAAGAAGTAAAACATCAGCATCCTTCCCTGAGCCCAAATGATGCATGGGGCTGATGTATGGCTCTTCAGTGGCAGGCTTCCACCTCCCCCTTTTTTAAATAACAGAGAAATAGATAAAACAGGGAAAAAAAAAACAACACATCAAACAAAAACCCAACGTAATACAAAACTGAAGCACAAACCCCAAAGCTGACAGTGATGCAGGGGCAGCTGTGTCCCACCTCTCAGGTCTGTACCTCTTGACATCCTATAAAATTTTGTATGTGTGGAACCAAATACAAAGTCTTAATGCTTCAATAAAGTGTTGATCAAGTGTGAGACAGACCCCGCGAGCACCATGAGAAAAGTTGTATTGTTTTGACCAAGAAAACCCCTTTTAAGTGCTCATGGAGGGGATGGAATGGGCAGTGCTGAGGATGGGGAACCCCTGGGTCTGTCTCCTGAACTTGTGGTGTCTCCAGTGATTCACCAACAAGGTCTCCTTTGGGTAGCACTGGGAAGGCTGTGGAATAATAGGGGATGTCACCTAATAAGTCTTGTCATTTATGATCTTGTTTCAAGAGCTGTTAAGTAAAAAGGAAGCCCCCAAAACACCATTGCTCAGATTAAATCAGAGAAAACGAGTGTGTGTGGTGTCACACACTTATTCACACTCAATTTTCTGTAGATGTGTTGGAATAACATGAAATGTTCTCCCCAGAGCCTTCTTGCACAGGGGTGCAGGGCAGTAGTAAGATCTTTGAAGACTCGTTGCTATGGCAACCAGTGCCTGAGGGTTGGATGCTGAGTGTGCAGCAAACCTGAGGCTTTGTTCTTGCTCCAGACAGCATCCCCCAGGTTTCTGTGCTGCACAGACACTTCTTCACCTGTGCAGTCAAACCAAAATTAAAATTCAGGGGGAGAGGTCTGCTGGATCACAAGTTTTTCTCCCCCATCTCTTTTTCTGGCCCATTTCTCTCAGTGTTAACACGTTGCTTGGTTAATGCCTTGTTCACTGCTTAAAATTTTCATCCAAAATCTCTTGTTCTTTCAGCTGGAGGCAGGTGCTGGAGCTTTTTCTCCAGGATCTTGCTCCTGGCATTTGGGAAATACCCTGGGGCTTCAACCCTGTCCCTGCACCGTGTTGGGGCAAATGCTTGAGTGCTCTAACCTCTTGCAATTAAAAAAAAAAAATCTGATTTTTAAAAGGATTCCTCTGAGGGGCTGACTCCTGGCTGTCAAATACCTGTGTGTGATGCCAGAGGAAAGTACAGGGCTCAGGAAACTATTGCATGAGGGTTTCTCCCCAGTTTGCTCATTTTTGGTACAGTGGGGGAATGGGATTTCTTAGTGCATTTGTCAAGTGCAACTGATGTATCAGGAAAACAGCAGACTTTGCTTTCAGAACAACTCTTTCTCTAAACTTTGCTATGCTTTGAGGTTTTTTCTTGTGTGAGGATATGTGGCTTTCTGGAAAGAGAACGTTTTGGTGGTGCTTCTTTCTTTTTCCTTCTTTTCTCTTTTTCCTTCTTTTCTCTTTTTTCTTCTTTTCTCTTTTTCCTTCTTTTCTCTTTTTCCTTCTTTTCTCTTTTTCCTTCTTCTCTCTTTTTCCTTCTTCTCTCTTTTTCCTTCTTCTCTCTTTTTCCTTCTTCTCTCTTTTTCCTTCTTCTCTCTTTTTCCTTCTTCTCTCTTTTTCCTTCTTCTCTCTTTTTCCTTCTTCTCTCTTTTTCCTTCTTCTCTCTTTTTCCTTCTTCTCTCTTTTTCCTTCTTCTCTCTTTTTCCTTCTTCTCTCTTTTTCCTTCTTCTCTCTTTTTCCTTCTTCTCTCTTTTTCCTTCTTCTCTCTTTTTCCCTCTTCTCTCTTTTTCCCTCTTCTCTCTTTTTCCTTCTTCTCTCTCTTCTGTACCCAAGTTTCAGCCCTGGAGCTACCAGCAAAGCACACATGCTGGGCACCTTCTGCTGCAGGCACAAGCATCCTGCCTGCTGGGATCTGCTCCAGCATCCCCAGGGGCAGCCAGGCCAAGCTCATTTTGTCTCCTTCTTTTGCCACTGTCATTTGCCTTTCCACTTTATGCTGTCTGCCATTCCTGTAATTGAATCCCTGTCTGGGGAGCAGGCTTATCTGAGCTCCATTTCTGCACATGCACCTGGGGTTTTTTCCTTATCCTGAGTCCTGTAGGTATTGGCACATCCCATCTCTTTTTTTTTTTTTTTTTTTTTCCCTAGTTTTGCAGGATGATGCAGCATCTCCTTCCAGCAGTCACTGGCTGACCTTCAGAAATCACTTTTAAAAGGGGTGAAATGTGCAAGTATTCTGTTTCCAAGCTCTTGGGGAAATAAAAACTGCAAACTTGGCACAAAACCTTGGCTCTGCCTTCTGGTGCTACTATAGAAAGGAAAAGCTGAGGATGCAAAGAAGGTGCCTTCCTCTACATCCCCAGGTATCACGGGGATGGTGTGTGTGTATATATATATATATATATATATATGTCTCTGTGTGTGTGTATATATATATATATATATCATATACATCACTCTTCCTTTGCTTGGGGTTTTTTCACCTGCTTTGAGCTTCAACTTGAGTGAGTTTTGGAGGAAATATAGGCATAAACACCACTTTTCTTTTATGAGTAATAAAGCTGTACATGTAGACATCCCTTACCTATTTCTTACTAGCAGTTTTATCACCTCAGCACTGTCTAATTTAAGCAGAAAAAGTGACTCTGAGACACACCTACATCTGCAGCTCTCATGGGCATGTCTGTATTTCATCTCTAACTGGTCCCCTGTACCAAGCAGAGCAATCTTTCATGAAAACCACCAGGAGTTGTTAGAGACAATTTGTAACCTAGCACATAAACTGGAATTTAGGAGCTAGTGCTGTGAGCTGCCCATGCAGGGAGGCTGGATCTTGGGTGATCTCTAAGGTCTGGTCCAGCCCAAAGCATTTTATGATTCTATGTTTCTAAGGCTGGTCCAGTCTCTGAAAAAAACAAGCTCATGGTGAGGATTGGTGTGGCTGAGGTCCCCAGGGGTAGATCTCAAGGGATGCTCTGACTGGAGGTCATGGGATCATCCTTTGGCCCCAGTGCAAACAGGGAGCTCCTTGTGCAGAAACCTGTGTCAGACAAAGTCCCCAGGGTCAAGGCTGGGCAGGGAATGTGTCTGGGGTGCACAGCAGGATTAGGGGAGAAGAATACAAGAGTGTTTGTATTTTATTTTTTTTTCATCCTTGTATTGAAACCAGGGATGTTTATGAAACATGGAAACTTAAAGGGACGTAGGAGGTGTTGAGGAAAAAGCAAATTTATCTTTAATGGCCATCTCAGAAGTCTTTAAATGGATTGCTAGGGTTTTTCTACACAATAGAATCCAATACACGTGGAAAAGAGCAATATTAAATACAATATATGTCTTTAGTTTGAATTGTGGTTAACATTTTCTTTTACTATCATATTTTCATGGGTTTTTTCTTAACTCTTGGCTCTCAGGATTCAGATATTCCTCAGCTCTGCTTTTAGACGAGAAAAGTGCAGCAGAAGCCATACAATTTTTACTATAGGATTCCACCTTCCAATTTACTATCTATCTGTAGGAGAAAAAATCAAGTGCAGAAAGCAACCTCCTTGCTGCAAAGTTGAAAGAGCTTAGACTTGAGTTTTTGGCAATCTGGAGTGGAAGAGGTGAAAGTATAGGATGGAAAGGGGCTGAAGAAAGGGGAACTGATCTATGTTGTTCTTCTAGGATAATTTTCCTCCCCTTGAACCATTTTGAGGAAGAGTTTGCCTGGGCTCCTTGTTCCTGGATTGAGTAACACCAGTCTGTACCTGAAACCCTGGAAAAATCCCATTGTTAAATTAACAAAGCATTCACAGATTTTCACACCCAGTCCAGCATGTATTCGACTTTGTTGGGAAGGAAATGGCAAGTGAAGTCTTTCCAATATTTCCTGCTCAGCAATCAAAACTTAAAGCTTTTTGCTCCCAGTACAAGTCAAAGGCACTTCAGTCACATCCCAGGGAAATAACTGAGATGTCAGGCAGCTGTTAGCGTTCAGAAAATTGCTGTAAACAGGGCATTTTTAAGCTGCCAACATCTTTCGGCAGGGGCAGGCAGAGATTTGGTGTGCTAATGACATCTCAGAGCTGCTGTGGAGAACAGAAGCCAACACCTCTGTAGCCACAGTCCCTGATGGGAACTTCACCCCAGCTCCTCGGGTGCCCCAGCACAACCTGGCAGGAGGATGTTAAGGATTTTACCAGCTGTCCCGTTAGACTTCAGCATGCTGGCTGCTGCCTGGGCACAGAAAAATGCAAGCAGCCTGCTGGAGAAAATTCACCCAAGTTGGGGGTTTAGCCCATGGGGTCTGATGCAGCTGAGCACACTGGCCTCCTGGCATCTGGCTACTGCACCTCTTCCTGGCTTGCCAAGGGAGAGGGAGAGAGAAACCTCCCCACCCAGGTTCTCTGGGAAGCAGCTGGAACTCATGGAAGTTAATGGGAAGGCTGTCAGAGAGGAGGAGAAGGCAGAAAAGCCATCAGAGACCTTGCTGAGTGACTGATGCTGTGGGAAAAGGCATGGGAGGAGAAGGTGGGAAGGGGAAATCTCTGCATGTCAGCAGAAGCCTGAGCTGGGAAAAAGCAAGCAGGGTGACTGGAGAGAGGATGGGTGTGTGTCTTCTGGGGAAAGGGAGAAGGAAGGGAGCACCTGGGAGGTGTTGGAAGGAGGTGGCTCAGGTGGTGGCCACTCAGGTAGCCCGCTGACCACGAGCTCCCCCTTCTTGGTGGCAAATATCCAGGCAGGTTGCAAACAGAGAAAGGAAGGCAGTGTTTGTCCTTGCTGCTGCTTGACAAGCCCTCCTAACCTGCAGCATGCTGGAAGGAGCTCCATCTGTGTGTATTCTTAATTAAGAAGTTTAATCTGCAATCCTACAAGCTGATTTGAGAAGCAGTGTTTACAGATGAGTGACTACTTTAATTTTCCTCCCTGTTCTCAGTGAAAGGCTTTTGAAAGGAAAAGGAAAGATGCTGTGAGTCTTGTAGCTCCAGGTGATGTGTTAAACATGGGGGATGGGCTTGTGATGAAGTTTATGGTCTTTGAGATGTTGTGGGATGGAGCCCAGGTTCATTTGGAAATGCTTTTTTGGTATGAAGTTTTTGTTTAAGCTGTATGCTAGTGACTTGATGTATGATACGATAAAATAGCTGAGTCTGGCTGTCCCTGGCTCTCCAAATAGAGCAGATTTGGACCTTTTACTTCAGACAAAACCACCTGAAGTTTATTCACCATTCCCAATAACTTGACTGCAAAGTGACCCAAGGCTGGAGGCAGTTAGCTGGAGGTCAGCAAGGGGATAAGGTTTCACATTAACTGAATTGAAGGAAGGATGAGTACAAAAACATATCAAATCCATTAATTCCTTCTAAGCTCCCACTAATCTCTGTGATTGTGGATAATCCTGTGGGGTGGCACCAAAAGCAGCATGTGGGATCCAGTCCTGAGCAGGAATTTCAGCCTTGCAGCACTGCTTGCTGCCCACTGGTGCTTTTTAGAAACTGCATTCCTCATCACTTTCTTCTCTGACCAAAATAGGAGTGCAAATTCAGAAGTGCCCCAATCACCATCCTCTTCCTTCTTGTCCTCCTGCTTGTCCTCTGCCTTCAGTGTCCTCAAGAAGCTTACATTGGATGGCACAAAAAATAAGGCATTTTCCAAAGGATCTAAAGACACAGGTTTATTGGGATTTAAACACAAAAGGAGGTATTGAAAAGAGGAAAGTTCCCAACTTGCTGGGAAAAGGCAAATTAATGTTCATCATCACTTGACATGTCACATGCTGGGGCTGTGTTTACTTCAAGCCTGCTGTTCCTCACCAGAACTATCCAAGATGAATAATGCTCTGTCTACTCAAAGAACCATTTGACCCACCATGGTTCCTTCTCATTCCTTTCATTTCTTTTGCCACTTACAAGTATTTCTTAACACAAACAGGCTGAAAAAGCCAAACCCTCAGCTTAGAGCAAGGAATGAAAAGATGTCTCAGTTATGCCTAGACAAGATGATGCTTTTTGGGGATGTGCACGTGTCATTCTGCCTTTGCTGATGTCCAGGTTTGATAACCAGGGAGTTTTGTCTGCCAGATAGAGCTGCACTTCAAAGCAGTCTGGAATCTGTGCTACTGGAGAATCAGAGCCTGGTTTGGGTGGGAAGGGACCTTAAAGCTCCTCCAGTCCCAACCCCATGGGCAGGGACACCTCCCCCAGCCCAGGGTGCTCCCAGCCCCATCCAACCTGGGCTGAGACACTGCCAGGGATGGGGCAGCCACAGCTTCTCTGGGAAACCTGGCACAGGGGCTCAGCACCCTCAGATTAAACAATTTCTCCCTAATGTCCAACCTCAATCTCCCCTCTCCAAGTTTTACCCCATTTCCCCTTGTCCTCTGACTCCACACCCCTGTCCAAAGCTTTCTGGCAGGCAGAGGATGCAGCAGGGCTGTAGACAGAGGGAAAATATCCATACAACTGCAGCTCCACATGCTTCCTGAGGAATGCAATTTAACTGCAAATCGGCTTTGTTTGGGGTTTAGCTTCATAAGCTTTTATTTACTCTCTGCAGGCCCTGATTTCTGGGCAAATAGCTCCTCAGCTTTAGCAGCATTACCACCAGGGCTTGGAGGGGCAGCAGATGGTGTGCTGTTCAATCCCCCTCCTGCCTCAGCAGCATCAGTGCTTTAACTGCTTTGATTTGGGGTTTTTGTTTGGTTTTTTGTCTTTGGGGGATGTGTGGAACCCCAGCATTAACAACTGATATACATGGATTCAGCATTTTCCATCACAGCCCTGACAAGTGGTAATGGGAACTCCTGAGTGTCTTGCCTAGAATTTGTTTTAATTAGCTGGTTCTTCCACTTCCCTGTTGTTCTGATTTTGTTGTGGACTTCTGAGCTTTAATGTGTTACACAAGATGAAAATAAACCTCGTACTTAAAGGTAATTATAGGCTTTTATTCACTTGGAGGGATTGGTGTCTAGATATAATAAAGTTGAGAAAGTTAAGAAGAGTGTTTTATTTTTTTAAAAGAAAGGAGTTTTGATCTTGTATGTAGGAATAATTTGCAAGGGCTTGTGGAGGAAGGAAGAGAGTGTATGTGCACCCAAATTGCCAGGTTGTCCAAAAAAATATGAATTAGTGTGGATGATGGGAGATTTGCTTCCTAATCCCATTACTACCCCTAAATAAAACAGTACTGGGAGAGGATGAACCAGTGTTTTTTAATCTCGGGGATTGCAGTGAGTGCATCCTTAGCTTTCTGAGCAATAATATATGCATGTATTATATATAAAATAATTAGGAAGCCAGGCTGAGGGATTGGGGTTGTTCAGCCTGGAGCAGAGGAGGCTCCCAGGGGAGCTCAGAGCAACCTTCCAATATCTGAAGGGGCTCCAAGAAAGCTGGGGGAGGGCTTTGGACATGGGGGGGAGGGAGAGGAGAAGGGAAATGGGTTAAAACTTGGAGAGGGGAGATTGAGGTTGGACATGGGGGAGAAATTGTTTGGTGTGAGGATGCTGAGCCCCTGTGCCAGGTTTCCCAGAGAAGCTGTGGCTGCCCCATCCCTGGCAGTGTCTCAGCCCAGGTTGGATGGGGCTGGGAGCACCCTGGGCTGGGGGAGGTGTCCCTGCCCATGGGGTTGGGACTGGAGGAGCTTTAAGGTCCCTTCCAACCCAAAGCATTCTGTAAGGTGATGGTTTGTTTTCCCCAGGCTATCCTGGGCAGAGTTGTCCCCTCATGAATGTGTACCTTGGTCTCCTTCTCCTGGCTGCTTCTTGTGCAAAATAAAGCACGTGGGCTGATGGCTTGGATGGTTTGTGCACAGCATGATGTTTGTTGATGTGTTTATTCCCTGAATTCTTGTTAGGGACTCACTTTATAATGCTCAATTACTGGTCTGAGCAGTCAGAGATGTCTGACCACTCCACAATTTTTCACTTGCCAAGGGGCAGTGCAGCAGCTGGAGTGACAGTGTCCCCAGACATAATCTGTGGGGTGCATAAATCAGTGTGACACTGCAGCTGGGGAGCCAGGCTGTCAGACAAGGAATAACATTTGAGTGAAGCCTCCTATGAGAGGAGTTTGTGTAAAAGATGCTGTTTCTGGAAAAAATGCATATAACTCAAACGATCCAGAACTGGAAGCAGTGCTTAGGCAGAGTGTTTCCTAAACAACAGGCAGACAATGGAAAGTGTAAACTGTGGATTTTTTGCTTTTAATATAATATTTTCTCTCTTGAGATGCTCTGTCTTTCCATTGCTAAATTTTGTGGGTGTTTCACAAGCTGCTTAATTCTTCTTCCAGACTTGATGGACTTCCAAGCCCTGCCAGGTAACAAGAGAAGTCCTGGCAGAATTATTTCCTTTGTCTGTCTTACAGGACTAAGAGAGAGCTTTGCATCTTTTCCCCCCTCTTCTTAAATTTTTTTTTCTTTAGTTTTCCTTATTTACACAGCAAACTCTTATTTTTGGAATCACTCTGCTCTTCCTATGCATGGAACAAGTGCTTTGGAACCTACTGTATGCTGCTAGGGAATGGCAGCTCCCTCTCTGCCTTTGGTATTTGTTTTCTGTGCTCCTTTCCCAGAAGTTCATCAGTCTCTGTCAGAAGAGTAGGCAGTGGGACTTTCACTTTTATGTCCCTACTTCGGATGTGCCTAGAATAAAGCAGTGATGCTTTGGATATTTCTTTTGAAAAACACACTTTCTCAGGGAACAGTCTCTTTGAAAAGTTTTTGGTTAGCAGAGGGCTGAGAAGGCACCAAGGAGGGTGATATTTGGTTACCATAGGTGTTTCATCTGAGAAGATAAAAAGCAGTGGATTTGGAATCCAACAGTAGAGAGGTTCTAGGAAAAAAAAATAATCTTTCTTGTTTTTCAGATTTGTGGTAAACACACATAAGAGTGTTGGACTTCTAGATCCATGTTGCCACTGGTGGTGACAGGGACTGGGTGGCAGTAGTGACACACACCTCTGCTATCCATGGTCTTTCATGAACGTATCAGGTGTTGACAGGTAGGGATGCAGCAACCATCCAGCAGCTCCTGAAGTCCATGGGATGCTGCCCTCCACCATGGGTGCATGTAGTCTCATGGGTGCTTTTCCCACCCTCCTTCTTCCCAGACCTCTTACTTGTGGCATCAGCACACAACATCTGCTCTTGGAAGACTTCAGGTGGCACCAACTTCTCCACTGGGAGAGCTGCAGGTCTGTTTTGTGACATGAGAGGCCCCAGGATGAATGCACCCAAGCCCATCAGGGTGCTGGGCAGAACCCTCAGGAACTCAGTGGATGCTGAGGCTGCTGCTGGTGCAGGCAAGCAAGCAGGAGGAGCAGGGCAGAAAGATAAATTTTTCCCCTTTCTGTACTGTTTGTGTCACCTTCCCAAGCCGTGTTGTAGCAGGACCCCCAAAGCAGGTGCTGGACTAGTCCAGGATGTCCTCTTGGGCCTCCCCCATGGCTGATGACCCCCTGAGGCTCTCCTGGCTCCCTGGTTTCAGCCACAAGCCTTTAAATACAAGGAGGTGGGATTAATGCAGCCCCTTTGCCCAGCTGCTCATTAAGGCTGCAATAGAAGCTCTGTTTGAGTACTGCACCCACCTCTTGTCTGAGCTGACTCTTAAGGGCTGGAAAGTTTTCCTCCTCCCCCCTTTTTTCCTCAGCTTGTTGTGGTTTTGCACCAGCCCAGTGAAATGCAGAAATGCACCCCAGCAGAGCTCTCTTTTTCACAAATAACCCCAATACCAACTTCTTTTCCATGGTTTTCCTGTACCAGCTGTGTCTGAAACCCTCCCAGCACCCCCCACTCCTTGGGCAGCTTTTATTCTCTGAGGTGTGAAAGCATTGATGGATGAAGTTTGGGTTAGTATTGGCCACTAGAGATAACTGGAGGTGAATCCCTTCTTGCTGCTGCTGCCATCCTTCCATTTGCTCTGGAAGAGCTGCCTCAGGGTGGTTCTGATCCACCTATACAGTCTGGAAGCATTTGCATGTTTGATTCAGAACTAATTGACATTTATGCCATATGTTGTTTGACACTTGATTTCAGGCAAGTTGTTTAAAATGCATTTTCTGCCTGAGGATGCCACAGAAAGAAAGCAAATGGTCAGGTTTCATCACCTGCAAACTGGGAATCTGTGGTGGGGGCCAACAGGCTACTCTGGACCAGAGGTTTTTCCAATTTTTTGGTGTGTCAGCACCTCAGCTGTTGAGGTGAAGTCACACAAGGAATTTCCCAAACATGAGTGCTTCTGCCTGGTTCCTGCTGCAGCTGGGAAGATGCTGGGAAGAGGAAGTTTCAGGATAGAGAGATCATTTTCTGATTATTAGATAATATGAAGTGGCATTTTTGGAAAGAGGGGAGTGGGCTCTCATCATCAGAATCTTTGGTATAACAGAATATGGGTCCAGGACTGGGGTTTCCAGGTCCTGTTGGCAGTCTATGTTATCCCAAAGCTACTGCTAGCAAATTCTTACTTTGCAGCAGTTGAACAACTTTACGTGTGGGAGAGATGATATTTGGTAAATATTTTTTATTTTAAAATCTTTTTTACCATTGTCAGTGTTTTGCTTAACAAAATCTCGTGTTAGAGAAGAGAGACAGAATGTTTGTGGTCTTTTATGTCATGTTTCTGCTTCATAGCTTTCATTATGGAAAGAGTACCTTTGGAAAAAAAGTAATGAGAAGGTAACCACCAAGTTGCAATATATTTTTTGACCACTGAATGTCTCTGAAAACCACCTAAAGTCCCAGGAGCAGCATGCACCTCACCAACAGAGAGCAGAACCCCCCCATCACTGTTCAGTTCTGAGATTTTCCCAGGTAACAGTTGCTCTGCAAATTAGCCCAAATGATACTTCCCAACATTTAGCATATTCTGATTTTCTCTGGCTTCTGCTAGAACTTCTTAGTGGATGTAATAAGTCCTATTGTCCTGACACCTTCTCAAAGAGCCTTTCCTGTTGAGTTTATCAAAAAGGAAGATGAATATGTCTCAGGATGTGCTCCAGCTGTTGTTTCATATTTTCTGCAACTTCTCTGACTTTTCCACATTCTTCTGGAAATGTGGATGCCAGCCTTGGGTCAGCCCCATTTGGAGAGGTGAAATTCTGTCTGCAAAGCTGTGCCCATGAGTGAGAATATGGGTTTCTAAGCTTTCCATTTCAATCTCCTAAGTCACACCATTTGTTTTTTCTGTGCAGTAGTAACTATTCTTCATGTCATCCGTTGTCTCTTGTATGCTCATCCACTTGATTTTTGTGCTGCCCATTATCAACATTTTCTCTTAAACCTCACTGAAGACCTGGAGCTTCTTGTTTCCTGACTCAGATGGATTTGTGCTAATCTGAATCTTTGATTTTCTCTTTATCTAGCAAATATTAGGCACCTTGAAAGCTTTTTCATTAACATTCAATCCTAAACTCATTAGCTCCCAACCAATATTTACATACCTGATCAAATATAATCTGGATCTTTCAAGTCTTGAAAGCCCTTCAGATGATGTTCAACAGGGCAAGAGGGGTCAGGAGAGTAATAATTTTACATGTGGACCTGGGCTGCTTATCTTAAGGCTTCAGCAAAGGCAGGAGAATGTGCACATCTGCTTCAGCAAGGACTTGAGATGTTGCAGACAATGGTTTTACAGGTCTTTGAAATCCTGTGCAAATAGTTCTTGTATTTTATTTCTGACAAGAAGAGATTAGAAAGAATTCTTTCCCTTTGGTTGCACTTTAGATGTTATTGAGCTGTTCTGTGGGGATTGCTTCGTTGCTTGAAGAATGAATGAGGAAATAATGAACAGAAAAAAGGAAAAAATTATTCCCCAGGAAAAAAAATATCTAAATGAAATTTTAAACTATTGATAGAAGACATGACTTGCTGTGCTTAAAACATTGAGTTAGAATAAAAATTTCAAGTGGAACTGAGTTTCTCACAGAGATGGTGTGTGGTGAGGGAACTTATTTCATTAAAGATGGGTTGATTGCATATCACAGCAAAGGGGCTGTGGGTTATTATATCCTGCCCTATTTTTATGTGTGCTATTCTTCCTATAAAATATTTGAATTGTTGTTTTCAGCCATGACAATAAATGCTGCCACTGCAGTTCATTTAAGGCTCCCATTTTTAAATCCATCTCGGTTTAAAAATACAGCTGAAGGAGTAAGTATCCCAACGTGATGGCCCTTGGTGTCCATTCCCAGTGCCTGATGTGTATAATTTGGCTGGGGATGTGGGTGTGTTTATTATCAAACAAAAGAACTCAAAGGGTTTCATTACCTTTTTTTTTTTCCCCCTATATTTTTGTTTTACATTAAAAATAAGATAACTATTTTGCTCCCTGCCTCTGCAGCAAAATCTACAGTAGGTGTTTCCTGGGGGGGGGGGGGGAAGGAATATGTTCTAGGGAAGCAAATGTCATGTTGCAGTTGTGAAATTAAATCAATTAACTTACCAAAATGTTGTTTGTAGTGTGGCAATAGCACCAAACAAAGATGGAGAGAGATGATTGTGGGAGGAAGGACCCTGAGCTGGGGGAGTTCAGCTGCAACCCAGCACCTGTGCTCAATTACAGCCAAGAGAGTTCTTTGAAGAGGCTTTAAGACATTTAATCTTAATTAGGAATTAATCTTAATTCCTGAATTAGGAGCTCTGGTGGCTCCCAGCAGATGGTGGGTAAGACACCTGGGCCATGAGCCCCCAGAGGCACAACAGAAGTGTCTGCACTGGCATGGAAACTCCTATAACTAGTATGAAAGTGAAAAAATCCGGTTGCAAACTGACTTAAATACATTTCAGGTTGTCTAATAGACTGTACAGATTTCCTCACTGGAAATAAATAGATTTTTGCACTTTAGGTTTCAGACTGAGGGTGGAGAAAAAGCAGCCTTGACTTGCCAGGTTTTTGTCTTCCAGTTTCTTAGTGGGCTTGAAAGAATGACAGGGATTTCATGGAGTGATTTACAAAATTAACTTCTTCCCTACTGAGAGATGGAGTAGTCTGCTAGAGCCCCAGCCAAATGGGATTTACAGCCAGAGGTCTGCAGGGACCAGAGATGGGATAAGAACTAAAACTCTGAGTTCAGGCTCCCCAGTGTATAATCCACACACACAGATTTGGTGTGCAGGGATGGGTTTGGGATTCTTTGTTGGTTTTAAGAAGGAAAAATATTATTGTCATTGTTATTATTACAATTATTGTTGTTCTTATTTATTAACATTAATAATATTAATATTCCTAGTCTTATCATAATAATCTCAAGACTGGAGCAGAATCTGTGAGCTGCAGTGCCACTTATCCCTTTTGAGGTTGTCACTGGCAAACACAGCTTGATGTTTTCTTGTTAAGGTGTTTCTCTGCCTCCATTGTTGGTTAAAAAGCAACTGGTTCTGTCCCTGCTGTCCCTAAAAATAACAGGTTTTTCTCACTGCAGGGTATTGGTTGCAGCCTTTAGAAAACACTCCTTCAGTGTGAGAAGCTGGGAAATGAAAATAACAAAATTATGAAACAAATGAATGCCTTTTTTTTTTTTTTTAAATGAGCCTTTTTTAAAAGAAAAGAAACCTACTGAGCTGCTAGGGTCTGTGTGGCTCTCCCTGGTGGCCCAGAGTCCCCATGAAGGTGTGTGAGGTGGGGACACATCCCTGCCTGCCCCAGTGCTGGTGCCTCCTGGTGCTGCTGAGCTGGCAGAAGTTCTAGCAATTAGGGAATTTCTTTCTTTTTGGCTGATTTATCCAACAGCTGCTATTTCTGTTCCCCTCTCTCACTGGGCAGGGGGCTCTGGACAGGAGAGGTTGTTGAAATCCATTGCCCAAATAAGAATTGTAGGGAGTATTTAGTGCTTGGTGCTGCATGAATAACAGCACTGAACTGCAGATGTGTAGAGCCATGCTCCCTGTAGCTTCTCTGAGCCATTAAAATTATTTGCAGTCCCCTAAAAAGACTGACTCACATGCATTTTTTATTTGGTGTTTTATGGAGCAAGTCATTGCTGTGCCACAAGATTGGAAGAAGTTCATTTTGGTGTTGCCTCTTTCACAACTCTTCCAGTAAGGAACTCACTGACCAAAATCATCTGCCTGTGCTTGCCAAGAGAGAATTTGATTTTATTTTTGAGGAAGGCACCTTAGACATGATCCTGAGGTGGAAAACAAAGGCACTTGATTCATTGTCAGGTTTCTGGCTCTTTACCATAAAATGTTTTGAATTTCTCAAAAGAATAAATCCATGAAGGCTGAAGAGAAACAGCTTCAGCAAAAATATAAAATTTTGCATGTCGTGTTGGAGTGTTTTCCCCTTCTCATCCAAATATTTCAATTAATACTTTGTATTTATAAAGTACAGAAGATGATTTGGTGACACAGCTGTTTATTAAACCTTGGAGTCCTGACTATGGGTGGCATTGCTGTTGCAGGGCTGGGTCTTTTCCAGGCATACTGGGGGAGAGCTGGGTGGTACTGGTGTATCTTCATGCTTTCCTTAAGAATATTTGAGATAAATCTACTGTTGCAGAACTAAGAGTGAGGATTTGGTGGAGTTTGGAGCCTGCAGAATTTCTGACACTTCTCCTTAAGGCTCAGGTTGATCTGAGCAGCACAAAAGGCTTTGCAAATATTCCATTCCAAGGCAGGAAAATACTCAGAAATTTGAGCCTTGGCAGCAGCCCAGAGCTCTGTATCGGTTCAGAAGTCTTAATCTCCATCCTCAGGTTAGATTTTGCTTTCATTTACACCAATTTAAATCCCAACCCTGCTGAAAGACATGGATTTGTCCCAGACTTACATTTGCAGGAGTGAGAGCAGAAGTTGTTCCAATAGTTTTGTCCATGAGCAAAGACTGGAATACCCGGGTAACAGTGTGGTTAAAGTAGTAAATTACTTTCTCTGTTGTATTATTCTACCAAAAAATGATGTAGGAGAGTAGGCTGTTTCCTTTAAAGGGTTGTAGTCAGCCTGTTGTGCCTGCTTGCCTTTTCCTGTCTGATCACTGGGAGGTTCCTAAGAGCAGCCACTGGCAGTTTATTGCATGGAGTTTGGATTTATCCCCATGGATATAAATGCAGCCAGGGAAGTGGCTCCTTGCAGTATGCTCCTGTTGGCTTTTTAGAGGAGCTCCCCTTGGCACTTCTCTGCCTCTGGTCACCCAGGAATGTGTGAATGGTTTCTGGGTGTGGATGTGTTCAAGGCTCAGGGTAATCCTGTCCTCCTTGCTCTGCTACCTCTGCTTGACCAAGGTTGGAAAATCAGAATGTTCCCACCTCCCAAAAGCCAGCAGAGCTGGGAGGGTGTAGGCAGCTCGACCCATGCCATCTGTTAAACCAGAGGAAAAGATGAAGGATGTGTGAAAGGAAGCAAACCCTTTGGAGGATGGAGGCACCTGGCTGGAAGCAGGCAGAAATCCCGCAGGAGGAAGATGCTCACTCCATTTCCCATCCCTCTTCCTTGCCAGCTCCAAAGGTTTTTATCACTCTAGGGTTTGAAGTGTGCTTGTCAAAGATGTCTCAAAAGGTCTCATGATGTTGTGGTTAAATCAGCAGTTTCACCTCTGGGTGAGGTTTGGCAGAGAATTGGGCAGCCCAGGTGCATACCTGAGAGTCTGCAGGAGCCCTGGGATGTGTTCAGGTGGCTTCAGATTGTCAGCACGACAGAGAATCTGTTACAATGATTTATTGTGCTAATTGATAACAAGTTGTTTTCTTATAAAAATAAAGCAAAAAGCATTGGGAAATGACAGTGAAGCTCCTGGTGCTGGAAAACTCCCAGGGTGATCAGTTCTGCACTCATGATCATACAGCTTGGGAAGAGAGGAGGCTCTGATTTTTTTATTTTGCCTAATGAAACCTCTGGACCAGTAAAGTAATATGCATTTTATTTCATTGATTATGCCCATTAAATGTAATGTAGGCTGAGAGTTACTGAAATTAGTAGGAAGGTAATCCACTCTGAACACCATCTTGGTTTTCCTACCTGCTCCCCATATTAGCTGTGGCTTCATTTCTCAACTTACTTACAAATCTACTGGTAAAACATTACCCTTTGGAATGCTATGAAGTTATTCAATTTATTATTAATTAAATTATGCATAGTTAATTATTATAATACAATACATCATAGAATACAAACATGCAATACGCATTGATATAAAATAATGTATAATAATAAATGTGTTTAGAAGCATTATTCTAGGCAGTTGTTTTCCTACTTCTGCAACAATGTGATTATTTTTATATAATTTTTGTATATTTGTATATTTTTATCAAGCTTTTTATTAGTCCTTAGCTAAAATCCTTTCAATTAACCCTTTCATTAACTATTACAATGGCTGTGTGACTTGGGATGAAGCACCTGTCAGGCTCCTTTCTAGCACAGGGGAAAAGAGGAGTTGCACCTCAAGTTTTCCATGGAAGTGTAAGGAAAAAAAAAATGCAAGTGAAACAAAGCTAAGAAAATATAAAAGTAATCATTGACAACAGGGCTAAAACCCAGTGCTCCAGGTTGGGCTATTTGTTTCTTTTCAGAACAAGCAGCAGGCCAGAGAGTTTTTCACTCTAGGGAACAAAGCTGAGATTTGTTCTGTGCTTCCTTTGAAGTCCTGACAGTGTACCTGGTGCTGTGTATGGTAGAGCAGAAAGAGAAGTCAGCATTTAGAGAAAAAAAAAACAAAACAAACAACTATTATTATTTTCCCAGCTCCAAGGGGTTTTATTTCTTTCAGAGGAATAACTTGTTTCTTTCTGCATACTTCTATTTATCTGTTTGACACCAGGGCTCCTCTTGCCTTTGAGGTGCTTTTACAAGATATAATAGATCCTAATCCTGGGCTGGTAGGGATGGCTGGGGATGGTGGCCAGGGGAAGCAAGTTGCTGCCTTGGCCTTTAGCCTGCTGCACACATGGGAAAGGAGATTTCCTGCCCCATCCCTCCCCAGCTGTAACTCTGTTGGGATGGAGGTGCTGGGTTTGGGCCTCTCACTTTCTATAATAAGCTTTCCTAAAACTGTAGCACCAACAGAGCCCCCTGAATGAACTTGTTTGGCTTGGTGGGGGTAACCCTCAACAATTCCTCGGGTGAATCCATTTGCATGTATGTCAAGGTTTAACACTGGCCTGGCAATTAAACTGAATAACAGATGTTGTCTATTAATCCCCCTCCTCTCCCTGATAGAGGAAGGAAAGAGAATAAGGGAGAGAGACTTATGGGTTGGAAACTAAACTTTACACAACTTTACACAACTTTAATGAAACAGTAATGATAAATAGGAAAAATTAATATATATCTACAAATATACAGGAAAATTGATCCCATGTTCCTGCCACCTCTCCCCCAATAACTCTCACATCCCCACTGAGGCTGCAGGGCAGCCCTGGGAAAGTCCAGGCTGGAATCCTGGGGTCAGCAGCAGTTGGGAGCTGGAGGCAGGAACACACAGATTCAGGCTGGGATGGATCAGGAGCACAGGCAGAGGAATGGATGGAATCCTCCCAGGATGCTGAAGGAAGCAGGGAGGGCAGGAAGGAAAAGGAAGCAGGAAGGAAGGGTTTGACCCTTGTGATCCCTCAAATTCATACTGAGTATGAGGTGTATGGGATGGAATCCTCTGTTTGGTCAATTCTGACATCTCTCTTGTCTGGTCCTCCCCAAAGGAGGGGTTCAGGTGGGACCTCCTTACTCCTTCTGGAAGGTAAAATGTTCCTCAGAGCTGAGCAGTGGCCTTGGCTCTGCATCCCATCTCTGGCAGTAACTCTGAACATGGAGTGTGAGCAGTCCCAGAAGCAGACACTGTCTGAGAAACTTGCTGTTCATTTCAGCAAGTGCAACTACTCACAAGAGACTGAGCTGAAGGCAAAAGTACAAACCAGAAAATCACCTTTATCCTGGCCCAAACCAGGACAATGTAAAAGAGTGGGAAACAATATTTTCAATTCTGAGAGTTCAAGCTTTCCCCCCATCATCTGTGTACTCTTTTGAGGGCTCATGTGAGGAAGGAGCCTTTGCCTGACAAGCCTGAGTGAATGTTTTATTTTACATTTCTGCTGTGCAGGAGAGAAAGAGAAAAAAAATCAGTGCTGAGGAGTATGTAAGTCAGGGAGAGGTAGGGAGCTGGCTGAAGGGCTTTCCAGGAAAAATACTTGAAATCCAGTGCTTTTCCCTTGAAAGAAGAGAAAGTGTATAGATGCCTTTAAAGTTGAATAAATCTTACCTCTTCTATTGTGTCTTGGAGGAATTCAGTCCCAGATAATTTTAATGTCTGTGGTTAGATGAGAGTTCTATGGGGAAAGATGGGGATTTCTTATTTTGGCTATTTTTCTGATTCTGGACATTTACTGCTGTACTGGACTAGAAGTGACTAATTGCAGAAGTACAGAAATCAGAGTATTTCAAGGGTTTCAGTGAAGGCTTTTACCACTTTCTGGCTCTGTTTGAATTGATGCGATTGCACAAGCATCTTCCACTGTGAAAACAAATTCCATGGTTTCTTTTATAGCTGAAGGAAGGGAAGTTTCCCCTAAGTCCTGAATAAATATCTGCCCTGAGCATGCAAGTATTTGCTGAAGCAGAGCCACAGGAGATGTGGGGAACAATGCCTCATTAGCTATCATTTGTTTTGCTTCAGATTTCTCCCTGCAGTCAGTCTGGGTTCACACTTTAGCACACCAGCAGCCTTTTCCTGCAGGAATTCCAAGGGTTTCAGCATGAAACAGCTGACTGGGAGGTTTCAGAGCAGATGGCAAGAAGCTTGGAGCCTGATTCTGATCTTGGTTGCATGAGGACAAACAAGGAGCAAGGGTGTTGTGGAATAAAATAATTTCAGAGAGATGAGGATGAAACACGGAGTGTTTCCCCTGCTCCCCAGAAAGTCCTCAGATGTACTCAGCTTGAATTAAATGCAAATGTATTTTGAATTTTTGACCCATCTCAGCCTTTAGATGTTTCAGTCAATGTCCTGGGCCAAATCTTACCCTGGTGCAACTCCAGTGAATTTGGGAGGTTTGCACAGGATTGAATTGGTTCCTAATATTGCTCTGATCTTCCTAGTGCCATGTAAAACATATTCCCACAGATCTCATACACCATGTTTAGATAGATAGATAGATACTCTTTAAAATGAACCTGAGTTGTAAATTAATCTGGAATTTAAGTGTATGTGTGTTGTACCATCTTCTGCTTTCTGTTCTGTCCCTTTGGGCAGTGGGATTTGTCCAAAGGATAATTATGCTTCATTTGATTTACCTGAGGGCACAAAGAACTTCCCAAGCTCCTGTTCTTAAGCTGTGTGGCATCCCTAGGAGTCAGGAAAGTCTCATCACAACCTCTGGAGTGATCAGTATATCTGGTCAAAACCAAGATGGAATTTTTTCTGGTTTTAAAGATCTGGGTACTTTAATCATTATTCTAGAGTGGAAGCTGCTACTCCAGATACAAATTAAGCTGTTCCTCAATTAAAGAGATGCAGTAAAAATACTTTCTATGGATTATTTTTACAACATCTTAGATGTTTTTTTTTTCCATTTTAAGTGTTTAAATGGTGAGAGATTAACTGGTTAATTGTTTCCAGCATCTTGAGGTTGGTTGGACACACTGTGAAGTGTCCAAAAGCTGTGGTGAGAGAAGATCAAATAATGTCTCAGTGTTGTTCCAAGACAGAATTTGGGTACCAGCCACTGTAGGGCATCTGAATGATGTCAAATTTTAGTGAATCCTCCCTCATGGTAGGGAGAAGGTTGTTGAGGAGAGGACAAGGAAAAAAAAAAAAAAGTCAGATGAGATTTTTCATCCCACTGAGCAGCCTCACCCTGAACCCTTGGAGAGCTGCCCTTGGCCCTTCTGTGGACCTCAACTGACCCTCTAGAATTGTTCTTCTGTCCTTTTACTTTCAGGTGGGGAAATGATCTGTCTGGACACTAACTCTGCTGTTAAAGAGTGACTTGGGAGGCCGTGGCTGTGTCAGAGGGATCCTGAGGCAGGAGTCACCTTGCTGTCCATGTCTCAGGGTGGCTGAGGCTCTGGCAGGCACCATTTGGAGCACTTTGTTCCCAGAACTCTGGTGTACTAAGGAAAAGACTTCAAATGCCAGTCCCCCCACCCTCAGCTTGTGAAATCAAGTCTTTCAGTATCTTTTCACTTTGTCCCTTTCCTAGTAATTTGGGTTGTGCTTTGCCTCGGAAATTCAATTATTGATGATTTAATTAAATGATAAAGGGAGAAAGCAACAGTGAGAGGGTTTGCTGAGTGCAAGCCTCCTGAAGCCTTGAGCTGGTCTGCCCTGAGCAGATGGAACTTGTAGTAAAAAGCTCATGTGTGCCACAGACAGCCCTGTGTCAGGGCACCTGGCAGGAGTGCAGCCAGAGACAAGGCTTTTGCAGTGCAGCTTTCCAAAAAACAAGTATTCTGCTCATGCATCTGGGCTAATTTTAATTTTTTTTTTTTTTCTGCTCTGGAAAGAAGCACAGACTTGCAGAAATGTCCATCAAAAGCACTTGGATGGAGGAGCCCTTGATGCAAAGCAAGCATCAAGCAGGGAGCTGCCTCCTCCCACAGCCTTGGCTCTGGAAAAATTTGCTGTACCAGAATAATAGTAGGGAAAATCACCCCCCAGAATTAAGTGGCCCCAGAAAATTCTCCTTAGAAGACTGCAGATCCAGCTCACTCTGCTATCAAACTGCAGAGTGAGATTAACTTCAAATGACCTCGGTGATAATAAAACACAATTTGAAAATGTTGTCAAATTCCATTGGAATTACAGAAACACACCAGAAGGAAGTAATTTGATGGTTCTCAGCCAAAACATTCAAAAGATTAGGGTTACAAAGACAAACTTGTGATTTTTGAATAGTTTTGTGGTCTGATGCTGCATTAAATTCCCCAGTCACAGACACTTTTTTTGAACAGAATGGAGTGTTCAGGTAATAGGTGTGTGCCCATTTTTCTTTCATGCTGTTCCAGCACATGGCTGAAAGGTTGAATTTACTACCTGTTACCTGCTCTGAAAACCATGCTGGTCATTCCCTTCAGATTCTTTTCTGTCCTGTGTGTTGCTAGAACCAGGAGTGCTTTAGCCAGAACCCCATCATGAGATACATGGGACTGGTTTGCATCTTGAAAGTGGAGAAACAAGGGCAGAAGGAGGGAAAAAAAAAGTATTCTGGAAAAATAAAAGTCAGCAGTAGGCTGTTTAAATTAAAACTTGCCTACAAAAGTTCTGGAGCAGCAAAGTGACTGAAGGGGAACTCCCCAGGGCTGTTTGAAAAGGCTAAAAGTGGCTGCAAGTAAGATTGGTTAAAGGAAGCATCATTCTTAATAGAAATATTCTTAATATCTGCCTTATAACAGCAGCAGACCTGCTCGTTGAGGCTTTGAACATAAATCATATTCCATTCAGTGTTTTTCTACCCAAATAATTCTATCTGTATATTTTGTCTGAGATGAAAATGTTGGACTAAGGTAGGAGATGTATTTAAGGAATAAAATCGTAATGCAAGGGCTATGGCAGAGGTGAGTTATGGATCATATGGCAGCTTCTGTACTACACAGCAAAGAGGAAACATTTTTAGCCTCTTCAGTGGTGTATTTGTACAAGTCTGGTGAGGGCTCAGTGTCTGTGTGCTGCCTTGGGCTGAGCTTTCAGCAGGAGCTGACTGCATGGCTCTGCTGTGCTCTTTGCAGTAGCTCTTGGGTTTTGTCATAAACCACATCAGACCCGGGTTTTATGCTGCTTTCTATGCTTTTCCAGCTTTGAAGGGTGATGATGGCAAAAAAAAAATTTCTATTGATTTTGTTGACTGATTGAAATATGGGGTTTGCACAGAAACTGGGCCTCACAACTCTACAAACCCTTTAACTTTCCTGGTTTAACAAACCATTTAAAAACCTTTTTGTTTTTTTTCTGGTGAGATGAACATGGTAAGGAATGTAAAGAAGAAACTACTTGGTCTGTGATCTCATCACTTAACCTCAGGATTAAATTGATTCTAAGAAATGTAAGAGGTCTGGTACTGAATGAGGTATCTTAGTGCTGCCCTGTGGCCCAGAATAATCTGAGGTGTTGGTGGAGGTGTTACCATCAAAGGTGTTTGCACAGCAGAGCCTGAGAATAAATGTTTCCTATAAACAATAAATAATTTTTTTTCCCCACAAGAACAGGGGCTGTTTGCAGAGGAGTCACAGCCAAGCCCTCACTGGGTGAATCAGGAGGACTGCAGATCATTTTTTTCCTGATTTATGAAGCCCTGCAGTGGTTTATTTCGTTAGAGTCTGCAGGGAGAAGGGTGCAAGCAGTTGGAATAATCCCCATAGGTTTGCCCCTGATGGTTTCTAACAGTGTGTGGCAGAGCAGCAGGCTGAACCTGGGCTTTCTGAGCAACACCCTGGAGTCCTGTCCATAGGAACAGCCTGGATTTCCTCAGACTAATCTGGAGAGCTGGGGGAGACTTCCTTCTAGGTATTTATTTTTGATTGCCAGTAGCAGAGAAATGGTAAAAAGTGGAGCCCCCCCTGTCCAAACCTCAAGGCTTTGGGTCCATGGTATGTGCTGCTTCTGACCCCCCAGCATCCCAAGGAAAATGCATTATCAGAAAAGTATTGGAGCCTCTTTCCTGAGCAGCTGAATAAACTCCTTTTCTCGAGGCAAATATTGTTGTAGTGGAGATGGAAGTGGTTATCACAGTTTAGTCTGGGGCTGTAAAGATATTTCTTGCCTTCCTTCCCTCTTCCTCTCACCACTTCATCTTGCTCCTATTCAGTCTCCTGTTAAAAAGGCTTGAGGAGAACAAAAGACATGAGATAAGTTGTCTTTGGGAGCCTGAGTGTGCGTGGCAAAGGCAAATTGGTGCAGTCAGGCAGCACGTGGCAGACTGAGGAAAAAAGGACAAGGGGTTGCAGCCCCTTCCCAAGCCCAGTTCCTGCTCAAAACCTGGTTTTCCTCTGCTTAAAGAAACTGCTAATCAGTGGTCATTCTTCCTTTTTGCCACAAATTCTCATTAATTGTTTCCTCATGCAGCTTTTCTGCAGGGGACTGATGGGAAGGTAGAAAAAGGACCAGGGGAGAGCATCCCTGAGGATCCAGCCTGGCTGGAAAGGTTGGGGAGAAGTATGGAGCAGCAGGATCAGCCAGCTCTGGCAGTCCTTCACCCCTCTGTGTTCTGAATTTATCCCTTAGCCTGTCTCCAGCCAGCTGCTCTGCCTCAGCTCCTCACCCTGAGGATCCCAGCCAGAGGACCCCTGGGCTCAGACAAGAAGCCCACCAGCTTTGGTCCTGCCTTTTGCTCCCACTGACCTTACAGATTCACCACTTTTGCCTCCCCCGAGACTAAAGATGGACCTGGGTGTCCTCAGTGCTGGAAATGAACCTCAGCTTGGTTTCCTAGAACTGCTGGAATTTCATTCAGTAGGATGGCTCTTATTTCTCCAGAGATCCAGATGCCTGAGAGCTCAGTCTTCCCAATTAAGCCACAACCCCTTTCTTTTTCTATTTCCTAGGAGTGCTGAAAGGTTATTTTACTTGTGTAAACTTATTAAGGTGGGGTGGGTTTTTTGTTGGTTTTTTTTGGTTGGTTGGTTGGGTTTTTTGCCACTATCTGTATTCCTAGTGGAATATGACTGTGCTAGCAACTTGTTTGTGGGCAGCTGGATAAGGATTTCCCAGGGCTGATTGTTCCCAAGGTGATTGTTCCTAGATCACTGGAAATTACCCACATTCCAATTCCATGACCGAGATCTCAATAGAGAGGAAAGAAGAGGGGGGGGAAAAGATTCATCCTTGAATGCGGAAAAATGAAAAGTGGGGCAGATTCCTACACGTGTTTCCTTGTTTAGCACTAAAGATCTCCTGGATTGCCTCTGCTCAGGAAAGGCAGAGTCCAGAACTGTCTTTGAGGCCTCAGGCCAGGAACTGTGCTAAACCCAAGCCCCTTCTGCAAGGGAAATATTTTTGTTTTGGTATCACATCTCAGCCACCTTCAGCAGCACAGTGTGAGGCTGTGTTCTTCCCACTGCTCTCCTGAGGCTTTTCCTGTTCCACAGGAATTTTCTTGCTCATCTTTGGGTTCCCTTATCACCTGGTCCTTAACCCAGCAAACTGAGATGGGATGGGGTTGTGTCTGTTGAGCACATTGCAATCCTTCAATCAAAAGTCAATGGGGGGAGCATGGAGACCCCTGTGCAGCACCCACCTCATGCAAGACCTTCAGGGGGGGTCGATTGATTCTCTCTTGATTCTGAGTTTTCTGTGGAAAACCCAGTCTGAGCTTTCTTCTGTGTTGATGTCAGTGAGCAGATGCTGGAACTGCCAGGCTGCACTTGGAGGTTTTCCTTGCAGGGCTCCTCCCAGCTCCCTGGATGAGGCTTTGGCAAGGGCTCTGCTGATGCTCCAGGTTGCCTCCTGGTCCTCCAGAGGACTGAGCAGCAAGGAGCTGAGCAGAAGAAATGTCAGCAAAGCTGAGACAAAGTAGGGACAGAAGCAGGAATGGGAATCACCACTCCTGCAGGGAGGATTTGGGAGAAAGACTTTGATAAAGGCTGAGAACTGCTTGCCACATCTTCAGTATTGCAGGAGCACAGTTTATGGTGGTTGTGTCTTTTTCTTCCTCTGGAATGAGTATGGAGAGCCATAGGTCCAGCAAGGGGCTACTCAGACAAACAGCTAAAAGGAATAGAAAACAGAGATCTTCTTCCCTTCTGAGGCATCATGTCCTTTGAGTTTTGTCACCCTGAATCAGGGACAGGTAATACAGAACTGGAGAACATTTGGTGTGGTTTTAGGAAATGGAGGAGAAAGTGGAGAAACAGATATTAAATTAATAAAGTATATATTTATTAATAATAATTTAAATTTTTATTTCTTAAAATGGTATTTGAAAAAAATCTTAGAGGAATGGGCAAAACCTGGAGCTATTGAGAGGATCAGAGAAGTACTTTCTGGAAAAAAAAATGCCTGTCAGGTCCAGCAAAGCCACAACCACACCAGGTAGCTTCGTGGGGTCAGGAGAACATTCTTCAGGCTTGTTTACAGAGCTTCAGCATTGGTAAGATGTCAAAACTTGGTAACTATCAAATCCCTGCTGCTGGAATCCTGTTACTTCCATGTCTTTATCCTGCTAGGAGGGAGAAGGCAGACGTGGATGTGATTGAGCAGGAGGTTCCAGGCAGGTAGCCCAGGCTTGGGAGGATGCTGAGCTGGTACCCACACACCACTTCCATTTATAGATCCCTCAGGAACAGGCAGCTGTAGGTGCTATTGAGCAGCTATTTTCTTTTTTTTTTTTAAGAAGCTTTGGGCTGAAAATGTTGAGCAGCACAGAATGAAATCAACACAAGGTGTCCAGAGGAATTCCCCTCCAAGACATAGCTGAAGTGGCTGCCAAATGCAGCTCCTGTCCTCTGGGCAAGTTCCAAAGCTTTTGATGATTGTTGTTGTTCCCAGAACATTCAATCCATCAGAATTGTTCATATGCATTAAAAAGAAAAGAAGAAAAAAAAAAAAAAGAAAGATGCTGCTTTAGAAGCATATTTATCTTTTGAAGTAGAAACTTTTGAAACAAAATGTTTGAATCTTATTTTGCTAAGGGAAAAAATATAAAGTGCAAACTGTGAATCAGATTGACATTCTGAAAATCCCCAGGCTAGGATGTTGCCCAGTTCCAGTTATTTCATCTATAAAACATAAGCTGGTCATAGATTGAAAGAAAAGGGGACCTTGAAATGTCTGGATGTACTGTTGGTGGAATCTACAAGAATCTACAATAATAACCATATATTTAATATATTTATACATGGAATTTAAATATATAAAAATCATCTAGGAAATATAAATATTATAAATATTTATAAATACTTTTATTCATTATAAATATATGTGCACATATTTAATACTCGTGCACATAATTTCTATACATGCAGACATATTAGGTACAATTACTTCACATCTCCACACACCAAGTGTTTACTGAGAAGCCAAGGTTCTGGAGGAATAAAAAGATCAGATTTCTTTTCCAATGTCTTATGGAAAGAACATTCTTCATGGCCTACATAACCCAAGTTGCAGAAAATGCACTGTAGATGAGGTCTTTGTGCCTGAAATAATTATCAGGGGCTTTATTGGGATGGTATTTCTATTTTTTCCCACTTTAAAGGATATTTTTTATTTTATTCCCTGCTAAAAAAAAAAAGAATGCAGGGAATGTTATTGTTCATATATATACACCTAGATATGTGCATATATATATATATCTGTATATCTTTAGAGCCTGTATATTTTAGAGCCTATATATAGAGCCTATATATATAATATCTGTATATTTTGGGGGGTGTTAGGATTCCAGTCTCTTTTGAGAAGAGTTGTGTTTCATGGCAGGAACTCAAATACTCATGGAACTGGGAGCTCTCACAACTTGAGATGAGTCCCAGAACCAGTGGGCTTTGAAAACCAGTTGTCTAGATTTTCAGAAGGATTTTTAGGTGGTTTGGAGTTTCTCTGGTTGAAGAAGAGTTTGTATAGCCAGAAGAGTTTCCTCTCACAGAGCTCTGCTAAGGATAACCCCATGAGAAATCCAAGAACCTAAAGAAAATGTATTTTCCAATAAATTAATGACGCCTGAAATTTTAAAAAATTTAGTAATGTGTTTTCCAGTAAATTAATGACTCCTGAAGTTATTAATTTTTTAGTATCATGGTTTGCAATAATAGATAGAAGTCACCCCTGTTGCTGGGAGGAGGAGCAGATGATGGGAAACATGAGGTTTGCCTTGGCTTGCATTTGTGTCTTGACTTCTCCAAGTATTTACACTTTTTTTTTCTTTTTTTCTGACATCAGAGTTCTGGAAAAGCTTTAGCACAGTGTTGGTAAAACATTGTGAAGACCTCACAGGAGTTCATTTGGGAGAAGGAAATGGGAATATCTATGAAATGGTGGAAGTTCTCTGCCTTCAGTGGGGTGTGAGAAGCTTCCTCCTGGCAGGGTCCTTCTGCTGGCACTTTCTGCACTCAGGTCCCAGCCCCTTCTGCCAGGGGCTCTTCCCTCCAGATGTTCCCTCCAGATGTCCCCTCCAGATGTTCCCTGCCCTCCAGGACAGATGGGTGGAGAACATTGGTGAGACACTCTGGGGTAGCTTGTGCTGCCCAAATTCTTGTCTCTGTTTCTTCCTTGGAATGAATGGAGAGCCATCAAAGTCATTGTTGTACCCTGTATTTTCTTCTTTATACATGGAAAGATTTGCTGAAGAACTGCAAAAATTGCTTTGTCATTTATATACAAAAAGTCGTGCATTCATTAAAATATTACTTTCTGCTTTCCTGAAAGAAAATAGGGATAGACTTCTCTTTCTGTAAGAAAACCATTCTGATAACCAAATTAAAGGCAGTGTGAATTTAGGATATCTGTACCACCTTGGAGCTACCCGCTCCCTTGGTATGATGTAAATAGATTCAATGTGTTGGTGAGGGTTAAATGTATTTCAACAGTTTTATAAAGTTAATTCCTTAAATATTCCACTGATAAGCTTCTCCCCATCTCTACACCTCTGCAGCCAGTCTCAGTACTGTAAACACTTTCCAACTTTTCCCTGTTGTGGTAGTTTGGGGTTTCCCCTTCTCTTCTTTCTCTTTGTCACTTTGCTCAGGGTATTTTTAAGCCTGCTCAGGCTTAAAATTTCCACCCATTGGGGTGGAAAATTCCTTAAAATCCCATCCTGATCTTGATTCTTTCCCCAGCCTGTGCTTCACCAGTGAGCCCTGCATTGCTGCTGATTTCCCCCCACACTTTTTCTTTTTTCATGCAAACATTAACTCTGCATCTGACCCATTTGCTTCTGCAAAGTTGATGCAGCTCTGGCTCAGTGCCCTGACCTCTTTTCAACCTGGGTAATTACATGCTTGGCTACAAAAGTTTCCCTCTGACTTTCACTAGATGACTCTATTCTGAATATTGCATTTTTCAAGTCCTTCTATCTCCTGTTTGGTTGTTGCCCTGCATTACCTGAAAACACATTAAATTTTGCATTGGGTGGCAATCCATTAAAATATTTTTTCTTGACACGTGGAGCACATTAAAACCTGCAGGGAGGAAATTTACTTCTGTGTGTCACTATTATTAGCTCAATTGCTATTATGTAAGAAAAAATATGGGCAGGCTTTCAAGTTAAAATCAAGGTGAAACAGCAGAGGACAACCACCAAGGAGAACAAAATGTTGGTTTTTTTTTAAAAAAAAAAAAGCAACCAAGGTTAGAAGTTAACCACTGAAGTTTAAATCTTTCCAGAATGTTTTATGCAGAAAAAAAATTAAAAAAGTAAAATAATTGCTGTAATAGCTTATTAAATACAAAATTTCATTTGTATTAAAATTCATTTCTGATTTTTTTGAGACTAATCCACTCTCATCCTTGCCTTCCTGGCTCTGAGGAGCAGAGCAGGTTCCACTGAGATTTTTGCTAATTGCCAATTAGCTTATTTCATATTGGGGTTTTTTTTTTTCCACCAGCAAGTCATAAGTTTGCTGTAGTTTGTACAACTCCAAGAACTTCCCAAACCCTTGTCATGGCTGTTAAACCTGGAATTTGGCTGCTTCCAAAGGGGCATCTGCTGGATTCCAGGGTGATGTGATGGGGGGAATGAAGGACACTCAGCTCTGACATTTTTCTCTTGGCAGCATCTTTTTTAGCACGTTTTGTTGTCTCCATGGCAACGCGTCATTCTTTATTACTATATGTATATAAAAAAATGCAGAAGTAGAAAGGCTGTTAAGTGGCAGTGTGAAATCTGTTTGTACTTTCACCTTCACTCACCTGCCCTTGGTGCAGGAGGTGTTATTCCCCTTCTGCCTCAACCTCTTGGGGCTCTCCACTGCTGTTGCTCTCTGTGCAATTGGTTCTGCTCTTGGGTTGGTTCCTTTGTGCACCTTGGCTGCTGATGGACTTAGATCTCTTTGTTTCATGGTCTCTCTAAGGGATAAATTATTATTATTATATTATTATTATTAATAATTATTATTTGGAGCAGCAGCAGCTGATAGGGAATGGTCTGGGAGCAAAGAGTCTTCTGCAAAGACCTTTGAGTTATGTGTCCTCCCATCCTGAGCTTTTTAGCTCCAGTTATTCCTCCATCTCTCAAGGGATGCCTTGGGTCAGCACCCACCTGGGAATATCTCAAATTCTCCTAAAGCAAGGCACTAACAAGGCCTTCCTTGCTGCAAAAGGTGATGCTGAGAAGGAAGTGCTGGCACCTGAGGCCTTGCAGCCTGCAGGGAAGGATTGAATGGATTTTGAAGGTGCCTGGGGAGCATCCAGTGCCTGGCAGGAGAAGAAAATAAATGAAGTTCCCACGTGCCAGGCAGCCTTGGGGGTAACCCAGGGACTTGTGCATTGATGAGCTGCCTTAAACATGTCACTGGCTTAATGCCACCTCCCAGCTTTGTCACTTTGTGCTGCTGTTCTTCATGCTGGGCTCTCCAAGGCCCCGTGTACCAATGCTTAACCCTTGGGTTTTGCCCCAGGTAGGAGTGGGAGGGCTCAGGCTGTGCCTCCAGGAGAGCTTGGCTGGGTGGTTCCCCTTAGGATGTGTTGAGTCTGTAGGAGAAGAGAGCAAAGCAATGACCCCCCTGGCTCCTGGCAGGTTAGTTTGTATGAGAGGGATGCTGAGATGGGACCTTTGGGGCACCCTGTGCTGACAGCACCCACTGTGACCTGCTATAAGCAAAGCCTCAAGGCTGTGGTGGCTGCCAGCTGTCCTGGCTTGGTCCCCTCTTTCAGGTATGTCCCCTGAGGCTAAACAGAAGGATAAGGCATCTGGGGAAGGTTTTGCCCCAGTTTTAAACTACTTTCCTTTTATTTAGGTATGACTTCATCTTTTAACCATTCATTTATTAGGCAGAACCTCACCCAGCATCTGTGGTTAAAGGTCAGGGCAACTCTGACCTTCTCTATAAAGGTGTTCAAAGTGAAAGTGCTTCGTTCCATTTCTTGGTAATTTTTAATTGCATTTCTTGGTAATTTTTGATGAAGAAGAAATTGCCCAGGCTCATTCATTTGAAGCTGAGTGAGTGTTAGGACATCCACATGATTTCATCACTGAGACAAACCATCTGGCAGCACAATTTCCATCAGAAAACAACTCTGTTGGCACTGGCCAACAAGTCCCCAACTTCAGTCAGCTCTGGGCTGGGTTTTCAGTGGTTGAAAGCAGCCTACAGAACCTTTATCACAGGGAAATGTGCATGGCCATTGTTTCACACAATATTTTGCATCCTTCCCACTGCTTTTCCTCCCTTTTCTTCCCTGTGCTCAGCCTGTGGGTAATTGGAAGGCAAAAAAAAAAAGTTCTGTAGGAATTGGACCCACTGCAAGCTGAGCTCCTCAGGCAGGCAGAAAGCTCTGAGAGGCATTTGTCAGCTTTGATACTGACATTATGGCTGAAGTATCAAATTATTTCTGATTTCTTCACACTGGGAGCAAGTGCAGGAAGCTGCAGGATGCCACTTGGTGAACATTGACGTTTTCTGCCCCTTGCTAGCTTCTCTCTGAAGCTGATTTGGGCTCTTTTCTCTGGGAGCAAAATGTGGCTTTCTCCCCATGGTGGTTATGAATGCACAGCTGGGATGGGACTTTCTGGTACCAACAAGATCACTTCAGTGCAAAAACAGCTCAGGTCACTGCACTCACTTTTTTTTTTCTTTTTTTTTTTTCTTTTTTTTCTTTCTTTTTTTTTCTTTTTTTTTTTTTTTTTTTTTTTTTTTGTCTTTTTTTCCCTTGTAGATAATTTCCCTTTGCCTGAGGCTTTGTAAAAAAAAAAAAAATTGGGAGCCTTAGGTTACTGTAGGTCTGATTCTCTCTGTCCCATTGCCCTCCCATTTCTCCTTTTCTGCCAATGACACCTGCACAGGGGGGAATTGGCTTCAATAGAGTGAGGTTAAAGATGGTTAAAAGAGGTTAAAATAAAAAGAGTGAGGTTAAAGATCTCGGTGAGATCCACCAAGGATCTTTCCTTTCATTTTTCCCTTCATAAAAGGGGCTTTCTCTGCTTCCACATGTTAAGCAGTGCAGGAAAAAGTGTTTTGCAAGGGCAAAGTTGAGCTGTAACTTACTTCAAGCTGTAAGGTGATGACTAATGTATTCATCAGGTTAAATATTCTGAAATATATTCCTAAGTCTCACAAAAATTCTTTGACTTACAAACTGCTTGTATAAATATGGATGACTGCCCCAAAATATGTTTTTTTTCAAATTCTCATGTAAGTTTTCCCACTCTTGAATACTGGAGATAGTGGAGTGACAGAATTAAGTCTAAGAAAAGCCATGAATAAATACTGTGAATCTAGGAATATTGCATAGACTCCGAGATGCACATTTAAAGAGTGCCTTAAGATATTACATTAGAAAAAGTGTTAGTGTAAAGCAGGTGCTTTAGGAACTGGGTTACTGCAAGTTTATGTGCTTGCCCCATCCAGCAAAACAAATGCATAGGAACTGGAAATGGAACATATTTCTGTAATTTGTATTTTTATCAAAGCAGTATTTTACATAGAACCATTTTGGTTGGAAAAGACCTTTCAGAGCATCAAATTTAAGTATCACCCCAGCACTGCCAAGTCCTGTTCCAAAATCTTAAATCATCTAAGGAGATATAAATTGATGTAAAATATTCCAAACCCAGGCTATTAACATAATTTTTAAAGATTGTTGCCAGAGTCCTATTGTTGAACAGTTTGTTCTGCTATGCAGCCTGAATATTGCCAGTTTCCATCAGGTTGTCTTTAGTTCTGATAGACATGATCCTCCTGAGCATTCCCAAATTACCCTCCCACCTAGTTTCTCTATGCTTTTGTACATTTTATTTTCCCTTTTAGCTATTCCTTGGCTCTCTATAAGTAAAGAAAATAAAATACAATTGCTTTTTCCATCTCATTTGACATTGCTTGCTGTCCATTGCTCCTGGAACAGCAGGTGGTGAGTAAACAATTTTGGTAGCAGAAGCATAAAATAATAATTGCAGCTGAAGGAAAGAAGAACAAAATGCAGTACAGACATGCCATGCTGGTACTGTCACAGATCCTGCTGGGGATGTCTGTATCTCTACACCTGTGTAAAACTTCAGTAGTTATTTTGCTTCTGAGGAACCTGTGATCAAGAGATGTAAAGAAGCAATGGTCAAGAGATAGTGTGTAAAGGACCAGCCATCTGTGGTGCCATTCTAACTGAAGAATTATTGAAATTATTTTAATTAATAACAATTAAATATATTTAATTTTTTAATAATTTATTAATTAATTTTTAAAAAAATCTTCCCAAATGCACCTTAGCTATGTACCTGGGAAATATGCATCTGTGTCTCTAGGTCCTTAGCATTTCCTTTCCAGCAAACAGCAGCAGCAGAGGGATTTTTTGTTTGCTTAACAGCTGAAATCCCTTCTGCAGCTTTTGTGCTAGCTGGGACTTTGCACACCAACTGGAGCAATCTGCTGCTCCTGCTAATCCTTCCAGCCCCTCCTGAGTCCTTCTGGGTCTCCACAGCCTGAGTTCATCCCTGTTAATGCAGAATCAAACAAATATCTTTTCAGAGAGTATTAAGGATGCTGTTTGGGATACAAGCCCTGGCCTTTCTCTCTGCCTCTGGGCTGAAGGTTCTGGCAGATGGACCTGGGCCACCATCTCCAAGTGGTGCCAGCCTGGTTCTGAAGTTTCTCCTGAAGACACAGAGCTTCTGCCTCCTCTTTTTGGATGCTCTTCAGGTGCTATGTTTGGGGCTTTCCTTCCTGCACCTCCTGGGTTCCAGAAGCATTTGGGTGATGCTCTCAGACACCTGGTGTGATCCTGGGGGTGCCCTACACAGGACTTGGACTTAATGATCCTGATGGGTCCCTTCCAACTCAGTGTTCTGGGATTCTGTGTATATTTCTGTGCTCCTTGTGCCCTCAGACCTGATTTCTCAGGAGGTTTTGGGCCATCCTTTCCTAGGACTCGTGGTGCTCCTTGGGTGGAGCAATGCTTTTGAGACTTTTTAAGTTAGTGTGACCTGTATAAAATCAAAAAACTTTTTCATTCCTAGTCAGGCCATTTTCTGACCAGAAAAAGTGAGGAAGGTGAAGAACTGATAGCAGCCAAACTGGAATTATAAATACAATTTGTTGTTTTATTTCTAAAACATAAACCAAAGGGTTTTGCTACCTTATTCCACCAGTGAGGCATCAGAAAACACCAGAACAGCAACTTGCTTGGAAGAATTCTATATTTTGAAGGCATCATGCCATGTCCTGAGAAAATCTTGAGCCACATGAGTGTTCTGTCTAAATCTACCAAATGGGACTTGAACATCAGCTTGATTTTTCCAAGAAATCCCTTGCATTTTCCCTTACTATGCCACAATGACAATGTCATACCACTATAAAAAAAACCAAACTAATAACATGCAAAGTAAATTCTATTCATTTTCTATCTCTTTAGCTTGGCTAGTTCATGGGCACCATGTCAAACACAGCCCAAGCTGACAGGTTTCTTTCAGTGATGGGAATCTCATTTCAGATAATTCTTTGAAGGGCACAATGTCTCTGTCACTTGGGATTTATATAAAATAATAATAAAAAGGGTGAGAGTCAGCTAGTGAAATCAAAATGGATTTTGCAGGCTTTTAAACACCTGTTAGATGACCAACTAAAGCAATTGTAGTTTTTTAGAGATGCTGTTTGTCTTTACCAGTATTCATTATCTGAATCAGGGATGGCTCCAGACTCTTGGGTTCAAAATAAAAATGCAGCCTTCATGGTGCTCCTGCTTGAGGTTTGCATCTGCTGATCCACAGTACCCACACGTATCCTTTTAAATGGCTGAAATTATTTAAAAGCTTGGCATTTGGCTCTGTTGCATTTTTTATCCTTGCCTGTTCTTTGATATGAGGAAACTTTTGAGAAGCATTTTATGCAGTCTCCTCCTCAGAGAGGATCCTCCACTGCATTTCTGAATAATTAGGGGGAGATATTAATATAAAGACATTTTCCAAAGACATCATTCTCTTTTAAAATCCAAACTCCTTGCTGTTGGTAGTAACCAGCTGCTGCATTTCCAAGCATTATGTGCTGGTATCCATCCATCCATCCACCCATCCATCCATTGGCACTTCCAGAGGCTGCAGCTGGGCAGTTCAATTGTTCTGGGCTCAGCCCAGGAGCAAATGTTATGTCACAGATGTGGGAGATAATAATGTAGCAGGAAAACTGATTAACTATGATATATGAGTCAGTTTTCATTTCAAGTAGAAACCAAAGATTTTGTCCATGGAAGTGCTGGGAGTGCTTCTGGTTGCAGTCCTCCCCTTCCCTTCCTCCTGGTGATGGAGGAGGAGACACAAGCTGGTGCAAGCCACAGTTTTACACACTGAGAGGTCTCTTTCTGCTACCTGGGCAGGTCAAAAAGGAGGTTGTAGTAAATGATAATGATTGGATTAATTATGATGTTCTGCCCTCTGTAATTTTAATGAGATTTTATTTTTTTTAATGACTGTAGCTGGGAGAGTGACTTTGCTCAGCTGGAGGGGATGTGGGATGTCAGCTCCTACCCTTCCTTGAAGACCCAGGCTGGCTCCTACTTGTGAAGCAGCCTTGTTAGGGAATGAGCTGAGCCACAAGCTGATGCACAAAGTGACTTTTGTGCAGGCATTTCCCATGCACCTCATTGCTTTTGCACTTGAATTTCTGCTGCGTGAGAGCTGAGGAGCAAGCAGAGGAGCTGAGCCCCAGGACTGTCCCTGCTCTGAGTCTGGAATAGCATCAGGTGGCATTTGGGATGCCATGGGTATAATTCTGTTGTGTCATCTGAGTGCTGTTCTGGGGAGCCAGGAACACATTGGAGCATCCCAGGGCTGGGACCTATAAAGATTGATGTGGAACATTTTGTTCTGGTGTTCCCAGGTTGCTTGTGTCATTCTGTAGGAACAAAATTTACATTTGTTTTCCTTACTAGGAAATTAGTGGGTGAACCATAGTAAAGAGTATGAGAAGAAAGATAGTTGGTAACCAGCTACCAGGTTTTATGTCAAAAAAAACCAGTCAGGATAAAATATTCTGATACTATGTGTAAACACCTGTTCTCTCCTTACTTTTTAAAGAATTAATTATTTTTTGGGTTTGTTTTGTTTTGTTTTTGGTTGATTGTAGATTTTTGTTTGGCGTTTTTTTTGTTTGTTTCTTTTGATTTTAAACAAAATTTTGTCTTGCAGTTTCACTCTATAGCAGAAATCACTGGCACAAAGTTTAATAACCCTGAAGTTCTGTACCCATCCCCTTAATTCTTCCTCTCTCTGCAACTCCTTCCTGCTCTGTGCTGCTCTCTTTTCTCCCCAAAGTAAAATAATAAAATCAACAAGGAAAATAAAAAACTGCTTTCTTTTGCAGAAAGTCCAAGTGCCTGAGCTGCTGGGCAGCTCTTGAAAGCTGTGGCAGGGAGAAGAAATCAGTGTCACCTACTGAGGGGGTGCTAAGCCCTGGTGGGAGCAGCAGGCTCATCAAATGAGACTGATAAATATTTGAGGATGGTTACCCTGCTGATGAAAAGTGGGTAAATCATGGAGGAAAACCCTCTGCTAGTTTTCTTCTGTGATCTGTTTCTGTCCTGGTTTCTTTCAGCACTTTTCCTCAGCATTTGTGAAGGTTGAGCCCAATCACAACTGTGTCAAGCTCCTCTGGTTTATAGGAGAGAGGGAAAAATGTTCCAAATAGGAACTGTCATTCCAGTGGAAGGAATATTTAGAGGAAACTGCTGTTGGCCCCAAATTTGAGCATTGCTCTGGCAGTCTGCTTAGAGGGTTTGGTTTTCCAGGCTGTGTAGAGCTTCTCATCACCCAACCCCTTCCGTTAAAAGAAATCTTCCTTTAATTACATTCATTTGAGCTGAACTGAAAAAAAGTAACTTTTTTTCTTCCTCAGATTCTGTTTGATTCCCTCCTTGTTTCATTTGGTTTCCAGGTTCAGCTCTTGGCCCACACTCCATGTCTGTATCAGGGAGCAGAAATTCCTCCTTAAAGAGGAGGCTTTGATCCCATGGGTCCTGCACAGAAAACCAGAGACTTCTGCAGAGACCCCAGCACTGAGATATTTCCATGCTGGAGAATGAAGCCCAGCTTTCCCTTTGGAAAAGCACAGTTGTGCACAGGGAAAGGAGGGTGCTGATGGGCTGCAGAAATTTGTGCTTAGAAGCCCAGAAAGTAATGAGTTGTTGCTGGTGTGTGTCATGCTCTCTGTTGGTTTCTGATTGCTGTGGGAAGACTCATTACAAAGTATGTGAGCAGCATCCTGCCTAGACCTGGAAAAGCTTATGGAACAGCTAATATTAAAAAAAAATAAAAAAAAAAAAGAAAAAAGAGTAGGATAGAGTTTTCCAAAATCGAATTTTTTAAACAAAATGCTAATTGAAATAAGCTCTAAAATTTTTACTGTTCCAACTCATTCTCCAGATGTGTGAGAGATGCTGTGTATAACATTTAAAAAAAAAAAAATAGAAAGACAAAAACCTTGGATTGCTAAGAAAGTTTCCTGGGACCTGCCAAGAGCTGAGCAGCTGGGTGGCACAGGGCTGGCAGGAGAGCTGATGTGACACCACAGCTGCTCAGGTGAGCTGGGGGGTGAGCTGCAGGTGGATGCTATAGAGGAAGGGGTTTTATGCTCAAGAGACAATAAAATGCAAGAAATAATAATTTCAGGAATTTCTATTAGAGTTTCTTCAGCATGCCCTGACAAACCTGCATGAGCTGGCAGAGAGAAAATCCTAAGTACCATAACCAACAATAAAAGTATTTATGTATAATGAGCCTCTTATGATAGAGTTGTTGTTATTCTTTTTTTTTTTTTTTTTTGGTCACATAAAAAGATTTGGGGAGGAAAAGTAACATTTTGGAAGTTCATCTATACTTTAGTAAAGATTTCTGTAGGCTTTTAATGTGAGGGAAATTATTGCTACTTATTTTCTAGCAGACAATTGTATTGCAGCTAAAAACCACTGAGTGCTTTTGGAGGATGGTTTGTAATTTTGTATTATAAACTTCTTTGTGGCAACACCTATTGGGAAAAAATCTTTTGAAGGGTGGTGCATAAAGATATAGTGATTTGGGGGATCTGGAGATTTAGTTTTCTTTTTGGCCACCTGAGCTTTTCCCTAAAAAAGGGAAGTCTTGTTGAAAGTGAAACAAAAGTGTTCCTTGATAAAAGAAAATTGCTGTCTCTTGAGCCTCAGGTGTGTAGCAAGTGTGCTTGCAAGCTGAATACAGCTTAAACTCAATTATGCTTTCATTTACTTTGACTTCTCTGAATTATAGCCAGTTGTCTGTGAAGTTATGTTAAAAGAGAGAAATTCTTTAATTGGGAATCTGGTAAAACTTTGATGAATGAATAAGGAAAAAAAAACTGAAAGCAAAATCAACAGCTATTTTGTTGAGAGGAAAAAAGGATAAGTTCACAAGTTATATTTAACAATTATGTTATTACATATATAATGAAGCCAGCTCTATGAAATGCAAATTATCAGAGCATGTAGTGATTAAATAATCTGTTTTCCTATATCTGAACTAATTAAAGGTTCTGGTTTCTTTATCTGTGAGTTTCCCCATTTCTTCAATGAGGTGTTTCTCTATTTTACAAAATGTTTTAGCTCCTCAAATGAAGGTGCAATAATTACTGATTTTTGTGCTGGGGTCTTTGTGTTAGTCAAGCACCTACTATGTGCTTAATGCTCATGTGGGGAATATTCATCTTCTCTGAAGAGCTGACTGCAAAACAAAAGTCTGGATCCTGAGAGCACTGATGCTGCAGATGGATGTGATCCCTTCCTGACCACAACACTGCTTGGGTCTCTTTCCCTCTACTGAGTGAAAGGGAAAGATGCTTTTATAGGTTTGGCAGGAGGCCTAAATGAGAAGTAAAAAGGATAAATAATTGCATTTGTGTTGAAAGTACTCTTTGCTATATGCTACGTTTAATTAGAGCTAGAATTCTGCAAGTGATTTTTTTTTTCTTCTGTGCTCTGTTGGATGGGGAAACTGAGAGGGGTTTGGTTTCAGGTTCCTTTGCTTGGGTTTCCTATCAGCTTTACAGTATTACTGTTCTTCTAATAATTCACAATATAGAATCCTGCAAATCTATTTCGTGGCAAAAAATCTTAGGGAATTTTATGAATTTTCAGAAGGTATCTTGGTGGCTGCAGGTTGTCCTTCTTCATTCTCTTTTCAGAAAGAGAGGAGGAGGTGTTGTGTTGTTGTCTGTGTCAATTAGAAAATTACCAGCTGCTCATCAAGCATCTTGAATGCAGTAATTAATGTCACTTCATGCCATGTGTCAAAGCTTGGCAACCCTGGGGTTCCAAAATGTTTTGAAGCTGTATTGAAGATGGATCTGTTTCTGTTCTTAACTCTGTCACAGTTGGAGTCCCTGAGCAAGCAGTTTCCCACCTCATTGCCTGTTTCTCCTTTTGCATTGACAATTCTATTGTCTTTTCACAGGTTGCTCAGGTGCTTAGAGGGTAGGGGACATTTTGAAAGCAAAACCATCAAGTGCAGAACTAAATATGGAAAATTAGTAAAGAGCATGCCCATTTCCTGTGCTTCAGAGCTGGTTAAACCTACAGGCTTAACAAAAGAAAAAAAGGAGCTTTCCTTTAATTAAAGTTAAAGCTTCATTACTCTTGAGTAGATAAGAACTTAATATGAAAATATCACTGCTATTCAGAACTAGCAGAATCTCTTGCAAGTCATGTGTGAATCATGTCTAATTAAGAAGGAGCTCTATTACAGGGCTGTCTGAACAGTGACAGGCTCTCCTTTGCAATCCTCTAAGCTAAAGTCTATTAGCTTTTCATTAGCTCCATGAATTTCAATATTCTAAAAAAGCTGCAGGTGGGTTTTGCCTGAGAAAGAGCTACAAGAAGGAAAATTGCCATTGGATAAACAGGGCACAGGCTTTGCTTCCAGACTCCCCAGGAAGGTTGGGCAGATTCCCTGGAACATCTGGAAATCTGAGCTGGCATGGACCTTCTGGGTGAGCTGCTTGTGTCAGCTTCAGACCCACTCTTCGTTTTTCAGCCAAGACATCACCACAATTGAGAAGCAAGTCAAAGGAAACCAAATCATCTCTTGAAGATGAGGGCAAAGATTTTCAACATGCCAATAACTGGAAGATGTTCAGTGTGGCTTCATCATCTCCCTAACAGAAAAGTTATTGGGTCTGACAGGAAGTGAGGCAGAAAAGAAAATTAAGTATCTATTTTCTACACCTGGAGGTTTTAAATAGTAAATCTGAGCTGGTAATAGCAAGTTGTGTACCTAACCAGTAGTGTGTCACCTTCAGCAGCTGTCTCAGCATGTAAATAATTCAAACCCTCTTGGGTATGGATTCAGCAGTCAGCATTTAATATTGATGAAAATAATTTACTGTGTGCCCGTTGCTTTATAGAAAACAGAGTGAAAAGGAGAGTCCTGGAAGTGTATATGGGGACTGTGTTTCCCTCTAAGCATCAAGGGTTTGACCTGGTTAGGCCAAGGTCATTCAAGGCTTAGCAGCAGCTGCCCACCAAGTGGGACCCAAAATTCAGAATACAGCCTAAGAAAAAATGTGCAAGCCATTTAAGAAACATTTTCAGAATTATTCTAAAACTTCACAGGAAATTTTGAGAATAATTTTTTTTTTCTTTGCTAAGTTGTATGTGTATTTTTTGAAAGACGTTTTAACTATCTCCAAATCAGACTCTTCTACTGAGCCATAGGCTTTAAAATTTTAATGTTTTGAAAGTTGTTTAGATCTGTACATTTAGCAAAGATATATTATACTATAGTATTTATCCTATGATTGCTTAACTTCATTCTTTTTCAAGTAAAAAGCCTCAAGAAGTATCCAAATAAAGCTCAGATCAAGCTTAGGGTAAAATTCAGATGTGGTTCTGAGGGGGAGCTATCTCACAGTCATTTTGAATTTGTCACCAAAACAAAATTCTAAATTAATGGTATGCTTAAAAGAAATGCTTTTTTATCAGGGGAAGAAATGCACTGTTAGGGCATATGACCAAGCTCAATTTTGGCCACTGTCGATTCCAAAAGGCAGAAGAATAAAAAGGCCATTAATAAATAAATAAATAAATAAAACCCCACAATTAAACAAAGAAAAAACACCCTGCAATTTTTTAAAACTCCATAAAATTCAAGGTCCTTGAAATCCTCCCCTGGCCAGATAAAATTGATTTAATTCTGTCTGGGCAGGGCAAGCCACACTGCAGCCCCACAGAAGAAGAATGAGCATTATCAAGCAACCTCATTTTTCTTCATGTGCTTTCCAAATTGGCAGAATAACAAACTTTTCTTTGTCCTCCACCACTGATTTCCCATGTGCCTGAGAATGTAGGTTATTATCTGGAGCTCTCTGATAAAGGGGACTGAGAGAGAGACGCACACGAAAGGTCCAGGGACAGAAAGGTTGACAAGTGTCTGGTTTGGTTTTATCCTCTCAGTCCTTTCACCACAAGCTGATCTCCTCCTCCCTTCTATTTTCTAGCTGCTGCTTGACATTTTTTCCTGTTGAAGGAGCATTAAAAAAACCAATATGCATGCTCACATTGGGTACTTAAAGCAGCCTGAGAAATAAACATGCCTTTGTCCCAAGGCAGGTCAGCAACTAGAGTAATTCATAGCAAGAAAAGCTGCTTTAGAGTGGTAAAAATCTCCATACATCCAGTAGAACCACCTCCCAGCCTGCATGAAGAGAAGGAAGAAGCCTCAGGTCCTGTTACAAGTTAGCTTTTGATATTAAAGCCACAAATAATTCACAATAGTTTGGTCACAATGGTATTTCTAGCTCCAAGTGCAGGAAGGATTTTGTAAAAATCCAGGAATCTTGAGGTTATCTTTTAAAATAACACTCTTTTCAAAGTCACATTTTGTGTGATTTTTTTTTATTTTTTTTTTAGCTACTTTTCAGCTGCTGTTGTGCATCTCATGTCTGCATCATCTGTGGCATCAGAAAGGCTTTGCTGGCTGGAGGATCTTGAGGCTCTTCTGGTTTAATATTTTTATAAATAGCACCAAACCCAAAGTTAAGGAGAGCAGAGGAAATTTGCTGGCAGCAGAGAATTAGGAAGAGTCAGGAACAAACACAACTGCATCATGGTATAGGAGAGGGGGTTGTTTCTGTAGCATTAAAAGGAGAATGGAAGTTTGGCAATCACTGGGCCAAAGAAGGTACTGAAGGAAAGAATTTGGCTCACTCCAGCTGCCTATAGTTGAACACCTACCCAAAATTAACTTTCTAGGCTCCTTTTGCAGCCAATGCAAAGGCATTTGAGAAGATTAATAATCCCGGAAGAGCCAAAAGAGCAGATCCCATGATATGAATAAATATTTGAACTTGTATTATATGGTATGACTTAGTTAACGCTACAATTAGTTGTACATTTTAATGGCCCATTGCTGAAAACCAGCCAAGCTGCCAGTTTATGGGAAATATCCTTGTGCCCTGTGTGTTTGTGCTACGTGCTGTTGCTTCTTTCTGTCTGTCCCTCATGGTGAGTTACAGGTTCCTTTCAAGATGTGAAAGGATCTCCTATCGTCACTGAAATGCATCAAAGGTTTAAATTAATATGACCAGCTGGTGTTTGCTTGCCAGCCAGGTTGTCCTTAAGTGACTCAAACGTGTGGATATGGGGTGTTCTGCTTGTGCTCTTGATACCTCATCTCATGCACTTGTTGGTCCCTGTGTCTGTGGGGTCAGTTCTGGGGTGGTGGCCTCTGCACCTGCTCCTGAGCTCCTGCACTGAGAGGTCACACACAGGGAGCTCAGGGCATGCAGATCACAGAATGTCAGGGGTTGGAGGGAAACTCTTCCAGAGATCATCCAGTCCAACCCCTGCCCCAGCAGGATCACATCCAGGGGGGTTTCAAAGCCTCCAGAGAAGGAGACTCCACAACCCCCCTGGGCTCCATCACCCTCACAGCCAAGAAGTTTCTCCTCATGCTGAGGTGGGAGTTCCTCTCTTCTGGTCTCCCCGTTATTCCTATTCCTGGGCACCACTGAAAAGGGATTGTCCCCTTCCTCTTGCCCCCCAGCTCTCAGCTCTTGATGGACATTCAGAGATCCCCTCTCAGCCTTCTCTTCTCCAGGCTGAACAGCCCCAGGGCTCTCAGTCCTTCTTCCCAGCAGAGATGCTCAAGTCCCTTCAGCATCCTCAGAGCTCTCCCTTGGCCTCTCTCCAGGAGATCCCTGTCCCTCACATCCCAGGCACAACAGAGCCAGGCTATTTGCCAGACCAGGGACATTTCAATACCTCCAGGCCCTGTAGGAATGTTTAAGTCAGTTAAACCCACCGAGAACTCCCCATGCTCCTAAGGGCTGCCCCACCAATGCCCTCCAGCATCCTCAGAGCTCTCCCTTGGCCTCTCTCCAGCAGATCTCTGTTTGTCCTGAACTGGGGAGCCCCAAACTGGATCCTGTATTCCAGCTGTGGTCTCCCCGGGGCAGAGCAGAGGGGCAGGAGAACCTCCCTGGCTCTGCTGGACACACTTTTCCTGATGCCACCAGCACACGTTGCTGAATCCTGGAGAATTTACTGTCCACTGGAACTCCAAGGGCTTTTTCCTTGGAGCAAACCATGATGTTTTCCAAGCAGCTCAGAAAGTTCTATCCCATCACAAGGTTAGGATGCTTGAGAGGAGGTGGTAGCAGAGTACTTTTTTTGTTTGTACCCTTCCTACATCCTTCCCAGTTTCTGGTCTTGTGAAATCCTGATGCAAACTTGTGTAGCTCTGCCAGGTAAAGTGGATGGAAGCAGAGTTTATTACTGGTTTCAGTTGGTTAGCAGTAAAATGGGACCTTGGCTTTATTCTTCTTCATGATTCTTCTTAAGAAATCATGATGTGGTTTTATAAATATCAGATGAATCCAAGCTAATTTTTTTGAAGGTTAAAATGATTTTGCATTACAGTTTTGGCTTTTTTTTTTCAGTTTCACACCTTGCATGTAGCTGTATTAGAGACAGAAAGAGGGGGTGTATCAACACTGCAGGCTGTTTGGTTTGGGTTTTCTTTTCTCTGCTTTTTTCTCTAACTTCTGTTTCAAAAATAGGCAGGGAGAACTATGCCTGTAACCTGGAGTTAAATACTGTTACCAATCATTTAAAGCAGTCCTTCAGAATTTGTCCAGGAAGAAATAAAGCAAACAAAACAACAAAAACACACACACACGCAAAAAATCAAAAAAAACCAAAAAAACCTGCTAATGCTCAAGATTTCAAGAGTAATTTGTTTTGTGGGTTTTTTAATAATTTATTTATGAATCTCACTTTTCTGGTGTCTAACAAGGGGAGAGGTGCTCAGAAAACCTTAAGCCTGATTTTCAGTGGGTGTTAGGGATGCAATATATTTTAAAACTATCCCATAAGTTGTTTGCCCTGCCAGTTCTAATGCCCACCAAGGTAAATTTGAAAGTCTCGTCAGCTGATTCTTTTTTTTTTTTGACATCACTCCCAGCTTATCCCTTTCTGTAAATGCAGCTGAGCCCCATGGGCCAAGCCTGGGCTGAACTTTTTGGCTCTGGGCACTGAGTGAGGATTCTTGTGTTGGCAAAGTGCTCCATCCCCAGAGGCTGAGAGAGGATTTGAAGCAGAGAGGTGACTGGAGTGCAGGACAGGTGCAAACCTTTTGGGTCCTTGATTTTGATATTAGGAAATTTGTCTTTAATTCTTGTCAAAATGAAGAACTTGGCTGGCGTGCACTCTGGCTTCTTTCTGGCTAAAAAAAAAAACCTGGATTTTCTTTGCTGGGGAGATGAGATCCTAGTGGGAATGAGTAAGAGGCAATCAGTACAATCTGTACCTCTGTTCCCATGAGGGTTGGGATGAGGCTGCTTTTGGTAGGTGCCCAGGAGACATAGACATAGAGAGTTTAATGTCCTCCAAGGTTGTACAAAATAGGCTCAGATGTAGAGAAGGATATTAATTTAGGTTACTCAGCTCAACTAAACACAAAGCTTTTTGCTTATCTAGTTTGCTTTTGTGCCTTGGTGTATAGTTTTCTTGGCTAACAGAAGCGATACATTTTGCCTAAAATTGGTATTTTCCTGAAAAAAAGGTTTGCAAGCTCCACTCTACATTTGTCTCTCTCTTGGGATTTTCTAGTCTGGGTTTTCTGCTGGCTGCAGTGTCAGTTTGGATTGTTGATGATGATTAAAAGGAAAAACCCAAGGTTTCAGTGCATGCTTCATGCATTGATTTCTCCTGGTAGGTGTGTGCTATCTTTTGGAGCCTCTCATGGTAAATTGTGCCTAATAAACCCATTTCTGTTGGCTGCATTTCTTTTGAATATTGTTCACAGCTGGTCTGAGTAAACAACAAACATGTGTTATCCATAAGGATTTTTTCCTGTCCCCTTTTGTATGGTACAATGATCACTCAGCCTGGGTATTCATAAATAATCATCTGATAGAACTGTTCATGCTTAGGTTACCCAGTAGCATCCCTCCAGCCTTTTCTAGAAAGGAAACTTTCTAACTTCCTATAGCAGAAAACTATTGTAGGAGAGCAGTAAGATTTTCTGCTGCTTATCCAAAGGCAAGAAAGCAGCACTGCATGTTCAGCACACCTCTTCTACCCCTTTGGAGTAGAAGATTATGGGATATAAAGGAGATTTTGGGTGGGTTTTGTGTTCTTTGCCTTATACTCCTGTCTAAGCCAGCAAGTCCAGCATGCAGCATCAGCCAAGAAAGCAAAACTTTTGCCAGAGTTAAAACATCTGCCAGCTGCTGAGAACTCAATCAGGTCTTGGTCTCTTGTCCTGGAGCTGCTGTTCCTGCCTCCATCACGTGTCCCCAGGGTGTTCCCTGCCTGATAGCTCTGGAATTATTCCCACTCCAGCATCCTGTGAGCAGGGGGTGTTCAGGAGGGATGGAGCAAGTGTATTTTGAGGCAACTGCAGTGATTGAAACCTCTTCAGCCCCAGCAGAACGTGGGCAGCCATGGTTTGCCCTGGCACTGCCACCAATGTTGCTCTTATCTCATCTCTTGGAGTTGTCTGCCAGAGAGAAAAGAATAAAAGCCAAACTTTCCATCTCAGCTGCTTGCAGCCCTGCAAAATACTGGCTTCAAATCTACCAAAAGCTCTTTTTTTGTTCTTCAGGTTGAAGAACATTTGAAGCTGTTAATGGAATCCACTGACTGGAGTTTCAGCTTGTTGAGCAAAATCTGTCCTTTCAAAGCAAGTCACTCTCTCCTCTGCTTGCTCCACTTGTATTTATACTAATCCTTATTTTTTAATTTTTTCTTTTCTTGTTTTTTTTTAATTTTTTTAAAATTTTTTTGAAAGAGAGAAAGAAAATAATAGAGTGAAGTAAGTGGCCTGGACAAGGTATTTAAGTAGGGATGGCAGCTGGAAATGCTGGGACCCACACTGACATGCTTCTCTAATGAGATTAAAAATCCCCCAGGGATCTGGGACTGGGTGGGTTTTTTGTGTGTGGTGGTAGGTTTTTTTGATTTTTTTAGTGATTCTTTTTTAAGAAACATCAATAGGAAAAAATAACCACCTCCTATTTATTGAGGAAAGAGGAGCCATATGGAATTGTGTCCCTTTGGGAGCAGGACAGAGCACTGACAGCCAGCCTTGTGTCCTGCTCCTTCCTCTGCTCACTGGTGTCCCTTGGAAACATCTGCTCTTCCTCCTGATTTTCTGTAATGAGAGCAGAAATGGCACAGTGTAATTCACCTTTTCTGAAGTGGTGTCTCTTGGGTCTCCATCCTGGGAGTCTCCTTTTCCCTTTCTCTGCATGCCCTGCTCTGCTAATCTTCTCTGTCTATGGGCTCTGTGCCTCTGCTGCTTCCTTCCTTCCCTCTGAATTTTATTCTCCTTCTCTGAGGGAACATACTGAGGAGGCAGAAGTAATACTGATTGCATTTGCAAGGAAGATGCCATCGACTCGTGTTTTTGCTTTTACTAACTTTGCTGGAGTAGCCAAGTCATCCTGGGTTTGCTCAGAAATTGTTGAGTCATTTTAAAAAATAAATAAAATTAGGAGGTTATTTTGGGACCCGGGCCTGATGATCTGTGTAATATAGTAACACCAGATTTCTCTCAGTCATTTTAGCATCCAGCTTGTGGTAGATGTCTGGGACTTTTGTGTTCTTCCATGCAAACAAGTAGCTCAGCTTCTTTTCCCAGCCCATGTGTCCTTCTTATGGTGGGGACACCAGAACTGGACACAGTATTTGAGGTGGGGTCTCACAGGAGCAGAGAAGAGGGGGAGAATCACCTCTCTTGAGCTGGTTTAATTAAACCATAAATGCCAAAATATTATTTTTATTATTTTTTGTAGTGCTTTTCCAATTCTGTGTATAGTGTGGGGAGCTTTAGACAGCAGAGGGACCAAGAACCTGTGGAGGAAACAGGCACAACCACCCAACAAAGCCCAGACCTGCAATTAAAGCCCAAAATGTCTCTCTTTTAGAGCAGACTGACTGGGGCAGTGCTCTCATTTAACCTCCCAGAGCCTTCCCAGGCAGCAGTGGTGTCAAGTCTCCCTGGTCCTCTTTATCCCAGTCATTAATAAGGCAGCAGAGTCCTTCACTTGCCATGGGAGGGGATGGGAGGGAGGCACGTCTGGGTGCTCCTCAGTAGCCAGAAAGGGAAGGTTGCCAAGGACAAAGAGCCTGAGCTGTGCGTGGCAGGCAGAGAAAGCTCTTTGGATCACATTGTGATTCATTATTTTTCTGGGAAAAAAAAAAAAAAGAAAAAAAAAAAAAAAAAAAAAAAAAGAAAAAAAAAAAAAGATGTTGGTGGGGTGGGGGTGCAGCTGTAAGTCTGCAGGCTCCCAGCCCTAGAGAGCAGCTCCAAATTGCAGCCTGTAAATAGATGTATATATTTAACCTCTTAGAAGGGCTGGAGCTCCCTGCTGCAGCACAATAAAAATGGTGTTAGTTACCATTTAGATTGCATGTTCTGTTTGCAGAGCTGGGCCAGCCTTAGGTATTTTTAATGGCAAGGGCGGGGGTAATCTGTGAACAGGATTTTGAGAGCTCTATCTGTTTATTGGGGCAGTCTGTGAACAGGATTTTGAGCTTGATTTATTTATTATTTATTGGCGGGTAATCTGTAAAACATGATTTTGAGCTTTATTATTTATTGGGGGGGAGGTAATCTCTGCACAGGGTTTTGAGCTTTATTTATTTATTGTGGGTAATCTGTGGACAGGGTTTTGAGCTTTATTATTTATTGGGGGGTAATCTGGGAACAGGATGTTGAGCTTTGTTAATTAATTTATTGGAGGGGGGGGGTGATATTTTACATAGTCCCTAGGATAAAAATAAATAAATAAATGTTCAGACCCTTCAGCTCATGGCCTCTCCCAGCCTTCTCCCACCAGACAGCTGATTTATATAGAGATTGTTGTGGGGTTTTTGTTGTTTTTTTTTTCCCCTAGTCTCTGAGCACCTCAGTCATTCTACCAGCTTTGAAACCCCCAGCTTAAAAAGCAGAGCAGCGCTGTGCCTCTCCCCCCGTGCCATTGGGCAGAGCAGGGGATTTTTTCTTTTTCTCTTGCTTTATTTATTTGCGGGAGCTTTTAGGGGAGCTCAGCGCGGTAGCCAAAGCCGGGATATTGATCGCCAACCTGCGGGGCTCTCCTTGCCAGCCCTGATTATGCAGGCAGGGGCAGAGCCCAGCCTGATTGGAGGCTGGGAGCTTTGAGGAGAAGGGGGAGAGGAGCCCGGGAGAGAGCTTGAGCTGAACCCACTGGAAGAGGAGAGGAGAGGAGAGAAGAGGAGAGGAGAAGGGTGCCCAACGCCTTTATGCAGCTCCCATGGCCGGGGCAGGCTGCCCCTCGCCCAGCTAGCTGTGCCTGCCTGCTGGAGCAGCAGGAAAGCTTTGGGAGGATCTCCTGGCCCTGGATGGAAGGAAAGGACAATGGGGAGGATGCTCTGAGTGGTCCCCGCCGGTGCCTGCGGCTCCTCCCTGCTCCGCGCCCCGGGGGCGATGGAGATGAACATGAAGAAGTTCACGGTGCGGAGGTTCTTCTCCGTCTATCTCCGCAAGAAATCGCGGTCCAAGAGCTCCAGCCTCAGTAGATTCGAGGTAAAATTGTGCCCTTTCACTTTGGGACACAAGGGAAAGCCTGAGCTCCCTGCTGGGAGAAGGAGTTTCCAGCTGAGCTCTCAGGGAGCTGGGGATGTTGGCACCTGAGGGGCTTGGTTGCAGCCTCATTCGGGGCTTTTTCCTCCTGGGTAGGGTTCAGTGCAGTGCACAATGGATTTAGGGTGTTGCTAAGGACCCGTCTCAGCCTGGCAGGGGAGGAGGAAGCTGGTTCAGGACATGGTGAAGTTGTAGGAAATAATTCGGGGAGGGCTGGAAGGGGCAGGGATGAGGGACCCTGGGGTGCCGGAGCCTCCTCTTTCAGGCTTCTTCCCTTGTGCACCTCGAGTTCTTCCTCAGCGAGATGTTTCCAAATAATTCATCAATTTTCTCGTGCCTTTTATCCCCACACGACATGAGGCAGGGCTTTTCCTGCTTCCCTCTCTGGAGCTCCTCATGCTCCCACGGAGCGTTTGCGTTTCTCCCTCTCGCATCTTCTTTCGGGTTTATTTTCTGCTTTGCTGTTTGTTCGTTTTTAATGTAAGGAGAAGCTGTTTCTGAGGAGCAGGGGGACAATGTCAAATTAAACCTCCACGGGTTTAGGAGTGAGGGGCAATGCAGGCAGCTCAGGTCCCGGGGGTATTAAAGAGCCAGGGATGTGTGAAGGGGTAGGAGCAGGATTTCTGCCTCCTTGCCTTGAGCCATTGTTCTCCAGCCCTATATTTGGAGCCGGCAGGATGTGAGATCAATGGAATAGATGTCAGTGATATTTATGCTGTGCACTTTACCGTCCCTGAATGATCTGCAAGCTCTCCATTGAAACAGAGGTGGAGGGGACCCGGTTGGGTTTCTGCTGCTTGTACTTCAGGTGCCCTCCGAGGAGTTCCTCTGCTTTGCACACCGGGGTTCCCAGGAGGAGCATTCAGTCTCCTGCTGGGTGGATGCATTTCAATGTGTAATCCCCTGAGTGTCCTATTTAAAGCAGGAGGGAACTGTTCCAGCATCAAGTTCTGCGGGTGTCATTGCCTAAACGGGGCAGGCAGGAAAGCAGAGGGCTTGGCTGGTGGGTTTTGTTCTGCTTTTCTTTATTAACTCTTTAAAAACAACCTTCTTGAAAAACGATCCTGTAAGGCACTTCGTTTTTACTCCACTCACCATGCTATGCAGTTGAAACAAAATAATAAAGGGGAGTTTTCAAATGCTGCTCCTTGCAAGTCCCTCCAGGACTGAGGGGAAAGAGGGGAACCCTTCCTTTTCCCACTGTGAACCCAGCCCTGCAAAGGCTGAGCTGGAAGAGATGTTCCTCTGTGAACGCTCTGAGCTCAGGTTCCAACAGGGAGTAGCCCTGGATTACACAGAGGAGTAACCCAGAGGGGCTGAGCAGCAGCAGGGCAGTGCCACAGCACCCAGGGATTCGTGTGACAGTGTCATAGCCTGGCAGAAACAGATGACAACACACTAATTGTTTCATTTACAGAGCAATGTAACATGAGTGAGCAGTACAACTCAGCATTTGTAACAGTCAGACCCTCACTTGATGTAAAAAAAAAAAAAATAGAGTTCTTACAATCCTTTTGATCATCAGGATTGAATTCTATCTACTGGACTTTTTCAATATCTGTGAAATAGCTTTCCCTTACATGACATGAGTTGTCCTGTAATGATTTTTTTTTGCCTGATTTTTAAAATTATTTGCTTCAAGAAGCAGCCTGCTGTGTCTCCTGCCACACATGGACACTCAGAGCTTTTCATCCACTTCCCTTCTCTCTTCCTTGACTGGGCAGTACTCACCAACTTTGTGCAAGTGACTCAGGATTATAATAGACCAGGGAAGAGGGGTTGATCCAACCATGAAGAAAAAAAAATTATTCATAAAACCTATTCAGCTATTGAAGTGGGAAAATCACCAGAGATGGTCCTGCTCAGAGGGGAAAAACCAAACCATGAGCATCCCTGTGAGCTCCATCCCTGAGCACTTGTCAGCCAAGCAAAGTGCAATGAAACATATTGGGAGTTGGAAATTTAGAATTCAGGATATTCTTCCTCCTCCTCATAGGCAGCTGTTTTTAAAGAGGCAGTAAAGAGGCAGAGGGTATTACAAGGAGGAATGAGTAGCATTAGAATAAAAGTGGGGAATTTGAAGGGAACACAGGTGGGGTTCTTTTTGCCAGAAGAGAAAGAGGGTTGAGGGGTTTCAGATACTCCTGGATCCCAGCCTTTCATATCTTTAAATTACCACTATTAGAATAGATTTGGAATACTGTTATATTGGTTATTAATATCATATGATTAATTGCTTTTTCACCTGGAGTGTTCTGCTAGGCTTGAAATTCACTCACATGATTTACAGAGCCAGGGATACAGATGCAGAAAATGACTTAGCAAATCACAGCTTGTAGCCTGACCTTATCTTCATGGTTTCCAATGACAGTAGCATTGCTATACCCAAGACAAGAAGTTCCTTGCCTCCTGTAGGCAGCTGGCTTTCTCATTTGTCCCACTGAAGGAGGCAGGGCACACTCTGTAAATGAGATATTACAGGGGTTTTGTTTCATCTTGCCCAAAATGTTTGCTCTTTTTATTCTTCTGGAAAACCTAGCTGAAACTGGAACTTACTCACCTGTTTATGGGTTTCCAGTTTTTATTATTTTTCAGCATATCCTTCACTGTCCTTCATTTATAGGGTATCTAGTGATGGAATTTTGTGAAATGTACAGATTTGCCCTTCTGCATGCACCCCGAGTCCTTATTGAAGTCAGCTGAAAATCCAGCCAAGTAAATGGAACTGTATGTGTGCATCCCAGAGAAAGGCTTTGGGTTTGTGGTTCTCACTGAGTGTTGATGAATCTGAATGTGAAACCACCAGGAAAAAGCTTGCACAGTGTGGAGCTGCTGAAGACTTTGAGCCCCGGTGGAATGCTTCCTATGGCAGTGAGCAATATCCCTTGATTTATAACTCCAAAGTTAAATATGCCATTTGAATGAGCTGGGAAAGACCTAAGCATGCAAAGAATTTGAGTATATTTGTTCCAGTGATGCAGAAGCCTTTCTTGGGTTGTTTGGTTGTCTTTTTTTTAAATTATTTTTCCTTTTTTAAAAAAATTTTTTTAAGAAAGTGAGGAATTAAAACACTTTTGGGACACGTGTCTTTTTGGTCCCTTTGCACGTCAAGTGTAGTTTTAATTAGTTCTTTTTTAATTTTTGTTCTACTGGTAATGGTGAATCCAAATTCTGTTTGATCAATGAATGGGGCTTACAGATCTTGAAAACAATTCAAATATAATTTGGAGCTTGCTGTGTCTTGGCTGAGGCAGTTTGTGAGAGGCAGGACCACCTTTGGTGATTCAAGTGTTGGGTCTTCCTTGGGCTCCAGCCCTGGCACACGGGCACTGGAAGCAAGCCTGTGCAGAGGAAATGGCCCAGCTTTTGTGATACTTTATTCTGGGAGATTTTCAGTTCTAATCTTCAGCTCTGATTCTGATTTCCTAAAGGCTTAAGTTTACAGCAGCTTTAGGAGAGCAGCCAGCACTTCCCAGCAGGGCTTCACTTGCAAACACTTCAGAACCCTTCTGTGCTGGTGAAATGAACAATCCTGTTCTTTAGCCAGTAGTCCAGCCTTTATCTTTTTTTTTTTTTTGGTAGATACTAATATTGGAGATGAATATATTCTTTCTCCCCAAGGTTAGCTAGAAAGAAGCCAGTGAAAGAACAGAGCTGATGGGGATCAGCCCCAAATCAATGACACGAGGTGCAAGTCCTGAGGCAGCCTTAGAGGTTTTTTTTATTATTATTATTTTTATTCCCTTGGTAATGATCATCTGTGTGATGTCTGTTCTTGTTACAGCAGAAGTTACGGACACTATTGTAGTCTGACTTCCCCCAGCTGCAAGCAAGACTTTTTATGAGGAAATGCTGCAATTCTCATGGTCTTGTTGGGGGAAGGGAGGCAGGGAGAGCAGGAGGAGCATGTAGGTCACTTGAGGAGCCAGGAAATCCGATTTCCAGGCTCATTTTTTAACTTGCTGTGTCATTACACATAGTTCAGACCTCTGTGCCCTGCACGCACCATTTGTAAAATTAAAATGTTGATGCTTATTCAAGTCCCTTTAATACCATTGTACCTACTTGCACCGGGGTTGGTGGGAAGAGAGCACGTTCACATGTGTACACATTCGTGATAAAGAAATTGCCCCCCAGCTCCTTGTGACTTATCCCAAAATAAACCTAAAACCTGCTATGTGCTTCCCATGAGCCTCCAATTAGCTGCTGAGCTATAGGAAGAGAAAAATCAAGCAGGAGGATGTTAGGGATAGCTTGTGCACAGAAAAAAAAAAAAAATCAACAGAAAAATAGGACTGGGAGGGATGTATAAAAACCTTAGTCTGGACTCCCCCTCCTCCTCCTCAGGCAGCATCAGCTATATCTAAACTATTCCACCAAACAAAGATATTCTCCTCACCTCTTCTTAAAGAACTCCAGTGGTAAATCCCTGGAATCTCCCTAGCAGGGTGTGTTTTACAACATTATCCTTAGTGTCTGAGAGTTTTACTAATGTCTAACACAAGTTGTTCTTACAGCAGTTTTAAGTCTGTGTTGTCTTGTGACTGTGGAAAACATCTTGTTTTCTTTCCTTGCCTGCAGGGTCCTCAGGCATTTGAAAGCTTTCCAGGTCTTCTTTCTCAGTCTTTTCTGGGAAAATGGTTCTTTTCTCCTTGATGAAAGTTTGGGACTTTCAGGAGCAGGACCCTGTGCCAGTCACAGGAACCCTGTGCAGAAGTTCTTTCTTTGGATGCTAATGGTCCATTGTAAATATTTTGTTTCAAAGCAGCCTATCCCACCTAGGACCAATCCCATGTGTCATTTTTTCCTCCGTTTCCATCATCTGGATGTCTAAAACATGTAATTTTATTCTAGGTGGTAGCTCCTAACCTGTTGGCCTGTATGATGCTCAGGGGACTGAGCTCTCATGCACCTCTTTTTATTATCAGCATTTGATTCATCCATTTTCCTGCTAGTGCTAGGAGAAGGACTCCTTTAGGGTTTGCTTTTTGCATCTGCATCCTCAGAGACAACTGGAAATTTTTCTAAAGACAGACAGAAATCAAAACAAAACAAAAGAAAAAACCCAACACCTCCTTATGCTTATTTAGCAGTCACTGCAGTAGAAATCCTTTTCATCTAAATAACTGCTGGTCATTTCCTTTTGTTCACTCACCAAGACTTAGAGTCCTGGTCCTGCAATGATTCTGTGGAAGTATTTGTTGCTAAGAAAGGTCCAGAGCCCTGCAGGGAAGGAGCAGTTCTGCCCTGGGGACACTCAGTGTGTGCCTGGACCATGCCATCAGCTCTTCCAGGGCACTGTGTCATTCCCTGGAGAACAAAGCCTCAGGAGATGGAAAATAATCAATGGAGCACTGAATCTGCCCTGGAAATACCTCCCTGGGTGAGGATGTGTGAGGAAGACAGCAGTACATCTCCTCAAGGTCCTGGCAGTACAGCTGCCATTCCCACCCAGGGAAGTTCCATCCAGGCAAAGAGTTTGGGGTGTGGGATCCTTTGGTGGCTGAGATGGTGGCCATGGGATGGGTTCCCAGGATTTCAGCAGAGCTGCTCCTCCTGTGGGGTGCAGGAGAGCCTCGAGCTCTCAGGGTGGGCACTGGAGGTGCAAAAACCGTCAAGGGGAGCTGGAGGCTGCTGGTGTGCTTTCAGATCATAAGGAGTGGTAGTGGTCAGCTAAATGCTCATAAAACCTAGAGAAAGGAACTTGTATGTAAGGCAGGTGGAGTTAAAAAGTGTCATAGCTCTTTTCTGCAGGGCCACATTTGGGCTTAGGGATGACTGGTAGAAGAGAGAAAATGGTTCTCTTCAAGGGCTCTTAGGAATAAGCTGAAGGCTTTCCAAGGAGTGGGGGAAAGGAGCACGTGGTTTTATCTAGAAGTTTCCCCTTTGCCTGTTGTTAAGGAACACAGAGCATCTTGTTTGCTCCCAGAAGTCCCATCCTCCAGGCAGGTTTGTGGTCCCCTCATGTGATGCCCAAGAGGACAATGTCAGCTCAGTGCTGCAGCATGGGGCTTCTGGAAGGAGATCTCAGTGCTGGGTGATGGCAGCTCCTGCTGGATGTTAGAATAAAAGGTAGTGGTGAGCTCAGAATAAGCAGGAAAATACTTTTTTCTTGATTTTTTTGTTGCTGATTTGTTTTCTTATGTGATGTGTTTTGTGCACACGTACATATATTCAGTGTCTGGGATTTTATACGGTGCTTTTTGAAGTTCTGTAAAGCTTAACAAGATAAAAATAAGTATAATTTGACATTTTTTGAAGTTTATATGGGAATTTGGTTTAAAAACTACAGAATTTGGTAGAGCCTGCTGGTTTTACTGCAAATAATAACATAATATGTAAGGCACAATGAAGAATGACATCTCTTTTCCAGAGGAATACTAGAGGCTGGTCTTAAATCTACATAGAAAACAAGTCCATGCTGAATTTGTGAGTCTTTGTCATTATTAACAAGAAAGATAATATTAAGGAGAGCCTTAGACATCTCCATTTACACTTTAACACAGAGATGTATTCCAGACTCAAAGCTTTACCTTAGGAGAGAAGAAATGCATGTGAGAGCAACTAAATGTTGCAGTTGCATTCATTTTCAAGTCATCTGTCTAAATACCTTCAACCCTGCTGCTAGTATGCACAATATCTACTTTATTCCTGCATGATTATGCATTGCTATTTTCAATCAACTGTGAGCTGAATGCACAGCTTTATATCAGATTATTTCCACCACTACTAAATGTGCCCAGATGTTAGACAGTGCAGACTTCAGAAAGTTTTCTAGTGACATTTTATTATGTAGAAAAGACTTGAAGCTTCTTCCTGACAAGTAGAATCAGTAATTTTTCTTCCTAGATGAACTCCTTAACGTTTCATTAACTCAGTACTACCGAGACAGCCAAACACAAAATGCTTTCAAAATGTGAGTGGTTTCCATGTCACAGCAATACAAAGCAATTGAAAAGTGTTGGCATTTTCTTGCTGATGTCAAACACATTGCAGAGCCTTAATCTGAAGGAATAGATGCCTCTCTGGAGGAGACACTGTACCTGCACCTATTTTTCCAGATTCCTGCACCCTGGGGCATTGTCTTCTCCTTTGTAGGTGGCTACAAGTGAACCAGAGGCACAAAAGGAGTAAAGGGAAGTGTAGGGGTTAATCTGAATTCTGCCTTCTGCATCCTCTCAGCTTGCCTTCAACTTCTCCTTCCAAACCACTCCTGAAAGTGTTTTCTGAGAATCCAGTCAGCAAAAAGATTTTGCAATTGTGAAGCAGCAGATTTTGTAAAGCCACTAAAGCAGAAGTTGGGTCAAAATAGGGGAGAGGGAAGTGGGGAGAGACTTGCTTTTTCCTTTAAAACATTTTAATGTGTATTATCCTCAGTTTGGTGGCTAACTCAAGCCTCTGTGTCATAAGGATGAGGTTTCTGGGGCATCAGGTTTGAAAAAAAAGCCAACCAGTTGCATGTTCCATGCTAACTGCAACCTGATATGAAAAAAAATCCCCAGTGGTAGCAGAGAACCCACTTTCCCATCAACTGGGAATTTGTTGTCACCTGATTTATTTGTTTTCCCTGGAACTGCAAATGTTTACCTTTGCAGACTTGAATCCTTTCTAAAAGTGTTCTTCAAACACACCTGTTTTTGGTTTTTTTTTTTTCCATATTTTTGTGAAAAAGTCCCAGTAATGGTGGTAAGGCTGGGCAGCAGAACTCCCTCTGCCTGCAGAGGCAGTGCTGATAATGCTGATAGTTCCCTGCTGCAAATCTGGTATGAAGTGAATTTCTGAAAGTCTTCTCAACGACATGTTTTGGTTTGGTTTTTTAATTTAGCAAACAAATTTCTCATTCTTTTCCCAACTGGGAAATCCTAAATGAGACATTAGACTGTTAGGTGCTCTAAGGGCTAATTCCAAGGTATACACTGCCTATAGGTGACAATCTGCTGAAAGACACTGATTTATCCCAGCTGTCTCTCTGGAAATATTCTCTCCAAAGAGCAGGAAGAAGTTTACATGCCAATTTACCTTTGAAACTTGGTATTTCTCTATTAAAGGATGTAAGTTACCTATTGTTTGCCTAGGAAAAGATCATGGTGCCAAATACCTCTTCTTCCCCTTTTTTTCTTTAGAAGTGTTTTCTTCTTCTGTAGCAGGCTTCTAAAAGAAGCCATAAAATTCATTTGAGTAACTTTTGTGCTGAGAGGAAAGAGCTAGCAGGTGGGTGGTGTTCTGGGAATTGTTGTTCCCGGACATCTCGCTCTCTGTGGAAGTTTTTCTCTGGAGTTGTAAGGAAAGTCTTAAGTTTTTTCTTTAATATTTCCATCTTGCTCATAACTCATGTCACATAAGGTGATGAAAAATGTAATAGTTTCTAATGCAGATGAACTGGGTCATTTCAAATACCAAGACCTTTTTGAAGAGCCTTATTTATAAAAAACAAGCCAGTCCTTTACTTCCCCCCTTGACCACTCATCCTTTTCTTCATCAGTTTAGTTTTTTTTTCTCCTGCCCCTTCTGTCCACCTGTCCCTCCCCATTGTTTTCCCCAGGCACAACCATGGCAATTCCCACCCATCCCCAGGGAACTGGGACTTACAAAACATTTAACACCATGCACACACCACAACCAAGAGAAGTTTGCCCTCTTCCCCTTACTTCTTTTTGCTGGTCTGGCATTTATGGGACTGAGACAGAAATGAGAGTAATGCTCTCTCCATGGGGTACCCCTGTGGCATCATTTATCTTCCTGGTGATCAGAGGGCTGGTGCTGCCTGGGATTTTGGATCATCTCTTGCAGGAGGCACATCAAGTCCCCATTTCCCAGTTCCTGCAGAGAAGAAATCAAGTTGTTCTGCCCTCCTGGAATAGGATGCTTCAGTCTTCAGGCTTTTCTTCCCTCTCTTAAATAAAGGCTGAGGTTTGCCCCATGGTCTGGGGTGTAGACTCCCATGGCAGGGCCAGGAGTTCTTCAGAGATGGAAACTGTGCCTCTGTGGCCAGGCTCTTGGCTTGTGGTGTCTACTGGAATCCTGGCTTGGTCTTATTTACATCTTTTTTTACATCTTTATTTACATCTCAGATGTATCCCTTGTAAGGTAACAGTTCCGCTTCTTCCCTCTCCCTCCTCCTCTCATTCATCTGATTCAGCTTTTTCAGACTCAGATGATGGGAATCACATGTTTTTAGCTTTTCCTGTGCTGCCTCTGGTTTTGGTGCTTCCCACCCTCTGCTCAGTGAGGGACCTGGAGTCATCAGTGAGAGCAAAGCTTGGTCCAGCCCAGGGCTGGCTCAGAGGAGATGCTCAGCTGAGGTTGGGCAATGGCCAGAGAGCTCCAAACCCAAGTCCCAGCCACAAAGCTTACCCCACATCTCAGAAACATCCCCCCCATCCTTACCTCTTCCCCTCCAAATGGCTCTGCACCTGGGCCTCCAGACTTCAAACCTCTGGTGGTCATTTCTCTGCTAGGGAAAAGAGAAAGAAAAACTCCTGGAGAGAGTCCCCCTTTCCTCAGAGGCTCCCAGATGTATTATTGAGGGTTTTACACCTCTGCCCCTGCTTCCAGCTGAGCACCAGAGGGCTGAAGGGGATTTCCAGGTGTCTATGGCACCCCTGTCACAGCACCCTCTCTGCTTTTAAAGCAAGGTTACCATGGCATCTGGAGAGCTTGGCAAAGAGTGCAATGTCACCAGTTTGCTTTGCATGACAACTTTTATTCCTGTTTTGCCCAGGGTGTTCTCACCCTCTGGGTTTTCTTTGGAAATCTGAACAAAAAAACCAAACTCACAATGAAAATCAGCTGCCAGCCATTTCAGATAGGTGAAATCATGTACAGCCTGAGGACTCGGTCTGGTTTCTGCTTGGTCATGGAATCACAGAATCAGGGAATAATTTCTCATCCAGTCCAACCCCCTCCTCAAGCCTCACCTTGAACATCTCCAGGGATGAGGCCTCAGCCACCTCCCTGGGCAACCTGGGCCCTCATGGGAAAGAACTTTTTCCTAAAATCCAATCTAAATCTCCGCTTCTCTTTTTTTAAACCATTGTCCCTTATCCTATCACTCCAGACCCTTGCACACAGTCCAGTTCAACTTGCTAAAAGGAGCAAATCTCTGCAGTTGTTCATCTGGGGATTTTCATTATAGATTTAATTTCATTTGGGGTTGTTTTGGGTTTTTTTTATTTATTTTGTCAGTATCACTAAGATGCTTTGATGTAACAGGGAGCCAACATAACACAGTGCTAGATGTTTTTTTTCTCTTTGGAATCCAGTGATCATCTTTGTGTTGAAATATGTTAAAGATGTCTGTTAAGAGCTACTTCTGATGTACCAAGGGGGAAAAAGGATGTGTTGTACTATAATTGATGGAGAGAAAGCTCACAGAACTTAACATCAAATGCCTGATTAAACAGTAGAAATAGCTTCACAGTCCTATAGATGTTAATAGAAAGTGGAGGCTGCCCAAGTAAGAATTCATCAGAAAAATGATCATAGTATAACTCCTAATGTTTTAGAAAGCTCGTTACAGAATTATAATGAGAGCACCAGTATTTGCTTGAAACATGATGTGTTGCTAGCTGATACTGCCTTTACTAACATGAATAATTAATTTCTGTGGATAAAAGTGGTTACTTAGACTGCCCAGCAAGAGAAGTGAAGTAAGGAGTCCTCAGGCAGGAAAATATTTGGAGCACACAAAGTATGGGAAGAATATTCTTTTTCATTTGGGCTTTCCTTAAAACAATTCATTACAACAACTAAAGAATTGTGTTGGGGGTGGCTATGTTTTTATAGACTCTCAAGTGGCCTAAAGAGTTTGGTGTCTGATATTTGCATGCTGACTGGCCAAATGGGTGCAAAATGTTAACATCCAGCTCCCAAGCCTACAATACTTAAGGAACACCTTGTAATTCCAACCACATTCTCTGTGTGTGGCTGCAGCATTTATTTACATCAATAGTGAAGGCAGCAATGTGAATACATGGAGGATGGCAGCTTTGCCATATAAAATGCCACTAAGAGGATTAGTTTGATCTCATAATACCATACACAACCTCTCATTGACTCAGAATGGGGGTTTGTTTAGTTCTGCTGGACACTGAACAGATTAGCAGCTCAGCTTTTTGCTGCTGATGTTCCTTCTGGACTGCAAATGTCTACAGAGTTCACTTCTATTATTCATGGCAATCCCTGTGTAATTTATTTTTAAAGTAATTTCTCTCCTTCAGGACCTTCAATCCCCTTAAAGTGATTTCCAGGGCTCAACTGAAAATTTCTGAGCGCGTCCCTTCCCTTTTGTTGTTGTGATTGAGCCATTTTTCCAGATCATCTCCTGTCCCCACAGGTGTCAGCTTTTCCCTTCTGGTCCTTGGGAGGCTTGTCCTGCCCTGGGAAAAATGCTGCTAATGAAACCATCTGGCTCTCGGTGGCTTCAGAACATCTCTGTCCCACTGCACCTTGTGTGGAGCCCACCCTGGAGACTGAGCCACTTCCCTCCCTGTATCTAAACATCCCCACCCAGGGAAGCAAAGCAGCTCAGTGGAACGTGGAAATGTCCTTTCCTTCAAGCTCCCGTGGTCCTTTTGCTACCTCCATCCCCACTCTGCAGCTTTTCCTTCTGTCTTCCCTTCTGCTGTCAGAGCAAAGGCTGTGGACCCCTTTTTGCTCAGACCCCTTTTTGCTCAGACCCCTTTTTGCTCAGACCCTATTTGCTCAGACCCCTTTACTCAGCCTCTTTGCTCAGACCCCTTTGCTCAGGCCCTTTTTGCTCAGATCCCTTTTTGCTCAGACCCCTTTACTCAGCCTCTTTACTCAGACCCCTTTTTGCTCAGACCCCTTTACTCAGCCTCTTTGCTCAGACCCCTTTGCTCAGACCATGTCTGTTACTCCTTGAGGTCAGATCCAGGTTCTTGGCTAAGCCCTAAGAACTCAGAGATGTCCTTACCACCACAGGGACATTTTTCTACTCCATGCTGGGCACCAGTGACACCCAGGGCTTCACCCAGCACAGCTCAATATGGAACCACTGCTCCCACACCCTTTGGGGTTCTTTCCAGACATCTGCAATGTTTCACAAAGTCCTCCAGCTTCTGCTGGCGACAAAGTTGGTGACACCAACACCTTACACCCCCTCTGAGCCTCTTGTCCTGCAGGGCCCCAGGGATGCTATCCCTCACTGTCCCATCCATCCTCACCTGCCTGCCTTCCACTTCTGCTACAGCTCCTTCAGAACCAGCTTTGTGCTGGCTGCTCCTCTGCTGAAAACCCTGGCAGTGTCTCTGGCCCAACCACTGCTCCCCAGTAGTCTTCAAGGACACTTTTCCCACAGCTTTCATCCCATCCCCACTCTGGATCCATGCTTAGGGGCCATTGGTAGTTTCAGCACAGGGATGTGGGTGGTGTGAGGTTTCCAAACCCAAAATGTTTTATATTACTGATGAATAAAACCAAACCAAAACAAAATAACCTAACAACTACCAGGTCAAAAAGAAAAAAAAAGAAACCAAAAAATTGTATACATGTGTTTCTTTACCTCTGTTTCTTCCCCTGTTCAGGTGTTTAGTTCTGCTCAGGCTTCTCTAAGGAGTTTTATGGATCAGTGTTCAGATCTCTGCTTCTGATTAAACTTGGGGAAAACAAAAAAAAGTATATCCTACTCATTCCTTTATGGCTTCTCATCCCTGTTTCTGTTCTGAAAGGATTGTGTGCTCTGACCACATTGTTTCTCTTCCTGACTGGTCTCATTCAACAATACCCCTCTCTGGAGGGGTGGGTAAACAGGAAAACAACTAAATATAGATCACAGAGGAGGAATAGAATGCAGCAGTGTGCAGAAAGAGGAGGACTACATGGACAGATGGTGTAGGGCACAGAGAAAGTCTGAAGGGAGAGAGAAAACTTGAGAATGAACACCAGAGATGGAAAAATATAAAATACACATATTTAAAGGTATTTACATGTGGTAGAACTGGTGTATGGGAGGAAGGAGGTGGAGAGAGCATCCCCCTGCTCCCTGGAGCAGCCTGCAATGAACTGGGCTGGGGTGAGCAGAAACCAGGGGCCAAACCAGACTTGAAGCCTTGTTTTCTGAGCAGATGTCTGCTGCCTTGGTCACAAGTTGATCAGCAGAGGAGCCCCAGGGCTTGGAGCCACCTCCCAGGGGCTCTCTGTGGGGTCTTTCTGTTGGACAGAGTGGAATCATTACTTAGTGGAGTGGCAAACCCTGAGGAAATTAGTGAGGTGCTCTTTCAGACACATCCCTGCCTCGTTCTCTTGCTATTTTTAGCTTTATTCTCCTCTTTATTATCACAAATGGATGAGGCAGAGCAGGCTGCCCAGCTCCAGGCTCCTGACTGGCTTGGAGGAGAAGGAGGAAGCTTCCATCTCCCTCTCCTTGCTGCAGCCCTTCCCCATTTCTCTCTCTGCAGCTCAGGGGGGATGTGCTGGGGGGACCTCGCTGTGTGCCCACCCCCCAGCACTGCCTCTATTCCCACTTTCTGCTCACCAGGACTCCTCTCTCTGTTTGCTCTGGCCACTGGGGAGGTGATGTGCTCCTCTGCTGGGCTACCAGTTCTGGGTATGGGGCAACCCCAAGCACAGATCCAGGATGGGTGGAGAATGGATGGGGAACAGCCCTGAGGGGAAGGATTTGGGGGTGATGGGTGATGAGCAGCTCACCATCAGCTTGTAGCCCATAAACCCAGCCCTCTCCTGGGCTGCATCCCCAGCAGCGTGGCCACCAGGGTCAGGAGGGGACTGTCCCCCTCTGCTCCTCTCTGGGGTGGCCCCAAGCCAGTGCTCTGTCCCCAGAGCAAGAGGACAGGGAGCTGTTGGAGCAGGTCCAGAGGCCCTGGAGCTGCTGGGAGGGCTGGAGCAGCTCTGGAGCCAGGGGGAAAGTTGGGGGGGTTCAGGCTGGAGGAGAGAAGGGAGCAATGGGGAGACCTTGGAGCAGCTTCCAGTGCCTGAAGGGGCTCCAGGAAAGCTGGGGAGGGACTTGGGACAAGGGCAGGGAGGGACAGGACACAGAGATGAGACATTAGGAAAAAAATCTTTAATGTGAGGGTGCTGAGCCCCTGTGCCAGGTTTCCCAGAGAAGCTGTGGCTGCCCCATCCCTGGCAGTGTCTCAGCCCAGGTTGGATGGGGCTGGGAGCACCCTGGGCTGGGGGAGGTGTCCCTGCCCATGGGGTTGGGACTGGAGGAGCTTTAAGGTCCCTTCCAACCCAAAGGCTGCTGTGATTCTCTGCCTGGCAGCAGGAACCCATGGGTGGGAATTGGGGCAGATGGATCATCTGTTCTGCTGCCTCCATGAGAGGGGCAGGAATCCCTCAGGGAGAAAGGGATGGAAAAACCTCTCTGATTGCTATTGCTAAACCTGCCAAAGCCTGATGGTTGGAGCCTCAGGTCAGCTGTGGGAGGACACCCAGGGATTTGGGGAAATTAGGGCTGGATCCAAAACCTTCTGCTGCTGCTTTCTGTGCTCAAGTGGCCTCTCTGCAAGTGTCTGCTCTCTGTCCTCCTCTTCCTCAGCATCTTGCCAAGAAACCTGCACAGGATGGACTCGTAGTTCCTAATGACCTTTTTTTGGAGCTGTGGTGGTTACATGAGGCTTTTTCTATTGCCAGTTGATTCATGCAGTTTTGCTTTCCCTTCTGCATTGAAATCTGCAGTTACTCACATTTGTTGTTTAGGAAAAAAATTGGAAGAATCCCCCAGTGACAGCAAGTAGCCATACTATGTCCCATTTAATGTTTAGAAACATTCTGCCTTTTATTCTGGAAGCAAGACATATGTTCATTTGAGGGAAGTTTTTTTCATTTGAGCAAGCATGAGAAAAAAATCAGAAAAAATCAGATCATTATAGAAAAGCTTTAAGAGGCATTGTTTGCTGGAAATTAGGCACAGGTAATAATATTTCATAATAAGAAACCATGTGTATCATCTGTTCTAAAATAAGAACAATGCAGGATTTTTGTTTGTTTTTTTTTTTTTTTTTTTTAAATGTCCCCACCTGGTTTGGAAGAATGACATTTCACAGCTCATGTATTTTTCAGAAAGCCAACATATCTGTATGAGTCTTGCTGGGAGCTCTGGAGAGTCTGAGTTTCATTCATCTGCTGGTGGAAAGGCCTGGCAGCCCTCCTGAGCCAAGCTTTACATGCACAAGTCTTTGCAGGACTGAAACCAGGGGGCTTTTTACTTTTTAACAGTTTCACCCAAGCACCCCAAGCTTCACTTTTTCAGCAAGAGATCGTCAGGGACTGATTAGTGTTGTTATTTTGTCGTTTATAAGAATTAGAATATTTTAATGTTGCCACAGAAACAGAAGGAAATTGGTAAAATTCAGTGCTCTGATGGCAGAAACATTTGTAAAGATTGTTGTCAATATAGGCTGAAGCCTGAAACATTCTTGCCCTTGTGATTACTTGGGCTTTAAAATGCAAAATTTGGGTAGTCAGGCGTTTTGGGTTGAATTTACCTTTTTTGATCAGACTGTCTGGAAATAGTGTTGCATGCTGAGGAAAAATCAGGAATTGCCTTTTTATTACAGCAGGGGCTGGAAGGCAATGTACACTGTTTGTTATTTAGTCTCCAAAATACTGCAACCTGGCTCCACTCCATCTTCTGCTCAGCACTCAGAGCCAGGGCTGTGCCTCCAAGGTTTGGGTTCCATTTCTTTTTTCCTGATTTCAGACAGTCAGAGCAGGTATTTCCCTATTTGAAGAGATGAGGCTGATGAGAGCACAGTGCTGAAAGGCCACAAATCTTCCTCCTTCTGTCCCCAGTAACACCAAAGGTGTCCCTGGCAGGAGGACAAGTGCAGAAGGCTGCAGGGAGCTGGAATCCTCCTGTGCCAAGCAGAAATATTCTGCTGGTCCTTCAGAATATCAGATCTTTTGCAGCCTCCAAAGTGTTTCGTGAGTTGTTTGGGGTTTTTATTTGGTTGGTTTGGTTTGGTTTTGGGGTTTTGTTTTTTTTTGGTTGGTTTGGTTTTTGTTTGGGGTTTTCTGTTTGTTTTGTTGGTTTTTGTTCGGTTGGTTGGGGTTTTTTTCATGGATATTACCCAAGATAGAATGTGGATTCATTTGTAATGTGATATTAATTGATATTATTTCCAGTGTTGAAAGTCTTTCGTGACAGTGCTTGTTACCTGAGTCTAATCTGTGTTAGACCAGGAGTTAACAGGATGGCAAATGGTCAAGAATCTGGTTTCTATATACCAAATAATGCTTTTGGTTGTGGATTGCTAATGCAGCTCTAAATATCCCTATATACCTTTAGAATAAAAGTTATCTTAGGCAATATATTCTCTTATCTTCTCCTGGCCATGCCTGAGAAGAGGGTGGAATGGGAAGGAGGAACAAGGGATTACAAATACTTTTCTTTTTGAAGGTGTTTTGCCACACCAGGGATGTCAGAGGAGAGGTTGAGAAACCTTATAATGACTTTTGGTGCTCTGTGTTGGGACCCACCAGCTGAGGAAGAGCAGGACCTGGCTGGGTCCTTGGGTTGGGAGGGGAGAAAATCCTTTGGGGATTTTGTAAGGAGGGGAGCTGGAAATAAGGGCTGTAGCAGGGAGGAGTTCAGCAGGATGGGACTGCTGAAGATGCAGGGCCTGCAGAAGGGATGAAGGCTCACATAATCCTAGCTTAAAAAGGGAGGAGAAGGGCACCCAGCAGAGAGGTGGTGGGAGGTGTGGAGAAATGAAAAGCAGAGAAACAAGGGTGTGGAGAGGGCTGGAGTGAGCAAGCAGTGACACTGGGCTGAGAAATTTGTCAGAGGCACACAGAGTGCTGCCCATCCCAACCCCAACCCCTGTGCTGACTGCTGGGGCAGGTGGTGGTACCGGTACCAGCTGGTTCTGCAGCCTGCACATCCTCCCCGAGGGGCAGGGTGGGGAAAGAGAATCATAGAATCAGCTGGGTTGGAAGGGACCTCAGAGATTATCAGCTCCAACCCTTGATCCACTCCCCCTGTGGTTCCCAGCCCATGGCACTGAGTGCCACATCCAGGCTCTTTTTAAATATCTCCAGGGATGGAGAATCCACTACTTCCCTGGGCAGCCCATTCCAAGGTCTGATCACCCTCTCTGGGAAGAAATTCTTTCTAATATCCAACCTAAACCTCCCCTGGCACAACTTGAGACCATGCCCTCTTGTCTTGCTGATATCTGCCTGGGAGCAGAGCCCAACCCCCCCTGGCTCCAGCCTCCTTTCAGGGAGTTGTAGAGAGCAAATCCCCACTGAGACCTCCTCCTGCAGGGATGCAGGTGGTGGGCTGAGCAAAGTTAATATCCTCTGGTGCTGCCAGGTTTGGGGCTGGAAAGTGTGTACTTGCTAGACAATCCACAGCCTCCCCTTTTTCTTTTTTTTTTTTTTTTAGCATAAGTAAGTCCAGCAAAGGGCATGCCAGCCACAGCCTCCCTTTTTTCTTTTCTTTTTTTTTTTTTTAGCATAAATAAGTCCAGCAAGGGTTGTGCTGCTTGCCCAGCAATATTACAGGGGATGCAATAAAACTTCTCTGGGAAAGGTGGGAGCAAAGCCAGCAGAAGGACTGTGCCATCTGCATCCCAGGCAAGGTGCTCTTCCTTCTCATGTTGACAAATAACAATGCAAGGCCAGCAAGAACTTGATCTAATCTAAACCACCCGTGGGAAGCCCAGGGAAGTTCATTTCCCTTTTTCAGTCCCGTTTTCCCATCAGCTTTTGTTGGTTTGCAGACAGCCAGCACAGGGCAGATGTTCAGTGCTTTGCTAACACAAGGTCCCCTGTGTGCAGTCACAATCCAGGAGCTGTCACTGATGTTACCAGCTGGGTGTTCATATCTAGCTCCCAAATAGTGGCTTTGGTAATTCTCTAATCTGAAAATGCACAGAATTCTTAAAATTTCACTTCCACTTTACTTATTCCATTGTTCAGATGCTTTCCTATAAGCCTGAATGGTGTAACCAAGCCAACAGATTTTAGGGTTTTTTTAATTTTCTTTACAGGCAGAGTGTACTGTGTTAATTTTTATTGGAAAAAAATGGGATATAAATGTCCATTTGTCAAGGTCACTAGCTAAAAATGCTCCATGCCAGTTCTTCAAAGAAATCTGTGTTAATTTCTGTGTCTCTATCACTATAAAACGTGAAAGGTGTGCACAAGACCAAAGTCTCTTATTAAACTCTCCACTTACTATGTCATTCCTTTAAATTCCCACCATAGCTCTGAGGAGTGACGTCGTTCATCTCAAAACCAGTTCTTTTGACTTGAAAAATGTATTTTAAATATCACTTCATTTGATGGTGTCTTTAAGCAAGATCTTCAACATAAAATTTAGGTGTTAAATTAAAACTACAGCATACATTTTCAGGCCCTACACCAATGTTACAAGAGACAAAGCTCCACTTCTCAAGGAATAGAAAGGTCATGCTTTAGAGCACAACGAAAGTAAAAAGCTTAAGGTTTAAGTGTTCTCATTTCACTCTAAGACCTTGACTAAGGCTTGGGCTGATGTGATGGCCTATTAGATGAAGTGTTTATCTACAGGGAATGTTTTTCTTGCTGTGGAGTGTTGCAAACTCTCCGAAACATCAATAACAACCTACAGATACAGGCTGCTCCTCCTGCCCTTCCAATAAGTGCAGGTTTCCAGTTGGATGCAATTCAGCATCTGATAGTGAACTGGTCTGTGATGCTGAGTGACATTCCCAGCTCCAAGTCTGAAGAATGAGTTCATTTTGCTGGGCACAAAGTACAGGCAGATGGTGGATTTGGTGTTGGAATTACACCTGGTGGTGCAGTTGTCCCCTGAGCAAGTGATGCAGGGATGGAGGCTTGGGAGTCAGCAGCATGGGATGGGTTTTTCTAACCCTTCCCCAGGACTTTTAGCAGGCTGTGGTTCTCCTCCTGGGAGGTCTGAGGCTGTCAGCTCATGGGACCTCCAGTGGCACAGGAACTAAGCTTTAATACGGGAGAAGTAGTCAGTGGCACAGAGCAAGCCAAGGTCTGGCTCTGGGGCTATCTTGAGGTCTAGTTTTACCCTCAGGTCATGTAACAGTCTAATGCATCCTCTTCCTGGCAGTTTTGTCCCCTTCATGTTGACAGGATGTTATAAAAATAACCTCCAGCCTATAGATATCTAAACAATGGAACTGTCCATCTAAGTTCTTTTTTTAGGGGGTGTTGCCCCCAGCTGTTAACACTAAACAGCAGTGGTTTCAGGAGATTTAGCTCAATAAAAATCTCTCCTGAGGTTAAAATATAATTTCTTCCTTATTTTGCTTTCATAGAATGATTGAGATAAGGTGGAAATATATTTTTCCTTTGAGGACCAGAGCAGTTTGTTTTAAATTTCCATGTACTCTGTGCATAGCCCATAAATTTCTCTAGCAAAGCTGAAGGATAACTGAGCTCCAGCATGTAGAAATTGATGGAATTTGATGTTATGCTTGGGACAAACAGGGCTGTTTCAAGTTACAGTGCCTGATTAGAGGGCTGTAAATCTCACAGGGTACAAATAAATTTCTCTTAGAAATAGGTGAGTTGCTCCTGGTACATCTCCTGCAATGGAGGAGGTGGAGATGAATATTTGTACTGAGCTCTGGGCAGAGAGTGGGAATCTGTGCTCTGAAGTACATTTCCTATAGTGGTTAGCTATAGTTCCTATAATTAAGGCAATTTCTGCTCATTCCCCCTGTTGGATTTGAACTTCTTGCCCGGAGCATGGTTAAAACTCATCAGCCTTTATTCCAGGGTCTCCAGTACAAGTGTTTGCTCTGGAGGGTAGAGGAGAGCTGGAGCTCAGTTCCTTGCTGGGAGGGTTTGAGGAGGCCAAGAAGAGCACTGAAGGTGTGGGACCATGGCCAAGAGCACATGCAAATCCTTCAGCAGTTAATGAGAAAGGGCAAAGGGTTTGCTTTCCCCATCAGAGTACAGAGTTTGGGATAATCTGTGTGGGGCTGCATCATCTCGAGTGTGTTCCTGCTGCTGGGTGGGTGGGTGCAGAGCAGCCCCTGGGGACCTTGTGCTGCTCTTTCCATGCTTGTTGGTAATGGCAATGTTTATTGGGAAGCAGACAGATGGTACAGGGCTGAGTCTGTCCCACAAATCACCATCTCTGGGCAGAGACTGCTACAAGGCTTCTGAATAATACAGCAGTGTGTGTTTTACTTGGGACTGTCTTTTTGCAAAAAAATGTGACTATTTCAGGGAAGTGGATGGGCTTCCTCTTAAAGAACACTTGCTGGCTCTCCAAAGGAAAAGGATTGTTGGTCTGTGCATCCTGGAGCTCTTACTTCTCACCCCCACCCACTCCTTCATCCCCTTGGGCTGGGGGTTTTGTTGTCCTCAGGCTGTCTTCTCTGCTTTGTCTCCTTCCCCTGCTCCCTTCTGCACCCACCACTCCTGATCTCTCTCTTCCTTTGTCTTTCTTTGTTCTGCCTTGCAAAATGTTCAGCATGTGAAGGGCTGTGCCATGGCAGCCAGCTGGAGCTGCCAGCTGAGCAAATTTCCCAAATTTCTGGAAGTGATGGGTGAATGTCAGAATGTTTGGGACTGACCTGAGTGTCCAGCACTCAGGAAGAGGAGATGTTCAGGTGTTGCAAGTTGTCTCAGCCCATACCAGCTCTTCCCAGAGTTTTCCCCAGGCCTTATCAACAGTTTCTGTTTCCTTCAATTCTTTTAGGAATGTAGCACGGGGAGGGATAACTGATGGGTTCACAGCTCTGGAAACCAGCAAGTCTTTTTTTTTATGAAGAGCAGAATCCATCATCCCTTTGCTACTTTACCAATGCACTTCAGTTCTAATAGAAAGAAGGCAAGACAATAATTCAGGTTTTATACCCTGTCACATTCCTGCCCATCATCTGACACATGTCAGGGGTGTTTAACAACCTGAAATTAAAGGAATTTACAAGGAATCCATTGCAGAGCATGACAGTCCCTTACACAGCTTAGTTTGCTTCTGATGAGTACAGCTCAGCAGTGTTTTAGTGAATGATAAAACTGGTATCTCACCAATTTTGCAGCCTTAGCCACTCCAGGTTTCAGCCTTGCTTCTCCCCCTAAATGCCACCATTTCTGAACTGGGAGAGGGGGGGTTTTTTTGAGCCTCACAAAGAGGCTGCAGCAGAAAAAAAATATTTTGCAAGCACTAAACCCATTTCAGAGTTGTTTTCTCAATCCCTCATTTTCTTCTGTTTCCCTTTTCACATGTTGTACCTGTGCCCCCTCCCCATGGTCTGGTGAGAAACTTATAGTAAGCTGTGGGTAAGCTACAAACAGAAAGCTTCACACCTTGAGGCAGCTGACCATAAACATCCAGGAGTTTTCTTTTTTCCTTTCTTGTTTTTTTTTTTTTCTTACAGCTCAAATTAGTATTAGCTAATATAGCTAATTAGCTGATATAATTAGTATAGCTCAAATAGTATTCTAGTTTTATTTCAGAGGGTTAAGGATAGAGGGCATCTTGTTAACAGTCTGTATTTATTAGAATGCCAGGTTGGGTTGGAAGGGACCTCAAGGATCATCTACTCCAACCTTTGTAGGGAAAAATCTAGTTTGAATTTATCTTCTGAAGTCATTTCATATGATGATAGTGACCTCTGTCATGATGTTTGTGTTGTTTGTGACTGCTGTCTGGGCTTGCAGGCAGATGAAGGCCTTTGAAGGTATCTTCTGCATTCCTAGCAGTGCATCTCCCAAACATAGACCAACATGCAAAGAGTGCAAAACATGGGCTGCTTCTTCATCCTTTGTTAGTGGCTCTTTAATGAAATGGTCAAGAGAGTTTCCAGACGATGAGTAAGATTGTTCTCTTCAGCCTCAGGAGCTAAATAATTAAAAAATGTAAAGGGGAAATACAGATCTTCCATGTGAGCAAGAGCAGTCAGATGAAACAACAAAAGGCAACTGTGAGCCAGGGGACAAGTAAAGCCATAAAGCTGGAGAGAGAAGTGCCTTTGGTTTCCTCTTGCATCACTGGAATTCTTTATCTGCTTCATAGCACTGAAAAACAGGGAAAGGTCATGGAAAAAATGTATCTCAGCTCTTTGCTGGTCTCTTCTGTAGATGCAGTGGTGACTGAAAGGTGTGCCCTGACGGCAGAACTTGGCTCACTGTATTTACTCAGTTTATTAAAATGTTGGTTTCAGTAGTGATTTTTAGCAGTTTACTTAGAGGGAGTAAGGATATTCTTTGTTGGCATTGCTGAGCTCTGCCTCTCCCACTCTCTCCTCCTGAGATTTTCATGTGCTGAAAGTTTCTGGTCTGCAAAGATACCAAGTGAGGCAAAATAATGAAAGTGTTTCTCCACTTAGTTTTCTTTCCACTTATCATACTTGTATTTTGAGTTCTTGCTTCAAGACTGGTCCTGCCATTCCCTTGTATGGGGCATGATACTGACAGAGTCTTTTCAATCTAATTTGCAATTGATTGCTTGCATCATCAAGGCTGGAAAATTAACTTGGGTACAGGTGGAAATAACATTAAAAAGGTAACACATTTTTGTCTCAGTGGAAGAGAAAAAATGGCTTTTAATGAAATAGCACGGGGTACCTCTGAACATGTCCCTTCCTAAATCCAAGGGCTTTGGGTTTTTGTAACAAGGATGCAAATTTTTGCAGGTTTTTTTGTTGTTTTTTTTTCTCTGGGTAAGGCTGTGGATGAGGATCTGGGACTTAGGCAAGACTGTGATAAATATTTTCAGGCATGCTTAGAAGAAAGCACAGTGTGTTGCCATGTTCCTATGCTAGCTGGAGGCTTGAGAACACTATAAATCATCCACACCAGGGCTGTACTTTCTTGTATAGAAAAAGGATGAATGACTCTGGTAAAGCCTTTTCAATAATGTGGTTCCTGCTTTTCAGGTCCCAAGCTGAACTCTGTGTTTAGCTCCATGTTATGTGAAGTACTAATGTCCCTAATTGTCCAAGAACTGTTCATCGAGTGACTTGGAAGTGTGGTGGGCTGTGAGTGACTCTAAGTTACTTATTTTTGTTCCAAAGTATGGATTGGAAGTGTGAGTGAATTGAAAGGAAGCTGGGAGTTAATCCCATATCCTGCAGACATTTAATGCAGATGTAGCAGATGAGTAGGCATGCTGATATTTAATCAAGTGTATAAATGTTTGCATGAATAGTGCTTGGGTTTCTATTTTTCAAGGGAGGAGGAACTTTTAAATCGTTGCCTTTTGCCAATTCACTTCACATGTTACAGTGCTTTAATTCCCTTTCTTTATAGTTTCATCAACAATCTGCTCGTGGTGCAAAAAGTCTGCTCAGATTTGTCACCCCAGCCAGCACCAGAATTACCCAGTTAAATGATTCTTATCAAAACAAAGTTAGAATCCAGATGCATTTCAAAGAAGAGCAGTGTAGAACATGCCCTTTCTACCCTTCCAAATGAAAGCCCTCAGTGCTTGCAAATACTCGAGATGCACCAGAAACTTCCTGCAGGTGAGTTGCCCCCTGGAAGAGAAAATCACTGCCAATCACTTCAAAACAGTCAGTTTGGAATTTTTCAGCTCTGTGAAATTCCTGCTCTTCTGACACTGGAGCTGAAGCACAGGGCAAGTAGATATTAAGTCTGTGGCCAAAGTGTTCACCCAGGGACCTCCCAGGGCTCAGTGGCTCAGCTGATCTCCAGCATGCAAATGCTTCCTCAGCTCTCATGTGAGATGTGAGTGCCCCTGCCCAGGTACACACATTGCAGCTCTTCCTTCAGAATGCAGAGGGTTAACCCCTCTGATGAACTGAAGGCAAACACCACCTTACCTCAAAAACAAACAAAAAAACAACAACAAAAAAAAAGAGCAATTTTTCATTGAAATGTCTTATGATCTCCGGAACTGCAAAAGCTTCGATTTGTTTTTTAGGAAGTGAGTGAAATGTGGCTGGAGGTTTGTGGGTTTGGCTGAGGGGTCTGTGTTAGCTTGCCCTGGTCCTTAGCTCCTCAGAAGATCTCAAACCCTGAGCTGGCAATGCAGCAGTGCCCAGTGCTGGGGGGGACTGGAGCCAAACCGTGAAGGTTTCCCAGGGATGGGGTGGGTGAAACCTCACTGGTGCTGCTTTAACACTTCCCACTCCTTCAGGGGGAAGGAAAGCAGAGAAAGGCTTTCCCACAGCTCACAGGTAGAGCAGCAAGGACCACTGACATATTCTGAGCTACATTTAAAGCAAAGCAGTCTAAAGAAGCTAGCCTGACTCAGAGGAGTGACTAAAGCTGAATGAAACTGTGAGTGAAAGGGGCAAAAGCCTCCAAAGCCCCCAAAGGAGGCACCTCAGAAGCTCCCTGAGGAACTTCATGTCCTTTAAGCCTTTCCATCAGAGGTGGTGATGGGAATTCACTTACTCAGGGGGGTTGAATCAAACCCACATGTGTCAAATGCTCTCTAAACTTCATTTGTGGGTTGCTGGGCAGGCAAATATTTGTGAAATATATTGGGGTTTGGTTATTAGGTTTTCAGTTAGAGGAAGTTGAGGGTAGGGATTATTTTCCTACAAAGCATTTTTCAAAGGTAGGGAAGCTAATGGAAAGCAGCAGAAGTCTGAGTTACAATAAGTAGAGACATTGCCTGGAATTTACAGAGGACCCACAGGACTCAGATGATGCTATAGAAAATCCTGGCCATTGGATTTATATAAGCTATTGTATTCTATATCTGATTTTATTTATTTTTTTTTTCCCCAGCTTGTCTCTCTGACTCATCTTTCTTAAAATAGTTTATTGGGTAATTCAGCAAAGCCAATACATCACATACACTTTTTCCTGCAGGACTGCAGGGTGATAATGACAATGTAGGGTTGGACTGGGGGAAGGATGTAAATAAAGAGATCTGTCTGGGAAAGACAGCAGAGCTGAGGCTGGCTGCAGGGAACAGTAAAGGTTCTGTCTCCTGGATAAAACACATATTTTAAAAAAAAAGTCTGTCTCAGTATTTAAAATAAAGTATTTAACCAAGCAGTATTTAACCAAAGCAGGCAAGTGTATCAATATTTACTTCTGGTATCAGTCCATACAAAGGAAGAATATGAGGCCAGAAAAAAGAAAGAGGTCTTGGGCTGGTTTCTGAGCTGCATTTATCAAAACACTGCTGGGGAACATGCCCAGATTCTGCTGTACTCTAATGAACTTTGAAAGACAGCAGGAGCAGTAGGAGAGAAAAAGAGGAAGCCAGGAAGGGCTGAGAAGTCAGTTACAGGAATGAAAACTATTTCCAGTATCAAGGGGGAAACTCTTTCCAGAATCAGCTTTCCAGTGAATGGAAATACTCCTACAGGGGTAAACAAAAGGATAAAGAAGACGACTTCTTTTTTAAAATTTTTTGGCCCTCTTATGTGCTGACAACTTCAATATCCTTCCCAGTGTCCTCCTAAAGCTGTTATTTACCATTCACCCTTTGCTCCTCTTAGAGGGGAATAAATATTTTCAGTCATTCTCAGAATAAATGATGTGGGGTACATATATATATATATATATATATGTTTATTTTTTTTTAGATTTGGTGGACACTGTAGCAGAATGTAGCAGTGAAATTAGCCTTGTGGTAAAGCCCCAAAACTGGCCCAGCCTTACTTAAGGAGGTTTACAAGTACAGAGATTGCTTTGGGGGTGTCCTTGCCAGGACAATGTCCTGGGCTTGGAGGGGAGCTCAGCCATGAGGAACACTGAGCATGGAATGTGTTGTGCAGTCAAAGAGCCGTGAAAGAACACGGAAAAGAGAAAAAGTAAGAAAAATACATGCAGATCCATGCCTCTTCCCTACATCTTTCGAGGGCTTTTCAGTTTTTTAAAAAAATATTTTGTGGAGCTCCTCCTGCCCCACCTCGTTTTCCCACCACTTCTTGTATTTTCTTAAAGAGCTCTTGGGAGCACAACCTTTGAACAAAACATGTCAGCCTTCGTTCTGACTTCCATAGGACTCCAAAGCTTCGAGTCACTCGAGTGATCCCCTGAATTACCTGCAGTGCCAGAGGGGTTGGTGATTTCCAGAGGTCGTTTCCAAGCCCAAAGCTTCTGTGATCCCCCAGCTGTTTGTGTAGCACCCCACATTCATCTCATGGATTCAGCAGGCTGAGAGATCTTTCCCTCCCCTTCAGGAAGGGAGAGGTGCATGCCCAGGCTGCTCTCTGGGTGCCATTCCCAGCTCACTTTCAGCCTCTCCATCCTTTCCCTGCTGATCAGGTTTTTAAAGCTGGTGACCCAAGGTGACCCAGAGCACAAGAGCACCCGGGCCAGGAGGTGAAGAATCAGATTTGTCCCTCTGGAGGCACAAAGCCTGCTTGGCAGAGGGGATGTGATCCGGGAGAGCAGGATTATCCTTGCCAACAACCAGTGCTGTCTCCAAACTCCACACATCCCTGCATCCCAGGCATGCTCATGGGTCCTGGGCTAACATCCAGGGGCTCAGATGGGACTGGAGGGAAACTGCTGCCCTTCAGCTGGGCTGGGACAGAGGGAAAAGCAGATAGAGACTCTAATTATTCAAATCTTGGTGATTTTAATGCTTGCAGTACAACGCATAAATCTCTCCGGTTGTGCATTTTGGTTTTTGTTCTGACTTGATTTTCAAGTACTTTCAGGAATTAATTTACTTTTTTTTCATGCAATCTTTGTGGAGAAAGAAGATCCAGATTAGAAATCAGCATCTGCTGAAGGAGGGGAGTTAAGCAGATGGTCAGCTGCTGCATAAGGCTTAGGGAAAAGCACCCAGTGTGCAGTCCTGGAGCTGGGTGATAGCCTTTTGTTTGGCTTGGAGTTCAAAAGCTCAAGTGGAGTTTAAATAAAGTTGCCTACTGATACTTAAAATAGTTCTATCCCTGCAGTGAAGCTACTTTCTAAGGCTATCTTTCCAACACTGAATTAAAATGGCTACAATCTTGAAGACCAATAGTGTTAAAATACATCAAATCCCAGCCCTGCCATTCTTTTCTCCCCTCTTGACAGATGCAGGATCTGTCAAAAATCTATTCTAAAGCACAGCTATATATAAACCATGCTCTAGGGTTTCCTATATTGTTTTAAATGGCAGGATTGCTGCTGGGTTAAGGTGTGTACAGCCTTCTGAAAATATTTAGTGCAGCAGAAATCTAGGTAGTCATTTCAACATCACCTCTGAAGCCATAATTCCAAAACTTGTCCTCCCCTTTTTAATTTATTTTCCTACCTTTTTTTTTTCCCCCTACCTTTCCAGATGCAGCTTTCCCCATGGCCAGATGTTGAGATACAATGAGTAATTTCAGCCTAAGAGAAGACACCTGTTATTTAAAACAGCTGAACTGTGGAAGTCAGGAAATTTGAGGCTTAAACTATGTCATAGAATATTTCTACAGTGTCATAGAATATTTCATAGAATCTGACAAGTTGGAAAAGACCCTTGGGATCATTGAGTCCAAGCATCAGCCCTACTCTACAAAGTTCTCCCCTAAACCATACCCCCCAAGCCCACATCTAAACAACCCCATGTCTGTTGGCCCTGTTGAAAAAGACCATGAGCCTGTGGCTGGGCAGCACTTGAAATAGTAACAGAGCCCCATGGACTGGAGGCAGCATTTGAGACAGGCTCTAAATGCCTTGTTTAGGAACATGTGTAAAGATAATTTGGCAGAAGCAGCAGTCCATCCATCTAGTTAGTTGTAAAAGGTATTTTTGTATGTGGTGCATTCCACAACTCGCTGCTTTCTCTTTCCCCACTTCCCCACCCTTGTGAGAAGTGGTGACCTGGCTCATCCACGGGGCTCTGAACATGTGCAACATGCCTAGGAAAAGATTTTGCTTAGAGGGTGAAGTATTTGCCAGCATTCTAATCCAAATTCTGGGTGTTTTTATGTGTCCCTCTGGTTGGGAATCCAAACTAACTTGCTGATGTTAACCCTACTCATTCTATATTATACTTGCAGCTTCAGTGTGTAAAAAAACAACCAACCAACCAACCAACCAGACCAGAACAGCAGCACTGTCTGAGGCATAATTTCCCAGCCCAATGTGTAGGTCTGGAACCAAGGCAGTCTTGACTCTTGGAGCTCCATACAACCCCCTTGCAGAGATGTTTTGTTTGGATACTTTGGGACTGCTTGACAGCCCAGGGCTTGGGTAAAATTTAACAGGTCAGCAGCAGAACTCTTCTATGGAAGCTGCAAGGAGCACACATTGGAGATGTCCAGTGTCTTCAAAGTTGTGAGGAGTCATTTGGGGTTTTTTTCTGCTTAATGTGTGGGCATGGTGAGCCCCTGTGCCAGGTTTCCCAGAGAAGCTGTGGCTGCCCCATCCCTGGCAGTGTCTCAGCCCAGGTTGGATGGGGCTGGGAGCACCCTGGGCTGGGGGAGGTGTCCCTGCCCATGGGGTTGGGACTGCAGGAGCTTTAAGGTCCCTTCCAACCCAAACCATTCTATGAGTTTATGAACTGTAGTGTTTCAGTTCTAGTTCTTAAATATCATAGGGCATGTGGCTTCCAGGTCCAAATATGATATTGGTGCCTTTTTATATAGGAAAGGTTTTTGTGGTATCTTCTTGGTCATCATTTGGGAGTGAAGAGTAATTTTCCATCAACTGATTGTGCTTGCTCATGGGTTACCTTGGAGAAATGTGAAGCACGAGTGTGTAAACGTTTGGGAAGAGGATCTAGGAGATAATGGATGCAGGGTGCGGTGTAAAAACATTTGGGAGAGGGATTTGAACTGCTTAGATGGAGTCCAGGAGTAGTCAAGCACCTTGGTTAAGCTGTGTGGCCAAAGCAAACAGAGCTGTCCAACACAGCTCCCTGCTTTTTGTGCTTTTCTGGTGCAGATCAGTGCAACAGAAAGAACAGTGGAACACTAAGGACTGTTCTACATTTTACTCATCAGTGGAAAATTTTAGTTTGTAGTGCTTTAGGCTCTGAAAACTACTTTCACCTTCAAAATAGAGGTAGAGGAGAAAATCCCATCAGAGGGGACACAGGATGACCCTGTCTGTCTATTCAGATCCTGAGGTTTTGTTTCATTAGCTCAGGACACAAAGCATGTGCCTTGATTTGATTCTGTATGTGGGACTGGGAGAAAAGAAAACCCAACAATTAAGCAGTAGATAAGTAATGTAAAGTCTGGTGAAGGCCACTTGGGTTTTGGACCATCAGGTTTTTATTTGGAGCAGGGGATGCGTAGGGTTGTGGGAGAAGGAAAAAATGAAAATTGACCCAGCAGGGACCAAAAATAAGCTTGGTGGGTGTTGGGTTAACCAAGCACAGTAGAAGCAGCTGCATTTCATGTTTGTTAAGCAGGATCCCTGACTATCAGCTATCATCTTCTCTAGCAGGCACCTGGAGTTCCAAACTGGATGTGCAGTGTCCCATTACTTTTTTTTTTGCACAAGCCCTCATATTTCTTTTGCTGAAGATATATGAGATACTGCAGTTCTGGTGACCTCTGGCAGACCTGTAAGCACCCAGGATCTCATTTCTTCCTGGATAATTGTTTTTTCTGCTCTGTATCTCCCTTGAAAATTGAAGGTATGAGTTTATTTCAGTTGTGTGTGGCAGTGGTACTGTCTGTGCTCTGCATCAGAAATCAGTGATGGGGATGCCTCCCACCTAGGGGGAGGGACTGCAGGCTGGGAGGGGAGGGGTCCTTGCTCTGAACCCCTCCCTGATAACCCCATGAAGTCATGAAGCCCTTGCTGAAATTAGATTTGTGTATGAATTAGGTTGGGGCTTTTTTTTGGCATTAAGCATGTACAACAAAATAACAGAATAATGCCAGAATACTAAAAAAAAAAAGAACAACCAAACACCACCTAACACCACCTACATACTAAAAAAAGGTTAAAAAAAAAAAAAGTAATTTTCAGCAGCTGCTTCTATAAATACCTCTCCTGTTCCATGCCTCCCTAATGGGAGAAGATGAAGAGGTCACAGAAAAGAGGGAAGCAGGAGGAGCTTTCTGGTTGTTTTCCCTCCTGAAGCAAGCAGCCAGGTCCCTACCTGGACCCAAACCCTACTCAGAGTAAAGAAGAACCAATTCTGTTGATTTGGGCCCAGAGATGTGCCTGTAGCTGTGGGAATAACCCATCCCTGTCAGGGTGGCATTGAGGTTTGCATTCAGGTTGGATGAACCCTCAGGAGGTCGTTGTGCTCCAATTTCTGATTGATTGGTTTTATGTAAGAGGACAGCTCAGCCCAACTTGTCAGAGGCTGGGGAAGGTCAGCTGTAGCCTGCCAGATGAATTCTGGTTTGTTCCATGCAAGAAAACCCACATTATTTAAGTGGAGGGGTTTTTTAACTAATGCCTGAGGAATGTGCTTTCTCCCCTTAAATCTTACCCTATCAACCAGTGATCTGAGGCTGAGAAGATTGGGTTTGTGCAGCCTTGGGAAGAGAAGGCTCAGGGAAAACTTTATGACCATGTCCCAGTTCTTAAAGGGAGCTCCAAAGCAGCTGGAGACTCCCTAGGGACAGGGAGTGCCAGGGACAAGACAAGGGGAATGGGCACAAGCTGCTCCTGGGGAGATTCCCATGGGACACAGGAGGAAAATGTTTCCCCATGAGGACAGTCAGACCTTGGAATGGTCTCCCAGGGGAAGGGGTGGGTTCCAAACTTTGGGAAGTTTGAAGTCTCAGCTCCACGGGGTGCTGGGACCTCTCAGATCAACAATAATATGAGAAGGGTTGGGCCAGATGGGCCTTGGGGTCCCTTCCCACCTGACATTGGACCAGATGATCCCTGAGGTCCCTTCCCACCTGAGATTGGACCAGATGATCCTTGAGGTCCCTTCCCAGCTGACATCCTAGGAGTCTATGATACAATATTCCTGATCAGTTTAGTTTTTAGTTGGTGGCCTCTGGTCACAGCCTCTCTGTCACATTTGGAAGGCTGATGTGGAGCTGCTGTTTTCAGGAGTCCTTGCTTAGGGTTGCTCCAGAGCAGGAGTGCTATTTTTCAGAGAGACCTCATCCCTGGAGATGTTCAAGGTGAGGTTTGATGCTGAGCACCCTGATCTAATGAGGGTGTCCCTGAGACTGCAGGGGTTGGACTGGGTGACCTGGAGAGGTCCCTTCCCACCCAAATTACTCTGATGCTATGGTTTTGCTGCAGGCATCTGGTGGTATTCATTACTTGTGCTGCCATAGAGCAGGGGTAGGAAGGTGGGAGAATATAAAGAGAGAATAGAGAGAACCTATTTATTCCTAAATAAAATTTTTAAATGAAAACATCTTAAAGCCTGCAACTTAGCTCTCTGCAACCCTCAGCTCAGATGCTTGGTGTTGGTACAGGCTGATGCTGAAGGGTGCCTGGGTGTGGGCAGGACAGTGATGCCTGCATCGCCTGTCTGGACCTTGTATAATTAAAAAATTTGCTCATTTCTGCCAGACAACCTCAGTCACAGAGCCAGAGCCCTCAGAGAGGACAGTTCATCAGAGAAGTCATACTGGGTACACCCTTGCCCCCAAGCTGGGCTGGCAGAAGGAGGTGCTGGCTGCAGTTAAGCTCAGATGAGGTTCCCAAAGATCTTTTCCTGGGATCCTTTCCTTCCTCCCCTTTCCACAGTTCAGATGTCCCCACATCAGCTCCAGAGCCTCCATTCTGCAGTGGCCACAGCATTTCCACCTGGGCTACTTCTCTCCAATGAGAAAGTTTGGGTGGCAGAGATTTTCTTGGAGGGGAAATAACAAATTACAAGGCTGAGCTGTGTAAAAAATGAGTCGTGGGCTAAAGGGGGGACTGTGAGTTAAACTTGTGTTCAGAGAGGGGTGTTGGTGCATCCATGGTTGCAACTAGGAAAAAACCAAACAAACCAGAATTTAAGTACTGCTGTGGAAACCATGGGAGTTATGTTGGTATAAGGATGAGAGGTGATGGGGTTTATGCTGTTCTCCTCTAGCCTGTAGGTACACCTTTTAAGGACAAAACCCTTTTCACCAATAGGGAAGGGGTTGTTGCCTGCAAATTGGTGTTGTTTAGGCAGTGTCTTGACTCTTCAGTTTGTTGCTGCTGCAGTTTGAAGGGACCCATGCTGGGAATATCTGTAATATATAAAGTTTTTACTTAGTGACATGAGGGGAGCAGTGGGATGGTATTAACTGGATGGTATCAACATCTTTGTGGGCATTGATTTTCATCTCTACTCAAGTAAAAATACAAAACAATACAAAACCCCAAAACCAAGCTACCATAGAAAATGGCACTGAGTGCAATGGAGCAGCTGAGAAGCTGACACTGGGAAAGGGAGAGACAATTTATGAAAAAAAAATCCCCTTGCCCTCAGCAAAAATAAAATAAAATAAAATAAAATAAAATAAAATAAAATAAAATAAAATAAAATAAAATAAAATAAAATCCCAACAGGGCAGGAACCTAAATCCTGAGACCCAATGTAAAAGTCAGATTTGGTGGTTCTCAGAGGGGTTTTGTGGGGCAAGGGTGGTCAGAGATGGGTTCTCTTGCTGGCCCTTTGTGTCTCCCAGGTTTCCACCTCCCACCCCATGCAGCAATTCTTCCTTCTATTCTTCACCATCACCCTGGCACAGTGGCAGAGCATCTCCTAAGATCTGTGTGATAATTAGCACTATTAGCTATAATTAGTGCCCTGTGAAGGAGGGCTCTGGTTTCTTGGAAGCTGGGACCCTCTTTTTGGGTTCTCCATGGTGCTGGTTGAGCAGCTGCCCATGGCAGGTTTGGGGGCTGCTTGCTGGAGCTGTGCTCAAGGCTCCAGGGAACAGAGGTATGAGTGGCACCTGGGGGTTGTAATTGCTAATTAGGCAAATGTGGAGTAATTTAGCAAGTGAGCTGTTTTAGCCGCCCTTGATTTAATTATGTGTGCTGGGTGGCTGTGAATAGTACATGAAGAACTGGAGAGGGAAAAATGCCTGACAAATTGGTCAGACTGCTTCCTGCTGCAGAGTCTGGATTTTCCTTGGGCTCCAGCTGTAACGAACCAGTGTCAGCAAAGGATTTCCTTTTGGAATCCAGGCATCAGTCACTGCCTGGAAAAACATCCTCAGTGATTCAGAGCAGGTCTCAGCTATTGCTCCACTTTGGTCCCTGCTCCCCAGGGGAAGGTTTCCTCAGGATTGCTGAAATCCTGGCAGGTTTTCTATAGGCACAGAGCACTGCAGGCTGGCTGAAATGATTTCTTTTATTATTATTATTTCCTCCTTACACACATAAGCTGTGAAATACTTAGAGTCTGCTTGAGTCGTGGGTGTATTCTTCTCTTCCAAAATTATATTCATGGGGGGGTGGGAGAGGAAAGAAGGAGGTAGGAGCTGAGGGAAGTGGCATGATCCATTGCCAATTTACCAATATTTTTATATATATTATATATATAAATATATATACACAGCTGCTTCCACAGCTGACACAGATGCTTCCAAACAAAAGTGATATATATATACTGGGTTATATATTATATATGTATTTTATATATATAATATTTTTATATATACTCCACTCCAGCAAGTTTCATTGCTTGAGACACTGTGGTCTGTAGTGAATGTGGAAGGCAAATGGAAATCCTCAGGAAAAAATCTGCATTTTTAGGATCAGTTCCATCTACATAGTGGTGTCTTCTTACCGAATACCTCCTCCTGTGCCCCTCCTGGAGCAGAAGAGATGAGGCAGAACATTTGGTGTTAGGAGAGGGTATTGCTCCTCTGCTATTGGTGCTCTCAGATTTGCCAAAAATGCTGACTCTGAGTAAAGTCTGAGTAAACCAGAGCAGAGTGTATGGCCACCTAGGAGACATTCTAAAAGGGCTGAATATATTCCAGGTGTGAGGGGGCAGGCAGAGGAGATGGAGCCAACACATCTGCATGAGGATTTGTCACATCCCAGCCACATCCTTCTGCTCTCCCAGACCTTAGCATTGCTCCCTGCATCTCTTGCACAAAGCAGGTGTCACCTTTGTCACCTCTGGGGTGACAGAGAACTGAGGCAGAGCCATGCCTCTTGCCCAGTGGGATGCCCCCCACTTCAGATGTTCTTTAGGGAGGTCCAAATTGGTGAGTGATCCATGGAGTCTGGGTTATCCCTGGAGGCTGAGCTCCAGGCAGGAAAGAATTGAGAACAGCTTTTTGATCTGAAGTTGCCATGAGGTAACACTACTCCACAGCACTAGTTCTGTGTTTGTAATCCTTTCTGATAACTTATATATTGCAGCCACCAGTCGCTCCAGAGTGATTTTCCCTTTCCCTTTCCAGAGTGCATCCCCCCTGCTCTGCTGGGCACGTGGTCCTTATTCATGAGCAGCATTAAGGAATGTGTAAAAAAATATCTGCATAAAAAAATACCTGACTACACAGGATCAGGAGTTCATTCCAGTGAGGCAGAGGAACTGCTGAAACTGCAACCTCTTCTTTTTGCTTCTGGGAGCTGGAAATATTAACCAGGGTGAAGCTGACTTCCCCAGGAGCAGGAAAGCAGTGGCAGGAGCCAGCCCTGAGGAGCAAGCAGCTTACCCAGTAATTAGGCATCAGTAGCCATGCTATGGAAATCCAAGGCTGGCAGCCTGTCTGTCTCAAGCACTGAAGGAGCTGAACCTTGGTTCCAAAGCCAGCTGCATCCTCCCTGGATGGTTCTGGGGGATGGAATTTGCTGGGGTGCATTTGCTGCCAGATGCAGCCCCAGGTTCTGTTAGCAGCAGAGCTGCATCTTCTCTTTGGCAGTGGGTTTTTAATCACACTTTTGTTCATGCTTCCTCTTTCTGCAGTCTGTTACTGCCTGACAGCATCTGTTTGTCTCTCTGGCAGGTGGCTGGGGTTGGTTCAGTGCAGATTCCATCCCACTTGAGCAACAACAACTTTAGAATTTTGAAGAGGGAGCTGAAGTTTCCCAAAGATCAGTGCACACATGTGAAACAAGCCACAGCAAAATTCTGTGCAATGATTCACAATTGTCAGGAGGCTGTGGTATTAATATGTAGACAGTTAAATAGTGTATGCAATGGGTGCAATTTGGGCTAGAAGAGGGAATAAAAATAAAAGCTACGTGCTTAGGAACAAGGTTTCATCCAACCTGTGCTGGATGAAATCAGGTCATATTTATTTTAGATTGGCTTCCAGAATGATGTCTCTTGGAGTGTTTCCAAAAGGTAATCAATATATATGGTGTGCTAAACAGACTATTTTTAGACTGTCCATGGCTATTTTCCATTTTTGGATCAGTGGTGCTGGGCAGATTACCAGCTCCCAGACACCTCCTGATCAAGTTAAATCATTCAGTGCAATGATGTGGTTGGATTCTTAAGATCAGGAGCCTGGCAAGACACCAATGAGTTGCCTGGGATGTTTGATGGGAATAAGGAGTTCTCCAGCCTCCCTGATTCCTGGTAGGAACCTTCTCCCTTCCAGCTGCACTCTTGCCAGCACTGGGGGGTTTGGGCAGAGTTGTGCCTGGGGACAGGTGATGGGTATGGACACAGGAGACTTTCAGGCACTGGTTACATCAAATGGGAGGGGAATTTTCCAGCATTGTTATTTCTTCTTGTGTCACCATATCAAAGAGCATCCCTGGCCAGGACCCAGGGTCCTCTGCTCTGATGCTCCACAGGATGATGCTCCATGCCCCTGCCCAGGCAGCTTGTTAGGCACATGAAAAGTGGGGAAAAACAAGGCAAAGGGGGGATTACAAGGCAAAACTGAGATAACACTGAGCAACCCAAAAGCAGTGTGCTCAGCAGGTAGTAACCCTAGTGATGGGCAGCTTTGGAGTCCTTTCCTTTTTATTTTTTTTTTTCCCATAAAGTAGGTGTTTGAGAGACTCCTTATTTTTTCCCTGCTGAAATGGTAATCCTGTGGCTAACCCATCCTCTCTGTCAGTTCCTACAAAAAACTTGACACTTTTCCAGAGCACAATGCACATGACAGAGAAATGAAAATAGGAGCCCGGATGTGGGGAAAATTTGCATGCTTGACCTTCAGAGAATGAATGCTGAGATGCAAACCTCAGTTAAAGGATATCCTGCATGGTCTGGGAGGGGGAAATTTTCTCAGGAAAGGGTATATGGTCAAGAAGAGGGGAACAAATATTTTCATTTGCACTCTCTGCAGCCTAACACTGTTTCCAGCAGGTTTATTTTGCTTGAATATTGCTCAGAACATGAGGCTCTTGAAGGCTGCCAGAGTTGCAGAAGGGCTTGAGGACTGTTTTACTTTTCAAGTGATGTTCTTTCAGCCTTGGGAACTTTTAAAAGCCACCCAGCATTTGTGACAGCACATCAGGAATGTCAGTAGTAAATATTAGAAGGAAATTTGGGTGCTATATTTAAGGTATTTGCTCTGGGAAGGGGAGCTGCCTGCTGTGGAATGGTTTAGGCCAACATTTGTGGGTGAAAAAATGAGACCATGAATTGTAAGGGGTTGAGAGGCAACGTACACATCTAAAAAGCAGAGAGTTGCTCATGATGGAAAGGATGGGATCAAATCTGAACATTTTTCACTCGTATACCATGCAGAATCTAATGGGTCTTCTCATTTCTTGAATATATTGTTGGAAAGTGCAAGTGGAAATTTTCAGCAGTGAGTTTCATTTCGTGTTGGAAATGATAGTAATCATCTGAATGATCCCCAAGCACAACACTGTGGGTTTTATGTCAGGTCCCATTTCAGAAATTTCAGCTGCAATTAGAAAATGTTATTCAGGATACATTTGAGATTGGGTGTAATTTAAAATAAAAAGCTGCTTTACAAGGTCATAAAGGCACTTAATATTGAACTAATAGAGGTGGTTAAGAAAATCACAGCCCCAGTTCTAAAGTCTGAGGGAACAATCCAAGAAGATTATTGTCTTCTAAAAACAAGAACTAAAAGTTGCTCTTGGCTTTCAGCTGTGATGGGTACTCAGAGTGTAGGTGTGACTAGCAGTATAATAAAAGTCCATTTTCTCTGTAAAAGGGAAAAGAAAGTTGCTTTGCCCTTGATGATGATGTTGTTAGACATGAGTAATCTTTAGGGCTTGATTGAATTTATGAGCAATCATCTGAACTGAAGCTTTTAAAGCTTAGAAGTTTTTTAATTAGCTTTTTTTCTTTTTGTCAATTCCCTCTAGTGAAAAGTAACATGAAATTGGCATTTTTCTTGTGTTATTTAAACGTTACTGTATTGAAAAGTTAGCAAAAAGTTTTTTGTTCTGCTAGGAGTGTAGCTGGCTCAGTTTGTTAGTGATTGGCTACAGCAAATAAAACCAAAGTATTCCAGCACTGTGGGCTTTGTGTAGCTGTGCTTGTAGCAGGATGTAAAATATAATAACTTTCAGATGTGTGCTCTGCCTCCTTACCTGGTTGTCTGTAATTTTCTGCAGATTATACTACCCCTAAGGAAAATTATCTCAATTAATGCTTCAGGAGCTCTGCTGCATAGAAATTTCCTTCCCATACCTGAGCTGCCAAACTTTCCCCTTTCTTGGAGGAATCTGAGCTGCACTTTGGCTGTGACTGAAAGCTGGAGACTTCCAGCAGAGAAAGAACTTTTTCCCAAGGTCCAATCTAAATCTGTTGCCCTGGGTCCCATCACTCCAGACCCTTGCAGTCCCTTTGGCTACTGGAAGTTCTCTGGTGGGGCCAAATCTGGAAGGACAGTCAGCATTTGGGCTGGTTTGTCTGTGATGCTCCCCAGGATGTGGTTTGCCCCAGGGCTGGGAAGGCACATGCCTGACTCATGGTCAGCATCCTGCTGACCACCACCCTCAGATCCCTTTCTCCAGGGCTGCTCTCCAGCCGCTCTTCTCCCAGATCATACTTGTTCCTGCTGTTACTCCATCCCAGGTGCAGAATCGGGCATTTTGACTTCTTAAATTTCATCCTGTCAGTCGTTGCCTGATGTCTGTCTAGATCCTCCTGCAAGGTCTCTGTCCCTCGGGAGTGTCAGCAGCACCTCTCAGTTTGGTGGCATCCTCAGCTTTTCCAGAGGGTTCTGTAAGCATCAGCCTGCTCTGAACAGCATTTTCCAGTTTGCCATTGCTTTTTTTGCCATTGCTTTGAGAGTGCTTTGGGCTTTTCAGCCTGCAGTAAACCATTCCTCCCTTCTGCCACAGACACAGGAGATTCAGAAAGATGAGCTGAAGACACCATGAAATGCAAACTGGGCAAGGACCTCATTGTTGGTCTTGTGACAGGGAGAGGAAATCAGGAAACTGAGGCTTCATTCCTGGTCCTCCAAATCCCCTGTGTGACCAGAGAGCAGCAGCTTAACCACACAGCACCCCAGGGCCATGCTCACCCAACTTGCTGGCTCTTCTGAGCCTAAATATAATGTTCCTGGGTTTACTTTGACATTTTGCAATCGGCGATCTTCACATGTTACTGTTAACAATGCAGAAAAACAAAATGTAGATTGCTCTCTTCCATTTGCTAGATATGAAAAATATGAGGAATCACAGCCTGAGTGTGCTGACTTTTTGGAGAATGCTGTGTAGAAAATGCTTCTGGTAGACATACATTTGAAAGCAGAAAATACATTTGGTAGAGATACTTGTAGATAAGGAAGTAAGTTTGGGTAACACTTTTTATTCTTGTTTGGTTGGTTGGCTTTAGGCATGGAACTAATCCCAGGGTTTTGATGCCCCCAATTGAGGTCAGGCATTTTAGCAATGCAGTAATACAGAAACCCTCCAATGGAAAATTGTAGCAGTGGATTCCCTGAGGAAAGAAATGTACAAAGCAGCCCTTTCTGTGGCAGTCAAAAGGAACCCATCTCTTTTTTTCATGGCTTTATAGACACAGCTAGAGAGTGCAGAACTTACCTGCACTCAGAGTAAGTGGGTTTGGGGCCTTTGGCACCAGTGGGCAGTGGAGGAAATCCTGTATTTGGATTGTTGAAATGTTTTGCAGTGGGAAGGCTGAAGAGAATTTAATTTTCCCCCTCACAGAAAGGGAAAGTAAAACTGAAAGGACACTGGCGGAGTAATGAATCTCTGGGCTGATCTTCAGGCAGTCACCTCATGCATTTACAAGCCATGGCTGTCTATTCATCTCCTGGGCAGTCAAGTTTGGGTTTTTTTGTAAATCACTTTAACTGCATTACTAAAGGTTCTGAGTCTTTGGTAAACCAGGTGAACTGTGCAGCTCCCCATTTAGCTTTCAGTTGAATTACTTTGGACTTACTGGAGTTGGTAAAGCTCTATTATGGCTCTACATTAAAGATTTTTGTAATGACTGCAGCATCTGCTGTCATTCTGTACAAGGAGCTCTCCAATCTGGATGAAACCTAGATTTTTCATAGCCATTTTCTATAGATCAGATTTAATTGATCACGTGTGCAGGAAAAAATTCTTTAAATACCCAGCCCACTTCCATGGATTTTTTTTAAATCCACTTTCTTTGTAGTTTCTCTTTGTGTAGCATTATACTCTGGCACTGAGCTCTTTTGCACTAAAATAATATAAATGAATAATAATAGTATAAAAATAACTGAGTACAGTACTGGAGGTCTTTGGGAACTCCTGCAGACATTCACATCAGCTTCAGGTGCTGAATACACAGAGATCATGGTCACCTTTTTCAGAGATTTTCACTCTGAAGGGGGATAAGCTGGTGGGTTTTCTTTCTTCTCTCTTTTACAAGAAGATGAAGCAATGCCACAGTGTCTGGTTGTTGTCAAGCAGGAAGTGGCAGAAAATCCCAGTTCTTCAAACTTCCATGTTTCCATCAATACAAACTCCTTTGTATCTCCACAACTGGGATCTAAGGATTCGTTCTTTTTTCCAAATCACTTTTAAAAAGGCAAGTGGGGACTGTGCTCCTCTTCAACAAGTGATGCTCTTTATGCATTTGGACCCTGACCTAAATTCTGTAGAAGTCTTTGATAGGCTCTGAATTCACCCAATAATTTGCTAACAAGACATCTCTGTCTTCTTTTAGAGCTTCCAACTGAACAAATGTAGAAAGAATCCTGGTTTGTAACAGTGCTAGATGGTGAAAAGGGGCATCATTTGTTGCCCCACTTCTCTCGTTTTGTTGATGAGCTGCAACAGACAGTGAAACCCAATTCCAATTCACGTTTTAAATCTGGCACACATGGATGATGGTTCCTCCTCTCCTTCTCCCACCAGCAGCAGGCTCTAACTCACTGGCATTTTGCCACCCTGGAAATCAAGGCTTGTTTTCACTCCATGTGCATCTCCTGCTCACCATCTGCCCATCTGCATCCTCTTTTTTTTTTTTAAGGGTCCAATCCTACAAATCTGTTACCAGAGCAGTTTCTTCTCAAGCTTCTACTTACATTGCTGGTAATGGAGAGGAAAAAACATAACTGAGAAGTATGCCTAGTAATAAAGTGAGGAGTTTTTTTGGAAAGATATGAGAAAGAGAAGAGAAGAGAAGGGAGCAATGGGGAGACCTTGGAGCAGCTTCCAGTGCCTGAAGGGGCTCCAGGAAAGCTGGGGAGGGACTTGGGACAAGGGCAGGGAGGGACAGGTTAAGGGGTGAAGGCTTTAAACTGAAAGAGGGGAGATTGAGGTTGGACATGAGGAAGAAACTCTGTGGTGTGAGGGTGCTGAGCCCCTGTGCCAGGTTTCCCAGAGAAGCTGTGGCTGCCCCATCCCTGGCAGTGTCTCAGCCCAGGTTGGATGGGGCTGGGAGCACCCTGGGCTGGGGGAGGTGTCCCTGCACATGTAGGGGGTTGGAAAGAGATGGTCTTTAAGGTCCCTTCCAAGAAAAAGATCAACTTTTATAAAAAATACAAGTAGTTTTTCTTCTGAGTTGGCTCCAGCTGAAGCCCAGTAATACATGTACACATATAGCACTTTTTTTTTTCTTATTAATAATTGGTAATAATGTTGGGTGTAATACTCAAGGTGTTTGGTATACATCACCCTGAGTCAACTTGCACCCTGTGTGCAAAAGGCTGCATCTGTTTCCAGTACCCTTAACCATGAGACAAATGGCTGAGAGAACTCTTCTCTTCTCTGCAGTTCCAGGAACCTTCATTATAAATGCACCTCACCAACTTTCAGGGTCCTTAAAACATACAGTTGCAGCTCGTTGGCATAAAAATAGTCACAGACATGAGAAGTTGGTGTGAATTCATAACTTCTCTTGACTCTTGCCTCCAAATGAAGACTATTTGCCCAGCAGTGGTTTCTGGCACTGTGCTTTCTGCTTTAGCTACCTGGGAGTTCAGATGCTGCACCCATGCAGGGCTGGAATTCTTATGTTAATGTGAATTTACTTGTCAAAGAGATCAGGTAGCATAGCTGGATGCAGACTCACTGAGGGCAGCCCTGGGAATCTTCACGAGCACCTTAAAGCTGTTGGCATTGCCCTGTACAAAAAGCTTCAGTTATAAGGTCTGGATAAAGCATGGATAGCAGACATCAATGTTCTCAACCCTTGTGGGTAAAGAAGCACTGAGTATTGAAAATCAAAGATAATAAATAAATAATCCACAGTCCAAAAATAATATTTTTGAGAAAACTGAGTGTTTAACAAAGCAAACTGGAACTCAGCTCTGGGCCCTGCTGTGTGCAATGAAAGTGAACAGTTTGAAATGTAAACACCTTTCCAAATATAAACAATGCAAAATTTGTGGCAAATTCATAAACAGCTTCTCACTGTGTTTTACATTAAGGATATTTTTTTTTCTTCACAGTATTGACTTAAATTACTGAAACTGTAACCCCCCCGGGCTTCTTGGAAAAACTGTGGCATTGCTTCTTGATTCTGACAGGGGAAATAGGGAAAGCAGATGAACACTGAACTGGGGTCTTTGAACTTGTGTGTTTTCAGCTTTTCTGTCCTTTAGATTGTATTGCCTAGTTTTCCTTTGTCCAGGAAAGCTACCTGTTGTTACTGATGGATTGAATTATTTCCCTTGCCTTTCAGTTGTCTTTATGCTATTATTTATACAACATGGATATAGTAACAAGTGGTGCAGATATGGTCAGTTGGTTGGTCTAAAAAAAAAAAAAAAAAAACAAACCTAAAATAAGACCCAGTATAAAGTCAATAGCCTACTGGAGACATAATTGCTGAGGAGCCCAATAAATGCCCTGTCTGTAAAGGAGAAGGAGTAGCTTTGCTTAGTTTCCTATGTTCCATCCAGGATTACTCAGTTCCAGTGGGATTCTCATTTTTTTGATGTGGGGAAAAAAAAAAAAAAAGCTCCATGATTCTACTGCTGCATCAGCCCTCTCCTTCAGAATTTTTTCACCCAGCTCCATTAAGAATTTCCCTGTCATTGCAGCCCAGTAGTGCCAGCTGGTGATTTCAACTCTCAGTATGGTAGCATCCAGCACCCAGAGCAGCAGAATGTATTTTTCTTTTCATCAGCTTGAATTTAAAACTTGGGATTTGTGTGGGGGAAGTGGGGCACGGTGATTTTCTGTTCCTTTGCCTCTCTTTAGGTTCCTGGGTGAAGCTGTATGTGAGCCCAAGGTTAAAAGCAGGGTGGGAAGAAGCCCTGTAGCCTCTGCCCATTGAGGTGGCTCTGAACAGAAGGGCAGCAGCTTGCAGGAGTGCCAGGCAGCTTGGGGGCTCTGAGACAGGAGCAGTCTCTGCAGTTTGATGGTCAGAAGCCTTTATCCTCCAGCTCATTGAGGGATACTCTTACGGGAGAGGTGGTGGGGATGGCTCAAAGGTAATGAAGAAGTTTGTCTGTGCAGTGGTCTTTTTGTAGGGGCAGTTCTGTCATCATTTGGGAGCAGAGCTGTTTGGTAGGAGAGCAGATGAGGGTTGCTCTTCTCCCTCCACCTTTCCCAAGTGTGCTGTGCACCTCTGTGGACTGCAGAATCCATTTACCTTTTGGGGTTGCCTTAGCAGGCCAGAAGGAAACTGTCCCACATTTAGAATCATGGGATTGTTCTGGTTGGAAAAGACCTTTAAGATCATCCAGTCCAACCCTTCCCCCAGCACTGCCAAGGCCACCCCTGCCCCGTGTCCCTCAGCACCACATCTCCAGGGCTCTGAAACCCCTCCAGGGATGGGGATCTCATCCCAGCCTCTTCTGGTGTGCCACAACCCTTTTTGTAAAGACATTTTTTTCAAATCATGGTTTTCAGTTAAGCTGTTTCAATAACATTTTATTTGAAAACAACCAAACAAAGCAACCAAAACAACTCTACCTGTTAAGATGTCTTATAAAAGTTTTCAGCCAGAACAGGAAAATGTTGGAATAGCCACAGGTCAATGAAAAACACTCTGGCAGGAACAATCTCAGTTTGACCTTCTGTGTGTTTGCACGTACATGAAAAGCAAAATAGCTGTAGACTGGAGGCTAGAGCAGTGAATTTGCTCTAAAACTGCTCTCCTCAGTGCTTTTAAACCCTGAAGGCTTCTGCACTAAAATGGATTAAACAAAAAGAGCTCCCCCAGCCCTGTCTGCCTTCCTCATCATGTACCTTTGCTTTCAATGGGGCTTTTGTGAATCACGAGGCTGAAGATGAGCCCCAAGAGCACTTTGTGCTGAGCATCCCTTCCCATGGCTGTGGCAGGGGACAAAGAAGCAGCTGAGAGCCCTGTCTGCAGGCTGGGAGCTGCTGGCAGGGCAGCTAAGGGGTGAAATACTGCAAGGAAAAGGTACTTTGAGTCGGGAGGCTGAAGGAGCTGGCATGCTCTCTGGGGTTTCTTTCCCCCAGTGTGATGATGCCTGAGAAGAGCCTTGATTTCTCTGGTTTGTGGTGGCAAATCCAGGCAGTGGGCAGGCAGGGTGAGGTCCCTGCTGAAGGGTGGTCTGGTGCTTGGCACAAGGCAGGCCAGAAAGATGAAAGGGGAGCATCTCACTGCATCTTTCAGAGGCTGTATAAAATCCATAGAGAGAAAGGTGGCTCAATCAAAGGCTGGCCTGGGAATAGTGAGTATCATGCAACATCCAGCTTTGGCAAAGGACACGTGGTCCATCAGATGCTAAAGGAGGCCCTGGGTGGATGGGAAGGGAGAAGCAATCTGGATCTGAAGAAGCAATCTGGATCTGATCTCATCCTTTGTGTGCAGCAGGAGAAAGGGGCACTCTTCCCCAGTCCTCTTCTCAGGAGCTGCTCATGTCTGGTACAAATGAAAGCTCAAAGCCCCCATTTCTCCATCAGTTGGACAGAAGTTTAGACAGCCACCTCCTACAGGAGTTTGTGTGAATCCTGCTCAGGAAATCCTTGTGGGCTTTGGTAGCTATGGGTCAGTTTGTAAAGTCAAAACAAGCTTCTCCCAGGCTGGGTTCACTTCTCTCTTGGCAGAGGTACAAACCACAGTTGCCCACATCCTATAAGTCTGCTCTCCATTTTTTTACACCCCCTTTTGTCTCTGCTCCATCCCTGGCAGTGTCTCAGCCCAGGTTGGATGGGGTTTGGAGCACCCTGGGCTGGGGGAGTTGTCCCTGCCCATGCAGGGGGTGGAACTGGATGAGTTTTAAGGTCCCTTCCTACCCAACCCATTCTGTGATTCACAATCTTCTTGTCCACAGTGTTGCTAAATCTTCTTGGGTTTTCTCTGCAGAATTTCCCTTTTCCTGTCTTCTCTCTGCATGAACCATCTCCAGCACGCTCTCTCCTTCAGTGCCTCCACAGACACTCCAAGCTGTCACCAGCAGCCTTAAAACCCTTAAAACTCTTTGCCCTGATTCCATAAGGACCTCATGAGTCCCTTTCCCTTTTCATACTCTACCTGTAAAATGCCCCCAGATGAGGATCCTGCTTACAGCACATCAGTCCCTGACGTAACAGCAACAGCTCCCAGCTTCTGGAGCACGGTCTGCTTTAACTCTTAGCTGGTGCTAAATTTAATTAATAGGAGGATGCAAAAAGGATACTAGCAGGAAAGTGTTCCTCTGAGAGCAACTGGTAATCACCAAACCCTACAAGTGATTTGAAATGAGCAGAAGGGTATTTTTCCTTAACTGACTAACCCAGCACTTCAGTGAAGGTGATAATCTCTTCTTTTACAGCCTTTTATCCACTCTGCCTTAGAGTTCAAGATGAAATCTGATCTTTTTCCTGCAATAAGTATATTAAAGATGATTCGTTTGTTTAAAATCCCCATGTAAAAGGCACCAGGGCTTAGTTACAGCATTTCCTACTTGCTGGGCTGGGCTGCCAGCTCACACTGCTATGGTGAGTAGTGTTTTGTTTGGGTCACTTGAGAAAATTGTTGGAAATATATTTTGCTTGAGCAGTTTATCTTCCTAGTGCAGCTGGAGATGTTATTTCACACTCAGATGCACTAGCAGAACAGCAGGCATTTTTATGTTCTTTTTGTATTTCTTGTCTGTAAAGCAGCTGAGTACAGCAAGAAGGGAACTGAAGCCCTTTGGGAAGTATTCATATTTCTTGATTAGTGTCCTGAATGTTTTTTTTTCTGCCTTCCTTCTCACCTGAGCTGAACATCATGGTATCAGCATTTCATAGCCACCCCTCTGCCCTTCTGCTCCAGCTACCCCATGAAAAAGGAATCTTCTAGAGGTGGGAAGCTGGAATGTGGGGATGGGGGGCTACCTATGCCCTGCTGAAGATGAAAACTTTCTGTATAAAGGGAATTGATTTATTTTTTAAATGTTGTGATGCACAACCTGGGCTGGTGGGAGCTGTCCCTGCCCATGCAGGGGGGTTGGATCTTTAGATCTTTAAGGTCCCTTCCAACCCAAACCATTCTGTGGTTCTTTGTACATAACCCTTGGTAGTGATGACCTAGCATCATCCTGAGGAATCAAGAACACTTTGGCTTCTAGGAGTAACAATAACTAGGCACTAGGGTCTAGACTTCCTTGCATTTAGTTCCCTGGGGAAGGAGAAGCAACTCGTCTTCTCTGAAGCAGAAAAATCAGTCATGGACCTCACATCTCCTGGGAGAAGTCAAGGCCAAATTCACCAGCAAACCATGCCAAGGAGAATGATTTGGATGGGAAGGGAGAACTGAAGGTCATCCAACCCCCCTGCAGTCTCAGGGACACCCTCATTAGATCAGGGTGCTCAGCATCAAACCTCACCTTGAACATCTCCAGGGATGAGACCTCAACCCCCTCCCTGGGCAACCTGGGCCATAGTTCCACTGCCCCCATGGGAAAGAACTTTTTCCTAACATCCAATCTAAACCTCCTCTTCTCTAATTTAAAACCATTGCCCCAAGCAGGATGTTGATGAAAAGGTTCTTGCTCTTATTCCTGGTAGCTGAGGGCAGGAGAGCTGTGTGCTTTGTCCTTCAGTGACTCATTTGGGGACTCTTCCTCTTGGCATTCAGAAATGCATTGGGGTATTTGCAGAGTGTTGCTCTATCAGCAAGGCTGGCCAAGAGTTTGTATTCTTTTGTCAGCAGATGGTTCTGCTTTTGCTCTGTGTATTTTAACCCCCTCGCTTCACTGGGTTTTTATTTTTAGGAGTTCTTTCCTCTCACTGCTCTGCATAAACTATTGCAGTTTGCACTGGAATTATCATAAAAATCAGCTGAACCCTGACTAAGGAGTTGAGTCCAGAGTTGAAAGTTAGGTCAAGCGCTTGGTGTCTAGCTGCACGTTGAACAGGAAGGTGGTCCTGGTGGTTCTCCCCTTGCATCTCCCCAGCCCCTGGGTGGGATGTGTTTGTCCCAGCAAACTCTGAGTTTGTAAGACACTGCAGTCATCAGACAGAGAGCATCAATCTTCAAAACAAAGATGTCTCAGTCTGAGCTAGAGGAGAAGCCTGTTATGTCTCTCATAACACTGGATACGTTTCAGATCATTTATCTGTCCATTACTGCAGCATGAGAAATTGGAAAAATTCACCTTTTTTTTCCATGTTTTTTCTTATGCCGTGCCCATGAGACAGCACAAAGAGATGATCCCTGTTTTCCAGGTCTAGGAGGCAGTAGAAATAATTCCTGATTCACCAGAACTGCCAATTCCTAATAACTGGATTACTCCGAACACCTTAGAGCATTTTTTTAAAGTGCCTGGATGTTTCAAGTATGTACATTTTGGAACAGATTTAGTTTCAATAAAGGGTTCGTTAACATTTCCATGGCATGTGTCTGCAAACATTTCTCTTGTAATGCCATCAAAAATCCGGCCACAATACTTCTCTATTTAAGTATTTTCCAAGAGCTTACAATAAAATATGATTTTCTTCCACTGGATTTCTTCCCTTCATATGGGACTTCCATATGGAAGTCCCATCTCAGCAAGTTATCTTGGGGCTTTCCTCTTAATCAGCATAATTTTCTTCCTGATTCATTAAGTAATGTGCACTTTTAGGATGGGATTGATCTAATCTCTCCTAATGCCCAATGCTTCTCCCTATTGACTGCAGAGCAAGGCTGGGACAATCAGGTGAAACCATTGCCTCCTGCACTAGAAATAATTACACAAATTTCATTGAATCCAACCCTAAGTGCTTCAGCAAAGAGCTGAAGAGAGTGTAGGAGGTTTTCTCTCTGGAAAAATTCAGGTGAGTTTATCAGAGGCTGGTGGCATGGCACCCTGCAGAAATTCTTCTGAGGCTTTTGTTTTCCACTAAGTTTTGACCTGGCTGGTGGAAGGAATTCTCTGTGTAAGATATCACTTTCTGTTGCTTGTGAAAGGTCTGGCAAAGAAACCCCAACCTCTCTAAAAATAATTGTGTATTATTTAGCTCTGTACGGCCTCTTGGGAAGATAGCTTACCTTCTCCTTGGCACTGAATGCCACTGAATTCACAGTGAGTCCCAGAGGCTTCTCAAAGGGTTCAAGAAGTCCAGTTCATTTTTCCTAAAGCAAAGGTTAATTTGACAGGAGAGGACCAAACAACCAAACCCATTTAGGGTATTAGTTCTCAGTTTACATCTTTCCAGACCTCAACAGAAGGCAGAACTGGGATTACAAACCATTTAAAATGGAAGATTTATTTTTCAAATTTTACTCCTGCTACTGGAGACTGGCTTGGGAAGTGGCTAATGAAAATGCTTTTTTTTTTTGGCTTTTTTTTTTTTCTTTTTTTATACTTGTCCTCAAAGAACTGAACACGGGCCAGTAATTAATTTCCTGCACTAGGCAGCATTTGAATAGCCCATTATGTCTTGACAAAAATTATTCTCCTATGTTTTGAGCCAGTCAAGAAAGTGTGAAACAGAGGTGGAAACCCATCCTCCTCTTTCTCAGATATATCCCCTCCTAACTATCCCCATATCTGAGCTTTAAAACTGCTTTCCTAATGAACTGTGTTATTTATTAGGCAAGTTGTGTTGCCTGTGGCACTTGGAGGTTAAATAGTTGTGATTTGGGTTTCTGTTAGGTGGTAACCTGCCAAGTGGCAAGACTGGTGACAAAATAAAATCTGTGTCTGGAGCATGTGCTATAGATGAATACCAGTTCTCTCAAACAACAATAATTTCCTCTTGCCACATTTTCATTCATTTCTTCATGGACCTCAGGCCCACAAGCCCCATGGATCAGAAGGCTGGAGAACTTGCACATCCAAACTGCAGAGAGTTCCATGGGGAAAAGAAAGTTTATCCTTGGTGGCCATCTATGCATGGCAGTCTTCATCCTGTGCAGCTGGGGAGATAGCCAGGCAAGGAATTAAAAATAAGAATTCCTTCTTACTGATTTTGCAAGACTGTGATCATCTTAGCACCATAACTTTTCCCCATGATATGTGGTTGCATAAAACTGTCCGTGGCAAAAAGTAGCTGGTTCTGGAATGACCCTCTCTTCAAATGTTTCAGAGCACTCCAGGAAGCCTTGCTAAGTCCAGTTTGTACACATGGTTGAAATCTGTTGGGCACAATTAATGTGGTCCCTGGATTTGAGGATGACCATTGCTCTGGAGAAGCTTGATCCCAAAAGAGGTTAACCCCCCATTTTCTAGGAGATATCCTTTCCATAATGTTTGCCAAGAGGCTGTACTTCTGGAAAGAGCTGCTCTCCAGGAGGGGCACCCCTTCTACATGACTTGTAATCCATCCCCAGGTCTGAATCCCAACACTTCCCCATCCTACCCAGAGGTGGGAGAGGGAGTCAGGGAATTGTGCTGCTCAGAGCTGGCTTCCCAGCAGCCACCCAGCACTGGCACCTCTCTTTCCCAAGGTCTCTGCAAGGGGAAAACTTGGAAGTGAGCTGAGACCAGTGCTCCAGGGAGCACCAAACCAGATGTGTCTGTGCCATGCCCAGCCACAGGGGCAGAACAGAAACTGTCTTCTCCTCTGGCCCAAAGGGGAGCAAAATGGACTTTCCATTCCAGCACTGGGTTACGTGGCTGTCCAAACTGCTGCTGACTTAAGGGGAGGCCTTTAAGTGAATACTCCAATAGATTCAGGCCTTGTGTAAGTCTTTCTTGTCCTAGCAGAGAATCACAGAATTGTCAAGGTAGGAAAAAACCTTCAAGACCATCAATTCCAACTGCTGAGTAGCGCTCTCCCTTCTTCTTTCATCCTGTATCCCAGTCCCCTGCCCTCCCTCCCTGCTCTGTACTGCTTGATCATCTGCTTTCCTCTAGACCATCCGTCTCACTTCTGTCACAGGATGATGCTTTTTGTCCAAAGATAAATATTTAGAGAAGTTTACAAAAGATGAAGCTTCCTCAAGCCAGGCATTCCTGCTGATGCAGTGTTGGGACAAGGCAGCAGGGAGCCAGAGTACAGCTGTTGAGAGACCAAACTCTGTGGAACATTCATTTTTTTGGCTCCACCAACGTCACTGATAAAAACCAGTTTGGAAATTGGCTTTTGGGTTTGGTGGGTTTTTTTGTTGGGTTTTTTTTTTTTCCCTGAGTGAAATCTTCTCCACCAAAAGAGCAGCTGCAGCGTGCAGGCTTCACCTGCATCGTGACTCTCTTGCCTCAGTTTTATTGCCATGTAAAGTCCTTATGCAGATACCTTGCCCTTGCTGAACCAGAGGGGAAAAAATCCATGCTAGAGGAGTCCCTCAGATGCAACCCAGAGTAAAAAAAGCTGTTCTTAATGTTTGTGTCCTGGTAGTTTGGGTTTCACTCTGAGTATCAGTACCTTTATATCTCTCTGTGAAAACCACTGCTTGGTTTCAAGCATTTCCTTTCAGGCAGAAGCCAAACTGGAGGAATTAGGAGCAGCAAAAGGAGTCATTGTCAGATGATGATTATTTTCTATGATTGTGGGAGCAGGCACAAAGTAGAGGAAGCTTTCCAACCCAAGCAGAGGATGTAGTCCCAGTTCCAAAGCACATGAGTGTTAAGAGGCAGACGAGGGTAGAGCAGGGATGGAGCTGCAGTCCAGAAAGTAAGTTGGGTAATGCTAGCCATGCATCAGATGAATTACAGCTGGTAGAAAGTGATAGCAATTTGTTTTCTTTTCTGGAGAAGGGAATCAAATTTACTCTTTTTTAATAAATGAATGTGTTCTGGTTCAATGTTTCTGTGAATGCATTTTCATTTTATGATGTTATTTCTTTTTTCTTCACCTGGATTTTTACAAATGGGAAACAAATGTTATACTACCAGGACTTGTCAAAGAGTTTTTTCTTTCGAGGGGAAAAAAAAAAAAAAAGAACAGGGTATATTTATGAATATTTCTTGGTGCAGAAATATGTAAACCTTTTCCTAAGTGAGTAATTCCCATGGACCTTGGAAATGAAACAAAAAGGTTTTGTACTCAATATCCACATTTTAGTTGCAGAGAAGTTAGAACAAGTAGTTTCAATAGGAACAATAGCTGAAATGTTAGGTGTAGAAGACCCTACAGAAATAAAAATGCATGCAAACATTATCTTTCCTCACCACCCTGTCCTTGAAGAACAGGTCCTTTCTTCCAGGTTTCTTTTCAGATCAGTGACTTTCTGGGTTGCTGCAAACTTGATGTGGGTCTCACCTGACCCCATCTCTCTCTTTTTAAAGCCCCATGCCACAAGACAAACCAAACAGCTAAAACAAATGCCATCTGTCACAGCTTGCCAGGTAAAAGTCCCAGATCAACTGGGGCATCTGTCTGAGGAATGGGCATCTATTGACACTGGAAATACTTTAACAGAAGAGCCTGGAAAATCCAAAGCACTAAAAGTTAGTCCCTGCAAGCCATCTAAATCATCCTTTTTTTTGTTGTTGTTTTTCTAACTACCAAGTAACACCTTTCCATTCTTTAAGGTAAACAGGGAGAGATGTTTTTAGAAATGTACTTTATATTATATATATAAGAATTTCTGCTTTTAAGGTGGGTTTAAATGATGCTCTGAAGGAAAATGAGAAAGGATTTGGAGAGAAGTGTGCTGGAGCTCTAGAGTACAGGTTTGAGTCCATGGCCCTCTGCCAGCCAGATCTGTGATGGGCACACCAAGCTCTGCAGTGGGAAAATTCCTCACCCTAAGGACAGTCAGACCTTGGAATGGTCTCCCAGGGGAAGGGGTGGATTCCCCCACTTTGGAAAGCTTTAAGTCTCAGCTCCATGGGGTGCTGAGACATCTCAGATAAACAATAATATGAGAATAATATGAGAAGGGTTGGACCAGGTGGTCCTTGAGGTTCCTTCCAGTCTGAAATTCTATGAGTCTATGATCTTGTGTTCCAGCTTGCACCTTCTGTCTTTACCTTCTCATGTCCTGCAGCTCAGTAAACAGAAGCAGCAGGCTGGGATGTCCTGATGTCACCTTCCACAGCCAGTAACAGGCACGTGGAATATTTGGCCAAGCATTTGTTTCTGTTTTCAAAATGTCAGACGTGATTGTAGCATCAGGGCCAAGAAGATCTGAATAAACAAGATGTTTCCTCAGTGTAACAGCTCTGATGTGGGGATTTGGTTTTTTTTTTCTTGTTGTTTCCTTTCCAGGAAGAAGGCATCGTGAAGGAAATAGACATCAGCCACCATGTAAAGGAAGGCTTTGAAAAAGCAGATCCGTCTCAGTTCGAGCTGCTGAAAGTGTTGGGACAAGGTTCATATGGAAAGGTAATTTTTAATGCCCTCTGGTCACCTAGAACAGCATTGGGAATGTCATGCCCTTTCTCTGAGATCATTTATCTGAGTATCATTGCAAAGGCAGAGGAGCAAACCCAACCCCTTTCTGTTTTTTAAGTCTTTGAGCTGGAGTCCTCTCTTTAAAACAGTTGAAGAAATTGTGCTTATGGCTCTGGACCTGGACAAACAAGCACTGGATAGCATCACTGCTAATGCAGTTAGACAGAATGGTCAGTTTTCAGATTCAGTAAAGAGTTTAGAAATGGTTCCCTGGCTCTCTGGCTGTGCTGCTGTATTTATTGCAGCATTGCCTGCCCGAGGTGGCCTTTTAGCTTCAGACATTCTATAGGCACACTGCTTAATTTCTGCCACCACCTCCCAAAAGGAGATGTGATTCCTGGGACGTGCTCCACCTGGTTCACTAAGGGATCAGAGCAGGAGTGTGGACATCAGACCTGTCTGAAGCCAACCACAAATCTCCTTCCCCAGCCTGCATGAAAGAGAAATTCACCTGAATTTTCATCACTTTGGTATTTGAGCTGCTGGTTTAAACCCATGAGGCTTCCAGTTTGGAAGTTTGCAGCCTAAATCATTTCTTGCAGAATTAGAGAAGGTTCCCTTGGGGTGAGAGGGAGTGCTCTCCGTGCTGGTGGAAGCCACAGGACTTGCTGAGCTCTGTGTGCTGGGGTTTGGGTGGTACACCCATTGCTCTGGCTAAGGGAATCTGGCTAGTTCAGGTAGGGAAAAGGTGAGGGATTTGCATGCACATCAAACTAGAAATTGAGTCATGGCCAGGCACAGGTTCTGTGCTGTCCTGACAAACTTGAACAGAGTAGCTAATGCAAGCAGGCAGGTGAGGCCTCCAGGACTACTTGGGGGCTTCCAGAAGAATGTAACTTTACTTTCAAGCCTAATCAGAAGGATGACATCATTTTGCAATACAAGGCATTTTCATTTTTCTGTTTCCTATTTGATTATTTTGATGGCCTCTGAATCAGCACACAGCTATTCTTGACTCCTCTGCTTTGGGGGGAATGCAGACAAGGATCCTACCCCAGGGTGCAGGGAGCAGCTGACCAGTGATTAGTAACATAAATTGAGAGTTCTGCTTATTACAGCAAGGTTATTGCAAGCTTTGCAAGACTGTATGGCAGATATTTCCAAAAGTGCAGTCTAATAGTTCTGGAGATGCAGCGTGCTGTGCTATGTGCAGCACAGCTTAAAATAATTATCTTAGGGGACTGCATTTTTATTTTTTGGATAAAGATCCCATAAGCATTTTTACAGAATAATAATAATACAGCTGAAAAATCTAGTGTTTGGGCAAGTTTGGTTTTGATTTTCAACTTAATGCAAAAACTCCCCTTGTGGACTGGATAGAAAAATATCCCAATTTTTCTCCTTCTAGCCAAACTTCTAAATTAATTGTCTTCCTGTTCATGCTGAAGTAGCTGATCTGAATTTATCACGAATACTAATGGAGATCACTTGAGAAAGTTTTGTGTGTCCCTGTGGCATCCAGCTGTCCGGGTTCCTGGCTGCAGTGGTGAGCAGGGAAGCAGGGATGGGAAGCAGCATCTGGGGCACTGAGCCCATCCCCTGGGCACAGGGAACATCTTGAGAAGGAAATTCCCACCCCAAAACTATCAGATCATCCTGGAGAAGTTTGTGGCTGGGATGCTGTACAGGTAGAAGCCCTGCATGAGGTGTTCAGAGATAATTTCACCTTTTTTTTTCAATTTTTGGCTTCTCCAGCTATTAGAAGTTTTTCCCTTCCCTCAAAGGATATTTGATAAAAGAATCATCTGTTTCCACATTCTAATTTTTTCTCAGGAGGGGAAGAGCCTCTCTTCACTAGTGTTCTAGAAGCAGACTGCCTCCTTCCTTGTTTTGTTTTAAGGTTTTTGGGTTTTTCTGTGTTGGATGGAGGCAGTTTACAAATTTCATGGGACCTGAGCAAGCAATGAATAAAACAGTTGCACCATTTCTTACCATTCATCCAGACACTGACTGGTGTCATAATTCCAGCCTTGCCCCTCACCTTTGTTAATGTATACACTGACATGGTATGGCTGTGGGTTTGTATTTATTTCTGCATTTGGCTTCACTTCTGCTTCTGTCCAGTAACACAAGTGCTGAAATTTTTAAAAAAAGACACCATTGCCTGGTGTTTCTGACCTCAGCAGCTGGAGTCAGTCCTGCCAATCAGCTAAAAGATTAATTTGCTTTATTTTCAATTATTAAAACACTGAAAGACTAACAAAGACCAAACTAAATTGCTGAACCTTTGTTTATTGCCCCTCTAGTGCTCAGATGCACTCAGGGGCTGGTGAGAAATTGTTGTACGGAGTAAAAAAATATATTAAAATACCATTTTAGCTATGATTTTATTTTATTTTAATTACCAATTTACCCTCTCAGAAGATGTGGCATAGGAGCCTGTGACTGCCTTTATTATAATAACCCATGTTTTAATCAAAGTAGTCCTGCTTTTTGTTACTTATGCACAGATTCATGGTTTCATGAACATTTTGCTACATTTTAGGCACATCACCAGCATGACCTACAGCATCAGTTACACCAAACTGGTTTTTCTCCTTAATTGAACTGATGGCAGTAATTTTAAGGCATTGCACAAATGAGACATAGCTTTTTTTCAAATGCCAAGCTGGCTGGAAGATGGAGAGATGTGCACACACTGGTTTTGCCTGGTCACCCATCTTTAACTGACAAAGGGCAAGTATTAAAGTTGAGCATATTTTCAAGGCTTAAAACTGAAGATTTCCAGAGCTAGCTCAACCAATTGCAGGTGAAATAGATGCCAAGGACTTCCAACTAGTAATTTTTGTTAGATTTCCTGAACTGTAGTACCTGTTCTATCAAATACAGCAGAGTTTGTAACTGGGAGCTCTATCCTCTGCTTTTTGCAGGTATTTCTGGTGAGGAAGGTCAAAGGGTCTGATGCAGGTCAGCTCTATGCCATGAAGGTACTAAAGAAAGCAACTCTGAAAGGTAAGGCTGCTGGGGCTCTTTGCAATTTACTTCTGGGTTTGTTTTTTTTTTGCCCTGGTGCTGTCTTAGGGTGTGTAAGTGTGCTCAGCTAGGTCTCTGCCTGCTTGTAGCTGGTGCTCAAAATAAAAAAACATACAGAAAAAGTGTTACCTGTGGAGTGTGAGAGCAGGAAAACAAAGCTGGGGAGTTTCCCAGCCGCCTGCTATCTCCTTGGTGTCATTTGTAGGATTTCTGTTGGGCTTGGGATAATTTGCATTGCAGTGTCTGTACATTTCTGCTCCTGAAGCAGACATCCAGTAAGGATTTTGCTGAAGATTTCTACTGGGCAGAAAGCTCCTCCAGCTGCTGCTTCTCACTGTACACTCCTGTCAATCCAGGGGAGTGTATTTCCAAGTGTGAGGTTGGTTTCCAACTCTGAGGTTGTTGGGATCATGGTGTTCCCTTGCTCATCAGCAGTCAGGGCATGGTCTGTAGTAGCCTGGGGCCAACTGACTGCTGGTGCAAATGACTGCTGGTGCAAATGACTGCTGGTCATCATCTCCTGGAGCCACTGTCTGCTCCAGCCTCACTCCAACCAACAAGAAATTACTAGGGATTTTTGCACAACGTAGTATGGTTCTCTGGCAGGAGCAGTGATGGGAGACCCAGCCCCCAGCAGCATTGGTGCTGTGGCTCATCCCAGGTTTTTGGAAGCATTTCTCCCAGGCAGGCAGCACTATTCCCTGCCACTGGGCTTGCTGCCTGCAGCAGTCTTGGAGCACAGGGAGCTGGATGGGACCTCCTGGGGGAACAAAAGCAGGAGGACACCCAGTGCCCTCCAGAGACCAAAGTGGGACATCCAGGGGGGGACAACCTCAGGTCCCAGCACCCAGAGGTAATCTCTGGAACTCAGTCACTAAGTTTGGTTTCAGCCAAAGCTTCAGCCTTTGCTGTGCAGACACTGGGTGTGTTTCTCAGCACAGGAGGGCTGCAAGCACTCAGCTGGCTCCCTGGGACACTTGGATGGCCTGGGGGTGGGGGACTGCCATCTGGGAGGGGTTTCAAGGAAAAAGAAGTTCTTGTTATCATCATCATCATCATCTCCATTTTGCCTACAGCATTTTCTATCTGTGTGCAGCTGTAACTGACACGCTGGAGGTTTCCATGGTGCAGTAATTTAGCTGACATTCTCTCAGCAGCAGGAAGTTATTTTCATAGAACCACAGAATGTCAGAGTGGAAGGGACCTCCAGGACCATCTGGTCCAACCCTTCTCATATCATTGTTTATCTTCAAACTTACTGCAAACGTTCCAAAGTGGGGGAACCCACCCACTCCTTCCCCTGGGAGACCATTCCAAGGTCTGACTGCCCTCATGGGGCAACATTTTCATCTTGTGTTCAATTTTTGTATATTTGGGCAAAGTCTGGGTTGCTCAGATAGTTGTAAGGGGTGGGATGGCTGTATAGATGTTGTCAGTGCTGATCAATTTTTTTTTTGTTTGTTTCACTTATAGGTACAATAAGCTGTACAATGAGAAATATTGGTGTCATATTTACTTTTATTTTTGCTGGAACTTTCTAACAGAATGTTACAGGTGTTGACCCTGGTGCAAAGTCAGTCTCCCAAACACAGTGGTGAAATCTAGAATTACATTTTTTCTAGAAAAACAGGTGTTTTATTGAGGTGGAGCCAGTGCAGCAGAGCAGCACATCCCGTGCAAGCTGCAATCTCATTCCCCTGCCCCAGGCTGCTTTCTGACCCAGTCATTATTTAACTTTTGCTGCCCAGCTGGGTGCTCAGCTGTGTCCTGTGCTGAGGCTACAGCCTGCCTGACTCAGCCAGAGTTCCTCTCATTGCCTCCTCCTATTTATATTGCTTTCTTGCCTTTTATTTTGATAAATAATTCTTCTCTGTCCTGTTTGTTTATGTCCTTTAAATATTTATCTGCTCTCCCCTCTGCACAGTTTATCTTCAGCCCTTGGCAGCTGCCCAGTGACAGAGGGGAAAAAAAACCTTTCCTCTGCAGTTAGGTATTCTCTCAGAGTTCAGGCAGCTCTGTGTATTTTCAGAACTGTATACAGGGAATGAGACGTGGCTGGAGAGACCCTATTAATGTCAACAACATTTTTACTCCTCTGACTCTTTTAGGGCCATGATTTCACCCTCTGAACTGAAGCCATCTCTTCCACGAGGTTCCCTACACGGTGAAAAATAACTGGCAAATTTTGTTTGTTTGTTTGTTCTTTGTTTTTTGTTTCTTGTTTTGTGTTGGAGTTTGTTGTTTTTGTTGGGTTTTTTTTTTAAGCACTCTGAGTCTCCCCTGGTGGGAGCAAACACTGCATCAGCTTTTCTGCTTTGTTTCCTTCTTGGTTGCATGGGCAAGGCTCTGTTGGTGGCCCAGGCTATCAGTGATGCCACCAGAGCAGGCTTTCCCTGGGCTCTGCTTTAGGAAATGACCTTGCCTTGACCCAACACCCTCCTTGGGGATGGGGCTGGAGGCTCCTGCAGTGACAGACTGGCAGCTGCTGGTTTATTTTTTGTTGCTAGCAAGGCAGCTCTATGGAGCCTCTCTGTGCAGCCAAGCTTTGGGTTGCCCGAGTGCTGGCGTGGAGCTCTGCGGCTCCCCTGAAATACCTGAGAAATCAAGGTGGCTGCTTGGCAAACAGGAGCTGCCCCAGGGATTCAAACCTCCCAAATCAGAGGGAGAGTTCTCAAGATGCTAAACCACTCTCCCAGCCCCCCCAGGATCACCTGAGATCATCTCCAAACCCAGACTGGTTGGGCACCCGAGATGCTGATGGAGAACATCTTGTCAGAGGCTGCCAGGCTGGGGAGGTTCAGTGCTGGCCACATCCAGGCAGCCTCCTGGGAGAAGTGTTCAGGGGGAGAAGCCAGCCCAGAGCTGGGGAATGGCAACATTTCCTTCATTCTCCATCACCAACCCAGCCAAACCCTCCTGAGAAACTCATCCCCCTGCCTAGCCACAGCCTCCCATTCCCCCAGCACAGCTAAGCTGGCCCAGTTCCTCTCCAGTTTAGACAAAACCATTTTTTGGATGGTTACCCTCCACTTGAAAGACAGAGGGTTGAGGGTTTGGGTTTCAAAATCCTATTTTTCCTGAAAGGACCCATAAATCTTTGTTACTATCTCATCTTCTTCCCAGTGTGCCAAAAGAGTCTGTCTACCTTTCCTGGTAGAATGTCTGTCCACAGGCATGGGGCTGGTGGCTGAAATTTCACTTGGAAAAAACATTTTTAGTAAGCATTTCATCAGAACACTCAGGTCTGCTTGTATGTTATTTTTTAAATTATTTTTTAGTTGTCTGTTATAATTAGCCTTTAAGAAATAATGGATCAAAAATGAAGTTAAAACAGTATGTAGAACATTATTAATTTTTGGCAATTTAATTTTGGCAAAACTTGCTGAATTTAGGATATTTATTCCAATTCAGAACAAAAGCCACAGCAGTACTGTCTATGAAAATATCCAAAATTCCAAGTTTTGGGCTTCTGGACAGCGATCATCTGGTAGGATTGGTTCAGGCTGTGAGCACAACTGCCCTGGTGGCAAATGACAGCATCCCAGTATGGGTATTCCCCACTGAGGGGAAATGCCCCAGGGCAAATCCTTCCAGGATTTCTCACTTAATATTATGTAGGTTGTTGGTTTTGTCCATAAATATCCCAACTGGAGGAGGCTGGAGCAGCTCTGGAGCCAGGGGGAAAGTTGGGGGGGTTCAGTCTGGAGAAGAGAAGGGAGCAATGGGGAGACCTTGGAGCAACTTCCAGGTCCTGAAGGGGCTCCAGGAAAGCTGGGGAGGGACTTGGGACAAGGGCAGGGAGGGGAGATTGAGGTTGGACAAGAAGAAACTCTGGTGTTATGCTGCTGAGCCCCTGTGCCAGGTTTCCCAGAGAAGCTGTGGCTGCCCCATCCCTGGCAGTGTCTCAGCCCAGGTTGAATTGAAATAAAGGCCAACTGTACCATAACTGAAGAAACTTTTTTAAAATTAAAAAAAAAAAAAAATTCTTGCTGCTATCACACAATAATTACCTCTATGCACAATAACATTGTAATATTTTTAACTGGTGTTTTTAAAAATTATTATTATTAATTGTTACTGTTTGTTTGGATGGTTTCTCAGAAGCTTAACATCTTTTACAATAAATCACTTCCAGAGACTGCTACCCAGGGAGAGCTCAGAAATGCTGCCACAGGCGTGCACAAGGTTAACCTGGTGAGCTCTGAGGCTGGGATGTTCTGTTTAATCTCAAAGGAGATGGAGTTGGGTTTTTTGGTGTGATTTTCATTTTTGCATTACCATTCTCTCCTGCAAAGCAGCATCACCTTCCTCCTGTGTGCAGCTGTGTGGTCCTTGCAGTCAGGATGCTCCCTGCAGCACCAAATTGCATCCCAGCCACCTGCTCCCCCTCCTCTCTCCACTCATTTTCTCATGCCTTGTTTTTTTTTTTCCTCTTCTTTCCTTGTAGTTCGGGATCGGGTCCGATCCAAAATGGAGAGAGACATTTTGGCAGAAGTGAATCATCCTTTCATTGTCAAGCTTCATTATGGTAATGATAAGAAAATGTAATTCAGCTTTGTTCTCCTGTGGGCACAGGGAGCATTGGGGCCATCCCTCCACCCAAATCCAGCTCTCACAAAGGCTGAGGTGGTGGGATAGGAGGTGGGAATGCTGGGGGGAATATATCTGCCCCCCCCTCCCCTGCTGCCAGATGCCATGTAGAAAACCAGAGAAGCTGAATTCCAGTTATTTGGAATAATCAGCCCCGGATGGGGATGTGTGTAGCTGTTGATGCCTTCTTCTGCCTCCCCAGCCCCTCAGCAGCCCCATTATTCCCCCTAAAGCTCTTCTGGGAGAGCTGGGCCAGCACCAGGTGTCCCCCCACACCATCCCAACCTCCCAGCTTCTCCCTGTGCCCTGGGTGACTCCAGGTACTGGTGTGATGGGAAGCAGTGTTATTCCATGGGTACTGAGCCTGTCAGTCCCACAGCACTGCTGCAGCCCTGTCTCCCAGCTGAGAGCATCTTTTTTTTTTTCCCCCATATCCTGAGCTCAGTTGCTTAGTTCTGTAGAGAAATTAATTCTTTCTGTTCCCAGAGCTCTGAGGTGATAGGGAAGCTCATGGCATGAATGAGACACTGCAAGCCAACAAGATGAATTTTTCTGGAGGCTTTATCTTGATTCCAGCTTCCACCATCTCCATCCTTTTCTCATGCAGCGTTTCAAACAGAGGGAAAGCTGTACCTAATCCTAGATTTCCTGCGAGGAGGGGACCTTTTCACAAGACTCTCCAAAGAGGTAAGCTGAGAGAGCTGAACCTGAGAAATGAAAGACCCTCCTGCTTTCCAGAACTCTGGTGAAGTTGGTGGGAATGAAAAACAGCCTTGGGAATAAGTCCTGTTATCCGTGGGTAATGGAGGTGCCTCCTCTTGCATCTGTAAGTGTGTTCTTAATAATTTTACTTGAATTGTGCCCACAAGTAGTGGAGCAGAGAGCAGGGAAGCATCACTGTGGGACAAAACTGCACCACTAGGAAGCTGTTATAGCCCCAGGCTCATTATTCACAAAATACATCTTGGGTGGGATGAGAAACAGTCTGAGAACTCAATCCTCAATATATTTTGCCCAGGGCAGTGAAGTGATGAGAAATCCCAAGCAGAAGAGATGGCCAGAGGTGATGGGCTGCCCACCTAACACACCATCTGCTGAGATCAAAGAGGGACCTTCCAGTTGAGGGGTTAGGGAAGGAACTGATGGACTGAAAAAGCTGTGAAAAGAGAACTTCTCTTCCATAGCTGCCTAGCTGTCTGCTGGGTTTTTTCCCCACCTGAGTTGTGGCTCAGCAAGAGGCTCTGGGCTCCTGCCTGCACTGCAGCTTGGGAGCCCAGGGCTTTGCTTTCAGGGCTTGTTTGTTGCTGGGAGGAGGCTTTAGCAGCAGGTTAATGGCACTGCAGGGCCACGGGAGTTGGATCAGCACTCAGGACATGGCCCTGCTTGGTTTGAACATGAGGGAAAGGATTAAAGGCAATAAAACCCTTCCTGCTGGTGTCCAGCCATCAGGCTTGCTGAGGGGTGCCTTGGTTCTCTTTCAAAACTTCCCATTTACCCCAAAGCTTCTCCCACTGCAATTTGCTGCCTCCCCTGCTTTATTCTAACAAGAGAATGAGTCTTCTTCACTTGACAGTCCCTCCATCTACTTCTTTTTTTCCCAGTGGATCTTGCCTGCCCATCCCTCGGGGCTGCTCAGTGGCAGGGATGCAGGGGAAGGTGTTGGGGGAACATTTGTGGTGTCTGCAATTTGTTAATCAGGGACTTGGGACAGTGGGGTTGATTCCAGGGCACTTCCTGTCAGATCCCATGTCCTCCAGCATGCAAAGTTTGTCTCTCCCTTGCTCTGTCTTTCTGAGACATTTGCCTTGCACAAGGCAGACCTGCAGAGATTAGATTTTCCCTGATCCCATTCATTTCATCTCTTGCCTCCAGTATTTGTTTTAAACCTGATGAATAATTTAAATTTGTTTTGATAATTCATGCACGTTTTATGTTCAGGCAAATTAATTTTTTTTTTTTTTTGGTGAGAGTATTCCTCGTATGTCCTTTTTCTGTCTGTCCTTTGCAGTGATACTCTTCATGAAATATTGGGATATCTGTTCTCTAAATCCTTTTTTGCTCTCAGCCTTCTGCAGCTTCTCAGAGCACTCAAGTTTGTGAGTGCTAACAACCCCTTTTCAAGAGCAAAGACTTAATTCTAAAACTAAAATTTAAAAACCTCCTTCTGCAGCTGTTTACGTTTAGATCTGACACATACATTTGTATTGAGCTGCCTCATTTTACTGCTGGTATTTACAGTTGTATACCAAATAGATCAGCTCCTTTTTCTGTAGTATTATCACTGAATGGATTGAGATATTTAGTTAAGGAGAAATTAATCACATCTGAGACAAAATGAAAATTGAACCAATAGGGTTTGTTGAGTTTTTCTGAGCTTAGTGAGGTTTTGGATGACAGAAGTTTCTTTCCACCTCAACCAGAGCTTCCAGTGTTAGCAGTATCCACAGCAGCTCCAGAAAGGAGACAGCTGCCTCCATTCCAGCACATCCATCCCTGGATCTCAGGAACACATCAGCTCTTTGGGCATCTGCACTGAGATTCCCCCAACCCATCACACTCAGGGTTTGGCACCTCTGAGCCTCCCCATCCCACCTGTTCTGCTCTGACATGGAAGCATTTCACTGCACAATCCCCATTATTTGGGGGGAATTTGGTAACCCAGGTGTCAGCAAATTCAGAGGTAGGGAAACGTGCTGGGTGTTGCCATTCCTTTGCAAAGGCTGAAGAGTTAGGACTTGGTTTATTTGGTGTGAGATGAAGCAGCCAGACCCAGGGGACCTGCCTGGTCTGAGAAACAACAGCTTGGGTTTTGTTTGATGAGGAGAACATGGTGAGAACTGCTAATGGGAGCTCAGAAAAAATATGGGAAATTGAAGCTGATAGATGGTCCTGCCAGCATCCCCAAGCCAGGCAATTCCTTCCCCACCTCTGTTTAACCCAAGCACCCATCACAGGCCACTCAAGTGACATCTTCTGCTTTTCTTTGTCTCCAGGTGATGTTTACAGAAGAGGATGTCAAATTCTACTTAGCTGAGCTGGCCTTGGCCTTAGACCACCTCCATGGGCTGGGGATCATTTACAGGGATCTAAAACCCGAAAAGTAAGTTGATGAGAAAGAGATGAAACACAAATAGCTGAGCTTTTAGGTGTTGCTGCTCCTTGTCATGCTGGTAAGTCAAAAGGTGACAAAAAAAAAAACCAACAACAACAACAACAAAAAAAAAACCCAAACAACCCAAAAAAACCCAAAGAGAAGTGCTGCTCTCTGTTTCTCTGTTTGCAGCCATTGATTTGGCCTTTCCCTATGAGCAGCTTGAAGCAACTCCACTTCCACCTCCTACAGAATGCCCTCTGACATTCTTTCAGTTTGATTGTGGCCACGTTTGCTATAAAAAGTTTAAATAAATAAATGAGCCCCTCTGAAAAGCAGCGTGCATACCAGCTCAGGAGAGATGTGACAATCAGGCCCTTCAAAACACTTTTATTAGTGATCCAAAATACAAAATATTTTCCCAAAAAGCAATTCTTACATATACTGGGCAGGTGTTTTCTGTTGCTAATGTGATGTTACAGAGGATTTTATCTTTTTTTTTTTTTTTTTTTTTTGTGGTGTATCATTAGACTGAATGACCCCTCCAGTGCTGTTGCTGGGAGGGATGCGATCCTGATTTCATCCCACTCCCCTTCCCTGCTGCTTTGCCTGCACCTTCTGTGCCAGCCCCAACACAAGATGCTGCAACATTTCAAATTTGCCAACCTTTTAATGTCATGGGCAGCATCCTTTGGGGGCTTGGAGCAACCTGGGCTGGTGGGAGGTTTTGCTGTTTTATTCACCCAGCAGCACCACACAGAAACCTTGTAGAATAACTCCAATGCCAGATTTTCAGTTTTAAACTTAGTTTCTAGTGAGCATCACATGCTGCTTTTCTTTCTGGTGCTTGTGAAGCTATTTTCCCAACTAACACATGCTGCTTGGAGTTAGGAGTGCCCAGTCGTGGTCCTCTGTATTCAAATATGTCAGAGGGCTGTTACCTTTACAGGCACATGCCATCTTTTTTTTTTTTTTTTTTTTTGCTTTGAGAGGAAAATTAGAAACAGAGGAGAAAATGAAGTGCATGTTAAATCCATTCACTGTGTTGGAGACACTGAGAGCCTGGATTTTTGGAGTGCTGAGCACCAGCATGTGTCACTTTGTATTTTGAAGTACATCTCTCACTGACCAGAGATGGAAGGGGGGAGAGCACTTAACATCCCTTCAGACCAAGCTGCAGTGTCTCAAATTGAGGAATTAGACATCATTAAAAAAAAAAATAGCTGTGAGTGCCATTGTCACACAGAAATAATGTCACAAAGGTCAGCCAGCCCACTCTGCTGAACATCCCAGGGTCAGCCCTGCCAGTTGGAGCAAGAGGTCTCTGGAATAAGCCAAAAACTATCAGTGTGTAATTAAGAGACCTTCAGGTGGTGAGGTCAGTGTGCAAGGGGAGGTGGCAGCTCCCAGGCTGGTGCCTCCTCCTTTCCCAGCACAGGGCTTCTGGCTAAAGAGATGCAAGGGATCCAATTGAATTTGAAGACAACTGGCATAGTATAAAGTCACTTTACAGAAATGTAACTACTGCTGGAGAGGAAAGGGACCCAAGCAGAGTGGTGTAACTCAAGTTTATACCTGTGGGTAAGGCAAAGCATCTGCCTGGTTGGAAATCATCTCCTTGCAAAGCCTGCATGCAGCTGTGCCTGGGACAGCAGTGTGGCCACCTGTGGTTTCACTGGACCTTTAGGTTCAAAGGGGAAAAAAAGAGGTACAGAAGAAAAAGAAATATTCTCTCTCAAGGGAGAAAAAGATTATTTATATTTTAAATTCCAGATGGGAAATGAGAGCTCTCAAAATAAGATGCGAAGAGAAAATTAGGACCATGCTAGGATGTGTGACTAGATGATCTCTGGAGGTCCCTTCCACCCCCTAAAATTCTGTGATTCTATGATTCTCATCCTCTCCTTGACCCTGGGCAGGGTCAGACTCACAAAGGCCATGCAGGTCCTGGCTGGGCTGCTAACCTATTGCTGAAGCTGAGAGCCCATGGCAGGGTTCCAGTTGGACAACTAGAAGGTTGCTCCTAAGAGTCCCAGCAGACTGGTTAGAAACCAGCACCATTCAGACCACTTGGAAGAACCCTCAGAACATTAAAATTTCAGTTTCAACAATTTCCTTTTTTTTTTTTTTAAGATTCCCTGAGCAAAGAGCCACATTAACATTCAAAGCTATGAATTAAGTCTAAGTACCACCAGAATTTCTACTCTGGGAGTTGTTATACAGTTAGCTGCACTTCCTACAAAAAGGCAGACAATTGGGTTTTCTGGTTCAAGTCTTGTTTAGAACAAGCAGATGCTTCTTCTCTGGAACTCTTCTTGAGTTATCTTGGTGGTTCCGGTGGTTTCCCTTGTGGAACAAGGTGCTGCTCAGTACCTGTGGAATTATTCACTGAGGCTTCTTTCTGTTTAGGAACTCCAGGCTGTTCCCTATGGCAAACAGACCAAGCCAGAAAAATGGGATCTTATTAGAGAGTAGAATATGATGCATGTGGAATTTCTTATGCTGTGGTTTAAGAGTGGGAGTGACTTAGAAATAACTTTTCCTTCTGAAAATGCACAGACAGTAGTAGTAGTAGTAGTAGTAGTAGTAGTAAATTTTGTCTTTTTTGTATCTTCAGGTGCCTCTTGGTACAATTCTGTTGTGTAGAAGTGGGTTTTGCTGCAATGCCTGTAGAAGGTTCAGATCTTGTAACTGCTCACACAGCAACTCCTGAGTTTTCTTTTTTGAAATTTTTGGCTTCAGTTTTTGAAAAGCAGAAAGTGTGGGTTGAAATTTTTTTGCACAAGTGATCTGGCTTGGAGAGAAACTTAAATCATAATTAAAAAAAAAAAAAAGCCAACACATTTCCAGCTTCAATAACTTTAGCAGAATTTCACAAGGATTTTGGTGCATTAGAGTTCGAAGTGAAGCCTAAAAGACTGGAATCAGAATTTAAAATAAAGAGAGAACTGGGGGAGAATTGCTATGGCCTTGATTTAAGTGTCACTATAAAATAATCTCTCTGCTAAAGTTGCAGGAAAAAAAAACTACTAAGAAGATATTGGTTCTGATCTGAGTTTCTCCTATATTTTGGAGGTTGTTATTTCCCAGCTACTAGTTTACTTTTCCAGCCTCTAACATGGAGACTTTGAGCCTCTATTTTTTCAAGGAATACTCTTAAACTGGGATGGAGGACAGCAGCTGGAAAGTTTGTGGGCCGAGCAGCTAACCCTGAACCTAAAATATTTGGTTTGTTTTTAACAAAGAAGAGGCTGGCAATGGTAGTATCCCAGAAACACACTCAAGCCTTAAACTGAACCCCCAAAAATGAGGAAATCTTGTACTGAAAGGTGAGCACCCCATGGGGCTACAGCCCACTTAGCTTTGAGGAGCAGCCTGCTTCTTATGGCTTTTATAGTTTCAAAACATTGATGGAGAACAAGGATTTTTCTGAAGTCTGAATCACATTAACAACTCCTGGTTCTTCTTTTTTTTTTTTTTTTCCTTCTTTTTTTTTCATTCTGCAAAACATGACTGTCTTATTTCAGCTGAGCTGATCCTGCACAGTAATTGTGCTTGTCACAATGGATTTCCTGCCATTGACAGCAGGGAATGAAAAGGAACTGTAAAGTGGTACAGATAAAAAAAGGGAAGACAGAGAGAATGATCAGAGAAGAAGCAGCAGGTACAGTGCTCTTTGCTTCTGCATGGCTCTCAAATTAATTCAGTGCAACAATTCTCTTTTTGTCACTCTTGGCCTCTGATCTTTTTGCATCCAGTGTAGCTGAGTCCATACCCATAGCACTGGGTGTCTTGGCAGATGGGAAATGAGGGCAGAGCCCACCCAGGGGCCATGGGAAGTTCCAGCAGAGGGCATTGGGGATCAGGGACCTGGAGGGAACTGGGGGTCAAGTTTTAGGGGGCAGAGGATGCAGGACAGACAATGAGCATCCCTCCATTCTTCTGCTCATACAGCAGTGTGTCCTACAACAGAGCTGGACAAAGGTGCATCTGGTTACCTGGAGATTTTTTAAAAGGCAAAAAATAATAATAATAATAATAATAAAAAAAGTCTGTGCATTTTCAGAAGGAAAAGTTACTTCTAAGTCTCTCCCACTCTTAAACCACAGAATATTACATTCCATATGCATCATATTCTACTTTTAGATCCCATTTTTCTGGCTTGGTCTGTTTACCATAGGGAACAGCCTGGAGTTCCTAAACAAACAGAAGCCTCAGTGAACAACTCCCTGGGTTTCAGTGTGGCTGAGCAGCACCTTGTTCCACAAAGGAGGCCACTGGCACAGCTAACTTTATAACAACTCCCAGAGTGGAAATTCTGGTTGCACTTCAAATTAATTCACAGCTTGGGATTGTTAACATGGATTTTTACTCAGGGAATCAAAGTAAAAACAAAAAAACAAAAAAACAAACAAAAAAAAACAAAAACAAAAACAAAAAAAAAAACAAACCAAAAAAACAAAAAAAACAAAACAAAACAAAAAAAAAAAAAAAAAAAAAAAAAAAAAAGAAAGAAAAAAGAAAAAAAAGTTGCTTCTACAAAATCTGTTGGGTGTTTCAGACTCACTAACCCTAAAGCAATGTTCTCCAGTAGCTGTGTCACTATTGCCTCCCTCTCTTTAGTGAGGGGAAGGTGGAAAGCCTCTAGTGAGGCCAAAGGGATGAAAAACGTGTGCTGTGTCCATAGAAAACAGCAAGGGCTCTGGATACAAAATGAAAAAAAAAAAAAAAAATGTTCCAGGGGGGAAATCCCACACCCTTTGAATTGTGGTGTTGTTCTCAGGGGTTTTCTGGGTCTTGGGGCAACATTAGAGGGGATCCTGCAAGCTGTTTCCCAGAGGCAGAGCTGTGGAGCTGAGTCCCTGACCTCCCCCCAGGCTGCCAGGGGCTTCATCCTGCTCCCCTCTGGAGCACAGGGATCTGCTTCAGGGCTGGTACTCACACCAGAACCTTGGAGCATGGCTGTTAGAGCCTGGTCCTTAAAAATGATGCCTCTTGGAGAAAGCTGGGGAGAAAGAATAGAGGGGAAGATGCTTTCATCAAGAAGAAAAAAGCTTTAATTATGGAACAGGTTGTAGTGACTCAGCTGCTGCTCTTTGATGAACGACATGGTAACAGTCTGCTCTAAACACAGAAATGAATGACAGAAGATCATTTCTTTCCAATTATGTTTCAGTATTGAGACAACCTTTCCCAAAAGTACAGCCCAATGTGTTTGTTTCACTTCTGTTTATTTTCTTCCTGAATAATTGAAGTGACTTGCTAAGAGAAGGGGAATATCAAAGCAGCTGACACCTCACCAGAACCCTTTTGAGAAGACAAATAGACTAAGTCTAACTAGAAGTGAAGAAAAACCACCCTCATTGCTGTGTTGGTAGAAACAAATTACCAAAACTCACAGTTTTTCTTCTCCAGGGTTCTGGTTGCCATCCAGCCCAGCTCTGCAGGCTGTGAGCTGCTGGAGTGCCTCTGGGAGAATAAAACCTGAGGCAAACACCTGGACTTGGCTTCTGAGCTGAAATTTCATTTCTGCCTCTGTCCAGAACAAATGAGAAGGGGCTGAGGTCCACCCAGTTAGCTCGTGGTTTGTCACTGTGCTCTAAAATCACTTTTATTATTTCAGCATGAACATGTCCACCTCTGGAGTCAATGTGAGGTCCAACGAGTCAAAACTGAGTATTTTCTGTGTTTGCTTTCACTGTTGTGAAAAGAGCAGGAAACCCTCAGCCCCATCCCCTGCTGGCAGCTGCTGCAGGATGCTCATGAGGTGGGACAGACATTTGAGGGTCATTTTTCTCTCTGGAGGCACATCATCCCCTGAGGGGCTCTTCATTTGAATCTTCCATTAACCCTGGTTTATTCATGTTAACTGCACTAATGAAGAAATGTTTGCTTTTTTTTTTGCTTGGCAGCATTCTCCTTGATGAAGAGGGCCACATCAAGATAACAGGTAAGGGAAGAATGGACAACTTGATGTCTACCTGATGATCTTTTATTTCCTTTACATGTGTTCCATGACACGTGGTGTTGGCTTGGGGGAAAAAAAAAAAAAAATTGCTTCCAAAACCTCATGAACCAGTGAGTTTGAGTTAATGGGCTCAGGGTGGTCCTGCTTTAGTGGGGGATTTGGACTACATCATCTCCAAAGGTCCCTTCCAGCTCTGCTAATTCTGTGAAGGGTGGGCTTCTCTTCTCTTCTCTTCTCTTCTCTTCTCTTCTCTTCTCTTCTCTTCTCTTCTCTTCTCTTCCAATCCCTCAGGCGCCCCTGCTGCACAGCAGATGGAGAACATCACATTACCTTGGTGAAATTGTTCTTCTGACTGGTGGGAAATGTGCAGCCTGGGTTTCTTACCACCATGGAGGGGAGGATGATTCCTGTTTCATCCCTTACTCCAGATTCAATTGCCTGAATTATCACTGTGCTAGAGGGCAGAGAAAAAGATTACACCTACTTAAAAGTTTCCAAAAATTCCTAAATGTTCTTAAAAGTGCCAACAAGGCACCAGATGGTGCTCCATCACTTGTGTGGTGGCTTTTGGTGGAGCAGTTGAGGTGACCGAGAATATCAAGAAGACCCAATAAGTATTTGTTGTTTCAATTCTTTCTTTCTTTTTTTTTTTTTTTCTGTTAATTTATTTTTTTTATTCTTTATTTTTTTTAGATTTTGGCCTGAGTAAAGAAGCCATTGACCATGACAAGAGAGCATATTCCTTCTGTGGGACAATAGAGTACATGGCCCCAGAGGTGGTCAACCGCCGGGGACACACGCAGAGCGCGGACTGGTGGTCTTTTGGGGTCCTGATGGTAGGTGGGAAAGCTGAGTGTGGCTGGCAGAGAAGTCAGCAGATCCCTCAGATCCAAAGCAGTGATCCCAGCAGGGAAGGGCTGCTGGACCAGCAGGGGTGCAGTCACTGCTGGCTTCTGGAGACCCAGCTCTTCCTCAGTTTCCCTGCCTCCCAAGAGGATGAGCTGCTTTCCTCCAGCTCTCCCAGCCACCACTTGCCTCTCCCAGGCCGAGCAGGAGTTAAGACCTTTGTGTTTTCCAAGTTTTGTTTATATTTTATAGTCACACAGGCTTTTTTAAGCGATTTGTTTGTTTTTTTTTTTTCTTGTTTCTACTATGTGTTTTATAGCCTTATTTGTTCCTAATGCAGGTTATTCCTTCAGTTCATTAGAGTCAGTTAATATCTGGCTTCTAAACATCTCCTCTGCCCTCCTCCCCAAAGTAGCAGAACAATTTCACAGCTATTGCTTTCTTACATTTTTTCTTATTGTATGACTACAGATTTATAAATGGTTTCAGTCTGAAGGAACCTTAATGATTACCCAGTCCCAACCCCAAGGGCAGGGACACCTCCCCCAGCCCAGGGTGCTCCCAGCCCCATCCAACCTGGGCTGAGACACTGCCAGGGATGGGGCAGCCACAGCTTCTCTGGGAAACCTGGCACAGGGGCTCAGCACCCTCACACCAAACAATTTCTCCCCCATGTCCAACCTCACTCTCCCCTCTCCAAGTTTTAACCCATTTCCCTTCTCCTCTCCCTCCCCCCCCATGCCCAAAGCCCTCCCCCAGCTTTCTTGTAGCCCCTTCAGATATTGGAAGGTTGCTCTGAGCTCCCCTGGGAGCCTCCTCTGCTCCAGGCTGAACAACCCCAACTTCTTCAGCCTGTCTGCACAGGGGAAGTGCTCCAGTCCTCAGTTTAATATTTATTATTTATTGTTTACTATTGTTGTTCTTTTGTTGGCTTGTTATTGTTATTATTAACTGTGATTATGATAATAATAATAATATAATATTTAATCAGGTAAAAGGGTGAGTCAGGCTGTGGGGCAGCCTGACAGTTTTGGGTAATATTTGAAAGGATAAAATTTGAAGGGATTTTTTGTTTGTTTGTTTGTTTTTTGTTGTGTTTTTTTTTTACAAATGTGCAATTCCTGTCAGGTTTAGTGCCAGCACTAGCCAACACCTAGGAAGAGCCATTGCTTTCAGACTAAAGTTTCCCCCAGCCAAACATCTCATGGAGTAACTGATCTCACAGGTCCCTTCCAAGCTGAGCCAGTCTGGGATTTCCAGCACTGGCCCTCAGATGGGTGCTAGAGGAAAGATATCTGCACCCCAGATAGCAGTGTAACCAGTCTGTAAGACGGCTTTTGAGTTGAGTTTTGTTGTGTTGGTCCTTCCCATCCTGCATGCTCCAGGCTTGCTGTCCCCCTTTGGCCTGAAGCACAGCTGTTGGATCACTTCTTTTCCCCAGGCTCATCTCATTCATCTTCTTTTTGTTATTCCACAGTTTGAGATGCTGACAGGATCGTTGCCCTTCCAGGGAAAGGACAGAAAGGAGACCATGGCACTCATTCTCAAGTGAGTACCCAAGCTGCTTTCTTTCCTCTATAAATTACCTGCACCCTCCAGGCAGCCCTGAGGTCCAAAGTCTGGGAAAGGCAGAGAGCCAGAACATGCAGAATGCATTTTTCAGAGCTATGTAGGCATGAATTTCATCAGATTGCCTCAAGTCAGCTCCTTACAAAAGCAATGTACCTTGCTGGCTGGAATAAGGGATGTCAGCACTCAGCCCATAGTGGGAGCAGTCAGGCATCTGCAGGGCAGATTCTGGTTTTGTTGCTGCCAAGTTTTAAATCTTTTTCTTTGCAGTTGTATCATTCACTAAGGTTAAGTGCAGACCTCAGGGTCTGAAGCTTCTCTCTGCCCAGTTTCACATTTTTTCCCCTATGCCAGTGAAGCACCAAAAGGGGAGAAGTTTTATACTCTTTAATCCATTTGTGCCGTAGTCTAATGCTATTCATGAAGGGTTTTTGTTTAAATTCCTCCTGATTCCCAAATTTATTACACCAAGCTAAAAAATAGGGAAAGTAATAAATAAATAAATAAAAATAAAAACAACAAACCTGTAGGAAAGTTAATTAATGAGGTTGCTAAAGGTGTTATGAGAATCTTTAGCTCTACTGTACCCCCAGCAAGACCAATGGTTCAACCTCCAAGCTCCCCAGCCCAATCTCAGCTCCTCACTCTCTTGTTTCAGCCCCACAAGTCTGCCCACCCTGACTGCCCCACTGCCACTGCGGGAACCACAGCAGGCTGGAGGAAAGCTTTGAAAACTCTATTTTCTTTTCAAGTGTTGTGTTCTTTCAGAGCCAAGCTGGGGATGCCCCAGTTCTTGAGTGGAGAAGCCCAGAGCCTGCTGAGAGCCCTCTTCAAAAGGAACCCTTCCAACCGCTTAGGTAGGTGCAGGAGGGCTGCCTGGGATGCTCTTCCCTTCCTTCCTCTTCCCTTGGAGTTTTTCTCTTCATTCTGCAGTGTTCTGAACTCCTCCCCTCAGCATGGAGAGCCTCGGGCACCCCTAGAGAAAGCTGCAAAGAGCAGAGGCAAACCCTGGGGATCCAAACCCTGGGGATCAGAACCCTGGGGATCTAAATCCTGGGAATCCAAACTCTAGGGATCAGAACCCTGGGGATCCAAACCTGGGGATCCAAACCTGGGAATCCAAACCCTGGGGATCAGAACCCTGGGGATCAGAACCCTGGGGACCCAAACCCTTCTGCTAGTTTGTCGTTTAGTTTTTCAGTAGAGAGAGAAAAAAAAACCTTCCAACCCCCTTCACCATTCATGAAGGGTTTAAGATCACTGCTGCAGGTGAGCATCCGAGTGAGAAAGAGGTTTCTGTTTAATTCTCTGTAATTTACCTGCAAATCCCAGGTGGGGAGCAGAAGATTTGTCTCCCCCACTCTCAGACACATTTTGTTGCTGTCTGTTTGCTGAGAACATTTTCACAGTGGGCTTTCTTCTGTGTTGCCCTAAATCTATTACCTACTTTCTTAGTTTGTTAGTAATCCTATTTAAACTGTGGGAAAGCAGAAGGATGTGTTGGATCAGGTGTCCTGTGCCATCTGCACTTTTGCTTGGGAGTTTCATGAAAAAATTAATTGCATTTGGCAAGGTTATGGGCAATGCCAGCTGTAGGGTTGTCATTGAAGGTTTGGTCTTTGGTTTTTAAGGGGAAAAAAAATTTTATTATCTGAAACTAAAAATCTGGAAGCTCTTTCTGCTCATTTTGAATACCCAAAGAACCAGCTTCTGAATTTCAGAGGTGTCCCTTCTTTTCAAGGCTCACACTGTCCAGAATGATTCCATAATCAAAGCCAATTACAAAGAAACCATTCCACTTTTTCTGCCTGCAGACACTTTTATTACTGCATAAACCAATCTTAGGTAATCAAGTTCTTGGTTATTAGTATGAGACTGCTTTTATACAGATCCTTGCACTCTGTAATCTGTTTGGTCTGAAAGCATTATTGATTCCCTTGGGCCCTCATGGGGTTGGATGTAGGAATATTTATACACATACAAATCAGTTTCTGGGAATTGGAACTTCACTTTTTGCCAAATTAAGCTATTGCTCTCCTAAATCTCTTTAATATGAAACAAAGCAGAGAAGGAGTCAAGCCCTGGCACTCCTAACAGCTTCTTCTCCCTGTGCCAGAGCTCTGAGGAAGCCCCAGGTGGGAAATGTTAATTTTCCAAATAAATGCCCATGTCAGCTGCACTGCTCCTGCTCACTACAGCCCTCCCAGGGGAGCAGCTGTGGGTGAGATTTCCCCTTGGCTCTGATTTCCGTGGGTTTGGGGAAAATAAAAAAAAATAAATTAAAAAAAAACAAAACAGCAACAGCAGCAAAGCACTGAGATGTTAGGGATGGTCTGGAGAGGATGGGACATCCTCATCACACAGGGATGTCCCCATCAGCCTCCAAAAGAGGGAAAAGGGAAAGAGGAAGGGACAGAGCAGATGGAGGGCACCAGCAGTTACCTCCCCTCCAGGGAATGCCACCAGAACTGGCAGTGTCTGTGGCATTGGTCCCAGCCCCACAAAACCAGCTCAGCCCTGGGTTTCTGAGCTTCAGCAGCAGAGAGCAGGGAGAGACCAGTTTGGCCCCTGGGGTTCGTGGCAAAGGGCAATGTTCAGAGAAGGCAGAAGCAAAGAAGGAATTAGATTCCTCACCAGCTCTCAGAAAAGGTTCCCTAAGAAGAGGAATGGCCAGAAAATGAAGCTTGAAGGCCAGGTACCAGTGGGAGTCAGGGCTTTGGTGCTTGCTTGTGGGTTGAAGTCAGGGCTGGCAAAGGGGGCACCTGAAAACCTGGGTTTCTTCAAGCCATAGGGAACCTTTTGGTGTTTAGAGCCTGAGTTTGTTCATCCTGCAGCTTTCCCTGCCATGGGGGATGGGTGCTGAGGCAAGGTCTGAGGGTCAGGGGGAGCAGAAAGGTGCTGGGGGTGGCAGGGAGCAGCCTGGCCAGCGCTTCAGGACATCTCTCCTGGTGCCTGTGAAAATGAAAATCCAGCTCTGAAGCAGCCTGAATGCTCTCAGCCATCAGCTTTGGTGCAGTGCCCTTCTCTGGAGCTCCTGGTGGGTGTTCTGCTCAGGGCTCTGTGCCCAGATGGTGACCCTGACTTTGTCAGAAGACAAGAGGGGATGAGGAGCAGGCTGGAGGAGAGATGCCTTGCTGCACTTTTCTAAACACTCTTCATTTTGCCTCTCTCATTCTCCTGCCAGGTGCTGGGTTTGATGGAGTGGAAGAAATCAAGAGGCACCCTTTCTTCCTTACTATAGACTGGAACGTAAGTGCAGCAGCATTGCATTGGTTGGTTGGGTTAATTCTGGTTTATCTATTTTTTTTTTTCTTAGCTATATTTTTGGTGACAAACTGCCATGCTTTGTAAAGAGCAACTCAGAGACTCCAAGAGCCAAGGCTTTCAGGTGTGTGCCTCTGCCTCTTGCATGCACACTTGGCAGAATGAGGTTTATGGATGAACTCAATGACCTTGAATCCCAACCTGAGGGATTCTGTGGTTCTTATTCTGTACACGCATTTGTTCACACCCCCACAAGTGAAACAACGAGCAAGGGGCTCTCAGCACTGCCAGTGCTCTGTTGGTCTCTGATGCTCTGGCTCCTCACAGGGCTGCCTGAGCCTGTCTGCAGACTTCTGCAGAATGCTTCCCACCTTCACACCCCAAAAGGTGATGCCTTGATTGTGGGAGCTGCAAATGAGATGCTTTACGTCAGCAGCTTTGAATGAAAGGATTCCTGTAATATTCCAACTGCAAAAGAAAACAGAGGACTGGGCTTGAAGGAGAGACCCCAGCAGGAAGGGGTCTGGTGCTCCAGGTATTTCTGCTTCTCAGTTTCAATACTTGTCTCTTCTCCCTGGCTCTGGCAAGCTGCACTAAATGGGAGTTGGATTCTTTCCTGTAGCAGAGACATCCAGGAATCTTTTTCTTGGAATTATTTGGAGCATCCCCATCTCTGCTCTGACACATAAGCCAATAGTAGCTCTCAGGAGACCCCAGTTCCCCTGCTTTATGCTGGGGAAATCATGAATCTCCCACAATTTTTTTTTAACCCCTTCTTGTCCCATTTGGCCTGGGTGACCCCAGGAGAGGCTCTTGTCCTTCCCCTGTGCTGCCATTACAGACAAACCCACCCTAGGTGGGTGTTCAGCAGAGTGGTTTTACACCACTGAGTACACAAAACCAGCCCAAAGAGGAAGCAGCAGCTCTTTTTACAAGTGGGTTCTGGCTAAGGGCAGTAAGTCATCAATTTAACCTCACAACTGGAACAGCAAAGCATTGCTCAAGTGTAGCACCCTTCCCAGCAGACACATTGGTAAACAAGGATTTATTTTATTGCTGCCAGCTACAGTTCACGTGGCTGCTGGGAGAGATTAACAAAGTGTTCAGCTGAGCCCTGCAGCAGATTAAAGCTGCTCACGTTTTCAGCATCATGTTTTGTTATTTTTTTCAAACTGACTTCTTGGCAGGCAAACCTGGAGGCAAACACTTTTTCCTTCTTTATCAGGATGCCTGCCAGTGCACCCCTGCTCCTGTCTGCCTCCAGAAATGCCTGATTTCATTTTATCTGACCTGTGCTGTGGGATTTCTTATGGCTCTTTAACACCTGATCTGGACTCACCCATCAGCACCGGTGTAAGAGGTCCCCTGGATGCTGCTCTCACTGCAGTTCCTGCTAAACCAGCATGGCTGTGTCTGACAGAGCCATTCCCCAGCACCAAAGCCAATTTCTCTGGGAAAGCAGATTTTTTGGTGGCCCACAGAGCCCCTTATTTTTGGCAGAACTCCTTGATGTGATTGGGATTGTGTGCTGGAGGGCTGGCACGGCTCATGAGCGTGTTGAGGATCAATCAAAGCAAAGTCTGAGATGGTTCTGTATGGCCCAGCTGGCTCTTAGTCTCATGGTGGATGTTCTGGTGTCTAGATTCTCTTTCCTTTTCTGCTTCTTATTAATCATGAGACTCCACATGAAGACTTGGCGTTTATGGAAGCATGAAAGGGAAAAATAGAAAATCCTGAAGTGTTTGACTGGATCTGAGGAAGAAATTCTTCAGTCTGAGGGTGGTGAGACTCTGGAACAGATTGCCCAGAGAAGCTGGGGCTGTTCCCTCTTTGTGCAAGGCCAGGTTGGGTGAGACTTTGAGCAGCCTGGGCTGGATGAGAGGTGAGGGGTTGGAGGAGATGAGCTCTGAGGTCCCTTCCAACCTCAGCCATCCTGTGATTGTGTACTTAATTATGATTATTTTCTGTGTTCCTCTACTGCTTCCACAGCCCTCAGCTTTGCAGTCAAAACACAGGCCAGATGCACACACCTTAGCAGGATGAGGAGCACTGGAGCAGGGAGAGGGTTCCTCCTCTTTCTGGGTTTGCTCAGTAATCTCATCACAGAGACACGAGGCTCTGCATCTTGGGAAGGTTTTTCAGCAGTCAGTGCTGGGCTGTCAGACTCCTCAAGACCACCTCGTGATGCTTGGGGATCATTTCAAGCTCACTTCTTTAGGGAACAGTTTCATGGCTGCCCTGAAGAGTTGCACGGGTTTTGGAAATTCATCATTTTCCATCATTTCCATCAGGGACAGGTTAGGAAAAACCCACCAGGAAAAGGATAGGTGTGCATGAACATGACTTGGAGCTAGAGAGGGAGTTGGATTTAATTGCCCTGGGATGTCTTACCTAGCCATCTAATTCTGATGTAAAATGTGGCTGTAAAGACCCATTTTAACCCAATATTGAGTGCTTATTGCACTCCCCTGGAGACAGATGGATTATGGCTGCTCAGACCAGCTCTCATCTTTGTAATGTGTTTGCTCATTTAATCCTCATTTTCCTATCACTCCTGGAGATCCTGGGAGGCCCATCCAGTTCCAGCAGCAGCACTGTGAGGATTTCAGAGCAGTGTGAGCCAGCCTGGCCCCAGGGCTTGCTCTGAGGGTGAGCACCCAGCCAGCTGCTGACATGTTCTTCATGGAGAGCAGGGACAGGGAAGGCTCAGGCACAGATGTTCAGTGCTGGGCTCTGGACTGGTACTGGAAAAAAAGGCTCTGATGCCCTCATTTTGTTCTTCCATCACCAATACAGAACCTCTCACACTGACTGGCAGGCAGCAGGGCTTGAACCGTGGTTTGGTTTGTATCTTGGTAGCATCAGGAGTTCAGAGAGCAAGAGGCAAGCTCTCTGGGAGAGATCCTGAACTGTCTTGGCAGCTGCTGTAGCTGCTGGAACAACCTTTCAGCTGTAGGAAAACAGCCCTCCATCAAGACCCTCTTATCCCGAAGCGTTTCCTATTTTTCATTGTCCCCAGGCAGACAGAACCACCCGTGTGCCAGGGTGCTGCCCATCAGCACTCAGCTCCAAACACCCCAAGTTTCACTTCAGGTGGAGAAGCAGCACCAAAGGCACCTGCAGACAGCCTGAAACTTGAGTTTTATGCCCAAATCTAAACTGTGGCATGAGCTTATCTCTGTGCCAGTCTCATCATCAAAGCTATTGTCACCCAGTAGCAAAAGTGCAGATTCCCAGGCTGAAAAATAGCTGCAGGTTTCATCATGCTGTCAGCAATTTAGGAGGTGCCTTGACACAAATTCAATAGAACTTTTGTTAAATGAATGTGCTGCCTCTCATGAGAAGGATGGGATTGACAGAAAGGAGATCAGATGTTGAGCTCCTTCTGAATTTTGCCTCCTTACTGCCCTTGCAAACCCTTTTCTCCCTAACAAGAGCAGCTGAGCTCAGGTGATTTCAGCTAGGGGCTCTGAAAAAGCACAGTCTGAGTCCTGGTTTGATGATTATGATGATAATTATTATTGTTATTATCATTATCATTATCATTATTGCTGTTTCTTCCTTCCAGGTCATGCATAAAGGATTGCTGGTTTTTCATTAAAAATGAAAACTTCAGTCCCTTTATTTCTGCAAAAATAATAATGATATTAATAATAATATTATAGCCCATGGGAGTGGGCTATAAGCAGCAGTTTGGGTTTAGATGAAAGCTGAATTGGAACTGGAGGACATGACATGCTGGAGATAGAACTGACAAATAGAGCTGAGGGAAGGGCTGGGGAGGACCTGGACTTTCTTCTAGCTCCTTCAGTATTAATTAGAGATCAAACTAAACTGCAAACGTAAGTTCTTTAACTGCAGGTTTTTACCAACAGGAAGAATTGACCCCAAGGTCTGAATTCTGCTGGCTTTTCTCTTTTGCAGGCAATAATATTAAACCATTAATCTAGGAGAGGACAAGCATTTTAGAAGGTAGTTCATCCTTTTGTCTGCTGATTGGATTCCCCATGACAGGTTTATGCATCAAGGCAGTTCATCCTCACACTACAAGTGTATCAGGGTGGAGGACAGCATCTTTCTGTTTCTAGAAGGTGTCTAAAGAATAATTCAATTCTTCATCAAAGAAGCCCAGCTGAGGAAATGACTAAATAGTTTTTAATTAAACTAAACTATTTGCTATTTCTTGATACTTGCCAGGCACATATACGAGGGCATTAACATCTCTGGGTTGTTTTGGGGTTTTTTAGCAGTGCATTTTTGTGTAAAGATGCTGAAAAATTAACTGCTTATAAATAACAAGAGAAAGATGGATGTCAGAGCATTGTGTCAGTGCTCTCCCAGGGGTGTTGGGTGAGTCCCAGCTGAGGAGGTGTCCAGATGAAGCTCATCTCAGGGATCTGCATCATACACACACACACACACTGCCTCTGCTCAGCCTCTGGATCCATCTCCCTGATCCTGGCAGCTGGAACTCACCTCTGCCTGGGATAAGGCAATGCTGGGGCCAAATTAAAAAAAGGAAGGTGGGATGTGGAGGGTAATTCTGTAGCAGGCAAGAGAGAGTAATTGCATTGTCAATAGCATATTAAGGGCTAAGGGATTAATTTCCTCTTTATAGATGTGAATCCATTATAGGAGGAAAAAAACTCTTCAGCTTCTTATACCCATGCAAAATAACACATACATAATGATCTTAAATACCCAGCCTGAAGTTTAACATAGCCAGTGTCTTTTGAGTGCCTAATAAGATGCCCCAAAATAATAATTTGGGTATGAAAATTGAGATTTAAACTGGGACAGCCCTGTTCCCAGAGGTGGTGGAACTCCCACTGATTTCTGCATTCAGAGCCAGGATTGCTGTGAGTTGGGATGTAGGTAACTCTGTCAACTTGACCAGGAGTTACCTGGCAGCCTGATAGAAGTAGCCAAAGCCAAGGTTTGAAGTGTAACTTGCTGCATCATTTGCCACTCAGGTTGTTTGCTGCTAGAAGAGCTCAAGGTGATTCATTGAGCCCAAATAATTTGGGGGCTTCAGTAAGGGATAAGAGGTTAATACCTCTCACCCCAAATCAGAAATATTATTGGAAAATCCAAAAGGGCCACAAATCCTCTGAGTGATTTGTTCTCTGTGATTCCTTAGCTCAGCTTTGTTTCCATCCCCTCCCAGCCAGCAGACTTCTGACTCCACATCTTTAGGTGGTGTGTGACTCCAGGGGAAATCCCAAACCCATCCCTCCTGCTGGAGGATGTGCCTTAGGGATTCAGAATATAAAACATAGCTCCAGCAGCACTGGGGGAACTGCAGATGGGGAGAGGAAATAAGAGGCCAGGGAGAATATGGTTGCAATAATCATCAGGGTGCCTGCTCCTGGCTGATGTATGACTCCAAAACATTTTCCAGTTTTTGGAGCTCAGAGGATGAGGGGTGCATTGAGCTGCAGGAGGCAGCCTGGGAACACCTTGCTTTCTGCAGGAGAAGGTCTGGAGCTGTGAATTAAGACAAATAGAGGGAAGCTGGAAGCAAATAGCTTTCTGGAGGTGAAAGCCCAGCAATCAGAAAACTTCCAGTAGGTGCTGGGTCCTCTTTTAAAGTTCCATGCAGACAGAAAAGATCTGTGCTAGTAGCTAGGTTGATATTTGCCAGATGATGAATGACATTTCCTCTGTAAAACTGCAGTTGCCTTTTAATTCTTTGGAAGGCAGGTTTCCAGTGGGGCTCCCAGCAATTACTCATTCCTGCTCTCTCCCCAAAGATAGGGAGCAGTTTTACACAAGCAGTTTTTACACAAGCAGAACTTTTTATGGTGAAATGGCCATTAATTATTGCAGAGTCCTTCCCAGCCTCACCACCATTCCACTTCTCCAAGGAATCATATAATCCAGCCACTACCATGTGCTTGATGCTGAGGCTAATAACTATGCCTTTACAAACTTTATTTATCTATGCAAAATCAAGTTCAAATTATGTTGGTGTCTGTAGACCCTAGGTTTGACCACATGCTTTATGTTAGAGAAGTTAACAAACCACAAAACCCACAGTTCAGGAGGATCTGCCTGTGTGCAAAGAGCTGGGTATTAATCCCCACTCAACATTTTGAAAAATCAGACTTCCAAGATCGCTGCACCCAACCATCATTATTCCCAACCTGCCCCCACCCAAAAAGAAAAAAAAGAAAAAGAAAAAGCATCCCCATGCCCTCTAGAGCATGTCCTGATGTACATCTGTACATTTTTAAAATACCTCCAGGGCTGGTGGCTCCATTAGAATTATTAAGGTTGGAAAAGACCTTCAGGATCATCGGGTCCAACCACAGCATCCTCATTTCCACTCATTCCTGTAAGGATGGCAGAGAGCTGAGAGAGGACACCCCAAACCTAGGAGGGGCTCCACGTGCTGAAGATGTTGGAGGTTGTTGTTGACTGGGATCTGTTTCTCTCCTTGCAGAAACTCTACAGGAAAGAGATCAAGCCTCCCTTCAAGCCAGCAGTGGGGAGGCCAGAAGACACTTTTCATTTTGATCCTGAGTTCACCTCTCGGACCCCCACAGGTCAGTAAGGTGGGGAATGCACCTTCCCAGGGACTACATTCATTTTGCCTTCCCCTCCCCAGAAGCTGACACCTGGTGAGATTGTTGGGTCTTTCAATACCTGGGCAGGAAGCAAAGACTGGTTTGCTTTCCCCCCCCCCTCCCCAAAAAAAAAGCAGCTCAGAAATGTTTCACCAACTTCACATTGATTTGTCTTCAGGAAGGACAGATTTCACATCTTTCATAGGAAAAAACACTATTGATTTGCTGCTTTATTCCTGTTCTTGTTCCTTGCATAGCTGAATTTAACCACTTAATTCCCTCCACTTCAGAGGATTTTGTATTTTTACCAGTTAGTGTGTAATTATGTTTTCCATCACTGGTTTCTTTAATTGTGAAATCCTATAGTCTATTGCCTGTTGGAAGTTAGTACATTAATCATAATAAAGAAGATCCATCAAATCAAGAGCAAATGAAGTGTGAGGGAATCTGAGCACTGTGGGCTCTGCAATACCCAGCCAGGTACCCAGGAATTCTCCCCTCCTTATGAAAACACCTAAAAAAAACAGAACTGGGGAGGGTGATCTCCTTAAAGCTTTCCAGAGCTTTAAGTGAAGAGCAACTCCTCTAGGTTTGGGAGGATGTTTCTCTGATATAGGGACCAGGAGCTGCTCTTGAGTTCCTTCATTCCAAAGGCAGAATAATTCAGGGCTCTTTTCTCTCCAGCTCTTCCTCCCTTGGATTTGCCAAGGAACAGGTTGCCCAGGGAGGGGGTTGAGGCCTCATTCCTGGAGATGTTCAAGGTGAGGTTTGATGCTGAGCACCCTGATCTAATGAGGGTGTCCCTGAGACTGCAGATGTTGGACTGGGTGACCTGGAGAGGTCCCTTCCCACCCAAACGATTCTGTGATTCTATGTCAGGAGTAGGAGTGGGGCAAAAATCTCCATGAAGTTTGATTAAAACACTCCTAGACATCTTGTTCACCTGGGGACAGGCCAACCAACATCTTCCCTGGAATTGTTCCCAGCTCCTGAATCTGCTGCAGGAAGAGCACCATGAGTTCACACCTGCCCCAGGTCCCCAGACAACATCCATCACCCACAGAGCCTTTGTCACTGCTGTCACAAGATGTGCTGTGAAGGACAGGTACCACAGCTTGCAGCTTTTCTCCACTCCCTGAGAACCTCTGCTAAGCCAAAGGAGTTGTCCTGCCTTCCTCCCAGCCCCACCATCCTCTGCCTTCTCTCCCTTCATGGGCTCCTGGCAGAGGAGTCTAGGAATGTCTGAGAATGAAGATGCCCTGGGATCAAAACCTCTTTCCCCAGGAGCAGAGATCCCTGCAGACCAGAGCCCTGCACTGCTCAGGTGCAGAGGGAAGGGCTGGAGGAGGCACCCCAAAGCCTTGATGTGAAGGTCCATGATGTTCCTGTGTGTCTGCCAGCTCAGCAGATGTGCTGCTGACTCTCAGGGCTGCTGCTGGCTCTTCCAGATGCTGTGCTCTTACTTTTTTGGTCATTTCTGGAGCTCACTGGGCCGTTTTTCTTCCTTTCTCCTGCAGATTCTCCGGGTGTTCCTCCAAGTGCCAACGCTCATCACCTCTTCAGAGGGTTCAGCTTTGTTGCCTCCAGCTTGGTGCAGGAGCCTGCCCAGCAAGATGTGCACAAAATCACTGTGCATCCCATCGTGCAGGTACTGCTGCTGGGGAGCCCTTCCCACTGACCCTGCCCCTGGAGCATCCCTGGCCTTTCCCAGCTGCCCAGGGGAGGCAGGAGCTGGGAAAGGAGAACTTTTTTCCCTACAGGCTTTTTTTTCTTTAAGTCCCCAAAGAAAACTTCACAAAGGAAATAGAAACCACTCCTCACCACAGCTGGAGTGCAAGGACCTTCTGGTTGCCTGAAACCCTCTTCCAGCTGTGCAGAAGTGTTGTCCCTTCAGAGGGGACATGTCATGCTCCACATGTCCTCACTGGACCATTGGCTTGGTCCAGTCTGAGCTGGCAAAGGAGCCCAGGATGGGGCTTGGAGCATCCTGGGCTGGTGGGAGGTGTCCCTGCCCAGGCAGGAGGTTTGGGTCTTAATTTTTAAGGTCCCTCCCAACCCAAACCATTCCATGATTCTATCAACTGGAGCTCCTGGGTGGAAGAGGCCACCCTGCTCCTGCTGCTCCTGCCCAAAGCCTGGGTGCACCCTGGGTGTCATGGGGGGGTGGCAGACACTTGGCACTTGGCTGCCATTTGCCCAAAACTTGCTGTCCAGTTGGTGCCATTTAAACCAGGAACACATTCCTACAAAAGCTGCAGTACATCCGAGGAGATGATGGACTCCTCTGGGAGCACAGGGGAGAGCCCCTGCCTCTGCTTTTCATATTTTTCATCCCTGTTTTTTTACAGAGAGGAAATTTAAATTATTAACTTTGCAGTGGGATAGTTGATATTCCTACAGATTCTTACGTGCAACAGCAAGTGAAATGTTACCCAAGCCCCTGCATCCCAAAAACTGGAAGTGTGTTCCCCTGGCTTGCTTCAGAACAGTGCTTTGAATGCTAACACATGCCTGGGGTACCATTTGGAGGGTTCTCTGGGGCCTTTGCTAGGTGACACTTTCAGACAGAGGATCCTAAAGGGTTTTTAGAGCTGCTGGGAATTTCCTGAGTCCTGGGATGGAATCTGGAGGGCTCAGGTTTGGATTTTTCCATCTAACCAGTTCAGCTGCCCAAGCATTTCCCAAAGGGTTTGTGAGCTCATGATGCCAGAGTGAATTCTACATCCTTCAGTAAATAAAATGAGAGATTTTAAAGTGCTTTCCCACTCTTTTCACTAGCAATATATTATATTAATTCAGCTTCCCTTAAAACAGTACCTTTCCCTCACAGGGAAATCCTGATTAAACACATCCTGGAGGAGATGCCCAGGATCTGGAGGCACATCCCAGGGGTGGGGTGGCTGCTTTGAAACCTGGGAAGCTACAAGTGGTTTTTAATTTATCTGCCCTCTGGGTTATAGGTTTCTATAAGTTTGTCAGAATGAGTGGAGATGTCAGGGGATTTGGGCCCACAGTTTCCTGGGAATTTCTGAGAGGAAGAGGCTGCCCACGTGCAACAAATAGTTTAGAATGTCATGGGGGGTTTTTTGCCATTACTTCCATTTTTTCCATGACCTCCATTCCACATGGAAGACTGGAAAAAAGGTAAAAAGGGAGGGGAGATACTTGCTTATGTAAAAAGCTGCAGAATTTTTTAACTGGACTTAGGAAATTTCCAAGGCCAGGAGAGCTTGGGGAAGGTCCCTCTGTGAAGAGGAAGCTGCTCCTGGCATGGACACCCCCATGTCCTCATGTCCCCTTTTTTCTGTCCCTCCAGCAGTTACATGGGAACAACATTCACTTCACAGATGGGTATGAGATCAAGGAGGACATAGGAATTGGCTCCTATTCCGTGTGCAAGAGATGTGTTCATAAAGCCACAGAAACAGAGTTTGCAGTGAAGGTAAGAACATCTTCACATCTTCTCAGAACATCTGGAATGAGATGGCTCTGCCCACCTGGGCAGTGGGGCAGACAGGGGGGGGTTTCTTGGCTGATTCTTTGCTGCTTGTCTTGTTGAGTTTGTTTTTGTTTTTTTTTAATTATTATTTCTTTTGGAAGATGCCAGGTTTCATGGTAAGCCCTGTTTTACTTAAGGCAGATCTTACCCTCATCAAGGTAAATTCTGGGATGGAAAACAATTTTACAGTCTCACATTTATCACAAATTTATCATTTCACCCCTGTAAACTAGATTTTCACAGATCCTACACTGAGTCATCATAAATAAGCAAAAGAACATAAAATAATTGTGAATTTTAAAGGTCATTTTATTCGTTCTCAAGTTATTTAGTTCTGACTTTTCGACTGTGATTAGATGAGATGAAAAAAACATGATCACCTTCAAAAAGCTTGGGTTTCCTTTTGTTTCTTGACATTCAGCTCCAACATGCTACACAAAGGAGCAACAAGGCCAGAGATTAAAAATGAGGAATTCAGTGGGCCTGAGTGTGTCAGGTCAGGGAGCTGCAGCCTGGGTCAGGCAATGGTACCTAAAGCATCCCCAGCAGCTCAGAGGCCAGAAAGCTGCTGAGATATGGGATGTGGGAACCTTTGCTGGGAGGGAAGAACTTCAGCAGAGCTGCTTTAGAAGTTGTGCTCAGAGCACTCAGTCCCAGCCTGTGCTGAATGATGAATAAAGAGGATGGAGCAAAATCAGTACATGTGGCACCTGGCTGCCAGGGGTACAGCTCAGAGGAAGAGTTCCAAACATTCAGTTTTCTCTAAGGAAAAAGGTATAAAAATTCAAAGTAAGTTAGAAAAGTATTTCATGGGGTTTTTTTTACCCCAAAGAGACCAAACTGGATTAAATGAGGAATTATTCTATAGAATGTAAAGAAACACAGAGATTTAAGTCAGGTCCTCTCAGGCTGTGTGATCTCCTGGGAACAGATTGCTTTTACCTCAGCATAAGACAAAAAGCAGTTCCCTGAAACCAGGCCACAGAGAAATGTGTTTACCAGGCTTGCAGGAAATGGAGGCTTCTAGCCCATTCCTGCTCTACTTTTCTTATTTTAAAATTTTATAACATAACCTAGCTCCTAAACTAGCTGGTGGTTTTGCTTTTAAATGAGATGATGAGAGCTGAGACAAGTGATCAGATAAATGAACTGCAGGTAGTCAGTACAATAACATCAAACATTTTATTCAGTTTTATTTTCCATTACAAGACTGACTGCTCATGCAGCATCCAGGAAAGTTGTGATTTCTCCCCATGGCAGCCACAAAAATCTGGAAACAAGCAATAGGTGACAATCTGTTGATGTCCCAGGTCAAACACAGTTGATTTTTCTGGGCTACATCATTAGGAGCATGGACCTACCAGCAGGTCTGTGGGCTGGCACATGAGTATGCTGGGATTTTCATTGCTAATGAATGGGAAAATGAGGTTTTTCCAGTGATCGGGTCGTTTGTGGACAGATGGCATTCTGTTAGTGTAGGTATGGGTTCTGTGTAATGGGATTATGTGTGTGATGAGCAAGATGCATGCTAAAGTAACAGCCTTAATATCTTATTTGTATGGAGCATTGCTGACAGTTTTAGCAGTGGAATACAGCCAGCATGAGGCCAAAGCAGAACCATAGAATGGGTTGGGGTTGGAAGGGACCTTAAAGCTCCTCCAGTCCCAACCCCATGGGCAGGGACACCTCCCCCAGCCCAGGGTGCTCCCAGCCCCATCCAACCTGGGCTGAGACACTGCCAGGGATGGGGCAGCCACAGCTTCTCTGGGAAACCTGGCACAGGGGCTCAGCACCCTCACACCAAACAATTTCTCCCCCATGTCCAACCTCAATCTCCCCTCTCCAAGTTTTAACCCATTTCCCTTCTCCTCTCCCTACCCCCCCATGCCCAAAGCCCTCCCCCAGCTTTCTTGTAGCCCCTTCAGATATTGGAAGGTTGCTCTGAGCTCCCCTGGGAGCCTCCTCTGCTCCAGGCTGAACAACCCCAACTTCTTCAGCCTGTCTGCACAGGGGAAGTGCTCCAGCCCTCAGTTATTTATTATTTATTATTATTCTTGTTGTTATTGCTGTTATGATTATTCATTGTGATGGAGCACCTCAGTCCAGAGCAAAACTCAATACATGGAGACACTGAAACCTCCAGAAGAGTTTCATGCTTTGATTGCCAGCTTTAGGCAATAGATTTCATTAATCTTTCCTCTTTCTCTTCCTTTCTTGCCTTGTCAGTCTTGATTCTGACAGCCAGGACAGGCAGGAGACCCAGAGTGACACAGCCCAACGTGGAGCACAGAGCTGGGCTTGGAGATGGGGTTTGGGTTTCTGTCTCCCCAGCACACTCTGGGTGCTGCCTCTCTGGCTGTTCTTCCTGCCAATGTATCCATTTCACTTTGCAATTTATTTTTATTGCATCTTCTGTCATTTTTCTCAGCTCCCTTTCATACAGCTGCCACAGTGCCACCCATTGCAAGCTGGCAGACAGCACCGGGCTGGCAGCTGCTATTACCATAATTACAGATCAGGCCTTTTGACACACAGCCTCTGCCTCTGCACAAATCCCTGTAATTAGCCTCTTTTGATCATTTCCTCAGGGTTCCCTAAGACGTAACATTCTTGGGAAAAAAATCTGGGATTTCACTCATTTCGGTGACACAAGGTGTGTCCCTCACTGAGGGGCTTTTGGGAGCCCCCCCAGACCCCTCTGCACCTGTAGGCATCTAATTCCTAAATCCTAATCTTCCTAAATCCAGCCCTGGACCTGCAGGAGAGCATTTCCTTGCACCCTATTCCCTCTTCTTTTCCGTGGCTGCTGTAAAAATGAAAAGCTAATAATAAATTCTACATCTATTCCAGACGTGCCCTCAGGCCCCTAAATGCAATATTTAAGAATTCAGACTTTTATCTCCACTTCTGACAGAACTGCAACAGAAAAAAATGGGTTTAGACAGCCAGATTTGCTGAAAAGTGAGTCTGGCCTGAAAGGAGCAGCCACCTGCCTTGGCCAGGGACACGGTGGTTTAGCAAATCTTTGTATCACCTTCTTCTGCATGTACAGCCTCTGAGGTGCCTTTTAAATTATTTAAATTATTTTAACTCTTTTAAATTATTTTATTCTTACACTGTCTTCCCAGCTCGTTCCCAAGTGGAAAAAATCAGAAAGTTCCAACATATCAGTATATTGTTCATTCTACAGAGGGCTTTATAAGACACTGGTAGAAAGAAGAGATGTGGGATAAAGAAAAAAGTGTGTTTCTCCTCCAAAAGACCTCTAACATCTTTTAGATTCTTCTGCTGGAATATTGATCACCTTGGGTCCAGCAGGTGAAATGATTTTTTCATAGCAAGGGGCCTGGTGCTGTCAGGCAGAGCTATGAGCTCCACGGGGGTGTAAATGCAACAGCCAGGTCAGAAGGGAAGGAAAATCAGACCCAGCAACTTCACTCACATCAGTAGCTAGAGAAAAGGAGACAATTAAGTAAAAAAAAAAAAAATCTGCTAGAGCAAATGGGAGGGATTTGTGAGGGTGGAAGGGAATCTAGAGTGGAAGCCCAGAGAGATGAAGGGTGAAAATATCTCTGGCTGCAGCCTCTCCAAACATCTTCATTCCTCTTTGCTTTCATTGCCTGATGTGTTAGGAACCTGTTTAATAGACTCAGCTCATGCACAGGAGGGAAATATGAAGATTTCAACACCACGGTCAGGCAAGGATTGCATAAATATGTTGCCAGTCTGGCTAAAGTTTAATTAATAATATTGAGAAACAAATCTATGAATTTCTGTCTTCCTCACAAGCTTGGATACAAGGGAGTTGTGCCTGTAGTAGCTGGGTAGGACAATATCCTGGTTTGGTAGCCAGGGGTTAAGGTGGAACATAAATAAATGAGAGAAAATCTAGAGCAGAAAATATGCAAGATTTACAGGGCCAGCTGTGTCAAGAGAGCTACAAATACATGTGATGTAAGACAGAGAAGTCCAGTGGGATGCAATAAAAGCCTATAAATATCTGGAAGGTGATAGAAATGATGGATGGCAAGCATTTGGCTGTTAAGACAGCAAGACAAGACAGAATGTCTTGAAGCTAAAAAAAGGGAATTTGGGAGAAAAGAAAAAAAGGCTGATGGTGAGAGCAGTCAGACAGACAGACTTTTCCAGGAGGGGATTGTGATGACCTCCCCCTGGCATGCACAGAAGTTGGATCTGCCACATGAGCCTTATGAAATGCAGGAGGAATTCTGGTTTATGGAGCTGGGATTTAGGAAGTCCTGGTGTCCTGACAGTTCAGTAGGAAGTGTTTCTCCTTGTCTGAAGGATGCTGTAGGGTGGCAGCAGCTCTGGGAGGCTCTAGGGTTCCATGGAGGAGGTTTCAGAGCAGACTTAGGGATGAATCTCTGGGCTGCTTTGGATTTGCAGAGGATGGGGCTGTTTGCCAGAGCTCTTTGCAAAGAAAAAAGCATCATGATGAGCCCTGGACTTGACCTGAGCTGAGATCCCAGGTGGATCTGGTGAGGGTGCTCACCAACAGCACAGAGCTCCTGGAGATGTGATGGAAGGAGAAAAATATCTGCAGGAAAGTGGGTACTTACAAGAGACTTAGCTGAAAGCAAAAGCACAAGACAGAAAAATCACCTTTATCCTGGCCCAAACCAGGACAGGTAGCAAAGTGTGGTGAAGAAAGGCTATGGGGCTGCTTCTGCAAGGACAAGGGTGGTTCCAGCAGGCAGGGCCATTGCTGGATGGGGAATTTTTGGCTGGATGGGATCAAGGTGCTGCTCGAGACTTAGGAAATAAGCAGAGGAAGGAGATAAAAGCAGAGGAATGCCTGTGGGTCACATCTTACACCCAGCTTTGGAGGCAATGCTGGCTGTGCAGTGGTTGCACATCCCCTCTGGTGCAGGGATTCCTGCAGCCCCCTCCCCATCTGGTCAGGAAGCTCTGGGTGCCTCTGGCCCTGGCACAGCTCAAGGGTGTAAGGTGATGGTGTTGCTCACTGCTAACTGGATTTTCCTGAGACTCAGGACCAGGCAGCAGCCTTCCCACAGCTCAGTCATACCACCTTCCTCTCTTCCAGCTTGCTCTCCAAATACCTTGGTATTTTGGACAGGGTTTGGTCCTGGGTGGCTCTATTCCTCTTCTGTGGCCATTTAAACCCTGCTTCTTGTTCTTCCCTCCCTTCTCCTTGCACTAATTTTCCCTTGTGATGGGATCAGAAGCTGCAATGATGGTTTTCCCTGTTTGCAGCAGCAGTGGGAGCAGCACTGCTTTTCTGGGCTGAAATCTCAGCCTACCCCAAGGAGTTGTGCCAGGGCTGGGCAGAGCATCCTTCACCACTGCTGAGCCATCCTGCCTCCCAAACCCACCCCAGAGGAGCCTGCCTGGCTGGCAGGGGCCACTGGAGCAAATCCCTGCATCTGCAGAGCTTGGAAAATAGGTTCTGCTGGGTGAGAGCTCAGGAATGAGTCCTGCAGCTCCAGGTGACAGGCTGGGAGTGCTCAGGGCCATGCTCTGTGCTGCAGGATGGGGATGTCTCACCCACACATCCTCAGCTGATGGACAGCCTTTGCCTCCCAGAAGCATTCCTAATTGGGCCTCTTTCTTCTAATATTCATTTTCAGTGTTTTCTTGAAAGACTTAAGCCTGGACGAGGGGCATGAATCTCTGGAGCTAATCAAAGCTAATAGCCCAGCAAACAGCCCTCAGAGACTATTAGGCTTGGAATAGTTCTCCTCAGAGACATCTTAAATGTAAATTTATCCCATGTCCTTTAAATACTGTTAGCCTTTGCTGCAGTGATTTTCATCCAGCTTGAGTAATTTGACATTAAAAAAAAAAAAAGGAACGAAATTAAAACAGATGCTTGGCATGAGTAGGGCTTATTTTTAGAAGGAAATGTTACTGAAATGGAAACCTGTGCAGTTTTTCATCGGCACAGAACTGCAGAACTCAATCTCTGTGACACTTTCACTTCAATTCATGTTGCAGATGAAACCTGCCAGGTCAAAACCCCTGCAGGTTTGCGGCACCTCCTCCCTCCAGAAGGGATGCAGAGCTCACCTCTGGCCAGGTTCAACCACTGGTGCCTTGAATTTTCCCATAGAACAGAGCTATTGCCCAGATGTAATGTGCAGAAACAGAAATAATATTTTTTTTCCCCCAAGCAGACTGGGGAAGTGCTTCCACACCCCATTTCTCCCTAGCTGGAGGCACAGAGATGTCTCACAGAGCTGCAACGAGCAGAAGGAAATCTGCACTGTCTGCATTGCTGATTTACCAATTTCTGGCTGAAAACAACAGTACTTTTATTGATACTACTTTGATACTCATCAGTCCACTCTGGAAGGGCTGGAGACACAGAAAATCCATTAGCAAAGGAGAATCAGGTGTTTTCTTTCCATGTAGAAGACTTTTAGAAGGACTTGGAACTTGAATTTTGTTAGGACTGGCCAGCCCCATGAATTAAGATTTTGGAAATGTTCTCTCCCAATCCTCTCTTCCTTGCTAAAGAGTTCAATATTAACCTTTGATGGACAATTTTCAAATATCATGAAGTTCTGGCTCTAAATTCTGCTGGAGAAATTGCAGCTTTTCTTTCAGTGGCATGCAGGGAGGATGTGATGGGCAGAGAACCAACCCCCAACAAAGGACTCTCAGGACATCCTGAGCCCATTGCACTCTGGAATTCTTCCATCCACTGCTTGACCAGGTTCTAAGCAGCCCCTGGGGGTCCAATCCATAGAGAAAAGTTCTGTTTGGTGCATGGCTGTGTTTCTTTTTTTTCTGAAGGCCAAGAGAACCCGCCCTGCTCCAGAGCCCAGCAGAGCTCTGGGGACACTTGAGTGATACCTGGGGATGGCTCTGAGTTGGTGTTCAGGGAAAGAGAGGGAGGGAAAAGCAGCATCAGAACATGTTCCTCAGGGCTGGTAGCAGAGAGAATCTTCTCCTATTTGTGTGGTACAGGGTGTTTACATCTGTGTTTTATTTGTGTTCAAATCTGACTGAATTTCCTAGAGAAAATACATCACTCCTTGCACAGCGAGAGCTGCAGGAGGTTCAGGGGCTGCCACGGCGAGGAAGAGAGAAAACTCTGGCTTCATGCAAAACAGAAGGTCTCAGAGCAAACAGCTCCCAGAGTGGCAAATGCTCTTTGTTACCACCAGAAAAAAAAAAAATGACATACAATTTGAAGCTACATAGTTTCGCTCAGCTTGTCATCAGGGCTTAATTAAGAGTGTCGTTCCTTGTCTGAAATTCAGGCAGATATATTTAGCTTGCCAGCATCCAACAGCAGAGCTTGAAAGCTACTAGACAGCAAAATAAAAATTAACTGATTCATAGTAATAATAGTAGTAGTAGTAATAATAATAATAATGATGATGATAATAAGAATAAGAATAAAATAAGACAAGAACAAGAATAAAGGAATAATAAGAAAAGAATAAGGAAAGAACAAGAAAAAAGAATAAGAATAAGAAAATAAGAATAAGAAAATAAGAATAAGAATAAGAATAAGAATAAGAATAAGAATAAGAATAAGAATAAGAATAAGAATAAGAATAAGAATAATTCTGAACAAGAGCAAGCAGTGTGTCCTGTGTGGTCTCAGGCAGGCAGCCTGGTTCCTGTGTCCCTATCTCAGACATCAAATGCTTTTTTTTTTTTGCTTTATAACATTGCAGCTTCCAGTACATACAGGTAGGAGACAAACCCAGAGCTTTTGGTTTTGCTTCAGAGGGACCCATCCCAGCCCTGTGGAGTCTTTCCATCAGGGTTCCATTGGGTTCATAGAAGGTCCCAACTACACTGGAAGAATAACACAATTCTAAAGAGAAATTGCTTCTAGATTATTTTTTTTTTTCCTGCTCACCTTTTTTTTGAGGTTTCTCCTTTATTTACCCAAATGTGGAGAGCAGCCAGCTGCCTGTCTCAGCTCTGTTGCTCTTCCTTGTCTCACCAAATCACTGGTGGGGCTCCCAGTGCACACCTCAGCCTTATGTTCATGTGTGCACCCAATGCATAAAGACTTCTGGACTGGTACTGAAATACCTATTGTCAGAATTATGTCATTAAAAAAAAAAAAAAACAAACCATACAAAAGCAGCCATTTATCCTCAGTAACAGAGAGGATTTTGAAACAATAATTTCCCTGCAAGCACCTTCGTTGTTTTGGCTTTGTGTCTTGTTTTCTGAGATCTGCTGCTAGAAAACTAAAAAGTTTTCATGTCTCACCGTGCCCTGATAAGGCAAAAAGTGCTGAAAACAGAAAAATTTCTTGTTCATTACAACATGGCCCAAAGAACCAAATGATTACCAGCAGCCTCAGATCTCCCCTGGCAGTAAATGTCATTTTTATTTCCAGTAGCTTCATCTGATTACTAATTCCTATTGTTTTGTCAGCAGATACACAACCATGTGCCCATGTTCTCACCATGCTTATTTTTATGTTAAAGAGGTTATTTTCAAACTACTATTATTTTTAAGCTCTGCCAGCTGATTGATTGGGAAGTGACATTTCTTGTGACTGCCATTATTTACAGGCAAACAAAACTAGAGGCATCAAGAAGAGGTCCTGAGCCTTCAGAATTTAAATTATTGCTCCCTCTGGCTTTGGCCAAGCATCAGCATTGCTCTCCTTTGCACAGGCTCCAAGCTGCCCTCTCCTGGAGTAATGGCCAAAGAATCTTCAATATTAATCTGTATAAACTGTAGAAATGGTTTGGTTTGTGCTGAGTGTTCTGAGCTGGTGCTTTACTCTCCTCTACTTCCTTTATTCCAGATAATTGATAAGAGCAAGAGGGACCCTTCAGAAGAAATTGAGATCCTCTTACGATACGGGCAGCACCCAAACATCATCACTCTGAAAGATGTGAGTTGGCTTTGAGAAATTCAGCATCCAGTCAGCCTCCCCATGTGCTCAGGATTGGCCTTGGACACTGCCAGGGATGGGGCAGCCACAGCTTCCTTGGGCAACCTGGGCAACCAGGGGCTCAGCACCCTCACCCCAAAGAATTTCTTCCTCATGTCCCACCTAAATCTCCCCTCTCCCAGCTTAAGCCATTCCCCCTCATCCCATCCCTCCAGGCCATGGCTCTGTGATTGTCCACACTGGAGCAGATTCAGAGTGAACAGAACAAAATCCTGCTGGTGCCCAGTGCATCATGGTTCAGATCTTAGGGAAATATGTAAAAAACTTCCAGTTCTGTGCCCTGAGGAAAGGCTCACCTGAGGTGTCAGAGAGCAACTTAAAAAAAAAGGGTTTCCTCTTCCTTTCCAAAACGATTTAGTGCTGCTGATGAGAACACCACCTGCCAACCAGTTAAAGATTGATGAGGGTGTGAAGATGAAGGTAAAGGACATAAAGATAAGGGCATGAAAATGGCTACCTTCCAATTTAGCCCCAAAAAATTGTCTTTTACCCCCTGCAACTGACACTGAGGGTAAATCCACCCTGCAGCTGATGCCAGGAGTGTGTTCAGCAGAAATGCAGACACAAGCTAGATGATGGCACTGGATGCAGGGACCCAACAGTTCCTTTAGCTGATCCTGAGTCAGAGGGAAATATTGATACTGGAGCTGGGAAATGTTACCCTGCAGAGGGGAAAGCAGGAACACTACTGAGAAGGAGGCTTGGGGGAGAGCCAGCAGACATCCACAGAGCAGCTTGGTCAGCTCAGGGGAGCTCAGTTCCTCTGGGGACACATCAGGAAGTTGCTACAGGCATCATACATAAAAAAATAACTGATGATAAAAAAGTCCCTTTAGGAAGCTGCCTTTTCCCTCCCCGCAGCATCTCACCCTGGTGCTGCCATCCAGGGGACCAACCCCCAGGCAACCCCGTGTTTCTCTCTTTCTTTACCTATTTATTCTCTTGCTCCTCCAGGTCTATGATGATGGGAAATACGTTTACCTGGTGATGGAGCTGATGAGGGGAGGGGAGCTCCTGGACCGCATCCTGCGGCAGAAGTGCTTCTCGGAGCGGGAGGCCAGTGCTGTGCTCTGCACCATCACCAGGACTGTGGACTACCTGCACTCCCAGGGGGTCAGCATTGCTTCTGGTTTCTTTGGGCTTTGGTTTCGGGGGTTTTTTGGGGAGGTATCCCCACCAAGCTGCATAAAATCCGACTTGAGAAAAACTTCACCGGAAAAAAAAAAAAAAAAATCAGATGAAACAAATGCCTGCAGGTTTGCTTCTCTGAAATTTAAAAGTGGTTGGGGTTTTTTTCCCCAAATAACCCCCAAATTATTTCTTTTTATTCATAATTACATCTTTGGAACAGAGGTTTTGTAGCCATTTCCCAAATGGACTGCACTTTGCTGAGGTGATGTTTTCATTCCCCAGGCCACCGCTTTTCAGTGCCTCGTTGAGTTTTTCATTATTTTTATCCCACTTATTATTGCAGCCCCTGATCCTTGAGCAGCATTTCTAATAGAGCAGCTGGATCAGCAGATAGATAGAAGCCCAACTGCTGAGGTATCCCAAGGAAGAGGCAGTGATGGGAGAGGCTGCTCAGGGGCTGGCCCTTAAAACCCAAGCTCTCTACAGACACCACTTTGGAACTCTCTCCTCTCCGCTTCTTTTTCACTTTTTCATGATCATTTTTCAGCCTGGCTGTAACAAGGCAAGGCTGGTTTCCCACTTCTGAAGAGCAGCATGGCTGGTAGGACAAGGGAGGATTTTTGTGACTACATTTGGAAATGAGGGGGAAAAAAAATTTAACTCTCCTTTCAGGTGTGAGCCACTCCCATGGGCACTCACAAGAAGTCTGAGCTGGGGTTATTCTGTCTGGAGAGGAAAAGGCTCCCAGGAGCCCTTATTGTGGCCATCCAGGGGCTGAAGGGGCTACAGGAAAGCTGGGGAGGGACTTTGGAGGCTGTGGGGTAGGGATAGGACATGGGGGAATGGATTCCAACTGGAGGAGGGGAGATTGAGGTTGGATGTGAGGAAGAAGTTCTTCCCCAGGAGGGTGCTGAGACCCTGGCACAGGTTGCCCAGAGAGGTGGTGGAAGCCCCATCCATCCCTGGAAGTTTTTAAGGCCAGGTTGGATGGGGCTTGGAGCAGCCTGGGCTGTGGGAGGTGTCCCTGCCCATGCAGGGGTTGGACCTGGATGAGCTTTAAGGTCCCTTCCAGCCATGGTAGTTCTGTGATCCTAAGACACATACAGACCTCCTTCCCATGGCAGGATTCCTCCTGCACCATCCAGCTGAATATTTAGGGCCACTCTGAGAACAAGGGGTTTGTACAGCAACCCCCTGGGACCTCTCCCAGGAGAGGTGTCCCCCTGTAGAGCCCCAGCAGAGGCTGCTGAAGGGCTTATTGCTGATTTCAACAGACTTTAGTCCTTTGTTACCTTTCATTTGGCCAAGGCTTATGAAAAGCTTCTTTCCAAAAGCTCCATGTTCCCTGCCTGAGTTGCTGACTGGCAGCCAAGCCCTGGATGCTCAACTCCTCTCCTCTCCTGTGCCTCCAGGTTGTGCACCGAGACCTCAAGCCCAGCAACATCCTCTACATGGATGAGTCAGGAAACCCTGACTCCATCAGGATCTGTGACTTTGGCTTTGCCAAGCAGCTGAGAGCAGAGAATGGGCTGCTCATGACCCCCTGCTACACTGCCAACTTCGTGGCCCCGGAGGTAGGATCCCATCCCCCATCCTCTGTGCCATTCCCTGCCTGCTCCTGGGCTCCTTGGGGTATCTCCTGGCACAAGGAAACCCTCTCCTTGGGCTGACACACACACAGTACTTGGCCTTCTTGTTAGGATAAATATCTTTTTCCTACTGGGATGAGGCTCAAGAGGGAGGTCCTGATAACAGGAATAACTCGCCAGAAAAACCCAGGCATGAATTTCAGATGCCACCAAACTCTCTTTTAGAGGGGACCCAGCCCCCTTTTTGGGTGGGAAGGTCTTCAGCACCCATTAAAACAGGACCCTCACCCTGATGAAGTCAGCAGGAGCATCCCTGTTGGCTTCACTGAGCTAAAGAAACATCTCTCCACTTGGGCTCTGCTCATGCCAGTCCCCTCTCTTCCAGGGGAGGTAGGAAAGGGCTTTCCTGCTTTCAGAGGGAATGGGGGATACCCAAGCAGCTTGCCCCAGGGCTGGATGGGTGGCTCTGAAGGGCTGGGCAGTGCTGGGCCTTTCACATAGACCCCATGGCTTTGGTTTGGAATGGTTTGGAATGGCTTGGAATGGTTTGGAATGGTTTGGAATGGCTTGGAATGGTTTGGAATGGCTTGGAATGGTTTGAGCTGTTTGCTGTATTTCACCTGAGATGCTGACAGCTGCTTCTTGCCCATGAAGGAGAAAGTGGTGAATTCCACCAGGTCACTGCTCATTCCTAGGAGGGATGCTCAGCAGCACTTGGAGTGTTTGTGATGCAGAGCTCCAGGGGCTGTCTGCCTCTGCTTGCTTTGGCCTGAGAAGAAAAATGATTGCCTTATCAGCTTGGAGGATATGGGTTAAAACTTGAAGAGGGGAGACTTATTAGAAGGAAATTCTTCACCATGAGGGTGCTGAGCCCCTGTGCCAGGTTTCCCAGAGAAGCTGTGGCTGCCCCATCCCTGGCAGTGTCTCAGCCCAGGTTGGATGGGGCTGGGAGCACCCTGGGCTGGGGGAGGTGTCCCTGCCCATGGGGTTGGGACTGGAGGAGCTTTAAGGTCTCTTCCCAGCTGGGACCATTCAGCAATCTAACAATCCTTTCTTTCCCAGTACTCTCCTCCAGCCAGTGTTCATCTGCATGGTATGGAACTGGGAATAGAAAAATGGGATGATCTTTCCATCCAGTCCCCTCTTGTGACAGCCAAAGTTCTAGGAATCACAGCCCCCCAGCACCAGAGGGAGAGATGAGAGCAACCCAGAGATTTGTTCAGCTGAGGCCATTGCCAGGGCAGCAGAAATTCAAAGCAGATTTTTTGCAGCCAATAATCATTCATTGCCATGACAGTTTGGTTTGTTATTGTATTGCTGTTGGGTTGGGTTTTCATTTTAGAAACTAGAATGAGCTAAAATTTATTAAAAAAAAAAAAAAAAAAAAAAAAAAAAGTGTTTTGTGGCACCACAGCAGTTCAATCTCTCAGCCTGAGAGGCAGGGGCAGACCCTGTGTGGCACCCACACACCTGCCCAAGAATAAATCTCTTTTAGAATCTTCACTCCCTCTGCTGGTCTGTATAGCCATAAATATTATTCTGCTTACATTTTTTATTACTGGGTTTTAACAGGTATTAGGAATTAGATGAGATCTCTTCATGATAGAGGAATTTGTGAGATACCTTATAAGAATTATCACAGAATCACAGAATGGTTTGGGTTGGAAGGGACCTTAAAGCTCAGCCAGATCCAAGCCCCTGCATGGGCAGGGACACCTCCCACTCGTTAATCTGATTTCAGTGCTTCTTTTTTATTTTGCAGTTTTTCCTCCAAAATCATAGAATCATAGAGCCATGGAATCATAGAAAATGAGGGGTTGGAAGGGACCTTAAAAGCTTATTGAGTCCAACCCCCACACCAGAGCAGGTCACACAGGGACACATCCAGCTGGGCTTTGAATGTCTCCAGGGAAGATCCCTGGAGAAAAAAACCCCGAAGAACTGTTCTTCTGGCTTTTAAAATTCTTGGGACACCCAGGTCCACCCCTGCTTGTGTCACACCTGAGGGAAGTCAGTGCTTGGAACGCCAATAAATCCCAGCCTGGAGGGCTGAGAGGGGGGTGATAAACAACTGAGCTGTTATCCAGCCAGGAGGGACCCAGAGGAAGTTTCTCAGCACTCCTAGAGCTGGGAACCAGCTCACACATGAATTTCAGATGCCACCAAACTCTTTTTTTAGGGGGGCCTTAGACCCCTCCCTGGGTGGGAAGCACCCATCAGCGCAGGACACCAGTGCATCTTCTGCAAAGCTCTGTTCCCGGGTGATTTGTCCCCAAAAAAGATCCCTGCTGCTCTTTGTTGATGTCTGCTGGGCCCTGCAAAGGGCAGGGGAGCAGTGCCACCCCCCTGGTCCCTGCTGCCCTGCAGGGTGGGCAAGAAGCAGCTGAGTTGGTCGAGTGGCAAAGAAATGTTTCCCATGGGAACCAAGATGGAGAGAGGGGGATGGATGCAGGAACCAAAGAAACAAATAATTCAACAGCCAGAGAATATCCACATGATGCTCAGGAGAGAGAGGCAGGAGCAGGATTTTATCAGCTTTGTCAACAGCATTTGGATTTTGGTGTGGGGTTTTTTTTCTTTTTCCTTATTTTTTTTTTTTTTAACTTTCCAGATAGCAAATGTTCACTCAGCAGCATACCTGGCAGATGGTGGCTTTATCAGTCATCATTTGTAAAATCTGTCAAGGCAACATTCTCTGAAACAAACGTTTTTCCCAAGCAGATTTTTGGTCTTTTCTGTGAGAGGCTTCAGGGAGCTGAAATCCCTCCTGGGTAAAAAGGCTGCAGGTCAGAGAAAGCTTTGCTGAATTGGTACATTCCTTCTCCTTGTGCTTTGCAAAAGGAAAAAAAAAAAAAAATTTCTGTATCTACTGATCCAACAGAAGGGGGGAAGACTCTCCTTGTGTGTCAGAACAGAAGGGGAGCCCTGGAGGTGGCCCTTGAGCTTTCCTGAGCCAAACACAAAAAGTTTTTCCCCTGATCTCAGTTGGTGACTTCACTTGGACCTGTCCTTACCCTGTACTTCCAGACAGGCTTTGCTTCTGCTCTGCTGATGGAATCCAGGTTTTCCTCTGACTGTTGCCCCTTGCCAGCTGTACCAGCCCTGAGGCTGCAGCTCAGGTCTCTGCTGAGCATCCTGGCTTTGTGTTCCTCCTGGGGAAAAAGTCTCCTGGCAGCTGGGGAGCCCAGCCCAGATGTGCTCACTGAACACAACAGGAAGACAGGAATGAGCTTTTTATCCTCTTCCTTTCCTAGCCTGGCCCTGGTTCTCAGACCCAACCTGAGCTCAGGGAGGATTTTGGTGTCACTCAGCCCTGCAAGTGTGGTACCCGGGGTGTTCCTGGGTTTTAGGAGGATGCCCTTCCAGGTGCCAACAAACTTCTTTTTAAGAGAGATTTTAAATCACTGCAATGCTCTGCTGCTTTGCTCTGTGGTCAGGTGGTCAGAGAGGCTCCCAGAGCCCCCACCAAACTCCACTCATCTCTGTCACTTGTGGAGGTGACATCTGCACAGGGGCTGAGCCATCACCACCTCCACCCTGCTCCATCCCACTACTGAGCATCCCCCTCCAGGGGCAGCCACCTCTTCACACCAGATTTGGGGTTCAGCCCTGGGAATGTGCTCTTTGATGCTAAAAAAATCAGCACTGGAGGCGAGTTAATTTTTGTCTCTCTCCTGCCTTCCCCCAGGTCCTCAAACGCCAGGGTTATGATGCAGCCTGTGACATCTGGAGCTTGGGAATTCTCCTGTACACCATGCTGGCAGGGTGAGTGGAGAGCCCTGCCCAGAGCTCAGCACTGGTGAAGCCACCAAGGGGTCAGGGATGGAGCCACCAAAGCCTCTGACCCCATCTCTCAAATGTCCTCAGCTGGCTCAGGCCAGAACAGGGACACCAAGACCTGGAACTAAGTTTGTCCAGAATGCAGGAATGGCTTGGGCACCCAACAGGTTGGAGAGGTTTTTAATAGCCCCTGGGCAAAACTGCTCAGAGACATCAGCTCCTAAAAGGCTCACTCAGTGTGGGAGAAGTGTGAAAGTTTGACACTGAGAGGAGTGCAGGGGTGTGAAGAGCCCAGACACGTTCACCTCATCCATAAGAGTTTGGACATTCATCTCTGTTAATACATGGATTCCCTTCAGCCTCATTCTCCTTCTGCTGGTGTTGTAACTGAGGTATCTGAGCACCTCTAGGGGCTATAAAATAAACCAAAACAACAGAGTTTTCAACTGCAGTTTGAAAAAGATCCTGCAGAAAGGACAGAAGGCAAATTAACAGAGCAGCAAGAGCACCAGCAGTTCATAACCATGCTTTATACAAAAGGGTATTTGGAAAAAAAATATATAGAAAATATATATATATATATATAAAAAGTACAACCTACAAATGTCTTGTTTAAAATTAAATCTCAACACAAGAAGACCCAGAGAAAGAGATTGAAATTAGCAGTGAAGGGCAGCTAGGAGTAAGATGCAGTGGGTGCAAACCCAACCTGGAGCTACCAGGCTTCTGCATTTCCTCTCTCTCGTGGCTGCAGGGTAAGGGATGTCCACTTTGATCATACCTAGTGCAGCCTGAATCTTTTCAGTGACCTCTCACAGTTCCTTAATCTGCTTCATGGTCATTCAGCTGTGGCAAGAAGCTTGGATTCATTCCCATATTTACCCAGAAAACAAAGAGTTGGACCCTACCTTCCTCTTTTTCATTTCTCTTGCCCCATGGATTTTTTTTTTTTTTCTATAAAAGGTGCCAGGATTTTCTGCCCTGAGGACAAATGTGTTCAGCATTAGCTGGAATATATTGTGACCTCCTGGGATCTGCTGGGATCTCCAAAACCCTGTTTCTATTTGTCTAAAGATTTGTAGTGCTGCACAACCAGAACCAGAACCAGTAAACTCAGATCAAGGCATTACCACAGCCACATTTGTTTAGCTGATTACATTTAAAATGCCTCCTTTTTAAATGTGAAAAAAATTTTAAAATCCAAATATATTTGAAGCTGAAATACCCATTTCACAGGTCAGTGGGTGTTAAAGCAGCCAACAGGTGCCATTCATTTGTATCTCACTTTTTTCCTGCACTCACCAAAGAAAATGAGAGCAACACACAGAGCTGAGCAGTGCTGACTTTTTGGGTGCCAGCCCTGCCCTCAGGGATGGTCGTGTTCTTCCTCAGCAGAGGGGAATTAGTAGGAACTGAGAGTTATTTGCAGCCAGGATTTTATTCCCCTCCCATCAGAGAGGGCTCAGGCAGCCAGGACCAGAGCTGAGGTCTGGGATCCTGCAAGTGCATCCATGCCTCTTGAGAGCTCCAGCCTGCAGGAAGAGTCTGGAGCTCTCTGGGCTAAACCTGTGTGAAACCTGACCTGAAAATGCAGCAAAGGAATGGAATGGGCTGTCAGAAGCCTGCAGGTATCAGTTTTGCCAGCACACTTGTATATCGTGGTTAACAAAGTACAGCAGAATAATTTATAAAGGGTTCTTTATTCTTTTCCCTTTTTTGTTTTTTTTTTTTTTTTCCAATTCAGAATCTGATTTTTTTTCTCCTCTATTATTTTTATCCTTTCTTGCCACTGTCAAGGTACTTCTCTTGGCAGTAAAGCAGAGCTGAAACACTTAAAGAGGTAAAAAGCTGGTCTGCTGTTTAAAAAGTGTATTTCCTTCCTAAAATGTGAGAACAGAACAAAAATTTTAAAACAAAACCAAAAAAAATTGAGGAATCAGCCTTTCCCTCTGCAGAACAACTTAGTATGAGGAACCCTCTTTGGGGTGTATATTTTGGGTACCAATGAGGCAGCAATGTCCCTGCTCCATTCTGGGAGCAAATCCATTGGGGCAGTCAGTACTAGATCCTTGGAACCATGGACTTGCAAATGATACTGTATTTTTTTTTCTATTTTATTTTCTTAAAACCAGGTTCACTCCCTTTGCAAACGGCCCAGATGACACCCCAGAGGAGATCCTGGCCAGGATTGGAAGTGGCAAATATGCACTGACAGGAGGGAACTGGGATTCAGTCTCAGATACTGCAAAGGTCAGTGAAAGCTTTCTCAGATTTTTTTTTTCCCTGCTCTCTGAACCAAGCTTGCAGTCTGCAATTGTGACAAACCTGAGAGAGAGGGAGGCAGAAGGGTTATTTATTTCTCAGTGCTTATTTATTTCTTGTGAAATAAAAGCCCACGTGTTGGTGTGCCTACCCACATGCAATAGTGTGTCACTAATTCTGTAGTCTCACTCCTTAAATTAAAGCAGAATATAGCATCATCAATTGTGAAGGCTCTGGAGATTTAAATAGCACAAAACTTTTTTTTTTTTTTTTTTTTTTGTGCAATTGAACTTTTAAAAGAAGTGTAGAGTGGTCAAGGGCCCTAATGCATGGTCCATGCATGGGTAACCTTTTTGGTCTTCAAAGTGAAGCAGGCAGAGGCAGTTTACAAATCACCATTTTTAACTCCTTTGTAGTCCTCAGTCTCAGCTACCACACAGCACGGGAACCCCAGAGATAAAATTCATCTGGTTCTGAGACTTTGGGGCACAAAACTGAGCAGTGGGCTGGGAGGGAGATGGGCAGGGGAGGCAGCAAGCTGCAGGTACCTGGCATCAATCAGAAATTTTGACAGAATTTAGAGATTCCTGCAGGTGGTTTCAGTTTTAGCAATTTGAGCAGCTTCCCATGGTAGAACAGGGCAAGGTCCCAGCACAAAACCAGAAGCCACCCTAGTCACCTGTTTGTCTTACTGCCAACACCTGGGAGGCTGACAAGTTTTGATCAGGTGTCCTGGTTTGAAATTAAAACCTTCAGACCTGGCAGAACTGATCTCCTTGGATTTTTGGTCACCCAGATGTTAGATTTTTTTATTATTCTAAAATTCTCTTGTAAAGCAGGCTTTGGGGTCAGCCAGGAGGTGCCTTCAGGTGGCATCTCCAGGAGGAGCTCACCAATAATTAGCACTCAGTAAACTGAAGACCCTCCCCGTTATCTTTTGACTGGATTATCAGCTGAGAGCTGGGGATTACACCTGGAAATTCTAAAGAGCAGACTTCACAGTTAAAAATTAGAGATGCTTCTATTATATTATAAAATAGAGAAGCATCTCCCAAGTGCTCCCCACTGGGCATGGTGATGGTGACCCTGCCAGCGAGAGGACCTTTGTAAAACCTGCACTGCTGTTAATTGCTTTTTCCCCTCTTGCTTTTTTGTTAATTGCTTTTTCCCCACTTGCTCTCTTGTTAATTGCTTTTTCCCCTCAAACCCAGGACATTGTGTCCAAGATGCTCCATGTGGACCCTCACCAGCGGCTGACAGCAGTGCAGGTCCTGAGGCACCCGTGGGTTGTGAACAGGGAATACCTGTCCCAGAGCCAGCTCAGCAGGCAGGATGTCCACCTGGTGAAGGTACCTCCTCCCCCTGCCTCTGGGACCTGGGTTTTTAATTTTTTTTGAGCTGTCTCCTGCCTGGTGTCCCCCACCTCAAGCCTCATTCTCCTGACCCGGTGGGGCTTCTGGGGATGTCCTGTCGTGCCCTGCTTTAGGTCCCTCTGCCAGCCCCAATATTGCCCTCTTTCCACCCTCCCTGCATGGGTTTTCAGGAGACTAAGAGGGAGTGGGAGGTGGGAGTGAATCTCAAGCCAGTGTCTTCTCCTCCTCTGTCCCAGGGTGCCATGGCAGCCACCTACTTTGCTCTGAACAGAGCTCCTCAGGCCCCACGCCTGGAGCCTGTCCTCTCCTCCAGCCTGGCCCAGAGGAGGGGGATGAAGAGACTGACCTCCACCAGGTTGTAGCAGCCTCTCTGGGAACCCCCAGCTTCTTATCTGAGAGCTCCATCTCCACTCTGCTAGCAAAACTTTTGGTTTGGGACAGCAGGACCAGGAGGAGTTCGGCCTCAGGCAAAGTTCTCCTTTGCTCCAGCATTTCCTTGACATTCCAGCCGAGGTTCCCAGAGGAAGGACTCCATGAAGATGTGCCAATTTTGCTGACAGCTCTGTTTCCTTACTGAGATAAAGCCAAACACAGTAGGCGTGCTCCAAAATTCCCACCCAAATACTGTTTTTTTGAGTCCTCGAGATGTTCCATGCCGACACTGTTTTCGTTTTCTTGCTCAAGAAAAGCACTTTTTTTTGCTAGGAAGAACACAAGGGGGTTGGAATGCTTTCAGCTCTCCCAGGACGTGCCATGATGAGGTGGTTCTGCTGGTCACCAGTAAAGCATCTGCTGATCTCCTCCCACCCCAGGAAGGGTGAAGGCAGCAGAGACGTGTGAATAATTCCTTACTTGAAATCAGTGCTGTGGGACGCGAAGGAGAGAGGGCAGTCAGGGGTGGAAACAGCTCCAGATCTCAAGAAATGGTTTGCACTTTGTCCCTGCCCTCTCTGGGATGGAGCCCCAGAGCACATCCCACCAGCCCTCACCTCTGGGGGAATGACGGGGAGAAAGCATTGGTGGGAAATAGTGTGAAAATGGTGGGAAATAGTGTGTGAGTAGGAGCCTGTGGGTCTGGGGAGGAGGAGGAGGAGGTCTGCCAGCAAGCAGGAGGGGTAAGAGAGGGGGAACAGAGCAGGAGCAGGGGGGCTCCAGCAGAGCAAAACCCCCCCTGTGCCCTGCAGAGAGCACCCACTCCTGAGAGGCCCAGCTGATGCTCTTACAAGCTTTAATAATAATAAATTCCGAGGAGAAACGGGAGGAAAATGCTCTGCTTTTATATTTATCTAAGTCTGTACATGTGTATTTATATACCTAGGACCCAAAAGTTTTGTACCCCAATATCTGGATTTTCCAGGTTCAGGGAAAGAAAAGTTTGTTGAAATGGTCTCAGCAAAAACAAAACAGAACAAAAATGGACTTTTTCTTCTTATTCCCTGATTTCAGAGCAAGTGAGCAAGGGTTGTAGTGCCAGATGGGAGCTACTTTTTTATTCTTTTTCTTACCCATCTTGGCTTCCAATGGTCACAACTGACCAAATCTTTGTACTGCTTTTCTTAATTTTGTTTTCCAAGTAAACTGTGTCACCTCAGATGCTTTGTGGGAAAAGCTAAATGTGCTATGTTGGGGGTTTTTCTGTTTTTCTTTTTCCTGTTGTGACGGTGGGATGGGGGGAAAAAGGCAAATATGAAGGTGGAGCTTCATCTGCTAGAGATGTTCCCTTTTCCTGCTGGGTAGTGTGTGTGCATCCTGGTGCTGAACTGGGATCATTGCCTCGGAGAGTCCAAGGGAAGGAGGAGTTGCATTTGCTGAATGCTTTCTCAAACTTTCTGTTCCAAGGTCACCTGGAGTCCTTGCTGTTTGCATTGGTCTGTTTTGTTTTGTTTTTTAATTTAAATTTATTCTTTGATAATTTAAAATCGGTATTTAATGTTGAGGTTCACGTGCTGGGCACAGGGGGTTGCTGGGCACCAGCTCTCCTTGGCACCCCTCTCTTTTTTCTAGAATAAAAAACAAGCAAACAAAAAAAGCTGTGAAACCACACAGTGGCTGGATTGGCTCAGACTGATGTGTGCAAACCCCTGGGAGGTGGGGGGTGGGGGTGGCAAAATGTTCTTTTTCTCCTCTGTGTGGGCTCAGTGGCAGTGGGTTTGCTGCCTTTACACTTTTCCTCCTCTTGGGAGCTGAGTCTCCTACATCTGCCAGGGCTGGGGGGGTCCTGGGGGAGCCAGAAACACTGCCCAGGCTGCTGCTTCCTGGAAGAAAGCAAGATGGGCATGAAGGTCATTGATAGGATCATATATGGGTTGGGTTGGAAGGGACCTTAAAGCTCCTCCAGTCCCAACCCCATGGGCAGGGACACCTCCCCCAGCCCAGGGTGCTCCCAGCCCCATCCAACCTGGGCTGAGACACTGCCAGGGATGGGGCAGCCACAGCTTCTCTGGGAAACCTGGCACAGGGGCTCAGCACCCCCAAATTAAAGATTTTCTTCTGAATGTCCAACCTCAATCTCCCCTCTCCAAGTTTTAACCCATTTCCCTTCTCCTCTCCCTACCCCCCCATGCCCAAAGCCCTCCCCCAGCTTTCTTGTAGCCCCTTCAGATATTGGGAGGTTGCTCTGAGCTCCCCTGGGAGCCTCCTCTGCTCCAGGATAAGGGTGACCTGGAGGGAGGGTTGGATTTTCTGGGATTTGTGCTGTTTCAACAGAATGCCTTTTGACTGGTCAGTGTCCTTGCCCCTGGGCAGAAGGAGTGTTGTAAATATTGGGTACAGGGTTTGGCTCCCTGGGATTTCCTGGCCACCTTTCACTGCTGCACTTTGCTTTCTCTCCCCAGCCCCTGGCAGCACTCCAGTCCCACTCTGATGTGCACTGTCTGAATCCTTTGAGCATTACTTTTTCCAGGTGAATATCCTGACAGGCTGGAAGGCTGCTGCTCCTCCTGCAGTTTGATGGTTTGAATGTCTCCCTGATTCGGGTCTGTCCAACCCCCCAGCTCTCACCCCACAGGGTTTGGGCCACATACAGAAAATAGGTGTTGGTGCTTGTTAATAACTTCATAAGCCTATAAATTCCCTAGAAAGGGGCTTGTGTTGTCTGTACACCTGCTGGAGAAGAGCTGACCACTGTCCCTCCTTAATTTTCACTTGTTTAAAGTCTGGTTTGGTTTTGTTTTTCAAGCAAGTTTTAACAGCAGACAGCATTCCCAAAGCCTGACTTTTTCACCAAACCACCAGTCACCCTCACAGACACTTTGTGATCAGTCCTTACATCTAAAAAAAATAAAATATAAATTATTATTTGCCAACAGATGTAACTCTGGTACATCCAAACCCATCCAGACCTTGGGCAAGTATGGCTGGCAGATGGGATGCTGGCAGAGCAGCAGGTTCCCAGGGCTAAACTGGAGGGAGACAAATCCAGGCTGCTGAAAACTCACCCCAAGTTCACATAAACTCCCTGTAAGCAGAGGGGGGAGGGCCACAGAGGACACACCAGGGAGAAATGGAGACGTCTGGGGTTTTGCCACCACTGAATTTATGAAGAGGATGGGAAAAAAATTTGGCATTTGTTTTTAAATCACCCATTTCTTCAGGAAAAAAAAAAAAAAAAAAAAAAAAAAAAAAAAAAGCTGATTCTGTGGAGTGCTACAGCATTCTAGTAGGAATAAGGAAGCCAAATGTTACAGAGCAGATTACTCTAGCAAAAAAGGAGGAATCTTTGCTTTTGCCAGAAACTTACTTTCACTCAGGTGTTCTGGAGCATCTTCAGCAATATGGAGCAAAACCATGAAAGCAAATATTTAAAAGCAAAGTTCTGCTACTGAGTATCTGAAGACAACACCATGAAACAAGAACCAGGATCAGGTCTGAATGCTAAAAGCCAGGCAAGCAGGTATTCTTTACTTTAAAAAAAAAATACAATAATGTTAATAGATGCTTTCTAATGGTTCGTAGGGAAAAAAAAAAGGAGAATTTCCAAGCCTATTTTCTTTTTTTCTCCTGAAGTATACATCACAGTCCTCTAGGAGCATGGGTTCTCACCTCTCAGGGGACCTTCCCCCTAAACCCCTGTGTTGCCCCAGGACATTTGGGCTAAGCTGCTTCTGGTACCTCCAGTCCCACACTGCCCCTTCCCTGTCTGCCCACAGCAGCTGAGCATCCTCTCCTCTCCTGAGAGGGAGGGAGGACACAAATGGTTAAACTCCAGGAGGTAAAAGTGAAGTGAAGAGTGAGAATCTCACCATGTACAGAAATAAATCCCCAGGGCTCAGGTGAAGGGGGAGCAGGAGCCCCTGCAGAACAAGAATGTGGCAGATTCCCTGACATTACCACTTCCAGCCTCATCTTAGCCAAAATTTTGACAAGTAAGCCTGAACTTTGCATTTCCCCGTGCAGGAGGGTAAGAACACATGGAAGGGAAGCAGGCAGGCAGGCAGCTGCTCACGTGTGGCAGCACAGCCCTGCACACAGCACTGCTCTGCAGCCCAAAATGAAGAATTTGGCCCTTTGGATCAGCCTGTGTTGTGCAAACCCTGATGTTCACTATTGAGCTGTACAGCCACTCCTTGCTCAGCTGAACAGAGTTACTGAGTGGCTTTGGGCTCCTCTCTGTGGCTGTGCTCAGGGACAGCGTTTGCAGAGAAAAGGCAAACGCGGGGGAGTCTGTGATAAAGGAGAGGTCTGCAAGGAGGGGCTGGAAATCAGCATTTGGGAAGTGCAGAAACCACAATCCTGGTGCTGAAAGAGTGTTTGTGATTTCCTGCTCAGGGTCAGGGCTTGCATCCCTCTCTCCTGGTGTATCAGTACCTGCTGAGAGCTGGGTGCAGCCATCAGGTGATGGATACATGGATGGAGGGATGGAGGGATGGATGGATGGATGGATGGATGGATGGATGGATGGATGGATGGAGGGATGGATGGATGGATGGATGGATGGATGGATAGATGGATGGAGGGATGGATGGAGGGATAGATTGGATAGATGGATGGATGGATGGATGGATGGATGGATGGATGGAGGGATGGATGGAGGGATGGATAGATGGGGTGTGCAAGGGCTTTGCTTGGGAGTACTCACTGAGTTTGGCAAAACATCACCCATGCTCTAGCACTTTGTTTCCAAGCTCTATATTTATGTTTACAAATGTTTTTTATGTTTTCTGTCCAAAAAGGGCACCCAGTGTACAAATATTTACTGGTTTACCAGCATTTCTGAATAGAATTCTTTTATATATATATTTCATGGTATTATGAAGTGGAATATTTTTACAGCAGACTGAGGACCTTTGGACTCTGTGTTGTTACCTACAACTGTTTGCAAACAAGCTCTTTGCTCCCTTGGTGTTGTTTTTTTTCCAGTGCTGCTGCTGCTGCCCCCAGGGTGTGGGGTTGGGCAACTCCACAAACTGCCCAGAGCTGGAGGGAGGGAGGGAAGGAAGGGAAGGGAAGGGAAGGAGAAAGGAAAGGAGAAAGGAAAGGAGAATGGAGAGGAGAGGAGAGGAGCGGAGAGGAGAGGAGAGGAGAGGAGAGGAGAGGAGAGGAGAGGAGAGGAGAGGAGAGGAGAGGAGAGGAGAGGAAAGGGAACTTGTAGGATTTCTGCTCTGACCACGTGCATCTGTTCTCCTGTCAGCTGCTCCTTCCTCCTCTCACTTCTCTCCTTCCTTTCTTTCTGTCCCTAAAAGAAATGACCCATCCTTCTCCTTTAGTCTTCCTGCTCCTTCACTACTAAGACATGTCTGTGTCCCTCTCCTTTCTCCCCTAGTCCCCACCATGAATTATTCCTCCTTTCCCTTTCCAAGCTTCTGCCTTGCAGGTCCTTTAGATCCCCTCCTGGCAGGCAGCCCAATGTCTCCCCTACACCCCTCTTTATCAGCCCAGTGGTTTTCTGGAGAACTTTAGTCATAAAGAACATCCAAATGGGAAAACTTAGAGAAAAAGAATAATTTTAAAAAAAAAAAAAACAACTTTATCTTCTGATTCCTCCTTTAACATGCCCATGATCAGGAATCAACCAAGTTCAGCCACTGTTTGGCACTGATAAAGGCTGCTGGCTGAAGGACAGGAGAAGCAGGGATTTTCCCTGGAAAGCCCCAAAGAAGAGCTGAGGAGAAGGATCTGGGGCTCTGGGCAGCTCTGCAGCTTAGCCAGAGACAGCCTGCTGGAGATGCTGTAGTCCCACTGTCTGGACACAAGATGGAAAGAAGGGAATGTCTGTCCAAGAAGCAAAGCTGGCCTGGGCTCAGGGCCACTCTCTGGGGAGGAAATGGCTTTACACCAGGACTGTAGCTTTACACCAGGGCTGTGGCTTTACACCAAGGCTGTGGCTTTACACCAGGGCTGTGGCTTTACACCAGGACTGTAGCTTTACACCAGGACTGTGGCTTTACACCAGGGCTGTGGCTTTACACCAGGACTGTAGCTTTACACCAGGGCTGTGGCTTTACACCAGGGCTGGTGAGCCAGAGGTGTGGTGAAGCTGAGTGCTTCTGCCTTGGCTGGCTCCTGCTCCATTGACTCTTCCCGTCCTTCAGGTTCTGGAGTCACTGGGAAAAATAACCCCAGGTGCAAAGCCTCACGGTCTCCCTTCAGTTTTAGTGCTTTTTTTAAAAATTATCTTTCTTTTTATAAGAAAAGGACACATGCTACAGAATTTGGAGGTTCTCCACAGCCCCTTATCTCACTTGTGCATTTTTGCCTCCAGGTCTCTGCCTTCTCCTGAACCACACACACTTGGATCAGTGCTTTTTTTTTTTTTTTTTTATTTCCTGTGAGACCTTGTATAAACTGCCCTGACTCTCTGCTGAGTCCTGAATGACCTTGCACAAGTCCACCAGGACCTCCTGTTTATTTCACTTTGATCCCAGTAGCTTTGGAAAGGACTTTGGCATGTTTGCCTTCAGGTTACTCCTCTTGTATACCCACAGTCTGTTTACCCACTGCAGTCTGGAACCCACCCACCCCCTCTCTGCTTTCTTTAGTGAAAGAAATTGGCCAAAGGGGATTGCAGGGCCCCTCTCTGGATCTGCACCACCACCTGGATCAAAGACAACCTTTGGCTTCCTCTAGGTAAAACAGGGGCATCCTAGACACTGACACAGTTCTCCAGAGAGTGGGAGAAATCTGCATCCATCAGCTGCAAGCCTGACCCCGGGAAAAGAGGATTTAACACCCCTGAGGATACCATGAGCAGCCCACAGCCAGCCTGCTCTAATCACACCTTGTTGGTCAAGCATCCTCAGCTGGTTTTATTTCCCCCCCTCCCCAATATTTATGTTCAAGCTCTTGCAGTGGCAGAGGTAGCTGGGGGACTTGCTCATTACCAGGGGAAGGGCTGGAAGAGAGAGGAGAAGGGAAAGGAGAAGGAGAGGAGAGGAGAGGAGAGGAGAGGAGAGGAGAGGAGAGGAGAGGAGAGGAGAGGAGAGGAGAGGAGAGGAGAGGAGAGGAGAGGAGAGGAGAGGAGCCAAGAATTTTACCCTGGCCGTCCCCCAGCCTGATGGGGGTTATTCAGGGTGGGGAGAGCCAAGCTGCTGGGAAACAGCATCTTTAAACGTGGAAGTGAATTTATTAGCAGTGAAACCTAGCAGGACCCTGTATTTTTGGTCATGTTCTACTAAATTTTCGGGTAAGAAACCTTAAAAAAAAAAAAGGTTCTGTAAGCAGAGGCACTATAAATACACCCAGAACTGCAGCAGAGCAAACTGCAAACTCCCTGCTTGTGTTGTCAGGCTGGCAGAGGCTGTGTGAAGGGCTGGGCACAGCGCTGGTGACTGACTGTGCCATGAGTGCCATGGGAACCACGTGGGAGCCTCCCTCAGAAAGCTGAGAAAGCTCAGAAAGGTTGGGTTGTGAGGGTAAGTTGGGTTAGGTTGGGTTGGGCTAGGTTAGGTGGTTATGTTAGGCTAGGTTGGGTTAGGTTGAATTGCATGGTTATGTTAGGTTAGTTTAGGGTGGGTTAGGTTGGGTTAGGTTAGGTGGTTGGGTTGGGTTAGGTGGTTAGGTTAGGTTGGGTTAGGTTGGGTTGGGTTGGGTTGGGTTAGGTTAGGTGGTTAGGTTGGGTTGGGTTGGGTTAGATTAGGTGGTTAGGTTAGGTGGTTAGGTTGGGTTGGGTTAGGTGGTTAGGTTGGGTTGGGTTGGGTTAGGTTAGGTGGTTAGGTTGGGTTGGGTTGGGTTAGATCAGATTAGGTGGTTAGGTTGGGTTGGGTTGGGTTGGGTTAGATTAGGTGGTTAGGTTAGGTGGTTAGGTTGGGTTGGGTGGTTAGGTTGGGTTGGGTTGGGTTAGGTTAGGTGGTTAGGTTGGATTGGGTTGGGTTGGGTTAGGTTAGGTGGTTAGGTTGGGTTGGGGTGGGTTAGGTTAGGTGGTTAGGTTGGGTTGGGTTGGGTTGGGTTAGGTGGTTAGGTTGGGTTGGGGTGGGGTGGGTTGGGTTAGATTAGATTAGGTGGTTGGGTTAGGTTAGGTGGTTAGGTTGGGTTGGGTTAGGTTAGGTGGTTAGGTTGGGTTGGGTTGGGTTGGGTTGGGTTGGGTTAGGTTAGGTGGTTAGGTTGGATTGGGTTGGGTTATCTTCCCTTCTGAATAACCTCTGCTGAGGGGTGAAATGGAAGTGTTGGGGAGGGAGGGATGGATGGAGGGGTCCCTAAGGCAAGGCTGAAGGGGAACAGTGCTCAGGCACAGCCTTAGGGAACTCCCAGCTCTGAAAATTCCAAGGTCATGGAGTCAAAAAAAGCAAAGACAAGAGCAAAGCAGAATTGTGTTTAAAAATCAATAAAACATAAGTAAGTAGCCCCCTGGGATCACTTCCAGGGCATCAGATGGGTACCAGGGCAGTGATCGCCATTTCCCCCAGACTGTCAGGCTGTCTGTCAGTCAGGCTGTCAGTTAGTCACTGTGTCAGTCGGTCAGTCAGTGTGTCAGTCAGTCAGTCTGTCTGTCAGTCAGTCTGTCAGGCAGTCAGTCGGTCAGGCAGTCAGTCAGTCTGTCTGTCAGCCACTGTGTCACTCAGTCACTATCACTCCCTGTCACTCACACGGTGTCAGTCACTCACTCACACACTGTCAGTCAGTCAGTCCCTCAGTCCCTGTCACTCACACGGTGTCAGTCACTCACTCACACACTGTCAGTCAGTCAGTCCCTCAGTCCCTGTCACTCACACAGTGTCAGTCACTCACACGCTGTCAGTCACAGGGGGTGTGTGTGTGTGTCTGTCTGTCAGTCAGTCAGTCACACGCTGTCAGTCAGTCACACGCTGTCAGTCAGTCACAGGGGGGGGGTGTGGGTGTGGGTGTGGGGGTGTGTGGGGGTGCGTGTGGGTGTGTGTGTGGGTGTGGGTGTGTGTGTGTGTGTGTCAGTCAGACAGCCTCCTCACCGCACTTCGCGACACTTTCCCGCCTCCTCGCTTTACGGCACCCGGCCTCCTCCCCCTTCTCCTTCCCCGCCCTCCAGGGGGGCGGGGCGGCCTCAGCCAATAGGCGGCGAGCGCGGCCGTGACGTCAGGGGCGGTGGCGCGGCCGCTGCCGTAAAGCGTGGGGCGGCGGGGCCGGGGGGGGTGCGTGAGGGAGGCGGGAAGGCCGGGACCGCCATGGCGGGGGCGCTGGCCCGCAAGGCCGCCGACTATGTGCGCAGCAAGGAGTTCCGGGAATACCTCATGAGGTAACGGGGGGGCGGCGGAGGAGGAGGACGCGGTTCTGGGGCGACCTGCCCGCCCCCGGCCTGCGGAGACCGGGCTGACCTTGGGGAGGGGGTGCGGGAGAGGCGGGGTGCGGGACAGCGGGGGTGCGGGAGAGGCGGGGTGCGGGACAGCCGGGGTGCGGGACAGCCGGGGTGCGGGACAGCCGCGTTTGTCCCCCAGCTGCCACCCCTCCTGTGTCACTGCTCGGCTCCTGTCAGCTCAGCAAGGGTGCGGGGAGCTTTGCGGGGGGCTGTGGGGGGGCTGTGGGTGGGCGCGGGGCTTGCTGCATCCCGGGGCTGCAGAGGTGATTTCCCCGGGGGCTCTGCCCTGAGCCCCCCCTGCCCTGACCCACCTGTCAGCTCCTCTGCTGAGGCCAGGGGCAGGGCTGTCCCCAGGCACTGGAATCCCCAAACCCGCAGAACACAGAACTTGCTGAGAGCTGGCTGAGCTCCGGGCGCTCTCAAGGAGGCAGGCTTGAGGTGGGCTTGGCTGGCAAGCAGTTTGACCGGAATTAAAGGAAATAAAACTGTTTGTGCCCCAGGGGGTGAGCAGTTCTGCCCCAGAGCTCCTGCTCCTTGTGCCCCCGATTGCAGCTGGTGTCAGGCTGAGCAGCCCCGGGGGAGGACAGGAGCTGGGAAACTCTGTCCTGGTTCCAGTAACAGGAGGTGGTGTGAGGGGCTGGGACAGGCAGGGTCAGTCAGGAGCAGGCTTGGGTGGGTTGGCATCTGGAAAGCCCAAATTGCACAGAAACGGGGGGGCAAAAAGCTCAGAAAGGGACAAGAAGGAAGAGAATGTCCTTGAAACAAAAGGCAGAAAGGTCACAGCAGGCTTCTGCCTGGATTCCTTTTGAAGGCCTTTGAAGATGTTGCATAAGCTTGAGAGACGTGTTTTTCATGTTCACTTTTAGCTAATTGTACCAGAATGAGTGTAAATTAACCTGTAAATACCCAATAAAACCAGGAAGCAGTCTGTGATTAGAAAAACAAACAGAAATCCAGAAGAGATAACAGCTGCTTCCTACCACCACAGCTACTGGCAGACAGTGACAGCTTCCTGACCAAAGAAGTAGCTAAAATCATCCTCATTCTAGCCTGGGAATGAGCTATTGAGGTAAAGCTGTATTGAAAAAAAAACAAAACAACATTCCAGAGGATTCTACCTTCTGTGGGTTGGGTTCTGCCTTGTCAGGTACAAAGGGAGCTGCAGAAGCTGTAGGGCTGTTCCTGGTGTGTCCTGAAGGGCTGAAGTCAGTGGCTCCATCAGGTTTTCCCTTTGGTGCTCCCAAGGAGACAAACATCCAAGCTGTTGCCTTGATGCTGAGTTTAAAATTGAGGCAGGTGTCTCCAGAGGGGAACTGGAGTGTGTGTGCCCCAGAGCTGCACCTCCTGGCACTGCTTCCTGAAGCTCCTTGCTTCCCAGGCTCTATCCTGAAGACAATTCCCTTCCTGCCTTGCTTCCAGAGTTCCTGCAGAGCTCTGAGCCCTCTTCTGGAAAGCAGCTTGGGGTGAGAGCAAGGAATGTGACACTTGTGTGTGGGGAGCCGTGACCTGGGATGGTGTTTCACCCCACTTGAGCTGAGGCAGAGCAGCTGAAATTCCCCCCAGGAGTGGAACTGGGTGCTCCTCTCATGGCTTGGGGCTACCCAATCCCCAGCCCTCCCTGGGAATGAGCAGCTGCACTTTCATCCCTTCAGGATGAGAGGAAGCCCAAGGATGTTCCTGCTTTTCAGGTGGTTTTTTTAGGTGGCTTTAGCTGGCACTGGAACTGGGTGACACCCCAGCTGGGCTCTTTGGATCCTGCACAGAGAAACAAGATAAACTGCTTTTCAATAATCAATAATTCAGCGTCCTGCCAGGTGCCCAGCTGGTGGTTCTCTAGTGGTGATTGAGGGATCTGAAGGGCTGGAAATCAGGGAAATGTCATTTACCCCAAGGCTTAATGCCTTAGAGTGTCAGCTGCTGGTAGGCTTTTCCTGCTTCTGGTGAAATGTTGCAGCAGTGTTAGTTTAAAATGAGATGAGGAGCCTCTGAAAGCTTGGCAGCTCTCTGCACTGGGAACTTGAAGTTGCTTTTTATTCTTTAGCTTATAAAGATGTCAGCTTTAGTTAAAGGTGTATTATCTAAGCCACTTACAGCAGGCAACTGAGTCCACTTCCTCTACTCAAGATTTACTGTCTGGAAAACATGCAGCCCAGCAGCTTTGCTGAGAAAGGAAACCTTGGAGCCACTGTAGCCAAGCTCTGGCATCTCCTGGTGGCAGAAGTTATTTGAGTCACAGCCTGAATCCCCAGGAGTCCCAAAATCTACCAGTAACAGAAAAATAAGGATGGGAGCTGCCATCTCCTGGGGCACTTCCCAAAGGTCTCTCCCTGCTGAGTTGGTAACACTGGAGATGTGGTGAGTGCTCCTGCTGGGAAGCAGGTAATTCCTTGCCCTTGTGTGGGTGTAAGCTGCCCAGGACCTTGCTTTAAATTGCAGTGAACCTGAGGAGAGTTGATGTCAGTGCTGGAACCACAAGGAGCTGATCCTCAGCTCATTAGTAAAGCTTTAAACACAAGGACAAAAGAATTTTTTTCAAACGTCCTCTACTGGTGTGTGCCAGGAAGGGAAGGGCACAGGCCCTGCTGTCCCTGACAATCCCCTCCTGCAGCAGGGTGACACTAGGAGGAGGCAGTGGGGGGGCAGGGGGTGGCACTTCAGCTCTGCTTGCAGGATGGGAAGATCCTCCTGGGCAGGAGGAGGAAGGTGCATGTGAAATGCAGCCTACCTGCTGCCATGGGAATAAAGACAGTCAGTCCTCCAGCTGTTGTCTGCAGCTCTGGGAACACTGGGACAGAGTGTTCCCTTCCTGAAGGGAATGAATGCAGTTCTTGGAAACTGCTCCCTTGGCATGGGCTCACCTCAGGAGCAGCAGTGGCTGGGGATGTGGTGCATATCCCTTTGGGGAGGGATATCTGCTTTTGGAAAAATCTGTATCCCCTTGATCTGCCCTCTTCCAGCAGCACAACAACTCTTCCAGGCTCCCAGGGCTATGAGGGCAACCTTGCCAGACCTCAGTCAGTGCTGCCTGCTGTTAAAATAGCAGCACTTCCAATCTATTTCAGGCTTCCACGTGCTTGAGAACAACTTCCACTTTAACAGTGAAGCCTGGCTTCTGTGGACACCAAGCTTCTGTGCCTAGGGACACAGGGGAATTCAGTTAGCTCAGGTTTTGTGGGGAAAAAAATGGAGCTGTGTGCTTGTCTTGTGAACTGAAAACTAATTATTGCTGCAGCTTGGTTAATAAGAAAACAAAAAACCCAACCGCCAAGTGGTTAATTACAGGGTAGTGAACCAGTGAGATTTGTCACAAGGCCACCCCTGACCTCAGCCTGGTGACAGCCAGACTTTGTGGCTCTTGACTTGAGCTGTCCATGTGAATATACAAAGAATTCCAGGAGACTCCCTCAAAGCTTCCAGCCAGGAACTGTTTAGCTCTGTCTTGGGCAAACCTTGGCTGCTTTTGGCATCTTTGACACCAGGGGCTGTGGGGGATTTTGAGTGCTCTGAAGTCTGCAGGGGGTCAGTGTCTTCCACAGATGGGTTTTATCTTGCAAGGAGAAAGGTCCTTGAGCAGCCAGCACTTGTGACAATGACAGGAATTGGGATTTTGAATGCTGATTAAGGCTAAGCCACCTCCTGTTTGTTTGTGACACACTTCTGTACATTGCTATGCAAGAAACTAACCTTTGGTTTTTCTCTTTTTTTTTCTTCCATGTTTTGAATGGGAAACTGATGGCCCTCTCCAACAGCACGGTGAGCAAAGGGAGGGGATTTCTGTATCACCTTCTCCCCACCTTCAGTCCTGTGCAGTCTGTGCCCTCAGCACTGTTAGGACCTTGCCTGCACCCTGCAGACCCCAGCACTGGTGCCCAAGTAGTATTTATTCACAAGCCTGAGCTTCAGCTGGCCAAACATGAGCTCTTTCCAAATGTCCAAAGTTTTTGTGTAACTTGATCTTGCTATTCCCTCCCTTCCAGCACTTTTGGGGGCCAGTTGCCAACTGGGGACTGCCTGTTGCTGCTATTAATGATATGAAGAAATCTCCAGAAATCATTAGTGGCCGGATGACATTTGGTAAGAGCTGAGAACTTCTGGTCAGGGTCAACTGGTACAGAACTCTGTCCCTCAAGCAGTGATACCTGCTTAGTTGCAAACTAGAGACAGGTATCAGATACATTATAATATCATTTCAGAGGCCACTTAAAAATGAAGGTACTGCAAAGCATTCTTTCTGAGGGCTTTAGAGTTTTTTGAGGGGAGAAAGGTAAATCTTGAGTCTTAGCAGTTTTAGCCACCAGACTCACTCCAGAAGGATCATCCTGTGCTGTCATGCACTGCCTCAGAATGCAGTTCTTCACCCACTTTACTCCTTGCCTCAAGAGCAATAATGCCCTGTGGTCAGTGTGAGATCTCAGTATCAGCTCTGCCACAGTGCAGCAGTGGTGATCCTGAGGGAGGTTAACTCCTTGCAGAGGCATTGCCTGGGAAGCTTAGTGTGACTCTTAAGGGAATAGTCCCAGAATTGTTTTCAATGCATAAGCAACACTTTTTCCACCTCTTTTTGAACATGTGTAGGTTTTGCCTAAATGTCTGTCTCTTTTATTGTTCAAATACTTCTCCAAGATCATAACCTTGATAGCTTGAATTTATCTTGATTTTGGCATTGTGTCTCCATAACTCTGTTAATAACTTGATTCTGAGCAACTCTCCCCAAAAGCCAAATACTTCTGGCTGAAGGAAACTTCCAGCCTCCTGTTCAGTAGGGTCAGTCTCTTCATCAGCTTCCTCAAGCTGGGAGGCTGGTACAGATGGTCTCTGGCACAGGAAACTTTTGCAGACAGTTTTTTTGGTGGCAGCTGCCCAGCTCAGCAAAGTTCCGACACTTGCTTATTCTTCACTAGTGTACATATATTTATATATTTATAGAGAGCAGTATGTGTACAAATATTTTTTTTCCACCTTCTAGGTTCTGTACTTTGAAAAAGGCTGTTTTCCTTCAGCACTTCATATCCTGATTATTCCTGACAGAACTTCCCTAAACTAGTGACTTTTTGGGGTTGTGATTACCTGTATTTCAATGCAATTAAAGGAGTAGAGTTGGTTAAAATTGTGTCACCTTTCTGGAAAGCAGGAGGCAAAACTTTCTGGTCATGATTTCCTGGGGATGGAAACCTCCTACTCTTTAAGTCCATTTTAGAGTGTTGCCAGCAATAACTGTATTGCATTAAATAGTATTTTTAAAAATACTCTGCTCTAGAAATTGTCAGAATAGTTGTATAGGATAGGCCGTGGTCTCATTGAGATTAATTCTCTGGCTGAGATGGTGGAGGTAAAAATCTAAAAAGGCTTCAGTTGCATCACAAATGAGGAAAAGGAGTTTTTGTGGAAAGCTGCAGTACTCTGAGTTTTCTTGTGTGGCAAAAATGAGCACTCTGTGTTTTCCTGCACTGGATCCTCCAAATGGGCAGGTTTGTAGGACTGCTGAAAAGCAGTGAGAAGCATTCTTTCTGGCATTGCCTCCCACCAGCACCAAAAATTGCAGATATTAAAACCCATCTCCTGAGGATCTCTGTCATCTTTTGCAGCACTGTGTTGTTACTCCTTGACTTTCATGAGATTTGCCTACAAAGTGCAGCCCAGGAACTGGCTGCTGTTTGCATGCCACCTGACCAATGAAGTGGCACAACTGGTGCAAGGAGGACGACTGATCAAATACAGGCAAGTGCCTGGAGGGAGGGGGAACCCCCCCACTGGTGGCTGTCACACTGCTCTCTGCATGGCTGGAAGCTGTGGTGTTTGTGTGCTCAGCCCTTGTCAGGCTGTGTGTGTGTGTGTTCAGCCCTTGTCAGGCTGTGTGTGTGTGTGTTCAGCCCTTGTCAGGCTGTGTGTGTGTGTGTTCAGCCCTTGTCAGGCTGTGTGTGTGTGTGTTCAGCCCTTGTCAGGCTGTGTGTGTGTGTGTTCAGCCCTTGGCAGGCTGTGTTTATGTGTGTTCAGCCCTTGGCAGGCTGTGTGTGTGTGTGTTCAGCCCTTGTCAGGCTGTTTGTGTGTGTGTTCAGCCCTTGGCAGGCTGTGTTTGTGTGTGTTCAGCCCTTGGCAGGCTGTGTGTGTGTGTTCAGCCCTTGGCAGGCTGTGTGTGTGTGTTCAGCCCTTGGCAGGCTGTGTTTGTGTGTTCAGCCCTTGTCAGGCTGTGTGTGTGTGTGTTCAGCCCTTGGCAGGCTGTGTTTGTGTTCAGCCCTTGGCAGGCTGTGTGTGTGTGTGTTCAGCCCTTGGCAGGCTGTGTGTGTGTGTGTTCAGCCCTTGTCAGGCTGTGTTTGTGTGTGTTCAGCCCTTGTCAGGCTGTGTTTGTGTGTGTTCAGCCCTTGTCAGGCTGTGTTTGTGTGTGTTCAGCCCTTGTCAAGCTGTGTGTGTGTGTTCAGCTCTTGTCAGGCTGTTTATCAAGCTCTGTGACTTGTTGCCTGGCACCCCCTGTGAAGGTTCTGAGGGGTGCACACAGGCCAAGCTGCACACCCTGAAGGTGATGGGTGTAGGCAGGGCTCTCAGCTGCTGGTTTGGGTGTGGGTTCATGTTATTGGGTTGATTAGTCCGGGTGGGAAGCATCCTTAAAACTGTGAAGAGCTTGGATGTCATGGAGAAATCAAACAACATCTCTAAGCTGATATGGGGTAGCTCCAAGGTGAGAGTGACTGAGGAAGTCTCACACCCTCATTGCCTAGCAAGTTGTGCAGAGCCCATCCCAGGCAATCCTGCTGAGTCAGCAGTGTGGCTTTTCTCAATTTAACTTGAAATTTAAGAATGAGAGAGTAAAGAAAGCCAAGTGGACCCGTCTTTGAGTAAATAACTGGACAAATGTCCTTCATTCCTAAAGTTCTAGGGGAATTACAGATTTCTGCATAGCAATTGCAGTGTAATATTCACACTCACAAAAGCTGTTCTTCTTTTGGCAGACTGGAGAAAAAGAACTAAATACCTAACTTGAAATAAGCCAGGGAATGTGTTCATCCTGAGTGACAACCAAGGAAGACTTGCCATCTACAGCTGCTGTGACAGTTACAATGGGGATCAAACAGAAACACCCAATATGAACATGACCCCACCAACAATCAATTTTTTTTTTTTATCTTGCCTTTTAAGAAGTACAGTTCAGCAATGGAAGCCATTGCATTGAAAACTTTGCTGCCTTACAGCTCTATAATAACTAGCCACGAGTGAGTCATCCAGATAACAATCAGTGTTTGAAAACTATTTTTTTTTTTTAATCAAACAATCTCCAAAAGTGGCCCACAATGGTTTGACAAAACTGGTTTTCAAATCAGCATATGAACATCAGCAGAACTGTAGGTGGTATTGTTGCTCCACGTGTTAACATACTCTTAAAAGCCATTTAACTTGGGTGCATTCATTCCTGTCCTCTCTTTTGGTTTGTTTTTTTTTAATTTAAAAGCAGTGGCTTGCTAATTTGCAAGAACAAATAAATGTGTAGATAGGCAGCCTAGGAGTGAGCAGCTCTCCCTCTCCCCTTCCTGCATGCCTTGTCTCAGAGAAGGGACTTCAGTAACACCTCTTCAAGTCGCACATTATTTAAAGAAGACTGGGGAAAGCAAAAGCATAGCACTGAGTGAAGGAAGCAGCAGAGTCTGTTATTGCTCTTTAAAAAGTTCTAAAGGGATTTTATTATTTTTCTTTCCTACTGTTTGAGTTGTTCTAGATGTATGTAATCCTTAACAGGCAAAAAATTAACTTGTTTGGAGTCTAAGGCCTGAAGGACACGAGGTGCCTTTCAGTAGTTTCTCACTTCACTCTGAGGGTGGTTTTGCTGCATGACCTGCCTGAAAGCTGCCTCGGTGCTGAGGGGGCAGGTGACAACAAATGCATGCCATGGGTTTTGTTTCAGTGCAGTGTTTTTGAACAATAAACATATTCCAAATGGCAATAAATCCCTTGAATGTTTGGAGAAGTTTGGTTTATTGTGATGCCAGAGCCTCGAGTGACATTTTAGTGTGGAATGTCAGTTTATTGCTGTAACAGCAGGAAGTAAAAATAGGCTGGAAAACTCAAATGGTATCCTGTGTATGTACTGACTTCAGGGAAGGATGCCTAAGGAGAAGACTTCATCTCACTTGGCTGAGAATAATCTTCCTGCCATGATAGGCAGGCCTGACCCTGAGGATGATACTGTTCCCTTTGTTTCCTACTGTTTCTCCTCTTCTCCTTCTTCCCACCTTTTTTTGGCCTGTAACTGGCAACAGGGCTGTGAATTTTCAGCTTTACTCAGTCTGAAATCTGGGTCATGTCTTCCCTATTTACATGAAACTTGTATGGGGAGAACTGACCCAAACTCAGCCCTGGGTGCAGTAGGAAGCAGGGTGAATCACAGCAGCACTTGGTGGCTGTATTTTGGTCCACTCTGTAGAAAAATGTACAGGTACAGAGAGACACTTTCAATATTGAAAGTAATCATTTTGAGAGTATTTAACCCAGATCTGAGCAAGGGGAGAACTGTGCTGTAGCTGGCTTCAAATTGGTGTAGAGCTGTAGGCTGGTTGGAACAGTCTCACGTTGCCCATGGGTCTGCAGTAAGTGCAGGGTGTCTTCTCAGAGTGGTGTTGGGGGTGTGAGTGAGATTGTTACCTGCTCTCATTCCTTGGAGAGCCCCTGTGGTGCTGTGAAAGCTGTTTCCTGGCAGGACAAGATGTTAATGCTCTCTAGGCTGTCATTCTCTGGGCTTGAACACAAAGATTTCCAGCTTTTCACATGTGGAGGTGACAAGGCAATGGTGACAAGGAAATACCCTACATGCTTGGCTAGGCTGTGTGTCCTTGCCCTGCACAGCCCCAAACAATTGCTGTGCTCACGGGGAGGCCACGTGAAGAAGTAAGGTCCCTTTGTGCACCCTGTGTCACAGGTCACTTGGGAGCAAAGCTCAAAGCCAGCAGCCTGGAGGAACCTGGGGACAGTGCAGAGAGTGGCTGTCAGCCAGGGGGGGTTAGGGACAGGCTCAAAGCTCAAAGATTTGGGAAGGGAGCCAAGAGTGGATCAGCTCAGCAAGGCTCTGCTTGGAGCTGCTGCAGAACCAGGGGAGCAGCTCACTCACCTGCCTGCCTGGGCTCTGCTCCTGCCTTTCCTCCAAAGAGCTCCTGCCAGCACCCCAGCAAACAGCTCCTGCCTCCAGCTGGGGTTTGGGTGCCAGAGACCTAGGAGGGGGAGAGGTTTCTGTCACTCAGGAAGTGATGGCTGGGTCTGGGAAGGTTGGAGTCCCAGCAGGAACAATCCCCATGAGGCTGAGTTTCATGGCAACCCAGTGACTGGTGGGAGTGCAGGGAGTTCAGAATTTCTGTTGAGCAGAGCAAGCAGGACAAATACATTTGGGGTGACTGTGCCAACCTCCTGCTCAAGAAAACAGGAAAGCAAACAAACCCAGATGCAAATTGTATCTACCTCTGTCTATCTATCATTTGGGAGAGGAAAAATAACCAAGGGGAACTTGGAGATGCTTTGGGATAAAGATGTGTTTGTGTCATTGGCAACACTGCAATGCCATCAGGTAATTTTGGGGACCAGTTCTGGGCTTTTTGGACCTAACTGCCTATTTTCTGTTTGTTGCAGTCCTATCATGCTCCATACACATATTTTTTGTGAAAGTAAATAGAAATGATATCTAAAGGCTGGTCCTGCCTGTGTGTAAATTAAAAGGGGTTCCTCAGCCTAACTCATCAGACTGAGACTTGGGTGTCTGTTCTGACCTTGTCATCCATGCTTCCCCTGCAGTCACTGGGGAGCTGGAGGCAACCTCACTAAAATAACTGAGATGAGAACTGTCCCCTGGAAGTGGCACTCTAGGGACTGCAGCAATCCAGAAAATTCCTTTACTACATTTTAGGCTTAATTTATTGGCTGCATCAAATAAATCAAAGAAACAAAAAACAAAGCATTGAAGAAGGTAGGTGTGGTTTTGACAAACTCACCAGCTGCTTGTTGGAGGTAGGAGGGGAGATGTGTCCTTGTTAGGAAGGTCTTGAAGATCTGTTCAGGGAGGAGCTAATGCCTACTTGGACATCTCTTGGGATTGCCATGAGGCAAACCTTGTCCTCAGCCTTGGTGGCCACCGCACTGGAGCTCTCTGCATCAGCACATAGTTCACACTTTTTCATGGAAAAAAAAAAAAAAAAGACCTTGATGGTTCAACCCTGTTTGTCTCTGCCCCCCTTGTCTGTATCTGGAAAAACCTGATGACAGGTGGTCTGTGGGGTGCAGCAAGCACCCTGATATTTTGAGGAGCACCCAAAGCCCCTGGGCAGTGGTGGTTCTGCTGCTGAGCCCACCTGCAGGGTTCTGTGGCACAACCCAAGGAAAAGTCACCACAAGCCCCACACCCAAGGTGACCCCCGTGCTCAGGAGGTCCCACCATCTCCCCAGCCCCTTCCCTCTGCACCACTGCCCAGCTGGGTAGAAGTTCCACAAAAGGCTTTATTTAGTCTTTAATGTGAGGGTGCTGAGCCCCTGTGCCAGGTTTCCCAGAGAAGCTGTGGCTGCCCCATCCCTGGCAGTGTCTCAGCCCAGGTTGGATGGGGCTGGGAGCACCCTGGGCTGGGGGAGGTGTCCCTGCACATCCAGGGGGGTGCAACTAGTTTTAAAGTCCAACCCATTCTGATTCTATGACCAGCTCAGGCTGCTTATGGTGCCTGTGAGTATCTCAGGAGCCCGGGACCCCTCTGGGTCACCCACCCCAACCTCAGCACTACCCAGGAGGGGCTGCAGCATCTCCAGAGAAGGGCACTCTCTGCCCAGCCGCTCCCAGTGCCTTGTCACCCTTAGAATTTTGACTTTTTTCCTCGTATTTTCCTCATATTTCACGGGAGCTTCCCGTGTCCCACCTTGCGCCCCTCACTGGGAACTCCTCAGGAGAGCCCGGCCCCCTCCTCCTTGCTCCCACCCTTTTCCATACGTAAGGCTCCCTACTCAGCCTTTCCCAGGCTGCAGAGGTGACATTTTTTCCCTCAGAGGGACAATTTCCCCGGTTTTCCCTCAGAAGCGACATTTCCTCCCGTCCCCTCCCTCACTCCCTGCCACCTCCGCTCCCGCCGCCACACTGCGCATGCGCGGGCCCGGGCCCTCAGTGCTGTCCATCCCCGCTAGGGGGCGCTTCCTGCCGGCGCGTCACTTCCGGTTGGGCCCACGGCCCGGCGCGGTTCGGTTTCCCTCTTCCTGCGGGTCCGGTCCGGTCCGATCCAGAGGACGGCGGCATGGAGAAACTGCGGAGAGTCCTCACCGGGCAGGACGACGAGGAGCAGGGATTGGTGGAGCAGGTACCGCCCGGCCCGGCCCCGGGGGGAGGGATTCGTTCTGCCCGCTGCTAACGGGACGCCCGGCGGGGGGGGCTCCTCACACCCCCTAAAGCCCTCACACACCCCTTAGAGCCCTCACACACCCCTTAAAGCCCTCACACACCCCCTAAAGCCCTCACACACCCCTTAGAGCCCTCACACACCCCCTAAAGCCCTCACACACCCCTTAGAGCCCTCACACACCCCTTAGAGCCTTCACACCCCCCTTAAAGCCCTCACACACACACACCCCTTAGAGCCCTCTCACTCACACCCCCCTTAGAGCCCTCTCACACACCCCTCACATCCCTCACACACACACACACCCCCCCTTAAAACCCCCTCACACACCCCTCCACACACACACACACCCCTCACACACACACACCCTTAAAACCCCCTCACACAACCCTACACACACACACATGCCTCACACACACACTCCTTAAAACCCCCCACACACACACCCCTCCTCACACACCCCCCTCACACTGCCCCCTCTTCACACACCCCCTCACACTGCCCCCCCTCTCACACACCCCCTCTCACACACCCCCCTCACACTGCCCCCTCTTCACACACCCCCTCACACTGCCCCCCCTCTCACACACCCCCTCTCACACACCCCCCTCACACTGCCCCCTCTTCACACACACTCCTCTCACACCCCCCTCTCACACACACCCCTCTCACACACACCCCTCTCACACACACCCCCCTCTCACACACCCCTCTCACACCCCCCTCTCACACCCCCACCCCTCTCACACCCCCACCCCTCTCACACCCCCACCCCTCTCACATACACACACCCCCCTCTCACACACCCCCCTCTCACACACACACCCTCTCACACACACCCCCTCTCACACACACCCCTCTCACACACCCCCCTCTCACACACACCCCCCTCTCACACACCCCCCTCTCACACACACACCCTCTCACACACACCCCCTCTCACACACACCCCCCTCTCACACACCCCCCTCTCACACACACACCCTCTCACACACACCCCCTCTCACACACACCCCTCTCACACACACACCCCTCTCACACACACACCCCCCTCTCACACCCCCCTCTCACACACCCCCCTCTCACACCCCCACCCCTCTCACATACACACCCCCCTCTCACATACACACACCCCCCTCTCACACACCCCCCTCTCACACACACACACCCTCTCACACACACACACCCTCTCACACACACCCCTCTCACACACACCCCCCTCTCACACCCTCACCCCTCTCACACACCCCCCTCTCACACACCCCCCTCTCACACACACACACCCTCTCACACACACACACCCTCTCACACACACCCCCCTCTCACACCCTCACCCCTCTCACACACACACCCTCTCACACACACCCCCCTCTCACACACACCCCCCTCTCACACACACACACCCCTCTCACACACCCCCCTCTCACACACACACACCCTCTCACACACACCCCCCTCTCACACACCCCTCTCACACACACACACCCTCTCACACACACCCCCCTCTCACACACCCCTCTCACACACACACACCCTCTCACACACACCCCCCTCTCACACACCCCTCTCACACACACACACCCTCTCACACACACCCCTCTCACCCCCCCTCCCCTCCCCAGCTCCCCATCCAGCAGGAGTGGGGGGTTGCTGTGTGCCCCCAAGGAGGTTTGTGAGTGAGGTTTGGGGGTTCTGGGGGGTGGGAAGCAGCTCCTGTGGTGTGGCAGGGGCTCGGGGGGGTTGGTTTGATTTTTCCATGTCCTGTTTGGAGGGCAGGGTGTCTCCATGTGGGGTGTCTGCCCTGCACAGCCTCAGGACTTGCTCAGTCAGACAACAGATCCTCCTGTGGAATTCTGTCTCCATTTCCTGAGGCCCCGAAGTTCACAAAAGATTTTACTTTCTCCAGACAGAAACGTTTTGTGCATGCATTGCTGAGGTTCCTTTTTGGTTGCTCCATACTCCTGGCTACAATTTTGTTTTTCTGTCTCCTCCCCAACACTTTCGGTTTGGGGCTTTTTTGTGGCCCAGTTTGAACACCAAACATTTGTGAGCCTTCTCGGATGACACAAAGCTGGATGTTCTTATAAAAAACCATTTATAGCATCAGCTCTTTTTAATCGTTGTGCCAGCAGATCAAACCCCCCCACATCATGGGTTATCTTGATGCTTCAGGGTGGTGGTAGCTGGAGCCTGGAGCTGAGCTCCAGCTGATAAACCTTGCAGGACCAGCACAGCCTGGGGGGATTTGCTGTCTCTGGCGTGGTATTAGTTCCAGCAGCTTGCAGCTGATGTGCTTCACTTGTCTGCTGCTTCACGGCTGAACTACCACTGGTCTTCAGGGCTTTTTTGGGGTTTCTTTTTTGCCAGAGTAAAGCAGCAAAATTGTACCCACACCTGGCTGATGTGGAAGCAGTGAAGCATCTCTGCCCTCTCACAGCAGAACCATTTGGGGGGGAGGCTTCACCTCCTGACCTGACCTGAGGATTATCAAAGGAATACTTCACGTTTCTGTTAATCATCCTCCAGTTCCAAGAGCATTCATTAACCCACCACCCCCAGGCACATTTCTCATGAGGCAGGAGGTAGGAGCAGAGTTCTTGATCCCGTGATGTTTGAAGGCAGACATCAACTGTGTGTAATAATTTGCATATCCTGAGAAGGAGGGAACTGAGCTAAGAATGTGGCATTTATTTTTTTTAATGCCAGTAACTAGGCTGGGTGTGATTTGGTTATTGCAGGAGAGCTGGAGAGGACTTGGGGTAGGAAAAAAATCTGCCCCTACTTATAGTCTCTCCAGTACACGATAGAAGAAAACCTGGAGATGCTCTTTTGGTGTGGTGCAAGGGAGCTTCATGCTGAGCTGAACCAGAAGGGTCTGCTTTAAAAAAACACCCTTACTAATTAGTAACTAAATATTGGAGTGCTCAGGCTGGGCAGTGCCTCTGCTGGCTGCTGCTCTCCAGGCAGCACTGGATTTCTAGGGCACTGGGAATGAAGCCTCTGAGGAGATCCATGTGTGACATTCACTCAGGCTCTGGCTTTACACCTGGATGGTATTTTTAGTGTGTGAAAGAGAGCAAAAAAAGGTGAGGTTGTGAAAAAAAAACAGGAGGTGGATGTGTTTTGTGTGTAAAATCATCAGCTGTTCTCTAGGTGACCTTTCTGAGCCTGAGTCATGTGCCTGGCTAAAAACAATGGCCCTCTTTTTGGGAGGGAATGGTGCAACAGCCAGCATGTGGTTTATGATCAGAGAGAAAATAGGAATATACAGGGAGACAAGTGTGTGACCAGTCAGTGAAGTCTTCCTCTTGCTAAACTCTCCAGTTGCCAGTTGCTTCTGGCTGAAATTAGATCAATTATCCTAAATATAAAAAGAGATTAATGGAGTTTATTTCCAAAAAAATATCAATGCTACATCTTAACTCCCCAGTGTAGTGCTGTCAGGGCAGCAGCATGCTGTTTAGTTTTATCACCACCAAAGCTGATATAAAATCAGTCTGCTGGACTCACTCTCTTATTTTCTGAATGCAGTTCCATGACAGCTTTTGACTGGCCACTGGTTAAAGCATCCAACAAGATTTAAGCAAGAAGAGAGAGATCAGGTGTTAAAATTTATTTAATTTTACTCTGAAATATTGGAGACAAAATATATCTCTAAATATTTTTTTAAATACTGCTTAGGAACTCAGTTCCACAAATAAACTCAATGCTTCTTTGAAACTGAGTTTGAAAATTGGATATTCTTAAATTTACTGTCAATAAAAGATTCAATTGTTAACTTATAGAATCTTTCTTAAAACCTCTAAAAGAAGGTGCTGCTTTTTTTCTTTTTCCCCACATGGAGAAATTTTATGATTGATGTAAAGGGGGAGCCTGGGTCTATGTGAAAAGCACAAGGAAGGGTTTTGGGGAAGCTCAGCCCTGCAGGCTGTCACTGATGTGATTTATTGGGTGTCCATAGCCAGCTGCTCAGGGAAGACATTGTTACCTGTAGTTTGCAGCTGGTGTATTAATCAGGCTGTTGCAGGGCTGTTCCTTACCTTTCAGGAAGTCTGCCTTTCAGATTCTAGTTTCCACTTGGGGTTTGATTTCTGGATGCTTTGGTTGTTTTCGTTGATGTAATATTTTGGGGGATATCCTGTATATAACAATCTCTGCTTTTTGCTCAGGATTTTGGTGTGAAAGCTTAGCTGTGGAAAATTAAGAGTCTCAGTATGTTGATTTCTTTTTTCATTTTTATTGCTTTGAAACAAGCTGACAAGCAGAACAGCAAGAAGTGTGTTTTACAAGAGCTCCCACTGCACAGGTCTCCCTGTGAAACTTTCCCCAGATAGGGAATTAGCATGACAATTTTTTCAGTCTTCTAAGTAAAAGCTTCTGGCAATGCAAATAGCCTGGAGTGTAAGGCCAACTCTTTGTCTGAAATCTGGGATTAGCTGTACAGCTTATGGCAAACAATGAAAAAAAGCCCTAATCACCCTTACCTTGTTTCCTGCTTTTGTTGCACAGGCAGCTTGGACTTTTTCTTGGGGTTCTGATTAATAGTGTCCAAGTGTAGGTGTGAGAAACCAAGCTGCTCCTTCAGGGTGTGTCACTTACAAAAACTCCTGCTCCTGCAGACATGGAAGCAGAGGCAGACACCCTGCCAGCTCCTCAGCTTTTCCAGCTTGCAGCCTGACATCTCAGCACCACCTGAACTCTGCTTTCAGTAGGTGAGCCAGGTACCTGCTGCTCAACTTCTGCAGCAAGGTGCTTTGCTCCAGGGGTGAGGCAGACATCTCAGAAAGCTGGAACCAGTTCCACTGCTTTCAGGAAACCTAAAAAGCATTAGGTGCCAGGGAGTTAAGAAAGTCCAGTTCTTCAGTTTCAGGATTTCAGACGTTGCATTACCCAGGTTCAGCATGAGAACCTGAACGGTGTTGGCATCAGGAGTGGAGGATCAATATTCTTTTTAGTGCCAATGGATTTGTTCAGTTTCATTATTACAGGGGGTGCTCTGGCAGCCTTCATGCCACAGTTGCTCTTCCTGCAGTTCCTGTGCATGTATTGGCAATCTAAGTTTTTAAGAATTAAACCCACAAAGTGTTTTAAAATCCTGGTTTAACTCTTGCAGCATTTTCCCCCCTAGCCTTTGTGTGGTTCTCTTATTTATGATGATGTTATTTCTTCCACCAAATAACTGTTAGGGATTTAAATGAAGGAAAAGCTATTTTCACATTTATATGACAAATGAAATTTCCTGGCAGTTGTTTCAGAAGCAGTGTCAGATATCCAGACTAGAAGTGGAACAGCAGCAGTGTGCCTGCTTGACCTGAGGCAGCAATTTCCCTTCACACTTGCACTGTTTCCTGAGCAGTCTGAGGGGGTGGGATGTGCTGACACCACTGCCTCATCCACACTTCATTGCTGAGCAGGGATGGAAAGGGAAAATTGTTGTTTTCTCTTGTTAACAACAGAATTGTTAACCAAATGGTTAGCTGCATGCATGGGTGTTGGTGTGAGCTGGATTCAAAGGGGTATCTTCCCTTGTGTCCTGCCCCTGGAGGCACTCAGGTATGACTTACCAAACAGAATAACAAATACTAACCCATCTTTCAGTTACTGTTTTTGTCTATTACTTTAATGCCTACGTAAGGATAAAGAGTTGGACCTAACAAGGTAAGTTCTGACCTTTGGGAAGTTGTCTCTTTAACTGCTGAACACAGCAAGGAGGGGAAGAAAATTCAGACCAGTACCCCAGCCCTGTGTCTTTTCAGCCACCATCCCAGACAAAGTGGTTATTTTTAGTATTGTGATCCCCTTTCTTAAGTAAACATTCAAAGTACTTGATTTGATTCAGTCAGGTTATTAATTTCTGTGTAAGTAGAAAGTAGTCCAAGCCGTTCTTTGGTGACTTCTGGTCAGACAGGGATCAGAGCTCATCAATGTGTGCATGTTTGTGGCCCCTTTTTGTTAAACTCTCTGGATTCTTTATTTGTGAAGCTGTGAAGACATTCTAAGCAGTAACCAAATTTCATTCATTCCATTACTGCTACCTGAAAAGAGAAATTTCTCTGGGAAAACATCAAACTCATGGGCTGGGGAAGCCATAACTTGTGTATTTGGTTAATAGTACTGGATAGAAAATATCTGTAAAATAGATAACAAAGGCAAGGTGGCTTGTGTCATCTGAACACAGAGGAAAGTTAGCTTCTTATGGTCACTGCATGGAAGCTGAAGCACTTCCCTCAGCAGACCAGGTGAGAGCAGAAAGTATATTTAATTTCTGTGGCCTGGAGTAAGCTGCAATTGATGGTTGTCACAGCATGGGAGGAGCAGCTGAGGTTCTGAAGGGAAATGCTGCCTTTCAGCAAGCTGGCTGGCTGGGGATTCAAGTTGTGGTCATCATGGTGTAACACTGGCCTGGCAATTAAACTGAGTAACAGATTTATATATTAATCTCTCTCTCCTCCCTGATAAAGAAAAGAGAGAGAATAAGGGAGAGAGACTTATGGGTTGAAAACTAAACTACACAACTTTAATGGAACAGTAATGATAAATAGGAAAAATTACTGAATATATACAAATAGACAGGAAAATTGATCCCACATTCCTCTCCCCTCTCCCCCAATAACTCTCACGTCACCACCGAGGCTGCAGGGCAGCCCTGGGAAAGTCCAGGCTGGAATCCTGGGGTCAGCAGCAGTTGGGAGCTGGAGGCAGGAACACACAGATTCAGGCTGGGATGGATCAGGAGCACAGGCAGAGGAAGGGATGGAATCCTCCCAGGATGCTGAAGGAAGCAGGGCACGGGTGAAGGAAGGGAAACCGGAAAAAACAGGAAAGCAGGAAGCAGGCTTGACCCTTGTGATCCCTCAAATTCATACTGAGTATGAGGTGTATGGGATGGAATCCTCTGTTTGGTCAATTCTGACATCTCTCTTGTCCCTTCCTCCCCAGAGGTGGGCTGCAGGAGGGACTTCTTCACTCCTTCTGGAGGGTAAAATGTTCCTCAGAGCTGAGCAGTGGCCTTGGCAGCACACCAGTCCCTGGCTGTAACTATGAACATCCAGTGTTAGCAGCAGAGTGTCTGAGAAACTTGCTCTTAATTACAGCAAGTGCAGCCACTTACAAAAGACTTCGCTAAAAGCAAAAGTACAAGACAGAAAATCACCTTTATCCTGGCCCAAACCAGGACATCAGCCCACACCCCCTGCCCCTGAGGAGCAGTAACTGAAGTGGAATGCTAAGGGCTCTGCAGTGGGCACTGGCACTAATTAATATCTAATTAATATCTGCAATTAATTCTGTCTGGTGGCAGGCAAGGGCAGTGCTGCCCAGACAGGTATGGTCAGCTGCAGGCCATTCCTTCTTCTGCTTTGGGACAGCTCTGGGAATTTCCCATTCTAATTGTGTGGTGAGAAAAAAAAAAGTGTTTGAGAGTGGAATAGCCTTGCTGAGTGCCTGGAAACACCTTCACAGATTTTGTCCTTTTTGTGGGATTGCTTTGGAAATAGGTTTGCAGATTGCTCCCATCATTTCTTAGGCTGAAATACTTAAACTAAAAGCATTGCTTCTGGCTAAAAATTAGTTTGTTGAAAATTAAGCATTTCAGTGGCAATGAAAGAACCTGTCCTTTCAATTGATCAAATCTGGGTTTGTAATACTGGTTTTTGTTTGTTTTTTACTCCCCTCCTCCTCAGGTCCTGGATGCCTCAACACTCAGCTTTGGTACCCGAGTCAGGTGGTTTGCCATATGTTTTATTGCTGGCACTCTCTGTTCTATCCTTGTAAGTAAAGTTTCTTTTCCAGTACTTTTATAAATGTTCTACAGCAGAACCTGGTCTGTATCCATACTTTATGTGTGGTTCTGTTTGTTCTGCATGCTAAATTTGGTATTAACAGGACATTAAATGTGTAATGAGTATGTAGGGGCTGCTGTCCTCTAATTTCTAGTTTTGACCATCTTCTGTTCACAGCAGAGTACTTTAATTGTAGCATAATGAGATTTCTTGCTCAAAGTTGTGAACACTGACAAAAAAACCTGTAGTTTGAATGTAGATCTGTGAGTGGTGTATTAAGAAAGAGCTTTTGCTGTTATTCCTTTAATTTTAACTCTCTCCAATAAAAGGGGGGGAAGTTAAAAAGTGTGGCTTTGTGACTTTTTTTCCTCTGTGTGCAGAGGTATATGGAGGATAAGTAGGGCATCATAACAAAGCTGAAAATGTTATAAATAGAATGGCAACAGTACAAATGTTACAAACAATATAAACATTTCCTAGCTGTATAAATATTGTGAAATCAGAATAAACCAGTACATTATTTTGCCAGGAGGTGGCAACAGAAGTATGCTGAATATTGACTACTGCAGCTCTGAGAACAGTGTGCTCTGCTGGTGTGCGTTAAAATGACAGTCTTCATAGTCTGCAAATAGGTTGATAGGCTGTAAAATCTAAATAAATTGAATTAACTCATTACAATACCCTGTCTTTTATAGGGAACAGCATTGCTATGGTTCCCAAACGGGATGACACTTTTTGCAGTGTTTTACACCCTGGGAAATATTGCTGCATTAGCCAGGTATGATTTCTTAATTGTGGTCATTAGAAAACTCCCCTCCTTTTCATCTACATTTCATCTTGCTCTAAAACGTTGTCTGGTTCAATTGTATGTAAACAGCAGTGATTTCCTAATGAAATGCTAATAACAAATTGCCTTAGAATGTGCATGTTGTCAGAATTAGTGAATATCAGAATTACAGCTCCATTGGGACATCCTAAGTGATTGTTCTGTGGACACATCATAACTGCTCTCTGAAGTATAAAGAACAATGAATATTTTGTGCTTTTTAAGTCCTTTTCTCAGGTACAGAGGTGCCTGAGTTTCAGGGGCAGACCTGGTAGTCTGCTTGCTGTGTGGATGCTTTGTTACTGGAAGGAACTCTCTGCTTTTAACAGCCAGATCTTCCTGTCTCTAGGAAAATGCTTTATAAAAAGAGGCTCAGGAAATCCTTGTTTTGACTCTGAGGCCAGGCAGAATCTAAAAGTCATTCCCAGTGCAGTTTTGAACTCTGCTTCCTGCTTTGCAGTGTTCCCTGGAGCAGTCAGCCTTAAAACATTTGCAGAAGGGACCTCAGGATCTCAGACTTTTCTTTCACTCTCTGAGAGGTGTAAGAACAACTTGGTGTCAATGCAATACATTCAGTTTCTCTTTGCCCTCCTCCTCTTGCTGGCTCAGCAGAGTTAAAGCAATGGACTCAGAACCCATGGAGTCTGCTCTTGACTGGGCAAGTCAGTTCTTACAACAGTCTCAGCATGAAATTCCCTAGACTTCAACTTGGCAACCCTCTGCTACTAGTGGTAATGTTTTGGAAAGAATTTACTGACCAAGGGTGACTCAATACAAAAGCTGTTTCCAGGACTAAATTCATAGAGCATTTGACCTTTTGGCCTAGCAGGTCTCTGTTGCTCCACACTGAAATGCCTTGTTAAAAGCCTTTGCACTCATCTCACTGTTGGAGAACTGCTTAATTACCTATTGTCTTTTGCAAAGGTTTATTTGAAAGTGCTTCACCATTTGTTTTGGTTTTCTCCCTCCTAATAGCACATGTTTCCTGATGGGGCCAATGAAGCAACTGAAATCAATGTTTGAGCCAAAAAGATTAGTAGCTACAGTGGTGATGTTGGTAAATATACTCTCTTTACTTCCTTTTGCTAAAAAGTTTTCCTCTAGCCTCAAAGCTAAATCTGAGACTTCACTAAAGGAAGGTTATTTCTCAGCCCAGCTCTTTGTACTAAATAGTAAGCCAAGCTGATTACCTCTGTATGTCATAAATATTATCTAACTCCTTTCTGTGAGCTTGTCTTTCTGTTACTTATGATTTTTTTAATCAATCGTTTGGAATAAATTGTTCTTTAGTAAATATTTCTTATTAAATGCTAATATTAGGTCGGTTATTTTAATATTTTTTCTAAAACAATTTATTGAAGAACCAGGAAAGAGGCTTTCCAGCTACTCTGAAGTCAGTGGTCACGAATTAATTTTTCTCCCCAAAATCTGGGATGCCTCATATTGAGCTGCATACTTCTCCACTCTGAGAGCTCCTGTAGAGTCCAAGACTTGTCCCAGCCCTTCTGGCCATGGAGCACATCACACTGTGCCTTCACATGGAGTCCAGCATATTTTGACACTTATTATCCACTGAAAACATGACAACAGTTTCACTTTGTTGTGTATCTGAGTATTCATTGGGTTGGGGTTTTTCTGTCTCTTCTTCCATCTCCTCACAGCTTTGCCTGATACTGACTCTGTGTGCTGTGTTCTGGGTAAGTGAGATCTTTGTTCCCCTGCAGAGCAGCCTGGTTTGGGGGGTTTATTAATTGCATGACAGCATCAACCTACAGCTCAGGTGTAGAGGGAAGAGGAATCTGTGGCTTCAGAGGTGGAGCAGTGCTGGCTGCCAAGCAGATGCCCCCTTCCAGCTGCATGGGGTGGTGAGGAGAATGCAAAATCTACAGCATTGGGTTCAGCCTCCAGACTTCTGGAATAAAAAATGTGAAAAACAAATGAAATCAGACCTTCATCTTTATGCTGTGTGCCTGTGTCAGAGTTTGTAGCCAGCTTCAGAAGCCATGGGGACAGATTGAGAGATTGAGAGACACAGAACCAGTACCCTCAGGCACCTGAATTGAAGAACTGGGTGTAGTTATGTTCCAGAGAAGTAAATATATGGACAAAGAGAACTTCCATACTCGTTCAGTGTCATGAGGGAAAGTGGCAATGGTGGCATCACTGCTGCTAAGTGGTTTCAAACCAAGAGAAGGTGTTCATAACCTGGTGAATAAAATCAGTGGAAAGTTGTCAGAGTGGAAAGGAGTAGCAAATTAAGAGAAAGGGATTTAGGCATCATCAGTTAAATAAATGTTTGGCTGTTGCAATTGTTGACAGTGTAAAGTGCTGCAAAATGAACTAACTTGAAATATTTGCTTTATTCTTACTTCATAGGGGAAAAAGGGTTTGGCAGTGTTATTCTGCATATTGCAGTTCTTGGCAATGACCTGGTAAGATTCTTAAAATCAATTTTCATTTCTTCTCCCTCCCCTTACACCTGCATGATTATAAATCTGTGTAGATATATATATATATATATATATAATATATGTGCTTCACATAACAGGAGCATGCCCAAATGCTTGCCTCAATCTGTTTTTCTAAGCCAGGCTGTGTAACTTCAGAAAAATCCATATGCAGTTGTCTTGAAAAATGGTAATTTGAAGTGTATTCTGCAACGTGGGAACTTATTTGAGGCACTAGGAAAGGAATATACAGGCAAGGAAATCCTCAGTTGTGAAAGCAACTGGACATTGACATGCTCTGCTTTGCATTGTCTCCCTCTTTTTTTGAGTTCTGTCTCAGCATTCATGGCAGAATATTCAGTGGCAGAATAAATGACATTAGGGGGGTGTCCTGCCCCAGGAATCCTCAGTGGCACTGGGTGAAGCCTGGGTGGCTGTGGGAGGGTAGGTTTAGTGTAGCACCAGCCAGGTGTGCTCAAGGGCTGGGCTTGGGAATGTGTGAGCACAGTTAGGTGAAGGTTTCCATGCCTGGCAGAAGTTTTGGAAGTGACTGCTTTCTCCATGGAGATACAGCTGAAGATATTTGGTCTCCTTGTCCCAGGTTAATTACTTGGGACTAATTCTGAGGTGATGCAAGGTGACCACAGTTCTTTGACCTTGCCCTGAGTGCCCAGTGTCCATCCTGAACTTGGATCTGAGGGCAAACAACCATTTGGTCAGGATGGGGAGTGCTGATAGCAGCTGGAGGGAGTGTTGTTACTGCATTCCACATCTTTACAGCAGGCAGCTTCACGTTTAGCAAGTGTCCTGAGCTTGACCAGGTAGGAATGAGGACAAAATGTAGCCTGGAGGCTTGGGAGAAGGAAGTGTCAGATGACAATAGCTGTTTGAGTGTCACAGTTGTGGCACATTGATGATACCACAGCATACATCTGCATTTCCAGTTACACAGATAATTTGTTTGCATGGTAAAATGTCCATTGTCTTTTAAAATGGGGAAGTTGTCCTCTTGAAGAACATGGTTTTCCCAGAAATTCTTTTGAAACTGGGGACAGTAAATCTGCTGCTTTAAGTTTGTGTCCAATAGATCTAAGAAGCTATATATATATAGTAAAAACAAAAACAAAACCAAAACAAACTTAGGAAAAAGTGAACCAGGAAGCCCTTGGCAATATGTTTAGTTCTTGTCCAACTCTGTCTTCCTTTCCCAGGTGAACATAATATTGAGCAGGTAACCTTGTTTAAAGTGTTGTTACTACAGGTTGCTTTTATTAATGCTGGACTAAAGTAACTGGGTTCTAGGAGAGACATGAACAGTGTTAAATATACCTTTTTTCCTCTTTTTCAGGTATAGTCTGTCATATATTCCTTTTGCAAGGTGAGTCTGCATAATTATTCCCTTCTTAACAAAAGTCAGTTATTTTTATGCTAGGGAGTCCTTAAGTTCAATATCTGAAAAAACATTACCTCCTCCTTTTCCCTTAATTTTTAGAAAATGGCATAGCTGAACTCAAAGTAATGCTTCTTATAAGCTTTAAATACAAGTAAAGTGCACGGTAATTCTTTGTTAAATTTCATTCTAGTTTTCATCACTGAAAAGAAATTGAGTTTTTGTTTAAATTCTCTGGTGGTTTAAAAATGCTTTGATGCAGTAGTGACTTTCCCAGTGGCTTACATGAAAGTTACCTTGGGGATCTTAGCTCTTAGTTTACAGCAAACAAACAAGCATGGTTTCAGCTGCTAAGTCTGCTTCTGAATTCCTCCATCATTTTTAGGAGAGGCAAGGGCAGTGCTGTGTGTTGTCATTTTTGCAAGCTTCTCTCTTTCACTTCACTTTGTGTACAAAAAGGGAACAAAACCCAGGCAAATACATGGTGAAAACTACATGCAAGTAAAACTGAAGAATCTATTTTTTCTATAGTTTTTCACTTAAAATGCAGTTTGACCTTTCTTTTCCTTTTTTTTTTTAATTAAAGTGCTTGCATGTCTGTATATTACTTAATGAGGTTTTTTTGTAGTGAAGATGAGGAAAAGAAAAACCCACAAAGTATTGTCTGTCCCTGTCCTCTGATGTCTTCCTGGAGTGTTTGTGACCTTGCCAGAATCTCTGTACTTTGGATTTTTTTTTTTCAAAGTTTCAGATCTGATCTGGGGAGGGTTAAGCTGTGTGCATATATATTTTTTTTTAATTATTTTTTTTTTAAGGTAGGAGTTGAAATTACAGGAATTAAAGGATTAAAAAATTAAAGGATTAAATACTTTAACTCAGGCTACAGATTGTCATCTTGCTATTTCTGACATCTCAAACTAAACCAGGTTCAGTGCCAGTGAACAGTATTTTGTAATCTCTGTAAAGTGTACATTGATTTCAACAAAACTGCCACTACTTGACTGACTCTGTTAATGGTTCACTCTTAACAATGTCCTTGCTCAAGGTTTTTTCCCAATTAATGGTGGCTTTCCTCCTGGCATGGCAAAAAACCCCACCTAAGCCAACAAGCAAACCCAAAACAACAACAGAACCATACACACAGTGACTTGAAGGAGTCAGGATAGGTTTTTTTTTTTTTTTTTCATATTGACTAATTACATAATACAAATTCCACTCCTTAACAAGTTGCTACATTTTTGAGAAAATGAAAAATACAGGAAACTGAAGTGAGGGATCTAAGTGGCACAGACAGCAAGCAGATTGTTTGTAGCTGGTTAAAGAAACAGACCCCTCCAGATCTTTCACCCCTTTTGGCTGAGCCAGCTCTCCATCCTGAACTTCTGAGACCTGCACCTTCAACTCCTCTTCTGCCTGGCCTTTTCTGGTTTTGGTTTTTGTGTTTTCCTGCACCATCATGGTCTGACTCAAACCTGGCTTGGAGTGTCAGGATTTAGCCCACTCCTCAGCCCCACACCTGCTGGACAGCTTTTGTAACTTAAGGCTGTCACCTTTGCTAAGCCTCCAGGTGTGCTGCAGAACCATTTTTAGCTCCACATCTGCATTTTAGCATGTGCTGGAATGTAAAGAGGGTGGGAGACTGAGCAGCCCTGAGCCTCAGGGCGGGCTTGAGCTGGGGCTGCAGGTGTGCTCAGGGGCTGCTATGATCCCACATTTGAGAATCTGTGGATTTTTGTCTGGAGTTCATGTCAGATTTTTAATTTTAAACACGTACTGGTTGATATGAATGTAAGGAAATTAACAGATCTCTTAACCAGCTTTCTTCTTGTTTCTTTTTAAAGGGATGCTGTGACTAAATGCTTCACGTCCTGTCTAGCATAAAGCAACAGCAAGAACCACTGCACATTTTACAAGCCAACTTTTATTCCTCTGTGAATATTGCTTGGAAAACTATGCTTTTCCACTCAAGAAACACCCAATAACAAGTTAGTATTTTCCTTGCCTTTTCCACTTGGGGGTTTAAATAATTTTTTTACTAGAAACACTCTAAAAAATAAATGGGGTGGACTCTTTGTGTTTACCCCAAAATTTTTTTTAATGTACTTTTTTTGTTAAAATACTTTGTTCAGAGTAGTCTTAAAACTACCTTGCATTCAGCAACAGTTTACTCCTCAGTGGAGGCAACCACTAAGATCTGTGTGTATGCAAAAAGATTTCTTTTACAGTTCTGTCTAAAATTTGCTGTATGCCATTTCTGTTTGTATGTTCTTCCCTGTATGCTTTTCCACAGGCAGTTTTATAAATGTTGTAAAGATTTGGTAAGTTATAATGAACCAATCCATTCTGTACATGTGCCTTATGGGGAAAGCTTAATGAGATTATGTAAAAGGTCTGTTTAAGGCTTGTTGGATTTTATTAGAAAGCTATATTTTAAATATATATATTTTAGTATATATATTTAAAGTTTGTTTTTTTTTCATGTTTAAATACTTTTTACTGAAGGAACCTATCACTAATGTATAAATGAGATTTGTGAAATAAATCGGTTTAAAGGTGCCTAAACTATTATTTCTTTAGCAACTTGCTATAGAGGCTGAAAGTTTCAGCATTACACTTGAATAACTATGAAACTATATTAAAAAACTGGGATACGTACATGAATATATCCAGCTTGGGTAATGAGACTTGCAGAAGTGACTTTAAAGCCTCTTTGTGTTAGTATTTAGCCAAACTGGTTCATTCTGACTCAAACTGGTAGCAGACTGAAGTGACATACTCTTTAACACTTTGCCTTGCTTCAATAAGGTGTTCTCATTTCTATTTATTTGCAACTAGGAGCAGTTCAGTTTCTCAGGGGCAATGTTAAACCCTCAGTGCTCACTGGCTGACACTCCATTTTACAGGAGATTCTTTTTAGCAGGGCTCGGATGTGCTTGATTACCTGGGCTCCAAACCCCAGCTGGTTTGGATGTGTCTTTTTTTCTGCTGATCTGATCACAGAAGAAGGAATGGATTTGGAATGATGTGAGCTGCAGTGTCAGGAAGGGGGGAAAATCCCTGGCTTGAGTATTGAGGCTGAAGAGATGAGTTGCAGGACATTCCTGCTACATCCCAGTCTCTGCTGCACACAATTAGCATCAGCTTTTGGGGAAGCTGTCTAGAGGATGGGTGCAGGGGTTTGCAGCTGAACTGGCAATGAAGCCACAACCTCCAGCTGTTTATTAACTGGAAGCAGGCAGTGAGGCACCCTGCCTGCTGGCCAGAGGGCACCAGGTAATCCTCACTCTGCAGCAGGTGCTCACTTTCTGATAAAATCCTGATACCCTAATTAAAATAGTACTTAGAAGTGAAATCTGTAGAAATTATATGCTGTGACTTTTTGGGCAAGATTTTGAAGTGGTAGTAATCTGGGATTCATAGGGAATACCTGCTTACTGACTGCTACCACCAGCCTCTGTCTGGGGACTTTCAAAGGTAGGAAGCTAATGCCTCCCTCCTCAAAAGGAAACAAATCTAACACCCCACAGCCAAAAGCAGCAGCATTGAGTGCTGTGAATTGTCTCAGTCATGGAAGGAACTAAGGCTGGGAAGAAGGAACAGCAGAAGGACCAGAAGCAGCCTGGTCTTCCCAGGCTTCCTTCCTGGGAAGAAGGAGCCAAGCTTCACTGCCAAGCCAGGCTGCTCTTTTCCTCAGTTTGGAATTTCACATAGGTGCAAGCCTGCTCAAAGTCTTGGTGTGCCTGACAGCACTCCTGTCCTCCCTTGGAGGTCTTGGTGTGCCTGACAGCACTCTTGTCCACTCTTGGAGGTCTTGGTGTGGCTCATGATGTGAGCTGAGACTTCTCTTCCTTGTCCCAAAGTTCTTGGTGCTCTCCTGGCTGTTGGCTTGGTGTGGCCATGAGCAGGAGCTCACTCACATTGGTCTGCCTGAGCTCTTCCAGCCCTGGGGCTGTTTCCCAGAGGACAGGGAAGGTGCTGGAGACAACAGCCTGCTGGTGCTTGTCCTGCTCCAGAGAATTCATTGCTTCTGGGTACACGTGGGCCCCTGGGGTAGGATGTGCCACTCCTGGGGTGACTTCTGGCCCTTCTTGCATAGGGGTGAGCTCTGGGATGAAGAGCTCCTTGATGACAGGGAGAGCACTGAGCTCCCTGCACTGAGCTGGACCTCGAAGGGGAAGGTGGAACAAAGCCACCATCAGAAGGGCTGGTGTTCAAAATTGCCTCCAAAGATAAGTGCAGCCCTGAGTGCTCTGTGTGACACCAAAGCTCTGCACTGTCCCTCTCTCTGGGGAAGCTCCCAGGCACTTCTGCTTCCTTGGGGCTCTAAAAGCAGTTTAGACCCAGCTGGTGATTTTCAGAGAAATGAGGACATCCTGACGTTTCCTGTTTCTTTTTACTTCCCTAGCAACCTCATTTCCTCTCTCCTGCCTCAGCCCTCCTGGACACACGTGGCTTCAGCAGCCAGCCTTGGAAGACACTGCCACCTCATTGTGCTGGCTGAAGTCCTGCAGGTGCCAAGAAGCCTCTTCTCAGCTTTTCTCCTTCCTGTGGGTCTCTGCAGCCCTCCTGGCTCTGATCTCTGGGTGCCCATCCTCCTTTCCTTTAGCTTAATGCCTGCTGTTCCTTCTGACTCTCTTGTTGGTTCCTCAGCCTCCTGCTTCTCAGCGTGGCAGCAGCTTGGCACAAATTACAGGAGATATGGGAAGAGAACACAATATTCTTATTAAAATAATGGTCTCTGCCTTTGCAAGTGCTGACAGTGCTTGGAAGTCGGCGAGGTAAAACACCAGGGAGCATCACTGGGGACATCTGAGGTAAGAGCTGCCCTGAGACAGCCACCTCCTCACTGTGAGGAACAGGCATGGATGTGGCTCCCAGGCATGGATGTGGCTCCCAGGCATGGACGTGGCTCCCAGCCACTTTTTCTTGGCCACCCACAGGGTACAGGATGGTTGATGCTCTGTTCCAGCGTAGGTTTGAGGCAGAGATACCCCTTGAGGATGAAAACCCAACTTTTGGAGAGATGTTACCAAGTTTCCCTGCTGCCACCATCCCTGGTAACCTGGTGTGGGTCACCCAGGAGGAGCTGAGCCTCAGCTGCCCAGCTCTGCAGTGTTCCCTGGGCTCCTGCCTTCAGCCTGGGCAGGGGACAGATGGTGCTGGGAACAGCTTCTTCAGGCACAGGAGCTTTAGCTGGTGTTAGGTCTGGTGTTGATGTTGAAAGTGGAAGGTGCTGTGGTGGGAAAGCCAAGCTGGATAGAGGGCTGTGAGGAAATCCCCACTGGAGTGGTTACACAGCACTGCTCTGGGGCAGGTGGATCAAACAGCTTCTGAACATTAAGTTCATTAGCCTGGAAAAATGATATAATGACGATTAATGAGTTAATGATGATACCCTTCTCTACCCTGCTCTGTGGAGCTCTGTGCCCAGTTGTGGAGTCCCCAACACCAGAAGGACCCTGAGCTCCTGGAAGGTGTCCAGAGGAGGCACTGAAATGCTCAGAGGGCTGAGCACCTCCCTGGGAAGCCAGGCTGAGGGATTGGGGTTGTTCAGCCTGGAGCAGAGGAGGCTCCCAGGGGAGCTCAGAGCAACCTTCCAATATCTGAAGGGGCTACAAGAAAGCTGGGGGAGGGCTTTGGACACGGGGGGGTAGGGAGAGGAGAAGGGAAATGGGTTAAAACTTGGAGAGGGGAGATTGAGGTTGGACATGGGGGAGAAATTGTTTGGTGTGAGGGTGCTGAGCCCCTGTGCCAGGTTTCCCAGAGAAGCTGTGGCTGCCCCATCCCTGGCAGTGTCTCAGCCCAGGTTGGATGGGGCTGGGAGCACCCTGGGCTGGGGGAGGTGTCCCTGACCATGGGGTTGGGACTGCAGGAGCTTTAAGGTCCCTTCCAACCCAACCCATGATGATTCTAAGGTGACAGGGAGGCTGGGTGCTGTGTCCCACCTGCTGAGCAGTTAGGAGGCACAGAGCCCTGCCCAGGACTGCTCTTCACCCTGGGAAGCTCTCCTGCTGATTTGCATATTTAATTAATGGCAGGCTGGGCACAGCCCGGGGCAATTGCTGCTCACCAAGAAGAAGGGCAGTGAGGTGCTGGGTACAGCCTGGACCTCTGCAAGGCACATCCACTGCTCTAACACACACTGTACACTGGCGTTACACACACCATACACTGGTGTTACACACACCATACACTGCTGTAACACATACCATACACTGGTGTTACACACACCGTACACTGCTCTAACACACACTGTACACTGGTGTTACACACACCATACACTGCTCTAACACACACTGTACACTGGTGTTACACACACCATACACTGCTGTAACACATACCATACACTGGTGTTCCACACACCGTACACTGCTCTAACACACGCCATACACTGGTGTTACACACACCATACACTGGTGTTACACACACCGTACACTGCTCTAACACACACCATACACTGGTGTTACACACACCATACACTGCTCTAACACACACTGTACACTGGTGTTACACACACCATACACTGCTCTAACACACACTGTACACTGGTGTTACACACACCATACACTGCTCTAACACACACTGTACACTGGTGTTACACACACCATACACTGGTGTTACACATACCATATATTGGTGTAACAAGTAACATATATTGCAATAACAAATACCATACATTGGTATATAAAATAACATATATTGGTGTAACAAATACCATATATTTGTATAAATAATAACATTGATGTAACAAATACCATACATTGGTACAAAACATATACCAGTGTAACAAATAATATGCATTTCCATAAAAAACTAACATCTCTTGGTATAACAAATCACATATATTGGTACAAAAAAATCACATATTGGTGTAACAAATACCATAACTGTTTCATACACTGCTTTCCCCTCCTCTCCCGGACCTGGGAGCCCCCAGCCCGTCTGTGCCCCCCGAACCGGGACCCGGATGGCGGGAGAAGCGGGAGCCCCGCCCAAGGGGCGTGACCACTCATCCCCATCCAATGAGGTCACGCAGGAGGCGGGGCCTCTCCCCTTCCCACCCAATGGCATGCTAAGGGGGCGGGGCCTGTCGGCGGAGCGGGCCGGCCAATGGGAAGGCGGAGCGGTGAGTTTGAATGGTGCGCGGCCGTTAGGGCAGCGGGGATGGAGGGGGCGGTGAGGTGAGCGGGGACAGGGGCACCCCCGGGGAGGTTTGGTTCGGTTTGGTTCGGTTCGGTTCGGGCACCCTTGGGGAAATTCAGGCACCCCCAGGGCGGTTCGGACGCTCCTCGGGAGGTCCGGGCACCCCCCGGGGGAGGTTCGGACGCTCCTTGGGAGGTTCGGGTACCCCCCGGGGCGGTTCGGGCAACTCCCGGGGAGGTTCGGACGCTCCTTGGGAGGTTCGGGTACCCCCCGGGGCGGTTCGGACGCTCCTTGGGAGGTTCGGGTACCCCCCGGGTCGGTTCGGGCAACTCCCGGGGAGGTTCGGACGCTCCTTGGGAAGTTCGGGCACCCCCGGGGCGGTCCGGACGCTCCTTGGGAGGTTCGGGCATCCTCTGGGAGATTTCAAGCACCCCCCGGGGAGGTTCGGTCACTCCTTGGGAGGTCCGGGCCCCCTCTGGGCGGTCCGGTCACCCCCGGGGCTCTGTGCGGGTGGGGCTGGGCCAGCGGGCGGGTGTCGGCTCCGAGCCCCCCCCGGCTGCTCCTTCCCTTCCCCTGAGCCCCCCCTGACCTCCCCTGGGCTCCATGCAGGAGCTACGAGGCGCAGATCCGGAGCTACCGAGGGCCCGACCCGCTGGAGCCCTGGGACAGGTGGGTGCTGTCTGCCCCGGGGAGGGGGGGGGGGGGGGTCCGGGAGGTGCTGCCGGAGCTTTCCCGGGGTGTGAATTCCTCTGGGAATGGGACCGCAGGTACGCGCAGTGGGTGGAAGGATGCCTTCCCCTCCCGGAGAAACAAAGCCGCCTGCCCGGGCTCCTGGAGCAGCTGGTGAAAGGGTTCCTGAGAGACCAGAGGTACCACCAGGACCCCCGGTTCGTCAGCTACTGCCTGAAGCTGGTAGGTAGGAGCTGCCCCCCAAAACCCAACCTCTTCCCTGCTGTCTGGGAGGAAAAGGAGCCCCGGGGGCTGTGCCCTGGGCTTGGGATGTTTTCCCTTCCCCATCCTGCTGAAGGGGTTTGTTTGGGGGTTTTTCAGCTGTGTTAATGAGCTCTTTAGCTTGTGAGAAGTATCTCCCCCAGCTTGATCTTCAGGAAATGATGTTTTCCTCCCCCGGGAACTCAGAAACTCCTTGTTGAGCTTGCCTGCTGCTTCCTTGGGTGCTTCTGAAAGGATTTCTGCCCCTTTGTCTCCTGCAGGCAGAGTTCATCTCTTCTCCTGGCCAGTATTTTGAGTTCCTCTACGGCCAGGGAATTGGGGCAAAGTCATCGAACTTCTACGTGGCTTGGGCTGAGCATCTGGTGAGGGCAGGAGAGGTGGAGTCTGCAGGAGCTGTGCTGCAGAAAGCTCTGCACAACCAGGCACAGCCCCAGGAGAGCCTGCACCAGCTTTATTGGTAATCCTGACCCAGCTTTTGCTTCCTGAGCTATTCAGACAGCCTGCAGTTAATTTTTTTTCCTTCTGTGGCTTGTGCTGTTGCAGAGGGATTATTTTTGTTCAAAGTAGGTATAAGCTTAGTAATACTTTGCTGTTCAGTATTTAGTGGGTGCTTTGGAGAGTGTACTGAGAAAAACTGTACCAGAGTGTCTTCAGGCAAGTAGGGCCCCAAAAGATAATCTATTAATTAACTCCTTAATTGATTGATTCATTTCTTGCCTTTGTTAAGTAGACCCCAGTGACAAAGCTGGTCAGCCTGGCCTGCTTCAGGGAAATGCCATGTGAGTGTGACTGCTTGGCAGGCCCTGCTGCTGACACACAGCTTCTCCAGTCCCTGACATCTCCCTGCTTCCCAGGGTGTATTCATTGGCTGTAGCTCACCCTGCCTGTGCTCCTGGTGACACTGACAGCTCAAGGCATATTCCAGCTGTGGGATGGTTTGGGCACTCTTTGATCTGTGGTTGGAATTCCTGCTCTGAGCTGGATTTTTTGGTCCCCCTTGGGAACTGATACATATACCCAGCCTCTTGTCCCCAGTAATCAGTGTCCTGGAACTAACTTCAGCTTTTTAGTGCCAGTTTGTGGCATGATGTCCATGTGAGGCAATGAAGGGGCCCTGGGTGGTGGGAAGGAATGAGGGGCAGGTGGCTTCATGATAATAACTGACATTTCTCACCATTTAGCTGGCTGCAGAATTATGATCTTCAGAATCCTCCTGTGCAAGGTGAGGCTGAAGGCATCTGCTGTGAGCTGTAACTCAATCAGATAAATCTCCTACCTCAGTCAATGAGTTTTGCCACTGAAGCAAAAAAGCTTCCTGTGGAAACTAATTTTTCCTGGCTAGGTTCTTAAGGGGAATACATTTTTTAAGAAAAAAATAGTTTCTTAGCTTAAAGTTAGTGGCAATTCTTAAGTGGGGAAATCGTTTCTGCTCGTTAATGCAAATAATTATTTTCTGTCCCAGGTACTGCTGTTATAAAACCCCTTCAAACTTCTCATGCTGCAAATCAAATGGCTCCTCAAAATGGTCTGGCCAATCTTAAGGACCCAGCATACACATGCAAAAATCAGGTAAATGACCATTCCTAAGTGATGCAGACATGGGGAGGGAGGGAAATTGGCTCAGGATTAAGATTGAGCTGGACTGATTAAGAGAAATAAAATGTACTAACTATATCTGGTGTACCTCAAAAATGTTACTGATGGTTTTATGCTGTAAGGATCAACATCTTCACAGAAATATCTCAGTTGGGAAGCATTAACACTGCTTCTTAGTCACTTGACACCTTTCCAGAACCACAGGCAAAGGGTTCTTTAGAGGAAACTTCCCCACCACCATCCCCTTCTCTACAATAAAACATTTAAAACCAGAAGCAATACTACCTGAAACTCATTTCAGCTGAGCCCCTGGGTGCAGCACTCTCCTTCTCCTGAGGTGTGGTGGAGCTGGTTCTGGTTCTTCCCAGCAGAGCCAGATGAGAGGTGAACAGGGGCTGAAAGGCTGTGGCTAGGAAAGTGATGTCCCCTTTCTCAACTTGGCCCTCTTTTCTGAAGTGCTCCTGACTCTCTTGGCTTGGTCTTGCCTGCAGACACTGAAAGATGTCTTGGATGATGGAGCAGAGCTTGGAGTTTAATGTTTGCTGCCTGCTCCTCACCCCTGAGGCTGGATAGTTTGTCAAAGAAAGGAATTGGGTGAGGCAGTTCAGTCTGTTCTTAACAAACCCAGGTGGTCTACAACTTACATTCCAGTTTTCTTTTTTCTTTTTGGAGACTAGATACTGCCAATCCAGCTAATTCCAGTGTCCTTCTGGACTGCAGTTTCCAGTCTGCATCTGTATCTTGTTCTCTGGGATTTTGTTCGTCTTCCAAAAGCTCTCAGATCACAGCAGACTGTTGTATGTCTGACTTCAGAGGGAGCTTCCTCAGCCCCTGAAGACATGTAGAGCTCTCTTACTGATCTGTTCTTGTCATACTTGTCTGAATTGTCATCTCTTCAATTAGAAGTAAATATTAGGGGCTTCCTGATTACTGCTCTTGTCAAAATGGAAGGTTAACTAATACTGGAATTATCTTTATTTTGTTTTCCCCCTCTCCTGCTTTAGGGTCCTGGTTCTGCTAGCACTCAGTCCTGTTCTTCTGGTGGGAGAGAAGTGTAAGTGTTTGGGTTTGTTTAATGTCCCACTGGTGAAATGATGATGTTCCTAAAATCAATCAGGTAAACTTGAAGAGAGCTTTTTCTTTTTTTTTTTTTTTTTTCATTTCTCTTTCCCCTCACAGAAAGTATGTTACCTACATCTCCAAATCTGAAGTTCTTCCTAAGTCTTCATCAGCTGCTGTGGAATGTGAGCAGGTTGCAATGTATGAGAAAAACCTGCTCCTCTGTGAAGGCTCTGAGCTCTCCTTTGAGGAGCTGAGGGCCAAGAGATACCTGCAGAAACACCAGCGCCTCCGGAAGCACCAGCAATGGGGTATTCCTCTCTCTCCATCTCCAGCTTTCTTGGAAAAGTAGCATTTGGCTGCATTCCTTTCCTCTCAGCCCTGTGCAGGCAGTGCTGGCATGTTTGTAGCCAGGATGGTGATCCCTTCCTGTGGGGACTGATGATTTTTGGAGGGAAAGCAGGTGGGCTTTCAAACAGACTGATGAGGTCTTGGAGAAGCAAGGCCAGAACTACAGTGCAAATAAAGAGCAGCAGCTCAGAAGTGAGGTAGTTGTGCATCTAACCTTTTGTAGAAAGGGAAAAAGTTGCTGGACAAAAGAACTAATTATCTCAATTGATACAGGGAGAAATGGATAAATTGTAGCCTGTGGAAAAGGGGGAGATTCACTGGGAGGGAAGATGCCAATGCGTTTTTTTTAAAACAAATGGTTTAGTTTGGCAGCTCATGGGTTACCAGGATGGTGCTGTCACCTTCCCTGCAGGGATCAGGGCTGAGAGGGTAGACACAAAGTCCTGTTGGAGATATCTGCTTCTTCCAAACTTATGAGTGTCATCCTAGACATCTAAATATTGAGTTCAAGCAGCTTTGTAAGGTCTGTATTGAGAAACTGACTCCTGGTTGCTGATTGTTTCTCTTAAAACTACTCTTTGATCCTTAGAAGAAGAAGAAAGAGCCTCTGTGAGGAAAAAAGAGTCTGCTGTCCTTGAACTGCAGGCCCTGCAGCAGAAGCTGGAGCAGCTCACCCAGCTCACCAAGAGCTTGGAGGAAACTAGACTGGAACCAACCTCTATAGCACCAGCTCAGCCCAACAAGGTTGGTAAATATGTGCTATGGGCAGCAGGAGCTGAGCCCACAAAATTAACTGTGCAGTGAGCAGAGCAGAGGGCTGCCCAAGCTGCACATGGAGGCTGCAGCCTCTGAGCAGTCCAGACACCCAGCACAGCTTTATTATCTGGGGAAATGTATTGTCATCATTAAACCCAAAGAGTTGGGTTTGCTTCTCTGCAATTTAGTTGCAGACTAAAGTACTCACCCATGAAAACTGTCCTAGTTATGCAGGCCGTGCATTCAGCCCTGCAGATTTTGGAGGGCTGAATGTAAAAGAACATTTCTCATCTCCAAAGGTGCATCCAGAGGTGGGATCCAGTGCAGCTCTGCAGCAGAACTGGATGGCATCTCACCAGAGCTCAGCTCTGCTGCCACAGGAGCCTCAGTCAAGTACTTTATCATCCACTGCTCTTAGCCTGCAGTCAGCAAAACCTGCTGGCCCCCAGCTGACATCAGCCTCCCTGTTGGAAGCAACATATAGAAAGGATGCAGCCAAAACTCAGCTTGAGCTTGGAGAACTCCAGAAGAGTTTGTTACACCCTGCACTGAATGTTTCAGCTCAGGACCAGACACAGCCTGACTCAGCTCTCACCTGGAGCACTGGAGAGCAGTATGTACCCCCAGGCTGGCATGCTCTGCAAACCCTGCAGGCTTTGGGATCTGCACTTCAGCTGAGAATTAACTAAAACAAGTCTCCTCCTTCTGAAAAAAAAATCTGAAAGTAGCTTGCTGAAATCAATGTTTAGACACAGATCTAAGTTAATACAACTTAGAGTACTCATCTCGGTTTTTAATTCCTTTAACCCTGGGTGTTTGTAATAACTAAGAGGAAACTCAGTGTGTAACTGAAGTAATTATCCAGCATTGCTCTCCCTGGCCTGCCTGAAATAAACAACAGGGTATGCTCAGTGCACACAGATCCCACATGTTGCATCTTGGCTGTGTTGCTCTCCAGAGAAGAAAAAAAAGTGCTTGAATTTTCTTCTGCACTCCTGCTTGTGTGCCTTGGCTAACACAGGACAAAATTCTGAGGCTTGGCCATGACAACATGGAGCCAGTTTTAATTCACTAATATTAGGGAGTTACTTGGAGGCAAACTGTATCCAAGAAGAGTATTTGATGCCAGCTCTTTAACATCTTTTTTTTTTTTTCTTTTTTAAAGGGCTCTGCTGCCTTTCAGGTTTTAGACCTATAGCAATAGTATGAGAAACTTTCTAGGGGCCAATCTCAATATTTTAGAGGATATTTGACTGTCAGTGACTAAAAAGAGCCATTGATGGGAGGGGAGGAGGCTAGGATCACTTGTTGCTGTCTGTCTGGGCTGTGTTCTTTGTTCTGGAGTGGGAAAGGCTTCCTTGCTGTGTGAGTGCACTACTGCTAAGTCCTGATTGAAGCTGAAATTTAAATATCAGCTTTTATTTCAAGTTCATGTTGTTAATCTCTCCTTTGCAGGCACCCTAAGAAGAGATCCACTGGAGTAACTAATGCTGCAGACAGAAGAGAAGGTAAGCAGCCAAGTTTTGATACAGACTGATGCTGTGACTGTTCCTGGCTGGGGATCAGTGGCATGTGGCTGCTACTTCCAACCCTGTCAGGGCTTTTTTTGACTTTCCTAACTCCATCCCTGCATGTCTGAGCAAGGTCTGTAGCCCTTCCATCGAGCCAGCCACCTCCTTTGCAGTTCCATTTTGTTGGAGCTCAGTCAGGAGTTTGCCATTTGTCCATGCTGGCTTCTTGTGTCAGAATGAGCAGTCCTGTGACTTGAAGTCCTCTCCTTCTTGCCCTTCAGGGCAGTCTCCCTTGGCAACCTGCCAGGCAAATCTCTGAACAAGCCAAAATCTCTCCCAAAATTCTGGCCTGTCATTCTGCTCTTTATCTTGTTTACTTCTCTTACTAATGCTTTGCTAGCTCCTGAAATGTTGATAAACAATCCCAGGCTGCTTCAGAAATGATCTCTCTCTCCTCGTTTCTAGCATCTAGAGTTGGGAATTCTTCCGTTGCCTCTGGAAATGCTTCCCAAGCAACCCCAAACACCTCCCTGGGAGGAGCAGCGCAGGCAACGCCGTTCAAAGTGCAGCCTTCACCCACAGTTCATACAAAGGAAGCACTGGGTAGGCAACTGGAATAAACTGGTGCTTTCACTGGTGTTCAGGGGATCTTGCTGGGTCACTTCAGTGGAGCTGAGTACCCAGGGAGGCTGCCTAGGGATGGATGTGTGCACCATTCAATCACAGAGGACAAGAAAACTAAACTGATGCTCTTCTTTTGCCACTGGTTGGATGATCCAAACCTTGACTAGAAATTGGTGTTTTAATCATCCCAGCAGCAAAGTCTGTAAGATCCTGGATAAGTCACTGGTGATGCTTCCTGTGGGCAGCTGCTTGGTCCTGCTCATGAGATGATCACCTGCAGTGTGGAAGAATGGTAGGGAGTTACAAAGCCAATTCTGGTTGATGTTTGGCTTCCCTCAGAGCTGAAACAAAGGTGATTTATGCAGAAGATCTTTGATTATTTATCGGACATTGTCAAACACTGGTGATTTTTCAAAGTCCTGAAAGGGAAATGGTAGTTGTATTTCAGATGGCAGTTGTGGAATAATAACATCCTGGTGCTATTTTGTCCCACTTGTACTCTTCTGCCATGTTCTTTTTAACCACTAGCGTATACCAGACTGCTGCAGCTGAAGCTATAAAAAGAAAAAAAACAGTGGTTGTGTCGTATTCATTAGTTTTTCTAATATCTAACAAGATAAAAGAGAATTTGTTTCATTAGTAGACCCTGAAATAATCTTAAATAGGGGGAAAAAAAGTCCATGGCACCAACAATATGTGTTGGCAAGTTGGATCTTTCTATGTGTGCTCAGTTGCCAGGAGTGTTTAAATGCAGTATGAAGGAATAGTTGGTTATTGGCATTTGACAAATTTGATTAATTGGTATTTGATTTGACTACTGCACAATGGGAGAAACTCTGAAAATTCCTTTTACTGGTGGTGATGTTCTTGTGGGTTTTATTTCTTCTTTTAGGATTTCTCATGGATATGTTTCAAATACCCATCTTGCATGAACCTCTTGATGAAAGTGAGGAGCAATTTGAAGTCTTCTGTAGAAAAAGTGGTAAGTCCCACTTATTTTTTCAGGCCAGGATGTTTTACTGCTTTTATTTCTTGTTTACCCCTTCCACCGGTCCTCTGCAGCTTTTGGTTAGGTAAGTTAAGTGTAGTGAAGAGCCACTTTTTCCTCTGATAATTAATTTAATTTACTGACAGGCTCTAAATGTTGGTGCACTGTTTGAGAACAGCAGAAGCACTTTGCTATTGAGGAGCCCACTCGTGTTGCTTCTCAGTAGAGATTTCTATGGTATTTAAACCTTAAATTTGAAAAGAGCACAGCTGGCACTTCATATGAGTCAACTTTTTTTTCTACAACATTTTATATGCTGGGTGTTGCTCAGCATATGTTTTGTATGTTGTGTGTGAATTGCCATATGATCACAAGAGTTGAAAGTGATAACCAGCAGTAGCAGTGGCTCCCAGGAGTGAGCAGAGAGGGATTTCACAACTGGTCAGGTGCTGTCAAGAAGGCTTCTGTACTCCTCGAGAGTCTTGGGACTGAGATGGAAAAAATCTTCCTTATTTCATACAGCTCAGAGGAGATGTGAATTGAGTGGGAATTCTCAGGATGCTCCTGCTCTATCTGGATGCAGTCATGACCACCATGGTTGCCTGTTTAGGGCTGAAAATGTGGCTGTTTGTATAATCTTCTCTGGGTAAAGATTTTGATTGACTGCTTTTTGTTTTTCAGAGCCTGATGTAAGCCTGAAAGCTAACATTGCCCCTGTCGTGCCTGCATTTTCTATCTTTGAAGATGAGAATGAAAAAGAGAACAGCAGGTAAGGAGGAAAAAAGCAACATCTGAGTTCAGCTTGTTAAGGATTCCCTGTAGGATTGATTCTATTCCCATGCAGTTCTGCTGTGACTGTATTTGCAGCATCAGGGCTGGCTGGAGTTCAGTCACCAGCAGCTGTGTGGAAGTGGCATGAGAAAGCTGGAGCTGCTTCTCTGGGATTGAGCAACTTTCCTGTTTGGACAGCATGCTTGAGATGCTTCATTTTCTGGATATAACTATGGATAGCTTGTTTCTTTGAGCTACTGCAAGCTCTCAGAGTATCTGCAAATGGGATTCTTTAAGGAAAAAAAATAATCACACACAACATGAAAAACAACAAGTCTTTGTTACGATCACTCTGCCTGGGGAAGTTCCTGAGGAAAGCCCATACTAACCTACCTGTTTTTGTCAGAATCCCACAGCATAAAAGCAAGGCAGAGGAGCCCAGGGCTGTTGGTGAACGTCCCCTAACTGAGTGCACAGCAGGCACAGAAGTGAGTGTTGGGTTTCCCTGCAACTACACCTTGAGATGGGTTATGTGGTTAAAGGGGATACAAAACTATGGAAGGTGATACTGCCATTCCTTTGCTTTTATAATACTGTAAGTTGACTCAACATTATTGCAGCTACCTGCAGAAGCTGTTGGTAGGTTGAAGTGCAGCTCTGGCAGGACAGTACTGATGTTTTAGTTCTAAATCTTGATATATTTTTTATCCTGCCTAGGAAGAAACGGGGACACCGGAGTTCCTGAGGGATGATTATACAGTGTGGAATGTACCAAGCAGTAATAAAACATTAGCTCCCAGTCCAAACAACACAAGAGACTTTGCACGAGCTGCCCAGCTTGTATCAACACCATTTAATTACCTGTCAGCACATTCAAGACAAGCTTTGGAGGACAGAGGTAAAATAATGAATATTCTAGGTCCAGAGCATCTTCATTCAGTACTGCACCACTCCCTTCCTGTGCCCTGGTCACCTGGCAGGTCTTGCTCTGCTTCCAGGTACAAACTTTTTCAGAATAGCAGCTGGGAGCACAGGCTGGCTCAGCACATCAGCTTTCCAAGAATTTTTAATTGAGGGAATAAGAGAAGGTGACAAGGGACGAGAGGCTTTGACTGTGCTGTCAAAGTGCTGTTCTGAACTGTTCCAATAGTCAAAAATTGACTGAAGTCCCAGCAGCATCTTCTTCTGGGGGCACCTCCCTGCTTGTTTGCCTCTCTTTTAGTCTTGGTATGCACTCCCTAAAGAAATCAAGCTCTTTGTGATACCTTAGCAGTTTTCCCAGCTGCAACATGCCTGAACCTTCTTGCCTAGGTAAGAACACCCAACATGGAAAATAAACACATGCTTTTGTTGCTGTTCCCTTTGTTCAGCCTGCAGGGATGAGTTGCCACAAATGGATCTGGAGTTTTCTGAAGAACTGAACAAGCAGAGAAAACCCAAGAAGCAAAGGTATCCCATGGCTTGCTGGAGATTTTCAGGGTTTGGCAAATCTATGCCAGAGCAGGTGCCTCTGCTGGGCTGCTCTGCCTGCAAGCTTTCCAAGCAATCCAGAGCTGGTGCATGTGTGTCAGGCTGGCCCTGCTAAGCATTCATTTCAGCACTTTGTGGAGTTAGATTAACCTGGGTATGGTGATAATGGCCCTAAAAATGCTCCTGTGATGCAAGTTTTCTGACACATTTAGATGAAAATTTATGAGTCCGAGTTCTGATGGCTGTACATGTAAAACTACTGCTTCCCAATACTGGCTGAACTTGTTGGCTGATGAACTTGACAAGCTGTTGGTAGCACAACATGACTAAATCTTAATAAGTTTTATTCATTTTTGTGCAGATGATGAGCAATGTCACAAGAGTGTACATATTTGACAGGCTTTTTCTTACTGAAGATGCAAAAATACCATGGCAGTGCTGTCAATTAATAATACTTTGCTTTGACTATGCAGCCCTGCTCTTGCAGAACAAGGAGAGCTTCAAGGAAAAGTCTTGAAACAAGCAAATGGAATTCAAGGGCTTGCTACAGCTGCTTCTCAAAGGTTGCATGAACAGACTGCTGTGAGCAGAGCTGAATATTCCTTCTCAGACAGAATTTCCCAGGAGAAGCTGCCTGGAACAGAGCAGGACAGGACAGCTCAGAGTGCTCAAGCTGCAGGTACAGAATGTTGCCTACCATTTTCTTCCATCAAGTCTGGGACTGGTGAGGTGATGTTCTTGCAGCAGAGCTCTGTTCCAGCAGGAAGGTGGTCACTGAGTGAGCAAACTCCTGCAGGGAGATCCCTGTGTACACAGAAGGGATGTAAGGAAGGAGAAGCCTGCACTGTACCCATGTTACGATGTCAAAGATATTCAGAAGTAGAGAAGTACTGACAGTATCTAAGAGCTCCTTGCTAGTTGAGGCTTAAATGCTCCAGGAACAGCTGTCTGGGCAGCTTTAGTAAGGAAGATGTAGATATAAAAGGTGAATTGTCAAAATGGAGTATTTACCTTGTCCCTCTTTTATTATTTTTGTTTTAAAATCAGGAATCCTAATTCAAGTATAAGCTTGTGTTATTTCTTTAAAACAACACTTCTCATACAGCTTATTTTTCTTCTTTCCATCAAGTCCTTGTTGAGAACCCTTGGGATAAGGAATTGATTTGCAAATTCTTATCTGAGCTTCCTAAACCACTCCACACCTATGCCAACTACTTTGAATGGAAATCTGCTCTTCCACTCATCAGACTGAAGGCTGAACTCCCACTGGGTAAGAGCTGTTTCAAACATTTCACTTTAAAGCAGTTCTGTGAACATCAGTAGTATTTCTCTTGTATTTATTTGTGCATATATCCAGATAGCTTCCAGATTACCTAAACCTCAGATTTGAAATGAAACCTGCTTTATTGGTTTGTCTTCTGTAGCACAAGTTTTTTTTCAGTAGGGAATTTTCCTCCTTTTCCTTTCCTAGTAATCCGTGAGACAGCTCTCAGGCTCTGTATAGAACAGCAGCAGTCCTGTGTCAACAAGATCTGTATGACAGTAATTGCAACATACTTGTATGACTTAAACATTACTGTTTACTTTTTAAGAAATGCACTTTGGAATCTGATTACTTCCAGGGAGTCAGGCTAAAATAGAAACATTGATTTTTAGTATGTGGCTCTTCACAACACTTCTTGTCTGTGGAAAAGGTGAACTAGCAAGAAGAGACTTGGAAAGACAGACCAGAATTACTTCTACAGGCTGGTGCTTTTTGCTGCTTTTTTTTTTTTTCTGGGTAGTGATGTGTCTTCCCTGAGGTTTGCAAGCAGGACTTAATGTTGTTATCTCTTACTAAAGGTTCCAGCTCATTCCATGTGGACAGCTTGGTTGGAGAGGGAGCTTTTGCCCAGGTTTATCAGGCTTCCATTCTGGATGCAAATAACCCTAGAAACAACCAGAAAGTGATATTTAAGGTGAGTAGTGTGGACTTGGAATAGCTCTGCTGGAAAATTCATGAGTCTGACAGTAATGACACCCCCCTGGTGGATTCTGCTGAGTTTTCTTGTTTATAAACACAAAGCAGAGCACATTGGTCTGTCCCCAAAGCCTTGTTCTGTGTGAGTGCTGGGATGTCTGATTTGTTTTACATGGGAAGTTATTTAGCCTTTGGACTCCCCTCTTCATCTTCTCTTTATAAAATGGTGTCCTAAGGAGTGGGAATTAGAGCCAGGCTCTCTCTCTCTCAGCAAAGCAAAGGCAGCTCCTTGCACAAGTGTTCTTGGTCCACAACAACCAGAAAGGTCTCTGGATCAGTGATAAAATTGCTCCTTCTACTAGAAGGCACAGAATTAGGCCACTCCTCGTTTCAGATCCATGCCCTCTAGCTTTCCAGAAGCATTTTTCCCCTGTGTTCAGCCAGCCTGTTTGGTGGCAGCTGGTGGTTACATCTCTTTTGCTGGGTCTGGGTGTCAGCCCTCTGGTACTGTTTGTATTAATAACCACACTTGTCTGGACAGCCAGTGCAGCTGGAGCAGCTCCTTCCCTCTGCTCTTCCCTTTGTCCTCTTCCAGGCTGCCTGAGTGCAGGAATGAGCAGCAGATGATAGCATGTGTTTACATCAGAACTGCTGCCAAAGGGAAAGTCTGTGCAGCAGCAGAGGGTCAGCTGAGCCCAGGAGGGTTGTGTCAGGTCACACAACTCCAGGGCTGCTGCCAGGGCACGTGGGCAGTTACTACAGCCTGGCTGAAGCCTGCTCACAGGGTGGAGTTGCTGTACACACACACACCCTTAGCCCCCCCCTCCACATCTTTTTTTTCTTTTCTTTTTCTTTTTTTTTTTCCTACCTTTGGAATTTTTTCATGGATCTCTGTTGCAACATTCAATCTCTCAGCAGAAATCTTTAGTATAATGTTCACTGAGAGCTTTCTAGCCTCTAAAGGGGACTTTTTGTTTTGTTGTTTGGTTTTTTTTTAGCATTAGGTAGTGTAGTAGGGAAAGGAATCAAGGATTTCCCTGATCTGACTTCAAAAGTCTTCTCTCTTACACAAAATGTTGCCAGCAGAAATATCAACATTGCAGAAAGGCTGACATTTTAAAGAACAGTGTGCAAGCAAGCACAGAGTTGAAGTCTTGATTCAAGAGGATTAATCATGGAGTGTATCGACCCAAGGTTAATTACTGTAGATAGAAGCATTTGTTTGGTCAAGAGGAAAAATTCCTGGTCTGCCATTAATAGCCAAATACAACACCCAACCTAAGAAGTGCTTCAATGCTAATAGATTTTCATAGTAAAAATCAGAGTAAAACTGTAGTAAATCAGCTTTTTGATTTCAGGTCCAGAAGCCTGCCAACCCCTGGGAGTTCTATATAGCAACACAACTGATAGAAAGATTGGACCCAAGTATACACCACCTCTACATCCACTTCTACTCTGCTCATTTCTTCCAAAATGGAAGCATTTTGGTTGGTGAGCTCCACAACTATGGAACGCTGCTGGTAAGGAATGAACACCTCTGTTCTTTTTGAGGTACTCTTAGGTTACAAAATTCCTATGTCTGCTCTGCTCTCCACTTGATGGACCTTCATTGTGAATGTATTCTGGTTTATCAGATGGACCTGTAATCCCTATCAAGTTGTTTCTGTGTAACTGATATTCTTTCCTCTCTTTTTTGCTGCCAGAATGCCATAAACATTTACAAAAAGCTTCCCGAAAAGGTGATGCCTCAAGCACTTGTAATCTACTTTGCTGTAAAAATTCTTTACATGGTGGAAGAGCTTCACAGCTGCCAGATCATTCACGGGGACATTAAGCCTGACAATTTCATACTGGGAGAAAGGTAAGTATTTCCCTTTGCTCCCCGAGATGCCAGCAACTTGTGATATCAGAGCCTTGATCCTGATGTGCTTGCTTCATGTCCTCATGCTTGAAGGTTTCTGGACAATGATACCTGTGACATAGATGGTCTCTCCCATGGCTTGACACTCATTGACTTGGGCCAGAGCATAGACATGAAACTCTTTCCTGAAGGAACAGCATTTACTGCCAAGTGTGAAACATCTGGATTTCAGTGCATTGAAATGCTGACCCAAAAACCTTGGAGCTACCAGGTAGGAAGGAGATTGCCTGGGGGCTTGGGGCTAAAAATGTGGTCCTCAACCCTTCTCTTATAGAGGGTACCTTCCACAGAGTGTTTTCCCAATACATTTTTTTAATATGAAACTTGTTTATACTTTGTTTAGACAGACTACTTTGGCATTGCAGCCACCATCTACTGCATGCTCTTTGGTACCTACATGCGAGTGAAGGATGAAAACGGTGTCTGGAAGCCTGAGGGAGCCTTCAGAAGGTTGGTGTCAAATCTGTACCAAAGCTTTGTCCTTAGTAGGATGAGGTTAGTTTCAGTCAGAGCTTTTAGTGGTGTTTGCATTCCTCATGCCCTATGAACGGGGGGTTCAGTGTGTGTGAACAGCTTCAGAATTCAGTGGCTGAAGCACAGGGAGCGTTGTGGCAGCGAACAACCATGGTGTCCTTGGCTTCTTGCTGTCTGGCAGGAGGAAACAGCAACAAAGGAGGAAAAAAAAACCCTGTCTCCCTGAGCAGCCCTGCTTGCAGTCTCCCCAGCCTGTAGCTGGGGAAGGGTAAATAGAGGAAATATTATTTTAACAGCTTGAATGTAGGCCTTTTTTTTTTAATGCGCTTTTTTTTCCTTGGCAGGCTTGCCAACGCCGACCTGTGGAAAGAGTTCTTTGAGAGCATGCTGAACATCCCCAGCTGCCACAGCCTGCCTTCCCTGGGAGCCCTACGCAAGAGGCTGAAGGATTTGTTTTGCAAGTCCTACACCAAGGAGATCAGGCTCCTGCGGAACAGACTGGTCGTGCTGCTCATCGAGCACAAGCGCTCCCGAAAATGAGCGTTTGGTTCACACAGTGCCTGGGGACTGGTGTTTGGCTGCTGGCAGAGCTTTTTGTAATGACTTCTTTTAAAATAAAAGTTCTTTAGGTTACTCTCAGGAATGATAACTTCCATCTCTCCATGCTTCTATGGAGAAAAATTTTAGAGTGAATTTACTTGTTAATTTAACTCGTCTGATGTGGGGAGGAGGAGGAAGGTGTTGGAAACAGGACTGTAATTCCAGATAGAAGACTACAGCTTCTCTGCTAAGAAAAGTGAAGACAGCAACTGCACCTGGTCAGGAAAAAAACCACCTTTGGTAGATGTGAGGAGGACAGGTTTTCCATAGGTTTCTCCCAACAAACCTGTTTCAGATCATTCAGCAAGAGGAGGAACTGCTGTTCTGAGTCGGCAACACGTGCAGGTGAGCAGCAGCATTCGGAGTGCTGGGACTGCAATTGCTTGAGGTTTGGGGCTCCTTCATTTTTGCAGCCTTCCTGCTCTGCCCTCTCAGGACCTTGTAAGATGAAAGCAAGCAAGGTTTGAGATGAGATTTGTGTTAGGGCTGAAATAATGAATTCCCTTCTGACAAACCACAATGCAATTACTAGAAAAAGAGGGAAAGCCATGAGGAAAGTCTCTCTCCTCAGTGGAATTGAAAAGGTTATTTTCTGGTCTTTGTGAGGTTTTGTTTTCCTTTACTGTGGCAGAATATTGTGAAAATACTCTGGGGAAACTGCCAGGAAAGCATTCCTGTAAAAGTTCCCCTATTCCTTTTAATATCTTACATTTTTGTTTAGCTAGAGTGGCCATACACCAACCTGCTGAATGGTTGCAAGTCATTCACTGGAGTTTGCATGAGGTTCTCTTGACTTTATTGCTATTTTGTCAAATGTTAAACATCAAAATGAGTCAAATTACCTGAATCACACAATGTCCAAAGCAATCTGGCAGCAATGTTTTGCTCCTTGCAGGCTGGCAGTGCTCTGCCTCGTTGCCTCATGGACCAGGGACTCATGGATGGCCAGCAGTGCTGCCCATCAGTCCCAGCACAGAGATGCTTCTCACTCGAGGATCTTCTTCCCATCTGTGGATAAATGGGGAGCAGTAACCAGGAGTTACAAAACCTGGGGTGACATGTGAAGAGGGAGAGAACACCCAGCAGTGCTGTGCAGGGCAGTGAGTGCTTGACATGAGTGCAGCATTTGGACTTGGCTGCCTCCAAATCCTCCCTCAAACTGCATCTGTGTGGACTTCGCCTCCTGAGGCTGGTGAAATGCTTCTGAGAAGGTCCAGAGGAGGAGCCTCTTTCTCCCTGGGAAGTAAAGAGAAAAAAAGGATGTTTTTATCAGCAGGGCATCAGGGAGAGGAGGCGAGGGCATTAATTTTATTTGGGCATCTATCCATCCACAGGAGGGAGACAAACAACAGCCTTTCATAATTCTCCATGCCTGTTGCTATTTCGAGGGTCTTTTTTCCTCTTGCTTAAACTGATCAGCTTGAAAATCACCCAGGAGGTGAGCTAAACCCAGGGCAAGACCATGGACACACTGGGAAAACTTAACTTCCTGCAGCAGGGAGCATCTCCCTCCAGCTGGGGCTCCTTTTCCCACCTTAATCTCTGAGTTCTTCAGGGAGTTATCCCTTAACTCAGTCTGCTTTGCTTTTTTCCTCCTCTGGGCAAAGCCTTCAGGTCTGAAACATAGCAGCTGCTTCATGAACAAATTGCTCCAGGAAGTTGATCAGCTGGAGAAACTCCTTGGAAAGCCAGTGGAAACATAAACACTCCCTGCTCTCTGACCAGGTAAAAATTCCCAGGGCTCAAGTTTTTTGTTGGTTTTTTTGTTGTTGTTGTTGTTGTAAAAATAGTAAATATATAAATAGATTTAGTTCTTCATTTCATAACAGAGTCATATGCCCATGTATGATGAGCTCGATGGAATTTCTACCTCCAGGAGAATCCAACCAACTCACCAACCACAGGGAAAAAAAAGGACCTGGAGGCTCCCCTTTTCAAACTGCTTTTTAAACGAGCTGCTAAAAAAAGAGCACAGCAGTGCAGAAACCCCAGGTGGCACAGCTGATGTTTGCTGCTCAGCACCCAATCCACACCAATGATCTCTTGGTATCCCCAGAGTCACCCTTTAGAGAGAGCTCATCTTGGGGCCTCCACCACCCACACGGAGAGGAGAGATTTCCTGGCACGTAGGTGGCTTTGGTTTTTTTGCTTTTTCTTTTACAGAAAACCCAAGTTTAGTCATTTTTCCCTCTTTGCCATCCTGCAGTGTTGTGGTGGCAAGCTGGGGTCTTGGTCCTCTGTCACCCATCACCACGTACCCTTGGCCAAGCCTTGGCTGCTGGCAACATCACTGTAGCAATAACCAAATTTCTAGATTGTAGGGTTTAAGGCATGGAAAAGCAAGTTAGAAGTGCTGCAAGCACCTCACTAATTACTCAGATGTACACTAATGAAGCAGTGGTCCTGGTTCCGACAGGTGAGGCACTGATGTCACCCAAGGCAATGTCACTCATCATGAGGGACAACAAAAATTGAAATACTCATTAACCAGGTAATGAGGTAACTCAGAGCAGCAGCCTGTGGGGGATGTCCCACTCAGGTCACACTGGGACTGTTCTCAGCCACCACTGCCTCCAGAAGAAGCTGTGGGGCCATCTTTTGGTCCACCACCATATTGCCATCAACCCTGCAGGTGAGTGAAGAAGAATGAGCTCCTAAAGATGATTCAGAGGGCTCTTTAACAAACTTTTAGATGTATTTTAAACCCCATCTATTTGTATAAATACAACCTTTGTGTCCTCCCAGGAGCCACCACACACTGCAAACAAGCTGATGGAGCAGTAAGGGCTCTATTTTATTTTTGTGGACGGGTTTTGTTGTTTGTTGTGGGTGTCTGTTTTTTTAATTTGGTGGCTCAGTTGTCACTTGGGACATGGAGGACTGGGGGACATGGACCTGAGGTGCTCAATCACTCTAGAGTTGCCCTTTGGGTGGATGAGGAGTCAGCTTTGGGGGAGGGTTTGGAGCTTTGCTGTTCTGCTGCTGTCACCCTCAGGTGTCTGAGCCTGGTGTCACCTCACTGCATGTCCCACGGCTGCACCCCCCACACCTGCCCCCAGCTGCCTACCATCACCCACGTGTGCCACCTGCCTGTCCCACATCCCCAAACCTCCTCCTCCTCCCTCTTCAGCCCTGGCCACCACCCTGGAGGCACCTCAGGTGCTTCCTCTGCTCCCAGCACCCTCAGCAGTGAGCAGGGCACCGCACCCTGGTAAAGGTCAGGCTCCCAGCCCAGCTCACATCAAGCCTCCTCTGTAAGGCAACACAGCTTCACCTTGATTTTATCTCCCAGCACGGGGTGCAGTAACATTTGTCACACCGGCCTGGAGAAGAAGCTGTCATGGGGTTGGGTTTTTTCTGTTGGTTCAGTGCACAGTTAAAAAGGGGTTTTGGTGAGCAGGTGCTTCTCAGGGGGGTGTTTTGGGGGCAGTTTTTCTCTGGAAAACTAAACTGGGGGGGGGGTTTCGAGCAGCATCAGGGGTCCTTCCTTCCCTACCATCTCTTTTTCTCCATCCCTCCACCCTTCCGTGCTGAGGGAGCCTCGAGGTGGGAGCTGCAGGATCCCCACCACCCTCCTTCTCCATCCCTCTCCCACCTCCCCTCCAATTCCACCTGGCAGAGGGGAAAGCTGCTGCTGGCACCTCGGTGACACCGCTGCTGGCAGGTCCCCGAGGAGCTCGGCTAATTGCCCATTAGGGTGTGCGGGGGCCACAGGACCCCCAGGACCCGGGGCTGGGCCCTGGCACCCCCGACCCGCTGTGCCCCGGGGGCTGGATGCTGCGGGGCTGATCCCGGGGGCTGGATGCTGCGGGGCTGATCCCGGGGGCTGGATGCTGCGGGGCTGATCCCGGGGGCTGGATGCTGCGGGGATGGTCCCGGGGACTGGATGCTGCGGGGATGGTCCTGGGGGCTGGATGCTGCGGGGCTGATCCCGGGGATTGGATGCTGCGGGGCTGATCCCGGGGATTCGATGCTGCGGGGCTGATCCCAGGGGCTGGATGCTGCGGGGCTGATCCCAGGGGCTGGCTGCTGCGGGGCTGATCCCAGGGGCTGGATGCTGCGGGGCTGATCCCGGGGGCTGCAGACTCCGTGTCAGACACGCACTGATCATTACACCATCTGAGGTGCAAATGCCTCCAGGCTGGTTTGGAGCAAGAGGGAGGAGGACAGGGCTGGAAAGGTTCTGGGTTCCTGGGGAACGGGGGGGGGGGGGGAAATGCACTCGGAAAAAGCAGAAGAAAAGGTGAAGCTGGGAACGCTGAGCCCTTCCCAGCCACCAGAACCAGCTGCCTGAAATCCAGGGGTTGGGGAGCTGGGGCTGTTGTCCTGCCCCGTGTTCCTCACCACCTTACTGCTCGGCTGAGCCTCCCACGCGGGAACCAAAACGAGCGAGGAGGAGAAGAAAATAAACACAGAAACACAGAAAAGGCACCTGCCTGCCCCCCCCACCCCCGCAGCCATCTGCAGGGGACCCCCCCTTCCCCATCTGCCCCAGCACCCGGGACTCTCCAGGACCCCCGTGGAGGGGCAGAGCTGCTGCGGGATCCCAGGGGCTTGGGAAGCTCCTTCCCATCTCCTCGGAGCGGTGGGAAGGGGATGGGAGGAAGCCCCCGGAGCAGGCAGACAACCCTGGCTACTTTTGGGGCTGATCGAGGGGATTTCAGCCCCGGTGCCTCCTGCAAGGGACGGTTGAGAGCCCAGGGCAAGATTTTGGGCGCGGGGCCACCTTCCCATGGGTGTCTCCATCCCTCTGCAGGCACCGCTCCTCAGCATCCAGCACAGAGCACAGGGTCACCCCGAAAACCGGGACCACATCCATCATCTGCAGGTGACCCCGTCAGCACCGGGAGGAGGCACTCGGGATAACGAGCCCCAGCGAGGATGGCGGGGAGAGGGGACAGGTCCCGAGGGGCTGGCAGCTCAGGGCTGTCTCCTGCAGTGACAGTGGCCTCAGAGAAGAGCCCCGGCCTCGGGTGACCGGGGCACACCCTCGGGGTGGCAGATGGAGGACAGGGTGTCCCCAAGTGCCACGGGCTCCTGGCTGAGATCTCCTCATCTTTCTCCCCGGTGCTGGGAGGGGGTTTGTCCTTCAGTGGCTGCTGCTGCTCCAGGGATGCCCCAGGACCTGTCCCCACACCGTGCTGGGTGTCCCTGCATCCCCCCCCTCGTGGAGCCCTGTCCCTGTCCCGTGCTGTCCCAGTGTGACAGACCTGGAGAGGCAGGTGGTGGAGCCCCGTGGGCTCGGTCACCCCACTCTGCAGCCCTGCCCAGAGAATCATGGAATCATTTTGCTCTTTGGAAAAGCTCACTGACACCACCCACTCCAACTCTTCCCCCAGCACTGCCGAGGCCACCACCAACCCCTGGCCCTCAGCACCACATCTCCACACCTTTGAAACCTCTCCGGGGATTTCCTGGAGCCAGGCCCTGATTTCCCGGGAGAAATTGTTCCCCAGCTCCAACCTAAACCTCCCCTGGCACAACTTGAGGTGTGCCAAAAGTTCCTCTTGTCCCATTCCTTGTTCCTGGGCTCCAACCTCCTCTCAGGGGATGCCAGAGAGCCAGAAGCTCTCCCCTCAGCCTCCTCTGCTCCAGGAGCAACACCCCCAGGGCCCTCAGCTGCTCCTCACAACTTCTCCAGATCCTTCTCCTTGCTCTCCAGCCCCTTCCCCAGCCCCCCTGCCCCCCTCAGGACACCCTCCAGCCCCTCCACATCCTGAGGACATGAGGGTCCCAACGCTCTCCTCTAGAATCCGAGGTGCCACAACCTCAGGGGTGCTCCAGCTGCCACCAGCAGCTCCCGGCTTCCCCCCCTCCCCGTGGTTCCTGGGGGGGGGTCTCCCCTGGGTGCTGGTGGGACACCCAGCCGTGCTCCCTCCCCAGCATGGGTGGTGGGGCTGGAGGAAGCTGTGGTCAGCAGGTCCCGGCTGCCAGACTGCAGGTTTGAGTTAGTCACCACAGAATGACACGGTGAGTGCTCATGCAAAACGGATCACAAAGGTGGCTGCTGGGCTTGAGGTTTGGGGAGGGGGGGGGGGGGGGGGTTTCCTTTTTTTTTTTTTTTTTTTTCCCCCCTTCATTTTTCCTTTTTTTATTTTTTTTCCCTTAATTTTTCCTTTTTTTTTTCCTTTTTAATTTCCACAGTAAAATTGGGTGACACTGATTTCCTGGGCTGCTGGCCCAGGGTGGGGAGCAGGACGTGGCAGGGATGTGCACGGGGGTGTGCGTGTGAGTAGTGGGTGTGCAAGGTGTGTGTAGCGCATGGTGTGGGTAAGGTGTGAGCACACAGCACGGTGAGTGTGCCACGAGGTGTGCACAGGGGGGTGTAAGGTGTGTGTACTGAGTGTGTACAGGCACTGTGCTCAGGGTGTGAGTACATAGTGCAAGAGGGACATGTGGAGGTTTGTGTGAGATGGGAGTGTGGAAGGTGTGAGTGTATCAAGGGGGTGTGTGAAGTGTGAGTGCAGGAGTGAGGTGTGCACACTGGAAGGGGTGTGTGAGGTGTGAGTGTGAGTGCAGGAGCGAGGTGTGCACACTGGAAGGGGTGTGTGAGGTGTGAGTGTGAGTGCAGGAGTGAGGTGTGCACACTGGAAGGGGTGTGTGAGGTGTGAGTGTGAGTGCAGGAGCGAGGTGTGCACACTGAGAGGGGTGTGTGAGGTGTGAGTGCACAGCGTGAGGGGGAGTAAGTGGAGATGGGAGTGAAAGAGGGGTGTGTAAAATGTGAGTGCACGGTGCAATAGGGCATGAAAGGTGTGAGAGCAGAGTGTGGGGAGTTGTGTAACGTGTGAGGGAGAGCGTGTAGCTGTGCAGAGTGTGTAAGGTGGGTGTAAAGGTGCGAGGGCATGGTGCAAAGGGGTGTGTAAGGAGCACAAGGGGCTGTGTAGGGTGTGTGTAGATTCAAGGGGTGTGTGAGTGTGCAGTGCAAGGTGTGTGTGTGTGTGTGTGTGTGTGTGTGTGTGTGTGTGTGTGTGTGTATCCCCGTGGTGTGTGCACACAGTGCGGGGCTGTGCCAGGCGGTGACTGCCCGGCGGGACCCATCGGGCTCGGTCCGTCAGTCCGCGGGTCGGTCTGTCAGTCCGCGGTTCGATCCATCAGCTCATGGGTCGGTCCGGCAGCCCGCGGTTCGATCCATCAGCTCATGGGTCGGTCCGGCAGCCCGCGGTTCGATCCATCAGCTCATGGGTCGGTCCGGCAGCCCGCGGTTCGATCCATCAGCTCATGGGTCGGTCCGGCAGCCCGCGGTTCGATCCATCAGCTCATGGGTCGGTCCGGCAGCCCGCGGTTCGGTCCGGCAGTCCATGGGTCGGTCCGTCAGTCCGCGGTTCGGTCCGGCAGCCCGCGGTTCGGTCCGGCAGTCCATGGGTCGGTCCGTCAGTCCATGGGTCGGTCCGGCAGCCCGCGGTTCGGTCCGTCAGTCCGCGGTTCGGTCCGGCAGCCCGCGGTTCGGTCCGGCAGCCCGCGGTGGGGTCAGCGGGTGTGTGCGGGCTGTGGCGGTGCCGGGCGGGGCGGTCTCTCGGCGCTGTAAACACGGGGCGTGTCGGCGGGGGAGGCGGTGCCGGTGGCGGGGCCGGCGCAGGGGCAGGGCCGGGCCCGTTCTCCTCACACACCCGCCGCCAGCCCGCGGCCGGGCGCCCCGCTCCGCCTCAGCAGCCGCCGCCGGCGGGGAGCACCGTGAGGCCGGGAGGGGCTCGGGGGGACGGGGGGAGGCTGAGGAGAAGCGGGAGGCGGTGTCGAACCGGCGGCGGGGCCGGGGGGGCGGCGGGGCTGGGAGCTGCCGCCTCAGCACTTTCGGCAGAACAATGGGGCCGGGCGGGGGGGCGGGAGGGGCCGGGCCGGGGCCGGCGGTGGCGGCTCCGCTTCTCCTCACGCCGCTCCGCTTTCTCCTCGCCGCCGCTCCCGGCTTCGCGCCGTCCCGGCTTCACCCCCTCCACCCCTCCTCTCCTCTCCTCTCCTCGCAGGCAGCCCCGATGGCCAAGCAACCCCCCGAGGTGAAAACTCAACGCGAAGGCGAAGGCGGGAGGCTGCCGCCGGCGGAGGGGCCGGGCCCGACCGCGCAGCTGCGCCCCGGCGCTCCCGCAGCCCTGCCCGGCTCCTCCGGCACGGCGGGGCCTCCGCCTCGGGGCCCTCCCGCCAGCCCCGGACCCTTCGCCACCCGCTCCCCCCTCTTCATCTTCGTGCGGAGATCTCCGCTGCTCTCCCGCTCCTCCAGCGGGTACTTCTCCTTCGACGCCGAGCGCAGCCCCGCGCCCCTCAGCTGTGACAAGGCCACGCAGACCCCCAGCCCGCCCTGCCAGGCCCTCAGCCACTGCCTCAGCGCCATGGGTAAGGCTCCCAGTTGTCTTTTTTATTTTTTTTTTTAAGGGAAAAAAAAAAAATAATTAAAAAGGGACGAGCTGGGGAGGGTGGGGTTGCGCCCGTCCCAGCACACCGCGTTCCCCTCATCTTCACCCCCCCCCCAGCAGCACCTTTCACCCCTTCTACCTTTTCGGCTTTTTATTAAAAAAGGCAAAACCCCGATTTTTCCAGCCAGGGGCTGCACCTGCAGCAGTACCCCCTGCATCCCACCGGCTGGCTTTGGGGATGCTCGGTGGTGGCTGAGCCCCCGCAGCCTCCCCGGTACCCACCGCACCTTCCCCTGGCCCCTCACCCACCGAACCGGACCGGACCCCCCCGGCCCCTCGGGTCCCCTTGGAGCACCCGTGGGGAGTGCAGGGGATGGCTCTGGCAGCAGGCTGAGTGCTCGCCAGGGCTCTGGGATTTTTGCAAACACAGTGCTGGGGAACACCCGCTCATCCAGCGCTTTTTTTTTTTTTTTTTTTTTAAGTTATTATTACTCTTTTCCGGGATGGGTCAGTCCCTGCCTGGGGAGGAGGGGACAAAGTTACTCCAGGCAGGGCTTGCGTTTCACCAGGGGCTGCAGGCACTCTCTGAGTGTCCTCTCCATGTTTTGTTGGGATTTTTGTTGCGGGTGCCTTTTTTTTTTTTTTTTTTTCCCCCTTCTGTTTTCTTTCTGACCGAGCCACCCGGTGTCGGAGCCGCTCGCCTCGCAGAGCTTTTCGCTTGTTTTGGCGAAACCCAAAAAAAAAAATCGGTGTGTGAAAGCAGCAGCGTGGCAGCGGGTGTGTGTGTGTTTACATGTGAGTGCCCAGGTGAGGCAGGGCTGAAGCCTCTAGTGGTGGGGAGAACATGCCTGGGGAGCTGCTCCAGCCAGCCCGCCGTGCCTTTCCCCTCGCCTGATTAATTCCCCTTAATTGGAGGAAACCTTTTAACTTCCGCCGGGAGGGTGGGAGGGAAGGAGGCAGGTACCGGGCTGGTAGCACTCCTCAGGGGATAACAAACCCCGACTCCAACCTTTACACGAGCAAAACAGCTTTTTTTTTTTCTCTCTTTTATTTTTTTTTCTTTAATTTTTTTTTCTGTGTTGTGTTTTTGTTTCTTTTTTTTTTTTTTCTTTTTTTCCTCTCCGGTTAATGGCTGTGGTTACAGCTGCAGAGGGGGGGTTACTGTAATATGCCCTTAGGAAAGATTTTTCTGAACATTATTGCTGTAATTACAGCTTAATGCAAGTTTCACAACCTCCTGGTGTAGCACCAACACACGTGGCAGGGGCACGCAAGGATGCTGGAGTTCCTGAGAGTCACCTTCAGGTTTTCTGAGCTCCTGGTTTCTCATAGCTGTAGGGAAGCTGCTGAAAAGCTGGTGTCACTGGAGCCCTGGGGCTGTTGTTTTTGCTGGGATCATCCTAAACAGCTATAAGGAAATGGGAAATACTCGAGCTGTTTAAATGTGTTAACCTGGGCTGTTCCTGAGCACAGTGAAACAGGGAATATGGATCCATGGAGCTGTTTCATCCCTGCTCAGGGACTGCAGCTCCCAGGCTGCTTGGCTGTGGGGTTGCCCTGCACACCTTTTCCTTGCTCCCTTTGCCTGGGCTCTGTGTCTTTAAGTTTTCCACGTGGAAAAGGGGCAGTCCCCCTGCAAGGAAAGCAAAAAAGGGACCAATTGTTGGCTGCTGCTGTTGTTGCTGTGGTGCTTTTAAGTGCTGATTTTTATCTTAAGGCTTTGGGATGGAGAGAGGTGTAAGCAAGTGGCTTTTAGTAGTAGTAGTAGTAGTAATAATGATAATATTATAATAATAATAAAAATAGACCATGTGTTTCCTTTCATGCAGAGCAGTTTGTGTGCTGTAGGTGCTCTCAGCCTGGCAGGGAGGTTGTTTCCAAGGCAGGTCCAGCAAAGCAAGCTCATGTTCTTCCCCTCAAGCTGCCTTCTAAAAACCTTCCCCAGAGTTTTCAGGGAGAACAGCCCAAGTAATAAAGAAGAGCCAGAGGTGGTGTCCCAGCCAGATGGAGAGAGTGGAGGGATTACAGGATGCCCTTGGCCATGAGGTGGGCTGTCTCACTTCTCTGACCCTGTGAGGGGTACAGCTGGCTGCCCCCAAAGCCATTTTTGGGGGGAATGAGATGAAAGCAGTGAGGGGATGTTCTTGGGTGGGAGGTGGGAAGCATCCATCCAGGTGGGATGAGTAGGAGAGGAGCAGGGAGGAGTTCCTCCTGGTGGGTAAGTGTGCCATGGGGTTGCTTGGCATGAAGTCACCCTAGAGGAGAAAATCCCCCCCATAGTTTGGTGGGTGTGGGTCTGGGGTTTGTGTTCCAGGTCTTTGTCCCTGCCCAGGGTGAGCTGAAGGAGCAGCTCTTGGTGCAGGAGTGCAGGGTTTGCTTGTGGGGTTTTGGCATCTGTTTGGAGCAGATGTAAATGTTTGGGGTTTTTTTCCAGGTGATGTTTTAATCCCATTTTTTTTTCTGCACTGTGGGAGAGGGGAACAAAGCAGCATGAACCCCTCCTTGCCTGTCGAGGGGATCCCTCAGGGTGTGACAGGATTTGAGGGAGGAAACCTTGAGCTGAGAAGCTGGTGGTGGTTCTCTGTTGCTTTGGAGCTGCTGCCCTTTTCCTCTTGGCCTTTGTTCATGGTTCATCTGAAGCTGTTCCCTGATGAGGTTTGGGTGACCAAGGTGGGGAGGTGAAGGTGCAGTATTCAGTTGGTGGGGTTTTTTGTTGGTTTTTTGCTTCAAAGCTTGGAGCGGGGCATCGCTGTGCTGGTCCTGAGACCCAGACATCCCAGAGGTTTGTCCCCATCCCCAGGACAGCCATCTCACCATCATTGGTGCCCCGCTCATGGTACGGCCGGGGAAGGGGGGGGTGCCCCGAAAATACCTCTGATGGCTTTTGGGACCAGTTATGAGTGGACCTCTTCTGGCAGCGCCGCAGAAAGTCCTTTCTGAAAACCTCAGCCCGATTTCACTCTCAGCCACCGACCCCAGCTACAGCTCTCCAGCTCCTGGGTGCAAAGCTGGGGCAAGGAGGGTGGAGAAAAAGGGAGGGGAAAAGAAGGATGGGGAAGGGGGGAAAGGATGGGGAAGGGGGGAAAGGATGGAAAACCAGGAGCGCTTCTTGAAGCATTCTCCTCGCCTCTCTCCATCTCTTTTGTCCCGCCTCCCGGTTGGGATGTGTTTTGCTGGTTTAATCGGATTTTTTTTAGGGAAGGGGCAGCCAGGCATGGTGAGGGTGGTGGGATTTGGGATGGTGGCCCCGGCCCAGCCCCCCTCCCGGTTGCGTTGCAGCCCGCGGTATGGGGAGGGCTGCGGTTCATTGAGGGGCAGAGCATCACTGCGGGGCGGGCACTGTGCTACTACAGCCTGCAAACAAAACACAGCCTCCAGCCAAGCACCGCTGCTTTGGCTCCCAAACACATTTTCCAGTCAGGTTGGAGCCAGGCTTTTTATTTAATTTTTTTTTTTTTTTTTTTCTCTCTACTGGTTGTTTTGTTGTTGGTTTGTTGTGTTTTTTTTCTTTTCTTTCCTTTATTACTGCCCCGCTAATCCTTTGAGTACTTTGAGATTGGAAGCTATTTCTATTCCCTTGTGATCCCTCCTAAGCTGTCGTGCCAAAACTCTCTGTTTTGTTTTGTGCAGTGGTTTGGGGGTTTATTTGGTTTTTTGGGTTTTCCTTTTGTTTATTTGTTGGTCTTGGGTTTTTTTGCTTGTTCATTTGGTGTTTTTTTAGGTTTTTTGTGTTGGCTTTTTTGGCTGGTGTGTGTTTGGGTTTTTTGTTTGTTTTTTTTTGTTTTCTGCTTGTTTGGGAGTTTTTTATTTTTATTTTTTTTCCTTACAACTGTGGTTCTAGCTCAGATCCTGCACATGCAGAACAGAGAAGAGGAAGAGGTGGTGTAGGTACCACTCAGGGTCCTCCCCGAGACACAGGCTGCTCTTTTCTCCCCCTGGTGTCTGGGGGGACAGCACAGAGGCTTTATCACATGTCTAATAACCTCTTAAAATGGAGACTGAAATAGCTGTGCACAGTACAGTAGAACTGATGGATTAGCTTTTTTTCCCCTTTCTTTTCTGAGCCAGCACTGCTTTCTCCTGTCGGGTTTATTTGCTGCCAGAAGTGCAGGAAGCTCCCAGTTCCCTCCTGCAGATGGCAAGTCCTGCAGCTTGCTGGCAGCATGGTTTCTTGGTGCTCAGACCCACTTGTAGCTTGGTTCTCAGTCTGACAAAACCAATCCTTTCCCTGCTCTTCTGGAGCACTCCAGGAGTGTGGGGGGGAAGAAACATGAGAATCCAATGAAACTCTCCTGGCAGAGGGGGGTTTTTAAGGTTAGGGAAGAAGCTGCTGCCGTGCCTGCATAAAAAAATGTTTAGAAAGAGGGGGAGGAGAAGGTTTTGTGGGGGCAGGAGGCTGGAGGAGGTTTTTGGCATTCCTCCCCATTGGAGAGAGGACCAACGCCTGCCGTCCCCGAGGTGATGCTGCTCTTTGCAGAAAAAAAAATAATACAATTAAAATAGTAGCAATAAGAAAAGCATAGCGGTAGTCTCTTGAGTCTTACCAAGTGCCATGGAGTCTTGACTTGCTGTTTTTCTCCCTGGTGTGGCTCAGCTGCCTCACAGGTTCTGTTCCCTGCAGCTTCCCGGTGGCAGTCTCACTCGCTAGCAGATGTCCAACCTGAGATCTGGATTGCACAGGAGCTGCGCCGCATTGGGGACGAGTTCAATGCCTCCTATTGTCCCAGAAGGGTAACTTTCACCTCTTTTTTTAATTTTTTTTTTTTTTTTTACTTTCCATTTCTTTACACACAGTCTCTGAAAGGGAAAAGCTTAATCATCTCTGGAAACCAGTTCTGCGGTGAGCGCCTTTCGTTCACTCAGACGTAGAAAAGGGAGGGTGGGTGGCTGTGCTGGCCTGGACATGGGTGAGATGGTGCTTGCAGCATCACTAAATCAATTCAAAAATAACCTTTAGGCTGGGGATTGAGGGGGTTTTTTTCAGACACAAAGTTTGCAGGATCTGTCAGAGCACCCCGGGGCTGATAAAATGACATTGGGTGGATTGGGAGAGTGCCCAACAATACTGAGGAAGAAAAAAGTGAAGAGGGGAGGGAGGAAGGTTGGGGTGGCTTTGGAAGAGGTGCCTGGCAGACAGTTGGGTGCCAGCACTGGGGTGTTTTAGGGAGATGGGCAAGGAGTGAACTGCAGCTGATTTCTGGGCCCAGCTCCCAAATCCCTGCTGCAGAGGATGGTGTGCATGGCAGTGTAGTCACAGATAAACAGGGAAGGACTTGGGCTGATAACTTATTTTACTTACCAAGACTCTGCCAGAGCTGTTTTGAAACATGTGTATTTGTAAGGCCATAAACTCTCTCACCTTTGATTGTTGCAACAGAGGGGAAAAAAACCAAAACAAAACAAAAGGTGGCACTAATACAAAAAAAAACCACAAACCAACCCAGAACAAACCAACCTGGGGAGATGAAGTAACAGGAGGTTCCAGAGGAGCACCCTTAGCCAGCCACTTGCCTGCTGAGCTCTGGGGATGGCTGCATGTTGGTGCCTGTGCTTTCTGGTCCATCAGACTCACCCTCCTCCGTGGGAAGAGGAGTCAGCAGCACGTTGGGCAGCAGCCTGGGTGATGAAATGCTGACTGCCTGGATCCTGAGCCATCTTCCCAGGCTTGTGAGTCACCCAGCTGTGGTCTCTTTCCTCACCCAGGGTCTGTGCATGGGGTGCCTGGAGGTTGGGGCTCTCCCCAGGCTGCTGTGGGCCTGTTTTTTCTGCATGGCCTTGCTGGAGGCACCTCCATCAGCTTTGTTTCCTTCAGTTTGTCACAGCTTTTTTTTTTCCAAGTTTCTCACAGCTTTTCTGACCTGTGACAAACTGGAGATTAAGCTGTGTTTTTACTCAGAATCTGGAACACTCCTCTTCTGACCTCCTTCCATCCAGGCTGGGATGTGAAACGCTCACTTCTTTTTGTTGAAAGGGCATTTTTCTAAGGAAAGGTAGGGTCTAAGCCAACCTGATCCAGAAGGGCCAGCAGAAGCACACAGTGAGGGAGGGGATTTTCCATCTCTGCTCTGCTGAGACCTCAGCTGGAGCTCTGTGCCCAGTTCTGGAGTCCCCAACACCAGAAGGACCCCGAGCTCCTGGAAGGTGTCCAGAGGAGGCACTGAAATGCTCAGAGGGCTGAGCACCTCCCTGGGAAGCCAGGCTGAGGGATTGGGGTTGTTCAGCCTGGAGCAGAGGAGGCTCCCAGGGGAGCTCAGAGCAACCTTCCAATATCTGAAGGGGCTACAAGAAAGCTGGGGGAGGGCTTTGGGCATGGGGGGGGAGGGAGAGGAGAAGGGAAATGGGTTAAAACTTGGAGAGGGGAGATTGAGGTTGGACATGGGGAAGAAATTGTTTGGTGTGAGGGTGCTGAGCCCCTGTGCCAGGTTTCCCAGAGAAGCTGTGGCTGCCCCATCCCTGGCAGTGTCTCAGCCCAGGTTGGATGGGGCTGGGAGCACCCTGGGCTGGGGGAGGTGTCCCTGACCATGGGGTTGGGACTGGAGGAGCTTTAAGGTCCCTTCCAACCCAAACCATTCTGTAAGTTCTGTGCCATCCCATCCCTCCTGGAGGGTACCTGAGCTTTGGAGTTCAGGCAAAGCCTTGGAGCTGCTCCTGGGGGAGGTTTGTGCCCAGCAGGAGCATCCTCCTTGTGTTATCTCCTGGGACCACCTCCCTCGGTGCTCAAACCCTTGGTGTGTGTGTGGGGGGTGTGAATTGAACAAGGGGGAGGGGAAGAGTTTTCCTCACAGGTCTGAGGGGTGGGCTCCAGGTCTGCCCGGGGTGGTTCCCAGCACCATGGCTGAGCTTCCAACCTCCAGAGGAGGCAGAGGTGGTCCTGTTGGATAACAGGAGCAGAGGCTGTCATGCATGACCCTAAAACCCCCCCATCCCTGGTGTAATCACTGATGGGTGCTTGCTTGTGGTGTCAGGGAGCTTGGGGGCATTTAACCCCCAGCTCTCGAGTCAAGGTGCTCATGGGCTGGGGTGTCACTCCCTGGAGAGCCTTTTCCTTGAAGGGGGGGGGATGGGGGGTCCCTGGGGAGCTGGGGCCATGGGGCAGGCAGGGGAGCAGCCCTGCTGGGCTTTGCCCTTTCCTTGGGGTCAGGAATGGGGAACCAGGAGCTCTGCCAGAGCAGCACTTGCCAGGCAGGTCGGAGCTGTCGGACGGGTCGGGGCCACACGTTCCCCATGGCTGGCCACCACCCCACCCCACCCTCAGGGACCAGCTCTGGGGCAAGACCAGGGGAAATCGGGCAACTTGCCATCCAGGCCTGCCTGGCCCTGCCACAACTGGTGTGTCCAGCCAGCAGCAGAGGTGGCCACGGGACCCTCTGGCCATGGGGACCACCTCCATGCCACCAGAGACCTCACCTCCCTCAGCCACCATCAGGGGCCCCAAGCTTTGCTACCTGCACCCCAGCTGAGGCAAAAAGAAGAAAAAAATCTTGTGCTGACTCCCTTTTGTGATTATCAATCCCCTTTTCTTAAATAAAACCGAATTTGGGGGTTTCTCTGGCATCCATCTCTAGGCCTGTTGGTTTTTTCTGTAGGCAGGCAGGGGATGCTGGAGCAGCATCACCTCTGGTGGGGACAGCAGGACAGGGAGGGGGGGTTGCAGGTGGGTACAAACAGCCTCATGTCTCTCCCCAGGGCATGATCAGGCATGATTTTGCTGCACTAAATACAACCCCAAGCCCAGCACTTTGGGATGAGGGGATGAGAGAGGAAGGGGGGGAAAAGTCTGGGTTGATAGGAAGAAAAAAGGCTTAAAAAATAAACATTCCTTTGGGGGTTGTGCCTTTTGTTTTTGCTGGATGTTGGTGGGATCCCTTGCTCCAGGGAGGGGGGGTTTGCTGCTGTGGGTTGTGAATGAGATGGTGGTGACACCTGGGGTGGTCTGAAGTAGAAGAGGTGTGTTGTCACTGCAGGTGGGCCTGTCTCTGCAGAGAACTGCTATCTTTTATTTTTGTCTTACCATTTATAATTTTGTTTCAAATTATTTGATTTTAAATTTGTGTATATATTTCTTGGTTTTCACTTTATGATCTGGGGGAGGTGTCCCTGTCCACACAGGGGGGTTTGGAGCTTGGATGATCTTTAAGGTCCCTTCCAGCTCAAACCATTCTCATGGTTTTAACTCTCTTCCTTTTCCAGTTTTCTTCCCCTGAGGCTTTCAACCCCCTGACCTCACTGGCAGATTTTACTGCCCCCTTGCCATATTTCAACCTCTCCACAACCAGGGGCTCACACCTGATGTCCTCATTGGGGTGGCACCTTCAGGACAAAGCTTCCACCCTCCAAGTACTGCAGAGCTTTTTATTGGAGGAAAATCTGAAAAGCCATGGGATTTATTTTCATTCCTTGTTCAAACACCCAATTTCCCCCCTCTGAAACACCTGCCTGGCACCACACAGGGTTGGGGCTGCATGCTGGGGATTCAATGAATCTTGTTTGGGTTTTATTAATATTACTTATATTTTTTTTTATCTTCTTCTGGCTGTAGGGTTTCTTGGATAACCAGGCAGGGAACCCCCAGGTGGTCATCCTGCGCCTCCTGCGCTACATCATCCGCCTCATCTGGAGGATGCAGTGAGCACCAGGACTTGGGCACTCCTTGGGAACAGCCCCGGGAGGATGGATGGATGGACAGACAGACAGACAGACAGGGCTCCCAGCCTGCCTCTCCCCTGGCAGATGAGGCTGGACACCCCACCCTGACCTGCTGGGACTTCTCCTCTGCAGAGTTTTAACCTGAGAGTGGTGTTTACTGCGTTCCTCTCAACTTTTTTAATTATTACTGTTTGATTTTTCCACAAGAGTCTCAGAGAAAATACTCAACGGCAATGGAATTTTTTTTTTTTTTTTCTGGAAGCCTGTTGGCTCACCTGGGATAAACCCTGCAGCAGGACAGAAGGAGAACCTGAGCTTTCACAGAGACTCTCCAAGCCTCCCCTCTCCGTTTGCCTGCGGGGTGTCTGCCCACCCAAAAGGACCAGGATGCTGGCAGAGGGATTTAAATCAGCACTTCTTTGACCTGTAAATACCTAATGCTCCCCCAAATCCACCTTCATTTGCATCATGCAAATTAGCCTATTTCCTGCTGACTGATTTATTTTATATATTTTTTATATATATATAAATTTTTTGTTTGTTTTACACTCTGAACTTCCAGACTCAGCTCTCAAGACTCCCAGGGTCCAAAATACCACAACCGACCAACCAAACAAAAAACAATCCACCAGGTTGCCTTTTTTTTTTTTTTTTTTTTTTTAAATTCTTTCTATCAAACGTGTGAAAACACTTAGGTAGTGTATATTATGATATATAATATATACTGTTGGTGACTGAGTAGCTCAGCAATAAGAGGTTCCTGGAGGCAGGTGGAACGCTGCAGCTTTGCACCCAGAGACAGCAGCTCCTGCTGCTTCAGGACCTGTTCTAAGTCCTAGCTTGTACCTTGCTGTTCAACCCAGGAGGGGTTTTTTAAGTGCTGGATTTTATGTGGGGGTTTTTTGTGGTTTTTTTTTTTTCTTGTTTTGGTTTTTTTCCTCTCTGTCTGGAGGGAAGAGCAGGGAGCCAGGGGGGTGAGCAGGATGGGAGCCACGGTTCCAAGCCTTTCCCCTGAGCACAGGGGTGCTGGAGCACAGGGTGCAGCTGGAAGAGGTGCTGAAGGATGCCCACCTGGGGCAGATCCACCCAAGGACTTGCCACCTGGGACCACCGACTGCCACCTCTCCTCCCAAACTGCTCTCCTTCCCCTAGAAAGACCCAGCTGGGTGCTGGATGCCCTCTCCTGTTCCACCTGGATGGAGATCCTGCTGGAGGAGCCAGAGAAGTGGTGTCTGCCCCAGCCCTGGAAGTGCCCAAGCTCGTGGCAAGGAGCAGGTCTGTCACCTGGGATTCCAGTCCATCCAGCTGCTCCCCTCACCCCCTATCTATGCACAAACATCTCTCCCCTCCTGCCTCTGGAGCTACCCCTCTCCTCTGCCTGGTGCTGGTGGTCCACAAACCACTTCCTGACACCACGGGTTTGTTGCTGGTTTCACCAGCACCCTAGGAAGGGAAAAAAAAATCAACAAAACAGATAAAAAGGAGAAGACCCAAACCCAAGCCCTAGTGGTGTTCCCTGCAGGAGGTGTGCAGGGAGAAGCTGCCAAGTGCCAAGGATGACCATGAGTGTTGTTACCAATGGACAGACTGTACAGCCTGACCTCTATGCATCACTTTGCTTTCCAGTTTTTCTTTTTTTTTTTTTTTCTGTTGGACCTGGAAGATGAGGATCCGTGTCAGGAGTTGGCCTCGGCTGCAGGAGCAGGGATGAGTTGGCCCCAGGTGTTTTTTTTTTTGGATGAAGGTTTTGTGGAGAGCTGAAACACCTGGGGGGCTTGGTCAGGGCTGGTTCCTGCTCCTCATCCTCACCTCAGCCCTGGGATTCCCATGGGGACCTTGCTTGGACTCACATGGCTATTGATAGAATTAAAAGGAAAAAAAAAAATTTTTATATATATATATATATTACACATCTATAAAATTGGGCAGCAGAGGGGGAAACCAAATGAGCTTTTAAAATTTTATTTTTCTCTCCCTGGCAGACTTTCATCTGTTGCCAGGGGAGGAATGAACGGTGCTTTTGGGTCCCACCCAGAATCTGTCCCTTGGAGTACACCAAAGAAATGCCAAGCACTTTACCCCCTCCTCCCCACTGCCCCCTCCCAGCCAAACATGGAGACAAAAATGACAATAATTGTAAAGAGAATTTAAAAAAAAAAAAAAAAAGAAACCATGAGGTATTGGCATCCTCTGCCTGGGATGTTCTTCCCTGAGGGGAAAGGTAGGCATAGGAAAATTTGCCCCCCCCCCAAAAAAAACACCTGTAAAATTGTGAGTTTAAGGAAGAAAAAGCCCAAAAAAAGTCTGCCAGCAGAAAAATGATGGGTTTAAATCAGGATTATGTTGGGTTTAGCCTAACCTGTGGTCTCTGCTGCCAGGGGGGAGTGTGCCCTGCAGCAGCAGATGGAGCCCCAGGCTGCATCAAGGCTTCTCTTTTTCCATGACTGTAAATACCTGACTATTTATTAGAGTAGGGCACCATATTATTTTCATCATCTGAGCCAAATATCTGCGTGCAATGTATTCCCTCTCCTCTCTCTCATGTAAGTTTTGTACAGCTTAGAAATAAGTAAAAAAAAAAAAAAAAAATTACTTTTTTTCCTAAACTTTTTAGAATTGAGCTCAGTAAATACTATAGATTTTTTTCCCCCCCTGTGTAATTAATGCACTCTACTGTTCCATAATGCTGTAACTTGTAGAAATGGTGTATATTTATTTTCTGCTTATTTAAGTTCCTGTAAAGATGATTTTTTTTTTTTTTCCTCCCCTTTTTCTCCTCCCTGCCCTGCAGCAAGCACCGGATCACCTCCCAGCTCTCAGCACTCACCCTGCTTGGGGTATAACCAGACTGAGGACAATTTTTTTGCTCCAAGTGCCTAAATTCCCCACCTCCCAGCAGTGATTTAGGCACCCTGAAGAATTTTTAATAAGTGAAATCCAGCAGGAATTTGGCTTCTGCCCCTTTTTCCAGCCCTCTCCCTGCCCAGCTCTCCTCCCGTCAGGTACCTGAGCAATCACTAACTCCTCTCACAGGACCCAGCATATGTAGCATTTTTTACTGCAATTTCCCTGGCTTAACTTGTGGTTTGCACTGATGAATTTTTGGACAGGGTAATTGCCACTTTACTTGTGCAATACTGCTGTAAATAACTGCAAATCTTTTGTTGTTGTTGTTCTTTTTTGTTGTTTTGGTTTTTTTTTTAAGATGCAATCTTTTATGTTCTTAATATGAGTTTTATATGAATAAAAACTTACAACTATTTGTCCTGGGTGCTGTTTTCTCTGAGGAGCAGCCTGGGGAGGGGAATATTTGCTGCTTTATCACCAGATCTTGTTTGCTCAGCCCAGCTCCAGGCTCTGCTTCCCTCTGCCCTGAGGTGCTCTCAGCTTCCCAGGACACTGAAAGGCAGGAGTTAAACCAAGCTGGTTTGTGAGGTGGTGCCTTCAGGGTTCCCAAACCCCAGACACTAACTCTGCTGACCCCCCTGGGGATGCTTTGGTTTCTAGTTCTGGTTTTGTTTAATTTTTTCCCATATTTATGAAGATCTCAGACCCAGCTGCTGGGCACCTTCGTGTCCCCAGGTTTTCAGAGGTGAGAGAGGTTGGAGACACAAGGGGGTGGGGGAGCGTTTTATTATTTCTGTTATGTGAATATTTAATTTATTATTTTTGCTGGGGTTTATTTTTATTTTGTATTTTATCGTTTTACTTAATCACTTTATTGCATTAATGTTTTTATCACATTTAGGTTTATTTATGATTTGTTTCCACTTTGTCCTTCATTGGTTTGAATTTACTTCAGCAGTTTTCCCTTCACTCCAGTGTTCTTACTTTACTTCAGTATTTCTCATTGGGTTTCTCTCCTTTAACCAGGCCCCACCTCCTTTTGGTCCCCATAAATTGCTCCAAAAGCCCAGAAATGTCCCATATTTCACCAGCTGGTCACACCTGGGTGCCAGCATCCCTTTTAATCCCCATTGCAGTTAATCCCAAGGTCAGTGGTTGTTCATCTGCTCAAAGGCATCGAGCTCCTGGCCCATGATGGGGGGTTGGAGGGGGGGATATTTTCAGCCCTTTTCTGCCAAAATCCCAGCTGGGCAGGTAAGGCTGGGGGGGGGGTGCAATGTGGGGCTGTGTGTCAGCTGGAGAGGCTGAAGATGGGTGAAAAGTAGATGGAGAAGTCCCCAGGAGCCCAGTGCTCCCACAGCCACCAGCCCCAAGGTGTGAGGACAAACCCCAAAGTCCCACTTGACAGCTCCAAAAATATATATTCTGGGATTTTTGTTGGTTTTTTTGTTCTTCTGTGTGTGACAAATTACAGAAGTTCCTGAAAGGGAAGTTTATTGGTTTCAGGTGCTATTTCAGGGCATCTTTAGCTTAAAAAAAAAACCCAAAAACCAAAAAACAAAAACCCCAAACCCAAGACACAATTGCCCAGCCAAGGCTCTGCCTCTGGCTCCTTGGGCCCCTTGGCATTTGGGAGCCCACTGGCCCCTGCAGGCAAGTTGTGAGCCCAGGTGCCCTCCAGCAGCTTTGCTGGGACTGACACTGGAAGGAGCTCATGAGCTCAGCCTGGGGACCTCCTGAGACCTCAGGGAGGAGAAAAGCTGCCAGAGGAGCCAGTGCTGGTGGCATCTCACCTCTGGGCTTCAGCCAGGGCTGCTTCGGCCATGGCCAAGAGCAGAGGTTGGCACAGGCCAGGCTGGCCATGGCTGGGTTGAGGTTGGCTACTGGCCTTGGTCTGGGTTAGCCACAGCCAAGTTGAAGGTGGGCATCGGCCAAGTTGGTCACAAGCAAGTTAAAGGTGGTCACAGCCCAGGTGGCCATTTTCATGGCCCAGGTTGCCCATGGGCAGAGCCCAGGTCCATCAAAGCACCATCAGCTGTGTCCTCCCCAAGCACCAGGCCCTTTCTTTCTGAAGTCCTCAATTTTGGCTGTTGTAATTAATTAAACAGTGCTTGTGTTTTAAGGCTGACAAACTCCCTTTAGTCCAGAAAAGGGGGAGAAAAAATAATTACATTTGCTTCTGGAAGAAAAGGCACCTGGGAAAGCTTCACCATTACCATCACAACTTTCCTGCTCCCTCCCTCAGCCCAACCCCAAACCAACCCAGAATGTTCCCACACCCCCAGCCCTGCCTGGCTCTGGAATGAGAAGCAACCAAAGCCAAGGAGAAGTTCCACTCCTGGGTGCCAGCCCTGCTGGAAGGGCACACGAGGCACAGGACCCATCAGAGATGGGCCAAGTGGCCAACAAACTGTGGCCACCCAGTGCCAAGGCTTGGATGCCACCGTGCTGCCAGGCTCTCTATGCACACATCATTTTTTTTCCAGTGACTTGCCTCTGACCTTTCAAACACCTGTTCAGCCATAAACAGCTAAAAATACCCACCCAGCTTTGCATTTGCTTTGCATATTGCAACAAAGCTCACTGTTTCCAGCAGGTTTGTTGTTTTTTTTTTTTCCTCATGTTTTGGGCAGGTTCTAGGCTGGGTGACCTCCCCTCTGGTCAAACCTGGTGTCTGGAGGTCCCTGGAAGCAATGAAGGGGCCTTTTAGATGTTATAAAGGGGCATTTAAAATTATTTAAAGGGGCTGGGTTCATGTTTGCATGGTTTAAGATGACCCCAAGGATGGTTGGAGCCCGGGGGAACCTCCTGCTGCCCTGCTGTGGGGTGTCTGCACCCCAGCACCCACCTTCTGCTGCCCTCCAGCTGCTTCTGGGGAGTTTGGAAAGCTGAGATCTGTGATGCTTAAGCTATTCCAAACACAAAAAACAAACAAAAAAGAAAACCCACCCCCAAACAAACAAAAAAAAAAACCCACAAAAAGGAATTTTGTTCCATCTCAGTGCCCCCCCTGTTCTGACAAGGGTTGGAGCCCAGCAGCTCCCAGAGGCTGCAGTGATGGCTTTGCTGGGCACCATGTGGCTTCAGGGCCTCTTGGGGACCCTCCTGGGGACCCTCCTGGGGACCCGGGGCCTTTTCTTCCCCCAGATGATGGATTTCTCCTCCCCAGCTTTCTGACAAGCTCCTCAGTTACTGCTCCCACCTGGGGAACCTTCCCCCCCCCCCTCCTCTGCCTGCTGCTCATTAAACTCCAACCTGGTGTGGACATCACAGCCCCCAGCGAAACATTCCTTGACAAGGAGACAATTAGCTCAGCTTTTAATTAGGGGAAATGAAGCTGGAGCATCCCCACCCCCCTTGGTGTCTGCATGGGCAGGGGGGGGATGGATGGGAGAGCTCAGGAGAGACAAGGGAGCCCCAGCCCTGCCACCCCACAGCCCCTGGGTGCTGGAAAAAAATCATCATTTAGAGTAACAATATTATCATTTTATAATAGTGTCTATTACGGTGCTATAATTTATAATTTATAATAATTTCATCGCATATATCCATGCTGTATAGTATTTTATAATATGATTTATAAGGATTTTATAACATCATTTATAATAATTTTATAACACAATATCCCAAACGATTATATAATCTTTTCTAATAGTATAATTTATAATAATTTCTATTATGAATAATAAAATGTCCATTCTAAACCCTGCAGCACACAGCTCACCCCCCCCTCCAGGGAAGGACCTGCCCCTGCCCTTCGGGTCAGAGGACTTATTGACAGAAATGGCTTTAAAAATAGGCTCTTTTTTTTTTTTTTTATGATAAACAAACTAACCTCATCCAGGAAGTGAGCTGCAAAGACTCAAAACCCCCTCACGTGCTGGCAGAGCCCGGAGCAGCTCCGCAAAGGCAGAAAAAACAGCAGTAAAAAAAAAAAAAAAAAAAAAAAAAAAAAAAAATATATATATATATATATATATATATATATATATATATGAGGTGTTTGGGGAGAGGAGAGGGTGTTCTTATTTTATTGAAATTTTTTTTTTTAATAAATTCAGCGTGGGGGAAAAGGGAGGAAGAGCAGGGGAGGGGGGGGATGATTTCTTGGCCCCCTAAAATAAAGGTAAATGTGGGTAATTCGCCCGTAACCCTGGGCTGAGTGTGCCAGGGCTCCGAAAAAAGAAAAGTTTTTGCTTCTGCTGCTGCAAAGGTTAAGCAGTTTTCCTCCCGAAACCCTGAAACCCCGAGTGTGGGCTGTGAAAGAACACGGTAATGAAGAAAATTTCCCCGGGGCTGCTCTTTTATTATCACCAAAGACCATCGAGTTTCAGTTTGACTTATTTGTATTTATTTATAAAAACAAAGATTAAATAAAGTAGAACAAAACAAAACAAAACAAAACGAAACAGCGAAACAAACAATTTAAAAAACCCTCATCCTAATTTCTGAGCTCAGCCTCATTTATTTCAACAAAGATTTTTCCCCTTTTCCCTGGCAGGCAGCTGGGGGCTGTGTTCCCCTCGGCTTGGAGAAAATAAAACCCTGATTTACCACGGGAAAAGTACTGAAGGGTTAAATAAAAAAGAAAAACAACCCTGAAGCCATGCAAGTGCCCTGATAACTGGAAAAAAAAATAGTAAAAATAAATAAAGTAAGGTGAAGAGGGGATATTGGTGCCTGGGATGAGTTCAGCCCTGGGCACCTTCCCCATCCTCTGGTGAAGCAGCAGCTGCCCCAAGAGCCAAAATAATTAATCAGGGAAACGAACAAACAAACAATCAGAAAAAGCATTTCTCTCTGCATGCCTTTTCACTTCCAGCCTGAGAGAACTGGTTAAAAAACCCCAAAGCAAAGCAAAGCAAAGCAAAGCGCTTTAACCCAGAGCCCCCCAGTGGTCCTGGAGCCTCCCCCCCTGCTCTCTGCTCTCTTTCTGCCGCTGCCTTTTCCTTATCACTCACATCTGCAATTTGTGGCCGATTCTCTCAGGCTTCATGCAGACAGCTTGTGCCCAAAGCTCTTTGCAACCTCCCAGCCAGGGGCACAGCCACAACACAACGAGAAAAAGGGCAGGGTTCACCCCAAAGCCCAAAGCCCAAACCTGCAGCTGGGACTGCCCTCCCCAGGCAGGGACAGGGAGAGGGAGAGGGAGAGGGACAGGGACAGGGAGAGGGACAGGGACAGGAGAGGGAGAGGGACAGGGAGAGGGACAGGGACAGGGAGAGGGACAGGGACAGGGAGAGGAAGAGGGACAGGGACAGGGAGAGGGACAGGGACAGGGAGAGGGAGAGGGACAGGGACAGGGACAGGAGAGGGACAGGGAGAGGGACAGGGAGAGGGACAGGGAGAGGGACAGGGGCAGGAGAGGGACAGGGGCAGGGAGAGGGACAGGGGCAGGAGAAGGACAGGAGAGGGACAGGGGCAGGGGCAGGAGAAGGACAGGAGAGGGACAGGGGCAGGAGAGGGACAGGGAGAGGGACAGGGACAGGGACAGACACAGACCCCGGGACAGAGCCCCTGCCCGCCCCAGCACCCTGGCTATAATCTGATTTTTTTTGCATTTCCCCAGCCCAGGAGGACCCAAACTCATCCCAACGCAGCCCATGGGATTTTCTCTTCCCCCTCCTCATCCCTACAAATATTTCCCAACATTTTGATCCCGCTCCTCAGCCCGAACCCATCCCCACCGAGCCCTTTTGTTCTCTTTGCTTTTGAGGGGGTTGGTTTGCTTTGGTTTGTTGCTTTTTCGGTGAATTAAATCGGCTGAGCTGGTTTTTACCACCGCAAACAAACGGCGCCGACCCAGCACCTCTTCGCTATTAATAATGAAACAAAAAAAAAGCCAATTAATACCGCAGGAGGGTGGCACTTGATAAAACAGAGAGAGAGAAAAAAATCCAACTCATTCCCGGTGTCTGACAGACCCGGAGAGGAAAACCTGGGGGGGGGAGTGGTGGGAGAGGGGTTTGGCCACTGCTGGCACTCCTGGACCAGAAAGGCTTCAATTGGGTGGTTATTTGGGGGGGATTAAATTGAAAGGAAAGTCTGGCAGCCCCCCCGCCCCGGGTTTCTGGCCCTGATGCTCCCCAGCATCTGAACACCCACCCCCCCCTGCCGCCTTCAGCTTAACAAATTTTGGGGTTTTTCAAAGAATTAACCTGACTTCTGGGGGGAAGGAATGAGGCATTGTGAAACCCAGCTCCCTTTCCTGCCGCCAGCCCCAACCCCGAAAAAAAAAAAAAATTAAAAAAAAAAAAAAAAAAGAAAAAAAGAAAAAAAGAAAGATTAAAAAAAAGAAATAGAAACATCTCCAACGGTTTCCCCAAGCCCAGGGGCTGCACAGCTCCCAGCCCCTCCCTGGGGGGTGGCCACAATTTTGGCCTCCTCGGGGCAGGGCAGGGCTACTGGTAGCCCCCACGGCAAGGGCTCCCTGTGCCCCCCAAGCCCCAGCCCTGGGATGCTCAGGGAAGGAAGGGAAAGGAAGGAAGGGAAGGGGTCCCTCTGCCCCACTCCCCCCTGTCCTCCCAGCAGGATTTACCCCCTCTTTTCACCAGACAGGAATATATTGTATTTTTCCAGCTAGGACACACAGATATGATATTTACAGACAATTTTTCAGGGCTCTCCCCACTTCCTGTGACAAAACCAAACACGCTGCTTTTCGAACTTATTCTTCCTCTATTTAACGCAGAGAAATAATGACCAGAACCACCCTCAAAAAAAACCCCCAACCCCCCCCCAGCCCTCCCGCTCCTCTCCCCATCCCCCCCTTTCCTCAGGGAAGCAGCTGGAGCTGAAACAGCACCCACCAAAAAAAAAAAGCATCAAAATTCAGTGATCGCGGCGCAGAATTTCAGCATCTCCCCGGGGCCGGCCTGAAGGTGAATTTCCACTTCACTATTTTCGTCCCTGCCCCCCCCCCTCCCCACGTCACCGATCAAAAACCGGAGAAAAGCGGTAAAAATGGGTAAGGGGCGAGAAATTCCCGGGTTGAGTCACTGCCCCCCGGCACGGATTCGCTGCTGGGAGAAAGGGATCAACCAAACCCCCCCCTTCCTCCTCCTCCCAGGTTTGTGAAAGAAAAATAATTTTAATTTGAGTCACGGGGGAAAGAGTGAAGCAGAGTGCCCTGCCACGGGGGTTTACTGCCCCACCCGGGAAGAAAAACACACACACCCCCCAAAAAAACCCCCCAAACAACCCCCCCAAAAACCCCACAAAAAACTAAATTAAATCAAACCAAACCAACCAACCAACCAACCAAAAAAAACAACAAAAAAAACCCCAAACAAGCAAAAACCCAAAACGAAACAAAAAAGCAACAACCAACCAACAAAAAAACCCCAAAACACCAATATTGGACAATTTCAACCTCGAATTTAAGAGCATTCAGAGGGGGGGTGGGTTCCCCTCGTTTTTGCTGCCATTCAAGCAAGGAAAGAAGATGGGGGGGGGGAGGGGGGAGAATTTGGGTTAATCGGGGTTGGTCTGGAGATTTTTCAGGGGTGGGGGGAATGGCCCTGGGGAGGGGCTGGGATTTAACTGGTGAAATGGGAATGTGGGGAAACGAAACCCCCGTGGAAAATCCTGCAGGGGTTTTCAGGTGGGTTTGGCCTCTCAGGGCATTAATCTGAAAATAAAAATAAAACATGAATAAAGAAACCCCAGGAGGAATTTCTAGGGCTGGTCACAGCTGCCTGCCGGGTGAATCCTAAACCTGGGTAGCAGCAAATGGGATTTTTTCTGTGCTCTGGCCCCCAGGGAGGTGGGGAATCCCAGGGAAATCCCCCCCACTCCGGTGGGATGAGCAGGAGAAGTCATTCCCTTGGGGGATGCATCCCATTGGGATGAGCAGGAGAAGTCATTCCCTTGGGGGATGCATCCCATTGGGATGAGCAGGAGAAGTCATTCCCTTGGGGGATGCATCCCATCCCCATGGCTGGGCCAGGAGCTGCCAATCTCTTCATCAGGGATGGCTGAAAACAAGACCTGGGGCTTGGCCAGAAGGCATTTACATAGAAACATATTGAAAAAAAACCCAAAACCCCAACCCGAGCCACCAAGACACAGCAGAGCAGCTTCAGGTCCTGTGTCCTCCCTGAAATTCAAGCCCAGAGCCTCAGGTGTCACCCAGCCCAGCCCCACACTTTGGCACCAGCCTCAGGCCCAGCTTCCAGCTAGAAAAGCAATTTTTCTTATTAAAAAATATTTTTAAAAAAATTTAAAATAAAAATAAATAAATTTAAAATTGGTGTATTATTTAGCAAAACACTTCATTATCTCTGCCTCTTAGCCCAAACCAGAGCCAGCAGCAGGAGCAAGGAATTCACTCCCAGCCATGCAGAAGGTAAAGGAGCCCCAACCAATTCTTTACATTCCAGATCCAAAAAAGCCAGGAAGAGATTTAAATTAAAAAAACAACAAAAACAACACAAAACCACCCCAAAGCTGGGGGCTCAGCTGCCCCCCTGCTGCCAGGCACCAGACTTCACTCAGCACCAGCATCCCAGCTCAGCCCTAGGAGTCTTTGGGTTTATTTCCAGCCCTTGCACTGGGTTAAAATTCTTACATTTATTTGCAAGGAGATTTGTTAGCGAGCCTTGAGTTTGTTGGCAATTTTGTATCTATTTGCACAATTGCAGATTTACTCTCTGCCTGGGTTTATTTACAGGAGAATAATTTGTCTGCAATGCCTGTATTTTTCTGCAATATTGCCTATTTGTTATTTGCAATATTATTTATTATTTGCAATGTTACCTATTTGTTTGCAGTGCTCTATTTGTTGCAGTGCCCACTCCTGGTTGCAGTAGTATTTTCCATTTCTTTGCAATCTTGTTTCTGGCTTTTACCTGCACCAATTCCCATACCCCAGGAGCTCGGGTCCCTTGAGTCTCCCCATCCAGCACCCCCAATATCCATCCAGCACCCCCAGTATCCATCCTGCACCTCCAGTTTCCATCCTGAGCCCCCAGTATCCATCCAGCACCCCCAGTATCCATCCTGAGCCCCCAAATATCCATCCTGAGCCCCCAGTATCCATCCAGCACCCCCAGTATCCATCCAGCACCCCCAGTATCCATCCTGCACCCCCAATATCCATCCAGCACCCCCAGTATCCATCCTGAGCCCCCAAATATCCATCCTGAGCCCCCAGTATCCATCCAGCACCCCCAGTATCCATCCAGCACCCCCAGTATCCATCCTGCACCCCCAATATCCATCCAGCACCCCCAGTATCCATCCTGAGCCCCCAAATATCCATCCTGAGCCCCCAGTATCCATCCTGCACCCCCAATATCCATCCAGCACCCCCAGTATCCATCCTGCACCCCCAGTTTCCATCCTGAGCCCCCAGTATCCATCCAGCACCCCCAATACCCATCCAGCACCCCCAGTATCCATCTTGCACCCCTAGTATCCATCCAGCACCCCCAGTATCCATCCTGAGCCCCCAATATCCATCCTGAGCCCCCAGTATCCATCCAGCACCCCCAATATCCATCCAGCACCCCCAGTATCCATCCTGAGCCCCCAAAACCTACCTGCACCCCCCAGCATCCCTCCTGCACCCCCAATATCCCTCCTGCAGCCCCAGGTAGCTCTCCCCACCGCCCCAGGGGAGAACCCCAAAAGATTTTCTGTGGAAATGCTGAAAAGATTTCAAGCACTGAAACAAGTGGAAACACTGAAAGTCTTTTTAAAAGATTTCGACTGTTTTCAACGAAGAGAAAATCGGTGAAATGGGGAAAATCTTGAAGGTGGGGGAAGATTTTGGGGGGGCTGCTGGAGCCATTCCCTTCTTACCAACCCCCGCAGCAGCCCTGGGGCAGAACTGCCCTGCTCAGAAACTGCTGGGAATCAGGAGCTGTACCAAAAAAACCCAACAAAACAAACAAAAAGACAAAAAAAAACAAACAAAAAAAACCAAAACAAAAAACCCCACCACAAACAAAACCCAAACCAAACCAGAAAAGCCACCGAACAAACCCAAAGAGTTTTTTCTCTTTTTTTTTTTTCCCCCATTATCAAAATAATAATTTTTTTTTCTATTGCCAAATTATTTTTTCTATAATTAAGCCCCAACTGGCTTAATTTTTATTAATGTAATTATTTAGTTTCAAATTTCTCCTCTTGCCTGGGATTTCTGCTGCCTTTGGCAGTGCCAGGGCTGGGAGCATCAGCCCAGCTTCCAGCAGGAATAATTACAATTTCCTGAGCTCCAAGCTGCTGCTTAGGGGAATGCTGGGAAGATTTCAGACACTGAAACAAGTGGAAACACTGAAGGTCTGTTGAAAAAAAAAAAAAGGAGAAAAATTACTGAAATGGGGAAAATCTTGTAATAATTATATTTAATACAATATATACTCTTACAGAAGTATTTTTGACACATATTTTTGTTTTAGATATTATGTTAATTATATATGAAGTATTAAATATAATTATTTGTATATTATTTAATATTAATAATTTTATTATTTAATAATATTATTTTATTTATATAATTATTTATATAATTGTTTATGTTTAATAATATACTGGATATACTATACAGATATATAGCAGCAAATGAAGGGAATACTGTAGGTACTATTCAGAAATGTAGGGGAATATATTAGGGGAATATCTGATCCTGATATATCTGATATCCTCAGTCAGAAGACTGAGGGAATAATCCAGATATTGGTCAGAAAACTAAGGGAATATATGTTGAATATATTTATAATTTTTTAAATATATATATGTGTGTATATATCTATACATAAATGAAGGGAATAATTCATATATTGATCAGAAAATGAAGGGAATGATATATATCTATCAGAAAATGAAGGGGATAAAGCAGATATTAATCAGAAAATGAAAGTAATAATACAGATATTAATCAACGCTGGGGGAATCATCCATATATAGATCAGAAAATGAAGGGAATGATCCAGATATTGATCAGAAAAAGAAGGTAATAATCCAGTTATTGATCAGAAAATTATGGGAATAATTCAGATATTGATCAGAAAACGAAGGGAATAATATATATATATATATATCAGAAAATGAAGGGATTAAACCAGATATTGATCAAAACATCCAGGGAAAATGCACAGTTTCAAGCAGATATCCCAGCCTGTGTAAAGACGTAAAAGAGCAATAAATCTCCTGCAGGAAAAACCAGATTTGACTCTGGGAATCTCCCTGGTTTTCCCCACTTTGGGATTAGTGTCTGGGCTGTGGCTGTCAGGATGCTGAGCTGCCCGGGCTGTGCTGCACCCTCTGCTCCCTGGCCCTGCTTGGGTTATTTCTGGTAACAGAAGAAAGAAAAGAAGTTTGGGTTGGGGTTTTTTGGTTTTTTTTTTTTTTTTTTTGTGCTTTTCCTGGAATTTCTGAAGCCCCTCAGCCCTGCTTGCCAACAAAATCCCCCTGGAGCCAGGATGGGATGGAGATTGTTGGAGATTATTGGAGCTGCAGGATGCCAAAGCACCAGAGCTGGCTGGGAAATGGGGGTTATGAAAAATAGAGCATCAAATAATATTAGGAAAATATGTAAAAATTTCTATCTGGGTAGGGAAAAAAAATATATTTCGGGCTTTCTGAAGGCAGGCAGGGACAAGATTCCAGCTGTATGTGCAGGGGGCAGCCTGGTGGAGATGGGCAGAGGCACCTGCACACTGGGCTTTGGGCCCAAAGGGCAAATATTATGTTTTTTTAAAATAAATACCAAAAGCTGGAGGGCCCCACCCAACCTGCTGGGCAGCTGCACAGTTTGGCCTCAGCCTGGCCACCAGCCCTGCCTGCTGGGCCACCAGGCTGTGCTCTGCCCCAGCACAGCCCCCCAGGGGCAACCCATGGGTTAACCCCAGCTCAGAGAGGTGCTCAGGGGGGGAGGTGACATCCTGCATGGCCCTGACAACCAGCTCCACCAGTACCACCAGCTCCACCAGTAGCACCAACAGCACCAGCTCCACCAGTAACACCAGCTCCACCAGTACCACCAGCTCCACCAGTAGCACCAACAGCACCAGCTCCACCAGTAATACCAGCTCCACCAGTAGCACCAGCTCCACCAGTAGCACCAATATCACCAGCTCCACCAGTAGCACCAGGTCCACTAGCAGCACCAGCAGCAGCACCAGTAGCACCAGTATCACCAGCCTCACCACTATCACCAGCTCCACAGGCAGCAACACCAGCAACAGCAGCACCAGCAGCACCAGTAGCACCAGCTCTACCAACATCACCAGTATCACCAGCTCCACCAGTATCACCAGCTCCATCAACATCACCAGCTCCACCAGTATCACCAGCTCCACCAGCAGCACTGGCAGCACCAGCATCCCCCCCACCAGCATCCCCAGCAGGAGGGTGGCAGGAGGGGGAGGTCACCCCATGTCCCTGCTGTCCCCCCAGTCCCAGTGTCACTTGCTGTCACCCATCTGGGTGAGGCCAGCCCTCTGGAGCTGGTTTCTCCCTCCCCACAGCACCCTCTCCAGCCCCGCTGGGTGCAGTCATTAGGGGAGGAGAGGGAAATCCCAGCCCGGGGGCTCTGACTTACCCCCCCATGGATGTCCCAGTCCCTGCTGGGGAGGAAGAACCCTTGGAGTTCCATCTGTGCCGCTGGGAAAACCTCTCCAGGTCCTTGGCTGGCAGGAGCTGGGCAGCACCTGTGGGGAGGGAGATTTGGGTCAGTGGGATCAGGGAGCTGGGACCCCAGGGGGGGCTGTTCCAGCTCCTCCTCTCCAGGGTTCTGGTTTTCTGGCTGGGGGTGGAAATCCGGGAGAGTTCCGTGCACTTTGTGTGTCCTTTTGCTGCTCAGCCCCAGGATTCCTCCTTTCCCGTCCCCATTCCAGGGACCTTTCATGCCCAGGGATGAGAATTCCCTTCTCCAGGAGAAGCCCCCCTGGCCCCGGCCCCCACAGCTTCAGCTCGAGCGCTGAGATTTTACGAATGAAGAAGGGAAAATGGGTGGGAAAAGAGAAAACCCAGGCTGCAGCATCCTGCCCGGGGCTGCCCATGCTGCCCAGTGCCTCCCAGTGCCTCCCAGTGCCTCCCAGTGCCTGCCAGCCCAAACCCCCCGTGTCCTACCCGGCCTCTCCTGCTGCAGCTCCTGCTCCGGGCTCTGCCGGGGGGGTTTATAGAGCTCTGACACCCCCTGGGGACACGGGGACAGGGGATGTTCCCACGGCCACCCCGCCATCCCGCTTCCCCCTGGGGCAGGGCTCCGGGAAGGGGGGATTCCCCTGGGAAAAGCCCTTGGCTGGGAAAGGGCTGGGTTCCCAGGGCTTGCAGCCAAACCCGGGGAGCCGGGGAGAGGGAGGGGTTGCAGGCACCAAAACCCCCTGACCCTCCGGAGCCCAAGCTCTCGGGATGAACTTCCCTTGGGAAACACTCCGGGGTTTCTTCCCTCCGGCCCCAGCCCCGTCACAGGGGTCACAAAAAGCTGGGGACCCCGTGGGAACAGGGCTGGGAGCTGCTGCAGGGAAGATGGACATTGTGACATTGTCCCCCTGCTCCTGGGGACAGCTCCGGAGTGCTCACTGCCCCAGGGAGGTCAAACAGTCCTGGAGGACATCCCCAGGAGCACCCAGGACATCAGGGAGCCCTGCAGAGCATCCCCAGGAGCACCCAGGACATCAGGGAGCCCTGGAGGACATCCCCAGGAGCACCCAGGACATCACAGAGCCCTGCAGAGCATCCCCAGGAGCACCCAGGGTATCAGAGAGCCCCAGGAGCATCCCCAGGAGCACCCAGGACATCAGGGAGCCCTGGAGGACATCCCCAGGAGCACCCAGGACATCAGGGAGCCCTGGAGGACATCCCCAGGAGCACCCAGGACATCAGGGAACCCTGGAGGACATCCCCAGGAGCACCCAGGACATCAGGGAGCCCTGGAGGACATCCTCAGGAGCACCCAGGACATCAGGGAGCCCCAGGAGCATCCCCAGGAGCACCCAGGACTTCAGTGCCTGGAACCAGCAGATCCAGACTCCTCCCAGCACCCTCACCCCTCGGTTGTGGCCTTAACCCTTCCAGTGCCATCATCACCAGCTCCAAACCTCAACTCTGCCTTGGTGGTTCTGGTGGAACCCGTGCAGCCACAGCCAGCCAGGCAACCCCCCTGCTTGCTCAGCACCCGTGCTCCAGCTTATCTGAGCTGAGTGAGCACCCGTGGGACAGGGAGATCCACCCAAAACACCCCCCCCCTTCATGCTCTCTGTGGCTTTCACCAGTTTCTCACACAAGAAGCAGAAGGGGATGGATTTGCCCATCTTTATCCTCCCCTGAGCTCATCCCAGCAGAGTGTGAGCTGTTGGGAAATATCCCACCTGGTGGGATGGCAGAGGAGACCCCACAGGCAACCCAGAGACAGGAGGAGGGCTGGAATATGTGCATGTGGCTGGAAAATATTCAACCCGCTCCCCTCCCACCTTCTTCCCCTTCCAAGATATCACAATAACAGTGGAAAATGTGCTGGCAGTCACCAGCATCTCCCTGGGCAAAGCTGGTTTGCTGGCCCAGCTTCCAAACCCGTCCCTGGACCTCTCCAGCTTGGTGGAAAGCTGGAGTTTTCTGCAGGGGGGATTTTTGTCATCAGAAGTCCAATTTCCTTTCCAAGAAAGAAAACAAGAAGCTCCAAGGGGGTGGGAGCCAGGGTGGCATGGGGAATTGGTGGCATCAGCTGGTGGCAGCTGCTCAGGGAAACCATGGGTGCTGCAGAGCTTCACCCTCAGAGCACCCCAGGTCATGGAAAACAAGAAAGAAACAGCTAGAGAAGAAAATCTGTCTTTAAAAAAAACTGAAGAAAACAAACCTGGCAGTGTCACCCCAGTGGAATTCTTGTGCTAAAAGGGAGCAGGTGCTGGGGCAGTGTGGGGTGAGGGCATCTCTGAGGAAGCAGCAGCAAGAGGTCTGGGTTTATCACTCTTTTTTTAGGGCGTGGGGGGGGGAGCAGTGGTGGTGAGTGGAGTTGGAGCACAAAACCCTCCAGGGAAATCCTTTTGAGTGGGATTTTGCCAGTGGGAAAATGGGAGTGGGATTTTCCCCTGGGGCAAAATCAGTTCCTGCTGCTGCATCCTGGGGAGATGTGGAACCAAGGGAGATGGGGAACCAAGGGAGATGTGGAACCAAGGGAGATGGGGAACCAGAGGAGATGTGGAACCAGGGGAGATGTGGAACCAAGGGAGATGTGGAACCAGAGGAGATGTGGAACCAGGGGAGATGTGGAACCAGAGGAGATGTGGAACCAAGGGAGATGTGGAACCAGGGGAGATGTGGAACCAAGGGAGATGGGGAACCAAGGGAGATGGGGAACCAAGGGAGATGGGGAACCAGAGGAGATGTGGAACCAAGGGAGATGTGGAACCAAGGGAGATGGGGAACCAAGGGAGATGGGGAACCAAGGGAGATGCCACCACCTGCATCACCCCTGGACTTCAGTGACACAAACCAGCACTGACAACACCAACAACTCTGAAACATCCCAGAACCCAGCCAGGATCCCAAGGGATGGCTGATTCACTGGGCATGTTGGCACCTGCCTCCCCACAGCACCATATAAAAAAAATACAGTCAAATTAAAGAAAAAAAAAAAAAAAAGAAGAAGAAGAAAGAAAGAACCAAGTCACTAAGTCACAGCAAAACCATGAAAGCAAAACCACAGAGCCCCAAAGCTCCTCTGAGTCACTCCCCCGCCACCACCACAGCCCCACTGCCCTCCAGAACTCACTGCCACCTGCAAGCCCAGCCCCAAACTTCCCGGAGGAGTTTCCCAGAGGCAAAGCCCCCCTGCCCAGAGGCACAGGCAGGGGGAGAGGCAGAGAACACCAGGCTGGGGATGGAGCAGCCGAGCTGACCGGTCCCAGGGCTCAGCATCCTCACCCCTGACCCTTCCTTCCCCTCTTATCCTGTGAAGCCACTCAGATTTTCAATTTATTTTTTTTACTTTTTAAAATTATTATTGTTATTTTAAACGGTGAAAAGCAGTGGTTTGGGAGGTGCTGGGGATCAGCCCCTGACAGAAAGCCCTCCCGGGATTAGTCACTGCTCAGCACCTCTCTATTTACATGAGTCAGGGAGCTCAGGGTGAACTTGCTCTGAAATTAAATCCCCGCCGGGTTTTCGGTTTTTGGGCTGTCCTCGGGAGACCTTTCAGTAACATTTCTCCAGTTCTGAGCAGTCTGAACCAAAAAGAGCCCCCCCGGGGCTTCCCGAAACACCGGCAGGACCCACGAGGGCTTCACCACCTGATTTTTGGGGGCAGGAGGCGATGGTTGGAGGGCAGGATTTATCCCTCCCAGCCAAAAAACCTCCCAGTTTGGGCCAAAAAATTTACCCTCGGAGGGGGATAGACGGGTGGGATGCTGGTGGCACTGGTGGCGGTGCCGACAGAGGTCACTGTCACCAAAAAATTGCATGTCCCAGCTAAAAAAGGGAACCTGGGTGCTGGGGCAGGTCGGGTTTTATCCTCCATCCCAGTCCGTTCCAGTTTGTCACTGGGGGAGGTGATGGGATGGGCTGGAGAAGCCGCGGTTGTCCCCGCAGCCAGAGTGGGATCTCTGGGGGGGGTGGGATTCGGTCGAGCTGTTGGGTTTAAAAACAAAAAAACAAAAACAAAAACAAAACAAAACAAAAACAACAAAACAAAACAAAAAACCCCAAACAAACAAACAAACAAAACAAAAATAAAATTAAAAAAAAAAAAAAAAAGAGGAGGGAAGGAGCCGGGCAGCGAGGGGCTGGGGGGGGAAAGGCTGGAGCAGGTAGACCCCAGGCTGGTGCTGGTGCTGAGCTGGGGAAGGGACCTCAGGGACCCCCCGGTTCTGGGGCAGAGCCCAGGGGAGGGTGGTTTGGGGTGCAGGGGATGGAGGGGATTGTTCCCCACAGACAAAAAAAAACCAACCCAGGTCCTGCGGGGGGGCAGACGGGGATCTGAGGGTCTGGCTGTCACCCTCCCTCAGCCAGGGGACAGAGCAGCTCTCCAGGGAGGGGTAAAAACAAAAAAACCCAAAACAACAAAACCAAAAATCACCAACCCCCCCCCAAGAGGTGACTGAGCACTGCAGGCAGCCAGGACTCAGGTCCCTCCATGTCCCACCTCCCTCCAAGCAGAGCTGCTGCCCTCAGCAAAGCCCCCCAGGGGGGTCAAGCAGGTCCTAAGGACCCCCTCAGGGCCAGGCTGGGGCTTGCAGGGGGTCCCCCGGCCAGTGGGGTGCTCGCCCACCCGTGGCGAGGGCAAGGGGGGGTCTGCAAGGGGGGTTCCTGGGGGCAGGGCTGGGATGCATGGAGCCAGGAGTGGCTGGGGGGGGGGAGGGGGTCTCTGTGTGCCAGACCACCCCTACCTCACCCCCCTCACCTCCCAGAGAACCCCCCAAAGTCCTCCCACCCCTCCCAAAGTCCTCCCAACCCCCCCCCCAGCAGATTCCCCCCTCACCCCCGGGCAGCACAGTGCCCTCAGGGGGGTCTCCGGGACCCCCAGGGAGGAGGAGGAGGCAAAGCCCAAGCCCCGACCAGGAGCCACGCATTAAATGTCTGAAATTTCAAATATCCAAAACCTGACAGCCTAAACCTGCCCCAAGCGACACCGGCAGCCCAAGCACTTCTCACCTGATGCAAACGTAAATATATCACTTTTTGGACTTTTTTTTTTTTTGGTTGGGTTTTTTTTTCCTTTTTCCTTTTTTTTTTTTTTTTTTTTTTTTTTTTTTTTTTTCGCCCATCTCACAGCCAGCAGCTAAAGCAAGTAGATTTTTCAAAGTTTTTTTTTTTAAGGTGCAGAGCAGCTTACCTGGGCAGGGGTCTGGGGGAGCGATGCTGCCGTTCCATGGGGCACCCCGAGCCGCAACTCCCCCTCTGCTCTGCCCACACCATTGGGCCGGGGCTCGGCGGCGGCTGCTTTCAAATTATCTGTTGAAAAACCTTAAAAAGGAAACAGGAAGCCTCCCGCCGCCCGCGGCTCCTTCCATGCAGCTCGAGAGCTTCACAGACAGACAGACAGACAGACAGACAGACAGGCAGACAGACAGACAGGCAGACACACACACACACACCCCAGGGCTGGTGGTCCCACCACCCAGATGGAGCTGGGAGCACCTCAAGGGTGGCTGCATGGGGACTGCTTCCCCCAGCCCCAGGAAATGCTGCCCCAGCCCCAGATGCTTCCCCCAGGAGATCCTTCCCTCAGGAGATGTTTCCCCAGTCCCAGATATTTCTCCAGCCCCAGGAGCTTGTTCCCCAGTCCCAGATTCTTCCCCAGCCCCAGATTTTTTTCCCCAGCCCCAGGAGCTGCTTCCCCAGCCCCAGATTTTTCCCCAGCCCCAGGAGCTGTTTCCTCCAGGAGCTGTTTCCCCAGTCCCAGATTTTTCCCCAGCCCCAGGAGCTGTTTCCCCCAGGAGCTGCTTCCCCAGTCCCAGATTTTTCCTGCAGCCCCAGGAACTGTTTCCCCAGTCCCAGATCTTTCCCTAGCCCCAGGAGCTGTTTCCTCCAGGAGATGTTTCCCCAGCCCCAGGAGCTGTTTCCCCAGTCCCAGATTTTTCCCCAGCCCCCATGGGGTCTGCACTTGGCACCTCTCCCTCCCGGGGTTTGCTCAAAGCCTGCTTTGCTTCTTCAAGTTTGGTTGGGGTCCCAAGTGCCTTCCACCTTCCAGGCTTGGACCTGGTGTCCAAAGCTCCTCCCCAGGAGGGACAAAGTCCCCTTTTTATCCAGCTGGAGAGCCAGAGGCATTCGCCCACTGCCAGCTCTGGTTTCTCAGCTTTTCACTCCAGATCCAGCACCTGGTCCTGTCCTCATGGCAGAGGCTGTTGAGGGGCTCAAAACCTTTCATGTCCTCAGAAAAACCCAGGCTGGAGAGCTGGGAATGCAGTTTCATCCAGTGAGGGAAGTGAGTGTTTTATGCTTCACATTTCTGCAGTTTAGGAGAGAAAAGTTCCCCAAGCTGTGCCCCAGGGAAGGGGCAAGAGCCCTGGGGCCTGCAGGAACCCAGGACAGGAGCAGTGGGGACTGCAGGGACAGAGCTGCTGGCTCCCAGGGCCACAAGTGGGGGTTCCATACTTGTTATTTAATTCACAAAGCAAAGAAGGTACCTTCAGAGCAGGGGATTTGGGGTTTTAAATCACAAAACCCACCTCAATCTTCCACAATCTGGAGCAAACCCCAGCCCAGCACCTTCCTGCAGGACACATCTGATTTCCTCCTGTCCTCACTGCTCCTCCCACCAGAGTCTCTGTAGGGATCATCCTGCCCTGAGCCAGAGCCAGCAGCAGGACCCAGGGGACTGTCACCCCCGGGTGTCACCATCCTCTGGCTCCCCACCAGCCTGCAGCCCACCAGAGGGACAGCCCTGGGCTCCTGAGCAGCTGCCTTGGAGCTCTTTGTTAAAACTTGACCTCCCCTGAAGCAGAACACTGATTTTTCTTTAAATTAACTTCTGAACAGTTTAGAAAAATCCCCAAAACATAAACAAAAAACAAAACAGAACAAAAAAACTCCCCACCAAACAAAACAAAAAAAAATAAATACCCCAAAACCAAAAAAAGGAGAGAAGTGGAATTGGTGACAGTGGCTGGAGCTCAGGTCCTGTCAGGATGTCTTAAGCAATCAAACCCCTTAGTTAATACACACATTCAAAGTCTTCTTTTTAATAACATTTAGAAGATTTGTAAGCTTTTTCTCTTTCTTTCTTCCCAATCACTCCTAATTGTCTTCCCCCATCCATCTGTCTCTTCCCTAAAATCCTTTGGCTCCACTGCTTGAGATTTTGGGAAAAACAGTGGAGTGGGATCAGCACGAGTCCTGCAGAATAAAATCCAATTTGAAACTTCAGAATAAGGCAAGTCCAACAGCTCGGCCCTGGCTGCTGTTCCAGTAGAACTCACTCAGCCTCTGGCTGCTTTTCTTGGAATAACTCCACCTGTTTTGTGACAAATGAAGTGCCTGGCCTGCCCAGAACAAACAGGGAGCTCAGGGCTCTGGGGCAAGGCAGAGGCATCGGAGCAGAGATGAAGGGAACATAAACGATTGCCCAATTATTTAAATTGTCTCTAAGTAGTTTCAGTTCTTGGCCAGACATAATGTAACCTAGCAGAGGGCAGGTGTTTTCTCAGCAGCCACTGACTAATTGCAGAACAAAGATTAGAGGGAAAAAAGACGTAAAAAAAAAAAAGAAAAAAGATGTAAACAGTGCAGTGAGTGAGTGGGAGCAGAGAATTAATACTTGCAGAGCGTGTGCTTAGGGAAGAGAAGTGCCTTTATGAGATAAAAATAAATAAATTGCATGAATGAGAATGAAAGATCACACCAGGTCCTGCCAAGCACACTCAACACACTGCAGGCAGGTGGCTTGTCTCCCTTCCAGCCTGAGACCCAAGAGGAAAAGCAAGTTTGGCACTTTCTGGGCTGTCTCCTAAAACCTACAGGACCTTGTGGGAGTGGATTAAGTCCCATCCCAAGCCAAGAAGTCAGAAAAACAAGGAAACAGAACAGTTCAGAATTCACCACAAAAGACAGACTGGTAAACAATCCTTAGTTACAAAAGTAAATTTATTATTAGCTCAACTTTTACAATTTTACTTTTTTTAAAATTCCTCTTAACAAGTTATAAATAACTCCTGCTCACAGCCCCTACATCCAGGGATGAGTTTTGACATTGACATTGTTTGAGAAGTTACAAAATCAAAAATCAAGAACATTTTTACCTGTGTGGGTTTGAAAAGCCTGACCCCAAGCCCTTGCTGGCTCTGCTCCTCCAGCAGCCAGGCACCTAGAGCACCATGGACTGGGGGTTTCTCAGCAGCAGGGGTGCCAACCTCAGCAGGGCACGAACAGGCATGTTCAGCTGCTTGAACTTCAGGAGCAGCTCAGAGAAGTTGGTGCTTCCTAAAGAGATGGAGAGAGAAAATGAGCAGATGTGCCAAATAAAAGAAGTGTCAAACAAGCCAGAGGTGACAGGGTGCAACCTCTGGAGGTGTGCTCACTGCTGTTTGCTTTCTTGCAACGCTGGGAGAAAAGTCAACCTCATGTATTAACATTTTAATGTGGCAGGAACTCCCAAAGGGGAGGTAGAGGTGTAACAGGTAGAGAGGAGACAGAAAACCAGGATTTCCTTAAAGGCTTTTTGGCCTGAACAGATGCCCAGGGATGTAACTAGAAAATGTCACTGGCCTGTATGCTCAGGGTGCCACCAGAGCCTCCAGCACCAGATTCCTCTCACCACTGAGGTGCTGACATTCCTGTCAAAGTGTCAGTCAAACTGAAGTCCATCTGTATTTCTTTTGCAGCCTGAGACACGTCCAGCAAGTGGAAGCAGCTTCCACTTGTACAGTGTAATCAGGTTACATCCCCAGGTTTGGAGGGCAAGAGAAAAGTGAAAGGGTCCTGAATTTCCCTGGATTCCAGACAGGTTTGCTGCTGGAAACCTGGAAGAGCAGGTGATCCCTCTGAAATTCAAAGGATGCTTGGGATATAGTTAGCCCAACAAGGAGAACATTGTCCCTGCTACAGCCTGTGAGAGCCCTGCTGCCTGTGAGAACATCACTACCTGCAGCTCAGGAAAAAAGAAAAACAAACCAGATTTTTTTTTCATAAGGTCTAATTCTGACTTCTTCAGTCCTGCCAAAAGCCATTCCCTTTTATGTCCAGATTCAAGACAATTAACAAGGAACAGAAATGGATGGAGCAGCTTTCAGAGGAAAGGCTGCTGCCACCCAACTGACAGGATATGTTGTTCCTTTGAGTAGGCAAGGACAAACCCAGCCCAGCTTTTACCTTCCAAGCCTCCAGCTGCCAGCTGTCCTGGTGTGGGGACAGAGTGGTAAACCAGGAAGCAAGCCAGCATGCTCAGCTGAGACTCTTCAGTGGGCTGCCCACTCAGGTAGGAATGCAGAGAGACATCTCCTCCAGCTGTAACACACAAAACACCATGGTGAAGTTTAGAGAGCATTTGGGGAAGGAAACAGAAAGGCAAGACAAAGTCAAGAAGACCAGAAGGCTGAGCTGCAATCCTGTCTGTAGGATTCAAATCATCTTCCCTGTACCTTGAAGCCACTTATCCAAAGTGTTATCAATGGTGCACTTCATCACAGGCAGAAATTCAGAGTTCATGAAGAGCCCTCGGTTTGGGTTCCTGCTCAGCCTCTCCTTGTGACTCCTGGAGCTGAAGAATTCTAAGACCAGTTTAATCTGCCACAGCTCAAATGTCTCAGACATTTCTCTCCTCGTCAGTCTCCTCACAGCCTGGCAGAGAGCAAACACAAAGTGACTGTGAGCACGTGAGCTGGAGGAGGAAAGAAATATTGCTGCCATAAAGACTAATTAAATGAACCTTGAATCCCTCCTTGGCAAGGGCTGCCCTCCTGAGCACCTACTGTGAAAAACTGCCAGCTAATGTTTCACTTCAGCTTCCATTAGCTTAGATCATTTTCCCATCTGCTTCTAAAATCTCTGCTATCTCCCTGGAAGCTCACTGGTATGTGTCTCCCCTTCTTCCTTTCTGTCTTCCATGAAAATCTCATGCAATGAACAATGCTCTTATGCCAAAGTGTGGCTTTAAAAAAATTAAAAGAAGTGTTTACTGCACCTGATCTATGGCTATGTACGTGGGCAGCATCTCTGGATTCTCTTGGGTAACACACTCATAAAGAATCGAGGAGAAAAGATCCAGGATTTCCTGTTTCTGATAAAAGACACATGTTTAACAAAGCACACATGCTGGACACAAATTATTTCAGGGTCTTGCATTGCTCCCATTTCCTTCCATTAAAGTTAACCCAGGCACTGACATGACATAAATCAGAGACAGCTAACAATGCTCCACAGCTTGCTTTTGTTCCTGAGCTTATCAAAACTAGGCATAATGCAATGGGGTTTTACTCCCTCCCTTAAGTCATTTTGTGCAGAGAAACACAGTGCAAAAAAAACCCTAAACCTTCTGCAGTGGCTTCACCTAAATGCTTCAGGACACCAAAGTAGGATCTCAGTGTTTGTTAAACACATTCTGGAATGAACACAACTGGTTCAGGCAAGTAGCAGCCACTGGGATGTAACCACTTGGGGAAGAAAGCAAACAAACCAACCAGAACTATAGGGCCAACACTGTTTCACACCTCTGCAACACAAAATATCCCTTGGAATATTCCCTGTCCCCACTTGAAGGGCTGAAATCTGTTCCTTAGTTCATCCTAGGTTTTTTCCCACACCTTTTATTCACACGAGCAAGAAACCATGGTAGTCCAGCTCTAGGCATCATACCTGGCCCATGTTCACAGTTGGTTTGCAGAAATAATCAGCAAATGAAAACAGAGCAGGATCGGAAGTGAAAGCTGAAATTGCTTCTGGCTAAAAAAAAAAAATTAAAAAATAAAGATGAAAACTCCCTTGCAAAATGAGCTTTTTAGTTTTACTACACAAATACAATGACAATTTACACCCAACCCTCTCTCCAAAACACAATCTACATAAAAGCACACCATGGGCAAAACACTCCTGCCTGCCCACGTGCATCCACGTGGCTGCTCTGAGCTCTGCCATGCCCTGTGAAAGCCACCAGACTTCCTTTCCCTCCAGCACAGCCAGTAACTTCAGTACTAGGTGCTGGAAATCAAACCACCCCATCAGGCCCTGCTGTGCAATCCCTCAGTCCTTTCCAGAGGCAGCATTCCTAGCAGGAAAATAACAAAAGCAGTTTGGGAATGATACCTTGAATGCCCGAGCTTCAGAGTGCCTGTGGGTAACAGTCTGTGCCAGGAGACTGCGCCAGCCCATGGGGTCCTCCTTGTAGGAGAGCTGCCCTGCCCTCAGCTTCACGTACAGAACACCCCCCTTGGCCAGAATTGATCTGAAATGAGAGGAAGGGGATTAGATTGAGCCAGGCACCCAGCCAGGCATGCCTGGAATGGACCTTACAGAGCAGCCCCTCCATCTGACCCCAGACACCTCTCATCCAGACAAGGTTGATCAAAACCTCATCCAGCCTGGACCTGAACACCTCCTGAGAGAGGGAGGGAGGGAAAGGTGAACTCCACAGCTCCTCTGCTCTTGTGAGGCCCCACCTGGAGCTCTGTGCCCAGCTCTGGAGTCCCCAGCACCAGAAGGACCCCGAGCTCCTGGAAGGTGTCCAGAGGAGGCACTGAAATGCTCAGAGGGCTGAGCACCTCCCTGGGAAGCCAGGCTGAGGGATTGGGGTTGTTCAGCCTGGAGCAGAGGAGGCTCCCAGGGGAGCTCAGAGCAACCTTCCAATATCTGAAGGGGCTCCAAGAAAGCTGGGGGAGGGCTTTGGGCATGGGGGGGTAGGGAGAGGAGAAGGGAAATGGGTTAAAACTTGGAGAGGGGAGATTGAGGTTGGACATGGGGGAGAAATTGTTTGTTGTGAGGGTGCTGAGCCCCTGTGCCAGGTTTCCCAGAGAAGCTGTGTCTGCCCCATCCCTGGCAGTGTCTCAGCCCAGGTTGGATGGGGCTGGGAGCACCCTGGGCTGGGGGAGGTGTCCCTGCCCATGGGGTTGGGACTGGAGGAGCTTTAAGGTCCCTTCCAACCCAACCCATTCTGTGATTCTATGATTCCTATGTGCTAATATTCCCACTTTGTCCTGGTGACTTAAACCTTGCCCTGCTTGTGGACACACAGAAACCCTGAGATCTTCAGGGCAGGCTGCTATCAAACAGTGATGTGATGGAGGCAAGACTGACAAAAAAAGAGATGATCCCTACTGATACAAAGGAATATAAACTTCCTGAAGTCATTGCAGGTTCCTGCTAGACTCCCCTAGGATGAGGTCCCAGCACCAAGGAAAAGCACACCAGTTGGTTTCCACAGCCTTCAAGGTGTGCTGTGATGGGCCTTCATGTAAAAAAAAAAATTAAAAGAGCAACCGCAGAACCAAAAATCCAACACTCTCCTGCTATTCCTTGACCAAGCCTACAAACAGAAGCCTGCAGCAGTTCCAAAGCTACACTATTGCAAAGCAGCTGCATGTTCACCCAACTCAGAATATCTGTTGTGTCATTAACAGGCCCTGGGAATCCTTAAAATAACTGAATTATCTGTATTGAAACAAACTGCTCAGTGTGGCAACAGAGCAGCAGCTCACGTGCAGTCAGACAGGGCAAATGATTTCTGACACGTGGCTTTGTCTCTCCAGAACACTGCCAGCCTGCTCCCTGCCATTTTTAAGGCATTTCAAGCAAGTAGCAGCAGTATGTTAGTGCTGAAAGATGCAGCTGGCTGCTTCTGTACTGCTGTAAGCTAAGCTGGGGAGCAGGAGCTGAGGCTGATTTTACCCACAGATCCTGTATTCTGGGAAGATTTCTGTTTCTCACAGTTGCCTGAGGCAGAGTTACAAAGCAGCAAGCAGTGCTTTGTGTACTTCAGGTAACATGAGAAAAAACAGTGTATTGCAGAGAGCAGTAACAGCTACCTAACTCCTGTCTCACCAGCCTGGGAAACATGACATCACACCGACTCAAATCTAAACTAAAACCATGAGTTGAAGATGGTTTCTGGTACTGCTCAATCCCACTGACAATATCTGTGGTTTTTACTATGAGATTTTCCCCTGCCCTGTTTTTTTTGCATGAATTATTCACATCACTAGGTGAAACCAACTACTCAGTTTCTTTCTTCACCCCAAAGTGCTGTCAGATGCACAACAGTGAACCCATCAAAAGCAGGCTGCTCTCCAAACCGTGGGTGTTACGAGAACTGGAGGGGTTTAAAAAAAAAAAAAAAAGGTAAAAAAATATTACTACAAGGTTATTACTGAGTTAGGCATCATAAAGAATACTTACTTCAGATGGTTTGTTCCCTTGCTTAAATCTATTAATAACTCCCAGTACCTTGGTCCCTTCACTTTGATCTGTCAATAGAAGCACTTTTATTACTAGACAGAACCAGAATCATAAAACTTTCTGCATGTTTTCTACATGAGCCTGCAGCTCTCTTTGTGCCTTTTCAAGGCCACCTGCCCCTTTACAGTGCTACCCACCCCAAAAACTCCAGAAGCCCCAGCTTTGTCTCCTCTAGAGTGAAGTTTTTTAGCACAAGGAACTCCCTGATACACCACAGAGAAGCGTGTGGCAAAATTTACCACTGTGACACAAACTGGGTGATTAAACCCCACATTCAAATGAAGACATTTCTTTTACCTGCTTGAGTAAGTGAAGCTCTGGAAGAAGTGTGGGTGCCATCAGCTCCTCGGTGGCTTCTGCATACCACTGTGTGCCCTTGAAAATGCCACCAGAATTCCCAGGATTAGTAAAGCTCATTTTCACATGAAGAGATAGAAAAGGTGCATCTCCTTTCTAACAGTCAGTCAGTTTCTGCTCCTGAGCTCTGAGTAAGTACATGACTTAGCACTGCCTTTAATGTCAGAAACATAAGCCTAAATTCAAGGTGTATTTCCCATGGATGGATCTACCATGTAACACTGTGCACATCAGGCACACAACTGAAACCCTGAAAGTCTGAGAGGGTCACTATCTGATGAGCATGCAGAACTCTGACAGAAGCACATGGGATCCACCTCTTCTCCCCTGAAATCCCAAGCTGTCCTTCTCTAGTCCTTCTGAGAGCATCAGTCTCATGTAAGCCTGAACAAAATAAATCCTGTGGAAGGGATTCATCTCCAAAGGACATGTGACATGAGCACCAAGGAGAAACACCAAGTTGCTCATTCCAGCACAATTAGGAGGAGGCTTTAAAAAACAGAGAGGGTTCCAACCGACTCTGGATCTTTGAGAGTTCTTCCTCTCAAGAAGAACAATGACCCTGCGACTGCTCAAAGGCTTTGTGGTGCCTTTTTTTTGCCCTGTGTTCTGCTCTGAAGGTGACATCAAAGTGCATGTGAGGCAGGAGTGGGCTGAGCACAGCAAAGCTTCAATTATTTGCGTGGGACTTGGCTCGTCTCTGCCACAACCCAAAAGCAAACCCAAGGCTTTCTGGTGGCCACAACAATGAAAACAGTGTGCCACAGCAGAGCAGAGTCTCCCACACCTCCCCAAAGGACACCTTACCTTGTAGGTCACCTCGATCAGGGCATAGCAAGGAGTGTTGGTATCCACATCCACGGGTGTCAGGAGCCGGGGCTCTGCCGCCAGCACGTACAAGTGGCGCAGAGCCTGGAGGTGGTACCTGCAGGAGGAAGCAGGAATCCAGCACAGGCAGGCAGGAACCCCCAAATTCCAACCAGATTCAGCTCTGGTTGGAATTAAGCTTTAGCTGGTTAAGCTAAAGAGAAATCTACAGCACTGTAGTAGGTTTTGTAGTGCTTTAACACCTTGGCGTTAGTCAGGAGTGCAGGAATCACAGCTAGAACTGACTGAGAGCCAGAAACTGACAGACTGCAAACAAACAAACAAATAAAAAGCCTTTTCTGTTGAGCAAAATGGAATTGTCAAAGTCAAAGAAGCACCATCTAAAGCCTCAGGAAACTTGCTTGCATTTCCTCACTGATCAAAGATCTCTACCACCACTTTACATCGTATTTCTTCTGCTTTTCACTTTTTTTTTTTTGAAAACCTTGAAAAATTATTTGGAGAATGCCCAGGTGAAAAAAAAAACAACAAACCTGCCTCTAGATAACTTATTCTGTAAGAAGATGACTTAGCTGAAGGAAAGATGAAGCCCAGCAAGCCCTTACCGATTGTCTGTGCTGTGCACAGGGAAGTGAGGGTACAGAGCACACAGGAGAGCAGCAATTGAAGAATTGGAGGTGCTCAGGGAGTACCTGTAGGAAAACATTATCTGTTAGCTTCCTCTGCTAGCAAATCCAGGCCGCTAGCACAGGTGCTCAAAATATTCTCGTGGGAAGGACATCAGTGAAGAGATTATCCAGGCAATGAAGTTACAAATGTGTTCCTACAGCAGTGAAAATAAACGTGCAGTAGTAGGAAACATAACAGAAGCCAGAAACATTCCTGTGGAATTGAAATAATCTAGAAAACAAGGGGACTTTCATTTCCAGTAGATGTGTTTATGTATCCATAGAATTGATCATAAAATGGTTGGGGTTGGAAGGGACCTTAAGGATCAAGATCCAACCCCCTGCCTGGGCAGGGACACCTCCCATTAGACATCTGGTGCAATGGTATAGCAACAAATAATTATCAAGTAAATTGCAGACTGCAGAACTGCAAAGGACTCCAGTTTCTGCAGGAGAGCTGAAAGAAGGCCAAAAAACCCCACCTGCCTTTAGAATAGGCAAGTTACCTTCCTCCTCCCAGGAAGAGGAGCCCCAAAGCCATGTGGTGAGCCAGGTGGAACCCATAGTTCATCTCCCCACCCGTCTTCTTGTGCATGAAGCGGCAAAGCTGAAGGACTTTGAGGTTTCCAGAGCCAGCCATGACCATGGCCAGGGACAGCAGCAGGACACTCAAGCAGGTCTCTAGATTGTAGTGACCTGTCTGGAGGCAGAGCAGGGAAGGCTTGGTTACACTGCTGTGCTCAAACACACACTTCTGGGCAGCCCAACACGCTGCTCCCTACCCCGAGCTCAAAACCCAGAGAGAGGGAAAGCAGAGAGACAGCCAAATCCTTCACAAAAATGATTCACAGCCCTGCCACCTTCTATAAATAGGCTGTGCTACAAAGTCAGAAAGGGATGAGTTTTGTTTCCATCAAGATTTTGGTAGAGGGTTATCAAAGTCTCCTCCACAACAAAACCTCAAACCAGAAAGAACTTACTATTGAAGCTGTTGGTGCTGACAAACTCTTCAGGAAATCTGTTGCATATTTGTACTGTGAAGAAAAGAAAATGCATATTAAGTATAGATGCAAGAGAGAAATTACAGCTCTGTGGAAACTGGAGGGGAAAAGTGAAACTCTCTTACCAAGCAGTTAAATGCTGCCAGATTTTCTGACCCAGCAAATCGAAATCCCAGGGACAAGCAGGCTCCAGCAATGATGTAGACATGAGCTTGCCTAAGGAGCAACACAAAGAGAAATGACTGAATGCCTCTCTTTTCCTCATCTGAATACACATCACAAACTCCTCTTTAATTAAAAAAGGGGAAAATTGAAAAGACTTATCAGCCTTTACAGAAAATGGAAAATAAAATTCCCTAAATATCAAGGGAGAGATTTTTTTGCATACTGGCATCCCTGCAAAGAGTTCAGCTGACTTTTCAGGAGCACAGTTTTTCACACATTACATACGCCAGTGTTTCCAAGCTCAGGTCTTCAGATGAAGGCAGCTCTGTTGCCTGAAGAGATACACTGTTCTCTCTTATGATCTGCAAAAAGTGTAAGAGAGAAAAAAATTAATCCAGAGGAAACTGAATGATTAACTGAAGCTCTGGGGATCAATGACACAAACCAGTTCTGCTTCACAGGCATATAAAAGCTGTTTTTTCTTCCCCAGGCTATTGCACAGGGGTACTTCTGATCCAAAAGGGACACCTGGCAGTGTTCCTTAAAAGATTTCTGGCAAGATGGTGTCAGAGGCACAGAGTTACTGTATGTGCTCAAATATTAGAGAAAAGAGACCAGGATGAGGGCTCAAGAGGCTAGGGAGACCTTCAGCATCCTGTGATTCTGACAGGGAGTTACCCAAGTTACTCATCATGCTCAACTGAAAACTCCCTGCTCGAGCTGGCTTCTTGCTTGGGCAATGTATAGGACAGCTCAGCACATCAACAGATAACAGACATTTCCTTGTGCAGCTCAGGTGAGGAAGGAAAAGTTCCCATGCAGAACAGCCCCATGAGATGTAAAAAAGTAAGCAGCCTACATGTAAATACCTACTTGAGGCACGTTGCTATTAACCCACTTGGAATTGGGCAAGATGTCATCCCACAGAATCAGGCATCGAGCCAAGGTCTAGAAAAATAAGAAAGCCAAATAATAAGAAAAAAAAAATAAACAACATCAGTGGCATTTTTTAATGTCACTGCATCCAAAAATGCAGACAATCCAGCTACCCATGAGCAACTTCTTCACTCTTTCTCAGCCTTCAGAGCAGGAATGACAAAATAGCTTTTATTTTAACAGCTGCAAATTCTGCTTGCAGAAAAAAAGAACTACAGAACAAATCCTTGCAATATCTGCATCTTTGGCTAGTAAACTGAGATGAGAATTTACTAGGTACTTATAACAGATGCTGAGGTCCAGTTTACTTTTTAGCTGTGAAATCATTTTCTGGGGAAAAGCTATAAAAACTTACCTAAAATTTTAGTGAAAGGAACCACTCAAATATTGCTCACTAATATCTGTCTCTAGTGCTGCATGACACACAAGCTGCCTTACTACAAGCAGGTATTGTTGGAAGATATGAGTCTGGCTGGCAAGCAAGAGGGTTACCAGCATGTGAGCTGGATTAAAAGTTAAAATAATTTTAAAAACCATGTTAAAATAAGATGCAGGGTTTTGTATCATTAAGTAGACTGAGAAACAAAAGACAAGAGGCTCTTACCCTCAATAAAAGGAACTCTGGTTTTACAAAGTCCAGCAAATACATGGTATCTGGAGCCTGAAGCCAGTCAGCAATGGACCTGCAGGGCACAGCAGAGGAACAGACCTTATTTCAGCAGGGCCCAAAATGGGAGTGAGCTCCACAAAGCAGAGCCAGCTTAAACTGTTATCAGAAGTTGCTACAAAACACCTGAGGGACTCCAAGGTTAATAATACCTGTTATTGGTCTTTAGGTAGATCATGGCAAGTGCCAGTGTGGCACCTGGACAAGTGACATCCACATTGATGGTGTCCCCCTCCTGTGAAAACACAACATGTTCTGTCAGACCAGCTGAGGGGGAAGGCAGTGTACAGTGAGACCTCAGTACATGGAGACACACCAAAACATCAGCAGGTACCTTGATTTGGTAACTGGGAGACTTGTGCTTCTCTCTGTGCATCCCTGCCTGGAAGCGCCGGTGCCCCCCAACCATGTACTGGTAGAGCTGCTCAGGAACATTGAGGTCCAACATGCCAATCAAATTGCTGCCATGCTGAGGGATGAAGAGAGGAAAGGATATGGAAATGCCTTCTCAGGTGAGGAAAAAAAAAACCAACCATGCTTTTGGCCAAAGGCAGCTGGGAGTTAAGGATGAAATGGCTCCAATCACCCCACACGGATAGATAATGATTCCTCATCACAGGATGGCTGAGGTTGGAAGGGACCTCAGAGCTCATCTCCTCCAAACCCTCACCTCTCATCCAGCCCAGGCTGCTCAAAGTCTCACCCAACCTGGCCTTAAACAGGGAGGGACAGCCCCAGCTTCTCTGGGCAATCTGTTCCAGAGTCTCACCCCCCTCCTGATGAAGAACTTCTTCCTCAGATCCAGTCGGAACCTCTTCTCCTGCAGTTTCAATCCATTTCCCCTCATCCTGTCACTGGACACTCATGAGAAGTCCCTCTGCAGCCTTTCTGTAGGATGCCTTCAAGGACTAGAAGGGATTCTACTAATTGAAGCTTTAATGAGGAGAGGCACTTACCCCCAGGCAAACCATGCCCAAGGCCAGCCCAGATGCCAGGGAGTAGGACTCTCTGTCTGTGCAGTACTCCATTTCTGGGCCAGGGGGACGTCCTGGAGACAACAAAGCAGTGATTCACCTCTGAAAAATCCCAGCTAAGAAAACACTGTTTAATTAAGCAATACATTCCTCATAAAATGAGGGGAAAAAAAAAAAAAATCAATCTGTCCCTTCTCTACAAAGTTCTCAGTGGAATGACAAATAATTGCCACTTAACCTATCACCAATGGCAAGTCCTTCCAGGAGCAGTGGGTTTTGCTCAGTGATATTGTAGGGGTTCAGAAAGACAGTAAAAATGCCAGCTTACAACTGTGGATACTTCAAGACTTCTGAGCCTATACAAATGGTTTCAGCAGAGTTCAAGCCACTCTAGGTATCCAATTACCAGAAACGTAACAGATACAATTTCAAGCTTAAAATGTATCCCACTAATAATCCATTTTAAAAATCCACTTAATAATCCACCCAGTTTCTTTGTAACTGAAGTTACAGGAGTAAGAACTGAACTGCTACCAATCAGAACAATGCACAGAATGAGGACACAGATCAGAAGTTCACTGCTCAGAATCAGCTCTCAGAAACTACAGTTTAGAGACACAAAGGAAACTCAGAACAGAGAATTCAGGACACCATGGCTGCACTTCCACCCACCTAGTGAGCCAGAAAGCTTGTCCTTGCAAAAGGAAAGCATTTTGTCCCCCCACCTAGTGCCTCCAGCTCTGGTTTCTAGAGTGGCAGCACCTTATGGACAGACATGAGAAAGAACAAATGTCTGGGGAGCAGCAGATGGATCAGGAGCTCTGCAGGGGTGGCAGACAGCTCAGGAGGAATGTGTGCTGACTGCACCCCTTGCACTGAGCAGCTGGCAACACCACAAACCCCAGTCCTGCTCTTCTCTGACAAAATTTCCAACTGGAAAACTTCATCTAGCTGGAGCACAGATGTTGCTATGTTCCACAGAATTATCAGAGTTGGAAGGGACCTCTAGAGATTCTACTCCTTCTCCCTGTGCTGTGCAAACACACAGCTCACAGCAACTCCTGTTCCCCTGGAAACAGAGGATGGGTTTGGAAAAGGAGAGGTGAATATTGTAGAGGCAGATGTATGGTTAAAAACGTTAAAATTCTCAGCTCCCCGAGGGCATTGTGCAAACTATTCACACCTTGTAATCCTCCCAGCCCTAATCTTGTTTTTTTTCAGGGCTGGCACCTACCAATTTCAGCCAGCAGGACCTCAGCTGTGTGCCTGTGAGCCGTGCCCTGATAGACCAGGCCAATTCCTATCACAGCAGCCACCTGGACATTGTGGGGGACATCCAGCTCTGTGGAAGTGGGTGGCAGGAGGGCAGGGATGTGGATGCTCAGGAGCCTTGTGATGGCCATGTCCATTGTGCCCAGCTTGGCAGCAGAAACACCCAGCAACAGCCCAATGCTTGTCATCTCGTGGCCCTGAGAAAGGAAACAAATACCAGTGACAAAGAAAGCAGGTGTGCTCAGAAATAGGGAAGGCACTTGTCCCAGTGCTTCCATACTGAGCTGTGCACAATCTGGGAAGATTTACAATCATAGAATGCTCTGAGTTGGAAGGGATCCATCAGGATCACCAAGTCCAACTCCTGTCCCTGTGTAGGGCATCCCCAGGATCACACCAGGTTCCTGAGAGCACCATCCAAATGCTTTTGAACTCAGACAGGTTTGGTGCTGTCACCCCTTCCCTGGGAAGCTTGTTCCAGTGCTCAGCTGCCCTCTGGGTGAAAAACCTTTTCCTGATATATCACCTAAACCTCCCCTGGCTCAGCTTCCTGCCATTTCTGTCTTTGGTCACAGGAGTGAAGAAATCAGTACCTGTCCCATCCCTTCCCCTTGTGAGGAAGCCACAGACTGCAATGAGGTCACCTCTCAGACTCCTATTTAGTGATAAAAGTATTTCTATTTTATCCTTGTATTTAGTGATGAAAGTGCTGAAAATCTTTCAAAGTCCCACACTACTAACACATGAATGAGGCAACTCAGGTGGGATCTGCCAGTTCAGAGTTTCAAAGACCTCCCTTTGCTTTCCTTCCCTGTTTTCTTTAAAAAACTTCAGATCCCAGAGATCCACCCTCTCTGTTGCTCCTGCAGGAGGGCCCTCCTCACCTTTGTCAGGTAGTCATGTATATTGAGGGTGGCAAGTTTGGTGAGGTGCCCATTGAGCCCCAGGGCCATGAGGAACCCTGCGTATTCATTGGCCAGCTCAGCAATTTTGGGTTTGTTATAGACAATCCAAGCAGAGTCTATCTGGGAAGCAGGAGCTATCTTCAGGCCAGCTGCTACCCCGTTGTGGAAGCTGGCCCAGCAGGCCATGTTGGGAGGCACATCAATGTTCCCACTGTTGAGATCCACAGTGGTGTTTCTAGGAGGAGCTCGGCCTGCCCGGGACAAAAGCATTGAGAGCCATTAGGTGAAGGAAAACCACCCCAGGGAGAAGAGAAGAAGCTGAGAGCATGCATGGGGACACCTCAGAGGCAGGGGATGCTAGAGGAATTGCTGTGAGGTTCAGAAAGAGCTGGGGGAACAGCCAAGAGAAACTCCAACCAACATACCTGTGAGGTTCAGCTTAGGGATGGGCAGCTGCTCGGTTGGAACAGGGTGATAGGAGAAGAGAGTGAACATCCCTCGTCCCACAGGCAGTGCCATGGTTCTCTGGCACAGCTGTAGCAGCCTGGGGGGCAAACGACAGGGAACACAAGACAGTTGCTTGATAGTAATTTTTGTTTTTGCCAAATATGTGATATAAAATGATGAGACAACAGGCGCTGGACAGATCTTTTTGGATAGCATGTTGCCTTCCCTTTTTATTTCATTACCTTAAACTTTTGAACCAAATCTTTACTCCTTGTAAGATTAATAATCTCAAAGTTATACTTCAGCTGGCATCATGTTGAAACTTGTCTCCATCTTTCCTCCAAAGCTAGGTGGTAGGTAAGAAACCTGTGCTATGGGCAATTTAGCAGCCCTGTCAAACAAGGTGAAAGGAGACAGGAAAGCAAAGCTGAGTGTCACATGGGATCTTGCTATGACTGGTGATCACATCTAGTAATAACCCCTGTGCAGAATTCATAGTGCTCTTCCAAGAGCTGACCACAGTTCTCTAAGATTTACTCTGGAAAGACTCAGATTACTCAGCTTGTTAGGTCAGACAAAAATTTGATGCCTTCTTTTAGCTTTCTACTTCTGTAGAGTGTTTTACATGCTAATGATGTTGCTTTTTTCTTTTTTTTTTTGCTTGTTGGTTTGTTTGTTCGTGGGATCTTTGGTGGTTTTTTTTTTTTAAAGAAGGTATTTTAACACCCCAAAACAACTGAAAAAAGAAGGAGGACAGGGACAACATTATATGCTTGTGAGGCCATCAAGCATATAACGGCTCTGACAGGAGGTTTGAAAAGAGAGAGGAATGTGACAGTGCATTTGCTCTGTGTGGAATTAGGTCCTTTGGGTCAGATCAGCCCCTGAACAAAGGGCTCTCCAGTTTTAGGCAGGGGATGGATGATGCTTTCTTCTCTAGAGACATTTTCTCTACAGAGTTGAGTAGTAGGTCCTGCTTATATTTCATACTTTTTAGGTGGAAAAAAAAATGCTACAATCTGCTTTCAAACCCCAGCTGATCTCAACATGCTTTGGGGATGAAACCAAGTTTTTCCCATACACTGCTCCAACCCAGAGAGCCCTGCAACTCAAATGCAGCAGAGCTTTGATGTACACTGAGTTTCAGAAACTTGGATTTTGAAATCCACTCCTCTTAGATGTGTCCTTGACTCAGGCCTGCCTACTTCCACGTTCAGTTCAGGCTGGAACACACTGTGCTGCTTGGGTAAGGCATCCTTACCATGAAGCCACCAAAACCACTCATTTTTCCCACGAGGGACACGCTGCTGAAACACTGCTAGAAACGGAGAGGTTTTTTTACCTGTTTTCTTTCTCTTCTATGTACTCATGGTCACTAGCTTCTGGCATCTGCACCACATTGACACGAACAGGACGGGCACTCTGGAGCAGCCTGCGCACCTCCTGCACCCTCAGATCCTCGCTCCAGATCAGAGACATCACCTCCTCATTCATGTCATTCATCCCATCCTCATCCTCCTCTGACTCCGTCCCAGAGGGAATGTCAGAGGACAGCACTGGACCCACAGACTGCAAGAGAGAGGACAGAAGTCATTCCCAACCCTGCCAGCTCTCAGGAAAGCAGCAAGGGAGGTGGGACCGGGCTGAGGTTCGTGCCATCAGCACAAGAGTGTTCCCACAGCCCCTCACCTTGGATTAGGAGACCTGTCCTGGTTTGGGCCAGGATAAAGGTGATTTTCTGGTTTGTACTTTTGCTTTCAGCTCAGTCTCTTATAAGCAGTTGCACTTGCTGAAATGAACAGCAAGTTTCTCAGACAGTGTCTGCTTCTGGGACTGCTCACACTCCATGTTCAGAGTTACTGCCAGAGATGGGATGCAGAGCCAAGGCCACTGCTCAGCTCTGAGGAACATTTTACCTTCCAGAAGGAGTAAGGAGGTCCCACCTGAACCCCTCCTTTGGGGAGGACCAGACAAGAGAGATGTCAGAATTGACCAAACAGAGGATTCCATCCCATACACCTCATACTCAGTATAAATTTGAGGGATCACAAGGGTCAAACCCTTCCTGCTCTTCCTGCTTCCCTTCCTCGCCTGTTCCCGTTTTTTTTGCTTCAGCATCCTGGGAGGATTCCATCCCTTCCTCTGCCTGTGCTCCTGATCCATCCCAGCCTGAATCTGTGTGTTCCTGCCTCCAGCTCCCAACTGCTGCTGACCCCAGGATTCCAGCCTGGACTTTCCCAGGGCTGCCCTGCAGCCTCAGTGGGGATGTGAGAGTTATTGGGGGAAAGGGGGAGGAACCTGGGATAAATTTTCCTGTATATTTGTATATATTCAATAATTTTTCCTATTTATCATTACTGTTTCATTAAAGTTCTGTAGTTTAGTTTCCAACCCATAAGTCTCTCTCCCTTATTCTCTCTCCTTCCTTTATCAGGGAGGAGAGGGGGATTAATAGAGAGCATCTGTTATTTGGTTTAATTGCCAGGCCAGTGTTAAACCCTGACAAGGCCACGTGGAGTCCTGGGCACTGTCATCAGCTATGTTTGTACTCTAAAATGGGGTAAATAAACTACCAAGGTGGGAGGAGATGACACCACAAATACATCAGAAAGGTGGCAAAGGCTGTCGGGCAAGGAGTGAGGAGCAGGAGTGTGAGGAGGTGAGATGAAACAGTTATCTTCCTTTCAAAACCATTTTTTGTCTCAGAGCAGTAGTAGGGAAGGGCTTTCCCCTCCCTGCCTACACAGCTGCTAAACCATACGTGTTTCTTAGCTCAAGCTCAGCAGTGAAAACCAGAAAATGAGGTGAGGATTTTGATGCATATTGAAGCAGAGGTTAAACTCCAGAAGGCACACACAGTCCCCTGCTGACAATCTGCTTTCAAAGTACCACTGCCTACTGACCTCCAGCCCACTCAGGGCTGCTCTTCTGCATATTTCTGCTCAGAAACCTGTGTTATTTTTCTAATAATTGATGTTTTTGTGAAGCAGAACTTCAGTTTGGATTCCCCCCTGCAAAAAACCTTGGGAAAGCCAAACTACCTATTAAAATAAACAGTCAGTAAATCCCAAATGCTGCTGCCAGCCAGCCTGGGTTTCACCACAGTGCCAGAAGGGTTTTTTTGAACTCACATACCAGAGCTATGTGACCAGAAATAATACACTGAAGCATTTCAGTGCTTAGAAGCACTGTGCAAAAGCCCTCTTTCCATGGAAGATTTAAAAAATCCTCATTTAAGACTGCTGTCCCTGATCATTTACATTACAGGAAAGATGCTCAGGGCCACTGACAAGAATGGCAAGGGTGGCATGGTCAGGATGGGATGCAGTATCACAGAATCACACATGGTTTGGGTTGGAAGGGACCTTAAAGCTCCTCCAGTTCCAACCCCATGTGCAGGGACACCTCCCCCAGCCCAGGGTGCTCCCAGCCCCATCCAACCTGGGCTGAGACACTGCCAGGGATGGGGCAGACACAAATTCCTTGGGCAAGCAGCTCAGCACCCTCACACCAAACAATTTCATGTCCAAACTAAGTTAGTTTTAACCCATTTCCCTTGTCCTCTCACTACACACTCATGCAGAAATCCCTATCCCAGCTTTCTATGTATGTATGGCCCACAATCTGCTTGCCCTACACTGGCTTCAGGCAAGGCTGCCAACCAGCATGAAGCACTCATTCATTTTATTTTTAGAGTTCTCCAGAAATAACTTTTCCTGCAGAATATAAAGTTTTCTTATAGTCTGACAAAGTAATCTGGCCATTGACCCTAGAAGTGGGCCAGTATACTCCTCTTTCTTTTCTGTCTTTCACAGGTTGAGAGATTAATTAAAAAAAAACAAACCACAAGGCCAGCAATGATAAATATTGATATGATAAATCTAGGAACAATTTATCATATTGATATGATAAATATAGGAATCTAAATCTCTCTCTGAACTGGTCATTTTTCCTGCTGTTTATCTCAGAAATTCAGCAAGCTGAAAGATAGAGAATTACAGAGACAAGCTGGAACATGGGGCTGTCCTAAGGCTCACACAGGACACAGGGAGTGCAAGTAAATGAGCAGCTGATGAATGAAACCCATTTCTCTGGATAAATAGGCACCAAATCTCAATAGATAACTGCACCACCCACAGAGCCAGCGTCCGTTCTGAAAGAGGAAACTCCACCCTGCCCTCCTGAGAGTGACAAACAATTTGGTGTCTGAAGATCACTTTGTCCTTTTAAGGTAAGGTAAATTTGAGGCATTGTTATAGAGTGACAGAAATTAAATTTGTCATCGTTTTAAAGATTCAGCAGTGGTACAGTTGGAAAAGCTTCACCAGCAGAAAACCAAGTGGCTTTTGAATAAGTGGTGGGACATGGGATCTGAGCATCTCCTTCATTAACTTTTCTGCTAAATTAACTCTTGTAGCTAGTGGCAAAGTCTCTGTTAAAAAAAATTGGAATAAATTTCATATCAATTCCATAGCTCAGACAGCAAAAAGGTTCTTGACAGAGATGTACCTGAGACTACAGATCCTCTTCCTGACTAGTGAAAAGACTACAGACAAGCTACTACGATGAAGTGCTTGTATGCATGCCACTAGCCAGCCTTCAAGAAAAGTATGGGCTTCCAGAGAGTCCACAAGAAAAGACACTTAAGTGAGCTACACTATTAGAAGAAAACCTTTAAGAGACAAACAACACATGCTTTTTTTTTTTTTAATTTCAGGATGCAAAATAACTGAACCCTTTTCCAAAGGGGGAGGGAAAAAAAGAGAAAAAAAAGAAAGAAAAAAAGAAAAAAGAAATATGAAAAGTGGTTTTCAGAAAGCAGATGAAAAGTGTATTTCAGAAAGCAGATGAAAAGTGTATTTCAGAAAGCAATCCAGTTCTTCCCAGAGGAAAGGGAGATGAAAGGGAGATGCCAACCATGCCAACCCCCAAAGCAGCCAGACTGACAAATACCTGCATCCTTCTCCCTGTGCCATTGCTGTGGCAGGGTCCCTGTATGGAGCCCCAAAACCTAACACCTCCCAAAGGTGCAGCCATCTGGGGGAGGAGGAGGACTTACAGAGGCAATCAGATAGCTCTGTAAGCAAAATTTCATGCATTGAGCCTAAATTAGCTTTAAAATCTGTTTTATATTGACAGTTTACACTGCTATGTACATAATCTTCCTGTGCTGGATGCTGGTTTTTATAATGAAACCCTCATCTAGGTGTAAAACCTCGTGTTGTTGGCCTCAGTTTTAAATTCTACACATTTTCATCCTCTCAGCATCAGCAGGTGGTGGGGAAGTTTGTGAAGGGAGTGCTCTGTCCCAGCTCCAGGCCTGTGAAACCCATCAGTGCCCATACTCACAGATTTACCCCTCTGGAGGTTCCCTTCACACGCCTGCTTGGACAGATCCTGGCGCCCAATCAAGAGACAAACTGCTTCTGGCCAGTCTGAGGCAGGCTGCTCCCGGCAGTAATATATTGCATCTCTGATGGGAAGGGCCACACCAAAGGGCAGAGACTCCAGATCTCTTAAGGTGAAACCTTAGAATTCGTGAGGAAACAAAAAAGAATCAGCTGTTTTGTCAAAATGAGATGAAGTGTATTTCACGTCAGGCAAGGCTTAGGATTGTGGTAGAGTGATCAAAGCTGCTCTTACCAACATCAGTCATCCAAATTACTAACTTTTCAGCCAGGCTGGAAACAGATGTGCTGTGCCTGAAACTGCACCTGTAAAATAAAGAGGAGTAAATGAGAAGCCAACAAAAGCTAGTAAAAAACTCAGCAGAAAAGTCAAAACACTCCAAGTATAAAACAATACTAAAAAAAAAAAAAAAAACCAACAAAATCACCCTCCATACCAGTTGTCATCCTGCTCCACTTGCTGTTTCCGTTGTCCTGGGAAAGACAAGGTCACATTAATGCCACATTCTCCAGGCCAAAGGACAGCACAAGTCACTGGGAGATGTTATGATGGCATCAAAGTGTCATTACCTGATGTAATCTTGTACAGATAATGGGAGGCTTCGTTACAGACAGCACTCTCATCACCCAGTATGTAGAGAGCCACGCTCTGGAGAGGAGAGACCACAACACATCCCTGAGTGTGCAGCTTTTGCTCAAAGCAGGCAGAAAAATAACTGTAATAGCCTCAAGTTTAGGGTTTATTATGAAAACTTTCTTAGTAAAAGGAAGTGGAAATGACTGTGGAAAGTAAATAAACTTCCACGCTTTAGATTTTCTACCTTGAAGTTTAGAAAAAAAATAAATCTGAAACAATTAACTGAATTTTCCCTAATAATTGTTTCAAAGTTAAAAATAAAAAGGTCTTCTAAACAAAAGAACATGTTCCCAGACATCTTCCCCATGCTTCTCACATTTCATTTAACTTCTCCTGCAACACACACACATCTTCTAAGACACTTTTTTTTTTTAAGCAGTTTCCTCTATATCTTGAACATTGGCCACTTTGTGAAGGCTTCCAGTGAAAAGTTGTTGCCCTGTTCCAAGCAGGATCCCCTTCACTGTCCAGCCAACAAAATCAAAGCCATCTGCCACCCTCTTTACTTTTTGGTACTGCCAGACCAGCTGATATGCCAAAGGAAAAAAAAAAAAAAATCACATCCAGATAAAACTATTTTTTTCCATGAAAATCTTCCACTCAGCTGCAATGCTGACTGCACGGGCAAGTCAGACACAGGTGATGCTCTAAGGGAAAGGCTACAGTTGTTCAGAGCTTGAGTGCAGGGACAAATATTGAGCAAAAGCTCTTTAAACAGTCTCAGTGCTGCTGCTTCAAACCTTCACTCTGTGCCCCAGAGGACAGGCTGCCTCCTGGCAGCTCACAGCACAGGCTACAACTAATCCTGGATGCCTGGGCCAGAGCACAGTCTCTCCTCTCTCTTTTTCTCTTCAGCCCCCTCAGGCTCCACATCTCTGCTCCAAACCCCTCTAAGCAGGTTTTCACCATCAAATCTTTGTGAGTAAGTAAGCAGGGCTGACCAGGAGATAACATCAGCCCTCAAGACTACTCATGTGTGTATTGATGTTGATACATGCCCCAGCAGAAAGTCGGGAAATTCTCACTCCCCAGATACAGTTAACTTTGAGTCACATTATTACTCTGCACATGCCACTACTGCAAACCACAAAAAAAACCCCAAACACATAAGCAGTGAAGCATAGGCTACTGACTCTGCACTCCTGAGCTCTCCTGCCCAACCCCAAATACCTCCTCCCACCTGCTTCAAACCCACCCCCACCCTTCAGTAATAATAAAGTAATAAAAGAGCAGATGAGGCTGGCAGGGATTTCCCCTGGGGAGAGGCTGACACCAGGCAGGGCACTGTGTTGCAGGGATACTCAACAGAATTTCTTGCAGACAGATGAGGGACACTTAGCACAGAGATGCTTTCAGCTCCAAACAGAGCTCTAGCTCTGTCCAAACTCTTCCAGCTCCAGCAGAGTTATTTACCAGAGGCTCAGCACCCCTCCAATCTGCCCACATTGCTCCATACACCACAATTCAACCCTCTGGCACTTGACTTCCCACTGGGGACACTTCACTTGCAGGAAATGAAGCAGCTGGGCCAAAGCCTGGCTATGCTGACAGAACAAAACACATCTTTGTACCAAAGTACTCACCAGTACCACCAGTTTGCTCCTCTCACAGATTCCTGGTAAGTAAGGGTAAGGCTGCACTCCTTCTCCCTTCAGGCAGGAACTCAGCCACTGAAAGATACTTGGAGGCTCAGCAGAAAAGAATGAGGGATGGTGCATGAAACCTGTTTGGACTTAATCATATGAAGAGCAATGACACTGAGTTCAGGGCAAAGGCACAGTAATTCTTCACAATTCCTGCACCTCTCGTAATGACAAAAATCAAGCATATTTCCCCAAAACTTTACAGATCACACCTCCTTCCTGTAAGATGGAAGTTTAGAGCTAGGCAGTAACAAAAACTCGAGACACCCACCTGTCTTTCGGGAGCAAAAATTATCTCAGCCCACAGTGAAAAGGAATAAGCTTAATGGGTAATTCTCAAAAACCTCACTGGAAGAGCCCTGTAACTCCACACCATTAAATGGTCTCACTGAGAGGGCAACCTGGATGTAAGCTCTTTGTCTCCCCAGTCCACAAACATGAGTAGCAAGGCCTGGGCAACATGGTGAGGTTCTTTTCTTGGTCAGGAGAAAGAGTAGCTTATCTTACATGACTAGTGCACTTCAGCTGGCAGGACACTAACCAGGTGCACAGACAACACGACTCTTTTTTTAACTTTACATTTTGTGGTTTTAGCTCTGATTTAGTTCTTATGAACTGAGAGCCTGCCAGCCAAGCAATACTTTCCATAGGAGTCACATCTCACTACAGGGCTTTTGCACAGTTGTCTGTTAACTTTTTCTCAGCCAGCCTGAGCTGGGAGTTTGCCAAAGTGAAACCACCCTTCCCTCCCAAGTCCTTGCTCTGTGGAGTGTCCATCCCATGAGGCACCAGCTCATGAATTTACCATGCTAATTAAAACCAAAGGAACAAGGCAACCTCAGCCCTAGGAGTGGAGTTTTGCAGTTTGGGATTAAGTCCTGACCATCTTTGAAGGGGACACCATCATCATCATCACCATCATCATCATGACCGAATATTCAGCTTATTCACAAAGCCTCAAACTCACCTTGATCAATCACACAGGTCTGCCTGGAGGTTTTTACAAGGGCTGGATAGTCTCTGTAGTAATAATCTATGTAAGTTTCAAGTTTCAAGTCCCTTGAATAAGAAAGAGGTGAATGATAGCAGAAGGGAAAAAAAAAACTACACCTTTCTGTTTTCTATCACTTTTTCTGTTGAGTTTTTTTAATGTTTGTGTACAAACTAGATATCAGGAGGCAAGTTCTGACCCCCTTAACTAAGACCTCTGATGGGCACTGCCCATTCTCTGAGCAGTGAATCTCTGTGTTTAATGAATGCTTCCACTCAAATCCCACTTGTTCCAACTAGATAGCCTTGCTGTGGAGACACCACAACCACCAAGAATATCTGAGAGTTGCCATGAGCAGAGCTGTGACAGCAGGGCAGGAGAATCACAGCAGCTGCCAGGCAGGTGTTGCTGCCAGGACATGGCCAGAACCATGTAAGAGATTTGCTATGTCAAATACCTTTAAGGATAACAAGGTCTTAAACATTCATTCATTTTCTTCAAATAAGTGAAAAGTCTGTTCCACAGTGGCCCCAAATTCTCCACAAAAATAAAAAAGCCCACACAGCAGTGTGTCTCAGGGGGGAGTACCTGGCCAGCTGAACCAGAAGCACCACGAGGGCACGAATTCCTTCTCCCATCAGAGTGTTCAGTTTGAGCTCCTCGTAGATGAGATGAAGAACAAAGAAAATAGCAGGAATGTGGGTGAAAAGGAGGGTTGAGGAATCCAAACTAAGGCTCAGTGGAAAATCATCCTTCAGAGGCAAAACTTCCAGAGGGTCCAGTCGCAAAGCTTTGGCAACAGGGTGAGACTCAAAGTTCCTGTGATAATCAGAGCTCAGGAGATATTCCCAGTCCTGGACCAAACAAACAGGGAAGAGAGGCAGAGGTTCCAGAGTGAACATCACCCTCCAGCAAGGGAACCCTAAAGCACTGATGCAGAGATTTTTTTTCCCCATAAACCAAAACAAATGTGATTGTTTTATGGTAAATCTGCTGGACCTCACAAGCCACAGAAATTCAATTAAGTTTCATGCTTTTTTAGGCTATAATTTTATGCTCCTGACTTGCTAAAGGTGCTGAGTAGCTGTGGGAGTGCAGGGAGCTTCATTTTAAAGGGGTGAAGCATCTAGGAAAGATTTGGCAGTGTCAGAAGAGCATCTGGGATTGCTTTGTGAGCCATACTGACTTCATTCCTGAGTCCAACCTACTTCTCTGGAAGTGAGAACCCTGACAGCCAAGCTCACACGAGGCAGCCACTGCACAGGGCAAAATAACTCTTCTTCCCCCAAAGGCTTGTAATCTTGGATGAGCTCAGATGAAATGCAATACTCAGAGGGTGTCTCCTCTGCTTTGCCTTTTAAAAAGACCAAAACAAACCCACCCTTCCCAAAGCTCGTACTTGTTAAATAAAAAAAAAGAAAAAAGACCCATTTCTTACTTCATCTGATCCTGTTTCTGATGGTCTAGCCTTCTTTGGAGCAATAACTGGTGAAAGTGATCCTTCCAAATCAAGCTGCAAGCAATAAGCAGATGAAAAAACAGCTCATTATTGAAATTCCCAAGGTTGCACAAGTGAAGCAGCTATCACAGCACCTGAATTCAAACTAAGGATTCCATGACATTGCTTTAGGTACTTCCATATAATTTGCTTTCATATAAACCATATCCAGCAATTCAGGTTTTGGGTGTTTTTTTCTCCCTTCTACACAGCTAGTTAATGTAGTGTATGGTGGATGATTTCAGAGCTGACTGCCCAACATCTGGTATTTACTAGGACAGAGGAAATCCTGTGGATGAGCTAATGCCAGCAATGCAGATAGACTGGAATGGCTTTCACTTCAGTTGTACACATAGCCTTGCTGGGCTTTTTTTTTTCCTGAGTGCTGCACACTCACTTGCTAGCAAGAAACTGGCTTACAGAAAACTCCAAATAAATCCAGTAAAACGGTTGGAAAAGGCAGAACTTTAAATGATGCCATTAAAAAAGTCCATGGAAAATCAACTTCAGGAAACAAGAAGCTGAGGTGTGATTTGTGTTTCTAGCAAAAAAAGATTTAACATGGGTTAGGTGCTTCAAACCTTTAATGTATCAGTGTTAGTCACAAAACAGAGTAAAATCTTGCTAACTTATTTTTATTTGACCAAGACAGTTAGTGGCAAGTACCTTATACAAATTATTTCATACATTTTTAGTCTGTGTAAACACAGACTAAAACGCATGCCTAAAATTTAGCAATGCAAAACTAATCTGATGGCATTTTGTTATTTAAAACACGACACAACCCATTTCTGACACAATTCTCTGCCTCTCCAGTCATTCAGAACCTTGAAAATCATCAGCAGTGTCCCCATAACCAGGAAAACAAACTGGAGTTTGCTTACATTACGTGTCCAGGAGAGTCTCTCTGTATTGTAACCCATCATAGTCATGAGACACGTTACAAATAAATTCCACTCTGAGTGATAGCTTGGTCCTCCTGGAGCATTGTAGGCATTGTACCACTTGACAAGCATCTGTACTGCTATCTCCTTGGGCAGGATGGCTTTGATGCCTTGCAGACATCTTTTTACTGTTAGAAAAGTGGAGAAAAAGTCCAATAAAAATGTAGGTGTGCTTCCCATCTCACCTCCTGGTACTTACCACACTCAGTGCTATAAATCTCTACAGTTCTTGGACCTCCTTTCAACCCTCCAGCAACTCTCTCAGTAACAGCCACACCACCCAACTTCCAACAGCCACTCTCTGAGTCCAGCTTAAACACAGCCCCTCTAGTTCACCACAAAAAGGGGGAAAAAAAGCTCTTTTTTGCTCATTACTGAACACAGCTTGTGTCTGAACAGCCCTCTCAGCCCTTCCTCAAGCACAAGCATACACAATAGCAGAGAGTAAAGCAGCTCAGGTACAAATGAATCTTTTAGAGTGCAGCACACCTAAATATATGGCAGCAGCTCTAGAAGGTCTGTTTTGGTAAACTGATAAATTTTGGTAAACTGATACAAGTTTGGAATATGTGGTACTGAATCACTACATTCAAAGCTACACAGAAACTGTTTAAAAAGTGAACCCTTAAAAGTGGTGGAAGGTCTCATGTGATGGGTTCTGTTCCATACCCAGCTCTGAAGTGGCAATCTCAGGAATTGTAATCCGAACCATTGTGTTATTGCTGAGTTCCTGAAAAAATACAAGGGAAGGGGGAAATTATGAAATGCCTAAAGCCAAGGGCCTTTTCTGTTGACTCAGAACCATTTATCTGTTAAGCACATTCCTAATTTCTGGCTATTTGCTATACTGAAGATTTGTATCCTCAGGTGCCAGATCTGGAGCAGAATCACATGAAGCAATCAAGGAAACTCTGATTTCTGGAGTACTCCAGAGAGAGAGAAATGTGGAGCCACCAAGGCAGGGGTGGCATTTCACTGCCAGCAATGGTTCACTGTGCAAGAGAAGGAAACTTGAGCCTTGCTTTGCTTTGCTAATGAAGGGCTGACTCAAATGACACCTACCAGAGTTACTCTGTTGTGGACAGGATCCCTCAGAGCATGAATGAATGTCCCAAGCTGCTGAAAAGTACAGTCTTCCACATAGGTGGAGTCATGAAGTTTGGTAGAATCCCTTATCTCAGGAACTGGTGACAAAAGCACACCCTGTAAAGTGGTAAAAAGCATTGCTTAGTACTGCTGAAGTAAAAGGATCTGAGCAAAGGAGAGCTAAAATTGCCATTTTTAATGCACTGGCAAGTATTTTGAAAACTACTATAAATATCTTTCCAATCTCTGCCTCAGATGTTTTACAGAAATCAAATATATAAATAGAGCAGCACTAAATAGATCTCCTATAAACAATGTTGACTGAGGAGCTTTATGGAAGAAAAACAAGAATGAGCTCCAAAAGGTACTGTGAAAGTTAAAATCAACCAATCATTTGAAGCTGTTACAAATAAAACTCTTTCCAAGGAAGGATTTCCTTTCTCCTCACCTCTTCCAGGGGTCCCAGGTGCTTATTCAAAGGTTTGGATGGAGTGCTGACACTATCCAAGGGAGTGCTTGGCCGAGGCATTTGGTTGGACATTGTCAGGGATGGAGCAGGCAGCCCAGGAATAAAAACCTTCCCCACCTTTTGGTGATCAGATACAGGGAAAAATAAAATAGTTGGATTTCATGCCACAACTTTGTTTAGCTATACAGACTTTATCAGATTTTAACATCTTAAAGGAAAAGTTTTAAGAGAAGTGGCTATGTACTCAAACTAAAGTCTCTGGAGAGAAGATTGAAGATTACTTCATGTAATTACTTCCTTCATATGATGACACTGGAAAAACTACCCTACATGCACTGTATTGTACATTATTGCTACAGCTCTGCTCCCACTTACACTTCTAGTAGGGCTTCACTGAGAAAACTCTACTTTCAGAGACCATACTGGGTTTTTTAATATATATATATATATATATACACACACACACTCACGAAGAAATAACAGTGTCCAAGGTTTCTGCAGAGTAAGAGAAAGCACAAGAGACCTCTGTGAAGTTCAGGAAACAATTTTGAGTGAATTGTGTCCATCCTACTAACAGCCCTTTGTAAAGAAAAATAATTTCACATCTAAAACTACCTGGCATGGTACAGAGAAGTTTTTAGGTTTGTTTTTTTTATTTTTTGTATAGGAACAATTTTTTTTGTCCATAATCTTGGAAGATCTCCTTCTCTGAAATTGTTTTATTGCTTTAGTATTTTACTATCAGCAAAAAATCACTTGGTATGTTAGCACAGCAACCTTCTCAAGCAAATCCCAAGCCAGCAGCAGACTACAGGAGTCTCCAATGATACCTTGTAAGGTATGATGCACACAGGGTCCCTCTGTACAGCCCAGACATTCAAACATTTATTTTGGGATAGAAAATCTGTCACTTACCCGAACCACTCCAGAATACAGCACCAGATTCCCAGTGCCTTCCAGAACCAGCAGTGTATCAATACCCTGTAAAAATCCAGCAGCACATTCAGCTTCTGAAATACAAGAAGGTAACAGCTGGGTGACAGCCAAAAAAGCAAGATGCAGAGGTCCATACCTGCACTGGAGCTGCATCCTTTGCCTGAATGTTGGTAACAGAACCAAAGATCAGATGGGACTTATCATTGCTTTCTTGAAATTTTACACACCTAAGAGAGATGTGAGAAAACAACAGGAAATATCAAAGGACTGTCCTGCCTGTTGCAGAAAGAAGACAGAAAATTAAACTGGTGTTATATGGTACAGTCACTTTTATTGTGGTCTATCTGGTTCCTTCCTCTGCCTGTTTTAGCCTGCCAGTCAACTTATTTTTACTCTGCTAAATCTAATTAAAACCTCTAATGTACTTCTACAGGGTAAAGATGAGGAGAAATAAGAATACCATTCAAATCAGAGTGAAGCTTCTCTTGCAACTTCAGCTTTAGTTCAATAGTCTAAATCATCCATGCCACCAGAGTGACATATATAGATATATATATATCTATTCCTCACCACAGAGGACTAACTATGATAGACTCACATCTAGCTGGTCATTTCTAGAGTGCTGCCCTTTGTTCTCCTGTCCCAGGAGAGGGATGCTCACCGCAGCTGGAGCTGGGATTCCACTAAAAAGCACAAGAATTTCTGCCCACAAAGGTCAGTGGTAATAAACACTTTTGATGCTTGGGAATTCTTCTCTCTGTAAAAGAGACACAATGTCAGAACACCGTTTGGTCTACCATAAAAATGTCAGTGAAGGCAAACCCCCTGGGCTTCCATCAGCAGGGGGGCAGAAGGTGCCAGTCTCAGTTCCAATCAGTGCTCTTGAAACTGATTTTCTAGCACATCCTACAGGGCTTTGTTCTGCTGTTCAGCCTCAGGGTCTGTGCTCTCTTTCCTCCTTAGATGGTTACACAGAAAAAGAAATACTCCCCTCTAGAAAACCCCAAAGCAATCACCAAGCTAGAGCCCACTTTGCTTTTGGGATCTCACAAAACCATTCCACAGGTCAGAGGGTTATATACAATACAGGGGATAAAATTCTCTGAAGTGCCCTTTTCAGGAGAGCTGCACACTTAGTGAGCATCATTTTCCCCCCAAAATAAAGCAGTGCAAGCCCACACATCTATTTTGAGGCAGCAGCACTTGCAGGAAGTACACTGTAAAATCAGCTCTCCTTTTTTTTCCTTTATCCCCCCAGTGGAAATCCAGACCTTCTCCCAGCCCAAGCCAAGTGCCTGACCTCATGCTTGTGATGGTTTCTGTCCACAGCTGATCCATACAGAGCTCAGGAACAATTGGTTCAGTTTCTGGTACAAGGAAGGACTCACTGGATGTGCTGTTTGGTGAGTGGGTGATGTTGTGCCTCTTTGGTGACTGAGCACTATTGGAGAAGTTGAACCTCTGCACTCCTGAGAAGGAATGCACCCCCAGGGCAGGGGAATGGGAACGGCTGGAGGCAAAGACAGAAGACACTGCTGAAAAATGGACTTTCAAAACCAGGTACAGAACCCCAGGGAGCTCATACACTGGTAGAGACTTCAAAAAACAAGCCAGAACCACCCAAAACCAGGACTGGTTCAGTACTCGCTTCCTTTAGCAACACACCCCAGCACAGAAAAATAAGTTTCTAATTAATTTCCAAGCATCTCGGTCAGAATTCAAAGCTTCAAAAGAGAGAAAGCCAACATTTTAAGTTGTGTGGTCTATTCCATCAAAAATCTCTCCCGACCTCTTCCCTGTAAATATGGCTTTCTGTGGAAAACTGACTGCAAACACTCCTGGGAGTCAGGAGACCTGCAGGCAGTCCCTGAGTTCCCTGCAGCCTGTCTGTGTGATGACAGAAGAGGCTCTGGCTCTGGCAGTCAGTTACCCCCTGTGCTGTAGGGATCAGAGCACACCAAGTGTCACAGGGCCACCCCAAGAGGGCATCCAGATGCTGGGACACCTGCACCTCAGGTGGACACACCTGTAATCACAGAATGGGTTGGGTGGGAAGGGACCTTAAAGGCCATCAAGACCCAACCTCCCTGCCTGGGCGGGGACACCTCCCACTAAAACATACACTGAGGAAATTTTAGGCTTTGAAAAATAGTAAATTGATAAGCCTGAGAGAATCTTTTCAGTGTGCCAAAGAGCCTCAAAAAGCTAACTTAAACAGCAGGTCTGGAAGGAATGCCAGTCCCAGTGGTACAGCATAGCTGTCTTTAAATACTGCTTTTAAGGCAACAAACATATAATTTGACCTCCAGGCTCATTAAATCACAACCTTCTGATGGAGCTTCCTATTAAAATTCTGAAGAGCTAGTGAAAAAGTGGGAGAGTGTGTAAAGAGCCTTGAATGACACAAACAAGTTCTTTGGAGTTGCAAGATTTAAAACACAGAGTCTTCAGGAAGAATTTTTATATAAAGCAGAATTCTCTTGCAAGAAGTATAACGGAAATTCTATTTTAACAACCCGGATTTCACAAGTGTTGAGCTGCTGTTTTCTTTTTGAGCACTGTGACAGTACTAAAAGCCAAAGAGATGAAGTAACCACAGTACAGAGGAGATGAGGTGGTGCTTATTAACATAAGCTTGTTAACTCCCAACAGGACCCAAGGTCTGTGCCACCCAAGGTCTGCAGCTCAGCCAGTGCCACCCCTGTGTGTGATTCAGAGCTGCAGACATCTCAAAAAGGCAGAGACAGAGGGACAGCACCACCAGGTGCCCATCCTTTCCTAAAGCTTCTAAAGCTCATCTCCTCTGGCATCCCCTGCCCAAGCACCCACCTCAAAGCAGCCATGTTGGAGATGGATGGGGAACGGGACTGGATGCTGGGGGAGGAGACAGATCTGCTCTGGCTGTGGAGAGAGGAGTAGTTCTGGAAAGGGGAGCCCACAGGGGAGTCTCCCTTGGAGAGGCTCCGGAGGTGAGCAGTCAGGGAGCTGCTGGTGCCCAGGTGTGGTGGGGTGCCCATCTGCTCAGAGAACTTCAGCACTGTGTTCTGCTCCTGGGGGGAAAAAAACAAAAAAAGAGCTGTCTCTTCACAGCCACAACCAGGAAGATGCTCAAAACAGCTTGTTTCACCCTGTAAGTGTTAAAAAATTGATGCCTAGGGCAGGTGTGCAGCTTAAATGGTTATTCCTACCACCCAGGCTGTCTCGGGGTCACAGGACCACTCCTGTGGTTTGCAGGGCAGTAAGTTGTCACTTGTCCTACACAACACGTGGGTCTGAGCAGACAAAACCTTCTAGGACAACATGAGGAGTGTCGTGCCAAGCACATCACACCATCCTGGGATTTCCTCAGCTGAGGTACAGGCAAATACATGAAGGGAACTCTTTAAAACAAACCACACACACCAACAAACATCTCGGGAGTAAAAGGAAGCAGGAAGACCAGGCATTCCTTACACACACAGCCAGGAGGGGATGTAAACACACACACTTTTTTGTTTTATAATGCTATTTAGGTGGCAATGACTGAGTACCTCTGGCTTCACTCTCCGAAGAGCCCAGACAGTGTGTAAGCTCTGCACAGTGTCATAGGTCATCACCACGGAGGGGTCAGCACTGAGGAACACGATCCTCAGGGTGTGATCAGCAACGTACTGCACTCTGCCAGAACCAAACAGCCCTGCTGAAGAAGCAGTTCACTTCAGTTAAAGCCCAAGGATCATTTCCACAGCTACCAGGAAAGCATTTTTCACACCCTCCCTCTTCTGCAGTCTGGGTTTCTCTCCTGAGCAGCTTCCCTGCTCACAAAGCAGCTAAATCAGCCCACTCCTGGAAGAGGGATTTCTGGCAAATCTGGTGATGCCAAGATGCTCAAGGGACACACTGAGCATTTGATGCCATCGTGGTGGACCCCAAGTAGCAAGTTTATGGTGTGAACCTACCTCCAGACCTCCAGACCAGAGGGGTTATCTCATCCAAGGGGTGTAGCATGCTGAACAGAGTAGGCAAAGGTTCTCTAGGAAGAAACCAAACAAAGCCTGTTCAAAACAAAATGCATAATTGTCCTCTCTTGTAGCTGGTACAGGTGCTGCCATCCCCACACAGCTCCTCGGACCTTAAGCAACCAGAGCCTGAAGTCTGAACAGCAGAGACAGCCATTCTGGTGACAAGCTGGTTGGGTTAACTGGTCAGAGAAAGGCTGGAGTACCAAACAGAGTGATCAGCTCTGGGTTTACACCTCAGAGCACTTGTAAATAACCCCACCTGGTGGCCACACCACAGATTTTGCTGGCCCCAGAGAACACAGCAGCATCAGCTGAGTGAAGAGGAGGGAAAGGAAAGTCCTTAACTCAGACTCAGCTTCAGGATTTAGGTTCTGCAGCTCCCAGGCAAGCAGCCAGCCAGCAGCTCCTCTGCCCCCATCACAGAGCAGCAGCTGAGCCACCACCCATCTGTGAGATACTTTCCCAGAAAGCCAGCTTGGTCAATCACCATTTTTGCAACATTTAGCACATTTTCAGGCTCTCCATTCCTCATCCCAGCTCCTCAGAGGACGGCAGAGCCACAAGTGCCTGGCATGGACACATAAAGCCAGAGGGAGAGCAAGAGGCAGTGTTCAGGCTGCTCATCAGCACAGCTCCTGCCTCTGCTTCTCAGCTGCATGCACAGGGGCTCTGCTGCTCACCAAAAGCTAACAGGATGCTCCACACTTCAAAGCATCCTGCAGCTGAGAGAAAAGTTTTCACTGACAATCCTTCAGTGAACCTCCCAGCCCTCCCTCCCAGCCAGTCCACCACAATCCCCAGGACAAATCTTCATGAAATCAGGTGACTAACACCCACACTGTGCTTCCCATATCCTACTCCTGGAATCACCATCACTCCCAACTCGTTCTTAACACAACAGCAGAGGAATATCATGGATGTCAGTATCCAGCCCCTTCCTGCTGCTGCCTGACTTCCCCCCCCCTCAGCACAAACACAGATCCTCTCATTACTGCAGCTCTTGCACTGCTCTGTTTAATTACCCAACAGTCTGTAACAAAACAATCAGAGCCACTCACTCCATACCTGGGTGGACTTGGAGGTACCTCATGTGAGGAACTGCTGCGTTCAAATAACAAACCATACTTGGTTGGCCAGACATTTGCAACCTGTAAAGAATATTACAGGCAGATTTATGCCCCCAAAAATATAATCAATGCTTTACTCACACCTCCCCACCCCAGCACAGTGAGCAAGCAGACAAGAAGCCCCCCTGTGGGCAAAAAAAAGGACAGCACTTACCTGAAAAGGCAAAGCAGCAATGTAATCCTTTCCCTCTATGCTATGCACATTTATACAGGAATTCTGCAATATGCAGATACATTTCTCTACTGTTTCATCACTGCCTGAAAACAGGAAGGAGGAGGAAAAAAAAAAAAAAAAAAAAAAAAAAAAAAGAAAAAAGTACATTGTGAAATTTCTGTCTTTCCCTAGATCCAGAAAATGTAAATTTCAGGTGGAGGGGCTGTCTCAACACAGCAGGTTTTGATAACTGAATTTCTCATGCCAAGAGAGCTGAACTCAAAGCTTTTCTCTGGTGTCACATCAGGCAGGAAACTCACCATCTGCTTTTTCAGATTTGTCCCGGGGTACAGTGAAGTCACACCACAAAGCCTAAAACCAAACACAGTCTAATTACTTGTGAGCAAGGAGCTGGTGCTACTACACAATCCCACCTCCCTGTATCTCCCAGAACAACCCCACCTCAGGACAAGGTTTGCAACCAGCCCATCAGTAATTTTTAGCTCTGTAGCTGCCCCTTCCCCACCTTTTCCTACCTGCAGAACAGGGCTGTCGACAGTGAAGGCCTTATAAACAGTAGACACTTGGTTTTTACTCCCTTTGCTCCAGATGACCATATTGCTGGCCACATACAGCTCCTCGTCGTAGTCCACCTCTTCCCCGACATCACCGACGCCTTTCCTCAGCTGCCAACTTTCCTGAAAAAAAAAAACAAACCCAACAAAACCAACCAAGTTATTTTAAGGACAACTTCAGTTCCGTCCTGCCGATCCCCATCCCCATCCCCTTCCTACCCGCTGCCGCTCGTGGATGGTCACCTCCCGCAGGGACCCCACCAGCCCGGCCGCCCCGTCGGAGGAGCAGAGCTCGGAGGCGGGCTGCAGCCGCCTCAGCTGGAGGGTGAGGGCGCTGGGGTGGCGGCGGCAGTGCTCGCGGCCCCGGGGGGCGAACTCCTGCAGGTCGCCGGCCGCTATCATCGTCGCCCTCTCGTCAGAGTGGTCCGACATGGGGGCCCGATATCCTCATTATTTCTGAGACGGACGCGCGCACACACCCGCCGCCGGGACCGGGCCTCCGGTTCCCGCTTTGCCCCGGGGAGGTGAGGGGAAGGGGAACGCGGCGGCGAGGATGAAGGGAGAGAGGATGAAGGGAACGCGGCGGCGGCAGCAAGGAAGCGGCAGCGCCTCAGACGGGCGCGGCCATCTTGGAACTCCCGCCCTGCCCCGCGGCACCGCGCAGGGGGCGCCGGGAGGGAAATGGCGGCGGGGGCCGTGCAGTCACCTCGGGGGTGTGCAGTCACCTCAGGGGTGTGCAGTCACCTCAGGGGTCGTGATGTCACCTCAAGGGTTGTGCAGTGTCACCTCAGGGGCCATGCAGTCACCTCAGGGGTTGCAGTGTCACCTCAGGGGACATGCAGTCACCTCAGGGGTTGTGCAGTGTCACCTCAGGGGTTGCAGTGTCACCTCAGGGGACATGCAGTCACCTCAGGGGTTGTGCAGTGTCACCTCAGGGGTTGCGGTGTCACCTCGGGGTGGTGGGAGGTGTCCCTGCCCCTGGGGTTGGAGCTGGATAGCTTGGATCTGTAAGGTCCCTTCCAACCCAAACCAGCCCTGGATTCTGTGATAACTCCGCTGTAAAACTGAGGCTTGTGACAAAAGTCCCCACAGCCTTTACAACCAGATCTGTATTTCTGCAGTTCAGGGCTTCCAATGTCTTCAGGACGTCAAAGCTTTGCCGGGGTGGGATTCATTCCCCTGTGCAGTTTGTATGAGCCGTTCACCTTCCAAAGGCAGGCACGGTGCTCAGGACACAAACAATAAACACATAACTTGGACATTTCATGGGCTTTGGCAGGGCCCTGCCACTCTGCTGTCACCAAGAGGCACGTTGTGGCAGACCAGCAGCCGTGTCACAGATGTGTGAGCAGCATGGCTTCCTGGGAATCTCTGCTCCACTGACCTCCACCAGCTGAAAACCCAACTCCAGAGCCCAGCACCTGAGGTGGAACTTCTCCTGTATCACCCACCTTCCCTCCTGGATGGGTGCAGGGACTCCAGGTCAAGGCTGAAGGTACCCAAACCTCTGCAGAATCGTCCCTGATGACCAGCACAGGGGGCCAGGCAGTTAGCCTGTTTTTTTCTGAGAACTGCCCACTTTTGCCAACGGAATGACCCCTTGACTATACGTGTTTCTGTATAATCCAATGTCACCCAGGTGTAACCAGGCCATTTGCATTCCCCCACCCTTGGCTGTGGTCTCACAGCAGAATGTGCAGAATTAGCACTCTGGGATGTTCTCAGCCTCCCAGACCTGTTGGGGCAATCAGATTGTTCTTTTCAGAACAAGTTTCACTGGTGAGATCAGCACCCTGCTGGTAAGCTGCCCATCTTGCGGGCACTGGAGCATCTGTGCCACGCAGAAGAGGTGAGGAAGCTTCCCCTGCAGTCCTTCCAGCATGCACACCTTGCAGAACGAGCTCTTTTCTTTACCTCTCACCTCTGTAATTGCTCACCTGAACACCAGGGTGTTGCTGGCTGCAGATCACAGCCAGTTACTAGCTTGCAGCACAGTTCCTGCAGCAGCATCCTTCCTCCATGTACCACAGACCAGAAAATGCCTTTTCTTTTCATGTTGCGTGTTGGGTTTTTCTTTTAATGAGGACCTGTGGTGTAAAGTGCAAAAAGGAGCCCGTGTTTTTCCAGCAGGCGTTCATCACAGAACAAAACCTGCATGAAGCACCCTGACAGGAACTGGAAGGGTAGTGCACTCTGATGAGGATGATTTTATTTTTTTTCCCCAAGGTATTAGTTTCACATGAGAAATCAAAGGAGGGGGGAAAAGTTGTGACAGAATTGAAAACACAATTGAAACCCCGGGTTCCGGCGTGTGGCACGGGGAATCCTTAGTTCAAGTCATGACAGTAAGCAGTATCTTTTTCTCAGGAAAGGGAAGAAGCCTGCTCGGGGAAAGGCAGCTTTAGGAGAAGCAAAGATTCACTGAGCTGCAGAGTGCTTTCAAATCTCATCACAGCTTCTGTCAGGAAGGCAACCGGAAGAAATCATAGCCTGGATCTACAGCTCTCGCCAGGAACCACATTCCCATACGGAGACAAATGGAGGCATTGACACAGATAAGACTGAAATACAAACAGCAATTTTGTGGGCAAGTAAGAATTCTCAGGGTTCAAGATGAGGAAGGTTCAAGCCAGTGTCCAGTCTTTGGAGATGGCCTTCTGCTCTTGGGAAATAATTTGTAGACCAGGAGACACTGTCCCAGGAAGAATCAAAGGACAAAATGTGCCTGGTAAGAGATGCAGCACATACTGTGTGCCCAAATAAAGCAGCACAAGCAAATAAAGGCATTTTAGTAGCATCACAAAATGTTCAGTTTTCTCTGCAAACTGCTTGAGAGCTGCATCCTGTGACCGGAGTATAACATTTAACACCAACGGGACATCTGCCTTGAGCTAGAAACATGTTGCCAAAAGAGTTTGGTATTTAAAAAGAACAGGAGCCCCTGCAAACAGGAATTAAAACAGACACAAAAAGGAGGGAGAAATAAAGGCCAGAAGAGGTTTAGGAAAATGGAAAAAACCCACAGAAATAGCAAGGGGAAAAAAAAGATCCTGTCAGATAATAGCCCAGAGCCCACTTGCCACATGCCATTTCTGCTAAGTGGTCTGATTTTACATTGCCTCCAAAGTCTCCAGATAGTCTTGTGAGGAAGTGGTGTGGGTGTTCTGAAGTGAAACTGCAAAAAGCCCCAAGGGTCAAGTTCAGGCTCTCCCCTGGCACCCTGATCCTCCAGGGTGCCCCTGGAGGGGATGAGAATTTCTCACCCAGGCAGGAGGAGCCCCTGGTGATAAAGATAAGGTGTCTTTGTGCTCCTTCTGCACCAACACAGCAGGAAAACGTGGACTCCAGGGGCATCCTCAGAGGGTGCTGGATCCCATCAGCTTTGCTCTGGAGATGTTGGGGGCCGTGCAGAAGGGGTGAGGTGGGTGCTGCCTCCAGTGTGGTTTGTGCTCTGCTACAGCAGGACTGGTTTAGCTGGTTCAGGGCTGGATCCTGGTGATCAGAGCAGACAGACAGCCCTTGTTTCCCATCAAAGCTTCTACTTTTGTTTTGGTCCTCCTTCCTTTGCCATCAGTTGTTTGGTTTTGGTGGTTTTTTTCCTCCCCCAGGAGGGCTCTGAGGTATTGCTGATGCCCGGCCCCAGGCAGCAAGAACAGGGGATGCTGTCTGGGGAGATCTGGCTGTGCCTGTGCTTTGGAACCAGAAAACACAAGGTGGTTGTGTGCAGCCCCCAGAGTTTGGGCTCTGAGCTATGGAAATAAGTGATCTGCTCAGAGGAAGGCCACCGAGGCTGCTCCCAAGCTGTATTCCATAGGTCACTGGAAGGAGACAGAGGAAGCCAGGAGCTGCCCAAGGGGTCAGACTGTCTCCTGCCTATCACAAACCTGGCCTGAGAGTTTCTTCTCTCTGTGTCTCTTCCTCCCCTTCCTCCTCTTCCTCCCATCAAGCTGTACCCAAACAAACCCTCTTGAGCTGGAGGCCAGCTCACCCCAGCACTGAGTAGAAACCAGCCTACTGGAAAGAAATGACCCAAATTAGGGGATTTTAGAGAGCTGCTTAAATCCTCTTTACCTGCCCATGTGTTCTCATTGGTTTTTTTTCCCCCTTTCCTTCCTTGCCCTGCGTTAATGAGCAATGATATGAATTATCCCGGCCCGAGGGGCCATTTCCACTCTGCAGCACACAAACTCCAAAGGCTTTTCCAGTGCTTTTTTGCCAAAAAAAAAACAAACCACCAAGCAAAAAACCAAACAAGCCAGGAGCAGCAGCAGTAGCAGCAGCAGGGGAAGGCAGCCAGATGAAAGTGCACCCAGACGGCAAAGTCTGACCACAAACAAAGAAGAGGCTGGAAAGACAGAGGGACAAATGCCTGTCCCCCACTCTCCTCCTACACCCTGAGTGACGCTGGGTGCCTGGGGAATGTGCTTAAAACCCAGGGATAAAGCCAGGCTGCTGGAGCTGCAGGGGAGGTGCTGGCTCTGAGGCACCCATTGGGATGCTCAGGCTTTTTGCAGCAGCTCTAGCAGATTTTTCTTCTCCCCTTGAGCCCGGGCCCCCAGCGACAGGAGCCCTTCCTCAGCTGCTGATCACTTCAAGATGTGGGAACTGCTGGTCTGGAGCAAAAGAGACAGGGAGGGGGGAAATTCAAGCTCTGTCAGCAGGGCTGGAGAATATCCAGTGAATAAGCAGCTTTGCAAGTCAAGGGAGTCGGGGAGTGATTTGTTCTCTTTTTTTAATTATTCTTTTTTTCACTGAATTTAAGATGTTTTTTCTTCCCAACCAGAAAGGATTCCCAACAGCTCTTTTTCTTTCTAGCAGCCTGAGTTAAGTGCCCTGCCCTCTCCAGCCCTCGTTATAAATTATACACAAACAGAAATGAGCAGGCCAAATTCCAAGCAGGCAAAATTTCCATCTCTTTTCCTGACTTCAAAGCTTTGTGAGGACTACAGCAGGCTGCTGGGAAAAAAAGTGACACTTGTCTCATAGTTTCAGATAATTTTATGTGCAAGGAGCAGAAGGGTTGCAGTGGAGCAGTAACAGAGAGGCAGGGCAGGTTGGATATGCTGCTGGCTCCCTAAATCCCAGCCCCTGCCCATTTCAGTGGGGGTTGTGCTGATGGTCTCCATGTGGCAGGGTCCCAAACATCTGCAGGCACAGCCAGTGTTCAGGACAGGTTCTGAATGCCCAGAAACTCCCCCGTTCCCACCCTGTGCCCTTAGGAGATGGGTTCAGTTTCACCCCTTACATTAAAGCACTTGTGTTGCACCTTGGTTTCATCTGAGTCTTTCTCACTGTGGCTCTTTTCCATGCTTTGTCTCCATCCCCCCTTTTCCTGCTCTTCTCCAGGCACACAAAGCTTGGTGCTTTCAGAATCATCATGGCTTGGGTGGGAAGGGACCTTAAAGCTCCTGCAGTCCCAACCCCATGGGCAGGGACACCTCCCCCAGCCCAGGGTGCTCCCAGCCCCATCCAACCTGGGCTGAGACACTGCCAGGGATGGGGCAGCCACAGCTTCTCTGGGAAACCTGGCACAGGGGCTCAGCACCCTCACATTAAAGATTTTTTCCCTAATGTCTCATCTCTGTGTCCTGTCCCTCCCTGCCCTTGTCCCAAGTCCCTCCCCAGCTTTCCTGGAGCCCCTTCAGGCACTGGAAGCTGCTCCAAGGTCTCCCCATTGCTCCCTTCTCTCCTCCAGCCTGAACCCCCCCAACTTTCCCCCTGGCTCCAGAGCTGCTCCAGCCCTCCCAGCAGCTCCAGGACCTCTGGACCCGCTCCAACATCTCCCTGTCCTCCTGCTCTGGGGACACCGCAGCTCAGCCCTTGCCGTGGGGCTGTCCCCAGAGCAGAGCCCAGGGAGGGGACAGTCCCCTCCTTACCCCCCCGGCTCCCGGGGTGCAGCCCAGGACACGGCTGAGTTTCCCCCGAGGTCTCACCGGAGCCTGAGGCACCTTTGGCACCTGCCCGGTGTGGCTGGAGGGGAGGCCCCGCTCCTGTCCCGCACCGCCCCCCGCACGCGGGGCCCCAGCCTGGGGCGGGACGGGGCCGGGACCGGGGCGGGGCGGAGCGGGGCCCGGGAGCGGCGGAACCGAGCGGAGCGGGACCGGGACCGGGACCGGGAAGGGGACCGGGGGGAGATGGGAGGAGGGCGGTGGGCGCTGATCTGGGCGCTGCTGGCGGCCCTGAGCCCACCCCACAGCGGGGCCGGTGAGTCCGGGGGGGTTCGGGATGGGGGGTGCCGGTGGAGGGGAAACGGGGGTTCGGGATGGGGGGGTGCCGGTGGAGGGGGAGTCGGGGTGTCCCGGGCTGGGATGGTGCCGGTGGAGGGGGAGTCGGGGGGTCCTGTCTTGGATGGTGCCGGTGGAAGGGGAATAGGGGATTCCGGGCTGGGCCGGTGCCGGTGCAGTGGGTCGGGGTCCTGCTGGGACTCTTTCACCTCCGTGTCACCCCAACAGCAGCCGGGGTGCTGCATGGACACCCCCGCACCCCTCTGCTGGGCCCGCAGACCCCAACAAGGCTTAATTCTTGGGGTGGGGGCTCAGAACAAGGTCCCTGCCAGCCCAGAGAGGATTTGGCTGTCCTGGGGTCACAGCTCTGCCTCTGGAGCACGGCCGTGTCCCAGCGCCTCTGTCCTGCTGCTTCCTGGGGACCCAAAGGTGGGGGGGCTCGGGGGGGCTGGGGTTTATCCCAGCAGAGATCCCGGGGGTTTGTGGCTGCGGGGCTGGGGTCACCCCGGGGGCTCGGCTGCTGCTCCACGTGCTCAGCCACCCGTGGAAAAGGCAGGCAAAGAGGGGGAAAAAGGGAAAAAAAAAAAGGTTTTGGCTGTAAAGCGTAGGGAGAGGGGGCTGCCCCGTGTGTGGTCAGAGGGTGGGAGCTGCCGGGGGGCTGCAGCCCCTGCTCAGGGGTGCTGGGGGGTCTCGGGTGGGTGTGTGGCTGGGGATGAGCAGGTTGCTGTGGGCAGGATGGGGTGAAAAGCCCTGACAGGGGAACCTGCAGGGAGGGGAATGTGCTGTGGGTTTAAGCAGGAATGCTGGGCTGGTTTTGGAGGAGAGGTGTTTGAAGCCCCAGAGTCTCTCTGGAAGGCTGGTGTGGCCTTGGGGGACATTCTGACAGCTCCCAGGGGATGGGGAGAGAGGAACCCCCATCTCGGTTCCCCCTGGCCTGTCTGGGGGTGAAGGTGTTCTCACTGAGTGCCAGAGCAGAGAGCAGCTGTCAGCAGGTGAATTACTTCCAATAATGGGAAATCCAGGGGCAGGGATTTGGGGAGCTTTTTGGCAGACCTGGGTGTTTTCTAAGGCCTTCCTTACCAGGATTGCACCACCACCTCTAGCTGTTTCAGCCAGGGGGTGTGCAGCTCCTCCCTTTTTGTTTTCACCTGTAATTAAGTGTCTTGCCTCTGAAAATGTGGAGATTCTCTAGTTAAAACTTCAGGTAAGAGAGAAGTCGGGCAGGACCTGCCAGGCTGCACACTGAGATCAGCTTCTTCTGAGGACTTCAGTTCTGCTGCTCCCCTTCCTGGGGCTTTCAGGAGAGCAGAGCTGTGCTCACTGATTCCCACACCAGCTTTTCCCTTGGGCCAGGCTGTGGTGAGCAAGGGAAGCAGCTCCGGTGAGGCAGGCACCCATGCAGGTGAGCCCATGCTTTTGGGGGCTCACCTCTGGGGGGGCTTTTAGATCCAGCCCCAGCAAATTGCTCTGGGCACAGGTAAAGGGGTGTCCTGCAGCAGAGGGTACATCCCTTGGAAGATGCCCTGAGGATGTCCCAGCTGGGGATGGAAGGGAACCCAAAAGCAGTGCTGAATATGAAAAATTCCTGTTTTCACATGAGTCAGAGAGGAAAGTATTTCATTCCTGGGCCAGCAAACACCTCTTTCCACTTAATCAGTATATAAAGCATGGCTGAAGATCACCTTTGCTCTTTTCCCTCTTAACTTGAAGCAGCCCAGGACGAGCTGGGGGGTGAGCAGAAATCATCCAGGAGCAGGCAGAGAGCCAGGAGCAGGGCTCCCTGCTGGGGGAGCTGCCCCAGCCAGAGCTGGAAAGCTGAGAACTGGAGCACATAAATACCTGTTTGAGGTTGGGTTGTGCCAGGCAGCCAGTTGGGGTAACCAGCTGGAGGAGCCAGGGAGGGCAGAGGATTGGGGATCACTCCCTGGTTTGCATTTGACAATTTTTTGGGAGCTGCCTGGCTGCCTGGGAGCTGGTGAGCCGGCTGGCAAGTAAATGGCAGTCTGCTGAGTCCTGCAGCAGTCACATGGGTTTTGTTTGTCTTGGGATGATAAAGCTTAGGAAGCAGGTTGGAAAAGCTTAGGGTCTTTTTTTTTTGTTTGTTTCTTTTCTGAAAGGGAAACCCATTGTTTTGTGTGAGAGCCAGGGAGAGCCTCACGTTTCCCTCAGCACCACCAGAACTTGAAAATCCCTTCTCAAATTTCTGTCCAGAAGTCTCATTTCTCGAGGGTTAAAAATAGGGAGGCATTTAGCAAAGGACTCGATCCAGCCTCAAAATTAGGTTGTGTTTCTTGGCTCTGAGGGAAGCACACCAGGCTCACGCTCCATTACTCACAACCGTAGTGACGTAGCTTTTAAAAGTTGTTGTTAGATGTCGGAGGACTAAGACCTGCCTCAAAACAAACTCAGCTCGACCCCAGTTTAAATATAAAAGTCATGCTTACCTACCTGTCTTACCTTTCACATTGGGAGCGTGTTGGGGTTTTTTTTCACTGAAGGGGCAGATTAATTTAGCTGAAATTCCTGCCTGGCACCATGCCTTTGCTCCCTGAAAGCAGCAGGAGAGATTTAGTGCTCTGCCTGGGGTTTCTGTGTGCCCCTGCAAGCCTCGGGAAGCTTGGAAATGTTCTAGTAACAGCATCAACTCGTGGTCTGGTCCCTGGACCTTGTGTCTTCAAAACACAGAGTTTTGTTTGGGGGGGAATCGCTTTACATGGAGGTGCTCTTTGTCTTATCCACAGCAGGGGTGGGAAGCGTGGGGAGGGAGGGGGGAAAACGCTGTGGCAGGACAGGGTGTGTTATGTAGGGATAAGCCCTCAGCCAGAGCTGGGACATAGCCTTCCCTTGGGAAAAATGTTTGGGAAGAGACCTGGGGAGGACACCAGTAAGGAGCCAGGCTGCTCCCCCACACTGTCTGAAGCCATTTCTTCATCCATCTGCGGCTGTTTTCCCCAAAAAAAGCAGCTCAGTGGAGTCATTTTGCTCAGCAAAAGCATTTGTGGTTGTTTCCCAGAGCATCTCCCTCCTCCAGAGCAGCTCACCCCAGCCTGGGAAGGTGTCAGAGCCACCAGCCCAAAGCCCAACAAATCCCTGCCGGGAGCTCCTGCTCTGCCTCAGCTGAAAATGGTGGAGATGAGGCCCCCGAAAGGGTTTTCCTGCAGTAAAGTCCCAAATTCCTCCTGCCCAGGGATCCTTTTATATTTCAGTCCCAGGGAAGGGGGGGTGATGCAGCAGAAATAGCTCCTGCCTCTTCCGAGCACTTTCTTTAGCCTGGGCTGCTCTGGTTTGTTTTAAAAAGTCTTTTTTTGGAGGTGCTGCTTGTACAGACCTGGTCTTGGGGCAGCCCCTGGCTCTGTTGGTCCTTGTTACAGCTTTCACAGGAAGTTTCCTCCAGATTTTGCCTTTTTGGAGCATCTGCACAGGAGCTGCCTTTAGTTTGAAGGGAAGCAGTGGGCAGGGGCTTGGGGGGGGGGGGGTCCCAGTGCTGCCTAGGGGTAACAAATCTGATGTTTTTCTTGCAGGGGGTAACAAACCTGATGTTTTTCTTGCAGGGGGTAACAAACCTGATGGTTTTTTTTTCAGGGGGTAACAAACCTGATGTTTTTTCTTGCAGGGGGTAACAAACCTGATGTGTTCTCTTGCAGACCATGACCCAAATCAAGGTGTGAGGCTGTCCCACCGCCCCCAGAGAAGCTTGGCCAGCGATGGCCACTGGGCTCCCCAGAGCTCCCAGGAGGAGCCCCCCCCCATCTCCCTGGGGCAGATAAAGTTCAACCCCACGGTGCCACACATCGTGATCAACGAGCACAAGGACGTCACCTTTAATTGCTCCATCAAAGTACCTGAGGTGCTGCTCAGGCCAGACACCCCGGGCATTTCCCTGTGGAAGGATGGGAGGGAGCTCCAGGCTCTGGACCGCATCGCCACCAGCCACTTCGAGATCTCTGATGAGGAGGAGGTGGCAATGACCTCCACCTTCAGGTAACTGGGGTCACCATCCTTCCTGGGGCTGTGCCCCGATGGCTAGAAGAAGCCTGAGGTTGGGACTACAAGAGGACAATGCTCCCTAGCCCCTCCAGCCTGGCTTGGCAAGCTCGGCTCTGCTCGGTGTGTGCTGCGGGGTGGTTGGTAATGGTTGAAACTCATCCCAGGCTGGCAGTGTCCTCCTGGCACTGGGATGGCTTGGGACAGTGGTGGAGTCACCATCCCTGGGGGCATTTAAAAGGCATTTGGACCTGGTCTTTAAGGACATGGGTTAGTAGTTAGGTTATGGTGTTGGTGGAAGGTTGACCTGGATGATCTGGGAGGTCTCTTCCAACCTAACCATCCAGTGATTCCTGTGGGAGCTGGGTGCAGGGCAAGGCTCCTCTCCAGAGGTGACATGCTGTCCCTTCTCTCTGGCAGCATCCTGGCCGCCCAGCGCTCGGACAACGGTTCCTACGTCTGCAAACTCAACATCTCTGGCATGGAGGTGGTGTCAGATCCCATCTCGGTGCAGCTGGAAGGTGAGCTGCAGGAGCACTGGGGTGGACGTGCTGGAGGTGTGGAGCACTGTGCCCTGGCTGAGAGACAGCCCTGGGCACCTTGACCTGGGAGATGTCCTCCAGCAATGGGGCTCCTGGATGGGAAGGGGCTTCTTGCCAGAGCTGGGCATGGCCCCTGGCAGGAGAGTTTGGGGTTGTTGGGGTTGTTGGCTGTGTCACTGAGCTCTCTGGATCCCTTACTGCTCTCCTTGTGTCCCCACAGGGCTCCCACACTTCATCCATCAGCCCGAGAAGCTGAATGTCACCAGGAACAGTCCCTTCAACCTCACCTGCCAGGCCGTGGGCCCCCCAGAGCCAGTGGAGATCTACTGGTTCCGTAACAATGTCCGGGTCAATGAGAAGCCCCACATCTCCCCATCAGTCCTGACTGTGCCAGGTGAGCCATGCAGCTTCCTTGCCACGGCCACTGGGGACACCTTGGTGTGGCTACCAGGATGGGAAGGTGTCCTGTGGCACCTCACAGCCCATCCCCTTGGCCTCGCACCTCCTGTCGTGTCCCTGTGCACCATCACCAGACCATGGCACTCCATCTTCATCTTCATCTTCATCTTCATCTTCATCTTCATCTTCATCTTCATCTTCATCTTCATCTTCATCTTCATCTTCATCTTCATCTTCATCTTCATCTGTGTGCACTGCTGGGGCTTGGCTGGACACCTCAGACACATTTCCAGGAGGTTTGGCATAAAACGTGGCCCCCAAATCATATCTGGTGGGACAGGGGGGTCCAGCTTTGCAGAAGAAGTGCCCCTGAGTCTGCTGTTCCCTCCGTGTGCTGGGAGCACAGCTCTGCCCAGCAGGTCAGCTCAGCACCTCTGGGAACCTCTGCAGGGGTGCTCAGGGGGCAGGAAGCCCCATCCCACCCCCTCTAGCTGCTGCCAGAAATTCTTTCTTGGAAAAAGGCAGGCAAGGCACTCAGCCTGCTCTTTCCTAAGCAAGCAGCAGGTTTTTCCTCCAGCCTGTGGCTGCTCTGGGGGGATGCCTGGCTGGTGGTCCCCTCTTGGTGTCTCCAAACTTTGGGTTGGCCCCAGCAGTGGCCCCATGGCATCCTGGTGGAGCACAGGGAGAAAAGTCCTCCAGGTAACACCAAACCCGGGGTGGTTTTGCTGCAGAAGCAACAGAGAGGAGAGATTTCTGGCTCTGGTGAGGAGGGGAAGGGCAGCAGCTCATTAGCAGCCAGGCTGTCAGTGCCTTGGCCTCCCCAGGAAGGCTTTACAAGGCAGTGAAAGGCGGAAGAAGTGACTCATTCCTCCTGGATGTTCCTGCATCCAGCTGGCACAGGCTACCTCGGGTCATTTGAGCAGTTCCCTCTCCTGGCCCTGCAGCTCCAGGAGGCACCACTGCCAGCCTGAGACACTGCTCAGCATGGCCAGCACACCCTGCTCAGCACCAGCAGCAGGGGACATCCAGGAGGGAGCAAACCCCTGGCTCCATCACCCAAAGCCCTGAGCAGTGCTGCTGCCCGGGTCCATCTCACCAGCAGCCCTGGGCAGCCCTCTGCACCCGGGTATTTCCAGTGGCCCTCAAAAGCAGCTGCTCCCCATGATCAGCTGGGAGGTTTCAGCAATCTCCAGAGAGCAATAAGTCATCTGATCCCAGCCGTGGTGGTGTTGGGCTCTTCTGCTTTCAGGCTTTTCCCTTTTTGAAGGAGAAATGCTCAGGAGGTTGTGCAATGTAGGGACGCAGGGTCCTGGCTGGGTGCTGGTGGCACACACGTGCTCACAGCCTGGGAACTGGGGGGGCTGCACCAGGGGGAACACCCCCAGGGCAGGCAGAGCAGAAATGTCACCGTGGAAGGGCATGAGGACAAAAGAAGGGGTGCTTTGTGTGGCAAAAAATAAGCAAGGACGTGAGAAAGACATCTCGCAGGGGTTTGTGTGAGCAGGTGGGGGGTCAGTGGGGTTTGGGGCAGTGAACAAATCCTTGTTCTTCCCCTGGCAGGTCTGAGTGAAGCAACACTGTTCAGCTGTGAGGCTCACAACAGGAAAGGCCTGACTGCCTCCAACCCAGGGCTGGTCAATGTGAAAGGTGAGTGCCAGTGTGATGCTCCCTGTACCTGTTAGCTCCAGGTATCCAAGCAGGAGCTGTCCTGATCTCCTGGAATCAGGATCATCAAATCCAACCATAGCCCATCCACCACCACCACTGAACCATCTCCTGAAGCACCACATCTAAACACTTCCTAAACACCTCCAGGGATGGGGACTCCATCACCTCCTTGGGCAGTGTTCACCCTTCCAGCAACTCATTCTGCTTGAGCTGGAGGAGGTATTTTTAGGACTCCCAGACTTATTTCCCTCTCTTTTACACCAATACTTACAATCAGGTGGGATGGATGTAGTAGCAGGGTTCTGTCATCCCCGTTTCACTGTCGTGGGAGGAAGCACCAAAAAGGAGATTTGAAAGCAGAACAGTCAGCCCCAGAGCAGGGTTAGGAAGGGCTGTATCACTCTTTTCCTTCCTTCACAACCAGGGTGGTGCTCAGAATTTTCCATAGGAAATGGTGGAAATTCTGCACATTCCTGGCAGGAGCCACTCCAGCAATATGAGGAAGGTGTTCCCCAAAATCTGTCATTGCCTCTAGGCAGCCCAGAGAGCTCACAGATACAGACCATGGCCAGAACACTCCTGATTCTGTCCAGTGGGCTGAAACACCTGTAGCCAGGGCAGTTCCTGGGATGGACCTACAGTCAGACTGAGTCCCAGGAGCTGCCTGGGGGACAGCAGCCCTGCCACCTTCCTGCTTATCCCTCCTTGGCTTTTCCCTGCAGGAATGCCAGCTGCTCCTGCCAGCGTGCATGTCCTCAACAGAACAGCCCATGGTATTGTCATCTCCTGGGTGCCAGGCTTCGATGCCTTCTCTGCCCTCAACAGCTGCAGTGTCCAGGTAACATCCATAACCCCTCTTTGCTCTGCAATCCCCCCTTGCATGGATGCTCCAAGGCAGCAGGCAGGGTCCCTGGGTAGTGCTGAGGTGGACAGGAGGTTTGGGAGGTACTGCTGGAGAGCAGCTGCTGGGGTCTGCTCACCAAGCAGCCTTCCTGCTGGGGTCTGGAGCTGGAGGTTTCTTTCAGCTCTCCAGTTCTTGTAAGCACTGGGAAGGAGCTGAGGGTTTGCCTGTCTCCAGGACAAGCCAGGGAATGCTGTCTGTACACTGGGAGAGGGTACATTTTGGTTAGATATTAGGAAGAAACTCTTTCTGGGGAAACTTTGGCCCAGGTTGCCCAAGGAATTTTTGGCTGCCCCATCCCTGGCAGTGTCTCAGCCCAGGTTGGATGGGGCTGGGAGCACCCTGGGCTGGGGGAGGTGTCCCTGCCCATGGGGTTGGGACTGGAGGAGCTTTAAGGTCCCTTCCCACCCAAACCAGTCTGGGGTTCTCCAGAGGTACAGTCCTGCCAGCAGTTCCCACCTGCCCTTTCTGCTGCACAGCTCTGGGTTTCCCAGCTCAAGCCCATTGCCTGCTCTGCTAGGGAAAGTCTTTACACCACTTAATCCATACTCGGGCTGAGGTGATGCCTGGAGAGAGAGGAGATGTTTGCAGCCAGGTAAAAGTGAAAGCAGTGTGAGGCAGGAAAGGTACTGGAGCTAATATTAGCACCCCATCCACTGCTGCTTTCCAGCTGGAGCGCGGGAAGTGGGGTGGAGAGCCAAGGAATTTCCTATGAGTTAACATTCATGGTCTGTCATGAGGAAACAGCCTCTGGAGCTGGAAAACAGGACAGGATCTCTGGCAAAAACACAGCAGTGACTAAGGCCTTTTGCTCCTGTCCCTTTTGATAATCCCCTCTCTGGGGCAGCGTGGCCCCACGGAGTGACTCAGTCCTGAGCTTCCCAGGGAAGCTGCTGCCCTCCCACCTGCCAAACTGAAACCTCTTTAACTTTGGATAAAGCCTGATTTAAATAAACAAAACAAAGCAAACCAAACCATCAAATCTGATGGACTCTCTCCAGAGGCTGAGGATAGAGATAGCTGAGTTGGGCTCGATGCTCAGGAGGACCTGGAAGCTGGTGTTGCTTTCAGGAGTGGTTTGCACATTGATCTGGTCACTGCTCACCTCCCCCCAGGTGGTGGTGTGGGGACTTTCTCAGCTTTTTGAGGCTGAAGGCTGTTCTCTGTCACTTTCACCTGTCCACCTGAGGCTACCCAGAGGTTGTGGTTGTTCCTCAGCAAGTCTCCTGCCACCCCAAAACCATGTGTGGACGCTTTTGAGAGAACTGGGTGACCTGCTTGTGGTTCATGCTGAAACATGTCCTGTGGGTTTGTCCTCCCAGTTAACCACTTTGCTTGCACTGGTGTCCCTTGTTCTTGCTCTCCCCTTTTTCCTCCCACCACCTGTGTTTCCCCAGAGCAGGATGCTGTCTGCAGGGGCAGCCACATGGGTGCCCACCAGGCAGCCCTTTGGGGAGCCCCTTCAGCCCTGAGCTGCTGGACAGAGCAGTTTCTCTTTGTGTCAGAAGCAAGGCTTGGGTTTATTAAGATGAAACCACCCGTGCTGCTAAATGCAACCATGGAGTCTGATGAGTCTGCTCTCCCTGTGATGAATCCTGCAACACCTGATGGTGATAAGTCCTGTGGTCTAATGAAGTGTTGCAGGAAAAATGAGTTTCTGTCCTTGGTTTGGGGCTCACTGCTTGGTAATAATGTCATTGGGTGCCACAAGAGATAGCAGATTGTGGAATCACTGAATGGTTTGGGTTGGAAGGGACTTTAAAGATGATCATGGGCAGGGACACCTCCCACAGCCCAGGCTGCTCCAAGCCCCATCCAACCTGGGCTGAGACACTGCCAGGGATGGGGCACCAACAACCTTCTTGGCCAATCTGTGCCAGTGCCTTACTGCCCTCATGGTGAAGAATTTCTTCCTGATATCTAACCTAAATCTCCCCTCTTTCAGTCTAAACCCATTGCCCCTTGTCCTGTCACCCCCCTTTCTGGTGAAAGCCCCTCCCCAGCTTTCCTGTAAGCCCCATCATGGACTGGATGGTCACTAGAAGGTCTCCCCTGAGCCTTCATCCCTCCCTCCCCTGGTCCCACACCAGTGGTGATCTCACCCATCCCCACCATGATCCCAGCTCTTTCTTCTCCGGGTGTGTCAGTGTCCTGTCTGCTGGGCAGAGAGGAGCCAGCCTGCAGGGTCCTGTTGACAGATGTAAAATCCCAGCTGGAATTCCACCCCTCGGGTTGCTGTTGCTGACTCACCCTTGTTTCTGGGCTGCTTTTCCATGAAGGTCCAGGAAGCCACCTCCCCCCGAAGCAACACCTCTGTTCTGCTCTTCAACACCTCGGTGCCTCCCCACCTCTACCACATCCAGCACCTGGGGCCCATGCTGGACTATCACATCCGTGTTGCCTGCCAGAACGAGGTTGGCTGGTCAGCCTTTAGCCCCTGGATAACAGCCAGCACCACTGAGGGAGGTAGGAAATGAGCAGCAAAGATCCAGGAAGGGTTTCCTGGCCTGGGACGTGTGGCTGTGTTTGGGGCAGGAGGCTCTGGGGATGCTCCAGAGTTGGGGTTGCTCATGGGGTGGGACATTTAAGGCACTGCTGGTTAGGGAAAGGAGTTGTTCAAGGCTGTAGGAAATGCCATGTGCTTTCAGGTTGAGCTGCAGCTCCTTTTCCATCAGCCTGCCATGTCCCTGCACCCACCCAGCTCCCATCCCCTTCCATCCCTGCAGCTCCCAGCACCCCGCCACTCAACGTCACCGTCCTCTTCAATGAATCCTCCTCCTCCCTGGAGATCCGATGGGTGAAGCCCCCCCTGGAGAGGATCCACGGGGAACTGCAGGGCTACCACATCTGGTACAGGTGGCAGAACTCCAAGGGGTTGGTAAGTCACCAGGGAAATGGGGAAGAATGTCTAAAGCCTAGAAGAAATCCCAGCAAGCATCAAGCAGGGATGTGTAGTTTGGTCTTGGCACTTCCATGTATTCTTTTGGGAGCTTATTTGTTTGCTGCCTCGTGCTTTCATCTGGGCTTTTTTAACACCAGTAGTCTCTCTGGCTTGTGTTGATTTAACTCATGGTTGGAACTAGATCATCTTTAAAAGTGCCTTCCAACCCAAAGCATTCTAATGTTGGGAAGAAGCAGTTCTGCCTGGAGGAGACAGGATGTTTGCTCCCACAGCTCCTCCTCTCTAAAATAGAAGCAAGATGCTCTTCCCAGAGGTGACAAGCCTTGCTGTGGCCTTTGGAGTGGCAGCCAAGGTTTGGCAGTGCCTCTTGGTCCTTTCAGACACAGAGTCAATCGTGAGGCTTTGGGGAGAATTTATTCCCTAGGTTTGGAGCTGTTCCTTACTCAGATGGGATTTATTCTGCAACCCCATGGCACAGGGTTCTGCAGCTCAAGGAACATTCCTGGTGCCCGGGGCCCTGTCCATGAGTGTATGAGGTCACCTGGCATAACTTTGCTTGCCTCTCCCAGGACTTGGGAAGCAGCCTTCAGGAATTTGCTAGGGAGAGGTTGGCCCGACCTGGCTCAGCTCCTGGGCAAAGGAACATCCCATCCAGCCTCTGCCAGGAGCCTCTGGATCCTTGTGCAGATGTGTCCAGCTGTTGCCTCTGCCCTGTGGTTTGGCTTTTCCTCTGTCCCAGGCTGGGAGCACAGAGAGACGCAGACAGCCTGAACCCAGGGTGGAAGAAGTGACTCACACCCTATTTTTTTCTGTAGGATGCTGCATTTTCTGTTCTCCTTTTGCACCTCTGAAAAAGAGCACGTATAGATCCAGACCAAATGAAGTCAGGGAAACAGCATTGTGGTCTTGTGACTAGCATGGAAAAAAAAAATGCTGACATATTTGTTGTTTCTCAAGCAGAAAGCAAAAAAAAACAAACCTAAAACAGGACTTGGGCTTTAAACCCTGGGAGAGTTCTTGTTGTTGTTGTTGTTTTCATAAATCTTCCCCAGTCAAATGCTTAAGGGGTGAAATTTCTGCTTGGGTTCCTGGTCTAGAACTGCTCTCCTTCACACTGACTTTCAGGAGGCTCCAAAACTCCTGTGTAGGAGGGGGTGAGTTGAGTGGGAAGGAGCTGTGCTGTCCCTGCAGCCCTGAGGAAGCCCTTCTGAGTGCTGCTGATTTCTGTCCTCAGCCTCCAGGTTCTGTGGGAGGTGAAATTGTGTGTCAGAGCCCAGGGCAGGGCCCAGCACATCTTTCCTATGGGTTGTTGCAGAACCAAGACCAAAATAACCCTCTGTTTAACAGTCCCAGCACAATAAAGGGGAAGGATCCTGTATTCCCGTGTCAGCAGGGCCACCTGCAGGCTTCATCTCCACCACCAGTTCTCCCACTATTTCAAAAAACTTCTAAAAAACAAAACCAAAAGGAGTTTTATTTTTATCCTTAAACCAGCAGTTGTTGTTTGATTCAAGGCAGCTGGAGCTGGGACGTGAAGAAATTCCTCAGCTACCACAAAACTCATCAAAAAAACCCCAAGCCATCAACTTGGTGTCCTGCTGGAGAGGCTGTGGGCTCTGCCAAGGTCTCCCCCTCTCCATGGTCTGTTTGGCACCAGCCTGTCCTCAGGTGACCCAGCAGAGCCCTTGGCCATCCCAGAAGAGCCCCGTGCAGTGTCTGAGGGTGGTGGTAGGGGAAGGGTCTGGGGTGTTTCTGCTGAAGGATGGGAGGCTCTGAGCAGAAAGTGGAGCAGCTCAGGTGTCCTCCCCCTTGCCCACTGACCCCCCCTCAGCTCCTGCTTTTTGCTCAGCCTGGGGATGTTGGGCTGGGGTGAGGAGCTGCCCTCAGCTGCCCTCCTGATGTTTGGGATGCCACTGGGCAGCTGGTTTGCAGCTGGAGGTCAGCTGCACTTTCTGAGCTGGAGCAGACCAAGGAAAGGTGGAATTTGCAGGGAAAGAGTCCTCTGAAGAGAGGCTGAGAGCCCTGGGGCTGTTCAGCCTGGAGAAGAGAAGGCTGAGAGGGGATCTCTGAATGTCCATCAAGAGCTGAGAGCTGGGGGGCAAGAGGAAGGGGACAATCCCTTTTCAGTGGTGCCCAGGAATAGGAATAATGGGGAGACCAGAACAGAGGAACTCCCACCTCAGCATGAGGAGAAACTTCCTGGGTGTGTTCCTCCCTCCTGGGATGGCTGGCAGTGGGTCTGAAGGGGAAGGGCTACTCAGCCCCTGGCCCCATCCAGCCCTTCAGGCAGGGCTCTCCTCCTTCAGTAGCTTGGAGCTGCCTTTCCTCTGGGCTCCTGGAGTCAGAGGCAGGCAAAAGTTTGGCAAAGGGGACAGTTCCCAAGGCATCTCCAGGTTTCCCTCCCACCACAGGGTCTGTCTCCTCCAGCTCAGGCTTTTCTGCCCTTCCTCTCTCTCCAGCAGAACGTCTCCACTGAAGCTCAGCACAATGCCAGCGTGGCCATCCTGCCCGTGGTGGCCACCAATGCCACCTGCTCCATCCGGGTGGCTGCTGTCACCAAGGGGGGAGTGGGACCTTTCAGCAGCCCAGTGAAGATCTTCATCCCAGACAGTGGTAAGGAGATGCCTCTCCTGCCCTGGAGGTGGGGATGGGTGATGGGGAAGCACCCAGAGAAGCTCTCCTTGTCTGGTCAAAGCCATTTGCCATCCCTCCACCCACCTGCAAGTGCTTTCCCCATTGGCCAGGCTATCAGACAAGGATCTGGGCCCCTCAGCATGCTTTGGTAGCCAGGAGAGACTTGCTCTGCATGTCCGGCCTTGGTCCTCATGCCCTCTTCTCCCATGGAACCCTTTGGGCTTTCCTGGCTTTGGCTTCAGCCCCTGGGAAATCCCCCGCTGATCCTACCCCTGAGCTTTAAACTGGCAGATGGGAGACTTAGGTGAGATTTTAGGAAGAAATTCTTTGGTGTGAGGGTGCTGAGCCCCTGTGCCAGGTTTCCCAGAGAAGCTGTGGCTGCCCCATCCCTGGCAGTGTCTCAGCCCAGGTTGGATGGGGCTGGGAGCACCCTGGGCTGGGGGAGGTGTCCCTGACCATGGGGTTGGGACTGGAGGAGCTTTAAGGTCCCTTCCAACTCAACCCATTCCATAATTGTACAGTGCCTGGGGGCAGCAGGGACTGGCTCCATTAATGGGCTGTCTCCTCAGGGTTAATAACCTCAGCCACCTCTTCGACTCCAGCCCCGGGGAACGCCGACTCCTTCATCGTGGCCCTGGGCTTCATCTGCGGCACCCTCGCCGTGGGGCTGGTCCTCTGCCTCACTGTGGTCATCCAGAAGAGATGTGTGGAAACAAAATATGGGTAAGCTGAAAGGAAAGCAGGCTGGGAAGGTGCCTGGAGCTGGGCAGATGGCAGGCTGGGGGGCAGAGGCAGGCAGGGGGGGTGCCCAGCAGCCCACGCTGGGTCTGGGGAGGAGGTTTCTGACCTCACTCCCCAAAATGCCTTTTATTTTATTTTCACCCGTGGTGAGGCACTGAGTGTATTTGTACCATGGTGAGATGCTTCCCCTCCTCTCCTAGCCCAGCACTTCACCTTTCACTCCCAGTCTGGGACAGGAAGCAAACTTTGTGCAATTTGTTAGGTGGCATTTTGACACGGAGGTGACAGAGCAGTGATGCTGATGGTGTCCTGTGGCCTGGAGAAACCCCTCCAACCTCCCCATGTTGGATCTGCCTTGGTCCCATGGCCAAGTGTGGCACCAGCCCTCCCGTGGATTTGGTGGTGTGGACAAAGGGCTGTTTTCTGCTCCAACAAACCAGCTCACCCACCCTGTTGCCTCCCACGGGGCACTGAGCTGCCCGCTGCTGCCCTTTGTGTCAGACAGCTCTGCTCCCAGCAGCTTTGCTTCCAACTCCTATCACTTGGCTTCCCACCACCAAGTGGGGTTTAATTAACCCCTCTGGATGAGCACCATGTCAGTCAGAGGGATTTGTTGAGCTGGTGAAGGAGTCCCACCTAGCCAGACCTCCCATGGCATCACCCCCCATCCCAGTTTGGCAGCTGGTGGTACCCAAGGGTCCCTTTTTTCCCAGGAGGCAGCAGCTCTGGGCTGTGGGATTCTCCTGGCACAGCCTGCTCTCCAATTAGGAAATTAATATCCCATTTCCTTCCCAAGAACCCTCCGTGACTCACTCCAGCACAGATCACCCTTGTTTATCCAGTGCCTGGGTTTATTTTGGTTTTGCTTGTAAGCCCCAGCCCAGGTCCAGGCAGAGGGAAACGAAGAAGCTGAGGGTGCCCCTGCGTTCCCTCCTCCTCCTCCTCCATCCCCATAGCCCTGCATCCACAGCTCCTTCCTCAGGTTCCCTGCAGCTCCCTGTGGCCCAGCAGGCTCTGTTTCTCTCCCCCCAGGAATGCTTTCAGCAGGGATGACTTGGAGCTGGTGGTGAACTACAGAGCCAAGAAGTCCTACTGCCGGCGAGCCCTGGAGCTGAGCTGTAAGAGGGACAGGGGGGGTCACAGCAGCCTTGTGTCTGCAGCATGGAGGGGACCTCAGCTCCTCTTCCTCTCTCCCACAGTGGGCAGCCTGGGTGTCAGCAGTGAGCTCCAGCAGAAGCTGCAGGACGTGGTGGTGGACAGAAATGCCCTCAGTCTGGGGAAGGTCCTGGGAGAGGGTGAGTGCTGGAGCTGGAGAGCTGGGGGTGGACCTAGGGGCTGGGGCCTCATCTAAAGTGTCAGCATCTCATCTAAACCATGTTCCTACCTGGAAAGGTCAGACTGGCTGATCCTTGATCTGTGCTCATTCCCCAGCTCCATCCTCCCCAGGGGTGTGGGGGAGGTGGTGGGGCAGGATGACCCCTGGGTTCACGTCCTCCTCCTGCCACTGATGAGACACAAGCCTCCTCCTCCTTGTAGCCTTTTGGGGATGGGGTCTGCCTCTTGGAGCGTTTCAGAACTCGAAGGAGGCAGTGGTGTCCTGGAAGGAGCTGCTTCAGGCTATGGATCAAGCTCTGGCTTCTTTCCCATGGTGCAGGGGAGTTTGGGTCAGTGATGGAGGGGCACCTCAGCCAGCCCGAGGGCACCCCACAGAAGGTGGCTGTGAAGACCATGAAGTGTAAGTCATCACCCTGGCCTGGCAGAACCTGCTGCTCTTTATCCCAGTGGGTGCTGGTGCTCCTGCTGCCCATCCCAGGAGGTGCTCTCTGCTCCCTGGCACCATCCTGTGGGGGTGCTGGTCCCTCTGCCACAGCTCCTGGTGCCAGGCAGGAACCTGACCAGCAGGGATGGCAGAGACACTCACCAGTGGTCCCTTCCCCTGCCCCACGCAGGAGCTGTGCTGTGAAAGGGATGGCAGCAGTGATTTGGGGGGGATTAAAGCTCCTGGGGTTTTAACCCTTCTCCTTCTCTGCTTCCCAGTGGATAACTTTTCCCAAAGGGAGATAGAAGAGTTCCTCAGTGAAGCAGCGTGCATGAAGGACTTCAACCATCCCAATGTCATCAAGCTCCTCGGTAGGGACTGTCACCCCCCATCCTCCAGATGGGATTTGGGACCCCTCAGATCCCACACAGGACTGTGGGGCCTTTGCCATGGGGCCCTGCAAGCTCCCTGTGTTTTCCAGGTGTCTGCATTGAGCTGAGCTCCCAGCAGGTCCCCAAGCCCATGGTGATTCTGCCCTTCATGAAGTATGGTGACCTCCACAGCTTCCTGCTCCGCTCCCGGCTGGAGATGGCCCCCCAGGTAGTGAGCACAGAGGGCTCTGTGTCTGCCAGGTGGGGTTATGCCTCTCTGGGGGATGAACCTGCCTTTGTTTCTCAAGAACATCAAGGGGACTTGGTTGTAGTCCTGCTCCCTGCCCCTGTCCGGAGGCAATGGTGGGATCCAGCTCTGGGATTCTCTCCTTGCCTTCTGCAGGCTGAGCAAACCCAATGACCTCAGCTCCTCCCTGTAGCCCATCTCTCCCAGCCCCATCCCAGTGGCCTCCCCTGGGCTTGCTCCAACAAGGAGCCCCAGATGGGACACAGCATCTGGACCTGGCCTGACAGACCCAGAGCTCTTCTGGTTGGAAAAGACCTTTGAGGTCATCGGGTCTGACCCTTAGCCCAGCTCTGCCCAACACCTCCAGGGCTGCTGGTTCAGCCCAGGGTTTAATTCCCCTTCCAGTCAGGAACTTTCTTCTGATACCCAATGAAGGGGAGCAGGAGTTTCTCTTGCTGGTGCAGCTGGCTTCCAGGTTGCCATGGCTGGGCCACTCCAGGCTCTTTCTCTCCAGAGCCATTTTGTAAGCAGACAGGAGGCTGGGGAAGGGATCGAGCCAGCCAGGGACTGGGCTGCCTGACCTCCACTTTCCCTCCCCAGTTTGTGCCCCTGCAGACACTGGTGAAGTTCATGGTGGACATTGCCCTGGGGATGGAGTACCTGAGCAGCCGGCACTTCCTCCACAGGGATCTGGCAGCTCGGAACTGCATGTGAGTTCCTCCCTCCCCTCTGCCAGCTGGAGCCTCCTGCCTGGCTCACACCATCAGAACCACCCTGGGCCTTGGGGGAGAGGCGAGGCAGGAGCTCAGCCTCAGCTTTCTGCCTCAGGGGTGGTCCCACTGACTCTCCATCCCCTGGCAGGCTGAGGGATGACATGACTGTGTGTGTGGCTGACTTTGGGCTGTCCAAGAAGATCTACAGCGGGGATTACTACCGGCAGGGACGCATCGCCAAGATGCCAGTGAAGTGGATTGCCCTGGAGTCCCTGGCTGACAGGGTCTACACCACCAAGAGTGATGTGGTAGGTGCCCAGGGCTGGGCAGGGAGCTGGGCACCCATCCCTGGGCTGAGCTGTCCCAACTTGGTTACATGGAATCATAAATGGTTTGGGTTGGAAGGGACCTTAAAGCTCCTGCAGTCCCAACCCCATGGGCAGGGACACCTCCCCCAGCCCAGGGTGCTCCCAGCCCCATCCAACCTGGGCTGAGACACTGCCAGGGATGGGGCAGCCACAGCTTCTCTGGGAAACCTGGCACAGGGGCTCAGCACCCTCACAACAAACAATTTCTTCCCAATATCCAACCTCAATCTCCCCTCTCCAAGTTTAAAGCAATCCTTATCCTATCCTTAATCCCTTCATCCCTTATCACTCCCTGCCCCTGACCAAAGTCCCTCCCCAGCCTCTCTGTCTGTCCTGGTTGGTTTGTACCCTCTAGCAAAGCCTGAGGAGCAGGAGGCTGTTGGTGAGGGGTCACCCTGACCTTTCCCTGCCCACCCAGCACCCTGGAATAAGTTCCTTGAGTGGGCTGCTCGCCTCTGCTGTGCCACTGCCTCTCATTTCCAGCTGTGGGGAGGGCAGGGCTGGAGCCACAGCTCCCTGCATTGTGCGAGGCACTGGGCAGTGACCTTTCCCCATCAACAGCCTCATTCATCCCTCCTGGAAAACGTCCTCTCTGCCTTTGTCCCTGCAGTGGGCATTCGGGGTCACCATGTGGGAGATCTCCACCCGGGGGATGACGCCCTACCCAGGGGTGCAGAACCACGAGATCTATGAGTACCTCCTCCATGGGCAGCGCCTGAAGAAGCCCGAGGGCTGCTTGGATGAGCTGTGAGTAGTGTGGCCACCTCACCCCTGACTTGGCCTTCACCCCGGGTGCTTTCTTGGGGGGTGCTCTGTGGCTCTGGGCTCCTGGGTGTCCTTTGTGTGAGGCCGTGGACAAGCGCTTGGGCTGTGGCTTTGGGGCTCAGCACTACATGTGGCTTGGTTTGCCTCTCCAAGAGCAGTGAGATGGGGTTGTGCTGGAGAGGGAGTCACCTTCAGCCTCTCCCCCACCATTTCTCCCAGAAACAACAGTTAGAAAGTGGATTTAAAAAAAAAAAAAAAAAAAAAAAAAGACTTGGGTTGAACCTGTTCTTCCCTGTGAAGCTTAGGAGAAGGCAGGATGGCTCTGGAGGGAAAGCTGCTCAGGGTAATGTCTCCTCTACCAAATGTGAGCTGGGAGTGTCACAGAAGCTTCCAACCCAGTAATATTTCCATCATCTCCCAAGTTTTGAGGTGCCTGTTTCCCAGAGCTGTGTCACCCAGGGAGGACAAAGCACCCCGGGTGAAGGGGCACACAGAAATCCCAGCACAGGTCCTGGGAGGAAGCGGGGGCTGCAGGGGTCTGAGGGGCATGGGGGGCATGGGGCAGAGCCACAGTCACCTCACTGGGTCCTGGGGGGACAGGGGCAGTCCCTCTGCACCAAGGAATCAGACTTTTTCTGAGTTTATTTGTTATTTTGCTGTGAAGGTGGGTTTGGCCAGAAGGGGCTTGTCTGGTGATGCTTTTCTCTGCCCCACAAACTCCCTCTTGTTACTCAGTGCCCTCCAAGTGCCTAAACCCTGTGTATCTGGAAAGGGAAACCTCAAAATTTTGCATTTCTGGGGAGCTCAGATGGGGTTTTTCTCCCGAGTTTTCTTCATGAGTTTTTCTTCGGTGCTGTTACAGCTGAAAACATTTAAACCCACCCCCCCACACCCCCCACGACAAAGAGCTGCAGATACAAACCCCCTCCAACTGCTGCAGCTGCTCAGAGTGGCACAACAGCTCCTGCAGGGCCGTCTCCCTGTCCCTGAAGGAAGAGGGCACTGGGCATTCCCCTGGATCCAGTGGGAAGGACAAGGGAAGCACCGGGTGTCCCCTGGCTTGCCCAGTTTGGAGAGAAGCAGGGAATTACCCCCCCTCTACATCCCATAGCCCAGTGCCAGCTGGGATGGGGCTTGGAGCACCCTGGGCTGGTGGGAGGTGTCCCTGCAGATCCAGGGGCTTGGATCTGTGAGGTCCCTGCCCCCCAAACCCCTCCTGGTGCCAGGACCCCCACCTTCCTCTCCCTCTCCCAGCTATGAGATGATGTCTGCCTGCTGGAGGGCTGACCCCACCGCCCGCCCAACCTTCTCCCAGCTGAAGGCCCACCTGGAGAAGCTGCTGGAGAACCTGCCCAAAGGAGCTGGAGACATCATCTACATCAACACCAGCCTGCCCGAGGAGAGCCCGGATTCCACCCAGGATTCAGGCTTCCCCCAAGCAGACTCAGATTTGGACCCTGGGGACACAGCTGAGCCCTGCTCCCCCCGAGCAGCTCTGGTGGCTGTGGATGTCCACCACGACCAGCCCTGGGGGACCAGGTACGTCCTGGAGGAGCAGCTTGGTGGCCCAGCAGAGGAAGCCTACGTCCCACTGCTGCCCCAGGGGATGGGGACAAGCAGGGAGAGCTCAGCATGGAGCCAGGCCAGCACCTTGCCTGCTGGCACCTCGCTGCTGGCACAGTCCCACACCTGCCTGGAGGACTCAGAAGTCTCACTGAGCTGTGACAGTGGGAGCCTGGGGTAAAGGGGCTCCCCCCCCAAAAAAAAAGGACAGAGAGGGTTTATTTTAATAAAGTCATCTGGTTTGTTTTCTTCCTGCATGATTTCCATGGCACGGTCTGGCCCTTCCCTGGAGCTTTCCTGGGCTGAAGTCACAGGGGGGGATGCAGTTAAATGCTGGAATTATTTTTGCTGCAGTGGGAGGCTTTGAGGTCCCCACAGCTCACAGGTAAGAGGCACCACCCCAGGGTGCAACCAGCCCCAAACAGAGCTGGGGTGCAGCCCAACACCCCAGGGTGCAATCAGCCTCACCCCTTTTTTTTTTCTCCCCTTTTTTCACCATTTGTTGGGCTGGGGAGCCCTGTGGGTTCTCTGGGCCCCTGCCACCCAGCCCACGGGGGGTTTCTCACCATGGGAACTGCTGAGTGGAGTCTGAAGGGCACCAGTGGGTGCTTCCAAACCTTCTCCCAGAGGCTGAGAAAACCATCGGTCCTGCTGGAACCACGGGAAAAGAGGAGTCTGTAGGGTGGAACGGAGCCACCCTGCGGTATCCTGGCCCTTCCTTGTTGGTTTGGGGTTTTTTCTGTCTTTTTTAAGGGGATTTCTGCTCTGTTCATGGCAGGGGCTGCTCTACAGCCGTGCCCAGCAGATGGAGCAGGGACCCCGCACACCGCCCGGCAGCTCCCACCTCCCCTGGGGAGGGGGTGCAGGGGAGAGGAGAGGGGGTACAGGGGCTGGAGAGGGGGTGCAGGGGATAGGAAAGGGGGTGCAGGCGAAAAGAGGGTGCAGGTGATGCGGAGAGGGGCTCGGGAAAGGGTAGAGGAGCTGGGGAAGGGTTTGTAAACATGAGGAGGGGGTGCAGAGGCTGGAGGGGAGATGCAGAGGCTGGGGAGGGGGTTGCAGGGGCTGGGGAGGGGATACAGAGTCTGGGGAGGGGTCCCGTGGTGCACACGCGTGTCCCGGGGGCTGGTGGCAGGGGCCAGAGCCGTGCCGGGGGGAGCCGGCCGTGTCCCCGGAGCATCCCCTGCCCAGGCCGGGAAGGGGGCTTGGGAAAGGGGCTTGGGAAGGGGCTTGGGGAGGGGGAGGGGGGGGGAACCGCTCTCTCTCTCTCCGGGGCGGGGAAGCGCCGAGTCCCGTCCCGTCCCGCAGCCGGGGGGAGCGGGGGAGGCCGGGGCGGGGAGAGGCGGGAGGCAGAGCCCGGGGGAGGCAGGGACCATGCCGGGGACTGGGGACCACCGCCCGCTCCTCCTGCTCCTCCTGCCCCCCCTCCTGCTCCTCCTGCTCCCTGCGGCTCCGGCCCCACAGGTGAGGGGGGGGGGACACACGGGGACACCTCTCCCGGGGGCTGGGGGGGCTGGGGGGGTTTCCTCGCCTTTTCCTTTCCCTTTCCTCTCCTCTCCCCCCTCTCCCCGGGATGCACAGCCCCAGCAAACAGGTGACACCGGGGTAAAACCGGGAGCAGCTCCTTTGGGGGGCTTTATTTTGCCTTCTGCCCAACCTTCCCCCTCCCCCCCCACCTGAAGTCACCACTTCCACACGGGGGATGAGGAATCCTCACTTTTTTTTTCTTTTTTTTTTTTTTTCTTTTTCTTTTTTTTTTTTTTTTCTTGGTTTGTTTGTTTCTCTGTTGGGAGGGGAGGGGCAGGGCAGGCTTTGCTCCTCTCCAGCATCCCGGAGCTCCCGAAGTTAAACCCAGCCCTAACAAAGAGCTGGTTCTGAAGCTGCCTGCCAGGCATCCCTTTGCTTTTGCCTCTCTCTCCCGCACCCCACCGGCAGCCTGAGACCCCCCCAAAAACCCCCAAACCTCCTGGGGGGAGCGGGACGCAGGAGGCTGCTCGGGGAGGGATTTTCTGTCCTCTTTGCTCAGCACAGCGGGGCTGCTGGGGGGAAATCTGCAGTGCCCAGCAGCTCTGCTTGCCCCCCCAGACCCTGCGTGTTCCCCTCCTCCTCCTCCTCCTCCTCTCTGGGCTGTGAAACCTCCTTGGCTTTGCTCAGCTCTTGCTCTTTTTTCCCCAGTTTAAGGCAATTCCGCAGAAGCCCATGATGAGGGTGCCCAATCTCACTGAGGCAGCCCGGGGGCAGCAGGCAGGAGTCCCAGCAGCTCCTGGCCCCGGCAGCACTCACAAGACAGATGTTTTCCTCTTCTTCTGTCATGTGGAAGCGGGACAGGGCTGTAGCTCCAGCAAGGATGGAGCAGGAGTTCATGGCATCCCTCCCAGGGCTGGCAGAGCAGTTCCAGCCTCACTCCAGGAGGAGAGATGAGGAGGAGGAGGAGATGAGATGGAGGAGAGGATGCCTGAGCTGGGCACTTCTCCCACAGGCTAAAAAAAACCAACAAAACAACTCCTCCTGAGGCTGGGGAAATGGGGGAGGGAATGTAAAACCAGGTGTCTCAGGGGATCTTTGATGCTGCAGAGCTCCTGCAGGAGCATCCCCACCTCCCAGCAGGAGCAGGCTGGGGCCAGGGATGGCCTGGGGATGGCTGTCCCCTGTCTGAACATCCCTCCCTGTCCCTGCAGAGCTGCCTGAGCAGGCAGCAGCTCCTGGCTGCCATCCGGCAGATGCAGCAGCTGCTGAAGGGGCAGGAGATGCGTTTCACAGAGGGGCTGCGCCTGATGAAAAGTCACCTCAGCACCCTGCACACCTCCCTGGCCAAAGCCACCCCCGAGCCACCCCCTGGTGAGTCCCCCCCGGGTCCCACCGGATCCTTTTAGGGCTTTGGGGGATGCTCAGGGTTGGGATGGGAGGAGGTTTGGGCATCTCCAGGGATGGAGGTAGCTGTATCCCTGTTGGCAATTTGTGGCTGTGGATTCCAGCACTTGTCCAGCCTGGTAAGGCATGGGGAGGGTCAAAAAGTCTTTAAGAGTTGGAGCAGAGAGCTCCTGGCAAAGCACTGGGGGTGAGTGGGCTGGAAAAGTGTGTGTCTGGGGAAAAAAAAAAAAAAAAGGATGGCAAAAATGCCAGCAAACTCTTTGGGCAAAAATGCCAGCAAAGTCCTTGCTGGTGATGCACACCCCACCGTGAGGCTGGGTGTTTGTGGTTAACCTCAGCAGGAGGAGAATATCTGAGGAGAATAAGTTGAAGAGGAGGCCTCTGAGGAACAGGGTGAACCCTGGGGGGACAGGAAAAGCAAATTAACACTGCCCCAAATGGGCACTGACTCCCCCAGCCCGTGCTCTCCTAGCCTCCTGCCCTGCCCTGCAAGCCCCGGCACATGGGAAGAAGTTTGGCAGCAAATATTTGGTGGAGCACGAGGTTCACTTCACCTGCCAGCCAGGATTCCAGCTCCTGGGCTCCAGCACAAGGACCTGCCAGGCCGATGGCAGCTGGAGTGGGCAGGAGCCCCGATGTGCAGGTACAGCTGGGGGCTGCCTGCTGCCCCCCCCGGGGCTCCCTGGGGATGAAAAGGGTGCTGAGCCCCTGTGCCAGGTTTCCCAGAGAAGCTGTGGCTGCCCCATCCCTGGCAGTGTCTCAGCCCAGGTTGGATGGGGCTGGGAGCACCCTGGGCTGGGGGAGGTGTCCCTGACCATGGGGTTGGGACTGGAGGAGCTTTAAGGTCCCTTCCACCCCAACCCATTCTGTGATTCAATGGTTCTCTGGTTGGGTTGGAAGACACTTTAAAGACCATTTCCTTCCACCCCCTGGATGTGCAGGGACACCTCCCCCAGCCCCATCCCACCTGGGCTGAGCCACTGCCAGGGATGGGGCAGCCATGAAACCTGGCTGCTTGGCTCTGGGTTTTTTTCTCTTGCAGAGATCAGCAAGTGCTCGAGCAGCCCCTGCCAGAACGGGGGGACGTGCCTGGAGGGGCTGACCCACTACAAGTGCCTCTGTCCCCAGCAGTGGACCGGAGCCACCTGCCAGTACCAAGCCCAGACGGGTGGGTGACCCCACACCCTCCCCGCCGCCTTTTTCTCACCCCGCCTGCTCCCCAACCTCATCCCGCCCTGCCTGTGCCCCCCAGCCCCCCCTGCTCCCCAACCTCATCCCGCCCTGCCTGTGCCCCCAGCCCCCCCTGCTCCCCAACCTCATCCCGCCCTGCCTGTGCCCCCAGCCCCCCCTGCTCCCCAACCTCATCCCGCCCTGCCTGTGCCCCCCAGACCCCCTTCTCCCCAACCTCATCCCGCCCTGCCTGTGCCCCCCAGCCCCCCCTGCTTGGAGTGTCAGGGACGACCCGGCCTTCAGCCGCCAGCCCCGCTGTGCCCAAACGGACCGAACCCAGCACTGCAGCTGTGACCCGGGCTTCCAGATGAGCGGCACGGCTGCCAACGGGCTCTGCCAGGGTCAGCCCCGGGGCTGGGAATGGGGGGGGGGCAGAAAGTGCAGGGGAGGGGAGGGGGGGTGGTCCCAGCCCTGCACCCCCTCCCCGGGACCTCTCTTCTCAGACCTGAACGAGTGCGAGGTCTACAAAGGGCAGGGGGCACCCCGGCTCTGCGCCCACTCCTGCATCAACCTCCCCGGCTCCTTCCGCTGCGCCTGCCCCGGGGGCTACATCCTGCTGGGGGATGGCAAGAGCTGCCAAGGTGAGTGAGGCATGGGGACAAACCCATGGATACACCCCCGATTCGCTTTTCCCCCCCCCTCCCTCCCCCCTACTTTTTTTGTTTTTCCCCCTCCAGGCAAAGGTGGCAGCGGGAGGTGCCCGGGGGGGGGAAATGCTGGAGGTCTGAGCACATCTGAGGTGTCAGGGCTGCCTCCCAGAAAGGGGAGATTCACAGATTTACAGAGTGTTAGGGGTGGGAAGGGACCCCCAGAGATCTTTGAGTCCAACCCCCCTGCCAGAGCAGGGACCCCCCAGGGCAGGTGACACAGGAACACATCCAGGGGGGGTTTGAATGTCCCCAAAAAGACTCCAGAACCTCCCTGGGCAGCCTGGGCCAGGGCTCCCTCACCCTCACAGTGAAAAAGCTTTTTCTGGTGTTTGCATGGAACCTCCTGTGCTCCAGCTTGCACCCATCACCCCTTGTCCCACCACTGGGAAGAGCATGTTAGGATATTAGGAGAAATTAGGGCATTAGGATAGGAAATTAGGGTATTAGGGTAGGATATTAGGATAGAAAATCAGGATATTAGGAGAAATTAGAGTATTAGGATAGGAAAATAGGATATTAGGAGAAATTTCCTTACTGGAAGAATGGTGAAGCACTGGGAAAGGGTGCCCAGGGCAGTGGTGGGGCCACCAGCCCTGGAGGTGTTCATTAAACGTGGCACTTGGGGACATGATCTAGAAGGTGTGGTGGGTTGATGGTTGGGCCTGATGATCTGAAAGGGCTTTTCCAAGCTCAAAGAGTCTGTGATTTTATGGAAAGAGTGCAGGAGCCCCCTGTGAATGGGATGTCCCTGAGAAGAAAAGACAAAAAAGCATTAAAAAGCAAGAATCAGGCAGCAAGGGGCCAGCAGCTTTCTCCTCCTAAAGCAGAGGAGCAGCTTGGGATGGTGTGTGGCCAGGACAGCTCCTATCAAACTCTCCTCCTGCAAAACAGGGATTTTTTTGGTGCTGCAAAGTGTTGATTTTTGCAGCTCAGGGTGAGAAAACTCGAGGTTTTCTCCTCTTCCCCCCATAATTTCCGTGCCTTTCACAGGACCTTGCTAATGCTGCCAGCAAATCCCCGCACCCCAAGCTCCTGGTTTGCTTGCTGGGTGTCTGGGTGCTGGCCTGGGTGTCTGGCAAACCCAGAGAGCTGCTGCTTCCCAACAAGTGAGCAGGAAAGTCAGGAAACCCAGCTGCCCCTTTTGCCTGTTTTCTGCCCAAAGCAAGCCCTCGGGGGGCAGGGGGGGGCAGTTTGGGGTCTCCAGTGAGCTTGTGTCTGTGTGTCCTTGTTTTGCAGACATTGATGAGTGCTCCCTGTCCCAGCACAACTGCAGCGTGGGCACCTCCTGCATCAACACAGGGGGGGGGTTCCAGTGTGTCAGCCCCCAGTGTCCCCAGCCCACCGGCAATGTCACCTATGTCAAAACCTCCCCCTTGTAAGTGGTGCAGGACCCGCTTTGTTTGGGGGGTTTTGTTTGTTTGTTTTTTGTTTTTTTTCCTGGGGGGTTTGGGGGGGAGCGTGCTGTGTCCCCCAGAGCAGCTGCTGCCCCCCAGATGTGTGTGTGGGGGGGGAACCCCCTCCCCTCTCCATCTTTCCTCTCTCTTGCAGCCAGTGCGAGCGCAACCCCTGCCCCATGGAGAGCCGGTCGTGCCACCAAGCCCCCAAAACCATCTCCTTCCACTACCTCCCCTTACCCTCCAACCTCCTGACACCCACCCCTCTCTTCCGCATGGCCACGGCAGCGGCACCGGGCCGGGCCGGACCCGAGAGTCTCCGGTTCGGTATCGTGGGGGGTAAGGGCCGCGGGCACTTCGTGATGCAGCGTTCCGACCGTCAGACCGGGGAACTCATCCTGGTGCAGAGCCTCAAGGGACCCCAGACCCTCCAGCTGGACGTCGACATGTCCGAGTACCTGGATCGTGTCTTCCAAGCCAAGCACCTCTCCAAAATCACTCTCTTCGTCTCCGCTTACGAGTTCTAAAGGGGAAGGGGGTGGCCAGGGGGGTGGCTTTCCTGGTGGCCAGGATTCCCCTGGCTCCACCAGCGTTGCCAGGCCCCGGGTGTGATGGGGATGTGCATCCTGCCCTCCACCTTCAGGTGGCTTTTACACCCTGGGGAGGGAGGAAAAAACCAAAAAAAAAAACACAAAAAAAAAAAGGAAATGAGGTGCAAAAGAAAGGGGGTGCAGAGCATCCCCTTCCCCCCGAGCTCAGGAAGGATGAGGTCCTGATGTCCCACAGGCTCGGGGCCCTCACAGCACAGAACAGAGTGGCTGGAATCCTGAATTCCAGTTTGTCTTCAGGAAGGAGTTACTGTGGTGCATGCAGGAGGAGGGAAGGCTCACGGTGCCCACTGCCCCCCTCCTCCTCCTCACTGGCCCCAGCTTGCTTTGTGCAGCCCCCAACCCTCTGAAAACACAGCCCTGCTCCCTGTGGGATGCTGAGAAAAAGCCCTTGGGATTGACCAGGACTGGAAACAATCCCTCAGCACCCATCCCTCGGAGACCTGGCTGGCTCTGGGTGCCCTCCCTGGCGAGCAGGACCTTGCTGCAGGGTGAAGGAGCAGAGGAAGGGGGGGGGGCTGCCCCCTGCTTCAGCTCCATCCTCCCGGGAAAGGCTCTGGCTGCTCCCGGTGCCGGTGCCGAGGGAGCTGGAGGAGTGGGAAGAGCTCGGGTGGGTTGGGTGGGGGGGAAATGTGCCGGGGGGTGGGGGGTGGATACCCCCCCAGGCCCATGCCCTCACCCCCCAGAACCCCCTCCTGGGTGCAGTGCTGGTGCATGTTATCCCCCCCCCCCCCCCGGTGTTATGCATGCTTCTCCTTTAGTACAATTAAACCACTGAGTAACCTCTGAGTAGATTGATTACCCCATGGACAAGGGGGGGGATGCTCAGGGTCTGGGGGGGCTAAGGAACAAGAATCTGCCTCTGTTATTTTTATTTCGGCTCAACCTCAAGGATCCTCCCCCCGTGAGCATCCTCTGGAGGCCTCGAGGAAGAGGAACCCCCCTCCCCCAAAAGACACCCACAAAAACCCTTCCCGCTCCTTGCCCCGGGGGAAGAGACTCCCTGAGGAGATGGATCTGGGCTGGATGGAGCTCCTGAGGTTTTATTTTTTATTTTTTCCTAGGGGTTTCAGCTTTTCCCTGGGAGGTGGGGAAGGGGCAGAACAAGGAGGGCATTGAGCTGCCGGAGGATGTTTGGGTTGGCGAGGGGCTGAGCCAGGCAGGGAAATGGAAATGGATCCCAGGGAAATGAAGAGACAAAAAACAAACCCAAAAGAAGATCACAAACCCAAAATTTAAAATAAAATGCATTTCTCAAAGTGGAGCTGCTGCCCAAAGGGGGCTGGTGGAAGAAAAGGAGTGGGAATTGCCCACCCTTGGCTGGAGGCCCAAAGCAGGAGGGTCTCCCTGCATTAAAACCAGGATTGCTCCACCTGGAATGCCAGGAGTTTTTCCTAGGGCAGCACTTCACCCAGGGCAGGGAGCAGTTAATTAATTATCCCCCTGGATCCAGCCCCGAGTGTGTTTTCAGTCAGCACCCGAGATAAGAGCAGAGCAGGGCTGGGGAGGTGGCTGCCTGCCTGCTTGGACACCACTGCAAATCCCTGCTGGAAGACAGGAGGCACAACAGGAAAGGAAAGGAGCTGGGCTGGAATCGGGCTGGAATGGGGAGGAATATTTTCTTTTTTCTTTTTTTTTTTTTTTTTTTTTTTTTTTTAAGAAAAAGCTGAATATGGATGGTCCGCTTTGGGGAAAGCAAATAAAGTTAGGAAGTTAGGAGAAAGAAGGCTCCTGGAGCTGGTGGTTTGCTGGAGCAGGGTCCCCCCTGCCGTGGCTGGAGGTGCTGCTCTGTGTTTTGGGGATGTTTCTGCTGTTTTAGGGATGTAGGGATGTGCTCCTCCAGATCTGTCCTTGAGCAGCTCCTGGTGCCATCTCCACTGCCCCTTCCAACCCGTGGCACCTCTGCTGGGCTGAAGGATCCCTTTGCTCATCCGTCACTTTTCCTTCCCTGCTTTGCTGAGCTGAGAAAAACAGGAATTCAGAGGGCAGGTCCCAGGATAGTTTCCTTACCCAGCTAAGGAGGCTGGAGACCAGTGCTTGGACCTTGGCACTGGAAGCTTTTCCTCACAGCACAACCCCAAGCTGACAATGTTTTCCCAGTTCCCCAGGCCAGGATGAACTGGATTCCCCTCTGGCTCTGCCTGCACAGCTCCCTGGTTACGGGCTGGGCTGCAAACCCCTGGCCAGCCTCTCAGCTGACTACAGGATATTATTTTCCTTTTTTCCTTTTTTTCCTCCCCCCCTTCTGCAGCATCTTGCAGACTTCCTGAGCCTGGAATGTACAGAGAGAGGCTCTCCTGCCTCTGGTAAATCCAACTTCTCCTGAGCACCCCTGGGCTTCTCCTGTACAATCCCTGAGCACCCCTGGGCTTTTCCTGCACAATCCCTGAACATCCCTGGGCTTTTCCTGTACAATCCCTGAACATCCCTGGGCTTCTTCTGCACAATCCCTGAGCACTCCTTGGCTCTTCCTGCACAATCCCTGAGCACCCCTGGGCTTCTCCTTGAAGTCCTGAGCACCCCTGGGCTTTTCCTGTACAATCCCTGAGCACCCCTGGGCTTTTCCTGCACAATCCCTGAGCACCCCTGGGCTTTTCCTGTACAATCCCTGAGCACCCCTGGGCTTTTCCTGCACAATCCCTGAGCATCCCTGGGCTTTTCCTGCACAATCCCTGAGCACCCATGAACTTCTCCTACAATCCCTGAGCACCCCTGGGCTTTTCCTCAAAGTCCTGAGCACCCCTGGGCTTTTCCTGTACAATCCCTGAGCACCCCTGGGCTTCTCCTTGAAGTCCTGAGCACCCCTGGGCTTTTCCTGTACAATCCCTGAGCACCCCTGGGCTTTTCCTGCACAATCCCTGAGCACCCCTGGGCTTTTCCTCAAAGTCCTGAGCACCCCTGGGCTCTTCCTGCACAATCCCTGAGCACCCCTGGGCTTCTGGAAGTTCTGATCTCCTCAGTCTGACCAGCTCCATCCCTGCAAACAACCCAAGTGACAACTGCCACCTCTCACACCCACCCCAGGGAACATCCCCTGACGGCCAAGGGCAGGTTAAAATCTGACTTCCAGCATTCCCGGGAAGCCGGAGCGGGGTTCCTGGCCCAGCCCTTCCCCCGGGTGCTGGCAGGAGCAGGCAGGGGACAGGGGCCAAGCGGCTGCGGGTCCTTGGCACCGTTGTCAGGGAAGGTGCCAGGCTCCCCAGATCCCTGCAGAACCGACTGGGATAGCTGGGAGAGAGGGGCTGGGGGGGTTGGTAAGAAGCTGGTGACACATTTTGTTGTAATTTTGGGGGGAAAAAAATAATAAAAAAAAAAAAAAAGAAAAAGAAAAGAAAAAGAAAAAAAAGCCATGCAGGAGGTCCTCGGCCGCATGCCCGGGGGTATTGAAACCATCTCTGGACACGTTTGTGGGGCTTTAAAAGGGCTGCTTTGAGACTGAATTTGAAATTCCCTTTTCCTTTCCCTTTCCCATTTCCTTTCCCTTTTCCTTTCCTCTCTCCCTTTCCCTTTCCCTTCCCTTTCCCCTTCCCCTTTCCTCCTTTCCTCCTTTCCTCCTTTCCCTTCCCCTTTCCCTTCCCCTTTTCTTCCTTTCCTCCTTTCCTCCTTTCCTCCTTTCCCCCTTTCCCCCCTTTCCCCCTTTTCCCCCTTTTCCCCCTTTTCCCCCTCTCCCCCCTCTCCCCCCTCTCCCCCTTTTCCCCTTTTCCCCCTTTTCCCCCTTTTTCCCCCTCTCCCCCTTTTCCCCCTTTCCCCCTTTCCCCCTTTTCCTCCTTTTTCCCCTTTTCCCCCTTTCCCCCCTTTCCCCCCTTTCCCCCCTTTCCCCCTTTTCCCCCTTTTCCCCCTTTTCCCCCTTTCCCCCTTTCCCCCTTTCCCCCTTTTCCCCCTTTTCCCCCTTTTCCCCCTTTTCCCCCTTTCCCCTAGGGAGGCAGCACTGAGCCCTGTGGGCCTCTGGGCTGCGCTGTGCTGGCATTAATTAGCCTTAATTAGCCCTAATAGCCCTCAGCACTCAGCAACATCACCCACACCCCTCCCTGCAGCCTATTTCATCCCCCAGGAGCCTCTTTGAGTTTCAGGAGTGCTGTTTCTGGCTCGGTTCTGCTCCTTTGCTGCTCTGGACCTTTGGTAGAACCTGGCCGTGCCCTGCTCAGGTACCAGCCCAGTGTGGGGATCAGGGAGAAATGGTTCTGTGCTGCTGTGGGTGTTCTCTATTTTTTCTTTTTTTCTTTTTTTTTTTTTTTTTTTTTTTTAATTTTTCCTAGGATTGCTGGCACTGGAAAAAGAGAGTCATCTGTCCTAAAAAGCACTGCAAGCCAGGGAGGTTTGCCTTGCAAAGGAAAATAAGTTGATGCAACTTGCTTGGGATTTTTTTCCTGGCAGCTTTTGACAAAGTCTCTTTAAAAAAAAAAAAAAAAAAAAAAAAAAGGACAATGTTGAAAGGGCTGAAGAACAACAAACAAGCTTCTCCTCGGGAGCTCTTCTGAGGGCTTAGCAGGTGGGATGTCTCTATCCTGGCAGTGTCTGGGCACATAAAATTGATGGAAAAAGCTGTGAGGTGACCACATCTGGAGCTGCTGTGGATGGGAAGGAGTGAACATGGAGAAGGAATTCAGAAGAGGACTGGGAATAGCTGCTGGTGGTGTTCCCTGGCCATGGAGCTGGGAGATGGGGAATGCCAGCCAGAGGAGCAGGGTACAGCACACAGATGAGCTCTTAACCGTGCACTTATCAACAGAAACACTGGCTTGGTTGGGGTTTTTTCCTCATTATTGGCTTCAATCAGGTTCTTCAGCTTTGTCTTCCACGCCTCTGTTCAGGATTCTTCGAGTTTTGAGCTGTCACCTTTTTTTTTTTTTAAAAAAAAGAACAATAGTCACTGAAGTGATGCTGGGAAAAGTCTACCAGTTCTACGGGTTATTGTCGTTTTTTTTTTTAATCGTGCCCTGGCCAATAACCCCTTCTCTCAGCTCAGGTGCAGACTCCTCTAGGCCTTCTGCCATCCTTGTTTTAAACACTTCCCAACCTGAGGAATTGCCTTTTCCAGCCCGGGAAGGAAAGCTCCAATTTCTATTGAAGATGCCACCCAGTTTTTTGTCTCTTAACCTCCTTAACACCGTTTTCTGTCATGCCCTGACCCGAAGCCCCTTATCTGGGTGATGTTATTCCCCAGGCCCCTTTCAGGGAAGCTCTCCCCAGCTTACGGAGCCGCTGCTGAGGGAAACCCTGGAGTGAATTCCAAACATTCCCATCCCGCCTCCACAAGCCGGGATTTTATGAGGGGATCCCAGGCCCCTCCTGCCCGCGGTGAGGCAGCGCCCTGAGGCGCGGGATGCGTCCCTCTGAGGGGAGGGAGCGACAGCTCCTTGGGGCGCAGCGGGGCGGGAAGCACTTGTTTTAATGAACCATTGTTTTAATTAGTGTTTTAAAATTAAAGGAACTCATTTAATTAAGCGCTTGTTTCGATGACACCGGCAACCGATCCCTTTCCCCCGGCCCCCCCCCCCCCTTTCTCCCCCTCAGCGCTGAGGCGGCCGCGAGTCCCCCCTCAGCCGGCGGCGGGAGCGCGGGAGCTCGCGCCTCTCGCGAGAGTTGGTGCGGGGCGGGGCCGCCGCTGCGGGGCTGCCGCTCCCCTCCCTTCCCCTCCCCCGCCGCCCCGCGTGTGCGCGCCGACCCCCCCTTCTCCACACACACACCCAGCGGCGGCGTGACGTCAGCGCGGCGTGCCGGGCCGGCCAATGGGAGGGCGGGACGGGGCCGTGACGCGAGGAGGCGGCAGCCAATGGCGGCGGCGGGAGGAAGGAGGGGGGGGAAGGAGGAGGAGGGAGGAGGAGCGCGAGCGCCAGCGGCGGGGCGGCGGCGGCGGCGGCTGCGGAGGGGCTGAGGCGACGCCATCGCGGCCCCGACGGGCGCGGAAGACGCGGTGGTGGTGGCGGCGGCGATTGCTGGGCTGCGAGCGCCGGGGGGAGGGCCGCTGCTGCTGCCGCCGCCGCTGCTGCTGCCGCCGCCGCCTCCTCGTCGTCCTCCTCTTCCTCCTCCTCCTCCGCCGTCGTCCTCCTCCTCCTTCGCCGCCGCCGCTGCCGCCGCCATTTTGTGAGAGTGCCTCGAGCGGGCGCCATGTTTGTAAGGAAGAAATAGGGCAGCCATCTCCGGCCACCAGCACCTCCCTTCCCCCGTGTGTGTGTCCTCTCGTTCTCCTGTGCCCCGGGCCTGCTCCTCCGAGCCGCCGCCGCTGCCGCCTCCTCCTCCTCCTGCCCGCGCGGGGCGGCCGGGCTCAGCCTGTGCAGCCTCGCCCTGCACTGAGTGCCCGTTAGTGTCTCACTAAGTAACCGTGAGTGAAACCTTCATCATCTCTCCTCACTGAAGGGACCCGACCCGACCCGACCCTCCTCCTCACCGAGCCGCCCCCAGAGCGGCTGTGCGCGCCGCCGCCACCTCCTCCTCCTCCCTCCGCACCACGGGCAGCGGCAGTGTCCTGCCTTCCTCCACCTCCCTCCTCCTCCTCCTCCTCACCACACCACAGCCAGCACAATGGCCTTTGAAAGCCTGTTCTCCAAACCCCCAAACCCAGTTCTTGACCCAAACATGCCCGACTCTGACAGGCAACATGCAGGGGACGAAAGGTCGAGTAACATTCTTCTCTCTCTCTCTCTCTCTCTCTCTCTCTCCGCTTCTCATAATGGTGATACTAGTGGGGTGATGATGATGCTGATAATGATGATGATGATGATGCTGTGTGTTAATGTGCTAGGGGGTTAACGATGTTTTTTGGGGGGGCAGGTCACCTTCAGGTGAGGACTGGGGCGGTGGTGGGGGGGGAATGCGAGGAGGGGAGGGGGTTGTCACTGAATTAGAAGTGCATTATTAGCAGGGTTTTATTTTTTGGAATGCATGCCTTTTACATCTTTCTTTATTCTGGCTGGGAAGGGGGACTGTTTTCCATTTCTTTACATAAATTGCACTTTCCAGCGGGTGTCTGTTTAATGTCACCATTGTTCTTTTTCTCCCTTGCCCTGGTGCTGATAGTCAGGTAGGAAAGGGTGCTTGCCAGTTGTTTTTTTTTCTCCTTTTTTTTTTTTTTCCGTTGATTTTGTTCATACAAGAATCACGAGATCCATATTTAACGTCATTTTCTTGCCAGATTACACCTTTCCCGTTTAACTGGATCTTTTTTTATGCAGATTAAGGTCTGACTGACGTTATCTTTGCCACCTCTCAGTCCCCATGCGCAGAAAACCAGAGTCCTGTTCCTGGTGAAAGGACCTCTGTTCCTCCCTCCCTCCCCCTCCCGCAGCTGCTGGAAATTCAAATCCTTTCTCCAGGCAGCCCTGGCCTTCCTAAATAGCTCCACAAATCCTGTGCCAGGGTGAAAGCAACCAGTCCTTCAGTCCACATCTACTCAGAGCATTCTTGACACAACTGCAGGAGTTAAAAACGTTGGTTTTGGACAGCTGGGCTCCAGCCTGTCCTCCCCACACAGCTCCACAGCCCTGCTCAGTGCTTGCTTCAGAGAAAAAAAAAAAAAAAAAAAAAGAAAGAAAGAAAGAAAGAAAAAAAAGGTTTGTGAGCGAATGTAAGTGTTCCCTCACTGCAGAGTTACTAATTTGGTGTTACAAACTGGGAAGTGGAGAGCCACACCAGCTCACTGCTCCAAACATGGCACTGTGGTGCAGTAATGGGTTCAGGGCAGACCCCAGAGCTGCTGGTCCTGGTTTTCACCTTCCTGCTTTAAATGATGAACTGGTGTAAGTTGTGTCATGCTCTCTGTTCCAAAAAAACAAACAAACAAACAAAAAAAGAGTGCTGAGTAAAAAGCCAAAGCAGTGACCCCCTGGGATTGCTGGAGATAGGGCATAGCCACGTGTCAAAACCCTGCAGCAGTCACAGAGTGTTTCAGAGTTCCTGGAGCTAATAACTGTGACTTTTTACTGGTTGGAGGCTTGAAAATTCCTTTGTGTGGTAAAGTCCTCCTGGAGGACAAGCCCATGTTGCTCACTGTGCTGCTGGAAGCATAGTTTTTGTAACTTGGAGTTACTCATGGTGAGAAGTTGAGTTCCTCTGACCACTGGGCCTATTGTTACACTGGTGAATGATGAAATAGAATAAATGAGTCCTTCCTAACAGCCCTAATGTGCTTTTAATGCAGGTTAACTTATAAACGGTGCTTGACAACGTTTTCATTTCAGAAGTCATTAACAATAAACACATCTACCTGGTACAAAAAACTTCCTGTAAACAAGATGGTTTCAAAACTTCTGCTCCCCTCCCAGCTGTGGGTGTTCTTCATATACCCAGGGTGTTGGTGGAAAAAAAAAAGAAAAAGCAAAGCCCCCAACTCTGTGTATTCTATTAGCTGTGCAAATGTAATCCTGTCAAAACGAAGGATTTGAACTGAGGTTGGTAAAGATTTCCCTACCAGCTGGTGCCTGGGGAGGCCTAGAGAGAAAGCCCAGCCCCAGGGATGTCTCAGTGGGAGCAGGGGTTTCAGTCCTCAGGGGTTCTGCCCAGGTTCTGCCCAGGTTCTGTTGCCAGGCAGTTGGAAGTTCTGCTCCCATCTGCTGAGTTCCCTGCCCCGTGTCCCTGTCAGGGTGCTCAGTGCACATCTCCAGTGCCAGTCCAGCTTAGCCTGCAGGCAGGGACAGCCCCTCCTGAACTCCCCTGCCTGGGCAGGAGGGCTTGGGCAGCAGGAATCACCACCATTCCTGAGAGCATCCATTAACCTGGAGTTCCCCTCAGCTGCAGGGTTGCAGGGAGGACTGATTCTCACAGTGTCTGTCCACACCTTGAGCTGGAAGCTTGTTTCAGGCCAGAGGTTTTGTTGTCTCACTTTATAGATGGGCCACCTGATTAAGCCAAGAAGGTTTCTCATTCCTTAAACATTTTAAGTTAACTCATTGTGAGCACCTTCTCTTTGATGAAGTATGAGGCTCTGTACACACAGTGATCTCTGTCTTTTACAAAAAGTGTTTCCTGGAAGGGGAGGTTTCATTAAGGATTTTTTCTTGTTCTGTAGGTCATCTGTGATAGGGGGACAGAAGTCCAAGGCAGGGTGCAGGCAAGCTTGGCTACAGCAAATAAAGAGATACAGGAGCTGGGATAGTTGGTGGTTGCTGTTGGCATCATCTGCAGGACTCTTCAAGGCTATTTTGAAGACATCCCAACTAAACATCCTGCTGGGGATGGGTGCCTGGGAGCTGAGCTAAGCTCTTGTCACCAGTGTGCCAGGATTCAGCCTGTAGCCTCTGGCTTTCTGACTAGCAGTGAGCTCTTCAGGCAGGAGAAAGGACTTTTAGCTACCCTTGATTGTGCATCTGAAATCCCTGCCAGATTTGCAATTGCCAGAAACTTTAGAAAATAACTTGGGACTTAATTTATTTTTAAAATCTGAATTGTTAGGTTGGCATTGATACTTTTTGATGGCTCTCTCTGCTCAGCTGTCATTTAATCTCCAGGCTTGGAGATTTCCTGCACCATTATCTCTGTAAAAATAGCAGTGACCTAAAGATAGGCCTGATCATTGAGATGCTCACTCACAGGGCTGCAGGGAACTGAGACTCCAGCCAGCCACCCCTTTGGTTTTTATTTTTTTTCCCCAGTTCCCAGCCCTAGGAGTGTGGCCTGCTCCTTTCCCTGTGCCAGTTTTGCACTCCTGGGAGCTGTTTACCCTCTGCTGCTCCAACAGGTCTGTCTGGTTCTCCTTCCCTGCTCAATTACAGCTGCTTGCAGATTAGAAGTGCAACGAAAAGGCAAGTGGTGGGTTTGTAGCCTAGGATTTGTGGGTTTGTCAGTGGGAACTGCAGTCTGCAGGGTGAACGTTAGCTGTGCATTGTCTCCCTTTCTGCCTGGTCAGCAGTTTGGTGTCAGAAGCTGCATTGCCCCTCTGGTGTCTGGGTGTTACAGAGCAGGGAGGTGTCTCTGGAGCTGAAGGGCTCATCCCCAGCAGCTCCTCAGCCTCAGAGCCCACACTGCTCTCCAAGCTGCCCCTGCACAAAGGCTTCCAGGCATCTGCACTTCAGTGTGACCACATAAATGCTTCTCTTCTTCCACCTTGTGCTTTCCCTCCCTACTGTGCATGCTTTGGTTTGAAAACCTTCACTGGTTGTGGATGGGTTTTTTGTTTTTTTTCCCCCTTTACTATTAGTTCATCACCAAAGATTATGTTCATGTGACATTGGAGTTATTTGTGGTTGCTAAATGCAGCCTTGCAGGGACTGATGGTTTTCAAGCATGGTTCCAAAACATGCTTTGCCATTAGGGAAAGAAAAGAGAACCAGTCCTAAAGGTGCCAGTGGGCCCAGCAGCCTTGCCTGCCCTCCAGCAGGAGGGAGCTGTGCTAGGAATCTCAATTCCCTGCAGCAGGAAAGCCAGGGGCAGCAGTGGCAGAGCTTTCCAGAAGCTGCTGCTTGGCCTCCAGTGCCACACCACAGGAGGTTGGGTTTGGGCCTGCCTCATGCCTGCCTTCCTCACTTCCTTCCCACGATTTATGGGAACACAGGATCTGCTACAGCCTGCTCTGAGGATACAAAGCAAAACAGAGGTTAAACCCCCCAAGCAGGCTGGTCACTAACTCTTCATGGTGCAGTTTCACTGCCTGGCTGGAGATTAAAATAACTTCACTTTTGCAGAGTGGGCAAAACTAAGGGGCAGCTGGAAAGTGCCATGAAGTGACCCAAATCACATTGTCAAAGCAGCCAGTCCCAGCTCTAGGTGAGCACTGCCTTGTTGTGCTAACTGCAGCAAAGCCTTCTGGGTTTGTTCTGCTTTTCCTTATTTTATTATAATTTAAGGTTTAATTTAATTCTTACAATCCCTGTAAGCCCAGCAGTGGAGCAGTGTGCTAGGGCAAATGAATTTCATGAATTTTGAGCCCTCTAAAGCCTTGCTCCTGACATGTCATTTTCATGTCACTGAATTGTGTCTGAGTTCTGGCTCTCTTCAGGACTTGATAAACCCAGAAGGTTGCCTGTGACATTGCAGGGTGCTGTGGCAGTGAGCAGGGCAGCAGCTGGCTGTGTCACCCTGCTCTTCCAGGTGTGCTGCGTGTGGAAAACACATCCAGGAGGGTTATTGGGAGCAAGAGGAGCTGGAATAGAGGGGTTGAGGGAGAAATGTGGTTTGTGCCCAGAGGAATTAAGGAAGGGAAAAGGATCCAGGAGGAGGGGTTGAGGCTTTTTCAATGAGTCAGTTTCTATTTCTTTTTTAGGAAGAAATAGATTTAATTTTCTTTTTGGACAGTAATATTAAGTTATCAGCAGAAATTAGGGTCTTCTTAAAAATAATTTATTAATGTGTCAGAGATCTGTTCGTGTGTGAAGTTTGCATTCTTGCCACCCTGACAAGCAGTAAAAGGGAGATATTTGCAGCCTTTTAAAGTTTTTCCACAATATACTTTTTCTAGCTTTAGTAATGCTTTTGCAAAGTCTTGTCTATTTATTTTTTCTAAGGCTTACCGTAAGAGAGTCGGAGGCACTGTAAAACATAATTTAATTTTTAAATGAGCCCTTTTCCTCACCTATGAATCAAACCTACCAAAACCAGACCTCACAGCAAGTGCTGTTTGCTGGCAGAGGCTGGCATTCACCTCAGTCCTTACACACCCAAAGTCTGGTTCTGGTGTGGGTGCTGCTGTGGCTGGAGGGGTGCTGGGGACTCCTGTTAGGAGGGGGAGAAGCTGTCCCCAGGGAGCAGAATGTTTGCTTTCCTTAAAACATTGCAGAGCTGCACTTGTCTGGGCTGAGAACGTGCACCTTGGTCTTCTGGTGTCTTGGGTTAAGGAGCTTGTGTTGGGCATCTCCTCTGAAGATAAAGATGGTTGTTTTAAAAACCACTTGGGCTAAGGGCAAGCAAGGGAAGTTAAAGCTGAGTGGGGATGTTAGAAAGGAAACTGCAAACACAGGAGCAGTGGGGAGTGAGGTTCAGCCTGCTTTTCCCCTGTCCCTAGCCAAATGTTTGCATAACTCATCCTCTCCCTGATTCCGCCAGAAAATACTTGAATATATTGAAATACTTCTTATATTAAAAATATTAAATACTCTTTTGCCTTTGTAATCCCCTTTGGAGATGCTGTAGGGAGAGTGGAAGCTGCTGTGTGGTTTTGTTTCCATGTATCCACCAAGCTCCATCCCTGGAAATGGTGGAAAAGGGAGCAGTGTGCCTGTGCCTGGAGTTCCATCCCTTCCCTGGGCTCAGGAGGGATCCCCCAGCAAAGCACAGCAGCTGCCTGGGGACAGCCAAGGAATCCAGGGAGAGGGGAAGGAGGTGCAGGAGGTCAGGCAGCAGCAGCCAAACTCTGAGCAGCCTCAGCAGGGCAGTTAGTGAAGACACTTTGTGTCTCTTCCAAGGATTGTAACTGCTGTACAGGGCAGGAATCATTGCTGTGAATTTCTCTCAATTCCTTTCTGCAAGAAACACCCATCAGGTTGGAAGGGACCTCAAAGATCATCTGGTCCAGCCCTTCTAAAATCACTGTTTCTGCAAGAAGTCCCAGCACCCTACTGAGCTGAGACCTCAGACTTTCCAAAGTGGGGGAATCCTCCACTTCCCCTGGGAGACCATTGGGATGTCTGACTGTCCTCAGTACTTACACTTCAGTTCTTCAGTACACACACAGATGCAGCATACAGAGTGTTTTGCTTGTTTTAGTCATTGAGTTCTTTCTCTTCTGGAAAGGGTTTTGTTCAAAAGGGAGTAGTATGTCATCTGATGATGCCTCAGTTCAGTCCCAGCTTTGCAGACCCAAGTACAGGATGCAGGAAGGTGGGCATCATGAACCATCCCTCCCACAGCTTGGTGGTGGTGTTTCCATGAAGGTTGTTTCTGTGCTTATTGTTTTGTGGGGTAGGTGGTAGAATACATGTGAATTCTTGAAAAAGACAAAATTGTGCTTCCTTGTCTGGATGAAGAGCATTGTGGGGTTTGTGTGGCAGAGGAGAAGCACTCTGAGATGGTGTGTGAGCCCAGAGGGGCAGTGAGCAGGCAGCTGCTCTTGGCAAACCCCAAGTTCCAGTGTCTCTGGTCAGTGGTGTTACTGTTTGCTGTAACTGCCTGAGACTCAGACCTAGTGCCTGGAGAATCCTCTGCTGGCTGGGTGTTTCCAGGCCATGCCTGTTCCTGGACTCACATTACTCACACTGGGAAGGGAGGTAGTCTTGGTTCAGGTGGCTGAAAGCCCTTCCCAAAGCTGCTTGCTGTAGCCAAGTCTTTGGAATAAATTTGGGAAGTGAACTGGTAAAAGGGACAGGTTCTGCACTCACTTTCTAGCTCCAGTTTGCATTTAAATGGGGAAAAAATGCTAATAGAGAAGAAGGCAATTTCTCCATTGTCACTTCCTTTAAACTTTCTTTGAAGTGTAATTAAATTATTTCCCAGAAATTACACCTCTTTGGCCATTGTCTTTTCAAATCATATTTATCCTGTCTTTGTATATTTTACATATTTTACATTTTACATTTGGAGTAATGTTTGGAAAATTCTAGAGTGTTGTGGAAAGAATTTAGGCATTTGAGGTTCAGAGGACTTTTGTAATCTTACCTTTGAAATACAATCCAGAGGATGGTGTTACTGAGATCCTGCCTGATTGTTTTACCTAGAAAGTTTCTGGAGTCCCAGATGCATCCCAGGAGTGTAAATATAAGGTGGCAGGTCCCAAAGGAGCTAGCAACTGGTAAAAAAAACTTACAGAAATCACAGCAAAACAGGTTCTGGAGCTGCCTCTGGACTACACGTGTGGTGCCTGCTTGGCAGTGGGCATGTCTTTATTATTACTGATTTCTGTTACTTGCTCTGGAGCTCATTCTGACTTCATAGCTTCCTACTGTGTTATAGTTGCACTGAAAAATAATGTCCTTGCAAAATACTCCAAATAAATGCTGAAAGCCATGAGCAAACCCAGTGTGCACTGCATTTGCAGTGCAGCTAAGCTTAAGGCAGAGGAACTGAGTATTTCCCCCCCTTCTTTCTAAGCTCTTTTGGTTTTCCTGCAGCAAAGTCTTTGTGAGGCTGGGCTGCCCAGGGCTGCTGCTTACGGGTGGCAGTGGGTGCAGGAGGTGACAGGGAAGGGTCCCCTTGGCTTGGGTCTCACCAGGCTGAGGTGCAGAGGTTCAGGTGAGGATACCACCTGAGCTGAGGTTCAGAGGTGGTATCTCTGAGGTTTTCTCCCAGGCCTGGATGTGAGTTGATAATCTGGATGTGGTTTGATTTGTATTTTTTTTCCCCGTTTCATTTTTCATCTAGTTCATGATCTGTAGTCATATCTTGATGGCTTTTTGGCTTGGTTCGTTGGGGGTTGGTTGGTTTGGTGTTTTGGTTTCTTTCTTCTTTTTTTTACATTGTGGCTAGTTCTGAGAAGGTTTAGGACAGACAATGTCAGTTCAGCAGTCATGTCTTCCCTCCTCCCTGGCACCACAGCTTGGGGATGTTTGCAACCTATCCCCACAGGACTGACTTTCCATAGGATTCCATAGTGCCTGCAGAGGCTGAATTCCTGAAGCAGTGGCAGTAATGTAGACATAATTGTACAGACTTGATTATAAATGTTTAAAAACAGAAAATAATTCCACGCCCAAACCCCAGCAAATACCAAGTAGTAGGAGGGGAGGTGGAATTGCTTCAGCCCAGTGTCTGAACTCTTGAAACAAGTCAGCTGCTGTTTGCTCAAAACATTTCTGTCATGGCAAGATGTTTTCAGGGATGCCATTGTTTGAGTCAGGAGGCAAAACTTAAAAGTTTATTTACAAATAGAGCGTTACAATTTCTGTTAGGGTTTGTTTAAAATCAGTCTGTGTAGTGGGAATACTTCTAGAAATGGTTAAACTACCTCTTCACTCTGAGAGGTGTTTTAAGGGCAACAGAGTGCTCTGTGTTGAAGCAGCTTTGGTTTTGTCTTTTTTTTTATCTAGGTTGGAGAAAACTGTGTAAATAGGGAAGACCTTTGTTCTGAGAATTAGGAGAAATTCTTTGAAAAATTTTAAATTTTGCATAGCATTCAAGGCCATTTAATGGCTTGCATTCCATTTTTCTCTTAACTGCAAAAAATTCTAAAATCCTAGTAGTTCTTGGAGAGTTAGATGTCTGAAAAAGTGTGTGTGTGTGTATATATATATACACTTGTATAAAATGTCAGTGGTGTGAAGGGCAGCTGGGTGTGTTTGTGTTTGCTGTGCTGTCAGACAGCTGAGGTGGGCAGCAACAGGGAATTTTATTGTCTTGCTGTTTTTCCTCCTACAGAGAAGATGGAGAGCTGGAAGATGGTGAAATAGATGATGCAGCATATGAAGATGTGAAAGAGCATGGTTCAAAAGGTGATGATAAACAGAAAAATGAAAAAGGACATAGAAAATCACGGAAGAAACGCAAAAAAGAAAAAGAAAAGAAAAAATCAAAAAGGAGAAGACGGGATAAGCATAAGGTTAGGAAATGCAAACCAAAATATTGCAGGTGCTTATTTTAGTGCCAGGTTTCCAGGTTCAGACAAGGATTCAGGGGACTGCAAAAGAAAACTAAAATGGTTTTATTGCTGTTTAGGCAGTCTTTGGTCTCTGAGACCAAGTTTGGGGATTCCTATCTTACCAATCTGCTACAGTATTAAAGAAATTTTTTTTAAAGACTTTTGAGACGTGAAATGTATATTCACACATTTCAGGGGCAGTTTACATAGGGTAAGAACAGTAAATCATTAAATAATCCATCCAAAGGACATTTCAAGTGATGGTTTGGAAACTGGCTTCTTAGCTTTGTCTAAATGCATTTTCATAAACCTGGTTTTCACCTGTTTATATATAAAAGAGTTAAAAAATCAGATTGAGGGTGTGAAACTGTGTTATTTATCACACATATCTTCACTGGATGCTTATTTATTCCAGTATTTCTTCTCATAGTGGCTTAGCAAATCCTGACATTTATGAGCATTTTACTCTGGGTTGTGGTAGTTCTGAGATGAAGGGATTACACCACTTCCCACACTGTGTAAATCTTAAGCAGTGATGCAAGTGAAGCCACTGACAATGGTAGTGGTAGCTGAACCATATTGGATCAGAGGCAAAATGTGAATTTACAGCTTTGCTTTTTCTGCTAATTTATGGAGAGAAGAGTAGTGAGGTGAATCCTTCAGTAAAGTTCATTATGATAGCGTGTCTAATATGTATTTTAATGGACTTAAAGGCAAGAGATTCACTAAGTTTTATCTTAGAAAACTAAACCTTTTAAGTCTACTCACAGAAGTCACAGAAATACCGTCTTCTCATTTGTTTTTCCCCTCTAAATTTTCTACAGAACACCCCTAACTAAAACACTTGCAGTGCAGTAGGGCGGAGTTTTCTCCTAGCAGAGAATGAGAGGGTGCTGATATTTCTGTGCTCAGATGCAAGTTTCTAGCCATCTCCCAGAGCTGTTAGCCTTCCAGCAGCACCCCTGCTCTGCCACCGTGCTGGGAAAGCCCCTCAGGGAGCTGCTGTCGCCCAGAGAAACCACACAGCCCACAGTGTGGCTGTTCAGAAACCTCATCTGACCAGATCTTGTTTTTTGATAAAAGGAATGGGTCATCAAAGAGTGTTCTTCCTTTAACTTCCCCCAGCAGCAGAGGGGGGTAAGAATTAAGAAAATATTTTAATCTCTTGGGCTAATTCTTCCTTGAGCTACATCCACAGCAGACCCATTACACAGAGGATTATATATCCATGTCTGAGAGAGCTGTTTGCTTCTGTTTTCAGCATAACTCCCCTTCCAGTGATGACAGCTCAGACTACAGCCATGACTCTGACATTGAGCGTACAGAAAGACCACATAAGAAGAGCAGCAGCTCTTCATACAGAGATTATGATTCCTCCTTCAGTCAGGTAGTATTCTTTTCTTGTTTTGTTTTATAAACTGATTCCTCATGTCTTTATTTAGGTGTAATTTAAAGAATGCAAATGTAAATGCTGCAGTGTTTGGAGGCCGACTTGATCTAGACTGCCCTAACAGGAAACAGCTCTTGAAAAGCCACTTTTTAAATATCTAGAGGTGATTCTGCTTTCATTTTGTCTTGGCTTTTCTCAGCCTTTGCAGTTGGATAGCCCTCCTGAGACCACAGGGGGAGGCAGAATGATGTTCTCTGGAGCTGCCATGGAGCAGCTGGAGCCTTGATGAAACTCTGGTACTTGAGAGGAGACTCTCCTTGTAGCCTGAAACTGTTCCAGAAACCTCTGCACCTCTGAATTTATTAACAATTGTCTGATCCTGTATGCAGGAGTGGGAGAGGGGACAGTGCTGCTTTAGGAGAGGCCACAAGAAGTATTTCAGCCTGACTGCCAGGGACAGGACAGGTTGTTCCACCTGTGTCCAAAATCATCACAATATGGAGAGCATGAATGGAAAAAAAATCTATTTTAGTCCTAGTTGATCTGAGTAGCACTTGGAACTGCATACATCCAAGTGCTTTGTCAAACCTGCAGTTACGTTTCCTGGAGTTTAGATGCTGATGCTGTTCTTTGTTGTCCTTTTTGATGCATTTGGAATCAAAAGTACTCATTTTTAATAACTGGCTGATCTTCACTATTTATTATCAATGCTTGTTTGCACAGATCTGGTAGACAGCAGGGTGAAAATGGTTTTGTAGAGCAGTTGGAAGGAACGTTTTCTTGCAGTTCTGAGTTGCTTCTGAACAATGCAATCCCTTTCATGCAGCATGGACACGTATCAGGAAATTACATGAGTTCACAGAAAATGCAACATAAAAAAAATGTTAAAAGTAAGGAGTATGACGACTATAGTCATTACAGTGATGAAAACTTTGGGAATTATAACGAGGAAGAAAAGGATGAAGATTTTGCTGATCAGCTTAAACAATACAGGCAAGCTAAAGAGACCTCCAGTGGTGATCTAGGACCTCCATTCCCAAAAGAACCAGTGAAAAAGCAGGGGATGAAAGGCCTCCAGAAAGGTAAGATAATTTGACTCCTTAACTGTGGTACAGTGGCAGCAGTTGGGCCATCAGTCATTCAGGATGTTGCTTTAGGATCTCTTCCAACCTCAACCATCCCCTGAATCTCTATCTTCAGAGGGGGGTGAAGGAAGCTGCCAGTGGTGGTGGTTTTCCTGTCAGCTTCTAGGGGAGGAATAATGCCACATGGTGCCCAGATTGAAAGAAAACATCAAGTGCTGGGTGATGTAGTAAAGAAAGAAATAAGAGCCTATCAAAAAATCAAGGTTTCTGTTGTGCACCTGCTCAAGTAAGAAATCATAGGGCTATAAAGTGAATTTCTGGAGTAGTTTGAGAGTAATGTGACTTGACTGGGGAGAGAAATGTAAATGTGGCAATTCCAAACTCTGGCCCCCCAAAGACCAATAAATACCTAGAGATTTTGTTAGGTGCCTGAACACTCCCCACCAGTATGCTAGTAAGCTTTCATTTTTCTTTTCACCACTTTTCTTGCACTGAAAGCTGGGCCAATCGCTGGTGAAAAGTATTCCTGCAGACCTCCTGCTGCCCTGGTGCAGAGCGAGTTCCACAAGGGTTTTTCACACCTTTCACTGGGTGTCTGACCCTGCCCTCACCTCTGGCCCTCTCAGGCAGGCACTGGGCAGTGAGCTGTCTTGCTTTTCTTGCTGTGAAAATTTATTGCATGCTGGTTTGCTTCACAGTAAAAGAAATTGGCCAAAGATTGGTGAAATCTATTTTAGCAGAGATTAAAAAATGCCTTTTCATGTGTTGCCTGGTAATACTGCTTCAGAACCTCCCTCTGCAGGTCATCTGAGGTGATGTCAAGGCCCTGAAGCCAGCCTTGGTGCCACCTGACATGGGTGTGATGTCCTCAGAATTTCCTGACTGGTTTTCTCTGATAACAGAGAATTGTTGGGAAATGGGTGGGTTTAGGTGACACCTGGTGTGCTGGTAGCTGGATCATCACCCACTCGAGGCTCCCAAACAGTTACCATTCAACATTCTGCCTTCAGAGCTCTTCTGTCACATTCCTGAGGTCATGGTGTGAGGTTTCCTGCCTGTTGTGTCAGTGAAACACACACACACACACACACACACACGAGCTGTGCCTCCAGAAAGGGACCAAGCGGTGCAAAGTGTTAGGAGTCTTTGTGCTGGTTGGAAATCCACATCTCTGCATTTCTAGTTGTGAGACACTGCTTGGAACAAGATGAATTTACCCTCAGGTTTGTCAGGCTGCTGTTGAGGGAGGAGCTTCCCCCAGAGCAGGAGTTGCAGGGAATCCCAGTGGGATGCTGGAGCTGTGCTTGCCAGCTCCTGATCCAGGATGGTGTGCTTAGGCATTCCAACTGCAGAAGTGTAGTTTGTTGCTCTGTGTTTGATGCCACTTGGTAACCATTTTTCCTTGCTTTCTGAGGTCATTCAAAGAAGCTGTTGGTGTTTTGCAGGTATTTCTCAGAGAGGTAATAATTACAATATTGGTCGAGGACGTGGGATGCAAAAGAAATTGAAGCGTAAAGATCGTGGAAGGGGCCGAGGGGGCAATAAAGGATCTGATGGCTTTCATGAGGTACCTGCAATTAAAGCTGAACTCCTAATGTAGCTGCTTCAAATGTCTGGATGCTTGCTTTAACAAAAGAATAGTTAAAAGCACATAGCTTGGAACTTTTTTCTCTTACCTGGAAAACTACTGGAATTTTCCAGCACTTGATTTACAAAGTATGATTGATGACTTAAGCCAACAAATAATTTTCTTGTTGTTTTTTTTTTTTTCTTGGCAATATGGAGAGTGAAATGCCTTCTTGGAAATATGAAAGTGGTTTGTGAGCTTTGTGGCTGAGTGGTGCATGGAGTTGAGTGTTAATTGTATCTGAAATAAGATGGTTTGCTACTGCTCACTCACCACAGATTTTTCAGCACAAAAGAGGGTCACCTTCAGAGTTTTTTCTGGTTTCCATCTGAATCACGAGGAGTTCCCCTTCCCTTTCCATAGCTTTGACTGTGGAAATATCCGTGGCCTTAGTTTTCAGTTAGTAATTTGTTGCCCAGGGATTACAGAAAGGAGTGTTCAGTATCACCACAGGATTTGTGCATCTCCTGCTCCCGTCTTCATTTAAATGAAAAACAATACAAAATTGATGATTCATGGGCCAAATCCACCCGTGACTGGCAGATGTTATTTAAGCCAGAATGCTGAAGTCTGTATACTGCAGCTGCAATGTCTGTGGTTCTCCTCCCTCCTGCACTCCAGAACACACACGCTTGGCTCTGAATTGTTCCCTGTGTTTCCCAACTCAGTCCTGGGTGGTCCTGATCACATCTTCCTTCCCCTGCCCTGCTCGTGGTAAGGAAAAAGGTATCTGTTGGATCTGTGAGACCTGGAGCATGGTGTTCAGGAGATACTTGGATCCAAGCTGCTTTGTCTGGAGCAGCTGGGATTTCTCCAGAGTTCATGTGTTCAGACTAGAAAATGGATCCTGACTGATCCAGCTGTGGCCTTTCTAGTTCAAAGATTCCTGCTTCTCAGTGTCACCAAATCCACTAATCATCCCCAGTGTTAATGTTTTGTGGCATTGCTCAACTTGCTGAGCAAAGTGGGAGCAGACACTTGGCTGTGCTGATGATCCTGAGTGCTCCTGACCAGGGAGCACCACAGCTCTGCTGCTTCACAGCTTCCTACTCAGCAATGCTCATCTGGGTGGAAGAGGGAATCAAATTATGAGGGAACAATTCTTTGCCTCATTGGGTACATAGTAATGAGGAGTTGGGTCACCATTGGACTGTGCTTCTTTGCCTCATGGAATTTGCAAACAGGTTATTTTTCTTATAATAATAATTGTAATTCCTGTAATAATTTCTTATATAATGATTTTAAGAACTTAAATCATGGTGAAGTTAATCATGTTTTGGGGCAATTAGTGCACCAAAGACGCTCTAATATTTTTGCAACTCCACTTAATAAGTAAGCATGTTCATTTTCCTTACAGGATGGCAAACCAGTGAAGAAGTGGGTTAATATGAGTCAGGAGTTCATAAATCAGCACACAGTGGAACACAAAGGCAAACAAATTTGTAAATACTTCCTTGAAGGGAGATGTATTAAGGTAATTATGCACTGTGTCTGTGGGGCCTCCTCGTGGCTATGGGGGAGAAGAAACTCTGTTCTTTGGGACTTGAGCTGGTGCAGAGGAACCTTGTATGCTGAAACTGAGTGTTTTGGGTTCTAAGGTTGGGTGTATTTGTAGGTCAGTGCCAGCAGAAGTACTTGTGGGAAATATCCCCTTCTTTTACACATTTTTAATTATAACAAATGCTATTAGAAGTGATTGTGTTTGCTTATTAGTCCAAGCAGTAAAAGTCTGTGATAGTATCATCAGCTTCCACTGAAAATTTATCATATGTAAATATAGAAGCTCATAGTGTGGAAACTGTAAACAGGCAATGGTCTCTGAATGTATTAGGTAGTTTCTCTCTTATGTGCTACTGCTGATTTTGAAACATTGAAGGAATTGCTTAAGTATGCAAAATTATTTCTCTCTTCAAAGTAAACAGTGGGGTTGTAGTAATAGTTCTCCTACCAAAGAACCCTCTTCCTTCAGCCAGCAAGTGGAAGGCAGCAGAAAGAAGAGGATGCTATTCAGAGCAGTCAGCTGGCAAGCCAAAGCCCTAGCAAGACAGTCTCTTATTATGTAAAAAAAAATGTGCTCTTGCTTCCTTTAGAAGCTTGTGCTGCTGTGGAGTTGAATCCCTTGATGTGAGACTAGCTCAGTCAGTTAGGAAACACACTTAGGAAAAGCTGCATGCTTCTCAAATAAGTGAGTGCATCATTTCTGTTTGGTTTCTCTGTTTATGTAGAGATAGAATATTTTCTGTTCCTTTTTCAAATGGTCAAAGTAAGGGTGAGAATCAGTCTGCTTTTCCCCCAAGCTGGAGGGAATGGAAAGCAGTGTGTTGCTTTCCTTTATATGTTTTAGTATTAGTTGAGTCTTTGCTGCCACCTTCAGTTTTAAAACAAGTGGCTGGAAGAGCACTTGGTGTATTTTTCATTAAAATAAATACAAAATTATGCAAAAACCTCTCCAGCAAAGTAATCCTAATATATCCTGGGATACGGCTGATAGAAACTTTATATTATTTGGGCTCTGGTTTTCCTGCTTGGAAGAGGCTAAATGCTTAATGATTGCATTTGTGTGGGACTGAAGTTCTCCCACACACCTTTAAAACAGAATCAGGTTTTCTGATCAAGTGCATAATTGTTTATATGGGAACTAATTTCAGTGAAGTATTTGTTCAAACACCTTTTGAATGCAAATTGCTAGGTGGAGACAGAGAGAACTGGCAGCTTGTTTTCTGTGACCACTGCCCCTCTTCTGATTGCATCCCAATTCAGAAATTGTTTCTGCCTATGATGTGCTTATAATGCAATTCTGTGTTAGTAAAGAGTTTACATTTAGTTAATTTTAAAAGTTTAAATTCAGCTAGGGAGGATGTTTTTCTTTAAGTATGAAACTGATTTACTCACTCAGCATTTCAGATGGATAACATGTTTTTGGTGTGCTTTTTTTCCTTTATTTACAGGGAGAGCAGTGTAAATTTGATCATGATGCAGAGATTGAAAAGAAAAAGGAAATCTGCAAGTTTTACATACAGGGTTACTGCACCAAAGGAGAGAACTGCATTTATTTGCACAATATCCTTTAAAAAAATAATACTTGATTAAAACAAAGGGTTATATTTAGTCTTAATCGATGTAATCTTTTAGGGCATCTATTTCTTTTCTTAGAGACTATACCAGGGACTGTGTAAATTTACTACAAGGTTATTTTTCTGCTTAAATACTTAGGAGGAGAAGAAGATACATATAAAATTACTGGTTTGGTTTTTTGGTTCTTAATGTCTTGAAAGATAAAGCCTGGTGAAGCTAAATACATTTGTCCACATACTTTTAAACCCCTGAGCTGTTCTTGTTTCTTGTAGAGGCTTTGTGTTTGATTCTGGAATTGAGACCTTGCATCTTTTTAATCACAGTTCTAGAATCAAGTCAAAACTAATGTTAAGGCCACAGCAGTGTGATTGCTAGCAGAGTGCTGAAGGGAACCAGAAGGTAAGCTGGTTATTAGCTTCCAGAATTATTAAGATTCTGCTTTGGAAAGAGGAAGTACTGGTGAGGAATGGAAGGATAGTTGACAGCTGAATTTCACAAACTTCCAGGACAGTGCAAACTAGACCTCAGCCTTTGTTAGGAATCCTTAATGCATTGCTTACATGAATTCCCTTGCAAGTTCTACCATACAGGAGCAAAATGCTATCAAGGAGATAAGTGCAAGTTTTCTCATGCTCCCCTGACTGCAGAAACAAAAGAGCTGTTGGATAAGGTGAGCACTTTGTTGTCTGTAACCACAGGGTTGGGTGTTGGAAAAAAGAGGGTGAGCTTTGCTAGCTGTTTCTCTGGGGTGCTCCACAGGAACACTGTTCAGCTTCCCTGCTGTTCTTCAGCACAGGCAGGCTGTGAGCAGGCTCAGTGACAAGAATTCTTGCTCTCAGTTGTTCAGGTGGTTTTATTAGCCCTAGCAGATTTGTTTATTTCCACAGCTCAGGTTTTCTGCCCAGGAGCTTTCTTGGGAATCCTTTTCTGTGGAAATCTTCTTGTGCTCTGTAACAAGTGTGGCTTTGATGTTGTCTGCCTTGGGCTGCCTGAAAGTTAGATACCATGACTGGCTCCTGCACTCAGGGTGGAGAAAGGAATGAGGTGCCTCTTCTGAATGATTGATGAAATCCTGACCTTTGTGTTAAGCAGGATATTCGTGTCTCTCTCCAGTTACTGTACCACAGGCTTTGACAGAAAAGATGCCTGGATTTAACACCAGAAACATTATGAGTCTTAAAATAATTCCTTCAACTTCTGTCACTTAAGAGGACTGTTTGAAGGAAATGGACTTGTGAGAGATTGTCCCTTCCTGACTACAGAAGTATTCTTCCTGTCTGTGAACCTGTGTGGTACAAAACTAATAATAACAGATTTATAATTTGCCTGAATTTGATGTCAGTGTGTATAGTGTTGTAGCAGGTGATTATATTGAAATGGAAAGCCCTAGACTAAAGTAAACTGCTTGTACTGCACAGTTAATAAAGTGTTTGCTGTGTTGCTTTGTTCTAGGTTTTGAATAACGAGGAGGAACCCCAAAATGAAGATGAGAAAGAACTGGAGGAACTCCGAAAGCGTGGCATAGTTCCTCTCCCAAAGCCACCACCAGGTGTTGGACTTCTGCCCACCCCCCCAGAGCAGTATCCGTTTTCTGAGTCTGACCTGGAAAGTTATCAAGATCCTTCAGGAGACTATAAGAAAATCCCATCTCTCTTTGAAATAGTTGTGAAACCTACTGTGGATTTAGCACACAAAATCGGAAAAAAGTAGGTTTGAGGAGTTTGTGTAGAGTTCTCCTTAAAATACAGCTGCATAAATGATGAATTCTCTTGGTTTCTGTCAGCAGGATGTGCTGCTGGGAATATTGCTGAGTTAGGGATCTGTCAGGTGTTGGCTGCTGTAATTGCTTTTCAGACCAGAGACCCCACTGAGCCTCCACCTTCCTGAGAGTCACTCCCCTGCCTCTTGTTTTGGCTCTGTGCCTCCACTTGCAGGTTGAGCAGAGTTCACCCTCTCCTCAGCTCTTCTTATGCTTAAAAGCTTCTTAGCTTTTTCTCAGCTGAAGCCAAGCAGCACTGCTGATGGAGTTGCTTTGGGATGTTTAGAACCCTTAGTTCATCTCGAGTTCTGCATGTGCTGATGTTAAAAAAATGTCCCACTGCCAGACAAGCTCTGCTGTGTGTAATGTATGTACTCACTCTCGTGGCAAATGATGTTGCTTCTGTCAGATTTTTATCCATCTGAGGATGCAGTAAGTACAGAGGAAGATGTGTAAGAATGAGGAGGGGGTGGAGATAGCTAACAGGCTGTTACCTTTGTAGGAGCACAACTGGATTCACTGGTTTTCTTTTCCTCCAGGCCGCCCACCTTCTACAACAGCGGATCACCCCCCAGACCACCCTTTCAAGGCAACGACCCCCACTCTCAGCATATGTATAACCCGGGTTCAAGCCCAGGACCAGGACCTGGCATGTCCCAAGGACACAACGGGCCCCCCATGCACCCAGGCTCCCCTGGCCATCACCCCTGTGGAGGCCCTCAAGGGCCGGGCATGCCGCAGAGCCCCCCGATGCAGGGTGTCCCCCCAGGCTTCCTCGGGCCCCAGAACCAGGCTGGTATGCCTATGCAAGGACAGCAGGGGGGCCCACCCCTCACACCCCCGGGGATGGGGGGCTCTTACAATGCCCCAGGAGTCCAAGGACACATGGTGAACATGCCAAGAGAGAATCATTGTCCTCCAGGGCCACAGTACCAGCAGATGCCTGGTGACCGGCAGCCCAATATGAACTATGAGCCCATTCAGAACCCTGCTGATTTCTATGACAATTACTACTCTCATCAAGCTGTACATAACTTCCAGCCAGCTAATAACTCTGGTGGTAAGGACATTTAAAAACTGTTGTTCCCTGATACAATGTTTTGTGGTGTTGTGGTGTTTCCTCACGGCTCCAAAGCTGAGCAGCTGAAAGACTTGGGGATAAAATGTCTTGTGGGGAATTTTCAGCTGATGCTTTCCATTCCTGTAATATCAGTCACATGAGTTTTGCTTGACTGTGTCTTGTGTTTCCTTTCCTCTGCTGTAGATGAGCTACTAACTGGTTTGGGCTGTTTGTTTTTGGTACTGCAGATGGAACATGGCACGGAGAATTTACAGATCACCAGGCTCACCTCATGGCTCAAGAGTCTCACCCTGGTGGAGGTGACTCGGACTCCATGAGCAGCCACATGGGCCATAAACCACCCATCAATGTACCAGATTTTCTTCCAGCAATGCAGAAGGCCCTTTATGCAAGACTTAGCCAAAAGCATCAAAGAGATGGAGACTCCGTCAGCAGCCAGGGGCAGAGGGCAATGAGCAAAGATGAAGGTAAAGATAATTCCATCTTCTAAATGTGCTTACTGACCATGTGCTGGCCTTCAGCAAGTCTGTTGGCTTGGATTTTCAACCATTCACAACTATGTGGAATATGCAAACACAACTCAAGTAATATTTCCAGATGAACAGACTTGCTTTTCTTCCCAGCATGTTCCAGGATTTTAGTTTGCACACTTTAACTGCTGCATTCCAGTGCAAAATAGAATGATGAGTGGATAAGTTTTTGGATACAGTTTGCACTTCTTAAAGGTTCTGTTCTTGCTAACTCAATTATTTCTTAAAGTCCCTGATGGAAACAGAAAAGTAGTGGTTTCTGACTGCCAGTACTCAGGTTCCCCCATACTGAGGCTCTTTGTCTCTTGTGCTGCACCCTTTTCTGATGCTGCTGGGTTCTCTCACCAGAACCTGACCTATTCTCTGGCCAGAAGGCTCCTGCTGTACCAAATGCTGTCTGAGGCATTGCCAGTAATAATTCTGACCAGATGAGCTGGAGATGCAGACCCAGAGCAACCTGGAGTGATCTACTCTGAGGACTTCTTAAAGTGCTTTAGGGTCCTCTCCTCCAGGGGGCTTCTGGGAAGCATCCTGATGGAGAAGTGTCCCTGTCCCATGGCACTCCCTGCTGATGGTGCTCGTGGCACAGGAGATGCCTTTCTGTGCATCAGGTGGTGGGATTTCACCTTCATGTCTCATCTTCCTGAGCCAGCACAGACCAGCAGCCTGCTGCAGTGAGCAGGCAGGTGTGCTGGCAGGGCTTTACAGGAAATCAGAGGAGGTAGAGAATTTATCCTTAAAAATGAAATATTCTTATTTCTTCTCTCCCCAAAGCCTGGTGATTTGGATTGTAATAAGGCAGCAAGTTTCAGTATGTCTTTTATCTGGTTTTAAAGCTACCGTAAGGTGCCATTTTTGTTCTGTCAGCACACAATTAAGGTAATTTTCATCAAGACTCTTTTTATTTTTAATGGTACTGATAAAAATAATTGTTTGAAAGAAAGTTCTTTTCCCAGATTATTGTTGGTCAGAGAGATACGTGGAGAGAATGCAGCAGAGTTGGGGATCTGCAGTTGGTTTGTTAGGTTTGTATGTCAGCTCTTCCTTGGAAGGGATTTTTGTCACTTGAGAGCAGGGCTGTTGTAACAGCAGGCACTGGTGACTTCATACCAGGCTCTGGTTTGATTTTACTGAGACGTTGCCCCGTGACGTGAGTAAACGTGTTGTGTTCTTGCTGATCTTCTGCTTGAGTAATTTTTATTGCCATTTATTTCCTTTTGGTAGATGACAATGTCAACTGGTACTCCAGCAGCGAGGAGGAGGAGGGGAGCAGCGTGAAGTCCATACTCAAAACCTTAAAGAAACAGAGCGAGAACTTCAGGAACCGACAGCAACATTCCACAGAGCAGCACATGCTCGGGATCCCCACGGATCCCAGGCTGGCAAAGGAAAAGGGGTCCGGGCCTCAGGCCGCTGACCCCAGACTTCGGGCCTCCCCCAGGTCCAACCCCAGAAAACCTTCGGAACCGGCACCCCTGGACCCGCGGCTGGCACGGGACCCCAGGATGCACAAGGTCAGCGAGGGTGCTCACCCCGGCTCCTCCCTGGGGGGGACCAAGCTGGAGCTGCACCACCCCCACGGCGGGGTGAAGGTCAAGCAGAAAGGGATGGATGAGGACGAAGAGGACTCGGAAAGAGAGCTGAGGGAACGAGCTTTCCTCATCCCCCTGGAGCCCCTGCCTGGTGTGACGTTGCGGGACCCCCGCTCTCAGCTGAGGCAGTTCAGCCACATTAAGATGGACGTGACCCTGATGAAACCAAACTTTGCCAAGCACATCGTCTGGGCACCCGAAGACTTGCTCCCCATCCCTCTGCCTAAACCCGACCCCGTCTCCTCCATCAATTTGCCTCTCCCCCCTCTCATTGCTGACCAGAGACTCAATAAACTGCGGAACCTGAAGAGCGACCCCCACCCCGGCCCCGCGCCGGCCGACCCCCGCCTGGCTGCCAAGGTGAAAAACAACCTCACAGCCAGGAGCAACTACATGGATCCCTCCCCGGATTCCCACGCCAGCAGCTCCAGCAAACTGGGAGATCCTCGCTTGCAGAAAAACGTCGACCCCAGGCTCCACAGACTGTCGGGTGCTGCAGACACACACCAGGCAGCAGCCAAGGATTCCCACCCTCCCAAATTTGACCCTCGCCTCGCCAGATCCACCCCCGGCTCCTCACAGCCCTCGGAAGCTAAACCCGACCCGGATGCTCTGCCTCCCTACGCACCCAAATTGTCATCCAGCGGGGTGAGGCTGGGCACTCCGGGCTCCATCCTGAGCGGGATCAGCTTGTATGACCCCAGGGATCACAGCTCAGCCTCGGAGGCGGCTCCAGCCAGCTCGGGAGAGAACGGGGAGAACCAGAAAAAAAGCATTTTGAAAAACGCCGCTAAAAACGAAGCGGCTCTCCCCGAAGATCCCTCCCCGCAGAAAGCTGCCTCCAGCACGGAGAAATCCACGGAAGGGGCTGGGGAAGCTGCTGCAGAGAAAGGCACTGGCAGCAGTAAATCTCAGGCCAAACACTCCAGCACTGCTCCGGCCGTGCACAACCTCCCCATCCAGGCTCTGTCGGGGTTAATCAGACCCCAGTACAGTGACCCCAGGCAGGTGAGGCAGCCCGGGCAGGGGACTCAGCCCCAGGAGAACGATCCCAGCAACGGGGGGGAGTCAGATGATAAGTCCTTAAAAGATGTTTTCAAGACTTTCGACCCAACCGCTTCACCGTTTTGTTAGCAATTGATTTTAAGTCCTTTTTACTGTTGTGAATATTGCAGTTCTCTGCTGGTTTTGTAACTGGTTTACCTCTTCGCTTTATTTATTTTTAAATTATAATTATCAACACTTTTCAGCTGCTAATCTCAGAACCACATGCAGTTATACAGTATGCTCTAGTGTTTGCAAAGCTGTGGTATTTTCTATATAATACTTTTCCAGTTTCAGGGAGACTAATAATTGACATGTAGAAAAAACAAAACGGAACAACCCCCCCTGTATCGTGTTAGAGCTGATAAAAGCACTTTCATTGTAAATAAGTCATTAAGGAAAGTCCCCAGACTTGTATATGTGTGAGCTGTCTCTTTCATAAACGACATTTAGATATGATTGCCACATTTGTATGATTGTATAGATCCAAGCAATATTATGTACATTATTACTGTGAGAGACACTGTTTGACAAGGATCACCCGATGCATCAAGCCAAACCGATTCACAGCCCACGGAAATGATGTGGAAGGAACACTTCTGATCCTCCTGATGTGAGACGTTGACAGTTTTTATTCATGCAGTCAATATTCTTAGTGTAAAAGAGACCTATATCACATATTGAGGATTAAAAATGTCATATCTTTTAAAAGTATTTTATTCTATGCTGTATATAGAAGAAATTGTGAAGTACATACCTAGAAGAAAGTTACTGTTAAAAGTGGAGAATTACCTAAGTTGTCTAATACAGAAAAGGTTTTTATTTAATTTTTTTTTCACGCATACACAATTCTGATTAGTGCTATAAGTTACATTGTGGTGTTCATGTATTTCAATGTATTTTTGTATTCAGCTGCTTAATTTGTATTGCTTTTTTTGTATTGATGTAACTGCAGTACTTGTATTCATGGTGTCTTTACGACATTTTTAACAAAAAAATTAAAAAGGGTACAGTAAAAGCCTGGTCCTGGCACCCGTGGTGTTGTCACGCTGGCAGGTGGCTCAGCTGGCTGGAGGTGGCTCAGCCTGCTTTGGGTTTCTCAGCTCACCTGGGACTGACCCAAACGGACCCCAAATGGCCCCGTGGTCCCAGAGCTCCTGATGGGCAGTGCTGCCAGAAATGTTGTGCCTGTCCTTTGGTTTCTGAGGATGCCCAGAGCGTCCTCCAGGCCTCTCCTCTCCCACCTTTGGGGTCACCTTTTCACCTGGAAGAAATGTACTCACCCCCCCTAGCTCCACTGGCAATAAAAATGTGCCCCCAACTGCCCACCCACTTGGGATTTGCATTAAGTCTCTTCCTTGGTGGATTGATTTCTTTTTTTTCCCCCCTCTCTGTTTCTCTTTGTTGGCCTCGTGGCCAGGACAGTCAACTTCTGCTCACAGATTCTCTGTGTTTGGTTTCTTGTGCCTGTGAGATGCAGGGGAACCAAGGCAGGACCTGCAGGTGTCTGATGAGCAGAGCTGGGAGGAACGCAAAACCTGGCAGGGGAGACACAGCTGAGGGACAGTTTGCCTTCCTAACTCCCCAGAGCATAAAGGGTATTCATTTATACTGATATTTTGACTTGCACTCACTCAAAATAATTTAACTCTAGGTAACAGACATGAAGCTTGGTTGTTACTTAGGAGGAATGTACTGTTCTTGCATGTATTTACTTCTTACTACTTCATCTGGTGACACGTTTGACCCTTCAAAAATCTCGTCTGAGAAGCAAGGCAGCAGAATTGGGCAGCAAGGAAAAATAAGAAATAGTTTGGAAGCAGCACATGGCCTGAGAGGGGAACAGGGAGAAAAAGTGACAGTGTTGAGGTGTGGAAAGCATTTGTGGTGATGTGGTGAGCACTGCCTTGGATTCTCTGTGGTTGTTTTGAATAGTGTAAAAATAAGAGGTAAAGGAAAAGCTTTGGTACCAAGGGCAGAGTGCCTTAGAGCTGAGGAAAGGGGAGGATCTCAGGTGGTTCTGTGGTTATGGACCCACTCTGGAGTTGCAGAGTGTTCTGGTGGGGGGAGGCAGAGTGCTGGAGCTCCACACCACCATCTCCGCGTCCTGTACCACACAGGTCTTTATTTTGGAAAGAAAGGGGTACAAAGGAAGGGGGAAACGTAATTTGGAAGGGGTCAGCTAATCCTCACAGCCTGTTCTGTCCATGTCCATGTGTAATCACCTTCTTCCTTCCTCCCTCTCAGGTGTCCCCAGCCATGGCCCAGGCTCTGCTGCTGCTCTGCTCCTCCCTGGCTCTGCACCCCCTGCTTCAGCCTCCTGGGGCTCTCACATGCTGGAGGAGATTCATTGCCACCCTGCAAGCAGCAAAGCCCCAGCAGCTCAGCTCTGACTCTGTGTTTCTGCAGGAGAGGCTCCTCAGCACTGTGTCCCGGAGCCTCTGGAGCATCCCTGGAGAGTGGGAAGAGGAGGAGTTGGTCCTGGATGTTCTGGAAGCTTGGAGGTGGGTGATCATCAGCATGGAGTGGTTCAGTCTGGGTAAAAGAAAATCCTGGGGCTGAGAGAGATTTGGGGAGAAAAGTGTCCTTGGTCTGCAGGAGCTGCTGAGGCAGGGGCAGCAGGGGAGGCAAAATGCTTCCTGCTCCCAGCCCGGGAGATGGGGGAGAGGGAAGTGCTGGAGATCTCTGCTCTGTGCTTCAGAAAGGCTGAGCACTGCTAGATCACCACCTGGTGTTTGCTGCCTCAGGATAAAAATACTCACTGGGAGATGCCTAGACTCCCTAGGTAGCCTGTTGCTATATTTTTTTTTTTTTTCAATATGTCAAATATTTTCTGATGAAAAGACTCTTGACTTGAGTCCTTCATATTGCAAATAAAAGCAATTTATTCCTATAAAGTCGAGAGTACTTAACTACATTCCTGTTTTGCAGTCAGTGAGCTCAGCCTCCCTTCTCACCCAGTTCTTGCCTCCAGGTTTTGCAATCCCTCTGTGTTTCCCTCCCAGTTTGAGCTCTACCCTGTCCTCTGGCTGCTCCATGGGATTTTCTCCTCTGGCTGCTCTTCCCCTGTAGCATTTAGGATTGCTACTTCTAGAAGAAAAGCTGTTGGTTGCTTAAAAGATGATGGTTGCAAAAAAAAAGAATTAAAAATAGTGTGTTAAAAATCAAGGCCTGAGCAAGACCCCCCCAGCTCTGAGGCTTCCTTGGGATGAGAAACAAAATAATGAAACTTGTGGATCCCCTGAGCCTCCCCTCCTGTTGGATTTGCTGGTGCTGCTACACCTGTGTTCCCAAATCCTCCTGTTTGCATTTTGGGCACTGAAGAACACAGAACTGGTGGGTTTTGAAAGAAGTGCAATGAAAGGAGCTCATTAAATGCTGCCTGCCCTCTAGCAGTGTTTGCTCCAGAAGCAAAGCCTGGCTCCAGGAGAGCTGCTGGGAGCAGGGTGTGCTACGGGACCAGGAAGAATTTCAGCCCCATTTGGTGGCCACTGATCCAGGACTGATGGTTTCAGAGTGCCAGATGACAAAGGTCCCTGAGTGATGTCTTGGTGCTCAGGAAAGCCTCTGTTTGCCCTCTGAGGGGGTCTCAGAGCTCTGCCCCAGCTCCTGCCTCCTCTCTGGATGGTTTCAGACACCAGGACCAGAGGCCTCAGGCCTGTGCCAGCTTTTTGCAGCATTTTCTTCTGCTCTCTGTTCGGTGGCCAAAAGGAAGCAGGGGCTCTGCGGGGTGGAATTTGCCCCAGGAGGAGCAGCCAGGGCACAAAATCCTTTCCAGGCCTTGCACTCCTGAATCCTCTGCTGAGCAGCTGGAGCAGAGGGCTGAGGCAGGATGCTGTTCCCCTTCCTGCTGTTACAGGTGCCTGCCCAGCACTTCATGGCCTCTAGCAGGCTCTGGGTGCTCGGCTGGAGGTGGCTGTGCTTGCACCAGAGCTGTCAGGGTGGGTTCTGCCCCTGCCCTGCTCCTGCGGAGCCCTAACTCATCCCTCTCCGAGTTCACAGCCTCCTTGGCTCGATGCCACCGCAGCTTTGTTCTCCACTGCATGCAAAAAGCAGCAACTTCTTCTTCTTCAGAGTCAGGCAGGGGCTGCTGCAAACCCTGTCAGGAAGAGACAACAACAACAAAAAAATTGTGGATGCTTAATTGTACATTAACTCATTTAAAATGTCTTAAAAGGTTTAGAAGTCTGAAGGAGTGTGTGTGTGTGTGAGCAGCTCTACCAGCTAATGCTCAGCAAATGCTTCACAAGCTGCTTAGAGAGAGCTCAGAGGAATGCAGTGTGGTTAGTTTATTGACAGGGAAATTTCCCTGGGGAACAAGTCAAGGACTTTGCAGTCTAGGCAACCAAGATAAAGGACTGGCTAGTCACTCCAGGCTGCCACCAGCCAGTAAGAAATGGAGATACACAGGATGCTTTTAACTGGAGGGGTGATGAACCCCAGGAGGAGCTTTTCCAGCCAGGTGGATGATTTTTCCATCCAACAGAGTTCTAAGCACACCCGTGTCTCTCTCAGAAAGCTGTGTTGGAGCTCAGCAAATGTTGTGGGATGATGTGGGAGGCTGAGGCACAGGCTGAGCCCCTGCATCAGCAGAGAGCCTGGAAGTGCCTGCACTTGTTGCAGATAAAGTCTCTTCCCCCAGACTATTCACAGGTGGATGGATTGGCCTTGGCAGCTCAAGGAAACCTCGTGGGAGCTTTGATCAAACTTCACCTTGAGGCAACATAAAAGCTAGGACAGCTGTGGAATGTTTCCAGAGAGTCTCCAGTGAGGCACTGCTGCTCTCCCGGCCAAAAACAGCTAAAGGTGACTTGAGAGTTGGTGGCAGTGACAGAGCAGCTGCAGCACCCAGCAGGACCCACAGCAGGTTTGGAAACAGAAAAGAAAGGCATAAAATAAAAACATCCCAGGAGATTCTTGAGCAGCTGGCTCCTCCCCAGGCAGGCTGGGCTGCAGGAGCTCCCCACAAGGACTGGGATGCCCTGAGCAGAACTTACTGGGATGCCCTGAGCAGAACTTACTGGGATGCAGGCTGCCTCAGCTGCCCTCAGGACACGCAGAGCTGCCTGCAGCAGGGTCTGGGCATTCCTCACCAGCAGCTCCGAGGAGGACTTGCTCTCTGCAGTCACTGCTTTGACCCTGAGGAGAGATTGTAAAGGATTTTCCTGGAAGAGTATCAACCAGCACATCTTCAGCTCAGCTCTTGGAGAAAGGTGTCCCCCAGGCTGGAGACAGAGCCTCCCTCCTCCTGCATCTCACCTGGCCACCATGCCCAGCTGCCTGCTGATGCTCTGGGTCTGCTCTGTGGCACTCAGCAGCTCCCTGGAGCACCTCTTGTCCAGGCAGTGCTTGGCCACAACGTGCCCAAATTTAACCAGCACCTGCCCCTTGGAAGCAATCTGTGTGGCACAGGCCACAAGCTGGTCCTTGCTCTGAGGAGGAAATAGAAATAGATATGTGGGTGGAGAGGGGAAAAAAAAAGAAGAAAAAGAAAAAAAAAAACCAAGAAAAAAAAAGAGAAAGAAAAGGAAAAAGAAAAATGAAAAAGAAAAAGAAAAAAGAGAGACAAAAAAAGGAAAAAAAAAAAAAAAAAAAGACCACTTCTCCAGCCTGAGAGATGTATTCTGCAATGTACATGTATGATCATACAGGTGTGATGTATTCTGCAACAGGGAAAGGACTGGAGGGCGGGCTGGTATCTAATCAGGAGGAATCAATTTGTAATTGTTATTGCTTTGCATAAATGTATGGAGTGTGGCACTGCTGGGACCAGCAGAGATGCTGGGGTGGAGGGGGTGACATGCCATACCATGATGGGGCCCTTCCTCCTCAGGAACTGAGTCATGTGAAGCATCCTTGTTGCCATGTCCTGGGTGACCTGGGAGATCTTGCTGGGACCAGCACCCTGCCACCTCTCACTGGTTTCCCTCTCACGCTTTGCAGGGTCACTGGGAGGGCTCTTCCAGTGCTGTGGAGAGAGGAACTGGAGGGGTTTGAAGTCGTGTGGACACCCCGATGCTGAGAAGTCTCGTCCTGTGTGTTTCTGCAGCAGTTTTGGGTGAGTAAAGGAGATGTCAGAGCTGCTCACCACCTCTCTGGCTCTGCCCTGCCTTCCCCCCCAGCCCCAGCAGGGCTGTCACATCCCCAGTGCCATCATCCCCTGGTGCCAGAGCTGTTACCCGAGGTTGGGAAGCAGGATTGAGTGCCCTGAACCACTCTGCTGAGTGATGCTGATCCTGCTGGGCCCTCTGCCAGCTCCTGGCAAGTGAGAGGAGTTGTGTGGGAGCCCCAGGAGCTGGGCAGAGGTGGGGGTGGTGGAGGGGAGGGAGAGCAGCACAGCCCCTCTGCTGCTGGGAAACTCTGCCTTGGGGAGGGGTTGGTTTCTGCAGGGCTCAGATCAGATGGCCAGCAACCCGATCCACCTCTGAGGGTGTCCCAGAGGGCTGGGTACTGCCTGACCTCCTGAGCTCCCTGCCCAGCACCACTTCCCCAGGCTGCTGGGTAACCAGGACCAGGACTGACTGACAGCCCCGACCACGGGAGAAAAAAACCCCAAGCTACTGTACCATTTCAGGTGCCTCCTTGGCAGCTCCACCTGCTCTGCTGCTCAGGAAGGTTTCTGCTGAGCTGCTGTGGCTGGGAGCATGGAGTTCTGGGGTCGGGAAGGGCTTGGCTGTGGTGCTGCTGTGTCCCGGGGGGTGCTGGTGCCCCAGGTTCTGCAGGCGCTGTCTGAGGAGCTGCAGGAGGTGTCTGCTGATGCCCGGGGCAGCCCTGAGCTGGGTCAGCAGGTAGTGTGCCTTTGCTGACCAGTACCAGAGCAGGCTGTCCAGCTGGAGGTGTCCTGTGTCCTGGGGGTTCTGGAGGAGCTGCCTGGAGCTGCCCACAGCCTCGGAGGTGAGGACCAGGAGGTGATCTGCAAGGGAGAGCAGCTCGGCCTGCTGGGGCAGCTGCCCTCTGCTCTCCAGAACATCATGGAGGGTGGTTTTGACCCACTGGACGTTGGCCATCAGCTGATTTGCCTTCTCCTCAAAGACCTGCTTGCTTCTCTCCCTCTCCTCTCCGGGCAGGGGGGACAGGGCTGGCCCAAGGACACCTCGGATCACCCGCAGGTGCTCGGTGTTGACCTTCTCCAGGTGGAGCAGCAACACCTTGGCCCTGAGGGCCAGGTCTCTCTGCAGGAGCTCAAAACGAATGCACAAGCTGGCAGAAGGCAGCGGGGAGACAGAGAGGGTGTTGGAGGCATCTAGCAGTGCCTCCATCAGCACCTTGATCTCCTCCCTGAGCTCCAGGATCTCCCTGCCACTGCGGGCTTCGGGGCAGGAGAAGGAGGAGAGCCAGGCAGCCTCCTGCAGCCTCAGGGAGTGCTCAGACACAGCAGCCAAGAGGCTCTGCGAGCAGAGCTTGTTCTGCACAGCACCCCTCAGCTCCCTCAGGAGCAGGACATCCCTGCCAATGAACCCATCCACAGCACCCAGCAGGACCTGCATGCTGACAGCCCACTGGACACAGCACAGCTCCAGGCTGGCCTTCCCCACCCTGCTGCAGCCCTCCCAGGAGGCTGCTTTCTCAAGGAACACCTCGGTGACCCTCTGAGCACGTGAAAACTTGGCTTGGAGCTGCAGGAAGCTCTCCTGGGCAGTGGGACTCCCCTGAGGACAGGCCATGCTTGTGATGGCTCCAGCTAACCCAACCGCTCCTCCCAAAGCCACCACGGTCTCCTCCAAGGCCTCTTTGCCTCTCAGAAGGTCACCAGATGTGACAAAGCCAAGTATCTGCTGAGACAGAGCATACCAGGGACCTGCCAGGGCTGCCAGGCACTCTGTGGTCTGCCGGAGCCTTTCAGAGAGCAGCAGTGCTGTTTGCAGAAGGCTGCGGGGATGCTGCAGCCTCCCTGGGGCCGTGTCCCTGGCCAGGCTGAGGACACAGGGTGCCAGCAGCAAAATCTCCTGGTGCTGCCCCAGGATCTCCCCCTGGGGGGGTCGGGTGAGGGGCAGTGCCTCCTTTGCTGCCTCCACACAGCCCTGGGAGAGCTGGAGCAGGGTGGAGCTGGCAGCCCGGAGAGCTGCGGGGTCCCCGGCTCCTGTGGCAGCCAGGAGAGCTGTGACAGCAGGGTGTGTGTCTCCTCTCCCCTGAGCTGAGCTCCCTGCTCCTGCAGATGGAGGATTTGAGATGTCTCCTTGCAGCTCAGCCGCCTCCATCAGGGGTTTGATGCCGGGGTGTGAGAGGCTGAGCCCAAGACCCTTTGTCCCCCCAGTGCTTCTGACTCCTTCCCGCAGGGGGCTGAGGATGTCTGGGTGGTTGGACCCATCCAGCCCATCCCGGAGGTGCTGAGCAGCACCCATCAGGCAGCTGGCTGCCTCTGAAAAGACATCCCTGGTGTGGGGGCAGCAGAGACCCTCCAGACAAAGGGCTGCCACCTCTTTCAGCCGGAGGACGGAGCTGCCCAGTTGCTCGACCCAAACCAGCAACCCGTTCCTGAAGATGGGATCCGTGGCTCTGTCCAGGTACCTGGTGCTGGCCTCCACCACCCACCCGGCCCAGCTGGCCAGGCGACCCACGTGCCAGGAGAACTTCTGGGGGTCCTGGCTCCCCAGGGCCTCCTCACAGCATCCCTGGTGCTTGGCCATTTCCTGGAGGGACAGCTGAAGGAGCTGGGCCATGCAGACCGTCTCCTCAAAACACCTCAGGAGGTTTTCTGTCGTCCTGGCCCAGGCCTGGTAGAAGGAGCAGAGGTTCTGGGTGGCACTGCCCCGGGCTGTGTCCATCAGCAGTGGTGGGAGGCTGGCCAGGAGCCTCTTCAGGTGTTCCACCTGATCTCGGATTTCTGCAGCGCTTTGGGGTTTGGTGCACCTGGCCAGAACAAAGTCTGCCACCCCCAGCATCTGCTGGGCACGTGAGAAGAAGGTGGCAGTGAGGGGCTGAAGCTTCTTCAGAAATCCCCCTCGTCCTGCTGGGAAACACCCCGTGCCAGCCAGGCTCAGGGCACCTTCGATTAACTGTCCCAGGGGCTCCTGCCCCCAGCAGAAAGTCTCCAGGATCTGGCACAGGGTGGCTCTAAGCACTGCCCGCTCCAGAGCCTGCAGCTCCCCTCTGATGCTGTGACACTGCTCCTCCAGGCTCTGCCCTGACCACCCCTCCTCCTGCCTGCCCCAGCTCCACAGCCTCCTCCTCAGCTGCAGCACAGCCCAGCACCCTTGCACCAGCTCCCGCTTCTCATCCGGCCCCGAGGAGTCTGCCAGGAGCAGGGAGTGGAAAACCACTGCTTCCATGTGGGTGCTGAGCCCCAGGCTGCTGAGCTGTGCGGGGTCTGGGACGGAGAGCAGAGCCAGCAGCCTGCTGAGGTGCCAGGAGAAGGTCCCATCCCTGCCCGCGGTGTCCCTCAGCAGGCAGGTGAGCTCCTGGATGGTTCTCTCCACCAGCTGGAAGGGGTTTTCCCCGGGGAGGTTGGCTTGGAGATCCCGGGAGCGCTGGAGCTGGCTGAGCTTGGCCGTGTGGAGCAGAGGAACAGAGTCCTGGAGGAGCTGCAAGGCCTGGGCCAGGCTCTTCTGCCGAGGACAGTCCCCCAGTGCCTGGAGGTGCTGTGCTGTCAGGTGGCTCAGCAGCAGCAAGGCCTCGGAAAAGGCTGGGAAAGCAGCCAGCAGCCCCGGCATGTCCCCTGCCTCCTCCAGCACCCCCAGGCACTCCAGAACCCAGCTGGCAGCACGGGTTATCCTCCTCACCCCCGCAGCACCTTCCACCTGCAGGATCTGACAACAAAAAGGGGCAGAGAAGCCTCTCAGAGCGGCTCCAGTCCCCAGCTGAGGTGACAGTGCCATGTCCCACCCCCCTACCCCCCACCTTTACCTTCAGGGTCTGGGTCAGGACCCTCTTTGCTGCAGCACCCAGCTCCTCCCTGAGGCTGGGATCCTCCGGCTGCCCCTGGAGCCTCTGGGCTGCCAGCACCAGGGCCCTCCCTGCCAGCACCAGGGCCTGGGCTGCCGGATGTGTCTGCTCCTTCCACACCTCATCCCGGGAATCCTCTGCCAGCCTGGAACAGAACACGGGGGGCTCAGCTCCCACCACCCCACGGCTGCCACCCTTGGCTTGGTGACAAGGAAGACCCAGGGGTTTTCTTCACTTGGCCACCTCCCTCCCCAGCATACAGCTCTGCTTTGCCCCCCCCATCTCCCCTTTCCCCCCCATCTCCCCTTTTCCCCCCTCCATCTCCTTTTCCCCCCTCCATCTCCCCTTTCCCCCATCTCCCCTTTTCCCCCCCCAATCTCCCCTTTCCCCCCCATCTCCCTTTTCCCCCCCATCTCCCCTTTTCCCCTCCATCTCCTTTTCCCCCCCCCTCCATCTCCCCTTTTCCCTCCCTGACTCCATTCCCCATCCTTTCCTCTCCCCATTCCCACCTCCCCTGTGGGGTGCAGGCAGGGAGCACCAGGCAGGCTCCCCAGTTTCAATCCCATCCCTTCCTCCTCCTTCCCAGTCCCCCAACAAACTCACCTTCTTGCCACAGCAGCCAGTTCCTCCGTGGCCCGGCAGAGTTTTTCCGCGTTCTCCCCTAATTTGGGCAGGGGCTGACAAATGCCCCCCTCCTGCTCCAGGGCGAGCGTGAGGTGGCAGAGCTGCAGGGCCATGGGGCAGAGGATCCTCCCCACTGCTTTGGTGTCACTCAGGAACTCCAGCTCCTGGAGAGAGAAAGGCTCCATGGCCTCCTCCTGCCTGGGAAAGGGAACAGCGGGCCGGGGGGGCGGGGGGGGATTAATTACACCTTGATTAACAGAACTCTGCTCCCGCTGCGGACAGGGTGGAGGGCAGGGCTGGAAGGCAAGCACCTGCACCCCGCGTGTGTGGGGCAGAGGGGCTGGGGGGTACTGGGGGTGCTCGGGATGTTGGGGGGTGCTGGGGGTACTGGGGGTGCTGGGGGGTACTGGGGGGTGCTGGTGGCACCCATGGGCCTCCCTCCTGCTCCCCCCCTTTTTCGCGGAGCCCAAGGACGTTTGGGGGGGTCTGGGAGCCGCCTGGGCCCCGGGGGTAACGCTCCCGAGGGGGGCTTGGGGGTCCGCAGGGCGCCGGGACGCTGCGGGAGGCATCGAGGGGCCGGGACGCCCCCCGCGTCGCCATGGAGACGGCGTGTCGCGGGGCGATGACGACATCACCGCGACGGCCGCGGGGCACGCCGGGAGCTGTAGTCCGTCCCGGAGAGCCGCGGCCGCCATCTCCCCCTCGCTGTCCCCCGCGGGTAGAACCGGTACCGGTACCGGCACCGAGCCCAGCGGCATCCCCAGCGCTCCGGGCATGTCTCGGGCACCTCCGAGGCCGCAGGGGAAGCGGGGGCAGCTGGGGGGGTCAGGCATGCTGGGGAATTTGTGTTCCTGAGCAAGGAAAACTCAGGAAAAGAGTTAAATGAGTAAAAAGGGGTTAAACAAAAGAGCTGAGACACGGAGCTGTGCCGCTGGGGCAGTATGAAGGAAGCAGTTAAGTTCTGTAGTGAGAGCAAAGCCCTCATAACACTAACCCCTGTCTCGGAGATCATTACCTTGGTGCTAATTGGGCACCAAAGGGATGGGAACCCCAGGGAACACGGAGATGTCCCAGGGACAGAGAACAGCCCATGGCTCTGGGTAAATCTGACAGCGTCCTGCAACAAGAGGGAGGCAGCAGAACCAGGCAAGGTAACAGCCCAAGCCTGATGAGGACTCCTTACTTCCTCCAAAGCCCCCCAAGACCCCAGACAGCTCCCCAAAAACAGGCTCTGCACAGATTCTGCCTACCCTGAATATTACAATAAAATGATGGAATCTCATGAGTGTCCCTGTAACCCACCTTCCTTTGGGTATGTACAGAGCTGGGCTCACTGTGAGACAACGCCAGAGCTTTGCTCGGGGTGCTTCAGGGATAAAGATTCCATCCCCTGCACCCAGCACCACGCCTTTCCTTACTGCAATTTATTAATTAAATCCAGCTACTAAAGAGAATATTGTGTCATTGGTCAGTTGTAACAAGGCCACCCTCACCACGGGGCCTGGGGGGGATGTGGGGGCAGCTGGAGGGGAAAACCCAAAGGAACCCAACCCAATTCCCAGTTCCTCCGGGGAATCTGCAGGTTTGGGGCCCTGAGGGGTGCAGGCGGGGTCTGCCTGGGGGTGTCAGGGCCTGGGGGGGTCCCCAGGACACGGGATGCAGGCAGGGGGCATGCTGACAGCTGAGCCATGGGCCCTGCAACCTGCAACATGCAACATCACCCATCAACATGCAACATCACCCATCCAACATGCAATGTCACCCATCCAACATGCAATGTCACCCATCAACATGCAATGTCACCCATCCAACATGCAATGTCACCCATCAACATGCAATGTCACCCATCCAACATGCAATGTCACCCATCCAACATGCAACGTCACCCATCCAACATGCAATGTCACCCATCCAACATGCAATGCCACACATCCAACATGCAATGTCACCCATCCAACATGCAATGTCACCCATCCAACATGCAATGCCACACATCCAACATGCAATGTCACCCATCCAACATGACCCATCCAACATGCAATGTCACCCATGCAATGTCACCCATGCAATGTCACCCATGCAATGTCACCCATGCAACATGCACTGTGAATTATGCAACATGTAACGTGACCCACGCAACATGCAACGTCACGCATGCAGGGTGCATGTTTCCCGCTGAGCCGTGGCCCCACTCGCACCCCCCGCACCCTGTGCCTGCCAGCCTCACCCCCTGCCCCCCGCCGCACGCATCCTGACCCCGCACCCACGCCCCGTGCACCCCGCACGCTGCACCCCGCACCGCCTGAATCCCGCACCCCGCACCGGCAACCACGAACCCCTCCCCTCCCCTCACCGCCCGTGCCCTCCCCTGCCCGCACCGCTCCTCCCCCCCCGCACCTCCCTCCTCCCCTCCCCGCAACGCCCCCCCCGCGACCGCTCGCGCGCAGGCCCCGCCTACCCCCCCGTGCACGCGCCCGGCGGTGCGGAGGCGGAGGAAGAGGAAGAGGAGGAGGAAGAGGAGGAAGCAGCAGCAGCAGCAGGAGGAGGAGGAGGAGGAGGCCGCAGGATGGACAGTGCGGGGAAGGAGCGTGAGGCCGTGCAGCTGATGGCGGAGGCGGAGAAGCGGGTGAAGGGCTCACACTCCTTCCTGCGGGGGCTCTTCGGGTGAGTGCGGGGGGGAGGCTGGAGGAAGGGGGGGTACAAAACAAAGGGGGTGCAAAAAAAGGGGGGGTTTGCACGAAAGGGGGGGGGTTACAAGAACGGGGGGGGCGAGGGGGGATGTTGCAAAAAGGGGGGGTGTTTGTAAAAAGGGGGGGGTGTTTGTAAAAGGGGGGGGTGTTTGTAAAAGGGGGGGTGTTTGTAAAAAGGGGGGGTGTTTGTAAAAGGGGGGGGCAGGGGGGTGTCCGTGGGTTGCCGGAAGCGAGGGTGCAATGTGTCAAGGGGAGGGTGGCGAAAAAGGGGGGGGGGGTCGCGAAAGAGTGGGCTGTAAAGAGGGGGGGTCCGGAGTGGGGGGTGTGTGTGTGCAAAAGGAGGGTGCGGGAAGCGTTTGCGGGCCTTGCGGGTGGGTGGGGGCATGCAGGGTCAGGTCCTGCCCCCCCCCCCCCCTCCTTGGGTGCTCTGCCCACCCCCCGGGGCTGGGTTCCCCCCTCCACTCATGGGTGAGGGTCCCCCCAGCCTTTGGGGGGGTGGGCTGTGTTAGGGCCGGGGGTTGGTAAAAGAGGGGGGGGGGTTTCAGTGCATCCCACCGGGCTCTGCAGCCTGGGGGCCCCCCCCGTGTCCCCACCCCCCCAGGGATGCCCCGGCTCATCCCGCAGCATCCCGCAGCTCTGGGGGCTCCCCTCGGGATGGACCCCCCCTCCCCTCCTCCTGCAGCCCTGTTGCAGCTCGGGGGGGCTGGGTGGCACGGGTGACTTTGTCCCCCCCAGGAATGACAGAGCTCCCTTTTTGGTGCAAAAAAAGTGAAAAAGTGGATATTCTTGGAAGGGTTCTGCACAGGCAGCAGGTTTGGCCACCTCCAGCTTTGCCTCTTCCTGGCTCTTTTGGGGATTATGGGGGTTTTTTGTCTGTTTTTTTCTTTTTATTTTTTTTTTTAAAAAAAGAGCATCGGGGGAGGCCTGGATGTTTCTAAACGCCAGCCCAGAGAAATCGAGTGCCTGCAGCCCTAAGGACAGAAGTTTTATAAATAAATTCCTCCCCGGCCCCTGGCAGATTAATGGGCGTGCTCAGGGGCATAATCTGGGCAGCCAATTGCTGAAAATCCTGGGAATGAACCAGCAGAGGTTTCCAGAGGCAAAATTCTCATTTTCTTGTGTCTAAAAATAGACACAAAAATTTAAAAACAATAAATAAAAAATCATTTTGTTTTTAAAGATGGCAGAGAAAGGTGGTGGGGGACTTGGCTCTTGGCATCCTCCTGGTGCCAGGGGGTGCCCAGGCCAAAAGCCTCATTGGCAGCCCGGCTGTTTCCTGAGGAGCTCCATTAACTTGCACGAGTGCTTTTTTTTTATTTTTTGAGGCTAAAAGGCTGAAAGCCACCGGGTTTTGGACACCTCACAGGGTGTAGTGTTGCCTTGGGCTGCAGTGGCTCTCGGGAGCTGAAGAGTGGTCCAAAAAAACCCTTTCTGTGCTAGGAAAGGAAAGGGGAAAGGGAAGGAAAGGGGAAAGGAAAAAGGAAAGAGGAAAGGGGAAAGGAAAGAGGAAAGGAAAAAGGAAAGGTGGCTGCTGCCAGCAGAGGGAAGTAAAAAATCACGCTGATAATTTTCATGGTTTGCCCTTCGCTGGGTCAGTCAGAACCAGCTGTTCCTGCCCCAAAAGCAGTGCCAGGGAGCCCATCAGGGCAGGTGAGGGGCTTGCTCCAAACTCTTGAGGAACATTCCCAAACCTTTTGCTGTCCTTTCAGGGGGGATTTCCCTCTGCTCCCCTGGCTCTGCTTTATGCAGCAGCAGGTTTGGTGTCCTTCTCCTCGGAAGGGTTTGGTGATTTTGTGTCTGCTCCTGGTCCCCCCAAATCCAGCTTTGCCGATGCTCTCCTGATGGGGAATTCAGGTCGGGGGGGCCACGTGTCCCCAGCACAGGGGGCTGCAGCCCCCCCTCCAAGCTGTGTCCTCAGCTCAGGGCTGGTGTTTTGGTGGCAGCACGGCCTCAGGGGCTTTTTGTGTCCCCCAGGGGCAACACCAGGGTGGAGGAAGCCTGTGAGATGTACACCAGGGCTGCCAACATGTTCAAGATCGCCAAGAACTGGAGTGGTGAGCGCAGCCCCTGCCCTGGGAAAGGGGGAGGGGGGCTGTGGGAAGGGGTGTCTGGTGTTGGGGTGACCCGGCAGCACCTGGCATCATCCCCTGGTGAAGGTGGACGTCTCTCCCAGCTGCAGGGAATGCCTTCTGCCAGGCAGCCAAGCTGCACATGCAGCTGCAGAGCAAGCACGACTCGGCCACCAGCTTCGTGGATGCAGGGAATGCCTACAAGAAAGCAGACCCCCAAGGTGAGGGGAGCTGAACGGGGGGCTCGGGCTCTGGGGGCTGCCCCTGGGGAGGTTCATTCCTGGTTTTCATCAACCTAGGGGGTGCGCTGGCTGCTTGCAGAATGCTTAAGGTGGGTCTGAGGTCTGGGTCTGCAGGAGAACAGGCAGACCTCTGGGTGAGGATACAGGCTCTGGGGGCATTAAAAAAAATCAAGAGTAAGAAGAATCTGGTCATGAAGAGCAGGGCTGTGGTTTCCTGGAAGACCCCTGATTGCCTTTACCCTGGTGGAGTGTTTGGAAGCCAACCAACCTGCCCTCTAACCCACCCCCTGACCAGCCCCCTAACCAACCCCCCCAACCCACCCCCCAACCCAGCAGTGTTACCCCTTCTCCCCTGTGCCTGGAACTGCCTGGGGGCTGACAATGCTGTTTTGTACCTGGAAAACCCCCAAATTTCCTAGCAGCTGGCAGCTCCTGCCTGCTCACGAGGTTGGCATTTTGCAGTTTGCTCCATCTGGGGATGCAGGCAGGCAAACCCCAGGGTACAAGGGGGTTCATTCTGCCCATCCTCATTTTTGGCAGTCACCTTTCAGTCACCCGGGTGCTTGGACCCGATGTGTTGGGATTCAGTCTGCAGACACAAAACCATGGGGGACGTGACCCCATGACCCTTTAGAGGATCTCTAAGGTCCCATGGCAGCTGTGGGCCTTAGGGGGCTGAAAATTGTCAGTGTCAGACAGACATAAACCTGTGAGTAGATATTTGAGTGGCTGGTGTGTGGTCTGATGAAGAGTAATGTGATTTTTGGGTTTTGGGTTTGTTTTTTTTTTTGAAGCTAGGGGGGAGGGGGGGGTGGGGCTGTAGGGCTGGGAATTGTGACGTGCTGGCTGATTTTGTTGTTTCTCCTGAACATCCATGCAGAGGCCATCAACTGCTTAAATGCAGCAATCGATATCTACACTGACATGGTAAGGAGCTGGGGTCTGCTGGGGGGGTCTGTGCTGGGGGGGTCTGTGCTGGGGTTCTGCTGGGTTCTGCTGGGCTGGGGGGGCATCCCCATCCCTCACCCCCAAGCTCTGCCTTCTCCAGGGCCGTTTTACCATCGCTGCCAAGCACCACATCACCATTGCTGAGATCTACGAGGCTGAGCTGGTGGACATTGAGAAGGTGAGGATGAGGAGTTCACTTCTGGGCAGGGAGTGGGGACTTTCCCAGCACGGGGCTCTGCTGGGGCTGTCCCAGCTCTTGTCTGCCCCTCTGCTGAGCAGAAACCTCCTTGGCTGCAGTGCTGTTTCACACCTGGGGCAGCACTTTTGGGGACATTGTGTAGCTGTGTTCTGGTGTTCCCAAAGGCTGCTGCTCTTCCTCTGAGCTCACTGCTCAGCACCTGCCCTCTCTCATTCCCATAACCAAAGGCCCTGAGCAGGAATTTGCAGAAGTTTGAAGTTTGCTGACCCAAACCCAATGGTTTCTAGGTATTAGAATTTTCCAGACTTGCTTCTCAGCAACCCCAGTGCTGCCTCTCCTCCTGCAGCCCCTCTCCAGTCCTGCTGTGTCAGGGCTGTTCCCAGAGGTGATTCCTTCTCTGGCACAAACCTGCTGAGCCCCAGGGTCAGGTGTTAGTGGCCATCACCTCCAGAGCAAGTGACACTTGGATCAAACCTGGGCTGGGGTTTCTTCAGGAGTTCTCAGCCCAGTTTCCAAGGGCAGCCTCATGCCTGGAGCAGCAGCACCACTCCTGGGGTGGGAAAGCTTTTGTTGGAGGTGGTGGCTTTGTCCCAGGATGTCACCTGAGCAGTGTCACTCTGTCCCCAGGCCATTGCACACTACGAGCAGGCTGCAGACTACTACAAAGGAGAGGAGTCCAACAGGCAAGCGGGGTTTGGGGGTCTGGAGGCTGGGGGTGTCCCTGCACACTGCCCTGGGCTGGGACACCCGGGGACAGCTTGGGTTCTGTGGGAGGTTCTCCTCCTGGTTTGGTGTCCCCATTCTGGGGGCAGGGAAAGCACAGGGGGAGGGAAGAGCAGCCCCAGGGCTGTGCTGAGCTGGGAGCCCTCCTGCCTTGCCCTCTCTATTGGCTTGGGCCAGTAAAAAGAGAATTCCCCCGATTCCCAGGTTTTGGGGCCCTGCTTTTGTGCAGGCTGAGGGGTGCAGGCGTGGGGGGGTTTTTCCCCAGGACACAATCCCTGACTTTAACCTGTGCTGGTTGCAGCTCAGCCAACAAGTGTCTGCTGAAGGTGGCTGCCTACGCTGCCCAGCTGGAGCAGTACCCCAAAGCCATCGAGATCTACGAGCAGGTGAGGATGAGTGCTGAGTGCTGCTCCCCAGGGAAAAACCTCTGGAAAATGAAAAGCAGGTCAGTGTGTTGGGCTCCTCAAAGTGCCGAGGCCTGGAAGCTCCAAATCCTCCTTATTTGGGGGCTGAGGATGTCTGGAGGAGGAGAGGTTTGCTGCGTTGCTTTAAGTTACCAAAGGTGTTTTAATCCCTGATTTCTCCCGTTTCTGGAGAAAGAAAGGCTGAAAGGGAAATCAACACTCACACTTTTCATGGTGTTTACAGCTGTGTTTGGCAGAATATTTCCTCCCCACTAGCTTTTTGCACAGACCTTTCCCTCCAGCCCCGTGGTGCTGTGTGTGATTTTACCCATCCCTCCTCTTCTTCCTTGGGTTCTTAGGGGTGGGTGGGGGTGTCATTCCTGACCCCTTTAAGGAGCTCTGCTTGTGCCTAGGTGGGGACAAACACCATGGACAATCCTCTGCTCAAGTACAGTGCCAAGGAGTATTTCTTCAAAGCTGCTCTGTGCCACTTCATTGTGGATGAGCTGAATGCCAAGGTGAGGGGCTCAGGGCTGGGACCCCAAACTTTCTGCATCCCCCTTGGTCACCCCAGTTGCCTGGGGCACCTTCTGCACACCCAGGGATTTGCCTGGCTGTGGCATGGACTGGGATGGGATTTGCTGTGAATGTTTTCCTGAGCTGCTTCAGGATGTGGATGGCAAAAGCTGCAGTAAAAAGGAAATGGTTTAGTGCTGTGAGGAGAGGCTGAGGGAGCTGGGGGTGTTCAGCCTGGAGAAGAGGAGGCTCAGGGGAGACCTCATCACTCTCTACAACTCCCTGAAAGGAGGCTGGAGCCAGGGGGGGTCAGGCAGATATCAGCAGGACAAGAGGGCATGGACTAAGGAATTCTTTCCTAATATCCCACCTAAACCTCCCCTGGCAGAGCTGCAGATATTAGGAAAGAATTCTTTGCAGAGAGGGTGCTCAGGCACTGGAATGCCCAGGGAGGGGGTGGATTCTCCATCCCTGGAGGTTTTTAAGAAGAGCCTGGATGTGGCACTGAGTGCCATGGGCTGGGAACCACGGGGGGAGTGGGTCTGGGGTTGGTGACCTCAGAGCCTCCTTTGGGGCTGACTGATTCTGTGGTTCTATGAAAATGAGCCCCAGGGCTGACTTCTCTCTTCCAGCTTGCACTTGAGAAGTATGAGGAGATGTTCCCTGCGTTCACAGATTCACGGGAGTGCAAACTACTGAAAGTGAGTGCTGCCAGGGCTGAGGGAACTCTCACTGCCCTCTCCTGCTGCTTCCCCACCTTGCCACAGCTCTGGGCAAACATTCTGCAGGGCCCCAGCCTCCCCTTGCCCTCAGTTTACCCTGGATGTAGCTGCAGGATGATTATTCTGGGTAGCTTAAAAAAAAAAACAAACCCAAACCAGCAACCCCAACTGGTTTTGTGTTGGTGGCAGGTGGTTTGAGCAGGGCTGCCAGGGTGCTGCTGCTGGAGATGTGGGTGCCCCACGTGTGGGTGCTGAGGGCCCCTCTGCTGGGGCTGGGATGCCCTGGGGGAACACCCAGTAACGGGGCAGTGTCTGATTTTTCCTGGTGTTTTCCTAGAAACTGCTGGAAGCCCACGAGGAGCAGAACAGTGAGGCATACACCGAGGCAGTGAGTAGTCACAAAGTCCCCAAGATGCACTCATGGCTGGGGTTGTTCCTTTCTTCTCCTTTTTTGGGGTGTGCATGCTGTTAAAGGCTGGGTCGTGGGTTGCCTGAGCTCTCAGTGCTGAGCCCTGGGCAGGGGGCTCTGCTGAACCATCCTGCCCCAGAACTGCTTCCAGCCAATCCCAAATTTAATACTTTGGAACTATCAGTCTGTCACTGCCAGTTAAGAAAAGATCCTGCCTGGTTTTGCTCCAACTCCTTTGGGTGTTTTACGGTGGCTGGAAGAGCTCTGTGTGGTTTTGGATCGATAGATAGCTTTTTAATCAGATTTTTTTTTTTTCCTCTGGAACAAGACATTTTAGAAACCTGTACTTCAAGAACTGCAGGATGATTTTTTAATTTTTTTTCCCAGCCTCGTTTCTTTTCCAATGTCCTAATTTAAACCTTTTGTTTGTTTGTTTTTCTGTCAGGTGAAAGAGTTCGACTCGATATCGCGGTTGGATCAGTGGCTGACGACCATGCTGCTGCGCATCAAGAAATCCATCCAGGGGGAGGGGGATGGGGACCTGAAGTGACCCCTTCCTGCTGTCCCTGGCATGCAGCCTCACTTCCCACTTCCCCTCTTACCACCAAGGACCACCGCGGGCTCCCTGACCCAGTCCCTCAGCTTTCCCTTTTGTTGCTCACCAGTCCCCCTCTGTCTTCCTTTAGTGCCCTGCTCTGTCTCGTCAGGAGGTGGGAGGGTGGGTGGGTGGGTGGGTGGGCAGCCCTGGCAGCTTTTTCCCAGGTTGGAAGCAGCAGGAAATCCCTGGTGTGGTCAGCTGGGAGCCCAGTGTCTGTGCTGGCAGCTGCTCCTCCTGCCCTTGCTCCAGCATGGAAACTTTCTGCAGCACCAACAGATCCCTCCTGCCCCCCTGCCTCTTTCTCTTTCTCCATGGACTTTTTGGTTTGGTGGGGTTTTTGGTCTGGTTTTGTTTAAATTATTATTATTTTTTGTTTTAACTGGTGCCAGTGAAAGGCTTTGTGATGCTCCCCTGCAGTGTCTGCACACCCTCCAGTGTCACCCAGTGCTGCCCTGGGGACACAGAGGGCTGGGCTGGGTGTCCACACTCTGCTCTGTACTTCAGGTCTGGGGCTTGTAAAATGTAAGCCTTCCTCTCCATTTTTCCTGCATCTCTTTTACCACTTTTCTCCCGTGGCGCATCCCAGCCCAAGCTGATCTGAGCAAGCAGCTCCTTTTCTGACTGAATTTATAACATCCCCTGGTGTGGGTCCCCTTGCTGTGAAGGTGCTGACTGAGCCTTGGTGTGTGACAGGGACCCCTGTGGGAGTTGTTTGGGTGACAGGGACCCCTGTGGGAGTTGTTTGGGTGACAGGAACCTTTGCTGGAGTTGTTTGGGTGACACGGACCCCTGTGGGAGTTGTTTGGGTGACAGGAACCTTTGCTGGAGTTGTCTGGGTGACAGATGTGCCCCGATGGCTTTGGAAAGGTGCAGGCAGATCCCCACCCCCCTGTGGTCACCTTTAGGTCTGTGCTTTGTTTCCCCCCTTGTCTGGGGTCTGGGTGATTGGGGGGACCTCAGGACCTGGGGTTTCTCAGAGCTGTCACCCCTGTCCCTGCAGCCAGGCCATGTTCAGCTCTGCTGCTGCTGACATGGAAAGAATGAAACAGGAATGAAAGAATTATTGTGGTGTTTGGCCCAACTGAAGTGGGCTGGAGCAGGGAGAGTGGGGTAGCCCCATGGGGGGGCTTCTCCCCTGGGTGCAGTGGTTGTCTCTGCTCAGGCTGGGCTTTGGTTTCAGTCCAGCTCAGGGAGTTGGGCACTCCGTGGTTTATTGGGCTAAGGGGTTCAGTTCTGTTCCAGGGGTATTTTACCTCTGCCACTGGATTATAGGAAAGAAACCCAAAAAAACCCTCCTGGCACGTGCTACATGATGGGTATTTTGTTTTCCTGCCTCATCTCACTGGTCACTTACTGTCTGGGGAGTGTTCTGGGCATCTGGAGGGGACAGGGTCACCCCCAGGGTCATCCCTGTCAGCCCCAGGGTCACCCCCATCAGCCCCAGGATCCAGCCCCAGGGTCACCCCCAGGATCTCCCCCAGACCCCCCCCCTAGGATCATCCTGATCCCCCCCAGGACCCTCCCCAGGGTCATCCCCATCACCCCCAGGATCAGCCCCAGGAGGGGTGCAGAGCTGGGGCTGCTGCTCCTTCCAAGCAGCTTCAGTTCCTTCCCTCCTCAGCTGGGGTTTCTCAGCTGCTCCCCCAGCACAGCCCTGCCTCTGCCTTGGGTCTCCCCTTGGGTCACCCTGTCCTCCCCTGTCCCTGTCCCCAGGCTGCCTCTCCCCGGGGTGCTCCAGGAGATGGGTGCCCCCCTCAGCTCCTGGGGTCCCTCTCCCTCCCCTGCTGCTGCCGCTGGGGGGGTTCAGGCTTTGCTGTCCCCTTGGCCCCAAGCCCTGTGCCCACAGGATGGGGGACAGAACCTTTTTGCTTTCATTTCCCCCTTTCCTTAGCAAGCAGCCCCCTTCCTGCTGACAGCTTTTGTCTCCACTTTTCCCCCAGCAGCTCTGAGGGGAAGCACAGGCTCTGGGTTCCCTTTTCCCAGTGTCACCCAGAGCCCAGGTGAGCATTTTATGGCTTTTTTTTTTTTTTTTTTTTTTTGGTGGTTGTTCACTTTTCCAGTTGTCAGTGTTGGGCGCAGCTGTGGGGAGGCAGGTGTGGAGCTGGTGGGCCAGCAGACCATCCCCAGGGGGTCGTGTGGTCTCTTACCTCTGCTCTGGAGTAAATCCCATTAAAATCCCAATGTTAGTTCTGTAGAAGTAGGCTGCAGCATGTCCTCCAGTGTGTCAGTGGTAAATTGTGAGTTTTCAAATGACAATCTGCCACTCTGCTGTGTTTCCCCCCCCCCCAGTACACAACTCTGTGCTCTGAAAACTTATTCATGAAATGGCCTTAGCAAGAATACCATGTTTTGTGTGACTGTACATGAATAAAGTGAAAACCATGAATGTAAGTGGTGAGAAAAGTTCTTTCCTGGGAAATGAGGCTGAAGCTGGGGGGTAAAAGCCATGGGGCAGAGGGAGGGAGAGCTGAGCTGAGCTGGGATGTGGCCACAGGCCCTGAATCACAGAAACATTCCCTCAGCCAGCACTGCAAGGGTCAAGCTGGAGGTTTCAGTGTTTTAATAACAAGAGTTGCTGGGAGGAACTCACTGCCATACGGGGGGGGGGGAGTACAAAAGCTTCCCTGGCTACAGGCACTATGCTCAGAGTTTAAATATATCTTTACAGGGGGAATACTGAGCATCACTCCAATAAATATTTCAAATATAACCTCTTGGAAATGTTCTCTTTTTTTAAAAAAAGACCCAACAAACCAACCCTTTTTACATCTTGAAGTCGCAGCCCCACAGCCAGGTGTCAGAGCTCCCTTTAGGGCTGAGCAGGAGCCCTGTGCTGGAGGTTATGGCTCTGCCCCCCCAGGGCTCCAGGCAGCTTCAGCTGGGGGGGGGGGAGCAGTAAAATCCAGAGAAACAGGAAAGCAGCTCAGGACTATGGAATGAGCAGAGCTGCAGGTTCTTACAGGGGTGCTGAGCCCAGCCCTGGGGTGCTGCAGCAGGAGGGGGAAGTGGCAGAGGTGGGAGCTGAGAGAGAGCCCTGGGGCCCTCCTGCCCCTGGGTGACATTTCCCTTTCCCCAGCCAGAGGAAGGGGCAGTGCTGAAACTCAGCAGCAGCTGCTGTGAGGTTTACTCATGGCTGATGAGCACCCACACCCCCCCAACACCTCCTCAGGGCCAGACACCAACCTGCAGCTGCTGCTCCCCCCAGAAGCCAGGGCACTGCTGCCCCACAGCCCAGCACTCAGCCTTGCCTTGCACCTTTTTACACCTCTGCTGCTGGGGGGATGAGCTCAACAACTCCACAGCCCAGCACTCATTAACTCCCCCCACAGCTCTGCAGTGCAGGTCACAGGGAGCTATCAGAACCAGCAGGAAAGGGCTTGGATCCAAATGAACAGGGGAAAAAAAAAAAATAAAAATCCCAGGAGCTGTGTTTCTGCAGCAGCTTCCCCAGCACAGCCCCAGTGCTGCTTTTTGTGGCCATTGCTGCAGGAGATGGTTTGGTGTCCCTGGGAGCAGGCTGTCCCTCAGCTGGAACAGGACTGAATCCAAGTGCCCAACTGGCCCAGGTCCCACTGAAATGTACCAGTACCACCACCCCCCTCTGGACACAGCCCCGGGCTCCTACCCACCCATTTTTGCTACTCCAGACCCAAAACTCCTGGGCTTCTAACCCTGAACACCCATTCCTCATCTCTCCAAAATCTGCTCCCACCACCTTTCCCCAGGAGGGGCTGGCTGACTGCTGGGATCTGAGCTGACCCAGCAGGTCCTGAAAAGCAGCTCAGTGAAACTGATTTTAGGGATGAATTTTCCACCAGGGGAAACACAATTCATTTCACCAAGCCAGGAGGCTGAAGAAACATCCTCATCTCTCCTGCTTGCAGCCAACCCACTGGAAATCACACTCCCCCCTTCTGGGTAACCCCCCTGGATGTAGGGACTTGCCTTCCTGCAGCCAGTTGGAGCTCACACCCAGGCACTGAGGGAATAACAATAATAATAGTGACAAGAGGGACTTCTGCCTCCTCTGCCCCCCCTGCAGGAGACAGAGCTGTGGGGGTGGGCAATGGATTTTTGGAGGAAATGGTGGAAACCCAGTGCCTGTCTTCAGGCCTGTCCCTGCTCCCCTGGGACAGCTTCCCCCCAGGAGGGCACTGTACAGTCCCACATCATTCCATGTTCACCAGAGCATGGAGCTGTGGCTGGATGGAGTCTGTCTGTGTCTGCAGCACTGTCAGCTCACTCAGTGTGGTGGCCATCAGGGCTTCCTGTGGGCCTGCAGTCCCGTCAGCCTTACAGCCAGTGCCCGTGGCAGAGCTGCTGTGGTGCAGGGCAGTCCCAGCCCCTGGCACAGCTGCCAGGCTCTGGCAGTGCCCATTCTCTGGGAAGGACAGCAGCTTCTCTGGGATTTTGGGTGACACATCATATTCTTCATCAGGAAGCTCTGTTTTGTGCCCTTCATCGTTCTTGGATGCTCCTTCAACAATGACCAGGAAGGATTTCCAGGGTGTGTTTTTATCATGGATCTGGTAAAAGAAGCAGCAGAAGGCAGCAGGTTGAGCAGGTGATGGGCTGGCTGGGAGGCAAACCCTTGGAGCCAGCTCCTCCCAGAGGTGCTCTCTCTTTCCACCCCACAAATTAGGTCAGCACACACCCAGGCACTAATCTGTCTTCATAAAGCAGCTCCCTGCTCCTGCAGAGAGCCTGGAACAGAAAGTCAGGGACATGCTCTGAGCTCACACAACTAATCTCTGCCTGGAGTCCCCAGCAGTGACCTACAGGGGCTGGGCCACAAGAGATTAAGGACAGCTCAGGCCCAGGCACAAACCACGTGAGTCTCATAACCACAGAATCACAGAAAGTCAGCTGGGAAGGGACCCCAAGGCCCATCTGGCCCAACCCTTCTCATATTATTGTTGATCTGAGAGGTCCCAGCACCCCGTGGAGCTGAGACTTCAAACTTCCCAAAGTTTGGAACCCACCCCTTCCCCTGGGAGACCATTCCAAGGTCTGACTGTCCTCATGGGGAAACATTTTCCTCCTGTGTCCCATGGGAATCTCCCCAGGGGCAGCTTGTGCCCATTCCCCTTGTCAATAGGGAGTCTCCATCTTTTTTTATAGCCCCTTTTAACCACTGGCACAGGGTACCAAGGTGTTCCCTGAGCCTTCTCCCCTCCAGGCTGCACAAACCCAACCTTCTCAGCCTCAGTGCTCAGAGAACTCCCCACCAGGGATGTGCCCGACCCAATAAAAACCCCAGAGAGAGTCCCCTGTGTGCCTGGCAGAGGTGTGAGGAGGAGAGGCCCCATACCGAGGTGTGCCTCCGGAGGGTGGATTTGTCAGTGAAGGTCCTGCCGCAGGCGTTGCACATGAAGGGCTTCTCCCCCGTGTGGATGCGGTGGTGCCGCTGCAGGGCGTTGAGCTGTGTGAACTGCTTCCCGCACTGGTCACAGCAGTAGGGACGTTCTCCTGCCGGCAGAGAGCAGTGTCACCTCGGGAGGGATGCTGGGGACATCCCCCGAGAGGGGACAGCAGGCTAAGGGCACCAACGAGCATTTAACGAGGGGAAAAAATCAGATCTGGGCAGAGTTCTCAGGGCTGTGGCAGCTCTGAGAGGTGTGAGGTGAGCAGAGTGACCTCCACTTGGTCACCCCCAAATATTAATTAGAGCACTTTTGGTTATTTTTTTTCTTTTGAAAGGACTAGAGGGTGAGAGAGCCTTTTGTTTAGGGCAGAAAAAGGGATATTGACAGAGATAACATGCCAGAAGAGGAAACCAAATGTTACCACCTTGTGCCCTGCTCCCTGAGCAGAGACAAAATGGAGAGAAAAGCAAAGGCTGCAAAGAGTGAAAGTGACAGTCCCCTTGTCCCCCCACACTGACACACAGCCCAGGTGACACTGGCAGCACCACTGCAGTCACTGTTCACTGCTCAGAGCTGGGAATGGAACAGAGACTGAGGAGAAAATGGAAGCAGGAGAGAATGCAAAGGTGAGAGGTGGGCAAGCAGGCAGGAACCAGAGCTCTGCTCAGAGCTAAACCAGAGTCCTTCCACCACCAGTAATCCCAGCAGCACCAGTCATACCTGCACAGCTCCCAGAAATCTTTCAGAAGGCTGTGACTTAGTAGGAAGCACAGGAGCACAAGGAAGATAGAACAGAGAGCATCAAGAACTACCAGAGTGTGTGTGCAGGGCAGGGATTCCACACTGGGAAATCCTGGCTGGGGAAATTTTTTTTTTTTTTGGTCTGAATTGTGCAGCTGTGAGGTGTGGGTCTTGGCTCTGGTGGTGGTTGTGTTCCCAACACCAAGAGCACCTCCTACCTGTGTGAACTTTGATATGCTGGTAGAGGGAGTTCCTCTGGGCAAACGTTCTGAAGCAAACTTCACATTTGAAGGGCTTGGATCCAGTGTGGATTCTGTTATGGTGTTTCAAGTACTCCTTGGAGGCAAAGCTCTTCCCACAGGTTTCACACATAAAAGGCCTTTCCCCTACAACAAGAGAAGAATCAAACCCAGGGAGAGTTTAAGAACAGCATTAAAACATCAGAGGCAGAAGGCAGAACACTGAGAGGCCCAGGTGAAGCATGCAGGGCAGCCACACCTCTCCCACAGCTGGGAAAAGCCCAGGGCAGAGCTGCACCCAGCAGCCTTCTCCCCATCTCTGCAGCATTCCTGCCTGACCCTCAGCACAAGCAGGATGCTGCATGCCTGTAAGCACCCAATTGCACTGAAACACCTCCCAAAAAGTGTTCTTGGAACTGTGTTTCCTTGTAATTGAATGGTTTTTGCCACCCACATTTAGTTAGGAGTCACCATCAGAAGGCAGGTGGTCATAAGGGCAACTGAGAGATGGAAAAGCAGCAGCCACAGCTCAGGGGTGGTCAGCCCCAAACACTGAGTTGTACCACAAAGGGTGCCCAGGGGAGGGATGGCTGCTTTTGAGAAGATTTCTTTGCAGATCAGGGTAAAGCAGGACAGGCAGTTTACAGCCTCACAGCTCCAGGCTTACAGGGAAATTGTTTTTCTGTGAGGAACTCAGCTGGACTTGTCACTGGGACAGACCTCAGGATGCTGAAGAACACCCAGAGCAGCCTGGTCCACAGATGAGGTGGGATCCCAGCCAGATGGGAACTCCCTTTCTCTTGCAGCAACTCCTTTCACAGAATGGTTTGGGTTGGAAGGGACTTTAAAGATCAAGACCCAACCCCCCCTGCATGGGCAGGTCTGGTTAAAAAAAAAACAACCCAACAACAGAACTCTTTTTTTTGCCTGAAAATAATCTGAGTTTTCCCTGCAGGCAGCACGAGGCAGCCTTACCTGTGTGACAGCGTTTGTGATAGATGAGCATGTGATTCTGAGTGAACCTGGCCCCACACTCATCACAGACAAAAGGTTTCTCACCAGTATGGATTCTGAAACGAGAAGGTGATGTTAAAGCCCCCCAGGCAGAGCTCTTCGCTCCACACACCAGCTGCACAACTCTTTTTTTAAAAAAAGAGTGTACACTGGCACCAAATGTAAATCTTTTAACAAATGGCACCTTGAAGCTGGGCCAAATGCTGCACTGTGGGTTCTGCAAGGCTCCTGTGGCTGCTCACACCCAGCACCCTCAAGACCCAGGAAGTTCTTTAAAAGCAAAATTTTAAAAGGTAAAAACCGGGTAAAGTTCAGGAAACTTATGACAGAACTTGTGTTTGGATAGAGAGGGTGAAGGAATAAAGTGACCACCCCTGTGGTCTGCAGTAAATGTGTTGAGTTTTGCAGGGGCACAGCCACAGTTTCTGTGGTGCTGTAGAGCAGGAGGAGGAGCACAGGTGTAAAACCAGAGGAAGGTGAGGAGCCCTCAGCAGGGAGTCACAGAAGACACAAGTGAGGACAGCACTGAGTCCAGTGCTTCCCAAGCTTACTGCACAGCCCCAGGGGCACACAGCAGAGGGGAAACTCCACTTATTCCAATAAAAAAAATATAATTGAAGCATCAGAAAGCAGTTCCCTGTGGTTAGGAAGGGCCGTGTGATGAGAGAGGGATGCTGTGCAGCTGTCAGCAGTGACATCATGGCAGCACTAACCAGGATTTGCTTTCTGCCCAGGGGATTAAACCCTCTGACCCCTGCAGTGGTGCAGGAGCCCCTGTGCCCTGCAGGAAACGCCCCCTGGGAACACCCTGGGCACCCCTGCAATCCCTTTTTTTGGGGGTCAAGCAGTAGTGCTTTGGGGGTATTTCTCCTACAGCTTGTTTCTGCTCACCTCTCAGTTGTTTCCTACACTTAGCACCCTAACCTGCTGCTCTCCAACTTAATGTGTGGCCAAACCTCTTCAGAATATTTTCATATTTACTGCAGCACATCATTCTGTCAGCTCTGAAGGGGCACTGGGTTAGCTGGAATAATCACAGCCCTAATCCTACCAATAATTTGGCATGGGGGTTGCTCTTCCCATGTCCCCCTGGCTCTTGATAGCTCAGGAGAAAAGGCTTCAGCAGCTGCAATCCTCAGCACCAGCACCTCAAAAGAAAATGACAGCAACTTCCTTAGCCTGGGAGGGTTGAAAGCAGGGGGCAAAAAACAACCACAACAACAAAAAAACAACCAGAAAAAAAAAAAGCCATGAAACAAGGAAAAGATGGCTTCCCAGCCAGCCACATTCTGCATCCCCCACTGTAGCTGAAGGCTCAAGGTGTGTTCCAGGGGATCCTGCTCCTCTCCCCCCAGAATCTCACAAGGCCAGGGAAGTCTGTTCATACCTCATGTGTGTCTTGAGTGCAGAAGGCTGAGAAAACTTAGCCTCACACTCTGTGCACCCATAAGGCTTGTCGCCTGTGTGTGTCCTTTCATGGAGCCTCAAGGCAGTTTTGGAGCTCAACCCCTTTCCACACTGCTGGCACTGATGACGTTCCCCACCACCCTCATGAACCTGGAGAATGTGCCTCTTGACATCCTTCTTCCTCTTGAACTTCTTAGCACAGAGCTCACAGGGGAAGTGTCTCTCAGAGCTGTGGACGTGGCGCTGGTGGCTTTTGAGGTTGCAGCGGTTGGCAAAGGTCTGGCTGCAGGTCTCACACCTGTACACCATCTCAGCAGCCAGCCCGTGGCTCTGCCTGATGTGCTTCAGGAAGCTCTTCTCGTAGAGGAACTCCTTCTCACACGTGCTGCACTTGAAGCTGCTGCCCCGTTTCTTTTTCTCCTCCTCCTCCTCCTCTCCCTCCTCTTCCTCCTGGGATTTTTTCAGGTTTTCCTCCTGGCTCTCGGGTTTGATGCGTTTCTCCCCTTGCTCCTCCTCTTCCTCCCTCCCCACATCACACCCACCCTGCCCCGGAGGGTGTTTGTTTCCCTCAGCAGCCACCTCTGCATCCTTCTGCTGCTCTCTCAGCCTCCTGGTGTATTTCTTCTTGGGGATCTCCACAAACACTTTCCTCCCGGCCAGCCTCCCGCTCGCCCGCCTGATCTTGGCAAAAGGGGGCTTCAGGATTTCCTTCTTTTTGTCTGTTTTCTCTTTGGGTTTGGCAGCTGGCAGCTCAGGAGCTGCTCCCTGGCCAGGGGTGTCCCCTGGGGAGGTGGGAGCACCTAGAGGGCACTCTGCCTGCTCAGCTTCTGCCAGGGCTCCCGCTTTGGAGTCCAGCAAAGCGCCCGCCCGGGCAGAGCTCTCCTCCTCAGAGCTTTGGGACTCAGAGAAGTTCTGCAGCTCCAGCAGCACAGATTCCAGCATCTGCTTCTTCAGCTGGAAGCAGGTTTCCGAGAGGTCCAAGCACTTCAGCCTCTCTGCTATCTCCAGCATCCGTTGCACCCTGTCCTCTTCCACTTCCACCCGGGCGGTGTAGACGAACTCCAGGAAGGAGGCGAAATCGGCGACCTGGACCTCGTTGAGGAGCACCTTGGTCCTGGGGCCATCCACCCCCTTCTCGTTGAGGAACACCTCCTTGAAAAACTTGCTGGTGGCCGCCAACACGGCCTTGTGGGCCACGAACTCTGCCCTGACCCCCTGGTACTCCACGCTGACGGTGACGTCGCAGAGGTGTCCCAGGAGGCGCAGCTGGTGCATCTCGTTCAGCAGGTTGAGGGGAGAGGATTTGGATTCCAGCAGCACTGCGTTGCTTTCCATCTTTCTGCTCCCTGCAACACGGGGCTGACAACAACACCAGGGGTTAGCTGGGGGCAGCAGAACCACCATCACCCCCCTCCCCAGGTGAGGAGCTGAAACAGCCCGGCCCGCCCGGCACCTAGAGGCAGGGCGGCTCACCCAAATCCAGGGATTCAGCCCCAAAAAAAGTTCCCCCTGGAGAGGGCTTCACTTCAGACTGAAACACTTCCAGTGGCTGGAGTGAGCAGGAGTCAAAAAGCAATGTTGTGAGAAACCTGGCTCCAAGTGCAGGTTTCAAAGTCCTGGATCTCCCCAGCCACTGGGTTCGGGTCTCTGGAGTTTACATTTCAGCCTTAATTTTACCCAAAACACCAGGAAATGTTGGTGCTTTGGGTAACAGGGCAGGAGGGACCACACAAAGAGGGGAGGATCAAAGGAGAGGTGGAATTAAGGAGCTGATTCTCCCTCCCAGTCAGGCAGCAAGAGGAAGGTGAGGAGAAGGCACAGGGAACTGCAATCCCCAAACAGGCTGTACAGAGGAGACTTTTCACAAGACTTGGATAAAATTACAGACTGACCAAAAAGCAATTTCACCCTCATAAAACTCCCCCAAAGCTCCTTCTCTGAACCATTTCCTCTCTCCCAGTGGCCTTGCAGCCCCTCAGTTTCTCCTGCAGCCTCTCCAGGCCCTGCAGCTGATGCTGTGTTTCCCACTCACCTCTTCAGCTGCTGAAAAGCCCTTAAAAGAACTGAGTTTTTTTAAAAAAATAAAAGCTTGATCCCAAACCAATCATTATTTCTGCCAAGTCTGGAGACAACTTCAAGATCTCCCCCACTGCAGTCTGCTGAGTTTTACTGTAGTCCTGAACAGACACCTAAGGAACTGTAAATTAGAGGAAAAAAACCCCCATGGATTCATGGAGATCTTGGGGATTTTGGATTCATGGGGATCTTGGGGATTTTGGATTCATGGGGATCTTGGGCTCCTGGGGATTCTTGTTATCCAGGAGAAATGAGTGCTGCATGGGCTCCAGAGCAGACACAAAGCCCCAGGGAGGCCCTGCCTGGAGGGGCCACAAAAAAGGCATAGGAGACCCAGGGCAGACCCAAGGGAATCCTCAGGAGCAAACCCTTCCCTGCTTCCCAGCATTCCAACCCTCCCTCAGCAAACTTTTAAAGATTTAAACAGTTCTGTTAACATTATTTTAATGAATCCCTAAAAATCACTGTTACAGTTATCCTTACTGCACCTACACCCAAAGCTCTCCCCTCCCAGCTACACCCTCTGCCTCTCTGAGTGCAGTATAAAAGTGAAACATTTTTTTTCCCCTATACAATAATTTTTTTAACCTCTTGTTCCATCCTTTCACAGCCACCCCCCTCCCTTCCACCTGAGCAGGCAGAAAGCTGAGGTCACAGGCAGAACCCAGCTGGAAACAAGAACCCAAACCAGAACCTCCTGCCCCCCCAATCCCACCCCCGGGGTGAGGGAGCCCCTGATGTGCAGACAGACACTTTGGGATAATTCCTTTTGTTTCCTTCAGGTTACAAAAGCAGAAACCTCCCTGGTGTTTGCAGAAACAAAACACTCTGCTGGTCTGGGATCTGCTGAGAGGAGGAGCAGAAACCCCAGACCCACAGGGAGGGGTTTGCTGGTGCTGCCTCTCAGCAGGAGGGACACAGACATCCCAAAAAAAGGGCAGAAGGCAGGGCCTGGGAGCTGCAGCACTGAGGCTCAGGGAAAAGCAACCCACTGCCAGAAACAAGGCCAGCAGAGCCAGAGCCAGCTTGCCGGGAGCAGCCTGGGAACCCCCAGAAGGTTCTGTGCTGCACCAAGAGCCCCACACAGCCCCAGGGGAGGGGGAACTGCCCCCAGCACCGCCCCAACCAGCACGCTCTGCAGGGCTCAGCTTCCACCCAGAGAGCCACGGGCAGCAAAGCCCCCGCGAGGGGCTGGGGACCCCCGCAGGGCCGGGAGGGGGACGGGACACCGGGTCCCCAGAGCTCAAGTGACAAAGGCCATCGCCCTCCTCCCCCTCAGCCCTTCCTGCCCTGGCCTCCCCTGCTCGCCGCAGCAGCCCGAAGGAGAAGGGACGGGCTGCACACACCGGTACCGGGGCTGCACACACCGGTACCGGGGCAGCACACACCGGTACCGGGGCTGCACACACCGGTACCGGGGCTGCACACACCGGTACCGGGGCTGCACACACCCGCACCGGGGCTGCACACACCGGTACCGGGGCTGCACACACCCGCACCAGGGCTGCACACACCGGTACCGGGGCTGCACACACCCGCACCGGGGCTGCACACACCCGCACCGGGGCTGCACACACCGGTACCGGGGCTGCACACACCCGCACCGGGGCTGCACACACCCGCACCGGGGCTGCACACACCCGCACCGGGGCTGCACACACCGGTACCGGGGCTGCACACACCCGCACCGGGGCTGCACACACCCGCACCGGGGCTGCACACACCCGCACCGGGGCTGCACACACCCGCACCGGGGCAGCGGGACGGAGGGAAGGAGGGAGGGGAATCCCCGCTGGGTGCCCCTGCCCAGGAGAGGGGATGGGGTCAGAGAGCTCCCCGCTGAGGGCAGACTCTCCCCTCCCCTCCCCTGCCCCGTGGGTGCCGCGGGCAGGCCGGGAGCACGTCCCGCCACCTCCCCGGCCCTGCTGAGGGGAACCGAGGGGCCGGGAGGCGGCTGGGGAGAGGCCCCGCACTCACCGGGCAGCCCGGCAGCGGGCAGGGCCCCGCCGCTGGGTTCGTTGGGTCCGGCAGAACCCGCGGGTCCGGTCCGGAACCCCGCCCGCAGCCCTGACAACGGCACCGGGGAGGAGCCAGAGCGCAGCCGCGGCGCGCCGGAAGTGGCGTCACGAGCCGCGCGTTGCTAAGCAACGGCCCCCGGGCCTGGCTCCCCCGGGCCTGGCTCCCCCGGGCCTGGCTCCCCCGGGCCTGGCTCCCCCGGGCCTGGCTCCCCCGGGCCTGGCTCCCCCGGGCCTGGCTCCCCCGGGCCTGGCTCCCCCGGGCCTGGCTCCCCCGGGCCGCAGCCGCGGAGGCCGCAGGAGGGCAGGGAAGCGGCAAGGAGAGGAGAGGAGGGAGGAACGCAGCTTTATTAACAATAAAACCAAACCAAACCAAACCAAACGCACGGCACCGACAGCGGTGTCCGAACGCACCTGGAGGGGCTGCCCGGCGGTAAATGGCGTCAGAAGTACAAGAGGGAGCGGTCGGGGCCTCCCGCCTCACCGGGGCCGGGCGGCAGCTGCTCTGCCGGGAGAATAACGCCCTGGGGGCTGTAAAGCTTCCCTTGGCCAACCGACCACATCTCGGGGGTGGAGTCCTCACCCCCCCAGGCCTCCGAGAGCGTCTCTATTTTGGACCAGTTATGGTCCTTCTTGGTGGTGAGATCTATCAAAAAACTTCTCCAGTGAGCGTTCCGGTCATGGATCTAGGAGGAAAAATTAAAAAGAGGAGGAGGGGGGAGATGCTAATTACATCTAGGAAGAAAAATTAAAAAGAGGAGGGGAGGGGGGGGGATGCTAATTACATCTCAGGTCTTTCTAACAAGGGCTTTGGGAGCTGGGGAGTCAGTCAGTGCTGGGTGAGGGTGACACTGAGCTGTGACACACAGGAATCTGGCCCACTCTGAGCTGGTTTCTGTCCCGGGGTCAGGGAACACTTCCAGAACAAGGCAGAGTTTAACACCCAGGCAAACATCAACCTAAAATCACACCACTGTCAGGGCTGGAAGGGACCTCAAAGCTCACGCAGGTCCAGCCCACATGGGACACCTCCCACCATGCTCAACCTGACCTTAAAACTTCCAACCCGACCTTAAAAACTTCCAGGGATGGGTGGGGCTTCCACCAGCTCCTTGTGCAGCCTGTGCCAGGGTCTCAGCACCCTCGTGAAGAACTTTCTCCAAATGTCCAACCTTAACCTGCCAACCTCTGGTTTTACCCCATTCCCCATGTCCTGACACTACCAGAGATCCTGAAGAGTCCCTCACCACCCACAACTTAAAAAGTTGTAATTGGGAAAAACCCCTCCTGTTCTGTCTCAGCAGTGACCTCGAGGAGCTGGGCTCTCTGGAACAGCTCAGCAAGGTGTTTTTCAGCACATCACAAGGATGGAAATTTGTAAAATTGGGTTTATCTGCAACACAGAGATGTCTGAACCATTGGGTTGTGGGCTCTGCAGGGACACCAACCACAGTGACACCAAACGTGATGCCACAGCTTTTTTTTTTTTAAGGAAAGGGTTGGAGTGCTAATAAACCTTTTAAATTCTCAGTAGGATGGGATTTTCCTGTGGAAAACCAGAGGACAGCTCTCTGGGAGGTGACTGACTGCCAGCTGTGGGAGCTGCTGGGTGATCCCCAGGGCCACAGAATCAGCCCCAAAGGAGGCTCTGAGGTCACCAACCCCAGACCCACTCCCCCCGTGGTTCCCAGCCCATGGCACTCAGTGCCACATCCAGGCTCTTCTTAAAAACCTCCAGGGATGGAGAATCCACCCCCTCCCTGGGCATTCCAGTGCCTGAGCACCCTCTCTGCAAAGAATTCTTTCCTAATATCTGCAGCTCTGCCAGGGGAGGTTTAGGTGGGATATTAGGAAAGAATTCCTTAGTCCATGCCCTCTTGTCCTGCTGATATCTGCCTGACCCCCCCTGGCTCCAGCCTCCTTTCAGGGAGTTGTAGAGAGTGATGAGGTCTCCCCTGAGCCTCCTCTTCTCCAGGCTGAACACCCCCAGCTCCCTCAGCCTCTCCTCACAGGAATTGTCCTGGAATCCCTTCCCCAGCCTGGTTGCCCTCCTTTGGACCTGCTCCAGGACCTCAATCTCCTTCCTGAACTGAGGGGCCCAGAACTGGACACAGGACTCGAGCTGTGGCCTCCCCAGGGCTGAGTCCAGGGGCAGAATCCCTTCCCTGGACCTGCTGGCCACGCTGTTCCTGATCCAGGCCAGGATGCCATTGGCCTTCTTGGCCACCTGGGCACACTGCTGGCTCCTGTTCAGCTTCCTGTCACCCCAAACTCCCAGGTCCCTTTTCTGTCACTCTGTGCCCAGCCTGGAGCTCCCCGTGGGGTTGTTGTGTTGGAATCAGTCCAACTCTCCAGGGTTTTTCAAACCAAACAAACAAAAAAAAAACCCCAAACCCTGTTTTTCACACCCCAGGCCTTTTTAAAAGCTGTGTGGCAGATCAGTCCCTCAGCCCTTCAGGTGGGGAGGTCAGGAAGGGATTTCTCTGTGTGTCTGGAGGGGACAGCGTACCGCCACGTGTCTGCGGAGGGTGGACATGTCAGTGAAGGTCCTCTCGCAGGCTCTGCACTTGTAGGGCTTCTCCCCGGTGTGGATCCGCTGGTGGCGGCGGAGCGCGCCCTGCTGGGTGAAGGTTTTCCCGCACTGCTCGCAGAAATAGGGGCGGGTCTCTGAAACCAGAGGGAAAAGCAGGGAGCAGAGAGAGAGGAGGCCGAGTGGTGTGGTTCAGACTCGATTTGCACGCAGATGAAAAGCGTGGTGGGGTTTGAGAGGATGGGCATGGATAAGGTGGTGAGAGCAGGAGGTGTGTGCTTCGGGTTTGGGGTTTTTGGAGTGGGGTTTTTTGGGGATAAATGTTTCCTGGGTGGGTGGGAAAGCTGGGAACAGGTCACTTGGAAGGGTCAGCATCACAGCTGCTCCTTGCTCTGACACCCTGCAGCAGCAGGGAATGGGCCTCAGTATTCTGGGCAAGCACCATCTGACACCATACAAGGTGGAATCATCCCCTGTTCAATAACCCAGGAGGGGGCTGAGCCCTGCTCCCCTCATGACCTAAATTCAAGGAGTTCATAAAACCAATCCTGGACTCAAACATCACCATCTGACACCATACAAGGTGGTATCATCCTGTTCAACAACCCAGGAAGGGGCTGAGCCCTGCTCCCCTCAAATCAAGGAGCTCATAAAACCAACCCTGGACTCAAACATCCCCATCCATGCTTGCAGTGCCACTGCTGCCCCATTTACCTGCATGGACGTTGCTGTGCTGGGCTAGTGAGGCTCTCAGGCCAAAAGTCTTCCCACAAACCTGGCACTTGTAGGGTTTGGCACCCAGGTGGCACCTCTTGTGGCACTTCAAGTATTCATTGGTGGCAAAATGTTTCCCACACACATCACATTTGAACAGGCGCTCTCCTGAGGAAAGAGAAAAATAAAACCAACTCAAAGTGGGTTTTTTCAAAGGTCTTTGGAAGTTCCTTCCTGGGACCTCCGAGTCTCTCCTGTGAGTTACAAAAATAGAAAAAAAAAAAAGTAAAAAAAAAGTGTGGACCTTCAAATCCTGCCCAGCAATTCCTCCTGGGAGGAGGAGCAGAAGTGTGGCACACCTACCTGTGTGGGTCCTTTTGTGAGCAGTGAGTTTGCCTTTATCAGCAAAGCAAGCCCCACAGTCCTCACAGATGTACGGCTTCTCCCCCGTGTGGGACCTAAAGGGAACCAAACATCAACCAGTAACAAATCCTGCTCTGTAGGGCACTCCCAAACAGTGCCTTTGGAATCACCTCCTGGCTATTGCAGGCAGCAGTTTCTGAATGAGGTGGGGAAAAGCCCATTCTGCTGGCTGCTTGCCCAGTGCTGGTGCTACAGTAACAAACTACAATTCCCCTTTCAGGTTGACTTTTCCCTCACCCACAGGCCCCCCCAAAACCACCTTCCTTGCCCCAATTACAGCTGGTGGAGAAAGCAGGGCTGACAACCAGCTGCTGCTGGGCTAGAGACTGAAAGGATCTCCCTATTGTCCCCAGCAGCAGATCTCTTGGGAGACTGCAGGAGACATTCTCAGCTTCCACAATCCCCCTGGGTCATGTCCTCTGCCCTCCCCAAGCTCTCACTGACAGGGTATTCCCATTTTTAAGGAAATTCAGGCAAGCAGTGCTGCTGAATGCAGGCTGGATGTCTGCATTTAGCTCAAATCAGAGCAAGCCTGAGCCCAGTGTTTGGTCTTAACACTGTGCTGACTTCCCTTATCCCAACCCAAACAGTAGGAGCTGCAAAAAAAGAGGCAGAATTTTGAGCTGTCAGGTGAAATGGTGCAAACCCGAGGCAGGCAGTTACCACCAGAGCTCCTGGGTCACTGCTTCACTGCAGGCACACTGCATCCTGCAGCTCTCCTGCCTTCTGGCTGAGGTTACTGTGACACAGCAGATGCTGTGCTGGCCCTGCCTCAGGATTGTTTCAATCCCTGTAAGAACACCAGGGAGGCAGAAGAAAGCTCCTCACTCCTCTGCGTGGGCCCAGGGGCTCTGGTTAATGGGGTTTCCCTCACCTGGTTTAAGTCCTCCAGCAGTTAACCACCTAAGCTATCCCTTTGGAGAAGGATGGGAAATTCCATGGGATGATTCACCCTCTCCAGGGAGAGGACACATTTAGCACAGACACCACCAGCCAGTGACTGGGGAGGCAGCCTGGATGGATGAGAAATCCAGCCCCTCTGCTGCTGACAAGAAAGGAAATGCCACCACCACCCAGTGACTTGCTCTGAGTGACAAAGGGTGAGGAGGGCTCAGGCCCCTGAGGGCTGTGACTAACCCTTCAGCCTCTGCTGGCTCTGCTGGGTCACAGAATCATCTGGGTTGGACAGGACCTCTGAGATCATCAAGTCCAACCTTTCATCCACTGCCACAGTGGTTCCCAGACCACAGTATCCAATCTTTTTAAAAACCTCCAGGGACAGCCGTCATCTTCTTCTGCAGGCTGTGCCAAATGATTGGCCTTTTGCTCACAACTCCTGCTCTGGCACCTCTTCCAGAACCCTGACCCAAAGAGATGCAAGGAGCAGCTGCAGACAAAGCCTTTGACTCACGGGTCCCACAGAACACAGTCTGTGCCCCTCTCCCTGTCCCGGGAATGACTCAGGGCTGGGGAAGCCAGAGGAGGACAAGAAGAACGCGGGGGGGCAGGCAGGGAGCGGTGAGGGGTGGGGAAGCCGCGGTGCAGCTGACCTGGTGTGGATCTTCAGCTGGGAGGGCTGAGCGAATCTGGCCTGACAAACCCCACACTGGTAAGGCTTCTCCCCCGTGTGCGTCCTCATGTGGAAGAGCAGGGCGGTGCGGGAGCTGAGGATCTTCCCGCATTCGGAGCAGAGGGGCCGCTTGGCTCTCCCCTCGTGTTTCCGCAGGCAGTGTGTCCGCACGTCCCGCTTCCGCTTGAAGGTGGCGTTGCAGAGGCTGCAGGAGAAGTGCCTCTCCTCTGTGTGCACACAGGCACGGTGCTCCTTCCAGCTGGTGTAGCTGGCGAAGGCCTTGCCGCAGATGTCACAGCGGTAGGCTTTGCCGGGCAGGCACTGGTGGCTGTCCCTGCAGTGCTCCACGTACCTCTTCCTGGAGACAAACTGCTCGGGGCACTTCTCACACCTGATGACATAGCTGCTTTTCTGAGTCACCCCGCTCTCAGGGACTGCCCCGACTTCCAGCTCTCCCCCTGATGCACACTCCTCACCATCCTTCTCATGGGAGTACTCATCCCCTCCCTCCTCCTCCTCCTCCTCGTTGTGTCTCCTGTCCTCACCCTGGGAATACCCAGCTCCATAACCCACCCCCTCCTCACCCTTCACACTCCTGTCCCCTTCCTCTTCCTCCCCTTCCTCACCCATTTTTTCACTCCTTGCCACAGTTTCCTCACCACTCCTCCTCTCTTCTTGCTGCTTGCTGCAGTCTCTGTGGCCAAGGGATGAAGGCCCAGGTTGCTCCCCCTGATCTGCACTCCCCTGGTGCCTCCCAGGCTTCCACCCTTCAGCCTCTGATGTCCCAGCCCATGTGCCCCTCTCAGGACCTGTGTCACAGCCCCTGGGGTTTGCTCTCTGCCCAGGTGGAACCACCATCCAATAGACAGGCAGCAGCTTCCTCTCTTGCACAGACTGGTGGATTTTCCTGTTAAAAACAAACAAGCAAACAAACAAACAACAAAGCACAGCTTCAGTGGGTTTTGTTGTTTCAGTCCAGAGGTGTCTGTCTGGGAGGAAGAGCCCTTTCCCTCCAACCAATCTGCACCCCACTCAGGAAATTAACAGTGGGTTTGGAGAGCAAGAACAGGGAAACTGGACCTGTTAATTCAAGAAAATCATGAGGTCTCAGCTCACCAAGGATGGTGCCTCAGGTATCCACATCTGCCCCCTGACTACTAACATAGCATGCAGTGCAGAGCTTCCTCCAAGGCCCTGGTGGACAGGATAGGAAACTATGGGCTTAAACCAAGGGAAGATGTCTGATGTCTGGCATGTACAGGGCCTTCTGCAGCTCTGGGAACTGCTGTGCAATTCCAGCACCTTCTTTTCAGCCAGGCAGTGCTTAATATTCCTACCTGTGAGCTCATGCTACCCAGCAAAGCAGCACGTGGGACAGTTCAGCCTGTGAAAACCACAGAAAGCACCACACTGCCCCGGTGTTTACAAAGTGGGCGTTTTTTTTCTTGTCCCATTTTAAACAGATGCTGGTTTTCTTCAGGCTCCTGTTTAAACAACCAGATCTGAGGCTTCCAAAACCACCTAACAGATCTGGTTGCACAAGTCCCCTTTGATTCAATGGGAAACATCTGCCTAAATCCCCACTCTGGGAGACCTCACTCCAGAAATCCAGACTGAGGGCTTGATGAGGTCAATGGAAAAAAATATGTGCTGATTTCAACATCTTTGTGATCAGGTCCAAGGAATTCTGGAACTAAAGGAGCGAGAGCTTCAGGAATGCTTTTACCCTGGTGCCCAGGGAGAGAACAGGTTTTACTGCAGGTGTCTGGCCACCCCCCAGGGCAGGCTGTACCTCAGGTGGGTGTTGTAGGCAGACCTCTGAGCAAAGCTGGTGGGGCAGTGCTGGCACTGGTAAGGCTTCTCCCTGGTGTGGGTTCTCAGGTGGACCCTCAGGCCACACTTGGAGCTGATGACTTTGTCACAGTAGGGGCAGGCCTGGGGCTCCCGTTTCTTCTCCTGCACCCTCCGGATGTGGCCCTTGATGTCCTTCTGGTGCTGGAAGCTCTTGCTGCAGGAGAAGGCCCTCTCCTCCCGATGGGTGGTGAGGCAGTGCTGCCGGAGGCTCTGGTGGGTGGAGAAGAGCTGTGGGCAGGCCTTGCAGCTGTGCTGGGCAGCCAGGCTGGCGTGGTGCTTCAGCTCCACATGGGAGCGGTAGTGCTGGAGGAGCAGGAAGGACTCGTTACACTGCTCACACACCTTGGCCACCCGCCCTGCTGACCCCCTGCCCGCCCTCTGATGGGCAAGCCGGGAAATTAAACCCTTCCCATCTTCCCACTGCTCAGGCAGAGCCTTCCCCATCACCACGCGTGTTTCCTTGGAGTGGGTCTGGCTTAGGAGAGAAGGACTGGTCTCGTTTTCCACACCCAGTCTGCTTCTGGGGTCTGCCTTGTTACCTCGCTGCAGCTTTGCCCTGCGGGGTTTTCGTTGTGGATAAGCAGTGTCCTCCAGCTCCAGGCTGCCTGCTTGGCCTTCACAGCCAGCCAGCAACGTCTGGCCTTGCCTGTCCCAAAGTCTCCTCCTCAGGGGCATCGCCACAGCTTGGGAAGAGTCGCTCAGTTTGAGGTTTTCCTCTTGCTGGATGCGTGCCCACTGAGTCCCACGGTTCTCACCCAGCTGACCCTTCAGGTGGAGGCTCAAATCCAGCCCCTTCCTGCCCTCGGCTTTCACTTCTTCACAGATGTCCAGCAGATCCTTGCATTCCAGCCTCTCAGCTATCTCCTTCATCCGCTGCAGCTTCTCCGCCTCGATCTCCACTTCTGCCGTGTACACGAACTCCAGGAAGGAGGTGAACTCCTCCGTGTAGATGTCCTGCAGAGTCACCGTGCAGTCCTGGGTGTCCAACATCTCCTCGTGCAGGAAAAGGCCTTTGAAGTAATTGCTGGAAGCTGCCAAGACAGCTTTGTGAACCAGGAACTCCTCCTGGATGCCGAGGTGCTGCGTGTGAACCCTCACGTCACAGAGGTGCCCAAACTGGTAGAGAGAGTGCAGAGCCCTCAGCAGGTTAGGAGCAGCAACCTTGGATCTCATCAGGATTTTCTTTTTCTCCATCCTGCCAGAAAAACAAGAGAAATGTTTGAACGCTTGCTCCCCTTCCACTGTCTTCAGACAGGGAAGTAACACACAGGGGCAAACTATGCAGCTAAAAATTGCTACGCTTTTTATATATATATATATATAACAGTGTTTTATATGAAAACCATTCCAAAACTGCTCCTTCGCCACCAACAGAAGGGTCAGAAGCCTTTTGACATTTTTCAGAAAGCAATTTGCATTCCCCCCCCACACCCTGAGCTGGACAGGGGTTGTGATCCCAGTAAAGCCCCTTCCCCAGAGCCCTGTGGCTTTCCTGCCTCAGCCCCCAGTGACACCCAGGTGCTGGGACCAGGAATCCTGCTGGCCCATGTCCTGAGAGCAGCACAACCACACTGCCAACCTGACCCTCCAAGCCAATAGTCCTCACCCACTGGGGGTTTTAAGTGTCTGCTATCGAGCACATGCTTACAGCAGCCTTGTAACCCAAGGAAGAGCACCAGGCCAAAATAAAGAGAGGGATCAGCTCCTCACTGCTCTGTTGTGCAGAAAATGACTCCAAACCAGACTGTCCTCACCTAAATTCTGCTTGACAAGACATTCAGTACCTTCCTGGCAGATAAAAACTGTCTGATCAAGAAAACAAATCTGTCTTCACTATAAAGCACCAGGAAGTGGAAGACAATACGTGGCCTGAGCTTTGAGGACACTCTTCCTATTACAAACTGCCACAGCAAGTGCCACAGGGGATAAAAAAGCCAAACACACCCCCAGACAAAGGTACAAAATCATTATCACACTCTCTGCCTTTTTAACACTCCCAACTCAGCTGTTCCCTGCCCAGGTGGAGCCACAGCATGCTGGCAGCCTGGGGTAGGAGCAGAGATCCAGAGGTTGATCCCACAAATTCACCAAAGCTCCCCATTAATCTGTCCCCTGGCTTGCCCTGCCTCATGTTTTCCAGCAGGTCCTCCTCCTGCACTTCTGTGCAGAACTGACCCCCCCCAGCTGCCAAGCTCCCTGATCAGTAGTAGAAATCAATGAGCAGAGCATGTGCTAATTTCCTCCTCCTCCTCCTGGAGATGCCCAGCTCTGATCCATCCCTGATACACTCTCCCCTGGGAGCTCTGCTCACACCAACACCTGATACTCAGAGAGATGCAGAGGCACGTTCCAGCATCACCTCTCTACTTCAGCTGCTTCCAGATTAAATCAGCCCCAAAATGCTTCAATGAAATGTGTTTCCAATGGAAAACACCATGAACTTACCAAGTCTCACTTTCCTTTTTTTAAAATTTTTTTTTATTTCCCTTTGGAAAAAAAAAAATCGAGGCTGTACCTTTTGTGACCGTTTGGAAAGCAAACTGATGTTCAGTTCTCTGAGGTGGTGTGGAATGTAGCAGTTTTTCATGTTTTTGCAGTTTCATGAGGTTGAGAGCTGAACATGGCTTTTTCAGGAATAGAAAATACAATTTGGGGAATATAAAAGAATATGTAAGATCTGGTTTTATTCTCAAGAAAACCCCAAAAATAAATTCAGGTAATAGAAGATTTCCAAGTATTTTCCTTTCATCTGGGGGTAAGGAAGCTACATCACCAACAGATCAGGAAAGGTATTTTCTCCTTGCTTGCTACACTTAATGACAAGGGGAGATTCAGCAACAAGGATGAAATCACCACCAGGAATCAAACAGGGCAAATAACAGCAACATGGTGAATAGGTCTGACTCTGTCCCTCTGATAATGAACCCAAGGCACCTGCTTCACAGCATGGGGAGAAAGATAAAAACCAGCCCCAAAAAAGGGAGCTGGCTGGAGATTCACAGCCCTAAACCCATCCTCCTCCTGTACCCTGAAAGCACTTCTGCAAGCAGCAGGCTGCTCACCTCCCTGACACTGACTTCAACAGGAAGATGTACACAAAAGCAGTGTTTTTTCCCACATGCTGCAGTCCACGTGTTGGTTTGTAACTCCTTTCAACTCTTTGCCTGGTAATGAGGGAATAAATCCTTCAAGGAATTTGCACGTAGGCAAGATTTGCTGAAAACATATCTAACAACCCCAGGCAAGATTTGCTGAAAACATAACTCATCCAACAGCTGTCTCAAAAGCCAAAACACATTTCAATTCAGTTCCAGCTCTTGATAAGGCTGCTGGAGCAAGTACAGCTGTTTTTACAAATAAAGCCCAGCAGTGGCCTCCCATCTCCAAGCAGGGATTTCTATTTGCTCTCTGCTACAGCACACTTCTTTCTTTTTCATGATGCAACGACACAGTCAACAGCAGCTCCCTAATTCAGAATAATTAACACAGTAAATGAAGACGTTTGTAGGAAGGATGAGGATTCCTAGAGCAGCATTGTTTCTTGGATTGTCACTATTCACATCTGCTTTGCCAGAGCCTTACCTGGTGTGACTCAGCACAGCCTTTTTGTGGAGACAACACTGAAAGCACACAGATTTAAACACTCAGCTGTCCCAACAGGTCAAAGAAATTGAATTACCTCTCAAAAATTCTGATATTTCACAGAAATATTCCCCGTGTCTTAAAAAGTATGCATCCTCTTTGGTTGTTTTTTTTTTTTTTCCCCCAAGACTTTTCAATTAGATCTCAAGTTTCTCTTCTGAGAAGTGGGGAGGAAATTCTTCCTTCTTCCCCTGGGAATGATTCCTTTAAACTCTCAATAGCTGAATATACATGTACACCAAAACAGCCCCACGGTGAAGTAATACAGTACTAGAGGTGGAAAAGAGCATTGTGGGGGTATAAGTAACAGCTGGAGCCACCCCACTGTGTCCCTCATTTGGAAAATTAAGTCACCTAATTGCCACATGGAGCAGATATGCAGTCGGGTACCTGAGGACACTGAACAGTAACAATCTCACCTCTCCTGACACAGCTTCTGGCCTGTCCCTGCATTGCTGAATAAACTCCAGTGTGCCCACTCACAGCATCCCAACGTGTCCTCCAACACACTGCAGGCCAAATGCCTCCAAAATTCACATTTTAATTTTTTTTCCCAAGGACAGAACTTTGAATTCTGCCCTGGGAAGCACATCACCCTCGAGTCACACTGGGAACACTTTTCCCAGGTCAGGAAAGCAAAGCTGGCCCTGCTTCCGAGGTGGAGCACCTCACAAACCTACCCCAAAGGTTACTCCTCACACCTGACAAAACACAATTGCCATTTCCAGGCGGTTTTTACCCTTTGCTTTGCTCAGCCAACAGATTTCTCTGGGTCTCAGTGTGCCCCCTATGCCCAGAACTCAGAAACCAAAGACATTTTTCCCTGTGCTTGAGGGGTCTCCTCACGGCTGCCGGGCCCGCCCGGGAAGCGAATCCCAGGAAACAAACCCCGTTGGCTTTGTCTCCGCCGCGGGGATGTGTGGCGAGGGGTCTGTCTGTCACCCCCCGGCCTGCCAGGGGACAGCTCACCCTCAGGACACCCTCAGGACACCTCAGGGACAGCCCAGACCTCGCCCCCGCCGTCTCCGCTTCTGAGGCGTCGAGGCGCGGCCTGCGCCTTCCCGCCGGGCAGAGCCCCCTGCCCGCCCTCCCGGGGGTGTCTCCCGGCTGCGGGATGCCCTCCCAGTCCCGGGATGCCCTCCCAGTCCCGGGATCCCCTCCCAGCTCCATCCCGCCCTTACCCTGCCAGGCGTGGCGGCCGCTCCCGCCTCAGCCGCGCTCCTCCCGCCCGGGCTCCGGCCCCGGGAGCAACCACCGCTCCCGCCTTCCCCCCCTCCGCACCCCCGCGGGATGGTACGGCCCGGCGGGACGCCGCTGCCCTCACACAACATGGCGGCTCCGGCTTCACCGCCTCGGCCCCGCCGGCTCCCTGCCGCCATCTTGAGTGAGGGAAGCGGCCGGCGGCCATTTTGAGCGCTGGCAGGGGGCGGGCGGGCCGCGCTCCCTGAGGCGCCGGAGGGCACGGGGGGCTGAGGAAACCCTCAGAATTCCCCCAGAACTGCTTAAAATGGCAGCTGGGGGGCTGGGTCACCTCGTTACTTGGCGCGGGTCCCGCTACACCGTTAATTGTTTGCCCTGATGAGGCGGCAGCGTCTGCCCCCGCGGGGAGGAGAGCCGCAGGCCCTGGGCTCTGCCGGACACTCGCCTCACACTATGGGAGAAAATCCCAGATCTTGCCGCAGTTAATGCGATGGCAGTGGGAGTTTTCCCTGTGAGAAGGCAGTTTTCCTCCAGTCTCAGAGCAGCTCCAGGCTGGAGTACAGTAAAATTAACGATTTCTGTGGGGAGCTGGTGTTTCCCGATGATCTGTCCAGCACTAGGAAGGGTTGATGGAGAGGAAACCCCTGGATTTTCACAGCTTGTGCTTAGCTGCTCCCACAAAACAAAATGCCGAATCGATAAAAATCAGTTTGTGTTCACATTTGCAGAGTGCAGTGTTTGGTGAGGTGAAACTGCTCCTCTTGGCAGGAGCTTTCTGTGGTGGGTTTGTCCTCAGGTATCTAGGAACAAATATATGTATTACAATATATTTTACCCCTATAAAGATCTGTCTTCATTTCCCAGCCCTGTTTGAAGAGCTGGATCAGCTGCTCAGAGTATGGATGCCAGGGGATTATCTCCAGTGTTAGTTTCTTAACCTGAGGCTCTGAACTTGTGTGAATCTGGGCTCAGAAGAACAAACTGTGTCTGCCATCTCCCAGGGCTTCTGATCCTGCAGAACAAGTCCCTCTTTCTCACAGTGACCACGGATGGCTGTCATTTATCACATTAAATGATTTTAAACAGCTGACGGATGGGACAAGTCACTCCGTGGGCTGCCAAGTACTTCAGCACACTAATTATGTTTCCAAGACAAATCACAGATACATTCCTCTGAGGAGTATTTATTTTATTTTTTTTTTCCTTAAGTGCTGGCTTTAATCTTCAAATTTTAACATCTTGTAAAAATGTTGGGGTGGTGATTGTAATTCCTTGAAAAATAAATTTCTTCATTTAAAAAAAAACAAACAGCATAAATACACAGATAAGACTGGACGTTATTAGGCAATTTACCTTTTTCTGTACTTCTGTCACACAGGTTTGAAGCTGCATCCTGTAATTACCAGGCTGCTGGCCACCAGGTGCTAGAAAATACTCAGACAGTTCAGTGAAAACAAGAGTACTGCAGGAAAGACAGAATAAAAATAACTTGTGGAAACTTCTTGCCTGACAGCTCCCACTGAGGAGTGTCTGCTTCCACCACCAATTTGGTTTTCAACCCTGATTATTTTGTTTGTATTGGGGAATGTTTCTATTGTCCAGACACAGCTCTAGGAGCGGAGAGAACGAGCAGCAATATGAGTGATCCATGCTAAAATGTCAGGATAATATTCCTGTCTCTTAGCACAAGGGAATGGTGTTTGCTTTTACTTTATCAGCAACCTGGTCTGCTCAGGAGTTCTCACCCAGAGGAGTTGGGAGGGAAGATGAAGTGCAGGCTGCTGCCCAATTGAGTCTTTGCTTTCCAGTGAATTGCAGCAGGAGCTGGCAGGGTTTATCAGCCTCTCAATCTTTGCTCAGCTTTCCGGGAGGGATTCTCCTCCTTCCACACCCCTGACTCCAGCCTGGGTTTCACACCCTTCTTGGCTTTGGGTGCAATTTCAGGGCTGAAATTTACCCTGTGGCTCTCCGAGCAGAAGATTGAAGCTCTTCACCCTGGGATTGCTGAGGGGAGGAGGGAGGGAAGGATGTTTTATTCTGTCTGAATCATTAATTCCTCTCTGCACTGTCTCAACAGGAGGGATGAGTGAGGAACCCGTGTGCTCCAGACACAGGGCTGTGGCAGTAAACCAGGACACAGCAAGCACAGCAAAATCCGGGGAAGAACTGCAGCCTGGGAGCTCAGATTTTTATCAAGAGTGCTTCCTCTGCTTGGGAGTGGAGACTTTGGTCCCAAAGTGACTAAGACCAGGAAAAAGGGGAGAAGCTGGGAAGCATTTCTGGTGTCTGGGTCACTCCATGTGAACACAGGTTCCTCCCCACTGAGCCAGCAGAAATGTGCAGGTGTTGGCCCGGGGTCAGCCAGGATGTCTGAGCAAAGGAAGGGATGGAAATGTGTTCCCCAGGAGGGTTTCTGGGCTGCCTCGGGATGCTCTCCACACACCTCAGCTTTTTGGGTGTTTGCAGTTTGGGCTTGCAGATGAGTGGAGCTGGGGGACATTTTTTAGGAGCCCTTCCTCAGATGAAGCCTCTCCCCAGGACAGCCATCCCTTCCTTCTGGCTCCACCAGAGGATGCTGCAGACTTGGGAAAGAGCATCCCAGCGCTTCCCTCTCAGGATGCAGAGATCTGCAGGCAGCTGCTCAGCCTCCCAGTCTCTGCTGGACATCCCCTTTGCCAGGGAAAAAGGGAAAAGGTGAGTTAGACAGTGAAGGAGCTCGGAGTGAAAATATTCTGGGAAGGGTAGGAAAAGGCCAGTTGGAATCTTTTTTCCCGTGGTGGACAGCTTCATCCCCTGTGCTGCTCAGCTGACCCTGCCATCAGGAGAAATCTGACCACTGGAGAAGAAAGCGGCTCCAAAATGTGTTTTCCCCAAGCTGGAGGCTGATGGAATTGAAGCTCTCCTGAACAGGAGCCAACCCACCACTCAAGCAAACCTTAGAGCTGTCCCCAAAACAGAGACAGAGCTTTCAGCATAGTCTAAAAATGCAAATTCCAGACAAAATCCTAATGCAAAACAAACAGCAGGCTCTTGGTCTCTGTGTCAGCGGTGTGCACTGGTTAACCTCTAACACCACTCAGCCTAATACATTTTGGCACATGACTTTGCTATACATCAGACATACACACCCCTCCTGATGCTGGTAAGTTTCAAGAAGCAGGAGTTACATATATATTCTGCCACGAAATTCCAAGATCTTGGTGTTGCTCAAAAAGCACGTGAATTGTAAAAGCCCCTATGCATTTTTTTGTCTTAAAAAGGAGACACTACAGTACTAAAGAAGAGCAAAATTGTTTTCTCAGCAAGGTGCAGTTTGTTTCCCTGGAGAGAGCCTGACCACTGGGACAAACCCAAAGGAAATGGTGGCTTCTTCATCTCCAGATGATTCCAGAGGGAAAGCTTTAGATAGGCACAACTGTGCCCAGGAAGGGGGTGACACTGTGTGGGAGCCACGAGCAGCCCCTCCTGGCTTTAAAAGTCTGAGTGTACAAATCCTGTAGCTGGGGTAAGGTCTCCTAATGTTCTCCTAATGAGTCCTTCCAGCTGGGGGGTTAAAGTCATCATCCCTTCCTCCCTGAGCCCTCTTTCCACCCTGGGAACACCTTGACAATCCTGATGATCCTCCAGGTGCCTTTGTCTGGCCCCAGGGTGATGGAGACTGATCTGCCCAGGCAGCTCCTGGGGCACACTGCTCCTCACCTCTGCCAGGGAGCTGAGAGCTTGGCCCTGGCCAAAGGCAGTGAGCAGCTGCTCAGGAAGCAAAAAAAGCCCAGAGGGGTTGTGTGGGGAGGGTGGGAGCAGCTCTTTTCACCCCTTCTTCCTCCCTTCTGCTATTGGGCTGATTCTTGCAGTGTTAATTTTATCTTCCTGAGGTGGGGACCTGGCCAAAGCCAATGAAGGTCACTGGCAGAGCTCCCACCCAGGACAAGGGCAGCACTTTTTCCCCATCCGATTTTTCTTTGCAGCTCATTCCTGCGTGCAGGAATTTCATAGAATCATAGAATCATAGAATCATAGAATCCTAGGGGTTGGAAGGGACCTCGAAAGATCATCTAGTCCAACCCCCCCTGCCAGAGCAGGGCCACCTAGAGTACATCTCCCAGGAACATGTCCAGGCGGGTTTTGAATGTCTCCAGTGAAGGAGACTCCACAACCCCCCTGGGGAGCCTGTTCCAGGGCTCTGTCACCCTCACAGTAAAGAAATTTTTTCTGATATTCAACTTGAACCTCCTATGCTTCAATTTACACCCATTATCCCTTGTCCTATCGCTGGTCACCACTGAGAAAAGCCTAACTCCATCTCCCTGGCACTCACCCCTTACATATTTGAAAACATTGATGAGGTCACCCCTCAGTCTCCTTTTCTCCAAGCTAAAGAGACCCAGCTCCCGCAGCCTATCCTCATAAGGGAGATGTTCCACTCCCTTAATCATCTTAGTAGCCCTGCGCTGGACTCTTTCAAGCACTTCCCTGTCCTTCTTGAACTGAGGGGCCCAGAACTGGACACAATACTCCAGGTGCGGCCTCACCAATGCAATTTGTTCTAGGATATGTATTCCCACAGCTTGCAGAAGGAGAACTGCTTTGGAGTTAATTCCCTCCATCCCTGACACCACACTCCTGACAAGTGCTCTGTGAGGTCGGTGGAAAAGCGACCCTGAGAGGTGCATCAGCCCCTGGCTTCCCTTTGTTACCAAATAAATCCCTGCACAGCTCATTTGTTATTTGCCCTTGTTTACTGCAGATATTTAAGCCACTGGCACGTTGCAAACTTCTCTGTTTCTCTCAGAAAAGCAAAATATTTTAACCCTTTCTACACTACAGGCACCAAAACTTGGGAAGCAGACAACTTCCTGTCACAGCCCAGGAAATATTAAAGGTCTGGAACTGCTCTGGAGAGCTCAGGCAAGCTTTCCCTCTGTGTGCAAACCACTTGTGTTTTTTTAAAACTCCAGAACTCTTCACCTTTCCAGTCAAATCCATGGTCTAACAATTTCCTGTCTGGGGGTTTGTGAAAGATTATAAACATCTTGTTTCTCTGTCAAGAATCTAGAAGGCAGGTGGAGGATGTTTGGACCCTGGCTAACATACTGCTGCTGTCTGCAGGATGATGCTGGTTTCTTCTCTTGGAAACAAGCTGCTTCCTTTTTAGTCACAAGCACTTAAGTAGATATAAAAAAGTCCAATGAGCACAGGGAAAAGAAAAAAAAAAAAAAAGCATTTTTTTCCTCTCCTTCATGAGGCCAAATGCATTGCAGAGGATCACAGAGAATAAATTAATATTAGCACCTTGCTCCCAGCCAAAAGAAATAAAGCAAAAAGCACAAAGTTATTCCTAATGGCAAGAAAATCACAATTTCATGCCAGATTTACAGTTCCATCCTTTGCAAATGTTATCACCCTTTATTTTGACCGAGACTTCTGTTAAAATAGCTGCTGGTTTGATGAGGGTGATACCAGACAAACTCCACCTGATCCCAGCTGTCAACTGAAGAGAATTTTAAAGAAAAGAAGTAGAACCAAAGCCATTGAACTCTTTTGCAACAGCTAGATGGACCTTCCCTTGATCCCCAGCAGGCAGCACTGCTTCACAAGACCCCAAACTCACTGACATTGGTGCCAGAATTCTGCTGTGAAGCCCAGGCAAGCCGCAAAGCATCCCTGGTACCTGCAGGCTCCTCCAGTTTGCTCAGTGCCCTGCCCAGGGTGAGAAAATGCCCTTTGGGATCAGCAGGTCTGGGCATGGAGACTCTGTGACTGAGCAAACACACAGAAGGGCCTGGAGAAATAAACACCTATATAGATATATATTTGGAAACTTCAGGATTAGTCACTGCGTGCTGGGGAAGGTCAGAGCCTTCTGTGCAGCTCGGGTGTGGGGAGAGCTCCTGCAGGCTGCATCTGGGCTTCCCAGATGTATACATTAAATATCAACCAAAAGCCCCAGGTTTTCCAGCAGGGAGCTGGCTGGAGAGGCTCCTTTGCTACCCCAGCTGGGAGCAGCTTTGGTGAACCAATTAATGGGAAAAACACCTTGGGGAGAGCTGAGCCAGAGCTGGCTTCCCACTGCAGAGCAGAAGCTGTGGGACTCAGAAAACATTCCTCCTGCTCCTAAACCTGCAGATAAAAGGGCTCTCACACCACTTTTCCCTTCAGAGGGACCAGTTTTGCAGGAAATTCCAGCAGCACTGCAGAGGCAAAGGGGGAATCTTGGTGAGCAGTCCCTGCTGGATGCAGGTCCTGAGGCATCAGCTCCAGGGGTCTGGCAGCTCTGGGCTGGGAGTGGAGCTGCCTGGGAAGAGGTGATTCCCACCCAAGAGAAACACCTCCCCAGCCCCTGGGTTTGGGTTCAGCATTTCTCAGGTCATCCTCCAGCCTAACTCCAGAGGCTTTGTAGCTGGCAGCATCTCCTCCACCAGCCCAGCAAGAGCTCTCATGACAGCCTGGGCTGTGCTTACCTACCAGAGATCAAACAGAGGAGAGAGAGGTGAAAACTTCTTTGGACCACATAAATAATTGGCTTTTTGTGTGCAGGCAGGGCAGTTAGATAGCAGTCCTGTAAAGGGAAGCCTGCCCACCATGCTTGCAGTCCTGGCTGGGGTTCCCTGGGTGCAGAACCAGCCTGATGCAGCTTTCTCATCTTTTAGCCTTCGTAGAATCAGAGAATTTTCAGGGTTGGAAGGGACCTTTAAGCTCACCCAGTCCCACCCTGCCATGGGACACCTCCCACCAGCCCAGGCTGCTCAGTCCATCCTGACCTTAAAAACTTGCAGGGGTGAGGCTTTCACCACCTCACTGGGCAACCTGTTCCATCTTTTTTTTTTTTTTTTTTTTTTTTTTTTTTTTTTTTTTTTTTTTTTTTTTTTTTTCCCCATCTTTTATTCCATTTTTCTTTGCTCCCTCTGACTGTCCTGCCTGGAGGAGGGCCAGAGGACCTGTCCTTGTCACTGCCACCAGAAAATGCTGATGGAACATCCTGATCTCTGCACATTCCACAGCCAGCTTCAGCTGCTATGCAAGTGGAATGTTTGAGCTCATTAAAAACATAATTAATCCCCTTTTAACCATCAATAGTTTGTTCCCAGCACGGTCATTAAACACAGGGGGAAGCTTTGTGCTGGGAGCTAACAAACTGTTTGGTTTTGGACTCCTCCCAGAGGGTTTTGCTTCTCCCCTAAGCCCTCCTTGCCCTCCCCAGCTGCCAGCACTCCGTGTGTGGATGGGAAGCAATTCCTTCTTTCTCCTGTGGAATAACAGCAAAAAGGAGTAAAGGAAAGACATGGGAAGGTGGTTCTGCTGGAGGAGGGGAATAGGAACAAGGGGAGCTGGTGCTTGGGAGATGAGGTGTGGTGGAGCTGCAGCAAAAGCTTACAGACCAGACACTTGTTGGAGGAGGTTTGGGATGTGCCAGCTGGGGGGAGGTTGGTGATGTGAGGTCCCAGGGTGGGTGTAGGGAGTGGTGACATTGTGGTCAGTACAGGCAGAGCCTGAGAAGTTGGGGGTTCTGATGGTGTGAGTGGGGAGAGAGCAGCAGAAGTGAGTCAGGAACAGGAGGATTGGTGTGTCTGAGATCAGCAATGGGTCAGTGAAAGGCACACGGTCTGGGCAGGAGCTGAACAACAGCTGGAACTGGTGGGTTTGCCAAGTTCCATCCTCTGGAACTCCTGAACATCCACATGAATGCACCCTGAGGCAAGGGCCTTTATTAAATCCAGCTGAAGGAGCAGAAGGGTCACAGAGTTTTACAGCAAGGTGGCAATCATGTCACCAGCTCTGTGCTCACTGCAGAGTTGTGTGGCACTGAAACCCAAGGAAGGGTTTGGGTTGCTGGTCCAAGCAGAAGCTCAGCTGAGCCCTGCTGCTCTCTGCTGCAGAATGGTGGCTTTGTCTTCACATAAAACAAAATAAATAGGCAGAAATGTTGACAGAACAATAACTGATTTATTTATTCATTTATTTTAAAATATTGTTTCCCCAATTACCATGAAAAAAAAAAAAAAGAATACTTCTTAGTAGTGATAGGAAAAGCACGAGGCTTTGGTGGAGCCACGGTGGCTTTTGTGCAGGCCAGGAGCTCTCTGGGAAAAGCATCTGCTCATCTGCTTCTACTTCAGGGTGTTTGAAGACTGTAAAGTGCCAGAAACACACAAACTCAAGAGCTGCAGAAATGCTGTGCTGGAGAAAGTAAAAAAAAAAAAAAAAAAAAAAAAGCAACTCCTTTGGGTGGACTTTGAGTGTCCAGACTTCTCCTTCACCTGGATTTAAGCCTCTGCCTGCCTGTCCCATTGCTCTTTGTACCTTTCCAGACTGCTCCGGCACTGCTGCAAACATGCTCTGGCAGGAGCTAAGACAAACCCACACTTTTTGTACCCTGAGGTTTGTCAGGGGTGAGGCTCAGAGCAGGGACACGGCCCAGCACGGGGCTGGAGAAGGCTCCAGGTTTGCTGGGATTGTTTCCAGTGCCTCCAGGTTTGGATCTGATCCCTCCTTGCCTCTCTCAGATAAAAGACACTCGTGGGGAAAAAGGCATTTCCCTGGGTGTGACTGTAAGGAAAGCTGCCCTGGTTGTGTGCTGGGTGCTGCTGGGTGCTGCTGGCTCCACAGCCCCAGGCACAGAGCTCTCAGCTGTGCTTTGCTGCCTTTCTCCAAACCATCACCAAAATAAAACTCCCCAGCAGAAGCTCCAAAAGCAAGCAAAGCCATGGCTCCCGTCCATCATCCTGGGCTCAGCTGCCTCCCCCCAGAGCTCAGGCAGCAAAACCCAGACCCAAGGATTAGAAGGAGCTGCAGTCGTGTCACTTGATAAAAATGTATTTTTAATTGCTGCCCGGTCCTGGAGAGTGCAATTATCTCATGGTTAGAAAGCTGTAAAAATTACATTAAGAATCTGTATAAATCAGTTTGAATTACCAGTTCCTGTAGGAGCTGGACAATGTAATGAAAGCACTGGAGGGGAAAAGCACATTCTGGGCTGGCTTGACAAGGCAGGCCTGACAAAGGACAGCTGTTTACATCAAAATTCTGTTGGTTTTTTTTTTAAAAAAAGGAGTCGCAATGGCAGAGAGACCAGGTCCCCATCAATGTCTGGAAGGTGGCAAAAAAAAAAAAAAAGCAAGTGGCATTTTGTGCATCTGATTTGGCAGCTCAGAAACTTCCCAAGCACTCAGCTTCTGAAGAGCACGAGGGGCTGGAAGGGTTTCCCGGGGCTGGGGACCTGTCCCTGTGTCCCTGCCACCTCAGAGTGGGAACACAGACATCCTGACACTGCCCTGGCCTCCACAAACACGGATCCTCTCCTGGAGCTGTGCTGCTTCCATGCCAAGAGGCTCCCCGAGTGCCTTGAGCAGCAGGGTTTTATGCAGAGGAAGAAAATTTCCATCTCTCACACTGCAATATAATGAAGATTAATTAGGTCGTGGCTGCAAAGCACTCATCAGTGCCAGGCACCTACTGCTAGTGTAATTATATTTATTATGGATGTGCCAGAGCATCCCAAATGCTCTTTCCTCGGCGAGCCTGGTGACAGATTTACAGAGTTTGTGCCAGGGGAACAACCCCAGAAAATAAAACCCAAGGAGGTTGTGCAAGGAGAGCTGCTCCTGGGTGTGCACAGCACCTGAACCAGGGTGAGAATCCCATCCCATCCCAACCCATCCCATCCCCACTCAACCCAGAGAAACAATGACCTTCAGAGGTCCCTTCCCAGCCCAATAATTCTGATTCTGTGACAACTTTGGCTGCCAAAGCTGAGCCTGGGCATTCCCATCCCCTTGGTGCCCCGGGGCAGCATCCTGCATCCCATCTCTTGGGTGTGCCTGGGGTGGAGTTTTCCCCTCCTGAGCACTGGTGACACCATCTCACCTTCCATGGGGCTTCTGGGGATGGGTTCTTTTTTTTTTTTTCTTCGGGAACTGTGCTGCCTGCCTCCTCTCCCCCCACCCCCCAAAAAAAAAAAACCCAAAACAAAACACAGCCCCAAGGATTTGAGTGACACGAAAGCTGCTCACCCCCCACCCTGATGGCCACACACAGTGGTTCTGCTTATCCAGATTTTGTGAAATGATCAGAAAAAATCATGGAATGGTTTGGGTTGGAAGGGACCTTAAAGCTCCTGCAGTCCCAACCCCATGGTCAGGGACACCTCCCCCAGCCCAGGGTGCTCCCAGCCCCATCCAACCTGGGCTGAGACACTGCCAGGGATGGGGCAGCCACAGCTTCTCTGGGAAACCTGGCACAGGGGCTCAGCACCCTGAAATGAAGAATTTCTTCCTAAAAAAAAAACCCCAGAGGGAGGATCCCAGGCAGCTTGGCTGCTGGGTTTGGCTGGTATCTGCATGGGGCTCCCCGAGGTCTGCTCCTGCAGACCTGGGGGAGCTGAGAGCCTGGCAATCCAGCACCTCTGGGATGCTGGAGGCAGGGAGCCTGGAAATGTTTGTCCACTGCCCCCATTTCCCTGCCCTGAGAGGCTGGTTAGAGGGGCTCTGCTCCCTCTGATCCCCCCACCCTGCCTGAAGATGGAAAAAGCTGCTCTGAGCCTGCCCTGCCACCCCCGTGCCCCTGCAAACCCCTGGCAGGGAGGGAAGGAGCAGTTCCTCTGACATGAGATTGAGATTAATCACCACTGGGAACTTCTGTTCTCTGCTCATGAGACAGCAAAGCTTGGTGAGTGCTTCCCATGCCCAAAGGAGACACCAGGAGAGCAGGAAAACACCAAGCAGCCTCAGGTTATAACACAAATATTCTTGGAGACAGAGCAGTGTGTATTTCATTAGTTTCAGTGAAAGCTCAGATTCCTATTTTTCTGATGTGACTTTAACATCACAAACATGAGCTGCCAGGCCACCTCATTCAAACCACATTTTTGCCTAGAAAAGTTGGACCAGATGATCTGTGAGGTCCCTTCCAACCTGACATTCTGTGACTCTGTGATTCCCCTTGGAGGTGTTGGTACACTCACAAGGAATACTGGAGCACAACCTCATTTTGCAATATTCCCTTCCTCACCCTCCCAGTTTAAAGCTGGTTTGTTGTTTTTTTGTTTTTTTTTTTTTTCCACAGACAGCCAAAAATAACTTCATTTTTCTAGCATGATCTCAGGATCTTACGTCAGCAAAAGGGACAGCAAGAGAGCAGCCCAGCCTGGAGCTGGTGCCTCCCATGTGCCTCTTTTCCATGTCCCTCTTTTTTTCCTTAGCCTGGGGCTAATAGGGACAAGGAATGCACCCCCTGCAGACTGGTTTGTACTGGTGTCCTTGGCCAGGGAGCCAAGAGAAGCAGCAGATACCAACAGAGGTGGAGGAAAAGGAGAAAGGAGAGGAGAAAGGAGAGGAGAAAGGAGAGGAGAGAGGAGAGGAGAGGAGAGGAGAGGAGAGGAGAGGAGAGGAGAGGAGAGGAGAGGAGAGGAGAGGAGAGGAGAGGAGAGGAAAAGGGAAAGGGAAAGGGAAAGGGAAAGGGAAAGGGAAAGGGAAAGGGAAAGGGAAAGGGAAAGGGAAAGGGAAGGAAAAGGGAAAGGGAAAGGGAAAGGGAAAGGGAAAGGGAAAGGGAAAGGAAAAGGAAAAGGAAAAGGAAAAGGAAAAGGAAAAGGAAAAGGAAAAGGAAAGGAAGATGTCGCAGCTGCCAGCCCTTGGGTCTGGTCACCAATTTATGCCAATTTAAGGCCCCACCTGAGTGCACACACCTCTGGTTTTAAGGACACAATCCTTAAACTCATCCCAATGGGATCCCACCTGGATGCAGGCCAGCCCTGGGAGGCTCAGTGCAGGGTGTCCCTGTCTCCCAGCTCCTCCAGGCTTTTCCCCCCCACCCTGGGGCACCACAGCTCCATTTGCCATCTCATCACCCAAACCAGATCTGCCCCTCCCCAGGTGCTGGGCTGGAGAAGATGGGAGCTCCTTGGGGAGGCAGGCAAAGCACGGGTCACCCCATCCCTCTCTGCTGATGTCACCCAAGAGCTCGTCGCCATGGCAACAGAGCCAGGACCACATCGTGTATTTTTCCGGTGTGATCTCACCATCTCCTGGTTCCTACAGAGCCCCTTCTCCCGGGGATGGGGGAGGCCTTTGCTCTGCTCCCCCCTTGGCACCCAGAGACCCCGAGGCTGCTCCTCTGCCCAGCCCCGCTCCTAAATCAGTGCAGAACAGCCCAGCCTGCAGGGAAGGGAGAGCTCAGGTTTCCAGCTCCTTTCCCTAGGAGATGCTCCCAGGTTTGGGGCTCAGCAGGGTCAGGAGGATGGAGAAGCAAGAGTGCAGGGGGGGCAGAGCAGCCAGGTGACTTTCAGCTCCCCCAAACCCCCCGAGCCCCCCTGTCAAACTGCACACACCTCAGCTCTGGGACTGCCACCCGGGGCTTGCTCCTTCACTCAGAGATCACAGAGCTGCAGCATCCATCCCTGCCTCCCCTCCTGGGCTGAGGGACACAGCCAGCAGCTCCATGCCCTCTCCAGCAGGAGGCTGTGCCAGCAGCACAGAGCCGTGGGCAGGATTCAGATCCTCAGTCTGGGTCAGGATTGGTGTTTCCAGTGAGCACCCACAGCTGGTGGGAGATGCCAGGGCTGAGGTGTGCAGAGGCATCACAGAGAAATAAACCTCTCCTTCCTCTTTTCCCCCCTCTCTGGAGCTGGGGCTGTTTCACCCCTGGGCAGATCAGCCAGGGAAGGGCTGGCTCCTCCACCTTTAGTCTTTTAATGAAGGCCAAATGCCTGGCTCAGCCCAGGTGAGGCTTCAGACACACATTGTCTCACCTGGGGCTGAGATTTCCAGCCCCAGTCCCACAGGAGCTCAGTCCTGGATGCTGTGAGCTTGGATACAGATGTAGGAGCAGGATCCCACTCCACGGCCTTAGGATGCACCCAGTGATTTCTGGCTTTTCTACCCTAAACCAGGGGGAGGTGTGCAGGAATCCTCTCCCCTCGGCCAAGGGAGGAATTTGCTGAGGATAAACGAAAGAGCCCTGCCTCCCAAAAGCATCTACAAACCCCTCTCTTTCTCAGAGGAACATGCAGATTGTATCATAAAGGGGTTTTCATTTCAGCAGGCAAAATTTATCATCTCCTGGCAGGGAATTTGTGGTTTGGATGGGGCTGTGCTGCTGACTTTGCTGCTGGGGCTGGCACCAGGAGCAGGGTTACACCATCACCCCACAGCCTCACTGCTCCCTGTGCCATCCACTAAGAGTGGAAATGATAAATAAATAAAGAGAGCTTGAGAAATAGGGCAGGGAAGTGCTCCAAAGGAAGAGGAGGAGGACAGAGCCAGGACTGCACACTCCTGCAACCACGAGCTGGCCCAGGGGATGCTGCATTTGCCCTTCAACAACTCAAACAGATGTTGCCCTCTGGTTCTTTGCAAGATGGGAATCATATTCCCTTCATTATGTTTTATTGCACAACCTGCTTCCCCACCAGCTCAAAACTCCCTCTCAGTGATCCAGGAGTTGCCATTCCTGCCTGCTGTGACCCAGCCCCAGCTCTGCCTGTCCCGTGGGGTGTTACAGAGCTGCCTGACCAGGCTTCTCCAGCCTTTCAGGATCATTTTCTGAAAATCAAGCCAAACCCACCCAGAATGAGTCTCTTAGCAGAGAAATGAATCAGCTGTGTCAGGAGGGGTCAGCTAGAAGCCCAGCACTTTCCCTTGGTCCCAAAGGGCATTCTTGGGGTGGGGGAAAAAAAAAAAAAAAGAAGAAGAAGAAGAAGAAAAAAAAAAAAAAAAAAAAGAAGAAAAAAAAACAACTTGAAGCTTTGAAGCTTTTGCTTTGGGGGGGTAGAGGAGCTGCCCCCCAGCCCTCCTGTATCTGAAGGCATCAGGCCTGGAGACAGAGCTCAGCTGGAGCCCTCCTGGGCTCTGGGCAGGCAGGGGAAGGGGATTTGGCTCCTTGGGACATCCCAGGAGAGCTTGGGGATGGGCTCAGCTTTCAGGCACAGGGTGCTGGTGTTTTGCTGAGCTGAGGGCAGGCATTCTTCCTGAAATCCTTCTGCCCCTCCAGTCTCTCGCTCCCCAATCCTTTCCTTCCTGCAAAAACGGGAGGGAGGGAATATTTCCCCAGTGAGGTCAGTGGAAAGGCTGCACTTGCCTCCAGCTGGGTTTGGACCAGGCCAGCCCATGCAGGTGGCCAGCAGGGATGAAGCAGGGCTGGGATTTGATTTTTTCCCCTTTTGCAGCCCGAGGGCTCCTGAGGGTTTGCAAACCCCCTCTGGCTGTGTCCCAGCTTCCACCAGCCCACCCTCTGCCCCCTCGAACTGGGCCCATCCTTTCCTCCTCCCCACTTTTCTCCTCCTCCTGCTGCTCCTTCTGGGATAACAATGGCAGGATCCAGATGCTTATCTGCAGGGCGCTTCCCAGCACCACCCCAGACTTCCAGCAGCACACACACACTCACCTGGCCCCCACCAGCATCCAGGGAGCATCCACAGATAACCCCAGCTCCTGGGAAAGATAAGAAACCTGGGAAAGAAAAAAAAAACCCTGAGAAATCCTGCAGGAGACGGAACGCCCCAGACACCCCCATCATTTCTTAGTCATGGCATCATAGGATCGCTGGGGTGGGAAGGGACCTCTCCAGGTCACCCAGCCCAACCCCTGCAGTCTCAGGGACACCCTCATTAGATCAGGGTGCTCAGCATCAAACCTCACCTTGAACATCTCCAGGGATGAGGCCTCAACCCCCTCCCTGGGCAGCCTGGGCCATGGTTCCACTGCCCCCATGGGAAAGAACTTTTTCCTAACATCCAATCTAAACCTCCTCTTCTCTAATGTAAAGCCTGTGCCCCTCACCCTGTCACTCCACACAGTCCCTCTCCATCCATCCTGCAGCCCCTTCAGGTCCTGGAATGTCTCCATGATGTCCCCAATGCCTTCTCCAGGCTGAACACCCCCAGCTCCCTTAACCCCAGTACAGACCTGAGCTGGGTGAGGTTGGCCATGGTTTAACCAGCCAGCCCCAAAATCCCTGTGGGTTCCCCCTTCCCCAAGCCAGGAGGGGACCAGCTCCCCAGGCCCTGCACATCCCAAGCTTTGGGAGGTGGCCCTGGGGAGGGATGCTGGAGCCCAGGGCATCTTCCTTGCTGCTGGTGACCCCTTTTGCTTGGTGGCACCAAACCCCAAAAAGAGCCCAGGATGAGGAGCCCAGCATGGGTGCCTCCCAGCCACATCTTCATCCTGGGGCAGGGGAGGAGCCTGCCCATGGGGAGGGAAAGAAATAGCCCTGTGAAAGAGATGAAGTGCCTTTGAACTGCTGAGTAAGCACTTTTTCTGTGCTGTTTTTGGCAGTTCAGGACAGGGGGAGGTGTGTTGTGAGAAAAGCAAAAATAAATAACAATAAGCAGAGCTGTGATCAGAGTGAAGGGGAGGCTCTCCTCTGGCTGGGATGCACCCTGGAGCCAGAGATCCTCCCTGGGCAGTGCCAGCCAAGGCAGTGCTGGTCTCTTCACTTCTATTTTTGTGCTCAAGAGGCCACGTTTCACCCCAGGCACCCAGCCCAGGGAGGCAGCACATCCCCTGGCACCAGCACCAGGGCCTGCAGGGTGGTGATAAGGAGCAGGGGACACATCCTTGGGTCTGGGATGGGCTCTGGGCAGCTTCTCCAGCTCTTATCTTTCCAGCGCACCTTACAAACAATCACCACCTCCCCATCTTTTATTTATGGAGTTCTTAGCCCGGAGGTAATCATGATAAACAAGGCTGCCTCCAGCATCCTCCTGCCCCAGGGGCACCAGGGAGCTGGGCAGGGATCTGGGATGCTGGGAGATGAGTAGGGGCAGCAGCTCAAGTTGAGGAACAACAACAAAAAATCTAGTCTAAATAATTAAAAAAAAACCCCACCCCAGCAATAAAATAGTTGGGTTGTTAGAACAATGGCAAAACCCTTGCAGCCAGGGCACCCAGTGACCAAGGAGACAGGACGGCCCCAGCGATGACTGCAGAAAATGCTGATGTTTTCCTGGATTGCAGGGTCCCTCCCTGCAGGAAACAAAGCATTGTGCTGCAGAGTGCCTCTCTTTCCTGCCAAACCCCAGCAGGGGACAGGGGACAGCCCTGCCTCTGCCCACGGCCACCCACACCCCACCACAGCACTCCAGGATGGAGCAAAAGGAGATTTCACCTTGGCCACAGAGGGGGAAAAAGGCAGCCTGGCCCTTGGTGTCCAGAGCAGCCCTGGGGATGGTTTAAGGTCCTGGGGGATGGTTTAAGGTCCTGGGAGGTGGTTGAAAGCCCTGGGGGATGGTTTAAAGCCTTAGGGGATGGTTTAAGGTCCCGGGAATGGTTGAAAGCCCTGGGGAATGGTTTAAGGCCCTGGGGGTGGTTTAAAATCATCCAAGCTTCAGGGACCTCATCCCCAGTGCCTCCAGTTGTGTTTTTTATTCCTTCACTTATGCCTTGCTGCTAGCAGTGCCCCTTCACTCATGCAGCCCTCAGGTGCTATCCCAGCTGGTTACCAGCTGCTTTACCAGTCTAACCAGTACTGCTGGGGGGGGGGCACTGCCCACCTGCAAACCACCCCCACCCATCAGGATAAATCCAGGATAAATCCATCCCAGATGCACATCTCTGCAGGGCTGGGAGCTAAGGGAAGGGAAAGGGGAAAGAAAGGGAAGGGGGAAGGAAAGGGAAAGGGGAAGGAAAGGGAAAGGGGAAAGAAAAAGGAAGGGAAAGGGGAAGGAAAGGGAAAGGGAAAAAGAAGAGGAAGAGGAAGGAAAGGGGAAGGAAGGGAAAAGGGAAAAGGAAGAGGAAGGAAAGGGAAAGGGGAAAGGAGAAGGAGAAGGGAAAGGGAAAGGAAAAAAGAAAGGGAAAGGGAAGGGGAGGGAAAGGGGCTCCCTGCCCCGGGTTCCCCAGGTATCAGATTCAACTGGAAATGTAAATTAATGATGGACCTGACCCAGAGGGAGCAGAAGCTGCTGCCCAGCAGTGCTGACCTCCATCCCTACCCGCTGCAGGGGGCTCACTGACACTTTCTGTGCCTCCTTCCCTCCTGCCCAAGCATTGGTACTGTCCCTCCAAGCTCCAGTTCCCTGGGTTGGGAATAATGCTAATAATAATTATAATATAATATAATATAATATAATATAATATAATATAATATAATATAATATAATATAATATAGAATCATAGAATTGGCTGGGTTGGAAGGGACCTCAGAGATTATCAGGTCCAACCCTTGACCACTACCGCTGCAGTTACTAGACTATGGCACTGAGTGCCACATCCAGGCTCTTTTTAAATATCTCCAGGGACGGGAGATATTTATTCTATATTATATTATATTATATTATATTATATTATATTATATTATATATATTATATTATATTATATAATATTATAGAGTATATATAATATCAATAATATATAATGATATATTATTATTTATTAATTATTAATAATGTTGAAAATATATAATAAATTATATATAATAAATTATATAATATAATTAATGTATTATATAATGTATAATTATAATACTAAGCACACCCCCACTGACTAACCTGCTGATCAGCACAAGTCCAGCCTGTCTGGACAGCTCAAAGCACCCAGGGTCATGCCCTGGGCTTTTATTCCCCCAGAAATCATCAGGGATGCTGAGCAAAGGGCCCCGTGTCCCAGCAGCCCCTCAGATGGCATGGGCTTTGCTGCTGCTGGGACTCAGAGCAAGAAAATAAAACTTGACCTTTTCCAGGCAATTTTAGAGCTGTGTATATATATTTTTTCCTCTTCTCCCAAACAGAGGTTTTCCCAGCTGTTGGCTTGGCCCTGGAGAGCTCCAGCTGAAAGGATTCAGGGATTCCCTTTCTCTGGGCAGCTGAGGGTGGTGCTGGGGAGGCAGCCCAGCTCTGAAACCAGGAATCCTCTGTCTGATCAAAGAGGAGGAAGAGCCCCAGGGTCCCATCACCAGGGGGGGTGGGGGAGCTCCTGTCCTCCTGCCACCCAGCAGCAGCCCCCCTGCCCTGGGGAAAGGAGAGATGTAAGGAGGAAAGGAGTTCAATGAACAATACAAAAAAACCAAACCAAACCAAACCAAACAAACAAACAAAAAAAAAAACCAACAAAAAAACAAACACCAAAACAAACAAAAAACACACAACAAAAAAACACAAAAAACCAAAAACAAACAAAAAAACCCCACACACACAAAAAAAAAAAAAAAAAAAAAAAAGAAAAAAAAAAAAAAAAAAAAAAAAAAAAAAAAAAAAAAAAAAGAGAGAAAAAAAACCCCGAACCCAAAGCCCCAGCCTGCCTGGAGTGCAGGGCCCTGGCAGCCCTGCTGGAAGTGCTCTGGATGTGCCACCAGGTCGCAGCAGCTCTCCCAGGCTGCATTTCAGGAGCCTGACACCAAGGTGTTTGTTTTCCATGAAAAAAAGGGTTGTTTCTTCTGTTTTCTCCCCCTCCCAAGCCATGCCATCATCACCAAGGCAAACAGCTGGTGAGAGCTCCCAGTTTTGCTTCTCTCCTGCTCTCCAGGGTTTGCAGTCACCTCCTGTCAGCAGAGAGGAGCCTGAGCACAGCCTGCAGTGCTCAATAAAAACAACAGAAAAAACCCTCTGGGGGAGAGGCAAGGCTGTTTGTTGGGTTTGGGGTGGTTTGTTGTTTTTTTTTTCCCCAGGATGGAATCTCTCCAGGATTTCTGTGCTGACACCAGCTCTGAAAAAGCTGCTGCCTGCCCATGGCCCCTGAGCCCATCCTGCTCCCCAGCTCCAGACACACCTGGAGTTCAGTTCAGAGCCACCGAGGGAGAAGTTTCCAGCCTGGGGTTTGGAACATGAGGATGGGGAAGGTTTCTGAGCTCCAGAACCAAAAGAACTGGAAAATTCAGTGGGTTTTTTGTTTGTTTGTTTGTTTTTTAAACAAAAGCTGAAGCATCACACGGTTCCAGGGGCTGAGATGTGAAGGGAGGATTTACACAGTTACTGACCTGATTTTACTGGGAACAGACATTTATTTCACACTTTGCAAAATCTTTGCAGTTTGTTGCTGGTCTGTGGTTAAGTGCAATGATCCCCCCAAGAGCAGGGAAATTACTGCTGTAGGGATTTCTGTTCATTGAAGAAGTGAGTCAGGGTGGGATCGGGCTCCAGGTGGCACAGGGCAGGGAATGCCCAGGAATTCCTCACACGTGGAGCTGCTGCAGCATCACACATCATCCTGGGTGAGAAAATAAACCTGGCAAGGTTCAAGGCCTGAAAATCCCAGGGGATGTGGGTTAGAACCAGGGGGAGGGGTGAAGGGCATTTCCTGAACTGGGGATCCAGAGCCCCCCTCCTGGCCACCCAGACTCTTGGGAATGAAGTGTTGCCCACTTCTTGCTGCCTTAACTGTGACTTCCAGCTGAATCCTGGGCCTTGGAAAACAAATCCCTCAAAATCCAGGGGCCATCTCCCATGGATGGGGCTTTTCTTTGGCTCCCCCCCGACTTTCTGTTTAGATGTGGTTATATGATGAGGCTCAGACTGAATAATGTTAGCTAAAGATAACTGGCTTGTTTATACTGGATTCAGCCAGCTTTGATGATACCAGAAATAAAGCTCCAGCAAGGCTTCCCAGCTGGCTCCTGACACATCCCTCACTTCTGCTGAGCTCCTTGCAAAAAGCTGCAGCAAATCCTTGCAGCAGAGATGGGCACAGAGCAACCCAGGGGCACACGGCCCCAGAACCATGCTCCATCCCAGAATATCCCTTGGGATTTGCGAAGAAATGGGAGCGGGGGAAAGAAAAAGAAAAGAAATAAACAGGAACAAGTAGCCCAGACTATTCCCAGTTGGGGGTGCTGTGGGAGGGATCCCCAGACTGGCACCCACACTTACAGCAGGGAAGAAGCACACAAGTTGGGCTGATTTTCCTTTCAGCCCCTCGTGCTGCACCTCAGCTATAAATACCCAATTCCTGTCACTTCAGAGTGACAAACTTCATCAGCAGGAAGGAAAACAGGTTTTCCCTGAGGCTGCTCATGTCACTGGCAGGGCAGGTGCCATCTCCCTGCACCCAAGGCAAACCCAGGCACTCGGCCCCTCCTGGGCAGCCTGTCCATCCTCATCCTCCTCTCCCAAAAAGGAACATTTCCTGGGCACCACTACAGAAACACCACAAAAAGGGCCCAGTTCTGGGAGGCAGGAATGGCCATGCTCTCAGTCAGACCATTCCATGCCCTGGGGCTGCTGGCATCCCAAGGGGTGACCTCACATTGTCCTGTGCTGTAGGACACCCTTCTGCCAAGCTTTTATTAAAAACCAAACCAAAGACACTCGACCTGAAGGCTCCTCTGCCTTCTTCAGCCCCTCCTGGTGGGATCTCTCCTTGGCCACAGATGAGGAGAGGGCTTTTCTTTCTGGGGACAGAAGATGCACAGAAGATTTGGTTGCAGAAGGACAAAATTTTAGGGCTGCCCCATCCCTGGCAGTGTCTCAGCCCAGGTTGGATGGGGCTGGGAGCACCCTGGGCTGGGGGAGGTGTCCCTGACCATGGGGTTGGGACTGGAGGAGCTTTAAGGTCCCTTCCAACTCCAAGCCAGGCTGGGGTTCTGAGACCACTTTTGAAAGAAAAAAAAAAAAATTCTCCTTCTTCTACCACTGCAGGTTGAATTTCACACCCTGGTCACACCACACCCTGCGATCAATCCCTCAGCATTTGGACAATATTATTTTTTTACCCCAGTCCCAGGTGGCAGAGGAGCAGCAGGCACATCCCACACCATCCTGCAAGTCCAGGGGAGCTGCTCATTCCCTGGGAGGATTTTCCACCCTCCCTTTCCTTCCAGCTATTGCTGCCCAGGCCAGGCAACACCCCAGCCCAGGGCTTGTTTACAGCCCTGCCTTTCCCTTCTCGTTTCCTTCAGGCAGGTTTCAGCTGCCTCCAAACCCATCTCCTCCACGTCTGCGAAGGGAAAGCAGCTCCCTGCAGCTGGGCTGGGACAGCAAAAAATGTAAATAATTCAAAATAAAAGAGGAAAACAAGAAGCAAGCTGTCTGGGTGTGTTGGATGGAGGTGGAGGGGTGGTGCTGCCCCGCTGAGTCACAGCCCCAGGGGCTGAGGGAATTCCAAGGAACTCAGGTTTGGCCCAGCAGAGAGGTGCTGGTGTTTGGGAGATCCCCTGGGAGCCAGGTTGTGCCCCCTGGATTCATTCCCACCCACAGACTTGGGGCTGCCAGGTGGCAAACCTCAGCCAGGGAATTTTGATGGGGGCAAAGCCACAAATGCAGCAACTCCAAGAGGAGGGTGAGGGAACCCAGGCAGGAAATCGTGCAGGACAAGTAAACAGGCTCCAAAGAGAGGAAATTAATATTTAATAAAATAAATAAAAAAAAGCCCACCACTCCCCTGGCTCTGCTCCAGGCAGGAAACCTCAGACACTGAGACACCTTCACCCAGGAGGCTGTGGGACTGTCCTGACCAGCAAGAGCCCCAGAACCCCCCCTGCATCCCACCCCCCATTCTGGACCTGACCTCCCCCATGGTGGGGGTTGGATCAGAGTGGTGTTGGAGCTTCCTTTGGGATCCCCCTCTGGCACCAAAGGGGAGGACCCAGAGCTGGGGTGACCAAGATGGGGATCTCCAGAGCTCTTCTTCCACCCCAGCCCAACTCCGAGCCAGAGGTGTTTCCCACAGCCTGACCTTCCCATTCCATAGGGACAACCTGTTCCCATGGGAAAGAAACCTCAGGAACCAGAAGGGAACACCTCCTCCCTCATCACCTGAGCAGGAACTGCTGCAATGTTTGTTTTCTGCCCTAATTCCCTGTTGGGACAGGCAGGGACTCACCCACAGCCACCTTCCTGCTCAGTTTGAGCCTGCCTGGGACTGAGCACCCAGCAGCACCCAGCAGCACCCAGCAGCACCCAGCAGCACCCAGCAGCCTCAAACCTGGGCTGGGAAAAGCCATTAGTGCTGGAATCCCTCATTCCAGCCCAGCACCGAGGAACCAGGTCGGGCAGTGCTGCCCCACACCCTGCTCCCTGCAGGGACCCAGCCCCCAAAATGCAGATTTTTTCATTTTTATGGGAGATCTGGGGCTGCAATGGGTTGAGGTGGCCCCAGGAGGATGCACAAGGAGCTCCTTACTCCACCCGGGCAGCTCGGGAGCATTTTCCCTGCTCCTCACACAGCATTTCCCTTCTGCAAGCTTTTCCTCAAATGCACTGCAGAATAACAGCTTTGGAGGCAGGGTGTGTTTACTGAGGAAAACCTCAAGCTCTGAGCCTGTGGTTTTGAGTTCTGCTCGAGTTTTAAAGTTTCATGGGGAAATTAAGAGAAACTTCAGAAAAAAACAAAAAAAAAATTGGTGAAACCGCCTCCCTCCCCCCCCCACCCCTGACCTCTGAGGCATACAGAGAGCAAAGCAGAAGCTGTTTCTGAGCAAAGCAATGCTTGGCCTCTTATTTGGCAAGGCAAACTGGTGCTGGTGCTGCATCACCAGTGTGTGACACCCCCGTGCTGGGGGCTCAGGGCTGGAGGGGTACAGAGAGGGGGAAGGCAGCAGGGATGCTCAGCCCTGGGTGAGCCAGGACCTGCTCATCCTTAGCTCATTTCTGCTGAGGGTGCTGTGTGGGTTGGGGCTGGTTTTAATTTTGAATTTTTTATTTTTTAATTTTTTTCAAAAACCTTAGCGAAGCCCAGGGTTGCACAAGGGCTGCTGCAGGCTCCAGAGAGCAGGCACGTGCCTGAATTCCCAGTATCAGGACTTCACAGTCCTTGCTGTGAGTATTTAATAACCCTTATTCCTTTGCACCGAGGGGAAGAAAATAAAAATAAATACTGCGGGCAGCCAAGGGGATGAGACAACATGGAAATCCTGCCCAGCCTGTACTGCTGACAGGGGAGAATCCCAAGCTGCACCCCAAAACCATGCCAAATTATTTCATGGCTCACCCAGCAGAGCAGATGACCAGGATGTGTTATGAAACTCAGGACTCACAGGGTATTCAGCAGCTCTGAAGCAATTTTCTGCAGCAGTGGGAGGTGAGGAGCCCATCCCAGGGTGCTGGCACCCAAACCTGGCTCCCCCCAGCACCACACGGTCCCATCCCCACCATCCAAGGGGGAAGAAAGACACCCAGAGCAGGCAGGCAGATCCCAGGCAATGGCCCCTCGCAGGGACTTCTCCAGGCTCCAAGCTCCCAGATGGTTTGGATCATTTGGCCACAGAATTCCCACCGTTTATTTTTGCAGCCAGAGGGTGTGCACCCCAGCCAGGTGTCCTGGGGGGACTCCAACAGCAACAGCCTGAAATCTCCTTCTGAAATTAGGAGGGGTTGCTGGGTTATTTTTATTTTTATTTTTATTTTTTTCTTTCTAAGTCTGTCCTCTTCTTCACCTTCCCCCCCTGCCACAACATAACCCCAAAGTATTTGTTGCAGAATATTGCTCACCCTCCCAGAGCATCCCTCAGGGGACAGCTTCCAATTTAATCCTCTTGTTTCCCTAGAGCTGCTCCCACCATGCTGCCTGCAGCCCCTCAGCACCCACCAGGCACTGCAGGCAGCTGAGGACATGGCTCAAAATAAAATAATATTTTAAAAAATTTAAAAAAGCACTCCAAGGACAAGTTACAGCAACAAGTTAGGAGGCAAAGCTTCCCCTGGGGTAGGGCTTTCCTTCCAAGGAGCCTGGTGCTCCCACTGCTCCTGCTCCCAGGCAATGAATGCCATCCCCAGGAGGATTCCCAGCACAAATTCTTGCTCACCTCCCATTCCCTGGGGAGCTGTGCCTTCTGCACACACCTGCAGGGAGACAAAGGGTGCCCAGAAGGAGCTCAGAAAGCTTTACCAGAGTAATAACTTCCTCGTTTTCTTAGTGGCCCTGCTGCTGCTGCTGCCAGGTCATTTCTGTATTCCTGATATTCCAGCAACAGCCCAGACCTTCCACTTGCAGGGAGCATGGGAAGAGCATCTCATCTATAACCTGAACCTCTGCAATCCCCCAGCACGCTCAGAATTTCTGATTTTCCACCAGGATCAACATTTTTATCAGGGGTTCAGCTCCCTGGGTGCTCAGCCAGCAGCCTGCTCCCTGGCCACCATGGCAGGGTGGCTGGTGGCCCCTTGGGGACAGCAACCAGAGCCCTGGTTTTGCTCAGCTCCTTCCCGAGTCTGCAGCACCAGCTGCTTTTGGTGAACTCCTAACATTACTTTTTTTTTTTTTTTTAAAACCAAACCAAACCCTGAGCCCCCACTGTTAAACTTGGTGGCACAGCGTGATTTATCAGGCAACCAGAGATAATCAGAGGTTGGACTAAAATGGAGAGGGGGAGACACACCCAGAGATGAAACCTGCAGGATCCAAGCACGAGAGGCTCTGACCACCCCCTGGGACCACCCCGAGCTGGAGCTGTGCTGGGGGAGAGGATGGGCAAGGGAGGTGAACCAAGAATCCCAGGAGGGTTTGGGTTGGAAGGGACCTTTTTAAAGCCCTCCAGTTCCCTGCAGTGAACAAGGAACATCTCCAAGCAGCCCAGGTCTGGATGGTCTCCAGGGATGGACAACCTGGGCCAGGCTCTCACCACACCCAGAGCCAAGAATCCCTTCTTTCCCTCCAGTCTGAACCTCCCCTCTCTCTGTTTGAAACCATCACCCCCAGCCCTCCTGCAGGCAGGCTCAGCCAGAGGCACAGTGCCAGAATCCCCTGAGGAGAGGAGCACCAGAGCTCAGGCTCCCTCTGCCTCCCAGCACTCTGCCCTGGGGACAATTCCAGCCCAAGGCAGGGATGTGTCTCCTGCCTCAGCATCTGGTGGCCATTATCCCTCCATTATCCCTCTGTGCCTGCTCCTCCCTGCCTCCAAACATCTCACCCAGCCCAGCAGGGACAGCACAGGCCCAGGGATCCCACCAGGGGATCACCCACCTGGATGACACCAAAGCCACAGAGCTGCCAGCTCTGCACCACCCCCTGCTGCTGTTTTGCCCCGAGATGTCCTGCTCACAGAGGGGATGCTGCAGACACTGTTGGCTGCCACCACCTCCTGGTTGTCCCCTCGGGTGCTGCCAGCTCAGTACCTGGGTTCTCCCATCGGAGCCAGCACCCCCCTCCCACTGGAGGATGCTCCAAGGCTGTTGGGTGGAGAGGAGCAGGGCCAGGAGGAGCACCCAGCCCAGGTCAGCAAAATAAGGGCTGGAGCAGCTTGGGTTTTATCTGCAGGAGATGCAAAACAGCTCAGTTTGATGATGAGGAGGTTTGGAACCTTGGAGATGCACGTGGCTGAGCAGCTTTGCTGGGAACAGCCCAGAAATAGGTGGAAAATCCACTTTTGGCTGTCGATGCTGAAAAGCAGGAGGCAGTCCCAGCCCACCCAGGTAGGAGCCCACGCTGATCACCTCCACCCAGAGCCAGGGAACAGGGGAGCCTGTGGGGAATAACACACCCCGGGTGCCTCTGCTGTCAGGAAGGGTCAAAACCCACCCAAAGCCTCCCCCAGCCTTTAGCCTGGGAGCTGCAGCAGAGCTGGAGAAATGCTGGCAACAGCAAGAACCCCCAAACAGAGAAAGCTGCAGGGAAGGTCCTTAAACTGCACACTGACAGGCTTAAATAAAAAATAAAAAATAAAAAAAAAAGCCCACAAAGGAGGACTGCCACGCAAATAGAAAATCTCCTTTAGAAAAAGAGAAATGATGAGAGCTCCATCCTGTGCTGGTGCTCAGGGGGTGGGAGCTGCTCCTTCCCCTCATTCACCATTTCCTTCCATCCAGGTGGGTGCTCACTCCTCCAACACCACCACCTCAACTGGGCAATCACACCAGAAATGATTTTTCCAACCTGTGTGCCCTCTGGGGAGCAGAACAAACACCAAAGAGCAGCAGCTCCAGGAGCCCCCCCAGCTCCCTCCTCAGTGCCTGGGGACTCACCAACTCCTTCCACTCACTCAGCACCCAGCATCTGCTGGGCTAGCTGTGCTTCATTAACCACTAATAAGCTTTCCAGACCATTAAAAGGCACAAGAAGCTTTGGGTGTTGGGGCTTTCACATCTGGGTTTGTTTCCCCAGAATTAAATGGAACTCTCCCTGCTCTGAGACAGAAACCCACTGCAGCCCAGCAGCACACTGCCACAGAGATGCTCCAAGCCTTTGCACTGCATGCCAGTCCTGACACCTCCTCCTGCCTCTCTGCATCTCTGCTAACAGGTTTAGCTAGAAGACATTTATTTCATTATTAATTTTTAAAGTTATTCTTGTTTTCTTACCCTTTAGCAAGGGGACTTTGTTGTTTCCTGCATTAAATAAAGCCGCACAACTTCCTTGCAACACCCAGAAATCAGATCCCCCAAAGCAGATCCCCCCGCAGGCTTCTCTGTACCCCCTGATGCTGTTTCTGGGAAGCAAGCCTTGTCCAATCTGGTTGCAGTTAAAGGCAACCCCTGCCTGAGCACTCTGACCTGGGCTCTGCCAGCATCTTGCACAAACACTCCCAGACGCGAGGCAAACACCACGTTGGGGCTTTTTGTTGTTGCTGTACAGCTGGGAGCACATTTAAAAAAAAAAAAAATAACAAAAAAATCCATGGCTGGGGCCCCGTTTCCCCTGGTGCTGTCCCGAGCAGCACGTTCTGCAGAACAACCCCAGATACCAACAGGGTTTGGCCAGCAGCAGGCAACTCCTTTTTCTGTGGCCCCCAACAAAGAAGCTGGAATTGGTTGGGTTGGGAAAGACTTTTGAGCTCACCCAGTCCAACCCCAGCACTGCCCAGGCCAGCCCTGCCCCATGTCCCTCAGCACCACATCTCCAGGGCTCTATTAATCCTTCAGGGATGATGGGGACTCCCCCCCCTGCCCTGGGCAGCCTGGGCCAGGCCCTGACAACCCTTTCCAGGGAGAAATTGTTCCTGATATCCAACCTAAACCTCCCCTGGCACAACTTGAGGCCATTACCCACCAGCAGCTCCAGCACCCCCAGAGCCAGGACTAACCCCTCTCCAAGAAGCTTCCCCAGACCATTTAAGAACCTGCAGTACAACCACTGCATCCCTTACCTGCTGGACTGAATCCCCCAGATGCTCATCCAGAGTCTGTAGGACCACGAGGAGCTGAATTTGGAGCCCTGTTTGAAGCACAGCCCAGAGAGAGCCCTCCCAGCTCTCAGGAGAAGGGGCTGGGGAGCAGCCAGGTGCAAAGCTGCACCAGGACAAGCCTGATGCTCACCAAGCCCTAAGGAGCATGGCCCGGGGGCTGCCTGCTCCCCCCCAACCCAGAGAGCCTCAGGAGATGCTGCTCCTTCCCAGGGGGGTGGCAGGGGGGGCACAAGTCCCCAACTTCACCCCAGGGCTGCTCCCTCGGGGTCTGCAGTCAGCTCTGCCCCAGAGGGGACACAAACTCTCCCCTGATGCTGTCCTGTTCTGAGCCTGGCTCCAGGGATGCCAGCAGCACAGGGCTCCCTGCCCAGACCTCCTGTGCAGGTGTCAGGGGACAGGCACTGGTCTGGGCCATCAGCAAACTGGGAGCTGCTGGGTTGGTTCCTGGGTTGGACTCTGCCCAAGCCCACCTTGCAGAGCTCATCCTAGGTTAGGGGAATGATCTTATCTGTGGGAGACAGTGGGGAGCAGCCCCCCAAGCCTTCCTGAGTGACACCAGTATGGGGCACTGAACAGCATTATTACAGTTAATAAGTTTATTTTTTTATTCCTAGTGGTGGTGCTGCTCTTTACTGGCCCCTGTCCCATGAGCATCCTGTCCCCTGGTTAAAGCTGGGACCATCCCAAAGGCTGAGCCACCCCATAGAGCTGTGGGGAAGGGTGAGAGGAGGAGGAGAAGAGGAAGAGGAGGAAGGTGATGCTGTGGAGCAGTGATTGTTCCCAGTCCCCTGGGGTGGCTGTGCTGGAGAAGGCAAGCAGGGATGTGTTGGTGTGCCATGGTGATGGGGTTGGCTGAAGGAGATGTCAGAGGATCCTTTATCTGAGGAGTGCAGGGCAGGGGGGGATGGAGCTGACACAGCTCTGTCCCTCCCTCCCTGATGGATCCAACAGGAGGAGAAAGGAGCAGCAGCCTCTGGGAGCTGCCCTAAGCACATCCACTCCTCCCAGGGCTGATACAGCCCCAGGTGTGATGGGAGCTGCAACCCCAGCCCTGACATCCTGGTTTTTATTTGGATATTGAGTCTGGAGCCCTTCGGCTCAGGGAGTCCTGCAGCAGAGGAGCAGAAGCCAGAAACTCCTTCTCAATAAAAGCAGGAAAGACCACGATTTCACTTGGAAATTATTGCTTAGGTCACACAGGGCACAGGGCCAGGGGCAGGAATCCTGGCAGAGGGCAGCAAGCCCTCCAAATTCATGGTGTGGATGCAGGGAATGGGGCCTGAACCCCCTGGATCTTTCCATTTTGGTGCTGGGGTTCAGCGTCAGGTCAGATCAATAACACTTCTGGGCATGGCCCCCTTGAATTTCATCCAGCATTTGTCAATCAAACTATCACATTTTTAACCTTCTTTTCCAGGCTCCTGGGGAGCTACATCAGGGCTGTTGGAATGCAGGAAATGTCAAGTTTGAAAAGGTTTTCAGAACAGCCCTCAGAAGACATTTCAGATCCAAAACACACCTTTAAAAAAAAATTTTTTTGCTTCACTTAAAAAGACACAGCTTGATGCCCAGGACTCTGAGCAGAGATACATCTGTGTACACACACTCACAGGGCTGAGCTGTCTCGACAGGGACAGGGACAGAGCAGATGCTGCCCACGGGCACGCAGAGGTTTGGGCATGGAGCTCCTACCTGCAGAGGGGCTGAGGAACTTCACCTCCTGTTGCTTCACCTCCCAGCTGCAAATGGAAACCCTCCCACTGCCCCCACACCCTTTGGTTCAGACAGAACTCAGGTAGATGATAGATATTTTTCTCTGGGTAGGTGCAAAACCAGCCAGAGCAGAGCCTAAAGTCCAGCTCAGGACCACTTGGTTTGCCTGCTCTGCATGTAAATAACAGCAGCAAAATCCTTTATAAACAGAAAAGCAAGTCCAGATCCCAGAACTGGCAGTCCTAAGAGTGAGGCTGCCAAAGCAGATGCTCCCCCAAAATGTATAGATGCACCAGAAGCATTGGGATGGCTGAGGAGAGGGCAGAGAGGTGAGAAACCCAACCCTGGGAACCACCTCCCCTCTCAGCCACCCATCTGACTGGGGAAAAAACTTCATAAAAAATAATATTCCTCAGCCACCACTAGAGACAGACACAGTTTATAAGGGAAACTCATACCCAGGGAAATAAATGCAGGCAATAAAAGTGAGTGAGAAGGGGTCAGTTTCTGAATTTGGATGCACTTTGCCTCTCCTCCCATCTTACCCCATCTTACCACACCACGTGTGTTTTAATTTTCCTCCCCTTGTTGTCCTCCTCAGCCCAGGGAGACAAAACCTGGTCCTCTCCCCACTAAAACTGCCAACAGCAGCAGGAGGACAAATCTATTGGAATTTACCCCAGTTTGGCTTCAGTCCCATCCCTGGGAAGATCCCTGTGCCCTGCCATGGTCCTTGTCCAGGGCAGACGTGCTACCCAGGATGAATTTCTGAATCTCCACAGCTCTGCTAGGACCACAGCTCAAAAACAGATGACAATTTATTAGTCTCAGGTGCTTCAGGCATTACTGGGGTGTGGGATTGGTGTAGTTTTCCCTAAGGAAGGACACGTGGTGACCTGGGGATGCCAGCCTGGGGATGCCATGGGTCTGCACGGCAGAGGTTCCCTGGTGCCACCTTTATTGCCATGCAGGAGGGACAGGTGGCCAGCTGGCTGTCACCTCTCCAAGTCACTGTGGGTTTAATCAGCCAGGGTTTAATCTGCTTGGGAAAAGGCAGCTCCTTCCCTGAGCAGGAGGAGATGGAAACCAGAGCAGACTGCTGCTGGCTTTCAGTGATTCCTTCCTCTGGAGGAGGGGAAAAAGGTCTTTCTGAAGGTGAAAAACCATCCCAGGCAAACACAGGTTTCCCCAGTGGTGCAGCACAGCCTGGCACATGAGCTGCATATTCCCTGGCCACAGCCAACTGGCCAAGGACCACAAAAAATTCTTCCTGACTCCAGTTATCAGTTGGGTTTGCTCACAAAGTTGGTTGGTTGGTTTGGTTTATTTATTTTAAAATAATAATAATAAAAAAATATCACCAGCTCGATGATTTGGGCAGCATTGCCTGCAGCACAGGGGAAAAAAAAAAAAAAAAGCAAGAAAATAAAAAGCAAGACAAATCAACAGGGGCAAGCAGCACCGTGTCTGGCCCCAGCCTTTGGGGATAAAAGGGACAATTTCTGCTCCAGAGGGTGAAGCCAGAGAGGCTGGGAGGAGAGGGAAGTGTTGTCTACATGGGGCTGCCTTTCATGTCAGCAGCTGATAATGTTTTATTTGAACAAAGCCTGGCTGCTCACAAGCCCCCGGGTCCAGGTGGCTGTGGGATTCCTGGAGCCTGCTGTAGGAACGCTCCTTTTGCTCTGCCCGTGGGGAGCAGGGGCTGTGGCTTTGCTCCAGGAGCCTGCCTGGATGCTGTAACAGCTGCCAGCAAGGTGCAAACACCTCCTTCCCCTCCTCCCTGCTCTCCCTTCCCTGCCACAGCCACCATCATCAAACATCACAGAACTGATGCTGAGGGATGGGCACTAAAAACCTGAAATGTTTTCATTTCCTTTTCCTCTAAACTTGGCTTGGTTGCCTTTGCTCACAGGGAGAATTTGACTTTCTCTGTGTAAAAGGCCCCTGCAAAAAGCCCTGGGAGGGTTTGTGGTGTCTGATATTCCTCAGTGGGCTCCACAGAATCTGCTGCAGGGAATTCTGACATACCTGCTGGTGACAAAATGCAGGCAAATTTTAGAAATCTGTAGAGGAAGTACTTATGTGTGTGCAGCATTGTAAGATAGATACACACAAATATGACTAAAATAACCTGAAGTGCACTCATGCCAAAACACAGCAGCCTCTCCAGGCTGCCCAAATTCCCCCAAATTCCCTATCCCCAAACTGCCACCCCCCAAGATCCTGCCCACTGCATGTGGGGTGCTCCTCACCACTCCGTGCTTTGCACCCCCACCCTGAGGCTGTGGCCTTCAGGAGGTCCCCAGAGGAAGCTCAGTTCCTCCAATTCTTCTCAGGCTGCTGCTGGTGCAGGTGTCCCCCCCCCCGGCCCCATTGTCCCTTCTCCCAGCCCTGGGGCTTTGCACAAACAGCCACTGCTGATGTCAGGCAGACAGTGCATGTTTCCTTCTTTGGCCTGGGAGAAACATTTTTGTTTAACCAGTCCCTTCAGCAAGCTGATTTTGTATTTTTTTTTAAATTTAATTTAATTTAATTTTATATATATATATATATTTTTTTTTTTTTTTTGGTAATTGCAGAGTGCCATTCGGCAGGATTTCTGGTCTCCAGAAGATAATTTGGGTGTGACTTTTATCTGAAACAGGGGTTTATAGACGTGTCCAGCTGTGGGGGATGAGAAACAAAACCCCTTTTAAATCGGGAACCAGGGCTGTGATTGATTTTCCAATGGGAACATCAGCCCAACTGAGAAGAAAATCGAAAAATCATGGCATACTTAATAAAAAACAATAGAATCATGAAGCATTTTTAAGTTACTGAGCAATCCTCTCGTGCCAAAACTGCGGGTAAAAATATCAGCAGAAGCTTCACAGATGAAGATCTCACTAAAACACTGGGAGGAGGGGGAGGTTTCCTGGACATGAAATTGTAACCAGGCTGTAAAAAGCTCTAGCAGGAAGATTACGTTTACTAAAATAAATAAAAAGCCACTGCAAAAAGCTGTTGGCTATATTCCTGCAAATCAAAGGATCTGACACCATGGTCTGGAAAAAGAACTTCCCTCAGAGAAGAGCCCTGACTTGTAGCTGATCAGACCTCATACACACCCTAATGAAGAATATCACCTGCAGTTAATTCATTGCTCTGCTGCAATGACCTCTTAGATATGCACCTAGAAATTGTTTCAAAATATTTTGGGGTTTGTCCATAACCCCAGCTTGGAAAGGTCCAGAAGACCTACAGCTAGAACAGGCCAGTTTTTTGTCCATGGTACCTGGCTGGACAAAAATTGCTCATCTGAGCTGTAACAAATAACCAGTTGAGCCTCTTGACCCTTGCCTGACCATCCAGCTGGAGGGAGAAAAACCCAGCAGTGGTTTTTATAAAAGCAAAGACATGCTAAGCAGAAAGGCAATGCTTTTGTGCTGAGCCCTTCAAAGAAAATTCCCCCCATTTCTTCCAGGAGGAAATCAGGAAGAAAACCAATTTGGGGTGGCACCACAGTATGTTTTTTCCTCCCAAGACAGTTTTTTGGGTTCGGGTGCTGAGCCAAAGGAGAGCTTGGTGATGGGGCTCCGGATCCTCCACCCTTCTCCTTTGCACCCGAGGTTTTGTAACCTTCAGATGATCTGAGACCCAAACCCAGCACCAGGCCCTGTGCTGTGAGATGGAAACTCCAGGAGAAGACCCTGGGATGCAGGAGGGTTGGCAGAGCAGCAGGAAGGGAACTGGGATTAGGTTTTTGTGAAACTCACTGACTTTTTGCTTGTTTGTTCTCCCAGCAAGCAGAAGGCGTGAGGAGCACCACATCTCCTCCAGTCCTGCCTTCTTCAGGGCAGTCCCTTCATCTTCCCCTCCACCACACTGCCACATCCTGACCCCTCTGTGGGCAGGCATCTCTCTGGAAAGGACAGCTCTACAGTAAAATGAAAAAGGATGAGGCCAAGCCAGGCCATGGCTGGGGTGGTGGGGCTCAGATGTGCAAAGTGCTGGGGCAGAAGTCACTTGGTTGTTTGGCTTCACCTGGTCCAAAAAACAAAAACCAAACCAAACCAAAAAAAGGATAAGCACAGCAAACTCTGCACCAGCCAGTATATAATTTAAATATTTAAAAATATCTAAATGTCAATCACGCTGCAGAAATGCTTTTGGATCCTTCCACCCTCTTGCAGAGAAGTCTCCTCGAGCTCTTGTAGGGGCTTCACAACGTTAAGATTGGTTTAAACATCATTAAATTAATGCCTTTGCCCTTTCCCTGCTGCCCCCCAGCCCAGCCCAGCCCAGCCTCCCCAGCACACGGAACCAGTGATCAGTGGCTCAGGAGCTCGGAGCATCCCAGCAGCACCCACCTGATGCTGGGGTAGCCCCCGGGCCAGCGGTAGCCCTGGCACAGATGTGTTGGTACCGGGGCCCGGCCGAGCTTGGCTCCGTCCCGTCCTTCCCACGCCCCGGCTCCTATTCCAGGGCTGCTCCATCTATTTAAAGCACACGGAGAAGGGGAAAAATGTGCTGGAAATGTAGAGTGTGCCTGAGACACCGTGCCAAATATTCTGTTTCTTCTAGAAGCCGGTAGCGAGGGATCCCACGGCTTCTTGGGTTGGCGTGAGGGTTTGGGGTTTTGCCTTGTTTTGGTTTTTACCCTTTTAGCAATGCTTGGAAACGACCGGGCCCTATAAGGGCTTAGAAAACATCATCTGGCCGGCTGAGCGAGTAGATCAAGCCTGTGAAACCACATAAACACACCAAAAAAAATATTAAAGTGCAGGAGCCTGGCAGGGAAGCGCAGGGCTGCAGGCAGGCTGTCCCCTCGGAGCGAGGAGCCGGGGGGGCAGGGGAGGCTGGGGAGGATGGGGAGCCCAGCAGCACCGGGAGCAGCCGGAGCCACGCTACAGGAAGCCGGAGCCTCCGGTGATAAATAGGAGACTCGGGCCACAGGATGCGGGGGGCCGGGGGGATGTGAGCCAGCGGCCCGGCCGCTCCGTCCGTCCGTGGGTCCGTCCGTGGGTCCGTCCGTGGGTCCAGCCGGCGGGATGAGCATCGCTCGGGTGCTGCTGCTGCTGCTGCTGCCAGCGCTGGGCTGCGGGGAGGAGGAGGCCGAGGTGATCTGCGCCGGTACCGCTTGTTATACCTTGCACCGAGCCGAACTGGGCTGGAACGCGGCCCAGGAGCGGTGCCGGCACAACGGGGGCAGCCTGGCTCCGGTTCGCAGCCCCGCCGAGGCCCGGAGCCTGCAGGAGCTGCTGGAGGCAGCCGGCTGGCCCGGCCCGGCCTGGATCGGGCTCTGGCTCTCCCGGGGTCGGTGCGTGCAGCCGCAGGAGCCTTTGCGGGGTTTCTCCTGGGCGGGAGGAGGAGAAGCCGGGAATTACACGGCGTGGGTGTCGGAGCCCGCGGTCACCTGCCTGAGCTCCCGCTGCGTCAGCCTGCAGCCCCACGGACCCTCCGGACCGGGCCTTTGGGCCGACAGACCCTGCCGGGGGCCCCTGCCCGCCTTCCTCTGCAAATTTATCTTCCGGGGGATGTGCGGGCCGCTGCCGCTGCTGGGGCCCGGCCGGGTCTCCTACACCACCCCCTTCGGGGTCCGCAGCCCCCGGCTGGCAGCCGCCCCCTTCGGCACGCTGGCCGAGGCCGCCTGCCAGGAGGAGAGCGCTTCCTCCTCCTTCTCCCTCTGCAAGGGTCCCCTGGAGGACGGCGGCTTCGCCTGGGACCCCCCCGGCCCCTTCTGCCCCGCCACCTGCTCCCACCGCAACGGGGGCTGCCAGCACCGCTGCCTGGAGGAGCCGGGGGGGCCCCGGCGCTGCGATTGTCACCCCGGCTACACCCTGGCTCCCGACATGGCCTCCTGCCTGCCCCGAGACGCCTGTCACCCCAACCCCTGCCCGGGGACCTGCCGGACGCTGCCCGACGGCTTCCAGTGCGGCTGCGGGGAGGGCTACACCTTGGCGGGGGACGGCCGGACCTGCCTGGATGTGGACGAGTGCCTGGCCGGGCCCTGCCAGCACCAGTGCCAAAACACGCTCGGCAGCTTCCTCTGCCTCTGCCGGCCCGGCTACCGGCCAGCGGGGCCCGGTAGCCACCAGTGCCGCGACGAGGACGAATGTGCCCGGCCCGACGCCTGCCCCCAGCTCTGCCTCAACCTCCCCGGTTCCTTCCGCTGCGCCTGCCGGCACGGCTACCACCGCAGCGGCGATTCCTGCCTGGACGTGGACGAGTGCCTGCGGGATCCCTGCCCCGGGCCCTGCCGCAACTTCCCCGGCGGCTTCGAGTGCCTCTGCCCCCCCGGGCTCCTTCCCCAGGAGGACGGACGGGGCTGCCGGGCTGCACCCACCGCCGGAGAGGAGCCTGCGGGCCACCCCAGCAGTCCCCCGGGCAGCCCACGGACCACGGGCATCCTCCAGACCCTGGGTGCCCCACGGACCACGGGCGTTCCCCAGAGCCTGGGCATCCCTTTTGGGGTGACCCCGACAGCCCCCGCGGCGGCGGGCTCGGTTCCTGGCCCTGAGCACAGTGCCGATGGCCCCCGGCTGCTCCTCTACTACATCCTGGGCAGCCTGGTAGCCATCCTGCTGCTGCTGGCCTTCGCCTTGGCCCTGCTGGCTTGCAAGAGGAGAGCAGCCAAAAGGCAGAAGCGGGCAGCTAAAAATGCAGCAGACAGCTACTGCTGGGTGCCCGAGCAGCCCGAGAGCCGTGGGGTGGGAGGAGAGCGCAGGTAACAGCACCTTGGGGAGCTGAGAGGGGGGGAGGCAGAGTGAGGGCGGGGGGGAGGGCTGAAATTAAAAAATAAAATTAAAAATTAAAGGGAGGGTGTGATGCTGTCTGTTCAGCATGGGTTAGGATATCCGAGAGCCTGTCCTGGGGCTCCCTGCAGAGCCGGAGCTGATCCCCCCCCCCCAAGGGAAGGTGTGGGTGCTGGGACAGGGGGAAGGCAGCCCCGAGCAGTGCTGGGGTTTGTAAACCCTGCAGGGAAGGGTTAACAGGGACAGTGCTGCCAGCATGGGACGCCTTGGGCTTGAATTCACCAGCCAGGGCTGCTCCTCAGCTCTGCAGAACCTCAGCCTGCTTAAAAGGATCAAATTACAATTATTGATCTGTCCTCCTGAAGGAAATGGGTTCAGTTCATTCCTTATTTCCTCTCATCTCCCTGCGTTTGAAATGCCCACATGCGACAGCAGCAGCTCCCCAGCTCCCTTCAGCCCTGCTCAGCCTGAAACGGGTCTGGAATTCCCACGGGTCAGGCTGAGCACTTTCTGTCCCTCCCCCTGTCAGTAACACACTGGATGTTGGATTTTGGCTAATTATTCCCTATAAAACCTTTACACCCCGCTTCAGACAAAAGGCTTCCTTGGGGTTATTCTTCAGGTACCTCACTTCAGAGCTCTTTATTCTCCTGACAACGAAGCCTCCCCAACCTGTTTCACCATGAAACCTCCCCCAAAATACGAGGGGGGGGGGGCTGCTCCCCATCCCGCAGCTCCAGCTCTGCATTTACCCTACGAGGTGGGATGGTGCTAGGGAAGAACAGGGATGTGATTTGTAGGGTACATATGTTTCCTGAAGTTTTTGCTGATTTTATTGTCTCCTTGAGACTTAATTGCTACAGAAATGGGAACTGAACACAAAGGAGTTTGCTGAAGGCAGCGACCTGCATCCTGTTCTGCCATGTGGGGAGGAAAACCCTTTCCTGCCTGCTGGGTTTGGGTGGTTTATTTTTGTTTTTCCCGTCTTCTTTGTAAAATATTAATAATTTTAAAACAAACAAACAAACAATAAACCCCCAAACAACACCCACCAAAGCAAAACAAGGCAGGGAAGCGTAGCTGGTAGCAATATTTTAATGCTCTCTCCGCTCTTCCTTTTCTCGGCGCAGCGGCTGGGGGAAGCAGTGAACGGCAGCGGTGGCATTCTTGGAAATGCTGCAGAAAATTCCTCCCCTGTCTGGGCTCAGGAAGGCAGGGAAGCCATGAATAAATTAAGCAAACGCCTAATCCTGCCACCGACATCCGCGGGACAGCGGCTGCGCGGTGCGGGGACAAGGCAGCCCCAGGCACCTGCCCTGGGGGGTCCAGACCTGAACAGCCTCAGGAGAGGGTTTATAGGTTTTGGTAAGGTATCAGTGAACTGCTGGGTGTGAAAAAGGGAAAAGGAAGCATAAATGTGGGCTCCGAGCTGGTACAAACCTGTGAGGTGCTGTTTATTCCTCGGTAAAAGCTGCAGCCCTGCTCTCTGCCTGTGACCTCGGTGCATCCTGGTGTCTGTATGGGATTGCCAGTGGGATGGGGCCAGGCACAGATTTGTTGTCAGGTTTAGTTTGTCTTCTCTCCACTGGGGTATTTCTTGACGTGGCACCCTTCACCCTGGTGCAATTACACCTGGGTTGTCTCATGGCTCCTTTTCTTCCTGCCACAGACCCAGCAGGAACATCTTGATCCATGTCCCTCCTTAGGGAGTTATCCAGGGCCTGTTGAAACCCTAAAGGCAAACAGGGATGGGACCAGATGGTTTGGTTCCCTGTCTTAGAGGAGAGGGAATGTCCATCCCTGCCCAAGGGGTCCCACAAAGGTTCCTGGGGCAGCTCCTCTCCCCATTCCTAAACGAGGTGCTGAGAGGAGGAGGAGCTGGGACTGTCCTGCTGAGCCAGGAGAGGCTGGGCTGGCTGCTGACACCTCTGGGATGCTCTGTGCATATCAATGCTGTACATTGCTCTTCTGATGGAACGCCAATAAAATGAATGCAGAAGGTGGCGTTAGTGGTTTTTAATAAATACATTCAGTAGCAAAACCTCTTGATGTGGGCCGCACAACCCTTGTGTTTCCCCCTGTGGTGGGTGGTGCTGAGGAGTCCCCTGTCAGTGCTCATCCCATCTGTGGGGAAGTCAGTGGGGTCTCAGCCCCCTGCCCTGAGCAATGCCATTCACTCCATGCCTGCCAAGCCTGTGGCACGGGGGCACTGGGATGATCTTGGTTGGATCCTAAACCAAATAAGCAGGGCCCTAAACCCACAGGCGAGGTCCTAAACTCACAAGTGAGTTCCCAAACCCGCAAGAAAGGTCCTGAGACCATAAGCAAGGTTGTAACCCCACAAGCAAGGTCCTAAACCCATGAGTGAGGTCCAAGCCCTGAAGCAATCTTGTTGATTTCAGCACAGCTCTGTTTGAGGGTTGAAATCTGCTTTTCTGTCTCTGGCCAGCAACTGGACACAGAAATCCCTGGGTGAGTTCAAGCTGCAGGATGGCAGGTGGTCAGAGCTGCCTCCACAAGATGCCCCACCAAAGGAAGAGCCATCCTGAAAGGGGGAAGGGTCACAAAGGTGGGAAAAGAATCTCCAGGACACAAAGTCCCAAACCCGTATCATCCGTGGCTGCCATGCTGGCATTGTATCAGTCATTGATGTTTGCCTTCAGGAGTGCTTAAAAACAATAAGACCCTCAAAAAAAAAAAAAAAAAAAAAAAAAAAACAAAAAAAAAACCCACAAAAAAACCCAAAAACCAACAAAAAACAAAAAACCCAAAAAAGCCCCAAAATAAAACAAGCCCAAAAAACCTCAAAAAAACCCCAAAAAACAACCCCCCCCCCTCCCCAAACTAACAAACCAACCAAACCACACAAACCCCAAAACCCAATCCCCCAGCCAATGAAGCTGTGGAGGCTTGGGGCAGGGTCAGGGGGAGGGGACAGGGTGTAAAGGTGTGTCACCAGGCAAAGGTGACAGGAGGAGGAGAAGTCCCACACTTAATCATCCCAAATATTGCAACCCCCCTGCCCGGGGCAACTGTAATCCCCGTGGGAAGCAGCACCGGATGCTTTCCCTGGCCCCGGGACAAGAGCTAACAGAAAAAATAGGAGCCAGAAGGGGGGCAAAAATATTCCTGGGTGTTGTTCCAGGGCTGAGCTCAAGCCTGCCGCCGCGGTCTGTGCTGTGCCCGGGCTGAGCAGCAAGCTGATTGTCCCCGTGTCAGCCCAGCCCTGCTGTCCCCAGAGCCCTACAGACACCGCTCCCTCCAGGCAAACCCGCCCCGAGGAACGCTCTTAATTAATGAGCAGCCAATTAAGCATCCCCAGCACGGCTCCGGGGCAGCAGCACCATGCAGGTCCCTGCCTGGGGACATAGCAATTTAGTAATTATATTTTTCTATTCTGCTAATTCTATAGTACATTATTATCTGCTTCTCTTCTTCTCTTTTCCCTTCCCTTCCCTTCCCTTCTCTTCCCTTCCCTTCCCTTCTTCCATTACTTTCATTGTACTAATTATGCTATATATTATACTCAATACTACATACTATACTATAGTATATATATACTGTATCTATTATAGCTGTACTTTCCTATTCTATTAATATTGTATTATATTAGTGATAGTACCTGTATCTTATATTAGTTTTACTATATTATATTATACTAATTGAATTATATCTTATTTCTGATAATATTTGTGTTGTACTGCATTAATAATAACATATTAATTTGTTATATTAATTACATTGTATTTATATGGCATATTAATATTTGTATTATATTGATTAACTATATTATATTATTTCTGTTTTCTCTGTTCTGTTCTAGCACCCTGTGCTGTTACACTCTACTGAGCTGTGCACAACCCTCATCCCTTTGACAGCAGGAACCCCATTTTCCCCACAAACCCGCCAGGAAAGTCCATGACCCACACCCCGGTGACCCATCCCGAGTCCCTCTGCCCCCCGGGTGACTGTCACCCAGCTCCCCCCATCCCTTATCACCCGGGACAGCCCGGGATTAATCACCCTTCCCGCAGGAAAAGCGGGATGTCAGCAGGAAGGGCTGTGAGTCAGGGGGAAAGAGCACAATTAGGAGGGTGATTAACCTCAGTCCTCCTGCCCTGGTTATCTCCCCCCGCTGGCAGCAGCAACCCCAGCGCCGGGGCTGAGGAATCATCGTCTGGGGAGGCTTGCATTTGTTCCGGGACATTTTTGAAATATTTCTCATCAGGCAGCCTTGAAAAGGGAATATTCGTCGCGTTTTCCCTTAAAAAAGAAGAAAAGATAAACCCGTTGGTGTCGTTTTATCTTGTCAGCCACTGCATTCTGTCTCCTTTCTCTTTCTGCTGTTTGCCCTGGCCTTGCCTCCTCTGAGTTTGCCTGTTCTACCTCTGAAAACAGAAAAAGGGAAAGGGAAAGGAAAACAAAAAGACTGCCAGAAGTGGGGAAAAAACAAACCAAAGCAAATCAAAACCTAAATGAAAAGGGCAGGAACAACAGGTTTTATTAAGCAAAGACTGGCATTATTCCTGCAGGAATCTTCTGGGAATGACCCAAGTTCCCATTTGGTGGTGATGAAACATTACTGAGTTCTTCTGCAGTGAATTCTTTTATGGGCAGGGGGCATAGACCCATAGACCCCCTGCCCTGCCCCTCCTTTCCAGAGGAACACTGCTGCTTAGGGCAACAGCACCCCAGGAAATTCCAACCCACCCACTTCTCCTTCCCCTCCAGGTGAGGGAGCTGAGGTTTTCCAGGCGGTGAAATGTTTGTTTGGGATCTGAGTCCTGTTTGGGAGCTGAGTCCTCCAGGGCTCCTCCTGTGGTCTGAGCAGCAAATGGCACCATGGCACCTCCAGGACATTGTCCTTCCAGGACAACGGTGGTGGGAATGATGGTGGGATGATGGTGGGATGATGGTGGGATGATGGTGGGATGACGGTGGGAATGATGGTGGGATGATGGTGGGATGATGGTGGGAATGATGGTGGGATGACGGTGGGAATGATGGTGGGATGATGGTGGGATGATGGTGGGATGATGGTGGGAATGATGGTGGGATGATGGTGGGATGACTGGGAAAAGAGGCTGAAGGCAGGCAGGAGGGAGGACAAGCTGCTCTGCTCCTGATTCCATCAGGCTGCCTTTGCAGCACAGTTTGCTTGGTGATTTTAAAATTATTATTATTATTATTTTATTATTATTAAGGCTTCTCATGACTCTTTCCCCCATCTGGCCTGAGAATCGATGCCCATGGCCTTGTGTGAGCTGCACAGACCACACAGGGCTGGAGAGGACGTTACAAACCACAACAATATAGTGAAGTAACCTCCTTACAGTGAGCAAAGCAAGGAAATATGGATTTGCTGCTCCCTAGGAGATCCCCAGGGCTAATTATGGTGAGCCTCCTGGTACAAACACCACTCAAAATTGGGGAAAAAAAAACAAAAACAAAAACAAAAAGGAGGGTCAACTACCCCTTTGCTTTGAGTGGCAAAGCTTTGGATGTTTGCTTTTCATTTTTATTTTGCTCTTGGCTGTGTCCTGGCAGCAGAGGTGGATCCTGCAGAGATAAAACCATGGAAAGAGTCCAGCTCGGCCAGGAGCAGCCAAGGGGCCCATGGGGACGGGGGGCACTGGGGATGGGGCCCAGCCCAAGCCTAGGAGCTGGGATGCTCCCTAATCAGAGCACAATAATCATGGCTCAGCCTCTCTCCACACTCATTTGCTTTCATTTCAAGAGCAAGGCCATGCCAGCCCTGTTTATCCACAGCACTGGGGGCTGATTTCCAAAGCCATGGGGAAATCCCACTTTTTTTTTTTTTTTTTTTTTTTTCTTTTCTCCTGGCATCCCATTTTACCTCCAATCCTCTGGGACTGCTTTGCCAGGCTACAGCCTGTAAGGCACAGGGAGCTGTCTCACTCCTGTTTCAGGAACTCTGTGCGTTCTGGGATGGTGCTGTACAAAGATAGGGGGGGTGGGTGTCTGACCGCCCTCTTGGGGTGTCCTTCAGCAAGCTACCGTCCCTCCAGTGCTTGCAGGAGGAGAAAAAATATCGATTTTTTCCCCGGGGAGCCCATCCCCGGAGGCTGCCCGTCCCCTCGGGCAGTCCTGTCCTGAAGCATCCCGTGGGGACACCCGAGGGAGATCTCACCCCCCCAGGTCTCCGGAGGAATCATCCCGGCCCCAGCTGGGTGCTGCCAGAGGCAGAACAAATCTTTTGTCGCAGCCCCGGAGGCTGCGCGTCCCCTCGGGGCCGGGAAAGCCGCTCTGAGAGCATCTCCAGGGGGTGCCCGGGGGACACCGCAGCCCCCCCTCTTACCACTCAGCTCTCCCTAAGGATCATCCCGGGACCAGGACCGGGACCGGCCCCGGCTCGGCGGGGAGGAGCCGGGAGGAGGTCGGGCAAAGGGGGAAGCGGGTGGGCGGGGGTGGGATTGCCGGGATTTACCCGCCCCTCCCTCCGCAATCCCCGGGCAGAGAGGCGGCGGCCCGGCCCCGGAGGCGCTTCCTTCCTGCGGCGGCGAGGGTTTATAAATCAGGGGGGAAGGACGGGCAGAGCCATGCCAGAGATTCGCCGCTCCGCTCGGCCCCTCCGCCCGCCATGCGGCGGCTTCTGCTGCCGCTGCTGCTGCTGGGGCTGGGGCTGGGGCTGGGGGGGCAACCGCAGCCCCTGCCCCCCTCGGGCGCCCAGTGCTTGGAGCACGATTGCTTCGGCATCTTTTGGGGGTCTCGTCCCTTCGCGGAGGCCAGCGCGGAGTGCGAAAGGGGCGGCGGGCACCTGATGACCGTCCGCTCGACGGTGGCGGAGGATGCCATCGCCCTGCTGGTGCAGAACCGCAGCGGGCGACTGTGGCTCGGGCTACGCTTGCCCCAGCCCTGCACGGACCCGGCTCAGCGCCTGCGGGGCTTCCAGTGGGTGACGGGGGACGGCCGCACCGACTATGCCAACTGGGAACCCTCGACGGGACGGCGGAGGTGCGGGGAGAGGTGCGTGACGGTGTCCCGGGAGCTGCGGTGGGAAGAGCAGAAGTGCGAGGAGCCGGCCGAGGGGTTCCTCTGCGAGTACAACTACGGGGGCAGCTGCCCGCGCCTGCCCCCCGTCGAGGGGACGCTCGTCACCTACACCACCCCCTTCGGCGCTCTCGGCGGGGACTTTCTGGCTCTTCCCCCCGGCAGCCTCGCCCGCATCCCGAGCGCGGGGCTGGAGCTGCGCTGCGGGGAAGGAGGGGACGGCGGGGGGCTGCGATGGAGCCGCGACCCCCCGGGAGGGGCCTGGCCCTGCCGCCTGGCTAACGGCGGCTGCGAAGGGACCTGCGAGCAGGAGGAGGGCGGGCAGCCGCGCTGCTCTTGCCCCGACGGCAAGGTGCTGGCCCCCGACGGCCGCGGCTGCAGCTCGCCCTGCGCCGGAGCCCCCTGCCAGCATCACTGCGTGGTGGCGGGCAGCAGCTTCATCTGCATGTGCGAGGCGGGGTACCGGCTGGCGGCAGACGGCAGCAGCTGCGAGGACGACGACGACTGCGCCGTGGTGCCCCGGCTCTGCGAGCAGGTCTGCGTCAACACCGAGGGGGGCTTCGAGTGTCGCTGTCACCGCGGCTACGAGATGCTGGAGGGTCGCTGCCGGCCCGTCTCCCCCTGCTACGAAGCCCCCTGCGAGCAGCACTGCGAGGAGGTGCCCGAGGGGGACGGGTACCTCTGCGGGTGCTTCCCCGGCTACGCCGTGGACCCCCGGGACCCCAGCCGGTGCCTCCTGCACTGCAACAGCAGCCGGTGCCCGGCCCAGTGTGACCCCTTCACCCTCTCCTGCGAGTGCCCCGACGGCTTCCTGCTGGATGAGGAGCAGAGGGTCTGTGAGGACCTCGATGAGTGTGACATGAACTACTGCCCCCAGAACTGCACCAACCACCCCGGGGGCTACCAGTGCCACTGCCGGGCTGGCTACCGTCTCCACAACCAGAACCACTGTGTTGAAATCCCAGCGATCGGGGAGGACGGGGAGTCCTCGGGGGATTTCGGGCCCCAGAGTCCCCTCCCCACCAGGACCCCACCGACCAAGGTAGAGCACCTCCACCCCGGGGTGCTGGTGGGCATCACTTTGGGTGCTCTCTGCACTGCCCTGGCCCTGCTGGCCCTGGGCTACTGCCTGGCAAAGAGGTGCTGCAGCCCCCCCGCCACCATGGATTACAAGTGCAGCAGCCCCCACGAGAAGGAGATGGGACTTCATCCAGTCACCTCCAGCTGTGCCACCTCTGGCCAGAAACTGTAGGGAGACTGGGATGGATGGATGGATGGATGGATGGATGGATGGATGGATGGAGAGAGAGGGAGGTGGACAGAACTGGGTAACATTTCCTTTCCCCCTCACCCTGCAATTTTTTAATGATAAAAGAATCATTATCATCGAGTCCAGACTCGATGATTTCGGTTGGACTTGATGATCTTGCAGGTCCTTTGAGTTTGGGAAAAGCTGTGATCACCCCCACTCCTCAAAGTACTCCCTGCTTCCCAGCCAGCGCTTGCAATACCCACTCCTGAGAGCAGGGAATTTGGAAGGCACAGAGCCCTCACAGCCTTGATTTTCCTTCTCTGGAGCTGGCAGCTGGAAGGGGCTCCAAGGAAAATACAGGAGTGACATCTCCATCTGGAACTGTTTAAATCCTCATGGATGGGGGGGAGAGCACGTGTGCCACGGCTGGCCAAGTCCTTGTGGACTGTGGAAGGTCGCCTGACCCCAATTTCCCTTCTGCTTGGCCGGGAAGCATGGTGCTGGGCTGGGCATGGCTGTTTCCCTGGGGTGGAGAGGAGCTAGGGTGCTCCTGCCATCCGTCTGGGTTCAGTTTTAGTTTTTTGGGTGATGGAAAGAGGAGCAAAAATCTTGTGGTCAGCACTTTGCCTTGCTCACTGGCAGAAATCTCAGTTTTTGTCCCTCCCCTCCCATCTTTTGCCTCTCACCTCTGCCTGCTGAGCAGTTTTCACTGTAAATCACCAGTGACAGCAGGGACCCTGCTGAGTGGCCCCGTGTGAGGGCTCAGATGCCTGATTTTTATTCCATCTCACAGTTTAAAGTTTGTTTTTTGTTTTTTTCTGGGGCACAGAGGTTAAATGTGGCTCCCGAGAACATCAGGGTATTTTTTTCCATGCTGGCAAAGGTTTCTCCCAGCCTCTCATTCCGTGTGCAATTCCTTCCACAGTTTTCTTGGGTTAAACTATTCAGGTTTTGTTGTTTTGTTTTTTTTTTTTCACAAACCCACTTAACCGACCCCTCCTGTCAGCAGGATTTTTTCCTGTTTTTCCTTCACTCTTTATCCCAGGGCTGAGTCTAATCCATACTGAAGCTCACAGCAAAACTTTCCCCAGGGTGGGGGTGAGAGGGGGCAGGGCAGGATCCAGCCTGCTTCTTGCTTCCCAGTCACAAACTGGGGGAAAATCTGGGAATGATACATTTTTCCAGCTTTGCACAGCCAGCACTCTGCCCGGGGGGTGGGTGGGGGGTGTCTGGATGCTGCAGAGGGGTGTGGGATTTATGTCCTCTGTCCCAATAGGCTAGAGCTGCACTGCATCCTCCAAGGGAAATAAAATGAAATGAAAATAGGTGTTGTATGAACCCTAGCTTTCCTCATGTAAATGGTTCAACCCCCCCCCCTCTGTTTTATACACCCAGCAGATTTGTAAATACTTATTTATTTATTGGAAATATTGGAAATATACCCTACGCAATGCCCAATCACATGGTGATTTCGTGTGTAGAACCAATAAAGCTTTTACAGTCTGGTTTATAAGGAAGCTGCTCATGGAATGTTCTGTCTCCCCCTCCTGAAAAAAATCCCTGCTTCTCCTGGCTCAGCTACAGAAGCCAAAAGCCAGCCCCCCAAAAAAAGAAAAAAAAAAATTTAATCAAAAGGAGCTGTGGGCTCTTAGCAGAGCATCAGGCTGCAAATGTTGCCCTGCCGGTTATTTCATCATTGTGATTAAAATAGAAGGAATGAGCCATAAATAATGGAGAAGAAGATGAAAAGGACAAAGTTAGAGAAGGGATGGAGCTGGAAATGGCTGATTGGATGCTACCTGGGGAGCTGGGATGGCCCCGACACTGGTGCTCAGCTCAGGTTCCAGTGGGCAGAGATGTCCAGGAGCACTGGGGTGATGTTTACCTGTGGTGAAGGGAGCAGGGGACAGTTCTCCTTGGATTTCTGGTGGAAAATACAATTCTGGTCCTGTGTGTGCTAAAATCCTGGGAATTTGGGAAGGGGGAGGTTTATATGGGGGGACTGAAGTGATTTTTTTCCCCCCATTCTCTGCAGGGAGGCTCCCAGGCACCGTTATTTTAGTCTTAAGCTCTGATTTCAGTTGCTCAGAACCTCCCCCCCCTTTTTTTTTTACATAATTTCTTTTACTTTTTTTCACTTTTTCAATTTTTTTTTTTTTTAAATTTTTTTAAATCCAGGGTTTTGGATACAATCCTGTGCTCTCAACGCTCCACAGAGCTGCTGGAGAAGTCCTACCCCTCACCCTGCTGCAGAGCTGGTAGGGCTGGCAGGATTTTTTTTTTTTTTTTTTTAAATTTCTCCATCTTTGAGAATGTGTTCTGGGGAGGAAGGAGGGGCAGTTTTTAATCCAGGGGGGCACCCGCCTGGTGGCTACACTCCCCATTCACGAACACACTTGGAAATCCTCACGGTCCCGGGCTCCTAGCTGAGGCCAGGGCAATAATTAGCCGAGATAATTAGGGTTATCAGGGGCCGGTCTTATGGCTTTTTATTTTGTGGAACCGCACGGCACGAGGGAGCAGCAGCAGCAGCAGCAGCAGTGTCCCCTCCGGGGCTGGCATCCCCTTTGCTGGAGGACAGGGGACATCCCCGTCCCGCTGCCCGGCGGGGGGGACCCCTAGAAGGCGGTGGTCCTGGGCAGGAGGGGGGGGGGCTTGCAGCAGGGCTGGGGGTGCAGGGGCTCCTGCTGGCAGGGCAGGGGGGGGCAGATGCAGCCTTTGCCTTTGTCATCCCCCCGGGGAGCGGTGCAGTAGTCGAGGGGCTCTTCCTCCTCCTCCTCCTCCTCCTCCCGGGAGGTGCCCCGCCGGGGGTGGCAGCAGCAGAGGCTGGTGTCGAGGCATCGGCGCAGGACCCCGTGGAAGGAGTGCCGGAAATTTTCGGAGAGGAAGCCGTAGAGGATGGGGTTGGCGCAGCTGTTGGAGTAGCTGAGGATGAGGGAAGCGTTGTTGACGGCAGCGTCCAGGCGGCCGGGCAGGAGGAGGTTGACCACCTGCACCACGTAGAAAGGCAACCAGCAGACGACGAACATGGCCACCACCATCAGCACCAAGCGGGTCAGCTTGCCCTCGGAGCGCCGGCGCTGCTGCCAGCCCACCCGCTGGGCCACCGCCCTCATCTTCCCCACGATCAGCAGGTAGCAGAGCCCCATGGCCAGCACCGGCAGCAGGAACCCCAGCAGGCTGGTGTAGACCACGAAGGCCGCCGACCAGGCGGGGCTGGGCCACAGGAGGTTGCAGGCCACCGCTCGGCCGTCGCGGGTGGCCGCCGTCCCGGCAAAGACGGGGATGGGAGAAGCCACCAGCAAGGAAAGGAGCCAGACGCCCCCGTTGACCATCTTGGCCACCCGGGGCCGGCGGTAGGTAGCCGCCCGCAGTGGGTGCACCACGGCGATGTAGCGGTCGAGGCTGAGGACGGTCAGGCAGAAGACGCTGGTGAACATGTTGAGGCCATCCACCCCCAGCACCGTGCGGCACAGTGCCCGGCCGAAGGGCCAGTGGTGCAGGGCGGCCGAGGTGGCCACGAAGGGGATGCTGAGCATGAAGAGTTCGTCGGCGATGGCCAGGTTGAGCAGGTAGATGTTGGTGGCCGTCTTCATCTTGGCGTAGCGCAGGATGACGAAGATGACCAAGGAGTTGCCCAGCAGCCCCAGGAGGCAGACCAGGGCGTAGATGCACTGGATCACCACCATCCCCGCCATCTCCCCCGCTTTGCCGCCCCACTCCGCCTGCCCCTGCTGCCGGCCGCTCTCCCCCGAGCCCGCGCTGCTGTTGGGGGGCACCTCGGAGGAGGCCCAGCTGGAGACGGTCCAGAGGGGCACCCCGGCCACCTGGGCCCCCGCCGGGACCTGCTGGGTGTCGGCGCTCATGCTGGGTGGGGGTGGTCCATGGAGGGGCCGGGGATGGGGATGGGGATGGGGGCCGGCCTGCAGGGGGGGGGAGGGCAGAGAGAGAAGGGGGTGAGAGCTGGGGTGCCCGGCCGGGGTCCCCTCCTCCCCTCCATCCTCCCCACCCCCCCTGCTCGGGCGCCTTCACATCGCTCCTCAGTGCCCTCCCCAGGCCCAGCATCCCGAACCGTGCGGCCCTGGGGGGGCGAAGGGGGGGAGCGCTTGGGCTGCAGAGCCCTGGCAGGGGGTGGGAATCCGCGCTGCCCTGAGGAAGCTTTGGGCGCCCCCCCCCCCCTCTCCCGCGGGGCAAGCAAGCGGGAGGAACCCGGCTGGGGGGGGATGTTTTATGTTTTACCTCTGGGTCCTCCGGGCCCCTCCCGGGGGGGCAGCAGCAGGCGCCGGGAGCCGCTGGGGTGGGAGCCGCCGGCTGTGGGTGCTGCCGAGTCCCGCTTGCCCTGGATCAGATGATCAGGAGGATCCGGACCTCTTTACAGTGAGAGACGAGCCGCCGTCTCCGGGGGGGGATGCGGGCTTCCCCCCCCCATCCCCTTGAAAAATCGGCTTTTCCGTGAAAACAAACAAACGATCAATTAAAAACACGGAACAAAAAAAATCCAAGTTTCGGGAAAACGGGGGCGATAAAGCAGCGGCCGCGTCCCCCCTCCCTCCGGGACACGTTGTTCTGGGGGGGGCACTGCGGCGGGAGGGAGGGAGGGACCCGGCCCCCGACACCCCCTCCGCAGCCCCCCGCCGGGTCCCGCCGGGCTCTCCCCACCCGGGCCCGGCAGAGATGGAGCCAGGTTGCCCTGGCGACTGCCGGCAGCCCGCCCCCCGCGCTCGCTCCCGCATCCCTCCACGCAGCCCCCCTCCCGCATCCCTCCTCCCGCATCCCTCCTCCCGCATCCCCCCTCCCGCATCCCCCCTCCCGCATCCCTCACCCGCACATCCTTCCCCCTCCCCGGCCCTTCCCCGCTGCAAATGGGGGGTGGGGGGATGCGGGCAGGGCCCTCCCAGTTGCCCTCTGCCCCCCGCACCCCCCGTGCTGGCAGGTGGGGAGCATCCCGCAGCACTGGGGATACAAAATTTGGAGATGGGAGGGGTGAGGACCAGCCCCAGGCTGACCCCAGTATTGGTTACTCACCAAAAACCTCCCCCCCCAAATCAAAGCCTGTGCTTCATTTCATGGTGCAATGAGAATTAAGGGGCAGAGACTGGTGAGCATGAATATTAATATTATTATCATCATTATTTTAAGCAGCTGTTGTATTTGGGCTTTTTTTAAAAAAAATATTTTATTTTTTATTTTTATTTTATTTTATGAAAGGGACCAAGGAACAAATGGTAGAACCAGAGGAAAGGGCCTCAAGTTGTGCCAGGGGAGGTTTAGGTTGGAGCTTGGGAACAACTTCTCCCTAGAAAGGGTCTTTAGGGCCTGGCCCAGGCTGCCCAGGGCAGGGCTGGAGTCCCCATCCCTGGAAAGCCCTGGAGATGTGGTGCTGAGGGACACGGGGCAGTGGTGGCCTTGGCAGTGCTGGGGGAAGGGTTGGACTGGGTAATCTGGAAGGACTTTTCCAAGCAGAACAACTCCATGTTTCAATGATTTCCAAGGACATCCTCGTGCTGAGAAATCCCTGCTGGTGGCTCAGCTCAGGGACAGCCTGGCTCTGGGGCAGGGGTGACAAGATGTCATCTCCTGGGGACCTGCTGATAGTCCAGACCTAACACTACACATCATAGCTCCCACCCAGCCCTGGCCATCAAGGGATGGGCCTTTTCCTCAGTTTTCAGGGAGTTCTGACCCCCGGGTGGGAATACAGATAAATTCCTGTATTATATTACTGGGAAGGGGCTTGAGGCCCCTGGGAAAGCAGGTGCCACGTCCCTCTTGGGGCTCAAATACACGACTGTGGTTAATTGTGCAGCTGGCAAAGATGTTTTGGCCGTGACATCCCAAGCTTAAATATCATGGACGTGGAGAAACGCAGCACGTGCTGCTCCCCAGAGCTGAACACCAGAACACCAGGAGCTGAGCACCCCATCCCCAGGGGCTGTTTGACCAGGGAGGGAAATGATGCCCCACAGCAAAGCTGGCAGGGCTGGGGGCTGGGGGGCCGGGTGTGGAGGCCCAGGAGGGGCACAGTGCTCCAGGGGTTCCTGTTGGTGCCAGAGACTGGGAAATGGGTTATAAAAACAATGAAAGTGCCTCGCAGATTGTGTCGCCCTCCTCCACCTCCAGGACCCAGAGGAAAAATTTAAAATGCTCTTTTACTGTAAAGGAGGAAACTCTTCCGTAGAGAGCAGGACTCCTGCCCACATTGTGCTGCTGGTCCTGGTCCTTCCCTGGAAAAACTTTGGGTGGGGAGAACCAGGGATGGGTGGGGAGGACCAAGGGTGGGTGGGGAGGCCCAAGGAGAAATATTACCAGCATTGTCTGTGGGGAGATGTTTCCTGGTGGCTATTGCTCCTCTGGGGCTGTCCTGTCACAGAGCTGTTCCTCAGTGCTCTGAGCAGCTCAGGAGCAGTTCAGGATGATTTCCCTGGGGATCCTAGGAAGAAAAGATGAGTTTAGGTGCTCAGCAGGGCTAGGAGGATGGCCACCAGCAGTGGTGGCTTTAGCCCTTATCCTGGTGCTGCCCTCCCTGACCTGCACCCTCCCTCTGCCTCCTTCCAAACCTCACCCAGCCCAGAGATCTGAGCTGACCCAGAGTTACTGGAACTCAATTGCCCAAGAAGACAAAACCAACCAAGCCACCTTCCTAGCCTGAAATGCCAAGGTGGGGTTCCCAGCTCCCTGGCACAGCTGGGAACAACCAGAAGCACCCCAGGGGAACATCTAGCCAGGCAACCAGAGGCAACTGAGTCCAATCACCCCATTTCCATGCCCCAGCCCTGACCTAAAAATGCCTGAGGATGAGGAACGCGTGGTTTCCTCCAGTCCATGCTCCCCAGGGCTGCTGAGCTCCTCCTTCCCAACTTCCAGCTGGGTTTGATCTGATTAGAGGGGGGGATGGGGGAGTGCCAGGGCTCGGTGGGCACTGGGGGTCCCTTCACCCATTCTGCAACTCAACCACTTTGTCAGGAGCTGCTTCCCCAGCTGCAGATGGGCTGATCTCTGCAGGGAGAGCTGCAGGAGGATGAACATGATGCTGCCAGCCGTGCACTCTCTCCCTCCTTGGATGTGAAACGGGAACATCTCGGCTCTGCAGCTTTTACAGACCTTCCCCTCTGGTGCAGGAGCCAAAAATCTCCACATACCAAAACCTCTGCTGGAATACTGAAAAGGAGGAGGACAAACAATCAGCCTCAAGTGCCTCACCCCGCTCGTCCAGCTTTAATTTCAGAGGTGCACCTCTCTGATCAGGAGAAAGATGTCTGAAACAGTCAGCTGCTGAAGGGATGCCAATTAAATTTCAATTAAAATTAATGGCGATTGATTTCATCGTTTCAGTTAAACAAAACAAAAAAAAAAGTCACAAAATGAGGTAATATCATTACTGCTGGAGCAGAATAGCTGAGCCCAAGAAGAAGGAGAGATTTAAAATGTGTTAAATCACATTAGAGGGTGGCTGGGGTTTTGCTGCCTCCAGTTTTGTGTGGGAGCAGCACATCCACCCTTCCCCTGGGCAAACATCTCTTCTGCAGCTCTCACTTCCAAAAAGGCTCAGCAGAAAAAGGGTTGAAATTCAAAGCCAGGTTCTGGGCTGTGGAGCACCCGGAGGTTCAGGGCTCCTCCTGGAAACCTCTGGCTCCTAGGGAGAAGCTGGGAGATGCTGGGAGACCCAGAGGCAAAAAGCAGCAGAAAAGCCAAGTTCTTCCCCAGATTCAAAGCACCCACAGCTGGAGCAGCACCCACTGCCCTTTGAAGCCAGGGGAGAGGCTCCATCCCCACCCAGGAGTTTGAGAAGTGGGATTTCAAGTGGCATTATTACATTTTTTCCCTTGGCAGCACTGCCTGTGGCTGCCCCTGGCTTCTTCTGCTGAGCTGGAGAGCAGAGGGCAGACTGGCATCAGGATGGGTTCAGTGCTTCCCAGCACATCTGGGATTTGCTTTCAAGGGAACAGATGAATAAAACCAGCCTGGCTGCTGCCCGTGATTAAATTTTTTTGCACATTTTCCTCAAAGGAAAAGGAATGAAAAAAAAAAAATATATATATATATGAAATTTCAGCAAGCTCTGCCCTCCAAGCTGTTACAGGTCCTTCTTGCTCTTAAAAAACCAAAGGTTTGCTGAACAATTCAGCTCTGGTTCCAGAGGATGGGACATTACAGAGCTGGGGGGGGTTTTGCTCCCCACCAGGCTCAGCCCTGCCCACCAACTGCTTTTGTGGAAAGAAAAAGTAACCAAGAGATCCTGCTGAAAGTGGAGCTGCAGTCCGTGAGTGCAGGGCTGGGGAGTTCCTGGCAGAGCAGAGGCAGCCTTTGTTTCAGAGAGGATGCCACACCTCTGGGGGGCCCTGCCAGAGGTACCCACCCTGGGAACAGCCCCCAGGGACCCCCTCTCCTCGCCCAGGGCTCCCCAGGGGCTGCCTCCCTCCTGCTTTCTCCTCGAGAATTCCAACCGATGACTCAAACCTCTTGCATGTCCTTTAATTTTGTTTTATTTTGAATAAAAATCTTTTTTTCCTCCAGCAATCACACTGGGGGAAAACAAAAACAAAAACCATTTTGCAAGTAAGGAAAGCCCTGGGCATGAAAACCTCCTGCTCCCTGAGTTCCCCTCTGACCATTCCTGGATTATTGGGTGGAAATCTCTTGCCAGTTTTCCTTCTGGTCCCAGGGCAGGGTGTCACCCCCAGGCAGGGACCCCTTTGGTTGTGAAGCTGGAGCCACATCCCCCAAAAGATGCTTTTGGTACAAAGTGTCTTATGCAATCCCAAGGTAGGAAGAGTTATTAGGGTCCTGAAAAAACCCTTCCTAACTTCCCAGGTAGAGAGAATCAAACTGATTCAGGATACCCCAGGGAGGGGGTGATTTCCCTCCTCCCTTTCCATCCCCTTCCATCCCATCCCATCCCATCCCAGATGCCAGCAGCACCTGGTGCCTCGAGCAGGGGGAGGGCACGGCCTGGGGGGGCTCTGGGGTATTGCAGTAGCCCAGAGGGTTTCATTGGTTGATAGACAGTGGGGGAGTTATGGCTGTGTCCCCCTTTCCCAGGAGGATGCCCCCCCACCCTTCCCTTGGGTGCTGGGTTCCTCCTGACTGTCCCACTGCCAGCACCTGCTTCCTTCCCTTCCACCCCATCCCCATCCCACACCACCCCCATCCAACTCCATTCCATCCCCATCCCTATCCCTATCCCCATCCCCATCTAACTCCAACCCATCCCCAACCCCATCCCACCCCATCCCATCCCCACCCCATCCCATCTCCATCCCCATCCCACCCCATCCCATCCTCACCTCATCCCATCTCCATCCCCATTCCCATTCATCCCCATCCCCACACCAATCCCAGTCCCTCCAAGCCCCCAGCTTCAAGCAGATTTGGGGTTTTTTTGTAGCCGCTGGGCAGGGATGGAGAAGGAGCCGGGGGGGGGGGGGGGGATGCCTCTGGCTCTGCCCCCAAGCTGCCTCATCCTGCTTTTGTTCAGGGTGGGTGGAGGGGCCGGGAGGCACCGGTAGCATCCTCCCCACCCCACCCCGGCCTCGGGACAGCCAGAGGAGGAGCTTTATGATTTTTTATTTTATATTTTTTTTCCTGCGTGATCTCAGGAAACCAGGCTGGGGACAGAGGTCTGAGGGTTATCCCGAGCAGAGGAGCAGGGCAGGGGGGGTTCAGAGCTGGGGGCAGCAGGGTCTGTGGGCACTGCCTTTCCTGCCCCAGCATCTGCACTGGAAATGGGTTTATCCTCTTAATCTCAACCCTCAGGATTGGAGGGGGAACCCCAAATTTTGTGCCAGAGCTGCTGGGTGAGGTACCCAAAGGAGATCCTGTGCTTTCCAGAGACAGCTGGTGGCTGCTCAGAGCAAAAATGGTGAGAAGTCCCTTTTAGGGGGAAAAAAGGACGTTTTTTGTTGTTGTTGTTGTTTTGGGGTTTTTTTTTTGTCTGAAAAAGAATTTGCTTTTGAACAAGGTGGGGCCTCTGGGAAGAAAAGTCACTTTGCCTCCTGATGCTGCAGAGTTTGGTGTGGGGGGGGAACCAGTGCTGTGAGGGGTCTGCCTGGGGGCAGAGGGTGTTATTCCACATGGGGGGCAAAGAGCCCTCTGTTGGCCTTTTAGGAAGAAAAAAAAAAAAAAAAAGAAAAGCAAAGAAGAAAAAAAAAACCAAAACCCAAAACCAACAACCCTGATTTTCCTGATATTGTTTTGCCCCTCTAAAGGAAATTCCGGGACTGGAAACCTTCAGGGAAACAATGAGCAGGGCAGGGGGTGAAGGTGGGCTGCCCCAGGTTGGTCCCCTTGCCCCCTCCCCCAGCCAACTTTGCTTTTTTGGACAAACACCCGGATCCCAGAGGGAGTCTGCCCTGCTGGGATGCTCCCAGGGGGTTTCATGCCCAAGACTCTCTTTTTTCCCAGCCTGGCCAATGTTTCAGCCCTGCCACAAAGCAGTTCTGCTGCAGGGGTTAACCCAGCCCATCCCCAGCACAGCACTTTTTGCTGAGACCTGAGTTTTGGGAGAAAATTATTCCTTCCTTCCTTGGAACAACAGCCTGGGCCATGCTCCCTGCATCCCTGGGGCTGGGGCTCTGCCTGCTGAGTGATGCTCCAGCCCCCCCAGCTGATGGTATTGTATTGCTGGAGGCAAAGAGCTCTGCTCCCTGGTGGCAGCCAGCCCTGGGGGTGGCAGTGGCAATGTCCCCATCAGCACTTCAGCCCTGGGGGTGGCAGTGGCAATGTCCCCATCAGCACTGAGGTCCCTGGGCTGGGTGGTTCTGTGCCTGATGAGTCCCCATCCTCCAGAGGTCCCTCCATACCTCTTGGGAAGATGTTTCTCCTCTCCCTTGCTCTCCCCCCTCCATCCTGCTTCTCTCTCCCCCCACACCAAGGGGAGATTCCCAGCATGGGGGAGCAGAGCTGAGCATCCCAGAGCTGGGGTGCAGGTTTTTCGGAGGAGCCAGCTCGTTTACCAATCACCACCTGGAAGTTATTAGGCCCTTAAAACACAATAAATGTCTGGAAAATAGTGCCTGCCTGGGGTGCTCTGCTGTTAACTGGTGCTGAGGGCTGGGGCCAGCACAGGTCTCAGACCTCAGGGTTTAAAGAGCTCATTTGCTCCCTGGAGATGGGGTGGTTTGGGTCAGAAACATGTCCCATGGTACCTCCTTGTTGCTCTTCCTCAGGGCAGGGTGAGCCCTGGGAAGCTGGGATGTGTTCCCTGGTGCTGGAGCATCCTGGGACCCCTGGAGACCCCTCTGTAAAGTGATGCCCTGCAGCCCCAGGGGGGAGGATGCTGACTCCTGGGGCCTGCAGCCTGGGAGCTCCGTGCCCCTCGGGAGCTGACTCTGAGTTTGTTTGGCAGCCCTGAAGATGTTCTCAAACCTTTGGGTAATTCCCTGCAATAAGGAGCCAGGGAATGACCCTGGAATAATGGCTTTGGTTCCAGGCTCTGCTCCAGGCAGCTGGCAGCAGGTTCCTCAGCTCCTGCTTCTCTCCTCCTCCCAAGCCAGGGTACAAACCCTGCCCTTGCTCCCGAGCCCCAGCAGGATCCCAGTTTCACTCATTGTTTTACTCTTGGCCTATGTTCACAATTTTTCAGTGAATAAACTGTTTGCAAAAGTATTTCCTAGAGCTGTCCCCATCGTGCCCAGCTCCTTGCCCCGCCCTGGGTTTTGGATCCAGTTTTTTTTTCTTCTTTCTTTCTTCTTCTGCTGAGTTTTCTCAGGATGACAAGGAATTAACCAAGCCCTGGTGAGCAGAGCCCAGAGCCCTGGCTGGGGAGGGAGGGTCTGAACCTCAAGGCAGCAGCAAAGCAGCCTAAGTTTTTCCAGGTAAAAAAAAAAAAAAAAACAAAAACAAAAAAAACAACAACAAAACAAACAAACAAAAAAAACAGAAACAAACAAAAAAACAAAACACCACCACCAAAAAAAAAAAAAAAAAAAAAAAAGCAACCAACCCAAAACAAACCTCAGCCCTGCTTGTATTTCAGATCTCTGACAGCATTTATGCTTTCCCAGCCAAACTGGAAAGAAATCAAACCCAAGGTTCAGTGGCTGAAAAAAAAAAAACAACAAAAAAAGCTTGATTTGCTGAGCAGGGCAAAGCACTCTCCTCTGGCTGGGGGGGGGAAGGGGGAGCTGGCATCTTTCCCTCCCTCCCAAAGCCTGGGGGTTATCAAAAAGCCTGAAAGGTCTCAGCTGAGCCCCAGCAGTGTCTGTGTCCCAGAAGGAAAACATCCTGCTGCAAACACATCCTGCCAGCCCTGGGACGTGACCCCCAGCCCCCTGACCCGGGGGGGATGCTGAGCCACCCCCCCGATTTTTTTCCCCATTACTGAAACCCCTCCCAGCTCCCAGGCAATACCCTCTGTGATTATATATATCAGGGGTATATAGCTATATCTATTTATCTATACCAGGGTCTCCTTCTCTACTGTCCTGCTGCCTCCAGCAGTACCTCAGTTCTTCTTAATTCCCACAAATTAAGAGGTTGGGGGTTGTTTTTTTGACATAATAATATTAATAATATAGTTATTATTGTTGTTGTTGCTGTTGTTGTTACTATTATTATCATGCAAATTTGGCAGGCAGAAGAAAATCTGTCCCCATTTATGGTGCCCTGGGAATTTCTGCTTTCTACCTCCTTGAAATCTTGAAAAAAAAACCAAAAACCACCCCAAATCCCACCCAAGCAGCTCTGGTGCAAAAGGGAAAGCTGGGAATGCACCCAGGGAGTCCCTGGCCTCCTCCCTCGGGGCTTTTCAAGGTTTGCAGCATCTGGTGTTTGTAGGAAACCACCAAGGCACCAAATCACAGGGGAAGAGTTGTGGGTTTTAAGCTGCTGCGTGGGTTTTCCCTCTGCCCCAGAGCTCAGGAAGAGGGGCTGGCTCTCCTCAGCTGCTTTTGCCCCATGGTTCCTGTGTACTGTGACCCCCCAGGGTTGGGGTTTTTTGTGTGGGTGTGGATTGTGGGTTTTGAGGGCTTTTTGAGGGTTTTAACATTTTTTAATTTTTATTTTCTGTGATCTGCTACAAAGGGGTTGTCCCCAGGTGGGGAAAGAAGAGGTCAGACAGGCTGTGGATGCTGGGGGCTCATTAACAGCTAAACCAGGGCTCCTCAGGTGGGGGTTGTCAGGGTAGGAAAAAAAAATAAATTAAAAAAAACCCCAAACCACATCTTTAAAAGAATTAATTCAAAGGGTGTGAAGGGCCCCTCCGTGGGAGGTGCAGGTGAGTGCTTGGAGAGGCTCCTGGGGCTCTCGGGGAGTAGGGAGCTGGGGGGTATCAACTTTGTGCTGGGGGAGATCCCAGGGGCCTGGGCTCCTGGGGAGCAGCTTGGGGCTGGCACATCCCTCCTGGGCTGGGAATGGGGATGGGAATGGGGCTGGGCATGGGAATGGGAATGGGAATGGGGCTGGGGCTGGGCATGGGAATGGGGCTGGGAGTGGGGATGGGCATGGGGATGGGAATGGGAATGGGAATGGGAATGGGGCTGTGGGGGAAAGCTGCTGGGTGCTGCTGGTTTTTGTCTGCTCCAGTGCAGTTTGAGGTCTGGCTGGTTCCCTGTCAGCCCCGGGCTCTGGTGCAGGGAAATCCGGTTTTAGGGGCCGATGCTTTTTAGGGGCCGATGGAGAAGCGGCTCCGCTGCGGGTCCGGGGGTTCTGTCCCGCACCTCTCCGTGGCTGTGCCCGGTTGCGGGGTGTGAGCGGTGCCAGGGGGCAGGCAGAGGCTGGCAGGGACTTTTCATCCCTCGGGATGCTGCCTGGGCACAGAGATTTCCTGCAGAATGCTGCCCTGCTCCTGCTCCTGCTGCCCCGGGCTGTGCTCCCGCAGCCTCGCTGTCCCCTGGCACTGTCCCCAGGGATGGTGACAAGCACCTGGACCGGGTGGCACCAGCGATTTGCCACACGAACGGGGTGCTGCTCCCCACCCGGGGCCAGCTGCCTTCGGACGGAGTTTTTTGAGTCTGGTTTTTGGGTTTATTTTTTACAGTTTTGGGATCCTGTCACCTCCTGGGCACATCCCGAAGCAGGGACAGGTCCCGCTCCTCCCGTGGGGAAGCACAGAGGGCACACACAGGGATGTGACCCCCGGGGTTTTGGGGTGTGTGTGGGGGTATCTGCCCGCTGTGAATCCTTTGTGTCTGCCTTGGATTGTCCCTCTGTCCCTCTGTCCCTCTGTCCCCAGGCTGGCGGAACACACGGGGCTGCTCTGGGCGATGGGGCCGGATTTATCCAACCTATTTCTGGGAATAGGAGCTGTTCCATCCCCATCCATCCCACACCCCCCTCCCCTTTCCCTGCCTGCAGAGCCCCAACTGTGAATCTCTGCTGCCCTCTCCTGTCCGCGCTGCCGGGACGCGGGGATTTGGGGGGCTTTGAGGTGTTTTCCAGCCCTGCCTGGCAAACCAAAGCAAAAGCAGCTAGCCGGATCCATAGGGAACATTCCAGAGAGAATTTCCCACCTGGCTTCAGCACATTAATGCTGATGGGGGCGGGGGTTGGGGGTCTGACACCCCACAGCCCCTGTGAGCTGCAGGGCAAGGCCATGGCATCTTCCATTTCTCTTATTTATTTATGTATTTTGTTACTTTAGGGGGGTTTAACATTGCTGCCAACCTCAGGAAGTCATTTCCAGGAGAGGAAAATGATTGTTTGAGAAGTAGCAGCACAGGATCCTTCCCAAATGCCCAACGAGCAGGTGGCAACGAATTTTAAAACCTCTTTTCCCATCCCCTCCTAAAATCCCATATTGATGGGGGGTGTGGTAAAAGCACAGCTTTGCTAAGAAGAGCTTTCTGGGCTGTTGTTTGGAGCTGTGCAGCTCAGAGCCAGAGCCCCTGGGGCACCTCCAGCAGCTCTGCTTTCCCAGGAAGCAGCAGATTGAGGCTCCCCGAGCTCCCACCCTTCCCCACTATGGAGTTTTTGCTACCTGATAGGGGGGGGGAGAACCCAAACCTAACAAGTTCTCAGGAAAGCAACCATTTTTTTGGCAGAGGAAGGTGTTAAGGAAAAGAAACTCCATGTGGTTTCAAAGCCACCTTGCTGCTGGAGAAGGGTTTCAACCTGTGCACCCCCTCAGCAAGTACAGGAGGGGGAGACTTCCTTGCACTCTGTGCACTGATAAAGTTCATATAGAAGGTGGGTGACACTTCTGGGAAGGCTTTGCGGCTGTTTTCTCCCCGGAATATCTGTGTTCTGTACAAATACCTGAGAATTCCCCTCTCCCCTCTCTCCCTGCTGGTCGGGACAGCCGGAGATGGGGGCCCTGTGTCCCCCCCTCGATGCCAGGCAGGATCTGGGCTGTGCAGGGATTTGTTTACCCGTCCTGGGGAACCACAGTGGTGTTATTCTTATTCCTGCCCTGGCTGCTGGCCCGGCAGCTCCTGGGCCCTGGCAGACACTGCTGCATTTCACAGCCCCACTCAATGCCCCTGTGTCCGCCCCTCCAGACATCCCACACCTCCACAGCCACCTGGGGACGGAGAAGCCACCAGCATGGGGGTGCAGGGGATGGGGGACACCCCCAGGGTCGCAAGGGTGTCCCCAAACCGCTGTCATCCTAGACTGCCACCCCACCACTACCTCGGTGAGGAGGAGGAGGAGGGGGGACGTGGTGGCCAGTTTGGGCTGGGGTGGTGGCCAAGGTACACAGGCCACGTCTCACAGTGAACCCCAGCCAGAGCTGACCCAGCCTTGCTCCAGCCCAACGCCTCTCACCTCCTCCCCCCAGCCCGGCAGACGTGGCAGGGGCTGTGGGATGCACAGCCTGGCTCTGGGAGATGCCCCCCGTGGAACCCCTCTTGCCCTCCCCCAAGGCCTGATCACTGAACCCTTCTGGGTGGAGAAGACCTTTGGGATCACCAAGCCCAACCATTGACCTCTACCAACTGGCAGAACCCTGTCCATGAGGACAGCCAGACACTGGGATGGTCTCCCAGGGGAAGTGGGGGATTCCCCCAGGCTGGAAAGTTTTAGGTCTCAGCTCCGCGGGGTGCTGAGACATCTCAGATCAACACTAACATTGGAAGGGTTGGAGCAGCTGATCCCTGAGGTCCCTTCCCACCTGACACTGTCACCCTGGCAGCAGAGCACATCCCTCGGGGGGGTTGTTCAGCCCCTGAGTTGGGTGTTTACTTGCTGGGACCCCAACCTTGGCTTTATTGGCACTGATCTCCAGGTGGGTCCATGAGCTGCTGATGTGTGATGTTTCCCTGGGGTCAGTGTTGGGACCGGTGCTGCTGAACCCTTTGGTGCCATGGATGGTGAGATTGGGGTCATCCTCAGGAAGTTTACCAACGAGGGCTTCCCTGGAGGTCTTCAAGGTCAGGATGGATGAGCCTTGGAGCAACCTGTCTCTAAGGGCAGGGGGGTTGGTCTAAAGGATCTTTAAGATTCCTTCCAATCCAACCCAATCTGGGATTTGTCAGGAGGGAGCTCATAATCCCAGTTCACATAGGACAGGACCAACCTTGGAGCCTGGGGAGCTGAGGGTGGGGAGAGGAGGCATTCTCTTGTTGTCTATTGCCTTTCTGAGGGCTTCACCAGGTTCCTGAGCTCTGGGGGACATCAGGACAGCCCAGGGGACACCAAGGCAGCCTGGCTACCACCCAGCCCCGGCCTGTGTGCCACAAACTTGCTTGGAGAAAAATCCCTCCCAGATTTGGAGGGATGAAAGCTGTTTGAAAGGCTGAGCGAGAAGTCTTAATTAATATTTAAACAGCGTGGTGGAATTTGTCTAAATCCTGCTAGATTAAAGGCAGGCATGGGAATGGATGGGCTGGAATTCCTGATGGCAGTGGCAGCAATCCGTGCTGCTGGGAGAAATGGTGGCCAAGCTCAGAAGCTCCAGAGCCCCCAGGAGCTGGCCCAGAGGCTGCTGTCTGAGGGCTGAGATGATTTTCTTCTGGTTGGGGATGGCATTTGTGCCCTGCGTCCTGTGAGCTGGGGACAAACCCAACAGGAGTGGGGAATGGGTGAAGCTCCAAGGGTGCTTGTGGTCAGCAAACAGCTCCTTGTGCTGGTGGAGCTGGTGGGGATGCTCCTACAGCCTCTGCTCCTAGTGTGAGGATTCCTCTTTGGGGATGGGAAAGAAAGAGGAGGAGCTGACACAAAGTGATGATTGCAGGCTGAATTCCTCATTATTCCCCAGCTTTATGTCTCTATGTGTGTTCTCTGTCTCCAGCTTCCACTCTCCCAGCCTAGCCAGGACATTTTTGGGCAGGGCAGAGCTCTGCCTTCACACCTCCCCCCCCCCAGGTGCCATCACTGTCACCACATGAACCCAGCTGCACCTTCCCTGCCCTCCTTCCTGCCAAGCTGCAGCCAGGGGTCCTGCAGGGCCAGGCACCCATCCCCTGCTTTTTTTTCCTTTGTTTTGATCGTCAGACCGAGGGACCCTGCCCTCACCCAGCCTTCCCACCAGCACCCTGACTGGAACCACCCCCCGGGAGCTGGGGATCCTCCTGGGATGCGGGGCTGGGCTGCACATCACCCTGCTGCCCCTGCCTGAGGAAACCCCTGCTGCACTTCCCCAGCCACTCCGAGGAAGGCTGCTGCCACCTCAAAACCACTTGCAAATACCTCCTGTTTGCTCAGACAAACTCTGCAAAAAACATCCAAATGTTTTGTTCTGGTTTTTTCTTTTAATGCCTTCTGTGCTTGCAGGTGGGCTGAGCCCCCAGCACCCACCCCTCTTGTCTGATTTCAAGCTGGCCACAGCTTGCAAATTTTCACGAGCAATTTTCACAGCAGCAAATTTTCACAAGTGATTTTTTTTTTCTTCCTCTCCCAGGCAAAACCATCCCGTTTGGTTTTTTTGTTTTTTTTTTGTTTTGTTTTGTTTTGCTTTGTTTTGTTTTCTGTGCTCAGCTCTGGCAGGGGTTGGAGAAGATCCCTCTGTGCTGTTTGAGATGCTGCAAGCAAGGCTGGAGTGAGCATCCCGCTCTTCTTATTTCTGGGGGGCGTACATGTCCATGCCCCTTCCCACTCACATTTTTTTGGGGGGATGTGTGTCCATCCCCCACTCCTGGTGCCATCCTCTGCAGGGAGCCTGGGAAGGTGCTCCAGCCCTCAGGAGGTTCCAGCGTGGGGCTGCTGACTCCTGGGCTTTGCTTACTGTGTGCACAGCTGGAAGGGAAAAAAAACCCCAAACCAACCCCCTGGTCGAGGCGTGCAGCCACTGCCCTACCTGAGGAAATGTTTTTTCCTGCCTGAAGCAGGGTCTGGCAGCTGGGCAGGCAGAAAGAAGCCTTGCAGCTCGGTGGTGTTTGCTCAAGCAAACATCTGCGGCAGCCTCGGGTGTTCCTGGCTCTCCTGGTCACTTCCCGGCAGGAGGGAGGCAGGGAAGGTGCCTTCTCCCCCTTGCTGGGAAGTCAAGGTGACCTTGAATATCTCCCCAGTGGGGATGCTGTGGTCCAGCAGCACCTGCTGCCCCCACAGAGCATCCTCTGCTGGAGGGGGGGCAACACATAAAATGTTTTTCCCCCCCCTTGTCAAGCCCCACGGTTTGGTTCCTCAGAGCAAAACCTGAGCTCCCCAGGAGGGGAATGGTGAGCAGGAGCAGGGCAGGGGTTTGTTCCCCTGTGCTGGGCACTGGTGAGGCCACTCCTCAAATCCTGGGGTCACTGTTGGAGCCCAGGAAGGACGTGGAGGGGCTGGAGGGTGTCCTGAGGGGGGCAGGGGGGCTGGGGAAGGGGCTGGAGAGCAAGGAGAAGGATCTGGAGAAGTTGTGAGGAGCAGCTGAGGGCCCTGGGGGTGTTGATCCTGGAGCAGAGGAGGCTGAGGGGAGAGCTTCTGGCTCTCTGACACCCCCTGAGAGGAGGTTGGAGCCAGGGGGGGTCGGGCTCTGCTCCCCAGGAACAAGGGATGGGACAAGAGGAACTTTTGGCACACCTCAAGTTGTGCCAGGGGAGGTTTAGGTTGGAGCTGGGGAACAATTTCTCCCGGGAAAGGGCTGTGTGCATTTTTGCTTGCCACCTCCAGGAGCAGCAGAGCCCAGGGGAAAAGGGGGGATTTTGAGCCTGGGCTTTCTGCAAAGGCTCCAGGCTTCTCCAGCCCTGGGTTTCTTTATCTGCAGAGCAATGTGATGCACCTCGGGCCCCGGTTATCACAATGATGTGTGGTCCTGAGGAGGTTTCCTGGAGGAAAACCACACAGAAAGGGAAAGAGACCACGGAATTTCACTGTGTTAGGGCAGAGATTTCCAGGGAGGTTGAATTTGCCTAAATCTCCTGAAATTTCAGTGGGATTTGGGAAAGAAATTCTTAAATCCCAGTGAAAGGAGGTTCAACAAGTACAGCAGAGGGTATTTTTTTTTCCTTCTTTTCTTATCTTATAGATGAACAAATAAAAACAAGGGAAAAAGTAAGAGGCAGGATGATGCAAGGGGCAGGAGGTTGGTATCTCTGTGATGTTATTACAGAGCAGATGACCTGGCACTGAAAGAATTAAAATAATGTCATTCCTGTTTGCTCTGGCTCATTTTTAATACGCCAGTCACCTTGACATTTCTAAAAGAATTTTTCAAGTATGTAAGTTAAAAAAAAAAAATAAAAAAAAAGAAATTATGCAACTTGACAAAAGCAAGGGGGGATATTCGAGGCTGCTGGAATAAACTGGGAGCTGGAGGTGGTGTGTGAGGTGTGCCCAGCCTGGGCAGTGATGCTGGGGTGGGATATAGAGGGAGGAATAAAGGGGTGAGGGGATGAGGCAGCTTGGGGGTACCCCTGGGCCAGTGCTGGCCAGACTGGGGCTGCTGGGTGCCTCAGCAGTGGGTGCAGCCCCAGCCCAGGGATGCTTTGCTGGTCCTTAGGGACATGGTTTAGTGATGAGCTTACAGAGCTGGTCAGAGGTTGGACTGGGTGAAGTTCTGTTCCAACCACAGACATTCTGGGATTTTATGTGTTGCCATTTTTAAAGGAATTGTTTGAAAGCAAAACCAAGCAGCCTTCCCCCAGCATCCTCTGCTGCCCCGGGGGATCCTGTTCCTCGGAGACCATGGGCTGGGGAGGGGTTCTGAGGACAGATATGCACCCTCCTTTCCTAGCCCTGGCTGGAGGTGGGCTCCTGCTGCTGCTGGAGCCACGGAGCAGATCATTTGCCTGGGTAATTGTATGCTTTGCTGTTAAGCGTATTGATTCTGAAAAGTTAATCAGACAATTTGGAGGTGCTATATCTTAAAAAACATGAAATCCCATTAAACTGATTAAATTAAAACCGAATCCACCTTAAATAACCCCACGCAACTTAAAACTGTTGAAATAGCACATTGTGTTCAAATAAAATTATTTCAGTCAAACAAGGCTGCCAGGAGCTCTGGTGTGTCACAGGGATTCCTCCAGCTCCAGGGATCCCCACCTGAGAGCCCTGCTGTGTGTTGGGACAGGGTAAGGCTCCCTCCAGGCTCAGTCCCTGTGGGTGATGATGATGAAGACCTGGGCACACGGGTGGGAGGGATGTGGTGCAGCCTGGGGAACCTTCTGCTTGTGGCTGGGAGGGAGGTGATGCTCAGCAGTGCTTCCTTCCCAGAAATATTGGGTTATGGGACTGTGTCTGAGCTGTGCTGTGGTTTCCAGGTGGTTCATGCATTGTGCTGAAACCTGAGGAGCTTCTTGACACTGATCATAGAATGACTTGGGATGGAAGGGAACCTCTAAGGGAATGGAGATCAACCAGACCAGGTTACTCAGAGCCCTCTCCAGCACAGCCTTGGATGTTTCCAGGATTGAGGCATCTCCTGCTTCTTCAGGCAGCCTGGGCCAGTGTTTCACCATCCTCCCGGTAAAACATTTCTTCCTAGGCTCTGGTCTGAACCTGCCTTCTTTCGGGTTAAAGCCACCAGCCCTTGTCCTGTCACTGTCAGCCCTGGCTGCTTGGCTGTGTGCTGGGTGCTCAGCCTGAGGTGGTGGCTGGGGTCCCCTCGGCAGGCAGGAGGACACTGGATGTGACAGGTTTGGCCTCAGGGCATGGCTGGCACCGGCTCTGCCTCTGACGATGTCAGTGCCGTGATTCAGTGAGGAGATAGCACGGGGGGGCTGTCACTTGGGGGGAGCTCCCATCCTGCTGGAACTCCCATCCCTGGGGGCTGCAATCTCTCTCTGCAGCACCTGACTCCCCTCAAATTCATCTCTCCCCCCAGCGGGTTCCTGCTCCCTGCATGAGCCACCCGGCTTTGGGAGCTGTGTGGTGTGACAGAGGTGGCAGCGGGAGCTGATCTGGGCTCCTTAGGGACAAGCAGAGGTGGTTTGGGGTTTTTTCTCTGGGGTGATTGCATCCCTGGGGCAGCGCGGGGCCGCACTCCGGGCAGTGCCGGGGCGGGAGGGGCAGGGCAGGGAGATAAGTGATGGATTGCTCAGCGAGTTTCCTTCCCAATCTCTTCATTCCCCCCCTTCCCCAGTTCTACCATCTCTCCTCCTTGCGAGCCGGGCTGGATGTGTTTGTAAAGAGAGAGTGAGCTCCTTTGGTGCTTTCCCAGGCAGCAGGAATCACACCCCGGGGGTGGGGGGGGACACACGGCACATCAGCTCCCTGCACCCCTCCCGAGAAGAATTCTGCTACTGACGGCTGCCCCAGCATCCCGCTCCAGCTGGCCTGCAGGTTTTTGGGGAAGACAACCCAAATAAATGATTTTCTCAGTGGGATAGCACCAACACGCCGAGCCCCCCACTCTTGGAAGCCAGCAAACTGGGGAGGGGGGGTTGTTATCTGGCAGAGGGTGTTGGTGGCTGAGGATGCTGCTGCCTCCCCCGGCACATGCTCGCTCACGTTTATTTACCCACAGAGTCACCAAAAGCTGGGAAAAGGCTTTCTGGAGGCTTTTCCATTGGCAAGCTGCATCCTGTCCCCAGTGTACACGCCGGAGAGGTGGCTTGGCAGCGTGTGTAGGCAAGTCGGGGGGGGGGGGAAGGACCCGGGGGGCTTTAATCCTCGGGGGGGATTGAGCAGGCAGCACGGGGCAGGGCTGCAGGTGCCTTCCTGCCTCCCTTCCCTTCCCTTCCCTTCCCTTCCCTTCCCTTCCCTTCCCTTCCCTTCCCTTCCCTTCCCTTCCCTTCCCTTCCCTTCCCTTCCCTTCCCTTCCCTTCCCTTCCCTTCCCTTCCCTTCCCTTCCCTTCCCTTCCCTTCCCTTCTCTTCTCTTCTCCTCTTCTCTTTTCTCCTCTCCTCTCCTCTCCTCTCCTCTCCTCTCCTCTCCTCTCCTCTCCTCTCCTCTCCTCTCCTCTCCTCTCCTCTCCTCTCCTCTCCTCTCCTCTCCTCTCCTCTCCTCTCCTCTCCTCTCCTCTCCTCTCCTCTCCTCTCCTCTCCTCTCCTCTCCTCTCCTCTCCAGGCCCCATGTGATGCTTCTGCCCGAGCAGAACACACCCGAGTTCCGAACCTTCCTCTGCTGCCCACCCCCGCCCCCCCAAATCCCCATCAAATCCCCAGAGCCACCCTTTGCTTTGCTGCCCCCGGAGAAGCGGGCAGGGGGGGGGCAGGCGGCTGAAGGCCCAGCCCTGAGCCCTTGCAGAGCTGCCAGGCTGCGTTATCTGCCCCCCCAGCACCCCCAGAAAGGAGGAAAGGAGGAAAGGAGGAAGGATGGAAGGATGGAAGGATGGAAGGATGGAAGGATGGAAGGATGGAAGGCCATGGCTGCCAGCTGGCACCAGAGAATAAATCCTGTGTGTGAGTGTGTGTGTGTGTCTGTCTGTGTGTGTGTGTGAGTGTGTGAGTGTGTGAGTGTCTGTGTGTGTGTGTGAGTGTCCGTGTGTCTGTGTGTGTGTGTCTGTCCGTGTGTCTGTGTGTGTGTGTGAGTGTCTGTGTGTGTGTGAGTGTCTGTGTGTGTGTGTCCGTGTGTCTGTGTGAGTGAGTATGTGTGTGTCTGTGTGTGTCTGTGTCTGTGTCCGTGTGTCCGTGTCCGTGTGTCCGTGTCCGTGTGTCTGTGTGTGTGTCTGGGTGTGTGTCCGTGTGTCCGTGTGTCCTGCCCAGCCCAGCCCAGCAGCCGGGACCCTTCCTTCCTCCCGAGGCTGCCGGGTGGGTGCCAGGAGCGGAGCCCCCGCCGTGCTGGGCACAATCCCCCGGCAGGGCTGAGGGAGGGGCACATGCCCCCCTGCAGGGAGGAGCCCATTAGCATCTCTGTGTGGGGGGAGCAGCGGGGGGCTGGGGGGGCTTCCTGAATCCACATCCCTCCCAGGTGCTGTTTGCCCACCCCAGAGGCAGGGCTCGGAGGCAGCTGTGTCCCCCTCCCCCGGGTCAGGAAGCAGCAGCCTCCTCCTCTTCCTCCTCCTGGGGAGGGGGCTCTGCATCACAAGGCCCGGGGGGGGGGGGGCTGCTGTGTTTGCCGGGGTCCCCGGGAAGCTGATGAGGTGCTAATGTAAGGGCTGCCGGGAGGCTTTTGAGCCTCTGAACCCCTGGCTTCACCGCAAACACCCCCCCTGAGAGTGCAGCTGGGGTGGGGAGGTGGCAGGCAGGGAAAAAAAAAAAAAAAAAATCTCATTTTGCGGTGGGAAAAGCCTAAAGAGCCAGGGGGCAAGGCCGGGGGGGGGGGGGAGGGGGGAAGCAGGGGTGCTGCCAGCACGGGGTGTGGTGGGGAAATGGCTTCTGTGGATTGGGAAAAGTGGCCTGGAAGTGGGTCTTTTGTGATGGAAAGAGGGGGGTTAGTGAAAGTAGTGTGCTGGAGTGAAAGTGGTGATGCTGGTGCCCTGCGGCAGGGGCGGGGGAGCTGGGGGGGCTTGGTGTGGAGGAAGGCTCCCTGTGGAGCAGGCAGGGTGGTCATGGCCACTGTGCACCCATGCTTGGGTGGGGGGATGAAGAGTGTGGGTGGATGGAGATGTCTGGATGAACAGGGGTGCTCAGGTGGATGGAGATGTTTGGGTGGAGAGGGGTGCTCAGGTACAAGGACTAAGAAAAAATTACACCCTTTTCTTGCCTTTCCTGAGTCAGAAACCAAATGTGTTCCATCTTTAGGCATCAACATCAACGTGTGACACATCCAGATGCCCATTCCCATCACCTTCATGCCTCAAAACATACCTGAAGTCCAGACCTTGACACAGACACCAGGGACTTCATCCAGGAGCTGCTGGGGGAGCAGGAGGTGCAGGATCTGCAGAGATAAGGGCAAGCCGTGCTGTCTGCACCAGGAGCCCCCCCTGATGAGGTGTGGACTGGTCCCTGACCCCTCCTGAGTGGATTTTACTGCCAGTGAAGACCTCGGGGAGGTCTGGGCTCCTGTGCAGAGATTGAATTAGCGGGGATGGAGCCGGGGAGGCTGGTGCTGCTGGAGATAAGGAATATCCTCTCCTCCCTTCCCGCATGGGGCTGGGTGGGACCGGGTGGCTGCATACCCCCAGGGAATGGGTGTCCTCAGCTCGGGAAGTGAAGAGGAAGCAGCCTGTGAGCAGGTCCAGCCCCCCAACCATCACCAAGGTGGCTTCGTGGGCCCAGCTCCCAGATGGAGGAGTCTGGGGAGGGTGTGCTCCTTCCTGAGGCTCTGCAGCTGCAAAGACTGGGAGGGGAATGCCCACAAATGCCTCAGACACCTTTCCTTTCTTTCCCTTTTCCTTTACCATCTCCCCTTCTCTTTACCATATCCCTTTTCACTTTACCATCTCTCCTCTTTACCGTCTCCCTTTTCCCTTTCCCATCTCACTTCTCCTTTATTTTCCTTTATTTTTCACACCTTTTTTTCCCAAGCTGCAATCTGTTGCTAATCCATGAAGCCAGAACCCAAAGCACAGCTCAGTGGCAGTGGGGGATGCCCAGGTGCCTTCAGAACCAACCCCAGGACAAGTCATTGCCTGCAGAGCCTGCCAGGAGCTGCCTGCTCCCTGCCCCAAGTGCCAGCCAAATCCTGCCAGCACAGTGGCCACCAAAATCCCCAGTGGCCACCGAAATTCCCCCCTGGCTAGCACCTGGGGGCTGGGGGGGCACCGCCTCTGCCCCGACAGATGGAAATAGCAGCAGCTCTGTTGATTTTACAGCCACAGCCCTGACTGTACCAGGCTGCTGGTGCTCCCGACAGCTGTGGATTTGGGCTGTGTTTGTTTGGTTTTAACAAACCTCTCTATTTTTTTCCCCCCTGCGTGCAGCCCATCAGCTCCTCAAGGTTGGGGTTCACCCTGGGGGTGCTCACCACTTGCTCTCCTCTCCTCTTTTTTTTTTTTTTTCTTTTTTTCTGAAAAAAAAAAAAAAAAGACCAAAACAACAAACCACACCAAAATCCTAGAAGCACAAAAGACCTTTGTCTGAAGCTGCCACGGGAGAGCAGCAGCGGATGGTGGTGGCACCTGGGACAGAGGAGGGTGGCAGCCCCGGAGGTGGCCCTGGGTGCCCCCCCAGCAGCAGCAGGAGGGTGATGCCTCCCCAGGCCAGCCCCGGCAGGAATGTTTGCTGTCACCACAGCCTGCGGGCAAGGAAATATTTTCCGAGGCAAAAAAGGCCTCCCAGTGTATTTGGCGCTGCCGGCTTCCAGCAAGGCCTCTGTAGCCGTCTTGTTCTGCCGCCGGGACACCTACCCGGAGGAAGAGAGGAGGCGAAGGTGGGAGAGCTTTAAAAAGCTCTGGTTAAGTTTGTTCCACTCTGACCGTGCCTCCCCCCCCCTCTTCCCGACAAAGAGGAGGTTGGAGGCTGCAAAAGCTGCGGGGGGTGTTTGGGGTGGGGGGAGAGGGTTGCCCAGCTGCTGGGGATGCTCTTCGTCTCCCCAGGGAGGAGGAGGAGGAGGAGGAGGGTGCTGTGGGTGGCAAAGCTCTGGGGGATGTGAAGGGATGTCCCCGCTCCTTCCCAGGCTGTGACCTACATTCCCAGCTCGCTCTCCTCATTGAAACCCAGGGGTGATGACGGTATTACAGGTTGGGCTCGAAGTATGTGCCTCCAGGTCTTTACTCTGGCACCGAAACAAAACCTACTCAGAAAGCGGTGAAAAAAATAAAACCCGGCTTGTGAATGCAGTTGATTGGAAGTTTTTCCAGCAGAAAGTGCTTGTCTGACCCGTGTAAAATCGTTCCTGGGGCGTGTGTTGATTTGGGCAGTGTTTCCTCTGAAAAAAAAAAAAAGAAAAAAAAAAAAAAAAAAGAAAAAAAGAGATCAGAAGGGAGGTGGGGAAGAAATATTTGGAGAGAGCCGGAGCCGCCGCCTGCAGCAGAGCTTTTCCATCCCGGCTGCAGGAATGGCTCTCCTTTGGAAACACACTGTATAGAGCAGGCTAAAAGCACTTTATAGAGCAGGCTAAAAGCAATTTCTGTAGCAGGCTAAAAGCCCCAGCCTCAGCAGCCCCCCTCCTGCTATGTCCTGCCCTCAGAGGGGGCAAAACCCAGCTGGGGGCTTGGCTGGGGGGATGCTCCTGCTGCCTCCCCACAGCAACACCAAGTTTACCACCAGATGCTGGCTTAGTTTTATGGGGGGAAAGGGTCTTAGCAGGACTGAGGACCCATCCCCTGGGCCAAGCCACGGTGGGCATCCCCCCTGGGCCAGCCTGTCCTGCCTGGGACCCCCAGCTCTGGGGCTGCCCCTGCCCTGACCCACTCCATGTCCTGCCACCCCCCCTTGCAGGCTGGGAGCAGGTGCTCAAAGCTTGTCCTCGAGTCCTGGTGGGTTTTTTGCATTAGCAAGATGTATTTTATTTTTTTTCTCAAGCAGAAGAAAGGCTTCCTCAGCCAGGTGAATGTTTGCTTGGCAAAAATTAAGCCGCTCAGGCAGGCAAAGCTTCCCCGGCTCTGCACGGCACGCAGGGGGGGATGAATTATTTTCTTTGCCTGGAAATGAGTGGGGTGGAATTAAAATCTCATTGCAGGTGGCAGCAACCCATGGCGCTGGTGATGGATGCTGCTGGCCCAGGCCTTTGCCCCTGAGATGGGGTGTCCAGCCCAGGCTGAAAATATCAGCGTGAGCTGGGCCCAAGGGGATGGCTGATGGCACAGAAATGGGCTTGTGCACCCAGAGCCCCAGCAAATTTATGGGGTGATCCTGGGCTGCTATTAGTGGTAAAGGAACCGCAGACTCACAGACAGGGTTTGAGTCCCAAGCAAGCTCTGATGTGTTGTGTTTTGGGTTTTTTTCTTTCTTTTTTTTTTTTTTTTTTTTTTTTTTTTTTTTTTGTTTTCTTTTTTTCAGAGCATTGATCTCCGCTGCTTTTTGCCGGTGCCTTTGCCAGGGACACCTCGTTCCCGCCGGCTGACGGCTGCGTGGGGGGCACCCGGGGAGATGGGGTCCCCTGGGAGCTGTGGGGGTGATGCAGAAAAGATAGGGGGGGGTGTGACCCAGGAGCTGGGAGCAAAACCTGCTCCGAACTGGAGCCCTGGGTGCTGGCCCGGCGGTTGGGCTCTGCTATTTATACCCGCCGCGCGCGAGAGGAGCCTTGCAGTATAAATGAAGCTATTTTAAAGGTCTTGGCCAGGTATAACTGGTTTAAACAAGGCCGGTAATGACTCAGAGGGCTATAAATGTCCGTCAGAGTCCACAGAGGAGCTGCCGGGGATTGATCTCCCGGGCAAGCAGCTTCCTGGTGCCATGCGAGAGCCTCTGCATGCACCCGTCCCTGAGCTCCCACCCAGTCCCCCCCAGCACCCTTTCCAGCTCCCTTCATCCCCAGTCCCCCCCAGCACCCCTTACAGCTCCCTTCATCCCCAGCCTGAAGGGTCACAGGGTCTGGTGCCAGGATTTTGGATGTGGTCCCCATGGCTCCATTCTCCAGCTCGATCCTGGCAGCTCCAGCCAGGCTGGGGGATAACGGGATGCTCCAACCACTGCTTTGGATGGTCACATCTCTCTGGGGTTTAAGGGTTGTTTGAAGTCTTTTGTAACTGGGTCCATGTTTCAGGTGATGGGGGTGACACACTGGACCATCTGGGGCTCCAGAGGGTTTGTTTTGTCCTGCTTCAGCAATGGAATTCTCTGCATCCCTCCTCCCCCAGGGACTGAAGCACCTTCAGACCAGGCCAGGCTGGAAGGGTTCCAGCAGAAAGGGGGTTTGGTGGGAAATAACAGGGTTTGTTTTTTTTAAAGCAGAGGGTTTTCTTGGGAGGAGTCCCTCTATTCAATTTTTCTGTTTGTTTTCTTATTGTAAAACCAAAGACATTTCAGTTTTCAGCAACTGATAATTAAACATTTTTAAAAAAAATATTTCCCCGGAGTGAAACCAAAACCTGAATACTTTACTCATCCAGGTAGAGCTTCCCCTGCCTGCCAGGGCCTTTGGGGACAAAGCCGAGGAAAACACCCATGACAGGACTTCCCTGGGAGGTGAGGATGACTTTTTTCTTCCCTTCCTTTTCCTCCCTTGCCTTCTTTTCTCCTTTGCCCTGGCAGGTCAGCATCACTGCCCACCTCCCCCAGCACCCCCTCTCTGAATAAAGCAGGGAGCAGCTCAGCAGGATGACTCTGTTGGCTCCAGGATTCTCACCCAGGACATCATTCCAGATGCCAGCACATCTTGTTTACCCAGTGAAATGTTCTGGTGGAGAAAACCAGCTCCGAGGTGTCACGTGGACCACGGTAAACAGCCAGCAGATGCACTCTGTTTATTTTGCTTCAGAGCCTTTCCAGAAGGCCCCATCCTGCTGGTGGGCTTCTCCAAGAGGGCTTTTGCCCATCCCCACATCCTGCATGGTGTTAGGTGCCAGCTGCCAGCACCCAGCCATGGCTCAGCAGAGCTGGGGTCCCACCAGGACCCATCACACCACCCCTGGGTGCTGTGGACCGGCCAGGTCCTACCTGGGGCTGTCCTTGCACCCAGGGGCAGGTGCTCTAAGGTTTCCCAAGTGTCTCTTGGGAGCTGGTTGTCACCATTGGTGCCGAGCATCCCAGTGAGCAGGGGGACCTCCTGCAGCCCTGAGGGACACAATAATGAGACTTTATTCTTCCCCCCAGGTCACGTTCTTCAGGCACTTCCAAGGGTTTTATTTTACCTTGCAGTGCCAACCACTGATGGCAGCAGCTCCGTACCTTCCCTGGCAAGTTGAATAATTACAGAGTGGGGCTGAAGGTTAAAATAGTACCTGGAGGACTGAATATCCCAAAATTAGCCATGCCAGCCATGTCCCAGCTGAGCAGATCCTTAGGATGAAGTGTGTTTGTGCCCCTTGGAATTCTCTTCCCCAGTATGGAAAAGAGAGAGGGATCCGTGGGCACTGGATCAGATACTAAAATTACAGAAAAATTTTGCATGCTCTTGACTCTTCCTTTGTTAGATTTGTTAAAGCCTTGGAAAATATTTCCACAACTTAAGCAGCCCCATTAAAGGCTGAATCTATTAGATGAGAAAAGTCTTGGCTATTGAAGTTCTTCAAACAGTGAAGTCAACGTTACCCGGGGTCATTGTGGGGCTTCCTGGCAGTGCTGCAGCTGGGGGGGAACACCAGGGACAGGAACACATCCCTCCCACCTGGGGTGTCCCACCTGCCACTCCTGCCCATTGTGTGCATCAGCACCAGGACAGAGTTCCTGGGATCAGCCTGGGTTGGAAGGGGCCTTAGAGATCACCTGCACCAACCTCCCCCTCATCTGGAGGAGGCTGCTGAAAGCCTCACCCAACCTGGCCTCCCCCTGCCCTGCAGGAGTTATGGAAAACTGGGAAACATCTTCTGGAGCAGGACCCTGGACCATCTTTCCAAACATCACCTTGAGATCAGCCAGTGCTGGAGAGCTGGGATCTTTTCCAGCTCTGCCCCTGGGCTGCTTTGGGCTGAGATGCTCAACCCTTCCCCAGATTATTTCCCATCCTCCTCCTCCTCCCCTTGCCTGCTCTGCTGGTTGGAATGGGAGCTCCAGGGCTGCTCCCAGCCCAGCAGAGCCCCATGTCCTCACCCACAGCCCCTTCCAGGGATCCCAGCAGTTTCGTGTCTTTTCAGGGAAAAGCCTGGATGAATCCCAGCAGGAATTGCAGTTGCACTGCACAAGCCCCAGGTGCCTGTCCCCCTTCCTGGGGGCTCGTCTCAACAGACAAATCCCTAACAAGATTTTTGTTTTCCCAGGATAAATCCCTAATTAACAAGATCTGTAGCCACAGGGGTGCCTTTCGCTTCTTGTCATGGAAAAGCCTCTCTTCCTGAGGGCAACAACTGGTTTTGTCACTCAGGGGAAGCCCTTCCTCAACTCAGGGGGGTAAAAAGGAAGCCCAGGCAGCTATTTCAGAACAGCAGCATAAGTGGGAAAGTTCATTAGGCTGTATTAATGATGATAATTATCAGGAGAAAGGAGATCACTTCCTCTTTGTTGTGAAGAACAAGGTAAGGGGCTCTTTGTTAATTTAATTTATTATTATTTGCTTTGCCAGAAACCAGCCTGGTTATGGGGTGTGGGGACACAGGGTGGGGTGAACACCACAGCCCCTGGCTATGGCTACCTGCCCACCCTCCTGCTTGCCACCAAAGCCCAGCCATAGGCCTTGGCTCAGGAGCATCCCCCTCCTCCAGTGTCCCCCTGCCCTGGAGGAAGGCAGAGGTGGCTCCTGGAGTCCTGGCTGCTAATGCAAATCAGAATGCCATTAGAAAAATTAAATTGAAAATAAATATTAGTTAAATATTAAAGGGAAGAAGTAATTTTTAAAGGGCTGGTGTTTTCCTCAGTCACCCAGCCAGGTGTGTTTAAATAAGATGCTGATGGAGAGGTTCGATTTCTATCATCCCAGGTACTTAAAAAAAAAAAAAGTTTCTTATAAAGCAAGCAGATGTATTCCTCTGTTCTCCTAAGAGATATTAAATTTAGCAGGTTTCTGCAAACTGGCAAGGTGGCAGAAAGGAAAGAGAAGGAGATGGTGGCTGCAGGCCTGGGGTTTCTGCCAGGAGCTGAGATGCCCATTGCTGGGCTGGTCCCACATCCAGCCAGCTCCAGTAGGACCCTCCTCTGAAGCTGGGGGGGGGGTCAAAACCCAAATGAAGAGGATTCCTCTGACAGCAACTTCTGTCCGCGCATGGGGAGGTGAGGAAGGGTGGGAAAAACCTCCTGTTTGATGGCAGCAAGACTCCTCAGCAAGTCCTGCTGAGGAAACAGGAGGGGTGGTCTTAAAGCCCCTTTCCATCCCCAGTGATTGTATGAAGAGAGGAACATCTGTGGGTGTGGGGGGCACGCTGAGGTCTGCAGGAGAGAGGCCTGAAGGGGGGTGAGCTGATGGCATGGGGTGATGGCCTCTCTCCTCCTCCTGAGGAGCCCCCTGGGAACTTCCTCACCCTGCTGAGAACACCTCCTGCCCCTGGCTCCTTAAGGGAAGGGATGAGGCCAGGACCAACCCCACCTCATCCTGGGGGGCTGGGGGCAGCTGTGAGTGGGGAGATGAGCAGAGGGGAACCTTGAGCTGATGGGCCTTGATGGGTCCCAGAGCCATGTCACTAATTTTAGGGTGTTCTCCCCCCTCCCCAGGATTTGTCTTACTCCAAAGAAGCAAAAACCTCCCCGGGGGTTGTGTGAGAATGGAGAGTTTGACCTCAGTCAGACCTGGGGTGCACCCCCCCCTCCAGAACCCCCTTCAGCCCTGCCCCGGAGGGTGATTTGGGGGTGAATATAATTCAGGGTAAGCCCCCCCTTGCCCCCCAAGGGAGAAATTTCTCTTGGTGAGACAAATATCCCTGAGCCTTTGGGGTGAGACCCCCATCCCGGGAGGTGCAGCACCCGCATGGACGCTCTCCAGGGTCTCCGGGGTGCCCCCCCCTCCACCGCCACCCACTCCCCCCCCCCCGCTCTGCGGACCCGGGGACAGCAGGCGACAGAGGGCGCCCCGCCACCGCTTTTAGGGACGCGACAGAGCTGGGGGGGACGGGACACCCTGTGGATGGGGGCACCGCTTTCCCCCTTCCTTTTGGGGTCACCCTCCATCCCGGTGGGGGCAGCCTCTCAACACCCCAATCCCTTAGATCAGGAGATGGGAGGCAGGCGGGCTGCCGCTGTCGCAGCGGCTATCGCGATAGAAGCGCCACAGCTGGGGGCAGCGGGGTTGTTTTCCTTGGGCGATGGCTCCGGAGGGGGCCGGAGCCCCGGGGGAAGGGGTCTGGGGAGTTTTAGGCCCCCGCCCTCCGAGCCGGAGCCCCGCGGGGGCTGAACCCCTCCTCTGGGCTGGCTTTGTGTTAATATTTAAAAACTATCGCCAGCCTGCGGCGACAGACGGGGGCTTCTCCCCCACCCCGGCAGCAAAATCAAATCGATAGCTAAATAAATAAATACATATACAGACCAACAAATGCATAAACCCGGCGGTTTATGGGGTTTGTTGTTTTTTTGATGTTGGGTTTCTGGGTTTTTTTTTTAAGGTGGGGATTTATTGAAGAGGCAAAACCAAGCCCCTGGCGCGGTGGAGGCGGCGGGGAAGGAGGGTGGGGGGACAGGGAGGGATGGTGCCAGGAGGGCCCCAGCCCGGGAGGTGTGTGGAGGTGGAGGAAACCCCCCCCCAGCTCCCTCCTGCTCCGTCCCCCTTCGCCCGCTGGACCCCGATGTGTCCGATGGGGCGGGCGGGGGACGTGGAGGGTGGAGGGGGACGGGTTTGGAGCCCGCTGATCTTTTTTTTTTTTTTTTGCCATCCGTCCGTCTGTCCTTCAGTCCTTCCTTCCTTCTCCCCACCCCCGCCCACCCCCCCTCCCAGCCCCCCCGCACCTTCCCCGAGCTGCTCCGCGGCTTTTCAGCCGCTCTGCCCCGACGGCGCCCACCGGGACCCCGCACCGGGGGGGGAGTCCCCGGGCCGCTTCTCCTCCTGCTTCCCCCCACCCCCCCCGCCCTCCCCTGTTTGTTTTAGTTACGAATTTGTTGTAGGTACCTGAGCCGGAGCCCGGGGAAGAGCCGGAGCGGCAGCTGGGCCCTGCCGATGGGGCAGAGCTGGGGGGCGGCCGGGCAGGGGGCGACCTGAGCCCCGGGGGCTCCGCCGAGCAGCCTCGGGGAGAAGAGGTGCGTGGGGTACCGGGGGTGCGGGGGGAGGCACAGCTCCCGTGGGGGGTGTCACAGCTCCCGTGGGGAGTGTCACAGCTCCCGTGGGGGGTGTCAGGGGGTTAAACAGCTCCCGTCGGGGATGCTGGGGGCATCGAGGGGGGGGGAAGGGATCGGCTCCCGTCGGGGCCGCCCGGGATGGGGCTATGGGGGTTGATGGAAATGGGGTCCCGCAGGATCCCCCCTGCAAAGTCGGGGGACTCCCGGGGTGAGGGGGGGGGGGTGGTGGTGCCGGCGGCCCGGACCCCCCGGGTGGGGCGGAGGGGGTGCGGATAGGTGTGCGGGGGGCGGCGGAGGATCCGCTCCCGCCTAGGTGTGAGCTGATTATTCAAATGGGCAGCCGAGGACCTGGGGATTGGAGGCTCGCCCGGCCGCTCCGTGCTATATCACTGGGGCACCCACGTCACTGCAGCACTTGTCCTCCTCTTCCTCCTCCTCCTCTTCTTCCTCCCTCCTCCCTCCTCCTCCTCCTCCCTCCTCCTCCTCCTCCTCCGGCTCCTCCATCGCCTCCGGGCGACTCTTCGCCGCGGAGCGCTGCGAAAACCCACCCAAGGAGCGGGAAAAAAAAAATAAACCCATCCCTAGCGCCCCTGGATCCCCCCCCCTCCCCTCTTCCTCCCTCCCTCCTCTTCCTCCTCCTCCAGAGGCTCCGACGGAGGGGAGGGAGGGCTGGGGACTTTTTTTTTTTTTTTTTTTTTTGGGTTGCTCTCTGTCGTCGTTTGTTGTGGCTGTTAAATTTTAAACTGCCATGCACTCCGCTTCCAGTATGCTGGGAGCGGTGAAAATGGAAGGCCATGAGCACACGGACTGGAGCAACTACTACGGGGAGCCCGAGGTAAGGGAAAAGGAGCCGGGAGGAGAGGGGGGGGGGTTCCGCCGACTCTCTGCTCGCCACCCCCGCTCCCGGCCGGGGTCGCCCCCGCCGTGTCAGCCCCGGGCTAAGATTAACTTTGGCATCAAATCCCTGCTCGGGAGGTTGCCTGCTGCGGGCAGGGTGCGGGTAGGGGATCCCGGGGGGGTGCGGGGCAGCGGGCGCCTAATTTTTTTTTTTCATCCTTCCTCCCCCCACCCCCCCTTTTCCCCACAAGTCCCGATATTTTTCTAGTCCGAGCAGGGATGTTCCTTCCCCTTCCTCCAACTCCTCTTTCCAGGACGGCTCCGCCGCTCCCGTTGCCGTCTCGTCTCTTTCTTTAAATAAATATATAGATATATTTGTTTTTCATTAACGGGAAAAACAACCACCCCCCCCCAACCCCACCCCGTCCTGGGATTTAACCCTTCCCGCCCCGCGGGGCACGCAGCCCTGGGGCTACAGAACCTTCTGCCCCGCGGCGGTCGGGGCTGGGCTGGAGGGTCCGATGTCCCCCCGGGCTGCCCCTGTCCCCAGCGGGGCTACTCACCTCCTTCCCCCCCCCCACCCCCAACACCTCCCTCCTCTCTCTCGCTTGCCCCTGCAGAGCTATTCCTCGGTGAGCAACATGAACGCGGGGCTGGGCATGAACAGCATGAACACCTACATGACCATGTCGGCCATGAGCACCACGGCCAACATGACGGCCGCCACCTCCATGAACATGTCCTACGCCAACACGGGCATGAGCCCCTCGCTCACCGGCATGTCCCCGGGCACGGGGGCCATGCCCACCATGGGCTCGGCTGGCGTGGCGGGGATGGGCGCCCACCTCAGCCCCAGCATGAGCCCCATGGGAAGCCAAGCGGGCTCCATGAACGCCCTGGCCCCCTACACCAACATGAACTCCATGAGTCCCATCTACGGGCAGGCCAACCTCAACCGCTCGCGGGACCCCAAGACCTACCGGCGGAGCTACACCCACGCCAAGCCCCCCTACTCCTACATCTCCCTCATCACCATGGCCATCCAGCAGTCACCCAACAAGATGCTGACGCTGAGCGAGATCTACCAGTGGATCATGGACCTCTTCCCCTTCTACCGCCAGAACCAGCAGCGCTGGCAGAACAGCATCCGCCACTCGCTCTCCTTCAACGACTGCTTCCTCAAGGTGCCCCGCTCCCCGGACAAGCCGGGCAAAGGTTCCTTCTGGACCCTGCACCCCGATTCTGGGAACATGTTTGAGAACGGCTGCTACCTCCGCCGCCAGAAGCGCTTCAAGTGCGAGAAGCAGCTGGGGGCCAAGGAGAGCGGCGGGGCGGGCGGCGGGGGCAAGAAGGGCCCGGGGCAGCCCCCCAGCCAGCCCCTGGGCGAAGGCAGCTCCTCGGGGGGCTCGGAGGGCTCGGCCGGTGCCGAATCCCCGGCCAGCACCTCTCCCTGCCAGGACCACAAGCGTGCCCTGGCCGACCTGAAGGGCACCCCGGGGCTGAGCCCCGCGGAACCGGCGGCCTCGCCGGGCCAGCACCTCCTGGCCCCCCCGCACGCCGGCCTCCCCCACGACGCCCACCTCAAGCCCGAGCACCACTACGCCTTCAACCACCCCTTCTCCATCAACAACCTGATGTCCTCCACCGAGCAGCAGCACCACCACCCTCACCACCACCACCCTCACCACCACCACAAAATGGACCTGAAGGCCTACGAGCAGGTGATGCACTACTCGGGCTACGCCTCGCCCATGCCCGGCAGCCTGCCCATGGGGCCCGTAACGAACAAAAACGGCTTAGAGTCCTCCCCTTTAGCCGGAGAGACTTCTTACTACCAAGGTGTGTATTCCCGGCCCATCATGAACTCCTCCTAAAAGGGGCGAGAGGGCAGAACCCTCCCTGGGGAGAGGGGAGAGCCCCTCACCGTGCCCCCCGCCCGCAGCCCCCCGGCAGACTGATGGACTATGAGCGCTGTCGAGCACGGTACATATACATATATATATATATATATATTATTTTTTTTTTTTCCGTTGGCTCCAGATGTTTGCATCCGTTCGGGAAACAGCAGCCGTGTGTCTCGCAAGCGTCTCGGCCCGCCCCAAGGGCTGGCATGTTGGTGTGTCCCCCCCTGTTCGGCCCAAAGCCACTGGGGGGGCGGGAGGGGGCCTGCGAAAATTCCCTTGGTTTGCCTTGTTTGGGTGGGGAGGGGCGGGTTAGGGGCGAGGGGATGGGGAGAGGGGCGCGGGGTGGGGGGTTCCCTTTGGCTTATTTTATTTTTTTTGCGTTGTCGTCATCGCCAGGAGGTATAAATATATCTATTTTTTTGTGTGGAAGTGATGGGGAAAACCAAACCAAAACCAACACGAACGAAACGAAGCCCTCCTTCGCTGTGAAACCCATGCTAGTTTTGAACCCGAGGACCAAAAGTCTTGTAATGTTGTGGGAAAAAAACGGGGGGGTGGGGGGAAGAGGGGAAAAATAATAATTAAAAAAATTATTAAAAAAACGACGAAAAAAATTAAAAAATAATAATAATAATAATAAAAAAGACAGGATAGATCGTTGTAATTGCAACAAACGCTTGATGTTACCGGGAGAGTAAACTACTTGGATCTGATTAATTTATCGTTTCTGTATGCTTTATTTATGGCTTATAAAAATGTGTGTTCTGGTAGCGACTAGCCAGATTTTCACAGAACTCTATTAAAGTGTTATTGGCGGTTTTTTTCCCCCTGCATCTCTGTTCCGCCGGGTCTTCCCTTGTCTCCTCCACCACTGCCCTGTCCGGGACCCCCCCACCCCGCTCCCCGCCAGCCCCGACAGCCCCCAGCCCCCAGCTCCCCGCCGCTTTCCGCCGATGCGGAGCCAGCCCGAGGGGGTGGTTATCTGGGAGGGGTGTCGGGGGGCAAAGAGGGGTCGGGTTCCCCCCGCCAAATCCGGGGGTGAGGAGCCAGGACCCGCAAAGCCGCGGCCCGGCCTCCGCAATCAGCTTTAATTGGGGGGGGGGGATTGATGCAGAGCATCCCTGCTGCCTGGCCTGGGGGGGACACCTCGGGACCTCTGCGGGGGGATAAAAACAAACCAAAACACGCAGAACCTTTTATTTTTCCCTTCTGAAGTTTGTGGGGTTTGGGTTTTTTTTACCTTCCCTTAACACCTCCCGGTGACTCCGAGCCTGAAGCTGCGGCCACAGGAGCCTTCGGGCCGCCCCCCCGAGGAAGCAAAACCCTCCTGGTTTTTCGTTCTTTCTACACACACACACACACACATCCCCCCAAAATACTCCTGCCCCTTTTCCCAAACACTTGTTGTTTTTCCCACGCGCTGTTTTTTCTTATTTCTTTTTTTTTTTTCCCTTACGGCCGACATCGATGTTGCTTTGCGGAACTGACTAAAAAATTCCCCTAAAAATTCCCCAAACTCCTAAAATTCCGCATTTGTCCGCGAGGAGAGGAAAGGGGAGAGGGAAGGAGAGGGGGAGATAAAAACAAATAAACCCCCTCTCCCCCCTAAAATAAGGAAACCCGAAAGAGCCAAGCCCGGTGCAGGGCAGGACACACACGTTGCGGAGCGCGGCATTGCCATGGCTTTCATTAGCACATAAAAGGCTCCCGCGGGGAGGGAGCACGGGCGAGGGGGTGCCGCCGGTTTGGGGAGGGGGTTGTGCCCCTGACACCCCCCTTAGCAGCCCCCTCCCCAGCCATTCACCTTCCTCTTCCAGCCGGGCTCTTCCTCTCCAGCCCCGGCCCTGCCGCCGCTCCAGCCCCGCTCCGGCAGCTGCTTCCTTCTCCTTCCCCCCCCTTCCCTCCCCTCCCCGGTTTATTTTTTATTTTTCTGAAACTCCAGGATGGAGACTTGAGGAAAAAGAGGAGAAAAAAAGGGAAAAATTTAAAAACAAATTCCCTAGGCCAGGCGTTATTTCATTTTCTCTCTACGCTCCCCCACTTCCCTGCCCAGGGCATTTTTTCTCTCCCCTCACAGCTCGCCCGCCCCCAGCCAAACTCTGCCGGTTTAGGCAACCGTGATCTGTGAATAAACAAAGTCAGTAAACAACAAAAAAAGAAAAAAAAAAGGGGAGGGGAGGAAGGAAAAAAAAAAAAAAAAAAGGAGGGGGGGGGAGTTTGAAATCTAGATCCAAATTCCAGGAGGGTAAACTTTCAACACCACGTCATACTTCAGCAAATTTACACAGATATTATATTGCATCCCTTTCCTGCCCCCCCACCTCCCCACCTCCTCCCCTTCACCCCCCCACCCCACCCCGCTCCTTTGGAGCCATTGTGCTTAACTGAATTTTATAAAGCTGATCGATATCTTGGTAAAATATTCATTTTTAAACTAGCGGGCAACGAAATCTTTGCTTTGTGCTAAAGTCAACAAGTCGCCCGGTTCCCAGCTCCAATAAATGCCGGGATGCTCCCTGCCCCCCCAGACCGGGCCGGCCGCCGGGGCTCAGGTAGGTGCCACCCGCCGGTCCTTCCCCTGCCCCCCTTCCCTCCCTCCCTCCTCTTCCTCAGGGGGATGGATGCTCCCCGCCGGCTCGCCTTCGGACGATTTTCTTTTCGGATGGGGGGGTCCTGACCTGGCTGCCCCTCTCCCAGCCCCGCCACTCGTTTGGACACCGCGGTGGGGGGGTTCCACAGACCGAGGCGTTATTCAGGGGGCGAGGGGGCAGCTCGGGCAGGAGCGGGGGGCGGCTGGGGGCGGGCGGGCGCGGAGCCCCGTTTCTGACACTTTCAGCCCCAAAAAGCTTTTGCCGACGGGGCGAGTCGTTGTGTCTCGGTATGAGGAGAGTCCCCATCCCTCTCCTCCTCGGGTTTGCACTTTGGAGTTGGTTTTTTTTTGACTTTTGAAACAAAAATCCACGGGAATCGCCTCCGCCGTTTTATTCCCCCCTCCCCGTTGTCCTTTCCCCCCCCTCCTCTCGGGTCTGTGTCACTCTTTTGTTCCGGGTTGGGAGCGCCCACGCCGTGTCCCTCCCCGCCAAAGGGACATTTCTGCCGTGGCCGTGACACCGGGGAGGCTGCCGGTACCGGTACCGACGGGCAGGACAGGCCCCTACACCCGCGTGGGGGAAAAAACGAAAACAACAACAACAACAACAAAAAAACAGAAAGAAAGAAACAAAAAGAGAAAAAAAATTTTTTTAAAGGGCAGGGGGGAAATCAGGGGAAATAGGGGGAAGAACAGAGGGAAGTAACAGGGGGAAAAGTAAAAGAAGGGAAAAACAGGGAAGGAAATAGACGGGGAAGCAATGGGGGAAATAGGGAGGGAAACAGGGAAAATAGAGGGGGAAATAAGAGTGGGGAATAGAGGGCAAATAACGGGGAAATAAGATGGAATCAGAGGGAAATAACAGGAGGAATAACAGGGGAAGCAGGGGAAAAGATAGGGGTGGAAGTAGGGGGGAAGTAATAATGGGGAAAATAGTGGGGAGGTGGGGGAGAAACGGCAGGAGAATTGAGGGGAAAAAAAAAAAAAAAAAACAACAAAAAAACCCCCCCAAACGTGTCGGGAGGGAGCAGAGGGAAAAAAATTCCTCGCTGTAGGGGAAAATGGGAGTTTCAGCCCGGCTGGCATCCCCTCCCCAGGCTGTCCCCCTCCGCCCGCCCGGCCACCAGTGACATCTCCCACGCGGGACAGGAAGGACCTGGGGGTAAAAGGCAGGGAGGGGACAGGTCCCCCGGTACTGGGAGAAGTTCTGTGGAAGAAAAAGGGAAGGCTCGGGCGGTTAATGGGCTCTCAATAATTAATAACCTCGCTAAGGGGCCCGCTCCTAATGCAGCTCGGCGAGCTCCCAATTACTGCTCATTAAGGCTTGTCGCTCCAGGGAGGGAGGGGGACACGGCTGGGGGGCAGCACCCTGAAGCATCTACACCGGGCCCAGAAATTCGGGGCAGAACCCGAATCCGGTCACCCCGGTGCTCCGGGAGCGGGGACACGGCCACGGCCACGGGTGGCGGGGGACATTCCCTTCCTCCCCGGGATTCCTCACTATTTTTATCATTATTCTCTTCCCTGGCTCCGTTCCGGCCCTGAATTCCCCCAAAATACAGCTTTACTTTTCGAGAGGGTGGGACTCGTACACCCCGTCCCCGGCTGGGTTTCTGCAGGGTGGGGAAGGGATTTTGGGGGGGCTGAGCCCCCAGACCAACGCTGATGCACCCGGGTTTAATTACAGTTATTGCCCTCCCCCCCTCCTCCCCCCTTAATTCTCATCTGCAGGGAGAGGGAGGGAGGCAAAGGCACTTTTGGGGTGCTTAGTGACCTGCAGCAAGAGCTCTCAAGCCTTCAAGGAGCTTGGGGCAGGTTTTTGGGGTACCCGACGCCCCTCCCCAGCTTTACTCCTTCCCCGGGGAGGGAACCGGCAGTGTCAGGCCCTGACCGGCAGCAAAAAAATAAAATAAAAATTACATTTATTTATGTGGGGTTTTTTTGTTTGTTTATTTGTCTTAAAAAAAAAAACAAAACCAAACAAAAAAACCCACAAAAAACCACACCCAAAAAAGCCCCGCACACAACAACAACCCCCCAAAAAGAATAAAACAAAAAAACAAACCGAAGAGAAACAACGAAAAAAAAAACCAACAACAAACAAACAAACAAAAAAACCCCAACCAGCAACAAACCGGACAGCTCGGGGGTGAGATGAGTCTAATTATTGGTGGTTCTAAAAAGAGCTGGAACACCCAAGTAGGGCTTAACTCGTCTCCTGGGAAACTGATGGAGACCTATTTTACAAGCTGTAATTCTGCTTTAGACTATTGCAGGCTAAAGGCAGTTGACACTATCCTCTTTCTTCTAGAAATAGTCCTAATCCTATATTTCGGGTGGGTAAAATCCGCGCTCTGCTCCGCGCTTAGATTAATCCCGAAACCACATAAAACCAGGTAGGGAAGAGGATGGGAAAGGGGCGGAGGGGGGAAAAACCCCAACACAACAACCAAAAAATCGTTCGAAGTTTGTTACCTCCCTGCCCAACCTTAAAAATAAAATAAATCAATGTTAAAGGACGATGCGGGGTCTGGAGGGTTCTTATTTACGGGCACCTCGTCACCAGGGGAGCTCTGAGGAGAATTCCAGGTTAGTTTGAGGCTTCCAGGATCTCATGGTGGCGAGTGAAAGAGTTCTGGTGTCCTGAGTGAGGCAGGGCAGGGAGAGGCCGGATGGAGAGAGGGGAATTTGACAGGGAGTCGTTTTTATTGGAAAAAACATAAAACAAAACAAAAACATAACATTAAAAATATATTTTAAAAAAGAAAAATGTAATTTCTTTTTTTTTTTTTTAATTAAAAGCATAAAGGAAAGGAAAAAATGAAAAGGAAAAAACCGCCACCGCCCCAGCTGGGCACTGCAGTCAGGGGTTTTGTGGAGCTCGTTTGTCTGTTGGTTTGGGGTGCTTTCTTTTAGGGTTTTTTTGTGTGTTTTATTTTCCCCGATTATTCCTTAGTTGTGTCTGCTGAGTACCCCTGGCCGCCAGGCAGGAGGGTTTTGGGAGGGGGTTTGGCTGTCCGGGGGGGCTGACCCCCTGTCCTGGTGTCTGTCTGAGCAGGGAGGGCACCTGGGAGCACGGGGAAAAGTGGAGTGAGGGCGGGGTGATGTTTGGGGGGGATGAGGGGATGGAGAGATGGAGGGATGGAGGGATCGATGGAGTGCTGGCTGTCTGTCTGTCTGTCTGGATGGATGGATGGATGGATGCAGGGATTGATGGAAAGAGGGTTGGATGGAGGGATGGAGGGATGGATGGATGGATGGATGGATGAAGGGGTCAATAGAAGGAGTGATGAAGAGATGAAGGGATGGATGCAGGGACTGGTGGATGGATCAGTGGATTGATGGATGGATGCAGGGACTGGTGGAAAGATGGATGGATGGATGGATGGATGGATGGATGGATGGATGAGTGGGGGGGTGGATGGATGGATGGATGGATGGATGGATGGATGGATGGATGAAGGGATGGAGGGGTCAATAGAGGGAGTGATGAAGACACGGCGGGATGGAGAGATGCAGGAATGGATGCAGGGATTGGTGGGTGGGTGGATGGATGGATGGATGGATGGACACACAGCTGGTTATTGAGCTCCTGCTGCCCGCAGGGCCCGCCCTCCCAGGCCGTGTGGCGAGCAGGGGTACGGGCAGGGCTAATGAAAAGGGCTCGCAAGAGGCCGGGAACCTGCGGGAGGGGCTCGGGGCTGGGCTGCCGGCGGGGCAGAGGCTCCGGGGGGGGCTGGGGGCGGCGGCTCCGCCAGTCCGTTATATTTGCAGGTGCAGCCGGGCGTGAAATTGCATGTAGGGGGAAAAAAAAAGTTTTTAAAAAACGCAAATGAGGCGGAGGCGGCACCTCGGAGGGGAGGGTTGTTTGTACAGGCGTGTGCGGGACAGCGGGGGGGTGCGGGGCGAGGGCAGGACTGGTGCGGGCTGGGGGGCAGCGGCATCCCCCCTTCCCCCCTGCCCCCTGCCCCCGGCTCCTCTCTTCCTCTCCTCTCCTCTCCTCTCCTCTCCTCTCCTCTCCTCTCCTCTCCTCTCCTCTCCTCTCGTTTCCCCCTTCCCTTCCCTTTTTTTTTTTCAGTTTCTCCTTCCTTCCTTCCTTCCTTCCTTCCTTCCTTCCTTCCTTCCTTCCTTCCTTCCTTCCTTCCTTCCTTCCTTCCTTCCTTCCTTCCTTCCTTCCTTCCTTCCTTCCTTCCTTCCTTCCTTCCTTCCTTCCTTCCTTCCTTCCTTCCTTCCTTCCTTCCTTCCTTCCTTCCTTCCTTCCTTCCTTCCTTCCTTCCCTTTTTCTTTCTCTTTCATTTCTTTTCTTTCATTTTAATTTGTTTCCATTTCCTCCTCATTTATTTCCCTTACATTTCCTTCCTTTGCCCTTTTTCAGTTTTTCCATTTCCTATTTCGCTTTTTTCCCCCTCTATTTTTCTTTTTCGTTTTCTCTCCTCTCCTCTCCTCCTATTCTTCATTTTTTTTCCTTTTTCTTTCCTATCTTTCCCTTTTTACCATTCTATCCAATTTTTCAATTTCTTTTCTTTTCCCTCTTTCCTTTTCTCCTATTGCTTTCCTCTTCCACCATTCTTTACCTTTTCCTCCTTTCTTTTCCTTTCTCACCATTCTTTGCTTTTTCCTAATTTCTTTAACTTTTTCTGCATTCTTTCTTTTTTTCCCCCCTCCGTTTCTTTTCCTTTCTTTCTTTTCCCTCATTTTCTTTCAATTTTTCATTTCCTTCCCCCCCCTTTCCTTCCCCCTTTTCTTTCCCTTTCTTTTCCTGTTTCCCCTTTCTTTCCCTTCCTCCCCCGCTCCCCCAGATGCCATCAGTTCCTCACCTCCCCCTCCTTCCCTCTCCACCCTACCCACAGCAGCAGGACCCCCACCTGCCAGGGGCTGGGGTTTTATGAACCACGGGGGCTTTTTTCAGGTTTTTGACCCACAGAAGCAGGAACAAGAACAAATCTCATCCCTCCACGGCTGGAAACCGACGGCCGGGCACGGACACGGGGGGAGTGGGAATGTGCTGAGTTTATTTCCCTCCCCTGTGCCGAGGGCATCGATGCTGGAGGAGTTTGGAGCCCTTGGGATGCTGCTTGTCCCCGACAGCAAAGCAGCCCGACCTCACCCTCCCCATGCCTCGCCTTCATTTATTTTAATATTATTTATTTTATTTAATATTAATTAAATATGAATATATTTAAACTCGGTGGGAGCTGCGTGCTGCTGTGTCCCTCATTCCAGCCATTGGATTTTGGGGGGGTGCAGGTTGCTGTCACGCTAAGGACAAGCTCGGGAAGGGCTCTGGGGAGGAGGACAAGGTCCAGGAGCCCCAAATCCCCCCCGAAAGTGGTGATTAAACCCTTTCCTACACCACAGCTTTGTTACCTTGGAGCTTCCCCCCCCTTCCTCTGTCCTGGGGGTGGGGGGGAGAGGCAGTGGAAGGAGGGGGGGCAGAAGGTGAATTTCGTTTCAGAAGGGGACTTTCTGTCACCCCTGGGTCCAATCGCAGACACCATGAGCAAGCTAATAAAAGAGCTGCAGATGTTGAGCAGAGCAGAGCGGGTTTCTGGGGGACACCTCAACAAACTCCTGGGGCTGGGAACTCATCGGCTGCTCCCCGGTTTGCTTTTCTGTTTGTTTCAGCTCCTTCCCCTCCTTCATCGCTCCCCCCCTTCTCTGTGTTTCTAGAGGGGGAAGGAAACCCCAAAATTTTGGAGAGGGCTTGATTTGGGTAAAGAAAGGCAAAAATCAGACGCCCGACCCAGGGAAGTGCCCACACCCAACCCCTCAGCACTTTTGCCAGAGCCAGGGGACAGGGAGAGAGCGTCCCAGAGCCAAAGCCGGGGGGGGGCAGGTGCTTGTCCCTGGCACCAGGGTGCTGGGAGGGGGAATACATCAACCAGGACGACAGGAGAGGCTGCTGCCGGGGTTTCTGCAGAAATAAGGACCCCCCCGTTCCCGGGAGGGGGTTGTGTCTGCTCAAGTGCCTCTTAACCTTTTCTATATCCTGTTACTAAAGGGGAGAAAAAAAAAAAAAAAAAAAGCCAAACAACCCACCAAGCCCACATAAGGAGTTTCTGTCTCTTCACCTGACCGTAAAGAACACATAAAAAAGAGAGGATGCTGTTCCCCCAGCTCGTCAGGGGATCCCTGAAACCAGGAGAGCTTTGTGAAAGCAAAAAGCCAAATGTGAGAAGGAGAAGGGGTGGATGGGTGGAGGGAGAAGCCACCCAAACTACAGGGACAGGCCCTTGCTCCAGGCTGTAGCAATGCAGACAGGATTTTTAGCTGCTGGGGGTTTGAGGCTGCTTGAGCAAAATGTGGTTTTTTAGTTTTTTTTTAAAATTGGGAGGGTTTGTGGGTTTTTTTGTGTGTTTTGTTTTGTTTTGTGTGTGTGTGTGTGTGCTGCGTCCTTCACTCCCGGCAGCAGAACCTCCCCAGGTTTGGGCATTGACCTCAGGCGAGCAGAGGTGATACCCCAGCTGGGGGCAATCCTGCTGCCTCAGCTGAAAGGGGGGAGATTGGGGGTGAGGAAGGGGCAGTGCTGAGGGGCAGGCTGAGCTGTCCCGGGTGTGAGCAGCACATGCCGTGGGATGTTCTCTCTGTCCGCAGGTGAGCCCAGGAGGGATGGGCGAAGGGATGGGGATGCAACAGGCTTTGCCGAAATTTCCTGGGGTTTCAGGGCTTCCTGCAGGGTGCAGAGATCTGTCCGCCCTCTGTCACCTTCCTTTTAGTTTACTCCATCCCACCAAGGTCCTCGGGTTCTGCCCGGAGGTGCCGGGGTTGGGGTTCTGCGGGCCGGGAGCCGGGGCTGTGCTGCAGAGCCCGAGTTACTTATTAACCACTGCTCATTTGACAGGATCAATATTTCAAGCGAGGGAGTAAACACTTAAGAAGCACCACTCTGCTTTGCCCTCTTTTGTTTTTTTTTTTCCTTTGCAAAAATGATTTATTTTCTAAAATGCATCTGCCTGGAGAGGAGGCAGCGCCGGGAGCCGGGGCTGTTATCTGAGGGATATGCAAAGCACATTTATTTCCTCTTTTATCTCTCATATTGCATGTTGATCCCATACATATAGATTGATTTTGTTCAGGTAGATAATGAAAAGTCAAGTGGAAAATTTACACAAAGGCACTCAGGATCTCGACTTTCTATTGGTATATAAATTGGTTTATTACTCCATTCCCTTAAACAGGGACTTTCACACTGGGGAACACTTTAAAATATATCATGTTTAAACACAAAACCATTTACCTTTCATGTGTTTTCTTTTTTTTTTTTTCTTTCTTTCTTTCTTTCTTTTTTTTTTTTTTTTTTTTTTTTTTTCCTCGCCAGTAATTTCCTCGCCACTTTTGTTAATTACCGAAGATATCTGTGTTTAAACAAGGGCTCGCTTCCTTGTCCATCCCTCCAAGCAATTCATCTTCCTCCCTCTCATTCCCCAAAAGTCCTAACGGGAGATTTCCGAGCCGCCGACGCGGTGAGCTCCGGCTCTGACAGTACCTCGGGAGATTTTATTAATTCCCTATAAGCAGCTTTCATTTCGCCACCGTCGAACAGAGGGCACTGTACGTGAGAGAGCAGCTTGGAACAAAAAAAAAAAAAAAAAAGAACAAAAAATCCACCAAAACCCCCCAACAAAATAAAATCAACCCCCAAAAACCGAGAGGAAACATTATTAATAAACATCTTCTGGACATTTGGTGGCTGGTGTAGGCTGCTCCAGCTTAAAGCAATTAATTCAGGATACTGACATAAACTCTCCAGCTCTTTGACAGCTTGGAGCTGAAATAAAAATGCTAGTTCTCCAGGGAAAAGGAGAGGATAGTTGGCTCTTTTCTGGACTGTTTGCTTATAGGCCCAGAGAGCAATCTTCCTCGCAGAATGAAATGCAAGGACACAAACAATGTACCAGGAGGAGAATAGGAGATGGGAATGAACAGTTTGAACTATTTGCTCAGCAGAAGGGCAGCCACAATGCTCGGCCAATGGCTTTCCCATGCATCAACCCTGCTTCTTAGCCCCTTTTGTTGGTCGGCCTCTTCCTCCGGCCAGATAAGAGCGCAGCTGCGGGGCGGGGGCTGAGCCAGGCCCCCCCCAGGCACCCCCACCCTGACCGCTTTTCCTGGATCACCCCCTGGATCACCCCCCCGAGGGTGCTGCCTGCACCCCCAGGCCCACCCTGCAGCCCATTCATCCCTCCCTGCTTTGGAGGTGTTGGGAAGCCCTTCCTGGCACCCCCCTGCTCACCGCCCCTCCTTGTCCCTTGTCCCCTGCCCGGCTCTGCCCTCTCCCGCCGGCTCCCAGGGGGATGTTTGGCTGGGAGAGGACCCCCGGGAGGTGATTCCTTCCCGCAGAGCATCCTGCTGGGGAGCGGGCTGCGGGACTGCCAGGCTGCGGGGCCTGGAGGACGTGGCCATCTCCAGCTGGAGCTCCCACATGCCCTTATTCCCTATTTTTGCAGGGCACCAGGAGCCTGTGGGGGCTGGAGGACATGGCCATTTCCAGCTGGAGCTCCCACATGCCCTTATTCCCTATTTTTGCAGGGCACCAGGAGCCTGTGGGGGCTTTCTTGGCAGCCTGGCAGCCCAGCGCTGGGGATGTCCCTGCTGAGCCATGTGCAAGGCTTGGCAGCACCCCCGGCAGGGCAGGTCTGCAGGCTCTCACCTCCATTCCCCTTCCCCAAACCTTCCCTCCCTCCCCTAATCCCCCAGCCCCCCTCGCTTTGCCCTCACGCTGTCATTGCCGGCAGCTGCTGGAATTAAACCCAAGCGGGGGTGCAGTGGGGCTCGGCGGTGCCCCCCGGGATGTGCTGCTATTTTTACTCTTCCCCCGCCCCCCGGGATGTTGATTTTGGGAGCCGGCGGTGGTGGTGGGGGGGGGGTTCACCGCTCGCTTCTCACGTCAGGAGGTTTGTATAGCTTGGAAGGGTTTTACGAGGTGTAAAGGCAAAAGGGGGAGGACTGGAGGAACTGCCTGCCCAGCCACTGCAACCCCTGAGCACACCTGCAGGAGCCCCCCCAGAAACACCACAAACACACGGGGATATTTTTTCTTTTCTTTTTTTCTTTTCTTTTTTTCTTTCTTTCTTTTTTCTTTCTTTTTTTCTTTCTTTTTCTTTCTTTTTTTTTTCTTTTTTTTCTTTCTTTTTTATTTCTTTTTTCTTTCTTTTTTCTTTCTTTTTTTTCCTTTCTTTTTTTTTTCCTTTCTCTTTTTTCTTTCTTTTTTTTTCCTTTCTCTTTTTTCTTTCTTTCTTTTCCTCTTTTTTCTTTCTTTTTTTTCCTTTCTCTTTTTTCTTTCTTTTTTTTCCTTTCTCTTTTTTCTTTCTTTTTTTTCCCTTTCTTTTTTTTCCTTTCTCTTTTTTCTTTCTTTTTTCTTTCTTTTTTCTTTCTTTTTTTTTTATATCTTTTTTTTTCTTTTTTTTTTTTTTTTTTTTTTTTTTTTTTTTTTTTCCCCCCTCCCTCCCTTTCTTCCCTGGTGGGTGGTCAGGAGGACGGGATGAAAAGCAGGAGGGTTCCTATTGTCTCTGCGCTGCCTTCCGAGCGGACCCCACGTGTCCCCAAAGTCACCGAGCACTTGGCCCGGCCTGTCCCCTGCTGCCTCCACGAGACAAACTCATCACGAGTGGCCCAGAAGGATCTGGCCAGGTGAGCCTGCAAGAAAAAACTGTTTTGTATCTTCCCAGCGGCAGGATTTTTACACTCAAGGGCTCTGATCACGCCCGGCAGATGGGGTGCCCCGTTTTATTTAATTTCAGAGAATATCTCCAGTTGGAAGGGACCCAGCAGGCTCATCCAGTCTGCTTCCCGTTTTGAAGGCACAGGATGAAAGCCAGGCTGATGCTGGTGCCCATTTTAGGCTCTGCCCCTCGGAGCATCCTGCCTGACAGCTGCAGAGCCATCCCCTAAACAGAGACAATTCGCCCCAAAACCAGCCCAGCCCCAAGGGCTGAGGAACAAGTCCTGGGGGCTCGGCACCTCGGGCCGGTATCGGTCCCACCTCGGGGCACGGACGGGTTAATTAAGGAGCCGGTATTAATTAAGGAGAGGGTGAAGAGAGGGAATGAGAGCGGCTGCCAGTGCCGGGCTCCTTCCCGAGCCGCGGACAAAGGGAGCCCAGCTCCTCCCGAGCCATTTGTGTGTGTGTGTTCCCGGGAATGACTTCAGGGGAGCAAATATAGTTATGCAGAATTTAAATTAAAGTTGACACTAATGTAAATACAGCAATGCAACTGCATGTTTAAGAAATATGATGAGGCTACGGTTTTAATCAGGGCCTTTTAACTCAGGTGGCATTTAAAATCCTTGCCATTTAAATTGGATAAAACCCGTGAGCTGGGAGAAGGAGGGAAAGTCGGTGGGCTGGGGAGCGGGGAGCTCTGCCCCAGCCCCTTCCTCAGGGATGTCCTGGGGACAGGAGGGCTCCAGGGAACTTCGGGGAGGGGATATGGTGCCTGGAGCCCCTGTGCCTGGCTCAGATCTCCTGGGTGGGGAGAGCACCCCCATGGAGACTTCCCCACCCGGGGAGATGCTGCTTAGAGGCTCAGCAGCTCTCCTGCACCCATTGCCTTGACATTTGCGGTGGCAGAGGCACTGCCTGTGTCCATCTCATCCCAAACACCCCCTCCACCCATCCATCAGCCCCCGGAGCATCTCCAGCCTCCGCTTGGCTCCCCCTCCTGCCTCTGCAGCGGGAATTCGGGGAGGGCTCTGTTGGCACCTGCCGCATTTTCCCTCTCTCCTGCTTTGGAAAGTTCTGCACCCAGACCTGGGGCTTAGGGGAGTGGGGGCTGGGGGCTGGAGAAGAGAAGAAAAAAAAAAAAAGGGAGGGAGGAAGAGCAGAGCCCGCCTCCCCTACATCAAAGCGGGGAGATCCTGGGCGGGCTCGGCGGTAACAATAGGCACTGGGTGCCAGGCAGGGGCTGGGTAACCTGGCAAGGCCCCCAGACACCCGAACAATATCTTTGGCAGCCTCTCCAGTTTTTTATTTCTTTTCCAAGGGAGCAGAAGGGCTCTGGCAGGGCCACGCTGCTGCCCGCTCCCCTGCCCTGGGGAATGGGCACATTTCCCCCCCACCTCCCAGCTGCCTGCTGGGACCTGTCCCCTGCAGACCCCCGCGCTGGGGACCCCCTGCTCTCCTTGGGTCGTTCTGCTGTGGGGCTTTGGGGGTCCCTGTCAGCCAGCTGCTGGGGATGGAGAAGAGGTGCTGGGGTAGCCTGGGCTTCCCAGAGAGCTGTCCCAGCCAGCCTGGCCCTGGATGGGCTGGGACAGGGCTGGAGCTGGCACGGATTGTGTCACCTTGTCCTCAGGGATGACAAATTCCCCCCTCCCCGGGCAGGTGGTTTCCTTTACTTTTTCTGGAGATGTTGATGTGAACTGAAGGTGCTTCCAGCAGCAATGACAGGAGAGGAGCTGGCCAGCCCGGAGCAGTGGTTTGTGACTTGTGTCCATCTCTGTCTGGAGTGCACTGAAGTTCCATCCCCCTCCTCCTCCTCCTCCTCCCTAGGAGAAGCTGCAGCTTGCAGCTGGGGAGAGGGAGCAGCCCCAGCCCCTGGGAGCTGCCACTTGGGAGGGGCCCCAACCCCCCCCTGACAACATGCAGAAAAAAGCCAGGTTTGTCTGTACTGAGGGGCTTCTGCTCCTATACCAAAATCATAACAATTAGTAACAACAATAACAGTAATAATAATAATAGTAGTAATATCAGTAGTGCCAATAATGGAAATGAGAATAGCAAAAGCAACTATATTAAGGACAGGCATGATAATAATAATAACTATGATGATAATAATCACAACAGGAACAACAATAATTGTAATAATAATATTAATACTAGCAATAGTAATACTAATATCAACCAGCCTTTGGGGAAAAAGAAATCCTTTTTTTGTGGGGGTTTAACTCCTACATCTCATTGCTGTCTGCCTCCAGTCACCCGAGGAGCCTGAGCCAACCCCAGGCACTGTGGGGTTTCTGTGAGGTTTGTGTACCCTGGATCTGTCCCGAGGTGTTTGGGGGTGCAGGGACAATCCCTGGGGAGCCAGGAGGGGTGGCACATCTCCTCCTTGGGTCTCTGGGAATACCCAGCCTTGCGTGGGCCTGGGCTGGGGGACCCCAGGTAGGTGCTGCCTGGCAGGGGTGCCTCCCACCAGGCACCTCATCCTCCGAGCCTGCAGAACCTGCCTCCAGCAGAGCCCTCCGAGGGATTTCGTGTCCTTCTGGCTGTCCTAATCCCCCGGTGTGACTCAGCGCTGTTAACATGCCTGAGAGAGTAATAAAAAGTGTTATAATGCCATTAATTATCCCCCCTCTAGATATCCTGGCTGCCCTGCTGTGGAAAAAAAAAAAAAAAAAGACAAAGAAAAGAAAAAGAGATTGCAAAGTGTCCAACTAGGGGGAAAAACACCCAGAAGGATTGACAGAGGAGAAAAAAAATTCCCCCAAAATATGAGGGGAGAAACCTGAGGAGCATCTCACATGCTCCTGCTCTCCTGGGAAGGATGAGGGGTTCTGGGAGGCGGACTTTTCCCCATGGCCACCCCTCAGCCTGTTGTCTGTGTCCACAAACACCCCCCCCCTTGCTCAGAGGACTTCAGGAGCTCCCAGAGAGCCATTGTCTTGCCAAAGCTGATTGAAACCAGCCCAGGAGTTCAAGGGTTGGAAAGGGAGGGACGCCCAGACAGGGTGACACCAGAGACCCCGTCTGGGTGGAAAATCAAAATAGATGGGGAGGGATGAGAATTGATGCTAAAGAGCAGCCCGGAGGCCCTGACACCCCGATCTTCAGTGTCTCCCTCCTGGTGGGGAAGGGGAAAGCAGAGAAGATGATGAAGCAGCAGCAGAGAGGTTGATGAAGGAGCAGAGAAGCTGAGGAGGAAGCAGAGGAGTTGGTGCCATCTACCCTGATTCTGCTTGTGCTTTCAGACCTGCTGGAGAGACAGGAGAGAGGTTGTGGGCTGATTTTGTTTAAAGAGTCCACTTTGGTCCTGCATTTGGTGGTTTGGTTTGGTTTGGTTTGGTTTTTTTGTTTTTTGTTTGTTTGTGGGGTTTTTGGTGCCTTTTTTTTTTTTTTTTTCCCAGCTTCTAGAGATAATTGCTTTCCTAGGAAAAAGACCTTGTTGAGAGGCTGGGGCAAAGTCCCCATTTCTCAACCCATGTTGAGCCCTCCTTGGACCTTGCCTGACACTTTGGGATGGGGGAAGGCAAAGTGGGGGGCAGCACCATCCCCCTCAAACTGCTTCTGCTGCAGGAGCATGGGCCAGCAGATTGGCTGGGGTGGAAAATTTTGATAATTATTATTGGGTTTTGACACCTTGAGCCCCTGGGGCAGGTTTTACCAGAAGCATGGTGCATTCAGAGCCCCCAAAACCCCTTCAGCTGGGCAGGGGCAGCAGAGATAAGCAGCAGGGTAGAGGTGGCTGAAGGAGCAGCTGCATCTGCTGCACAAAGCCCCGAGGTGACCGGGGAATGGCACTGCCAAACTATGCTGGCAATGTTTAACAACCCATCCGTCTTCTACCTGGGCCTACTCAACAGAAACCTTTGTTTGAGCCTCGGGCCCATTCAGTCCTGCTGCTGGCTGCTTATCGGGGAGATTAATCTCCTCTCTATCACTATTATTAATTTCAGAACCCGCTTTTATTGCTGGGAGGCTGATGGGGAAGCCCAGCTCCAGCTTTGCCAAGGGGATTCACCCCTCCTTACCCACCCCTGTGCTGAAACCCAGATAAATCCCAGCTCCCTCTGGATGCTCGTGCTCTCATCCCCCATTTTCCCGGGGGGAGGCTGGGTGTCCCATGTCACCTCCTGCATCCCCATGCTGCAGCAGGAGCATCGTCCCCCCTGGGTACCCCGGTGTCTGGGGGGGCAGGAGGACACCCCCTCTGCATGGAGGTGCACGGGGGGGCCCCGCTGGGTGCAGGTGGCTGTTGGGAAGGGATTTGGGCCCCGAATTCCTGGCAGAGCTGCTGTGCACACACACACACACACACACACACACACACACACCTTATCTCTCCCAGCCCTGTTTGCCCAGCGGGGAGCTGCCCACCCCGGCGGGGAGGGGGGGGGACAACCAGCTCCCAGCCCCCCCTACAGTGCCTTCCATCCCAAAGAGGGGGCTCACAGACACTTTGTCTGCCACCAGAGGCTTTTTGTTGGTGTCTCCTGGTGTCTAAACACCCCTGGTGGACCTGCTTGTGTGACTTGCAAGTGTTCCAGGAGGCCACTCCTGCCTCTGGCCATATCTCCTGGCACTGGGATCCACCCAAGCACCCTTGCCATTTCCAACCAGTACCTGGTGGGTGTATTTGCACCACCCAGTTTCCATGTGGCAGGTCACAAGGCATTGGGTGGAGATGCCCCGTGTCCCCTTCTGCCTCTGAAGTGTCCCCTCAGAAAAGGGTTGGCCAGGAAAATGTTGGTGCTATGTCCATAGGTGACTGATGCCTGCCTAGATTCCCTGAAACTGAGCCAAGAGCCTGGTGGGGTGAGGGTGAGGGGACAGAGTGGACCTGGAGGCCCTGGCAGGTGGTTGGGGAGCAGCTCCACATTCTGTGGGATGGAAGGGAGAGCTGTGGCTATGTGACTCCCCCAGTACTGAAGTCCCCTGATGTCAGTGGCATGAGGTCCATCCCCTCCTGGTGCAGAAGGAAGGTTACAGTCTTTAAAGGAGCACACCCAGAGCCTTCCTGTTCCATGTCCATCCATGCCACTCACCCTCTCCTCTCTCCTGGCTGTACTGGGCACTGTGGGGAATCACAGAAGCATGGAATGGTTTGGGTTGGAAGGGACCTTAAAGCTCCTGCAGTCCCAACCCCATGGGCAGGGACACCTCCCCCAGCCCAGGGTGCTCCCAGCCCCATCCAACCTGGGCTGAGACACTGCCAGGGATGGGGCAGCCACAGCTTCTCTGGGAAACCTGGCACAGGGGCTCAGCACCCTCACACCACAGAGTTTCTTCCTAAGGTCTCATCTAAATCTCCCCTCTTTCAGCTTGAAACCATTTTCCTTCATCCCATCCCTCCCTGCCCTTGTCCCAAGTCCCTCCCCAGCTTTCCTGGAGCCCCTTCAGGCACTGGAAGCTGCTCCAAGGTCTCCCCAGAGCTTCCTCCTTTCCAGCTCCTTATTAACACCAGCAGACAGGCAAAGCAAACACTCCTGACCCACTGGCCCGGCCCTGCTGGGCACTCATCTGAGCACTTGTCTCCTCCTGGCCTGGCTCCCCAGGGGGGCAGAGATGCTTTTCTTCCCCATTATTGAGCAGAGGGGTGCCCGGGGGCTCCCCAGACGTGTGCTGGGCTGTGGCAGTGCCTGCCCGGCCACCCCTGCCCTCTTCCATCCGCCCCTGTAATTGCATATTTACCCACCGGAGCCTCTCATTATCTCATTATCACCAGAGGTTAACCGAGTGGCCTCGGGTCACCGGGAAGGTCACCCACCCGGCTAGGAAGGGTTGACATTCATTTGTGGGGCTGGGCAGCCTTTTGGGATGGATGCTGAGGGTGCTGCGGAGCATCCCTTCTCTTTGCACCCTGAGCTGGGGGGCTGTGGCCGTGTGTTCCCTTGCAGCTGGGCTTTGGGAAGCAGGGTTTTTCATCCCTGAGCTGGAAAACGAAGCAAAACCGGAGCAGCTGGCAGGGCTGACACTGCTTTTCCATGCCGCGGGTCCCATCCTCCTCCCTGGGTGCTCACCCCCCTTTTCAGCTCTCATCCACCTTGGTCAAGAAATACATTTATTCACAGCTTTGTAACTAGACAGCCCAGCAGCACCCACCTTGGGAAGAGGAGCACCCAGAAAGCCAAGGATTCCCACCTGGAGCAGCAGTGGCCTCTTCCCTTCCCCTGCCTCTGCTGCCTCCTGTGCTGTGTCAAGGAGGAGGTGGGGGGGGAGCCCTGCCTGCCCCAGCCCAGGACAGAGCCTGCCCTGTTTGCTTTGGGATGGGGATTTGCTGTGCCTCAAAGTGCTCTTGTGATTTTTTCCAGGAACGTTTCCCCTTCCTCGGCCGCCCCTGCCGGGGGTGCACCCGGCGCCGGGGGTTGGGGGGGGGGGGGTGTGAAGGGAAAATATTGAAAGAAGGAATTATGAATGAGCTCTGGGGACAGAGAGCAGCTTCCCTTCCAGCCTGGGCTAAAATGAGCAGATTTTACCCTCCCAGCCCCACCCTTGAGGAGAAGTCTCCCAGATCAGAGCTTGGGGGCCATCCCAGGGCAGGACCATCCCTGGCTCCTTGCTGGGTGATGATCCAGGGAAGGGGAAGTTCTGCTCTCATCCCACTCGGGCTCCTGCCTCCCATTTCTCTCCTCCCCACCAGCTCAAGGAGCCCTCCAGCACCCCAGGCTTTCTGCTCCTCCTTCTCCCAGGCTGGTCCCACACCACAGGGTCACTCTTTTCTCCACATTTTCGTGATGTTCCTTCTCCCAGCCTTGCCTCCACCTCCTGCATGGACACTACCCTGGGCTGGAGGACACAGCCAGACCCGAGGCAGAGCCTGGGGAAAGTGATGGAAACCTTTCCTTTGGCTCTCTGGAGGCTTTAACTCAAGAACATGATTCAAACCAAACACTGCTGCTGGCCATGGGGAGCTTCAGCCTGGCCAGGCAGAGGCCCAAGGCCCCTTCTCACCTCCACACTGCTGGGATTTTGCAGAAGGGAGGGTAAACATGGGACCCAACCCTTCCCAGCCCTCCTCATGGCCAATCCTGGAGGGCTCCACCCTACAAAGAGGACCCAGGCATCATCATCATCATCATCATCAGCCCCTGGGGATGCAGCAGCTGGTACCTGGGAGGTAGCTCCAAAGTGGGGAGATACTACTGTGAGTAGCAGCGAATTCGGGTTCTGTTTTTTGTCCCCATGTGGTGGTGCAGCTCCTCGGGGCTTCCCCCCACCTGACTGCACACCCCTCCAGGTCACTTGGTTCTTTTGAAAGAAGTTAAAGGAGTAAATGAGCACAAGGGAGTGGAGGGACCAACCCTGACCTGGTTCTGAGAGCCAGGGCTTTGGGGCTGTGTCTTTGGGTACGTTCAACTTGGGTCATTGCTGCCCTTGGCTGCCAGGTGAGGCTGTGGGCAGCTCTCCAGGGCACCAGAGCTCTCCAAAGCCTGTCCTCACAGTGGTGTCATTGCCTTGGAGGGCCACCAGCTGCCCCTTTGCTGTGCACCAGGCTTTGGGGCTGTGTTCCACGTCCCTGGAGCTCCTGTTGCACAAGAGCTGAACCCACCTGGACCTTTCCAAAGGCAGAGATCAAAGCTGGGGGTGGCCTTGAGGCTGCAAAGTTCCAGTGTTTACCAGGTGCACGGTGGCCCTGGGCTTGCTCTGAGTTTGGGATGTGTACCCGTGTGCCTGGCGTGACCCGTGGCAGCCTTGGGTCTGAGGGGTGTGTGTTCAGAAAGGGACCGGTCCCAACCCCAGGAGCTGTTGTACCCAACAACCTCTCCCCTCTGCTGGACACTGGGAGGTGAGGAGATGCCCTTGGAAGGTGCAAGGCACCTGAAGTTTCTTCTGGAGCAGGTCCTGGCCCAGGGAGCTCAGCTCCACATGAACCTGGCACACCCCAAAGCCACCAGAGGAATGTGGGGCTGGGCCACCAGCTCTTTGTGCCAGGATCTTTTTCAGATCAAAGAGGAAACTCCCTCAAATGTCACAGATTTATAAAGGGCAGCTCATGGTGACTCACAGAGATAAAGTTCTCAAGGACATTGAAGGAGCCTGAAAGCCTTGGTACTGTGGGGTCCCTGTAGGATTGAGTCGTGGCTGGAGAAGTTGCCAAGGTCACCAATGTTCTGGCTTGGGTATCCTGTGTCTCCTGGGATGAGACCTCATGTGGTGAGGCCCCTGCACCATCAGTTCTGCAGATGGTGTGGGTGCTGGCTGTGCCACAGGGCTTGGAGGCTTGGGGGAGGAAAGAGAACATACCCATCAGCCAGTCTGGCCAGCCTAGAGGAAGAAATAATCCATATCTGGCTTTTCAGTAGTAAATAATGGCATCTAGAGAAGAGCAGGCAGGTGGAGATATTTTTTTCCTGAGGAATAATTTAATTGCTCATGAGGTTTGGCATTTGATGCACTTCCCAGATGCAGGGGTGCTGGAGGAGAACCTCAGTAGCACCAAGTGCTGTGTGCAGGTGTGGTCACTTGGAAGGGTTTGCTTCTTCACCCTTCTGCTGGCCTGGGGTGGGTGTTTGGTGGCCAATGCACGGGGGGCTGTTGCCTCGTGAGCTGTGGTGCAGAATCCTGAGGCACTGGGACTGAAGGGTTTCCAGGGGGGGGTCAGCTGGGTTTCCATAGCTGATGGCACAGATGAAGGGACAAGGGCTCAGGAAGCCCCTTGGTGTGGTTCTACCTCCCTGCTGGAGCATCCCCAAGCTTGGCTTCTCCTCGAGGCTGGCAGCTTTCTGGTGACCTGGGCACCTACCTGGCCTTTATGCTGCAGAATTGGGGTTTCTTTTCCCAACCCTCACTAACAAATACATTTTATTTGTTCAGGCAGGGAAAGCCCAACCGTTTGCTGGTGCCTTTAGGGCTGTGCTTGGGAGGGGAAACCATTTGCTATCCTCTTAAGCCCCATCTTGAAGTGTTGGAGGTCCTGAAACTCCCCAACACCTGGAAGAATCAGACCCCGGGCAAACAATTTGATGGGGGAAAAAAGAAAGAAAAAGCAATGCAGAAAACACCCAAGCCCCTGGGTGAGATGGGGCAGGGAGTGGGGTAAGGGGGGAGGAGAGGAGGGGAGCGAGGCGCTCGGCATTCCTCCCCATCCATACATTATTCTCCAGGGATTATTTGCTCAGCCCCCAAGTGCTCACACACACACACACACACTGACAGCTGCTGAGGAGCACAAAGCACCGGGTTCAGATGTCTCAAATGTGTCACCCCCTTGGTTTTACCCCAAAGGGTGGACCTTGGAAGAGCCCCCGGGCTGGGAGCAGAGGAAGCTCGGAGGTATCCAAGCCCAGGAGTTCTCCTCCTGGGAAAGAGGAGCTGGGTCCAGAGGGACGTGGGGATGGGGAACCTGGGAGAGGCGTGGGCCAGGCTGCTCATTAGTACCTGGGCATGGCTGCTGCTGACCCGATGGCAAATATGAAATATCAAAGCGCTTGTCAGCACTCCTGAATGGGACAAAGAAAAGGCGCATTAATGATTAACTCTGCTAAAAGCTCAGGCTTTTTGATTCCCATGGCGCTGGGGCTATCTGCCTGCCATGTGACATGCTCGGGCCATTTTCTAGCAGATTGGGGAAAGCTGGTGAGCAAACACAGGTGCTTTGGAGTCAGCAGCGCTGTCAGGGACAACCACAAACACCACCAGCTATGCCTGCCTAAATTAGCTCCTGTGTTTGCCTCCATTTTTTCCCCCCCCTTCCTGGAGATTTTTTTACTTTCTAAGTCCGGCGCCTTTCGCTCCCCCTCCTCGACTATTCACACGCAGGGTGAAAAGCCAGAGGGGCAGAGAAAAGAAGAACACAGAGGAGGGCTTTGAAGCCACCATGCTGTGTGGGGACCCAATGCCAAAGACCTCACAAAACTCATTAAAACAACTCCAGTCCTGAACCACCAAACCCAACCATGTCATTGCTGCTCAAGTGGAATTATCTCAGTGATGCTCAGTACTAAAATGATGGGGGGAGGGAGGGGAAGCTGGTGCTGGACTGGGGGCTGCTCAGCAGCCTGGAGAAGGGGTCTGGGTTTGAGTGTGTGTTGGGGGGTGGCCCATCCCTGCTGGCTGGGGTGTGGGTGACCTCCCTAGGACTTGGTGTGACCTCTCCAGGACTTGGTGTGTGACCTCCCCAGTGCTGCCGAGCAGAGGGAAGGTCCCTCTAGTGGTATTATTTGTTTTAATTTATTCCTGCCCTGGCGCAAATCAGACAGACTTTCTTTTTTTTTATTTCTTTTTTTTTTTTTTTTTCTTTTTTTCTTTTCTGTTCAAATATTTATACGTGCACGGGAGTGCGCTGCGTGCCGGCTCCTTGCAATCGCACCGGGGCAATAAAGAACAGACTATCAGCCTGCTGTGATAAAAGTGCTTTGAGTAAACAGCAGAAAATGAAATAAAGTTATAAAAAAAGATGGCCCGGGATGGTATAAATGTCTACAAATAATCACTATATCAGCCTGCCTGATATTCAAGCAATTAACAACAACGGGGGTGAAATCGTAGCCGGGATGCGCTGTTGAATTTAAATGCTGCCACCTCTGCGGGCCCTGGCAGGAGCAGGGATGGTCCTGACTTTCCACAAGGAGGGATTTGCAGCCCTGCAGCAGCCTCCCCTGCCTGCCAGCTAAGGGGGGGGAATAATTCCTACCCCCAAGGGCTTTAGGGGTGAGCCACGTGATGCCACGGCTGGTTGTAGAGCCAGAGCTCCCTCAGTTTGCTCATTGACCTCCTCCAGATAAAGGGGATGACTCCTCCAAAGGGAGGAAGGGTCCAGTTGGTGATGCCCAAGAGTTTTCTTGGGGCTTGGGTGGAAGCTTTGCTGCAGAGTGAGCCAGGCAAGGTTCCATGTGGGACCAAGCACCCGGGAGCACCCAAGGAAGTCAGGGTGGTGGTCACAGCCGTTGCCTTGGGGAAAGTGATGTGAGCAGCCAAGGGATTACAGCTGGATAAGCAAAAAGTTACCAAGGTTCAGCTACTGGGTGGCATCATCAGGAGCTGCAGACTGCCCTTGCAGTGGCCTGGTGGCAGGGGGACAGTTGGGTTTCCACCAGCAGTGACAACAGCAGGAGGCTGGAAGCAGATTTTGTCCCAAGGACAAGGGCTGCAGATGCAGCACAGTTCACTTTGGGGGGAAATGAAAATCTGTGTGTTTAGTGAGATTATGCTTGAACTGGCACCAATCTCTTCTGCCAGACTGTGCTGCAGCCAATTCCTCTCCCCTGTGATGAGGGATAAATATCATTAAACAGAAAAGATGAAGGCAGTTGATGCCCTTGCCTTAGCAGGAACTCACACCGTGTGCTTGAGAAGGACAAAACCGGGAATGTTGGGATGCAAATCATCCAAACCAGACAGATTAAACACCAGGGGCTGAGGAAGAAGGGGATCCAGTGGGGACCTGCTTGCTGGAAAAGCTGGGAATGGTGACATGGAGCCTGGGAAAGCCCATCCTGTGAAAGCTGGAGAGTCCCTGCAGGTTTTTTGCAGAGCTCAATACCCCTCAGCTTGGTGTGCCTAAGGAGGTGGTGGCTCAGTGAGAGCCATTCTGGCACTTGCTGCATGGTGGGAAGTGTTTGGCTTGATGACAGAGTTCATAAACTTTCATTTTACATGTGGTGTCACAACAGGGGAATAAAAAAAAAAACCAACAACCCCCAGCTCTTCCCTCTCTCCCTGACAGACCCGCTTCCATCCGTGCCAGTGCATGACCCCCATGCCTGTGTCTGGAGAGGCCAAAGAGAAATCTCTGGCTTGCCATCTGTCCCAGGTGCACAGGTAGAGTTTGACCCTTCCTCTGCCCCATTCTCAGCAAAATACTTGCAGTCTGATTTGTTTTGATTTTTTTTCTAGATAGGAATTTTTTTCCTATATATTTTTACTCTGGCAGCAATCAAAGTGGGCTTGGTGCCTCCCTAGTGAATAGGTGCAGGTTGTTAGTTCCCAGTGTCTCGAAAAGATGGAGCAGACCTGAGTTTTCCTTCTTGCAGAGCAGCTGATGATATAACTCCACACTCTCCTGGGCTTCCTTGTGACCACAGAACCTCAGAATGGGGTTTTCTTGGCTTTGTCCCATGACAGGGTGAATTAGACATTAGGAATAAGCTCTCTGGTGTGAGGGTGCTGAGCCCCTGTGCCAGGTTTCCCAGAGAAGCTGTGGCTGCCCCATCCCTGGCAGTGTCTCAGCCCAGGTTGGATGGGGCTGGGAGCACCCTGGGCTGGGGGAGGTGTCCCTGCACATGGGGTTGGGACTGGAGGAGCTTTAAGGTCCCTTCCAACTCCAAGCCATCAGTCTCTAGTTGACATGTCTGTGGGCAGTAAGTCTCCAACTGGTGTCCCTGGGGAGATTCCCAGGGGCTTTCTGGGTTTGAACCCATCTCCACCCTCTTGCCAAGCTGGTCCCCAGTGGGGCAGGGAGAGACGATGCAAACCCCACCAGCAAAACTGCCCTGGGTCTCTGGTGGGTTCTGGTGTGGTTGGGTTCTGGTTCCCAACAGAGAGGAAAGAACCCACCTGTGAGTGTCAGGACCTGCACGGCTTGGGTGAAGCTGCTGCAGCACCCACCTTTTGCAGGATAGGACCTGGAAGGGGGGTTGCAAATCCCCAAGGCCACAGAGCAGGATGCTCTGCTTTGTCCTGGGCTCTGCACCCTGGCCAGCTGAGCTGTGAGGAGGCACCTTGGGCTCTGCCACCTGCCCCGGGTTGTCACGGTCTGGCTGAAGGACCTGGGGAAAGTCACCCTGGGTGATGCAACACCCTGCCAGCAGCCTTTTGGGTGACAGCCCTGACCCAGAAGGCTCTCCCAGCCCCAGCTATTCAGCAGCAGAGCCTTTGGAGTGTGCTGGCAAAAGAATTGAGTGAGGGGATTTTTTTTTTTTTTTTTAATTTTTTTTTTGCTGCTCTCTATATTTAAAAAAAAAAAAAAAAGGATGGGGAGGGCATGGGGGGCTGTAAGGCAAGAAAAAGGAAACCACACTGTTGCAATCAGCTCAGTGTGTGATAAAGATTTATTACAGGTAGAAAGCAAATAAAGGCATGGTAGGAACTTCTTTATTACCCATATCATGATTGCTTATGTGATCAGTGACCTGGAATACATTCAAATTCATGTTAAATAAAAGCCTATTAGAAGTTTTTTCTTTCCCCCTGCCTTCTGGTGACATGTGGGCAGGGGAGAGAGCAGCCAATTGCTGTGTTTGCCCACTTCCTGCTTTTCTGGAAAGTCAACAGGTTTTGAAAGGCTTAGCCCAGCTCTGAATGAAGCAACTTGCACCAGTTTAACTCAGGTCGTTGGCTGACAAACGGGACGGATCTGTGGGGTTTTCTTTTTTATTTATCGAGGATCTGCAGTGCCAGACTGAGCCCAGCCTGTCCCTCTGCTCCTCTGCCTTGCTGCAAGGTGCCTGGGGAGGAGGGCAGCACCCCAGCCACCTCCCAGGGGATTTGCAGGGCTTGCTTGTTCATCCTGCAGTTGCCCTGAAGCCAGCTGGCCACTTGGGTTTGCACAGAGACAGGGCTGGACCCGATGCCACCCTGTGCCTGGGTGGTCACCAGCAGGGAGACCGAGCGAGACCTCTGCTCCAGGCTGAGACCTCAGGACCCTCCTGTTCTGCAGGCACCTCCTGGTGGCTCCATCTCCATCGGCCCAGATCAGGCCTGGAAAGGGAGAAGAAGGGTCTGGAAGGTTTTTATCTCCTTCAGTTTTCAGACCTTTCTTCTTCTGGAGGTTCATCCATCACTAGTTAACAGGGCACCCTTGCAAGGCTGAGCTTTCTTTGTGCTGAATCTTTAACCTCCTGGGAGTAAATACCCTTTGTACACAGGTATCTGGCTCCCTGATAATGTATTGTATTCCTTCCACCACCCAAAGCACCAGTGGCATGAGGAGAAACAGTCCATTTAGATAAAAAGCAATTAGCACCTCTCAGGCTGCCTGGGCATATATTGTTCAAGAAAAGGGCCCTTGCAGGAGGCTGGGGAATTCCTCCTGGCTGGAAAGAATAAAGGATAAAGGCCGAGGTTATTTCAAAGGAAACTTCTCCGACATGTTTGGAGATGCTGGGGTTTATCTGAAAATTGGGCAACAAAACTGCATTTTCCTGCAGCTTGAGGCCTGGAGTTGGCTTTTGGTAAACAAGTTGTCCTGGGCTCTTGAGAATGGAAGAAAAGTTAGTAAGAAGCTGAAAAATAAATAATAATAATAATATTAATAATAATAAATCAATCACATCTTTCATCTGCTTCCCTGTGGTGTGGTCCTGGAGTGCCCTTGGCCAGGCAGATGTTGCTTTGGAGGGTTTTGGGAGGAGGCAGCAGGGTTTTTGGGGTTTCAGGCCAGGGATTCATCCCAGCAAAATATTTTGCTTTCTTTCTTGCCCCCTCCCCTTGGTTCTGTCATTCCCCAGGATGGGTTTAGCAAGAGCTCCTGCAAGTCTCTAGGAAGAACCACACATCTTCATTTATATGTTAATTTGCATTAAATAACTGTCACCATAAACAACTTGTGTCTCGGGAGAAGGTGGAAAACATATGGGCGTTTGCCAGGCAGGGGTTATTAATTTTACACTTTCCATCTGGAGCCTGTAAAGGGTCCATTCCCAGGAACAATAAAGATCCAAGGTCACCGGCCGGGCGCTGGGAGAGCCATAAAGCCTTTGTTCCAGCTCCAAGGTGCACATGGCCTCCTGGAAGCCCAGCACTGTGCTGAGGCATGCTTCCCAGCTCTCAGGATCCATCCCAGCTCTCAGGAGCCATCCCAGCTCTCGAGAACAATCCCAGTTCTCAAGAACCATCCCAGCTCTCAGGAACCATCCCACCTCTCAGGAACAATCCCAGCTCTCAGGAACCATCCCACCTCTCAGGAACAATCCCACCTCTCAGGAACCATCTCAGATTTCAGGCACCATCCCAGTTCTAGGGAACCATCCCATCTCTCGGGAACCATCCCATCTCTCGGAAACCATGTCAGCTCTCAGGAGCCATCCCAGCTCTCGGGAGCCATCCCAGCTCTCAGGAACAATCTCAGCTCTCAAGAACCATCCCAGCTCTCAGGAACCATCCCAGCTCCTGTAGAGCCCAGGAGAGGTTGGTGGCTGTGGCAGGAGGAGGCACAAAAAGGGCCTTGTGGCTGGGGGGGGGGGGGGCAGGGAGGAAGCAGGGAGCTTCCCCTGGAGGTGCTGGGAAGGTCTCCTGAGATGTCCCCTCCAGGAGGGGAGAGGAGGAGGAGTTGGTGTCCTGCACCTTGGAGAGGTTTGGCTTGCCTGGCTGGGGGTGGGAGGAGCAGGGAGCTGGGTGGTGTGGAGGATGTGGGTGGTGGGAGTTGGAGTCAGTCTGTCCTGCAAGAAGTGAGAAAACTGTCCCCTGAAAGATCACCCTTTGGTTTGCAGGGCAGGTTTTAAAAAAATATCTGAAGGTTTTAAAATTCAAGGAAGGTAACTGGGCCCCTCCCAAGCATCCCAGGGCTGGGGACATGGGGCTGCTGTCCTGGAGGTCAGCAGAGTCTGGTCCAGTCCCACCTGCTGACACCATGGTCACGGTGACAAAAGTGTCACCAAACACATTTGAACCCCGTGGCAGTGTTCCTGTGTCCCAGTGGTTCTGCCAGCCCCTGGCCCACTGCTCCCAACCTGCTCTCCTCCTGCTCCCCAGGCTTTTCCTTCCCTTTCTCCTCCTTTTGTCCCAGCCCGTGTTTGCTTTTCTCACCGCCAGCCCCTCTCCCTTCTCACCCCTGCGTTTATTGGATTTCTCTCCTCTTTCTTGTCTCTCCTTCCTTCACCCCCTTTCCTGAGCAGGAAACAAAACTGGAGGGTGTCAGAGTTGGTTGGGTGAACTTTTGACCCTCCTGGGTGATGTTAGGGAGATATTTGAGACAGGGTTGTATAAATGTGCCTCTACCCCAGGACACCTGGAGCCCCAGCATCCCCGGGGCTGGGTGATCCCATCCCAGCCTGAGCTCAGCTGTGGGGAGGAGAGCAAAGAGCCACCTCAGATAGCTGTCTGAGGGACAAAAATAGGATAGCAAGGAGCTTTTTGGTCTCAAAGGCAACCTTGGACCTGAGGAGATGAAGCTGGAGACAGGCGGATAGGTTTTGATATTTTTTGTTGGTGTGCTCCCCCATTCTCCTGGGTTTCCCACATCTCCTGGTGTTACAGCCAGCTGGTCATGTTCCCTAAATTTTTTGATAAAAAAAAATTAAAAAAATTAAAAATATCCCAAACCAAATACTTCCCCCTCTACTTGAGGTTATCTGAGAAGAAAGTGTCAAAAATACCCTGATTTTTCTAGTCCACTCTGGTTTTATTCTGAACAGTGAGTGAGGGGACAGATTTGTAAGGGACAGCTTGGGCTTTGGTGGGGTCTGCAGCAGTGCCAGGGTGCTCTGGGAATGCTCCCTGGATAACTGCCCTCTCGGGATGTAAATAGCCTTGGAAATTGGTTCCCTGGGAGCCTCCAGAGTCCTCAGGACTTGTTGCTTCTGAGTGCCTCCAAAACCCCAAGCCACATCTCAGAGCAGAGCTTGGTTTGGTGGGGTGAGGTTGGGTTTTGATTGAAACTCGATTTTCTTGTAGTTTGGGGTCAGAGAAAACTAATTGAGTGTCGTTGCCAAGCACCTCTGAGGGGCAGAGCAGAAGTGGTTATTTCTCCAGCAGGCTGTGTCAGAGGTGGCCCCGGCTCATCAGTTCCCAGCCTGCCCCAGCCCATAGGAAAAAAAAAAAAGGATGGAAGCAATTTTTATTCTGCAGGTACAGCAAATCCAGCCCTGGAATGAAGGTGCTGGTGGGGTGGGAAGTGTGGGAGAAAGGGTGGTGGTTGGTGCTGAGCTGGCTCTTGGTGTGCCCTGGCCTCCTGGGATCCCATCCCACCCCATCCCCGGGTCAAAGGAAAACCTTCCCAGGGGAGTTTCTCCCAGCCAGTCAAACCCACGGGGCTGCCCCCCGTTTCCAAACACACCTTTATTTGTTTTTTCCAGGCATTTCAGCCATATGTCGGGTGCTTCCCCAGCATCCTGCCCCCTTCCCAGTCCGAGCTGTCCAGTAACAAATCTATTCAGGGAGGCCAGCAGGCAGGGGCTGAGATGCCATCCATTCAGCAGCCCCTGCTCCTCCTGACACCCTCTGTCTCCCCAGCCACTTCATAAAGGACTTTTCTGTCTGTCGGCAGCAACCAGGGAGCAGGAATGCTGCTGGGACACCATGGTTTATGTCAGCTCCAGCCCGCCGAGGGGCTGGGGAGCAGATGACCCTGGCCGTGTTTATTGTAGGAGGGGAAATTAGCAATAAATAAAAGCAAGTGGGCAGAAGCAAACTGGGGACCCTCTGGGACTCTTGTGTCTCTAGGGTCAGAATCAAAAGAAGGCTTGATTTGCTCCTATAATTTAAGCCAACCCCTGGGCTCTTTTATCAGAGCAAGGACAAGGACATGCTAATCTGAGTGCCCATAATTTAAGGGAGATATAGTGTACTTACACCGGGATCTGAGCTGATCCTGGGGGACCCAGTGGTGGTTCAGTGCTGCTGCCTGCTGCAGCCCAGCCCTGCTCTCAGAAAGCAGCAAAACTCTGAGCTCTGAGGCTGCTTGGTGCCTGGCAGGGGGGTGAGGGCAGGGGTTTGGGGGGTTTGGCCCTTGGGGTGCTGGTTCCCACATCACATCCCTGGGGAAATGTCCCTCTGGGGATGGTGACCACCAGGTCCTGCTCCTGGGGCTGCCAGACCTGGGGTTTGACTTCAATCCGGGGGGTTGTTGGGTGTTTTTTTAAACTCTTTCAAAACTACCCCTTGTTCCTAAGATACTTTCCCCTTCACTAAAGATTGTTCTTTCCGTGGGAAAAAAAAATTAATAATAAAATAAGATATAAAGAAAAGGATATAAAGAAAAACCCTAAACCTGTTGTGGTTTTCAATAATCTGGGATGGCAGAGCAAGCCAATAAATTCTCTGCTTGAAAGATGAAAGACTGCAGTTAGAAAAATCAGCAGAAAACCCTTGAACAAAGCCCTCTGGGTGCTGTCCCACAGGTGTCTGCAGTGCTAACCAAACACCCTTGGAGAAGACAGGCTGACAAAGCCTCCTCTTCCCTGCCAAGGCTCCCTTTCAATGACCCAAAACATTTTTTTTTTTTTTTTTTTTTGTATGTGTGCTGCTTTTCTCTATCCCTGCTCTGTAAGTGGGGAGGGGGTGCCAGCTGCTGGGACCCCCCGTGTGTCCCCTGCAGCTTCCTGGGTGCCTGCTCCAACCCGGGGGTGCTGGGAGCAAGAGGTGGGGGCCAAGCCTGGGGATGTAAAATAAAACGTCAAAGCGGGCGATAACGGAGGAAATTAATAATGCCCAGAAGACATTAAGGGTAAATATAATTGTAATGTCAACAGAATGGCTTTAAATATTGGCTTTTATGTGACAGCTGCTCTCTGAGCACCTGCTTTAGGCTCTCGGTCACTGAAGTCAGTTCCCAGCAGTGGCTTTTGTCACGTGGCACGGGCACAAAAATTGAAATATCCTTCGGAATTTTCTATTGTCTCAGCAGTTTTACTTTCCGTTTCCTTGCTCAGGAGGGGTTTCTGACCCTGCTGGCTCCAGTGCCAGGTTCCAGAGTTGTGTCACTCTGCAGTCCCCTGTAGAAAAGTGACCTTACCCCACCCTACCCCCTACTTTTTTTGTTCCAGTCTCAGAACTCAGGGGAGAAGTAACAAATTATGCCCACCCAGGCATTTTTATTTTTCAATTTTTTTTAATTATGTCCTTTTTCCAGGTCATTCCATCAGTGGCTCTGAGTTCTGTGGAGTCCTTGCTGAGCTCTGGCTAATGGCAGCGAAGTTTCCCGAGCAAACTGAGGAAGGGGAGGGTGAGTACCAGGCAGAAAACTCCTCCTGTACCCCTGGCTGGTTTTTTTTTCCCCCAGTGATTGAAAGTTTTGCCTCCTGATGGGGCTGCGAGTGCTCATTTTGCAGGAGCCTGGCAGGGCTGAGGGTTTGGATGGCGCCAGGTTTGGGGCTGGGATATCCCCCCCCCCCCCCCCCCAGAGTGGTATCGAGGGTCAGGATAAACTTTTAACTTAAAAAAGCTGCAGGGATGGGTAAGAGGTTTGTATTTGCTTTAAGATTAGTGGAGAACTGGCCAGAACAGGGTGTTTTGCTGTTGACTATGAAAACAAGGATGGCCCTGGCCCGGGCTGACCCTGCCGGGGGGGATGAGCCCCATGCTGGCAGTGCATGGGCAGGGTCCCTGCCTGCACCTGGGGTGGCAAGGGCTACCCAGGGGTGGCCAGCACAAGCCCAAAGCAGTGCCTGGGGGGCAGCAGGGCCAGGGGACCCGCTCAGCTTGTTGCTGGATGTTTTCAATAGGTGCTGAAGGTACAAACCCAGGAGGGAAGGAGCACTGGGGTAGCCTGGCTGAGGCTCCTGATAGAAAATTCAAACAATATTAGGCTCAAAAAGTCAACATTAGACACACTTCTACTAAGGACCTACAAACAAACAGAGTTCCTCTGTACACACATTAACAAACACAGCCCGGATGATGATGGCTGCTGTCACCTTTTCACTGCCTCCCTCTTCTGGGGTGGGGATCATTGAGCCAGGGAATTGTTTGGGTTGGGAAAGACCTTTAAGATCACCCAGGGTTGGGTCCCTTCCCTGCTTGCCCAGCAGCTTTTTGACCTTGCTGCCAGCCCATTGCTCTGCTGTAAGGACGAGGAGCATGGGAAGAGCTTTCCCCAGCCCTTGGGGACAGAGGGGCTGGGTGGGTTGCAGGTAGATGTTCATGGGGACACAGGACCTACAGAAGCCACAGTGGCTACCAGCAGGTATGAGATGTCTCGGGCACAGTTTGATGTCTGATTTTCCCATGGCTTGGCTGTCATCCTCGGGGCATGTCTGTTTCTAACAGCTGGAGGGAGATCAAATTTCTCCTTCCTGATGACAAAACACTCATCTCAGACCATCCTCAGCTATAAGGATGTGCTGAGGGCTGGAGCAGCTCTGGAGCCAGGGGGAAAGTTGGGGGTGTTCAGTCTGGAGAAGAGAAGGGAGCAATGGGGAGACCTTGGAGCAGCTTCCAGTGCCTGAAGGGGCTCCAGGAAAGCTGGGGAGGGACTTGGGACAAGGGCAGGGAGGGATGGATGAGGGGGAAGGGTTTCAAACTGAAAAAGGGGAGATTTAGATGAGATTTTAGGAAGAAATTCTTTGGTGTGAGGCTGCTGAGCCCCTGTGCCAGGTTTCCCAGAGAAGCTGTGGCTGCCCCATCCCTGGCAGTGTCTCAGCCCAGGTTGGATGGGGCTGGGAGCACCCTGGGCTGGGGGAGGTGTCCCTGCCCATGCAGGGGGCTGGAGCTGAGTGATTTTATAAGATGCCTTCCAACCCAAAGCAGTCTGGGGTGTTAAGATCCTCCCCCCCAGCCCCTCTGCTTAAGGAGTGGGGTGGGAGCTGAGCTCCCCTGGAAACTCATCCTTAGATCTTGAAGGCAATAACGGGCCCTGTGTCTTGGGAAGAGGCAAAGGGAGCCCTTGGGTTCTGCTGCCTCTTTTTCCATCCCGTGGAACAGGGAAGGGAGCAGCCTGTCCCTGCAGAGCATCCTGATTGTCATTGCCCCCGTGCCCGTGGGTCGATACCCCCAGCAGGCACAGCCCGGGCGGCCGCTGCCTCCCCACCCTCTCCCTGCTCTTCCCTGGGATCAAGGTATTAAGGTTTAGGTTATTTGTATTGATTTTATGTGCTGCCATGCTGTGTCAGTCACGCTCATATTTGTGGATCACAAATTCCTCCTTTAAATGTCACAGCCATCTCATCTCCTGCTGCCATCAATACTTCCAGCTGGGGTGGGGGGTTGGGGGTTGTTTATTAACCCCCAGCACCAGCTCCTCCCACACCCACCCACCACTCTTCTCCATCCAGGCCCCTTCTTATTAGAAAAAAAAATAAAAATAGGAAAAGCAGAGTTCTATGATTCTCTGAGTTACTTCCCCAGCAGGAGAAATGCCCTCTGGGGAGAGTTTCTCTTCGCCGCTGCTGCTGTCCAGCTCTGGACAATTTTTTTGGGCCCTCTAGTGGTTAATGCCATTTTTGGGATGAAATTTCAGCATTTCCTCGGTGCTGAGGTGGTGGTGGTGGCTTTCTCCTGGAGAAGCTATGTGGTTGGTTGCATTTGGAGTTGTGATGGGCAGAAGGAGAACAGCTGAGATGGCTTCATCAGGAGCCCACCTGGCCCAGGGAATTCCCCTGGCAAAGCAGGAGTGGGTCTGGCACAGCACCCCCCCCAGCCAAAGGCACTGAGTTCCTCTCTGCTACACCCCTGGGAAGCCCCATGGATAATGTCCAAAGCTAGAGGGATGCTGCCTGTGTTTATTACTCCTGTTTTCTTTGCCATCCCTCCACAAACAGGAAATCAAACCAGCAAACATGTGGGGTTTTTTTCCCCCCCATTCCACCACAAGAGCTTACTTAAGCTTTTATTGTATTTGGCCCTGGGACGTTTGGTAAACTTACTGATGATATCAGGGAATGATTTTACAAACAGTAAAAGTTACACTATTGACACCTCCAAATTCGGGAGTATTTACACTGTGTTAGGTGCAGACTCGCTCAGCGAGATTAACAAACATTACTGGGGAGGCTATAGCCAAATCCACCGTGGTTGTTTATAAAACCTTTACAACTCATCAGCTTCCACTAACACACTGGCACTGTTCAATTACCATCACTTTTAGAGAGCCTTAGCAAAACACCCAGTGCCCATGTAAATAGACAAATCTGAAAACTAGCCGGTCTGTTGGCTTACATACTGTAGGTAATGTTTTCTTTTGCTCAAATTTGTTCTAGAAACTAATCACGCTCTGATAAAGCCATCTGCAAATATGAGAAAGATTGACATCCACATGTCAAAGTTTACACAGCCTGACCAAGTGTACATATAGTGCAGTGAGTGCCTCCGGGCCCTGCAGGCAGGGATGCTGCTTCGGGGACCCAGGCCTGGGCACCACAGCCCCAAGCATGGGGCCTTCCCAGGGAGAGGGGTTAAAAATTAATTATTCCAATGCAAACAGCAGATTTGGGCTAAGCCTGGTTGGGGTGGATGCTCTGCTGCATCCCTGCCTCCTCCAAGCATGGGGGACCTGCCCCTAGGATGCTCCCACGCTGGGATGCTGCAGCAGCAGGCTGAACTTCTATGTTCCAGTTCTGCAGCATCAAAAATGGTGCCTTCCTGGTGAGGGGGGAGGTCTAAAACTCAATTATTCCAATGCAAACAGCAGATTTGGGCTAAGCCTGGTTGGGGTGGATGCTATGCTGCATCCCACTTTCCCTGAGGTATTGGGGATCCAGATCAGGATGCTCCAGCAACTGCCTGAACTTATCTTTCTGTGTCCCAGGTCTGCAGCTTGACATGCAGCTCCTTCCTGGTGAGGAGGGTTAAAACCCAAATATTCCAATGCAATCATCAGATTTTGGGCAGCCCTGGCTGGGGTGGAGACGCTTTGCTGCATCCCAGCTCCTCTGAGGTGTCAGGGACCTGGCACTGGGCTCCAGCAACCACCTGAATTCATCTTCCACACCCCACTTAGAGCACCTTCCCCAACTCCCTCTTCTCCAGGTGGCAAAGTAGGATTTTTTTTTTCTGCCAAGTTTTGCTGGGGGTGCTTGTGTGGAGCTGGCCCATCAGCAGGGAATGCCCTGGTGGGGCTGGGAGCACCCATGCAGCTGGCTGCTGGGCAATGCTAACTGCACAGCAACAGCCAAGACAAAGCAGAACAAAAAACCCAACAAAACAAATTAAAAAACCCCAACCAAAGTGGAAGAAAAGCTTAGCACAAGGGTTTGACACAAGACTTGTTATCCCCATTGAGGAGCAATCGTTCGACTTGGGCCAAAGTGCAGATTTCCTCTTGGCTTTGGGTGGCCAAACACGGCTTTTGTTGACTCCCAAACAAGGCCAGAGCTGGAGATTTGGAGCCGACCCCAGTGCCTGGCACCCGGGCCCTGAAAACCCAAATACAGGAGGAGAAAATAAATCACTAATGTTTCACTTAGCCTTATTGCTAAAGAAAGGATTTAATGAACTTCCACTTCTTCCTTTTAATCAAATAAAATACCCTGCTCACTCATGGCCCAGCCTGGACATTTGCCTTGCCAGCACGGGGAGGGAGCCAGCTTGGAGCAGGGGAAGCCCCAGGACTTGCTAGCACTCATCTTCCTCCTGCTGTTGTTTTAATTATTATTATTAGTCTTATTATGGATGGAGAAACAAGGATTTTTGGAGCTGAGGGGGAACCACCCCTGCAGCACAGTGATGGGTTCCTCTCCTGAGCTCTCCCAGACATCTTTCTGAGGGTTCCTAAGGACACAGAGGCCACAGGTACCATCACTCCCAGAGGCTGAGCTGAATGGTTGGAGTCCTGGCTGTGCCAAGCAGGGGGCATGGCTGTGCTTGGCTTTTCCAGATGTCTTGGCTTTGCCTCTGTGTTTGTCAGCTGTTTTCTCAGCCTTCTGAGCAGATAGATTGGATGGGTAGATGGGTCATGGATAGATGGATGGATGGACAATTAGCTGGACAGACAGGTAAATATTAAACCAAAATTCATGCCTCTTCCCTCTCCCCCTGGTCTCACAGCTGAAGGATGCTCGGGGCTGGTCCTGCTGGACCCAATTCCCTTGGGAAGGGGCAGCGGTGCCACCCCACATCTCCTCACCCCCTGGAAAGTCAGGAGCCCAGCCCAGGCTCCCTGAGGCTCCCGAGGGGCCCATCCAGCCTCCGGGAGGACTTCCAAGGCAATAACTGCAAGAAACGGCTAAATCCGGGCTTGGGAGGGGGCGGGGGGGCAGGTGGGGCCGTGCTGGCCTTAGGTGTGTTTGGGGGGGGGGGTGTTGGGCAGCCCCTCAGCATCCATCACTCTCTGCATCACTTGAGCAGCGCGGGTGCTGGCGGGGGGGGGGGGAGCAGAAGCTCCGCGGGCGCGCAGCGCTGCCGGGATTCAATTAGTCCTGGCCAGAGGGGGTCATTGTTATTCAGAGAGCAGGGATTGTTCGGGATTGTTCCCAAAGTAAACAGCGCGGGGATGGGGTCTGTGATCCTCGGCGTGCCCTTAGCCAGGACACAAAGGGGAAGGCGAGGCGGACCCCGCGGGTGCGGACCTGCTTTGCAAACTGCGCGGTTGGATCGCGCTGCTTTTCCACCCTCCTGGCGGAGGAGGAGGAGGAGGAGGAGGAAGGTCGGGGTGTGCATACAAAAAAGCCCCGAGATGTTTTCACCCCAGTCCATTCCGTGTTGGCTTCTTTCAGCTCTGATAACTTTTTTTTTTTTTTTTTTTTTTTTTTTTTCCCCCAAAGAAAAAGAAGGAAAGAAACCCGCTAATTTTAGACAGCTGAAACTATGCAAATACAGCCCCTGTCAGGGCGGCGGGCGGTAATGATGGGCAGCTTCAGCAATTAGCAGCAGCCAGCACAGCAATGTCATTTGCATGCTGGCAAAATCGCCCCCCGCAGCCCTAATGGTCTGTGAAGCCATCTGGTTATGGGGGAGAGCAGGAGACAGGGGCTGGCCAGAGCACCGGGACCAGCTCCTGTCCTCACCATCTCCCCAGAACTCCCCTGCAACAAACAGAAGGAAGAAGCTGCTGACAAGGTCGTTAATTGCTTTACACCTTCCCGTCTGTCCCCCCCCCCCCCCCCCGCTCCGGTTATCACCTCCTCTAATGGTGCAAATTACAGCCCGGGGCTGATTTCCTCGGCTGGGATTTAATAAGGGAATGCAGAGAGGTGGGGAAGGGGGATGAGCAGTCACCAGCTTTGCAAGAGCTGTTCCCACACCGTCCTCTTTGCCAGGGATGCTGCAGAGGAAAATCTATGGAAATGGGTGGAGTGCTGATGGCAAACGGGGAATAATCGATGTTTTTTGGAAGGTCCTGTGCTAAAGTGAAGCTGGAGGTGCAGGTTGGTGCCCTGGTCCGTGCCCAGTCTCAGGTGTACAAGAAAGTGCTTAAAGGTTTGAGGATTCTTGGAGTGAAACCAGCCTGCAGTGAGCAGAATGGCAATAAATGCATCCACAATTAATGTAAACATCACCCAGGCAGGTCCTTGGGGAGTTATAGAGATATTGGAAAACCTGTTTTCAAACATTCCAGCTTTGCTTGAAGGAAAAGCCTGACCATACATTTCCAGCACTGAGTCTGAGTCTTTTCTTTTTGGGTCAAGGGGGCTTGAAAAACAGCTGCTATTTCTTCTGGCCTTCAAAAAAATTGAAAATATATTCCATGATCATACAGAAAATGTGTCTTCTCCCTGGCAGCAGCTCCTGGCTCCTCCTGTGATGGGGATGTTGCCCCTGGTGAAGCCCTCCTCCAGCCACTTCATGTATTTGCACAAAACTTGCAGGAGTGGGATCTGGGAGAGAGCCCTGCTGCCTCTGGCCTGTTTGCTCCTTTTCCTTGGAAAAATGGGCTGGGCATGGTAAAAAATGTGTTTTTATCACGACTCCTGTCCCATGGGCTTGCTGAAATGCAGGAGTGATGGAGGGAGGATGCTTGGGGCAGGGTGAGGATGAGCTTCCTATGCCCAAGGAGCAAGAGGCTGAGGTGGTTGGTGGTGAACACCTTCCAGGCTCAGCAGCAGAGCTGTAGATACAGTGCCCAAGAGGACACGTGGCAGAGAGCAGATTCCCCCCAGAGAAAAACCGTAGAATATTTTGTGTGGGAAGGGACCTCTCCAGGTCTCCCAGCCCAACCCCTGCAGTCTCAGGGACACCCTCATTAGATCAGGGTGCTCAGCATCAAACCTCACCTTGAACATCTCCAGGGATGAGACCTCAACCCCCTCCCTGGGCAGCCTGGGCCATGGTTCCACTGCCCCCATGGGGAAGAACTTTTTCCTAACATCCAATCTAAATCTCCTCTAATTTAAAGCCTTTGCCCCTCACCCTGTCACTCCAGCCCCTTGCACACAGTCCCTCTCCATCCATCCTGCAGCCCCTTCAGATCCTGGAACGTCACTGTTGGGTCTCCCCAATGCCTTCTCCAGGCTGAAGAACCCAAATAACCACCTGATACTGCAACAAATTCTAATCTGTGTGTGTGTGTTGGTTTTTTTTTGTTTGGTCTTGTTTCTCTTTCAAAAAGAGGCCACCTTCACCACCTCATTGATATTCTTCCCTTGCCCCACTCCTCTTCCAAAGGACCAACCCAAACGTAGGGAGGGAGCAGCCGCAAACCTCCCCAGCTGCCAGATGCAATGCTTGGTGTCAGTCAGGGGTGTTGTTTTGCATAGCAGGACTGTTCTGGCCCCCTTGACAGCTTGATTTAAGGCCGCCCTTGCTCGTCGTGTTGACATGACAACTGTGGGATATGTCGTAAATATCCCAGGAGTGGAAGGGATTGTGGGGCTGGATTGTCCGGGTGGCATTGTACAGCATGTGGCTCAGCCCAGCCCGCCAGCCCAGCAGGGTCTGCTCTGGTTTTGTTTGGAAAAAGAAAGAAAGGAGAGGGGAAAAAAAAAGTCTCTCTCTTTTTTTTTTTTTTAAACTTTATTTTCAGTTGATTTACTAACTCCATCCTGACATCACTCACTGCCATCAAGGACCCCGCCGGCTGAAAGCTGTCAATCACCCAGGGGCTGTCTTGAAGCCTCAGAGATGTCTCTTCCTCCTCCCCAAGGCTGAGCTGCCCCAGGAGCGAAGCCAAGGCTCTGCAGGACCTGAGGTGGAGGACAGGCTTTTAAATCTGGGCAGGCAGGATGGTGAGATGGAGCCTTTTCAGGGCCAAGTCTTGACCTAAAGCCCATCAGAACCAGGGCAGGGTCTTGCCAAGCCCCGTGTAGGGTTCTGCCGCTTAGAAGAGCCTTGGGAGCCAGGTTTGGGGTGTGCTGGACCTCATGGTATCCCCCAGCAATCCTGGATTTATGTTACTGAGCTGCTGCTGGCCCCCATGCCCATGGAGCATTGGTGGAGCAGTTGTCCCCATCGCCCAAAGATGAAGACAAAGAGATCCCAGAGGCAGAGCCATGGGTGCTTGGAGCTTCTCTGCCCACTTACACAGCACCCGAGGAGCTTGCCAGGACCTGGGAAAAGAGGTTGTAAGCAAAAGGGTATGATTGGTACAAAATACAATTTTTCCAGAGAGCCAGTCAGCACGGGACAGGAGAATTCCATCATGTCCTGGGCTCCTGCCACCCTTCTGGGGCACCACAGGGACAGTCCCTGCCTGCAGAAATAACCCAGACACCATCCTCAAGGCTCCAGGTGAAGGGGTTTAAAGCTCTTTTCCCCAAGCAGCACTCACAGGAGGGGACATTTCCACGTGGTGGTTTTCTGGTGGGTTTGGAGTTTACCAGGCAGCACACGGGCACACTGAGTGGGGTTTCACATTGAAATGAGACAGTCCTGAAACAAAGGCAAAGTTTCCTCTCCTCAGCCCCATTCTTTCCTGCTATTCTGGGCAGTAAGACAAATGATAGAGAAAAGCTCCTGCCCACTTTTTTTCTTTTCTTTTTTTTTTTTTTTTCTTCCCTTCCCCCTTTGTAATTTTGAAAAAAAAAAAAAAAAGAAAGACAGACTAACTTGAAAGGAAGATGAGCCAGAGCAGCAAGGGAACAAAACCCACCAGCAACTCCATCGCTGGGATTTTGAAGGCTTGAAAGGCACCAGGGTTACGAGGGAACAATCTCTGTCAGTTCCAAAGTCCCCCTGAGCTCCAGGAGCTGCCGAAAGGAAAGGAGGAGAAGGGAGGGGGGGGAGGTATGGGGTGTGGAAATAATGACAATCCCTAAATGAGAAGCATCGAATGCAAAAAAACTGTTGGACTTGATGATCTCAAAGGTCTCTTCCAACACAAGTGATTTAGACTCCAAGGCCAGAATGGTTTTTAGGACAATTTGTGTAGAGGAAGGTGTGTGCTGCCTTGGGCTGGGCAGCTGCTGCCCATGCTGGACTCCAGCCCCCCCAGCCTGGTATTCATGCTCTTGATCTGGAAGAGGGCCTGGGAGCCGAGTTAACCTTCACCCAGGCTGAGATGGGCATGGCTTTACCTGCAGCTTTTCCAGGACTTGTAGTGGGAGCTGTCCCTGCCATGGTTTGGATCTAGGTGACCTTTAAGGTCCCTTCTAACCCAGACCATTCCACGTTTCTGTGACTTTGTCACCACCCCTGCCTTTCTTCTCAATACCTCAATGATCTGGAAGGCATCAAAACACCCAGGAACCCCAAATCCCCCCTGAGCATCTCCCTTCCCTGCAGCATGAGCTGAGGGGCCAGGACCATCACACCTCAAAGCCTGGGACAGAGGCTCCAGGGCCAGCAGAGGGGGAGCACAGCAAGGGTCCCTTCACAAATATGTCTCAGGACTTCAGCAGGGACCCCTGGAGCCAGCAGCAGGTTGTTTGCCCAGGTGGGTTGGGTTTGCTACACCCCTCCTCACCCTCCGGGGTCCTCTCATAAGTCTCAGCTGAAGATGTTTCTTGATGAGGAAAGCAGGAATGTGGAGGGCAGAGCAGCTGATGCCAGCACCAGGTACAGCATCACCTCAGCACGGGGCTGGGTGGTGGAGCATGGAGCCATGGAAGGGCAGAGAGCTCAGAAAGGACCTTTAGCCGTGGGCAGGGTGGCCACCTGCCTCCCACCACCCGGGATAGAGGCCTCTGCTGCAAGCAGAAATCATCCGGGCACCACCAGTCCCTTCCCCTCCTGCCCAGGTACTGGCAGAAAATTCTTGATGAGTTTTTGTTTGCCTGTTTGCTGGGGCTTGGCTTGTTTGTTGATGTGTGTTGTGTGTTTGTAGGTGTGTGCAGGCTTTATTGACCCAAGGCTGAGTTGCAGCACAAGTGGGGTGACGGGGAGGGACCCAGGAGGGGACGTGAGCTGGTGGCACTGCTGGACATGGCATTTACATCCAGTCCAATCTGCACCAGCCAGGAAGGTCACTGCTGTGCTGGATTTGACTGAGATGGACTTTGTGGAGCTCGGCTATGGGGCTGGCAGAGGGAAATCCTTCCGCTTTCCCCCAGACCTCCCCAAACCTGTCCAGAACCATCACCAGGTGGCCAGGAATGTTTGTCCCCGGGGCTGGAGGCAGGAGAAGGGGAAGATCACAGGTGGTGGGCTCACAGGGGAACCTCTGCTGCTGGGACCAGCTGCCCAGGACAACTTTTGCTGTTTCCATCACCACTGCTGTTGCCAGCACTCTGACCATCACCTTCACCATCCCCAGTGCCACCACCATCCCCATAGGAGTGCCAGGAGAGCTGGGGCAGCTCTGTGGCCAGGTCACCTCTGCTGGGAAGCTCAGCTCTCCCTCCTTGCCAAAGCAGTGGGAACTCCAAGCACTTATCAAGAGCACTCATCACGTTTCAGGACCCAGAAGGTAAATAAAAAACACTTCTTTTTAAGATTTCATACTTACCAAACCAGTCTGGGGCTTTTTTTTCTTTGAGTTTGGACTTGAGGATTTGAATCCCTGGTCATAGGGAATAGAAGGTGAGGGGAAAGGATGACTTTTATTGTCACCTGTGTCCCCTTCCCAGTGAGACAGCCAGGAGGAGGGAGGTGACCTTCAACTTCCCCTGGACCATCAGCCCCTTTCCCTCCCTGCCCACAAGGTGTAAACCCAGGATGATATTTATGGTCACTTCCCCTGTGGCTCCCAGACACCCTGGGGATGAGCAGCTCCAAACCACTGCCCCCAAATCAAACCCCCACACAAAAATAACCTGGGAGGGCAGAAAGATTAAAAAAAACCCAAACCAACAAACCAAACCAAACCTGGGGCAAGTCAAGGTAAATTCCTGCACTGGCACCACCTCCCTCCTGATTTAAATCAGCTTGAGCAACAAATATAAAACAAATGTCCTGGGCGTGCAACTCTTGCAGAGGTGGGAGGGTGGGTGAGTGCAGGGCAGGAATGGGCAACATCTGCAGCTGCCCTGGCCAGCCCGCCCCGGCGGGGAATTATTTAACACAAAGTGCCATGACCTCTATTAACAAAGGGAGATGCTTCCAGACCTGCGGGCAGCACCATGGGAAGCAGCTGGATCCAAATCAATCTAATTGGAGATGGGTTTGAATTTATTATGGTGGGGAGAGTCCTGGTGAGATTGCTGAGGGCTTGGGGTGTAGGGGGGAAAGGTGCTGGTACAGTACACTCAGATAGAAAAATCAAGGCTATAAATTGTGCCTAAGAAAAAGCTGGGCAGCTGAGATCATCCAGACACTGAGAAGTGGGGATGGCTTCCTGCTGGGGCACTTTGGAAAAAAAAATGTAACCTGAAATTTCCTGATTTTTAATTTTTTTTTTTTTTCTTTGCCCTTCCTCCTCAATCAAAAGAGAGAACTGAAAGAAACGTGCACTTCAAGGCTTTAAATCTGAAACTTCCTAATCCCCTGAAGTCCACACTAGACTTCTTGCCTCCATGGAAACCCCAAAGCATTCATCCAAGTGATTGGCCTCCAATGAATTTTAGATAAGACAGAATGGAAGGGAATTGATGTGATTTTAATGCAGAAGAAAGCGGTGGAAGGGAGGTCCACTTGGTTCATATTTGAATAAAGCAAACATGACAGACAAAAGGCTGACAGCTGTAAATGACATTGTCAGTACAAAAATTATCAGCCAGTTTACAATCTGTTTGCTTATGTTGAACAAACAGAATGTGTGTGGCATCCCCGGGCTTCATGAATGGCAGAAATACTTGCAGGCTCCGGAGAGAGGCAGATATCTGCTCCCTCCCAGCCCTCCCACCAGAAGAAATCCATTTGACAGCCGCACTCAAAAGGAAAATTCTCCCCCTTTTTTTTTTCCCTCTTCTACGCCTGCTCTTTTTTTAAATTTTTTTTTCTTTTTTTTTTTTTTTTTTTTTTCCTTTATTTTTTCTCCTTTGCTTTAGTCATGGTTTATTTTATTTTTTTAGGGGTTGTTTTGTTGGCTCTGCCCCACGCTGCTGCGGCAGCGGTGTTGGGTGAAGCTGCTCCGGCATTCCAGGCTCCCAACCTGCTGTTACCTAGAGAAAGCTGCTGCTCAGCATGCCTCCTTTTTTCTTTTCTTCCTTTCTTTCCTTTCTGCCCTGAGCGGGAGGCAGACCTAAATAAAGTAGTGGTCCTCCTCCTCCTCTGAAAGCGTAGGGCACGTGTGAAACGAGTTGTGGGGTCTCAGCTCCGCACCGCGGGGCTTTCGGGGCACAGAAGCCATTCCCTGTGAGTTTGTAAACCCTTTATTTCTGTCTGTATCGAGCCCAGGTGCTAAATATCACGCTTTTAAAAATTATTATCATTTTTACTGGGGGTTTTCTATAGCCATCCTGCACCTTTTGTTGAGTTTTTTCCATCTGTCGTTTGTCGGTGTGACTTTATCCTTGGCCAAGGCCCTTGCCCCCAGCCCATCCCCGTGGCCTCGGGCCTGGAGACAATCTGCCTCGTGTCACCTGCCGTTAAAGGGCAAGAGGAGCTGGAAGCCCACCTTGGGTTTCCCCTTTGCCCTGAGTGTTTTATTCCCCCCTGACCCGAGCTGGTGAGCCACTGGCTGCTCACGGGGAGCCAAATCCCTTTTCTGATGTCAATGTAAGGGGAAAATGGTTTAAAAAACAAAACAAATCCCCATGCCAGGATTTGTTTAGTGGCACTTGGCTTGTTTGATCAGAAGGAAAAAAATAATGACAGGTGAGTAGGGTCTGTGTGGGGCAGATAAAGGGACTAGAACAACGCCGGGAGAATAGGGCGCTGGCAGCCGAGCATCCAGCCAGGAGCACTGGGATGAAAAGTTTATCCAGTTCCAGCCGAGCGGATGACGCTCGTTAGGTTCTGTTACTCTTTTCATTTTAATCTAAATTGCCGTTTCTTTCCCTCTGATATGGCAATCGGTCATAAAGGGTTGACCACCATTAAAGCTGTTTGATTTGGAACCCTGTAGTGTTTGACTAAGAGGGTAAATGCAAATTTGATGAAAGAATAAGGATAAATTTACATATCAGCTTCGGCTCACATGGAGAGAGTAAACATTCTGTTTATCTCAAGTGTCACTTTATGATTTCAGTAGAATATAAAACTGACCTTGGTCCAGACATTGCAAAAGACCTGAATGAAATATATTGTTGTCTAAATACAATTTACTCAAGTAGAAGTTGTCAGCAAACCCGGCGTAACTCAGCAAACAGGGTGAGACAGCGGGGTCGCCGGGACAAAATTGTTCCAACCGACTCCGAAATGAAAATCTCCAATGCTTTGTAGCCAGCGAGAGGGTGGGAAAGAGAAGGAGCTTCTCCCACCCAGCCCTTTCCCTAAACCGGGGCTCCTTCTTCCAGCCACAAGCTGGAGGGAAAATCCGAGGAGCTGCAAACTCTGCGGTGCGGCAGATGGGGGGAGGGCAAATTTATTTGGATTAAATTATGTTGAAATGCTACGTTTGCTATTTTGATTTTTTTCAAGCATTTTGTTAACCTTCTGTCTGTTATTCTTTTTCTCTCCTTAAGTTTCCACTCCTCCTTTGCTAAGCATCACCTCCAAATAGCTCACCTTCCCCAGCCCTTTCCTCCTCTTCTGCACCCTGGGGTTTGTAGAAGAAACACGACAGCCAAAACCTGAAGGGTTAATGGGGATTCTTCCTCTGCACAAAAACACTTCCAGGCTATTTAAACTGCACTGAGGATTATTAATTTTTATTTCCCCCCCTTGCTCTTCCAGATGATCCAAAAGGAAAATAAGCACGAGGAGGAAGGGAGGTTTGCAGCCGCTGAGCGCTGCCTGAGGAAGGGTCTGACCAAGGCACATGGAGCTGAATGCCTGACTCGGTGTGTTCAGCAGGGAGAGGGGGCAAAAAAAAAAAACAGCTGAACAAATAAATAAGAAGGTAATTGGAGCTGCCAGGCAGGAGCTGGAGGAACCCAAAATCTGTTATTCCAGGTAACAAAATCAATCGGCTTTCCCGCGGCAGTGCCATGGGTTCTCCTGCAAAGTGTGGGACTGGGGGGGAACAGAGGAGGCAGGGGGGTGGTCTGCATCCCTATGGACCCGGGGCAAGGTAGAGGCTGGAAGGAGCCTGAGGTGGGGGCAGCAGGGAGGGTGGGGCACCCCCAGCACCCCCACAGCATCCCTGGCACAGACAAAGGCTGAGTGGAGGGGAACAAAAGGCAGAGGGAGATCAAGGAGACCCTGGCTGAGGGAGGGGTGTCCTTGGAAGGGGGGGTAAATTTATTAGGGTAAGTATCTCTATTTTAAGGCTTCTTGCGAGCGGTGCTTCCTGGGGAGGGATGGCAGGAGCTGGTCTGCTCTCAGTGCTACCCCCCCCGGGTCTACCCTTTGCTCTGGGATGGTATAAAACACACCCAAGGGGGGGCACTGGTGGGGTCCCCCCCTCCACACTGCCCATCTGGGGCTGGCTCCTACCTTAGTGCCAGCCTGACCCCAGCCCCGAGGGTAACACTTTGCAATTGCCTTTTACCAGAGCCCACAACATTGAGAATCCTTTAATTTATTGATTTTTAATTCCTGAGCATCAGCTCAATGAGGGAACCCTTGAAAAGCTGAAAAAACCCCAAACAACCTCATGAGAGCAGGTGGGGATGGTTCTGGTCCCCCCACCCAGGGGAGCAGGGAGGGGTACAGAGGTATCCATCCCTCCTGTACGGGGCAGAGGGAACCCATGGAAATGCACAGCTTCCTTCAGAGCCAACCCAGCCCCTTGGTGGAAACCAAAACCCCCCTAAAAAATCCCAAACAGAACAAAAACAACAAAAAAAACCACCAAGGAAAAATAAATCAAAGCGGATGAAAAAGTGAGGTGAGAGGCAGCTCTTCCCTGGGACCCTCTGCACACCCCCTCACCTCATTTACAGAGGTTATTTGCACTTCTGAAAGGGCTGAACCAGGCAGTCCTGGGAGAACAAGGGCTTGGGGCTGCCCCCACTGCTGCATTGTCCTCTGGGCAGCCAGGAATGAGGGGAAGGGGGGACCCAACCCTGGGGGTGTCCTCCCTGCCTGGGGAGAAGCCTCTTCTGCTGGGGGGTGAGCTTCAGGTGCTGGCAGTTCTGATGTTATATTTAATTAAAAAAAAACCCCAAACAATTAAAGGGAAGGGAAAGGAAAGGGGAAAAAGTTACTGGGAGAAAGGCCCAGGGCACCCTGCACTGGGCTGGCAGCTTCTCCTGAGTTTGGAATCCCAGGAAAAATCATTTTTCCCTTGTTTCAAATTTATGTTGGTTTTTGTGTTTGGTTTTTTTTATTTGTTGGTTTGGTTTTTTTGGTGGTTGTTTTTTTTTTTTTTTTTGTTTTGTTTGGTTTGGTTTGGTTTTTTTGTAGAGAGACAGGAGGAATATTTTCTGCTTTTCAAGGACATAGAGCTGTGACTTCCTCTTCTTCCCTGCCCTTTGGTCCCTCACTGATGGAGAAAGGATTCATTTGGGTGAGGATCGTCCCCATGGGACTAGATACTCCTTACCCTTCAGGGTTGCCCAGGTAGCCAACACGGACACCCTGGGTCACCCTGCCATGGGTCACCACGGGTTCTCAGCCCCTGCAGAATTTACCAGCTGCCCCCAAAGCCTCCTCTCTCCCTCCCCATTTTGGTCCCCTGGGGACTGCTTGGCCTGATGCAGATGGACACATCTCACCAAAGCCCCCAGCACCCATTGCCCAGCTGGAGGCATCCCCTGGCATCTGGATGAGCTCCAGATGTGCCCCTCTGCTCCAGGATGCCCTTTATTGCCCATTCCCATTTCTTCCCTGGCCAAAATCCCAACTCTGTAGCAGTCCCACCAACTCCCACACCTCGTACCCATCTCCCAGCCCCAGGCCTGATCCCACAGGCTGCTCATGCCACACCAGAAGGTCAAACCTAAAGCATCAGTCCTGCTCAGCCATACCTACAGAGAGGAGGAAGGTGTCTGCTCTGGGCTGGGGGTGCTCCACACATGAGCTTTGCCCCTTGGGAATACTGGGGCTGGGGATGGAGCTGCTGCCAGCACCTCAATTACCACCCCGCTCCCCACCACCCTGTAATGAAGGAATTTTCCTCTTTTTGCAGGGTGAATACTAATTGTGATGGGCTCCAGCACAGGAGGATGGTGCCATCTAAAGGAACCAAAGGCAAAGAAGAGCAGCAGCAGCCACTACAGAGGGCCTTCATTTGCATAGAATTTCCCTATTCCCTACCAAGCTGCGTTCAAGGTTGTTTTCTTCCCAGCACCTTCTGGTTTCCACCAGGCACAGAGCTGACAGCAGGGAAACCAAGGGTAAGGTCTGGCTGCCCGGGGTCCTCGACCCAAGCAGAGCAGGGCCAGCCAGCCCAAGGCCAAGCAGCTATTTGGGATCAGATTTTGGAAGTGCCCCTACCCGACGTGTCCTCTCTCTGTATCCTCACCGGAGCATCAGGGATGGTTCCAGCACAGGGATCCCAAACCTCAGCTTTTGAGCTCACCAGCCCACCTCAATCCAGGGGCACATCTGCTGGAGCTCTGACCCACCTTAAATTCCCTCCCATGGGTTCCCTTTGTCAGGAGGGCCGCAGTCATCCAAATAATCCTCTCGGCACACGCTGCTAACAAGCCCGAACCAACCCCAGCATTCCTATTTTACCTTTTTTTTTTTTATTATTATTTGACTCACTGCATGCTCTGGAAGGAACACCAGGCAGGATTTACAGAGAACCCCCCCAAGAACCCTGCATGAAAGATGGGGCTGCCCGCCCAGTCCCAGGGCCACGGGGAAGGGAAGGCTGACACTTTTGTTTCGGCAATTAATTAATTTTCACCGGGGCTTTCACTTTTACAGCCCCCTTTTTCTTTTTTTCCTTTTTTTAAATTTTTTTTTCCTTCCCCACTTTCCAGGTTGCTCAACTGGCAATCAATAAGACCACCCTGTGATAAAGATGTCAGGCTGAATGTATCTGTCATTAATCACTGGCCTTACCTTTCAACCCAGCGCCTTCCCTTTGTGGGAGCCTTCCCTCCAGGTACTGGAAAAACAAACAGACACATTTATACCAACCCCAGAGGGCTAAGTCAACAGTTGCATTCACCTCCTTAATCAACATCTTGGGCTTAACCAAGATCATCTCTAAAACTCCCCTGAAGAGCTACAAAGCAGTCACCGTTCCTTCCCGCTGCAGGTAATTGGGATTTTTCAGGGTGTGATGATAGACTTCATTGAAGAGAAGGGATCCTGCCCTCCTTGCTGCTCTGGGAGCCCCGGAGCTGCTGCCCAAACCCAAGCCAAGGCTCAGAGAGACGATGGCAGCACCAAGATGGGCTTGGGCATGTTCTCCAAACCATTAAAGTTTGGCTGCCGTTCAACGGAGGATGAAAGCCCCGGAGTCCCGAGCTTTCAACCCAAAGCAGGCATGGCACCGACCCCTCCGACAGGCCCTGCCACGCCAGGGTCCTGTGCTCTGTGCCTCCTGGTGGAGCAGAGCCATGAGAAGGCCAAGAAGCCAAGAGCTGGAGCCCCCGGGACCATCAGGGTCACGGCAATGGCAGGAGATGGCTTCAGCATCCTTGGGCACGGGGCTCCCTGCCTGTAGGACCTGGCACCACCGGGTGCTTTCCTGCTTGCTGAGCCCACCAGACCCTCGGGGGTGTCCATCTCCCCTGCAGACCTTCCCCCAGCCAGGTCTTCTCTTCTGCTAAAGATCCACAGCCTGCTGGGAGTGCCAGAGCCCCCCACCCAAGGGTTCAAAATATTTTTGAATGAAAGTGTCAGTTTGAGATCCTCAGCACAAACTGTACCCAACAAAGCCTATTTGCAAAGTAAATTTACTCTGGATTTCCGATACCTAGGAAAGTTTTTTCTATTATATTTATTTAAAATTACAACAGTTTACATTAGAAACAAGCTCAAACAATTAAGGTAAAAGATAAATAACTGCATACAGTTTAATTTTACAAAATGCAAACATCCATCTCTCATTGTTCCATTATCCCAGCATTAAGTGCAATATAATTGTCCGATGCATTTTCGCTGACTTGAACACCACAAAATGAAACGGCCCTGACTTTTATGAAATAATCTTTATTTCCCTTCACCACAGAAGCGTTGGCCTGCGGTGGCTCAGAGGGGTTTGGTTGGGTTATTTTTTTTTTAATTTTGGAGCGAGGGGACACCTTCAAATGAAATATTTGCTTTTTGCTCTGCACAGGACTCCTCCAGCTTTCCGGTGCCCCCAGGAACCACCCCAGATGCAGAGCTGAGGAGCTGGGAGAGCTTCTGGAGCAGCAACGGGCAGGGAAGTTCCCAACAGTGTGGTGAGAGATCTCTGGGCTGCCCTTCCCGCCCTCCCTACACCCCCCTGGGGGGAAACCCTCTTTATCCGGGATGTGAGCAGGGAAATTGGCTTTGCCATAATCCTGTTAGAAGGGTGAAAAAACCAGAGGAAGAACAGAATCAGAGAATCACTGAATGCCAGGCTGGAGGGACCTCAGGGCCCATCTGGCCCAACCCTTCTCATATTATTGTTGATCTGAGAGGTCCCAGCACCCCGTGGAGCTGAGACTTCAAACTTCCCAAAGTTTGGAACCCACCCCTTCCCCTGGGAGACCATTCCAAGGTCTGACTGTCCTCATGGGGAAACATTTTCCTCCTGTGTCCCATGGGAATCTCCCCAGGAGCAGCTTGTGCCCATTCCCCTTGTCTTGTCCATGGCACTCCCTGTCCCTAGGGGTCTCCATCTCCTCTGTATCCCCTTTAATCCTGGAACACGGTCAGATATTCCCTTTAATCCTGGAACACGGTCAGATATTCCCTTTCAGCCCTCTCCTCCCAGCTCTGGACAGACACAGTCTTCTCAGGCACCTCGCGGTGTCAGGCTGGCACTGTGGGTAGGACAGGGACCCACGGCAGAGTGTCCTGAGGTCAGGAGTGGGGAAAAGACTTGGAAAGAGAGAGGAGAAGACTCAGAAGGAGTAGCTTTGTTTTGGGGGGAATAGGCTCAAGGAAGAAGGAGGGCAACTCAAAGTGCTGTCCTGTTAGGATCCTTAGATCAGGGAGGGTGCAGCTCAGGCCAACCCCCCAGGGCTAAACCCAGAAGCACTCAGGGACTAATTGGGGTGTAAGTTTCAAATGGAACCCTTCACTTGGGGCCACGGGCCGGGCTCACAAAGCTCTGCAGGTGCTTAGGGATAATCCCATAAACCCCATCCTCCTCCCGCTCTTTGAAGCCGCCTGCAGCTTTCCGAGCAAGAGGAGTGGGAGCTTCTGATGGTCCCCAAGGGCTGGGAGGTGCCCTCCGGAGCACTGCCCTCCTCCTCCTGCCCTCAGGACCCTGCTGCAGGAGCCACCTTCCCCATCACCACCTTCATCCCTTCTGCACCGTGCTGGGGGGGATGCCAGCCCTGACCCAGCTCCAGCACCGTGTTACTGCTCCCATGGGGTGATGGAGATCAAAGTTATCTTAAAAACAGCCCCATTTCTCATGCTCAAGGGTGCCTCCAGCCCTGAAAAACTGCAGTGTGACTTCAGTGTGACTTTTCTCCCCTACCTTTTTTTTTTTTTTTTTTTTTTTTCCCCTAATTATTTAACAGATTTATCTTTATTTCTGTATATTTATTTTTGATCCCTCTAACAACCCTTTCACTCCTGACAGCCGCTGTCTCCCCTTCCTCCTGGAGGAGATGTTCATAACCCCCCTGCCCAGGCAGCCTGGGCTGTCCCCCCCCAGCCCCAAAGGCCATGTGTCACAGTGTCACAGTGTCACAATGCCACGACACAAGTGAGGGGCCGGGGGTCAGGAGTTATTTGTGTAAGCCGGGATGCTTTCAGCTGGAACAAAACTTTAAAGGTCAGTCTTGGCTCTTTTTTAATTTATTTTATTCCACACACACACACCCTGCCCCCAACCCCAGCATCCATCCTCCTGCCTGCACCTGCCCGGAGAGCCTGGAGGGAGGCAAGGGGATGGAAAAACTCCTGGTGAAGGGAGGAAGGTGGGAATCCTGCCCAGGGGGGTGAGGTTTGCTCCCAGACCCTCTGGGATGGTTTAGAGCAGCCCTCAGGGTCTGCCCCCCAGGGGTGTTTGTGTGCGAACCTGTGGAGGGGAGAAAAACAAAATAAAGAAAGTTTAGAAAAATAAAAATAAGAAAATAAGAGTAAATGAACAAGACGAACCCAGGCAAAACCGAGCAAAATTAAACAAAACTAAAACAAAACTAGAGTAAAAATAAAACAAACTAAACTAAACTAAAAATACCCATTCATGTACAGAAAACAAGATAAAAATCCCAAGAACAAGGGACTTCTCTGGGATGGGCAGAGAAAAAGACAGAAATGGGGAAAAGCCCCTCTCTCTACAAAGAAATTATTTTCATTTTGCATAATGAAACAGAAAAGTAGTTTTAAGTTTGGCCCACCAAACAAATGCTTTTTTTCCCCATCTGGGATTCATTCATTCATGGCTGAAAATTGTCATCTGTCCTTTCACACCCCCATGATCAGAGGGGGAAGAGCAGAGGAGCTGGGTGACAGCAGAGGATGGAACCAGGAGCTCTGACCTCCCCAGAGCAATGTGTGCTGGAAACCAACCCTGCAACCCCTGCCCTCTGTCCCCCTCCTCAGCCACCAGAAGGACCAGCTGCCACTCTGGGGACACACAGGACTTTGGGCTTGATGGTGGCGATGTGCATGGCTTTGGATTTGGTGGGGATGGGGTACATGGCTTTGGATTTGAGGGGGATGGGGTACATGGCTTTGGATTTGAGGGGGACAGGGTACATGGCTTTGGATTTGAGGGGGATGGGGTACATGGCTTTGGATTTGAGGGGTTGGTGCATGTGACCTTGGACTTGATAGGGATGTTGCACTTCAGCCCCAGCATCCCCCCTGAAGGTCCTGGTTGGGTTCTGGGAGCAGGTGGTGATGCTGGATACAGGGTGGGGAGCAGCTTGTGCCCCCTCCCAGGAATGCACCCACCCCTGGAGATGAGAGGGCATCCTCAGGGGAGCAGAGAGGGGTCCTCACCTTTCTTCTCCTTTCAGTTGGTTGGGACAACACAGAAATACCTCCAGCCAAGTGCACTCAGCCCATCCTTGTTTGCCCAGCCATTATCTGCTGCTGGGCTCTGAGGAGGTGGCTGTGTTCCAGGGGGAATCCAATCAATACATTCCAAAGGCTTTCACCCTCTCCTCTCAGCAAACACATCCATCCCACCCACACCTCCCCAGCTCTGCTCCCTTCCCCAGAGTTAAATATTTGTGGGGCCTCTTGTGGACACAGGAGTGCTGGGGGGGTTCCCAAGGAACATCTCTGCTCCCTTGGGATGGGGAGTGAGGGGGGGAGAGGGTTCTCCTCTGCTGCCCCCCACCCCAACCAGGGATTTTAGTCAGGGGATAGGCAAATCAAACAAAATCCCATCTTTGGGTCCCTTCCCACCTGAGGTACTCTGTGATCCCTAGCACAGCTGTTAAAATGTCTCCTGGCCTGTGCTGGTGGTTGGGATGGACCTTCCTGCTGGCCAGACAAGGACACCTCCCAGCCCACCTCCTCAAGGATAAACCAGATGCCATAAGTTCCCCTTGGAAATCCCCTGGGTGCATCCAGAATTCATCCTTGGTTTGTTGGAGAGGTATTAGGAGGGGACAAAGCTAAACCTTGGGTCAGCTGGTCCAGGGTGAACTTCTTCCCCTCTGAAACCACAGCAGCAAGGGGGTTGTTATTTTTTTCCCCAATCATGGGTTTCCTGAGCAGGGGGTAAGGTCTGGCTGCAGAGCTCCCCTCTGTAAACTGCCTCCCTTGTACCTGTTGGTGCTCCCCACCAGAATTCAGAGAGCCCTTCCCAGTCACACACCTAAATACAGAAGCTGGACGTGGTGTTTCCAGGGAGAGCAGCCCTGCTCAGCAGCCACGGTGTGTTCTGCTTGCTGAAGGCTTGCAGGGTGGAGCCCTGGAGTCAGGGGTGCCAGGGCTTTCATGGGACCTGAGGGGCTCAGCTGCTTCCTCTAGAAAAAGTGTTTCCTCACCATATCAGGAATAGCATAGAATCATGGAATGGTTTGGGTTGGAAGGGACCTTAAAGCTCCTCCAGTCCCAACCCCATGGGCAGGGACACCTCCCCCAGCCCAGGGTGCTCCCAGCCCCATCCAACCTGGGCTGAGACACTGCCAGGGATGGGGCAGCCACAGCTTCTCTGGGAAACCTGGCACAGGGGCTCAGCACCCTCACACCAGAGAGCTTATTCCTAATATCCAACCTCAATCTCCCCTCTTTCAGCTTGAAACCATTTTCCTTCATCCCCAAGTCCCTCCCCAGCTTTCCTGGAGCCCCTTCAGACACTGGAAGCTGCTCCAAGGTCTCCCCATTGCTCCCTTCTCTTCTCCAGCCTGAACACCCCCAACTTTCCCCATGGCTCCAGAGCTGCTCCAGTCCTCCCAGCAGCTCCAGGACCTCCCCACAGCTGCAGACCCCAGGGTTTGGGCTGAGCCAGGGATGGAGCCCATGATCCCATTCCATATTCCCCCTGAGCTCCATCTCTAGGGACTGGATGGGGAGAGGAATGGCTGGAGAATGAGGGGCAGTACCCTGTGTGCCCCCCCAAAAACTATGAGCTAGCCCTGGGCTCTGTTACAACAACTGTGTTGGATGGGGCTGGGTTTTAATTAGGTTTATTAGGGGGGTAGACCTGCAGGCCCAGGAGGATCTCTGAGCTTTGTAATCATGCTCAGGTGGATTGCCAGGGCTGCTGAACAGGAGCCTTTTGTTCCTCCAGCATCACCCAGCAGACAATCCCATGCCAAGGCATCCCCAGGGTTTAGCAGACAGCCTGGCAGGGCCCAGGCAGCTCCTGCCCCTCCAGCCTGGAGAAAGCAGAGAGAGCTGCAGGCCTGGTTTGCAGAGGCAAAGCCAGCTCACAAAGGGGAATTCAAGGCCCCGGGAGCTGGGTGTTTACTCAGCACCTTGGAAAATGGTGGGAAAACTATTTGGGGCTCGGTGTGTGTGAGTCAGGGACTGTGAGGGCTCAGTCAAAACAGGCATGAAGCACACCTTCCAAGCAAGGCTGGGACCAAAAAAAGCATTGGAAGAACCATCACACCCTTCTCAAGAGTGTGGAGCTGCAGGCATCTTGCCAGATGGATGGTGCATCCCTGCTCAGGTTCCTGCACTCAGTGTTTCTCTCCATCACCCCCCTTCCCATGAGTTTTTATCCCAATAACTGGGGGCATCTGTCTCGGCTAGAAAAAGGAGATGGATGCTCCTCACACAGCAGGTCCCACATGCTCTGAAGCCCTTCTTTTTGCTCTTCCCCTTTCCTCTGCATACACAGCCCAGGCACTGATGTCTGGGGATGATGCCCATACATTTTTGAGCCCCCTCAGGCAGCTGGAGCAGTGGATGCATTCCCAGAGATAAGGCACCACAGGAGCTCCAGGAGTGGCAGACTTCACTGGGACCAAGGAGAAAGCTCTCACCCAGCATCCACTTCCCACCCCCAAAGCACATTGTGGGCACAGCAGCTGAAACAGAGACCACGAAAGCCATGTAAGTACCCAGAGGGATGGGAAAATGCTGGAAGAGGTTTGGAGAAGCAGCAGGACATGGGATCCTCTCTCCCCGTCCTGGCCAGGATCCTCTGGTGCTTCCCACCACCACCATCTCCAGGGTCCCCAGGCTGTGCTCCAAAAGGACAGGGATGCTCGGGTGTGTGGGACTAAAGACCAGGGCACGAGGGGCCAGGGAAGAATTCTAGGGATGCTTCTTCTCTTTTCCCATGCTTCCTTTGAGGTTTTGAGGCCCCCTCACAAGGGGGGACAAGCAGACCACTGGGCAAAACTGAAGCCTTTGCTGATGTCTGCCTCACCAAAAGGTGAATATTGGAATTATTCAGGTTCCCCAGCACAGGACCCGCTAAACTCCATAGCTTCTCCAGGTTCCAGCTGCTTCCATTAAATTTATGTATATTTAATTTACTTAAAACCCAAATTGTTGAAGTTTAAATTAAACTAAATTGTGTCTGAAGTTTCCTTCCCGACCGCGTTCCTTGCAGGAAACTCTCCTTGAAAGGTTCGGAATGAAACAAATTTACAGTTTTTAAAAACTGTATTTAATATTTTATTTCTGCATGAGCCAGACCTCAGCAGGCTTCCCCCCAGCCCTGCCCCGTTCGCTTGCCGTCTGCTCCCTCCAGTGGGCAAAGGACCTCAAAGCAGGAAACCTCTCACTCTGCTCCCCTAAAAAACATTACCCGGCCAAAAAAACCCAAAAAACCCAAAACCTGGGACCAGTTTGGGTTTGACACCCAAAGTCTCAGCCCGTTTTTATGCCCTCGCCTCGCTGGATCTGCCTGAAAATGTTCCATGGGGCACAGGAGGGAGGTTGAGGTTTCTGGGGTTTGTTCAGCCTGGGTCAGCCCAACCTGCTCCAAGCTCAGGAGGGCTCAGGTCACCCTGTTTCTTCTCTGTTTATTTTCCCTGGCTGGTTTTAGGGTGGCTGTGGAATGTCCCTCACCCACCACCCCATGATCACCTCTAAAACCTCCCGTCTGGACCTTCCCTGCTTACATTAACCATCACATTCCCCCTCAGAGAGCCCGCACTTCATCATCATAATAATAATAATTTGAAAATCAACAAGAAGCCCTTCATGTACAACCATCACCCGTCCCCAAAACCTCTCTCCTCCTGCCAGGGCCATCACCAACCCCCCCCAGCCCGGTCCCCTTGGTTAATGAGCAATGGGCCCATTGTTCTGCAGCTTTGGAGGCCAGGCAGGGAGGATGGGGGCTGCCAGGCTGGCTCCCCGGGCCAGCAGGCTAGGAGCAGAGTGACCCATCAGCCACTGTCCCCAGCCCCTTGCCCCTTGGAGCCACCAGGCTGGGGGGCTTTGCTGCTCAGACACCTCCAGCTGGGGCGTGTGCGGAGCTGGAAATGGGGAGGGCCCTGGGGTTTGGATGGATCGATCCCAAACCCATGGTGGATCCCACACCCCCTCCAAGCAGGGGGTGCTTCTGCCAGCCCCCCCGCCCACAGCCCCCTCAGCCATCTCCTTCTTGGCCCACTGATGTTGGACCCCTCCAGCATCCCGTGGCAGCAGTTTCCTTAATTTCTCCTGGATGTAGAAAGTGTTTTTTCCCAGTGCTGCCCCCAGCTGAGGGGGGTCCAGAGGGGCACTGGTTCTGTCCCCACACCAGGGTGTCGGTGGCTTGACCTGCGGGGTCACTCTTGGCACCCCAAGCACCTCCTGCAGCCCCCAAACTGAAGCCCTTTGGAACTGACCGGTCCCCTCCCTGGACACGCCCCCCTCCCAAGAAAATGCAGTTTTCCTACAAAGCCTGAAAGCAATTATCTGGGATTAGCATGGGATCAGAAGGGATTACTGCCAGTATTGTTTTCAAAACCCTGCGGGCTGGCAGAATTATGATACGGCTGCTGGAGGATGCCAACCCCCCCCCCCCCCAGCCTTCCCCCCCATCCCATGGCTTTGGGGGTGCTGGGGCAGTGGTGGGGGTGACCTTGGAGATTTCTGATTTCTGTCCCCTTCCACGGAGTGCTTTGCCAAGGGACAAACTGCAAATTTGCAGAGAGGCAGAGCTGGTTTGGCACCCCCTGCCCCTCCGGGTGGGTGTCAGCATCACCCTGCAGAAGGCAGGGGCTGCTGGGGGACCTGCCACGGGTGGGGTCAGGGCAAGGAGAAGGGGATTCACACCAGCCCTAGCACCCTGGGGCAAAAAACCAGAGCCCAGGGCTGTACCCAGCCCCCCTGCCCAGCTGTGTTCATCACGCTGGCTGCCTCAGTTTCCCCACCTGGGGGAAGCCCTGTGGGAACACCCCTCCAGCACACTGCATAAAAAGCCCAGGGTCTGAGCTGCTGATTATGATACCAGAAGGGGGAGGGAGGTTCTGGGGAGCAAAGCAGCTCCTGGTGCTTTATAACCTCCGTGTTCCTGCTCCTACCCGGTGGCTGGTTACCCCCCTGCCAAAAGAACAACCCCACAACATCTGGGCAGATGCTGGAGCTAAGCTGGCTGCAAGCAATGTTGCAGGTAAGGTGTAGAGGGGCTGCAAGACCTGGAGGTCTCTGCTCCCCCTCAGAACCCCACAGCCCCCCATGGCAGCTCTCTTGCATGCTGTAGTGGGGCAGAAGCTCAGAGGAGCTGTGGGGCTGCTGCAGGTTCCAGCCTGGGGAACGTTTCCCCCTCTTCCCTCCTCCCCATGGATCAGGGGTGAGGCTGGATGGGTGGATGTGGCAGGAGGGGGAGCTGGGAGGGAACCCATGGCCAGGAGAGGGCATTGGGGTGGCCAAGAACAAAGGGTCATTGTTAACTCAAGTGTGCCATGGGCTCTGCTGGGGACAGAAGCCCCCGAGGTTCTGTGTGCAGGGGGGGAATGTTTATCAGGCAGCTGGAATGAAAGTCAGCCTCTTAGAATCCAGGGGGTCATTTTGGTCAGAACAGACCTTGAATATCATCAATTCCTACTATTAACCCCACACTGCCAAGGTCACTAACCCACGGCCCCCAGCACCACATCCCCATGGCACTGAAATGCCCCTTTAGGGATGGCTGAGTCCTGGAGCCCTGCCCCAATTTCTGCATTTTGTACAAAACAGCCTAAAAGGAGACATCCCAGCTCTTGTTATTTGGCCAGTTTTATTTTTAGAGTTTGTTTCTCCTTCCCAAGGTGAACAAGCTCCCCTTGGCTGCCCCTTCTGAAGAGTTTGGGTGATACCACATTTAAACCCAGTTATTTTGGGAGCTTCCTGCCAATACTATATAATTTGACATTTTTGAGGCAAGGCTGAGTCTCGTCCCTATTAAATTTCTGGAAGTAAACAGAATATTATTATTAAATGCTGACATGAAACTCCTCCTGTGCCTGAGCAGGAGGATGCCAGTGGTGGGGGCACCCAGGCCTTGGTGATGGGTGAGGGAAGGACCCTGTGGTCCTCACCCCTGTGGCTAGGGCTGGGAATGGTCAGGGGCCAGATCAGTCTGGGGAGGTGGGGGGGGTAGAGTTGGATCCCAGGGACTTAGGGAGCATCCAGAGGGTTGCAGCAGCCCAGGAGTCCTGGTGAGGGAGGGAGCAGCCCCTCAGTGATGCTCTGGGAGAGGGAAGGGCCTTTCCCTGTGGCCTCCTGCTTTTTTCTTTCCCAACACTCGGCAAATCTGAATTTTCTCTTTTTTAAGAAGTATTTTGCTGTATTTCTCCAGCAAACAAGATTAAAAGAATTACAAATCACCCTTTGGAACTCAACAGGCAGGGAACAGCAGGCCCAGGATGTGCAGGGCTGTGAAAAGGAGAAGGTGAATATCACATCCAGTTATAGGTAGGTCACAATTAACCTCCCCACCTCAGGTTTAGTGCCAGTTTAGCTCCTCCTCTCCCACCCTGATATTTAGCAGTTCCTCGTTAGCTGCCAGTTAGTGATCTCTAGTTTTTTCTCCTCACACTTGAAAAGGAAGGACTCTCCCCGGTGAGGTAATGAAAGTCAGGCTTAATTTTTATTTTAGAAAAAAGCAATTTTCATAACTGGTGCTCCACTAATGGCTCCTGATCACATATAAGCCCCACAGCAAATTACTCTTAATCCAGTTTGTCTGTGTTACGTTACCTGAGGGAAATAATATCAATCCTTTCTCTTTGCTAGCAAACTGTTCACCAGGACTCCTCCAATATATATTAATCCCATCATTTATCTTTGTCAACTGAGAACAAAAATAATTTGTGGGAGAGTAAACAGAGGAGCCCCCGCGCCAGGAGCTCGGCGTTATTAACCAGCAGAAAGCAGGTGTTCACAAAACCCGGCTTGTTTTTATTGCAAAAACTTGAGTAATTCTCCTCCTGCATCCGTGCATAGTAAACAGGAGCTGAGGGAGGTGGCAGCACTGGGGAGGAAAGGGGAATTTCAGCCCTGTGGGAACAGCAGCATTCCCAGGTTTGGGCTGCGCTGCTCCCGGCACCCCCGCTGGGGAGGATGCTGGCTCCTGGGGTGGGGGGGGGCTGGAAACACCCTTCCTGGGGGGGAGCAGGCACCCTCGGGTGCCCCAGTGCTTTTAGGTGACACCTCAGGGTGCGCCGAGAGCATCCCCGAGATGTGGTCCAGGGAGGGGACCCCTCCCCGCGTCCCCTTCCCTGTGGGGGCCAAGGGGGTCCCCGGTGCTTTGGTGGCACTGCTGGGTGCCAGCTTGTCCCAGGCCTCCCCAGGGACACAGGCTTTTGGCATCTCCTCCTCCCCCAGCACCTTCCAGCTATTAAAGCATCCCCTGGCTCCTCCTTCCCCCCCGGCCACTCGGGGGGTGGGAGCTCGGTCCCCTCTGTCCCCTCTGTCCCCGTTGCTGCTGGCAGGCTGCCTCTCCCCCCTCCTTCCCTGGGGCTTCAGAGATACTTTTTGTGGCTTTCTGCATGGTTTTGGAGGCCGAAGCCCCTCCGTCAGAAGCACTCCTCTAATTGGGGCTGTCGACCTGCTCTGGAAAAGAAAAAAAAAAGGCTACTCTATTTTTGGTCTGGCTTAAATGAGGCTTTAAATAGAGCTTCATAATGAGGCTCATTACAGCAGGTAGGCTGATGGAGTGGGGATTAAATTACCCGGGGCAGGTATTCCCTGACAGGCCGGGGAGGGGGGGGACCTGGCCCACCCATCACCCCTCGCCCCATAAAGCAGCAGCCAGGAACCAGCTGCCCCATGGGGTTGTCACTGGGGCGTAGGGTGCTGTCAGGGCACGGGAGTTATGGGGTGCCAAGCAGGGGTGGGTCACACACCCCTCACTCACTGCACCCCTTCTCCAAATAAATAAATCCCCCCCCCTCTTCCCGGGCATTCCTGGGGTATAAAGGTGGCTTTGTTGATGGCTGCAGCCAGGGGGCCAAGTGGGGACAGGTCTCTGCAATGCCACCGGCTTGGGGACACTTTGGCATCTCCAAAAATAGACAAAGCCATTGATGGACTCAATACAAGGAACATAAAAATCTGAAGAGTTCACGTGTACTTTCTTGAGGCTGGGGCTGAAGAAGAGAAGTAACTTCTGTGATTTGGTACACGGTATTGTAACTGAATTACAGTATCACAGAATGAATTCATTTCAGTGAAGACAATCCCTGTTGTCACAGAGATACAAGTAGCAACAAGGAATTTTGCTTTAGAGTCACACCTTGCAAAGGATGTAGCAGATACCTTCCTGCACCACTGAACTACCCTTATGGAAACCAGGCATCGAGACTTTCGTATGTAGTAATAAGGGAATTTAGTCACTAAACTAAAAAGAAAAAAAGTTGAATTTGCATAAGTTGGGGCACTGAGGTGGTTGCAAGTTTTAGGCAGCCCAGGGGGAAATCCCACAGCTCCCTCCTCTGATGCTTCTCTTGGCGGCTTCTGCTCCAGGTTCTGCCCACCCCAAACCTTGGGAAGGACCTTGCCACATGGAATTGTGGAACCATGGGATAATTTGGGTTGGAATGGACCTCGGAAGGTCCTCTAGTCCAGGACAGTATGGCCACGATCCCTCTCGTATCTTGCTGGCCACTTCAGGCACCCTGTGTCTCTGGGCAAGCCAAGTGAGGAGAGGATTGGAAAGGACAGCTCTGTGTCTGTCAGACCTGGAATGACAGCTCTTTGCCAGACCTGGAATGACAGCTCTTTGCCATAAAGCAGTTTCTCCATCTCTCTGCTCCCACAGCCTCAAACCCAGGTGTCAGGAGGCTGAGCTGCCCCGTTTGGCTGCAGGGGCTGGGATGTCCCCAGGGTGGCAGTGGCAGTTCTCACAGGGACCGTGTGGCCCTGGGTGCCCCTTGTGAAGGGCAGCACCCCCAGGACCACAGCACTCCAGCTGAGCAGCCCAAGCAGCCCAAGGCTGCCCCACTCCCCAAATTGTTCCAGGCCAGGTTGGATGGGGCTGGGGGGAGATGTCCCTGCCCATGGCAGAGCGATGGAACTAGAAGGGATTTCAGGTTCCTTCCAACCCAAACCACTCTGGGATTCTGCGATCCCTGGAATTTCAAAAACAAGGTCTTGAGGAAGACCAGGAGACCATCAGTGGTGGCCTCAGGTTCTCAGGCTTGCTCTTGAGCACGGACTCCTCAGGTGGCTGAGGTGAGAGGGATGTGGGCAACCAGAGCTCTGGGGTACAGGGACAGCTGGGTGATGCTGTGTGCCATTGCCTGGGACAAAGTGGATGCTCTGCAAGGGTAGATCCAGAGGAAACAGCCTCAAGTTGCTCAGGGAAGGCTTAGACTGGATAGCAGGAACAATTTCTCCCTGGAAAGGGTTGTCAGGGCTGGGGTTCCCGTCATCCCTGGAGGGGTTTCAGAGCCCTAGAGATGTGGTGCTGAGGGACACGAGGCAGTGCTGGGGTGATGCTTGGACTGGATGCTCCCAAAAGTCTTTTCCTACCGGAACAATTCCGATTCTGAATTCCCTTCTCCTGCAGACTCACTAGATGGCAACCTAAGGCATCCTTTGTGTTCCGGGAAGTCCAGCAGGATGGCAATGTGGCCTGTGTCCTCTGTCCTGTGTCCTCTGTCCTGTGTCCTCTATCCTTGCCTCCGACCTGCTCCTCCTCCTTCTCTTTCACTCTTTTTTTTTATTATTATTATTTTTTGTCCCCCCCCAAGCCCCCCGTCACTGCCACCACCACTCCAACATCTCTTCCCCACCTCCAGCCTCTAAGGAGGGTTCTGGATCTGCTTTATCCCAGGGTCTTACCCCCTGAGGTCTGAGCCTGGTGCTGCCCCCAGCCCAAGAACCCGAGAGGAAAAATCAGAGTGGGGGGGGAAGAGGCCTGGGGTGGCCTGGCTGGCACGGGGGCTGGCAGGTAGCCAGGGCTGGTAGTCCCGGAGCTGGGGACTACCTGGGGATGCCTGTGGCCAGTTCCATAGGAGCTGCTGCTTGGGTGCCTATTTGCGGTGTGGTTTTTGCCTTTATTCCTTGCCCACATTTTTCTGGGTACTTTTCCTGGGCCATTTAATAGAAATATCTGAAAATACGATTTGTTAGCTGGTTTCGTGCTCTCTAAAGGAAGCTGTTCTGCCCAGGAACACAGAGCTCATCATGCAGTGGCAGCTCATGAAATGCAGCCAGGATTAGGGAGGAGGGTGTTTTTTCCCCCAGCATTTCCCATCAGCATTATCCCTGCAAGGGATGGTGATTCCTTCTCACCAAACCTGGACTTGACAGAAGTCCCTTCAGTCCCAGCCCCAGCCAGCTCTCTCCCCCCATTTCACCAGGGGTGTCCCCCAGAAGTGCAGCTCTGTGGCTCCATAGCCCATGGGCAATCCCATGCCCAGCCCTGCTCAATCCCTCTGACCTCACGGCTTTGTTTTTCTCTCTGTTGCTTTATTTGAAATTTCTTCAAATTTTTCTTCAAATTTGTCCTGCCAGGGCCTCCTGCTCCTGCATCCCAGGAGCATTCCCTCCCAGTGCCCTCCTGAGGACTTCTGCTGAGCATTGGGTACTTCTGCTCAGAACACGGAGCTTCTTTGAGGCTCCCAGACCCACCAGCCCCAAAAATCCACAGCAGAAGGAGCTCGGATGGGAGGCAGGAGATCTGCTGCCCATCCTGGTCCCTGCCTGGATGAAATTATTAATGAATGGATGAAATTATTAATCCCCTGGGACCTCATCTTTCCTGGGCATCACCTACCAGCAGGAGCTGAGCTGCTCCTGCCCAGCAAGCCAGGCTGGAAAAATGTCCACTTTTTTTTCCCAGGAGGCAGAGAATGGAATCCATTTACACCTTATTTAATTTGTCTCCCAGCAGATCTGTTTTATGGGACTGTCTTCTCTGGGAACAGGGATTTTTTTTTTTTTTTTTTTTTTTTTTTTCAGAGGTTTTATTCTCTCCAGATGTTCTGTCTTTGGTCACCTCGTTCTGGTGTGAGTGGCAAACATCCTCCCCCTCTTTGTCCTGGCGTGTGATGAGGTAAGAGAGCTTGCTCCTGGGGATGAACATCAATGGCAAATGAAAGGGAGCTGGGATTCCATGCCAAGGCTGGGCACCAAGTTTTATGGGACCTCAGACACCTCCTCTGTCCTCTGAACTGCCCAGAAATGGCAAAGTCTCAAAGGAAAGAGTTGGAGGGGAGCGACAGCTTGGAAAAGGTTTCCAGATTCAACCAACAAAAGGTTCTGTTTGGAAAGCCTGGTTTGGAATTCAGCCCCTTGGACATACAATGAGGATGTTCACAATAATTCAGAAGAAAATAGAAGAATAATTTAGAAGAACCTCAGAAGATGCTAGCTTGGGCCAGTTGGTTTCCAACACCCTCCCCACACCTGGATTTAGGGAAGCCCAGCTGGCTACTGGGCATCTCCAGTTATCCTGTGAAAGAGCAGCCTCCTGAAGGAAAAAAAATCACTTTAATCCTTTTGTCTTGGCATGCTCTGATGCTTATTTTTTATTCTCCTTCACTGCCTGGTGCTCCAGGCAGGTGAAGTGAAGTGGTTTTCCCCTTGGACGTGTGGTGGTTGGATGGTGGAGCTGGGAACAACCCCCAGCTTTGCTCCAGCTTTCTGCTGAACCCTGCTGCCCAAGCCCTGCAGGCACTTGGTTGTCCCACCAGCTCAGTTACAGTCTGTCCTTCCTCCTCCTCCTCCTCCTGGCCAAACCCAAGCCCTGGTGTAGACAAGATGAGGCACAACTGGAGCTGAGAGCTCCAGCCAGAGAAAACAGCCTTGGCTGGAGCCTGAGAAAGAATGGCTGCTGGGGGGCTTCAGGCTGCAGAAACATGAGCTTTGGCTGGGTTTATAATGTGGGAATGGCCCCAACAGAGACTGGGTCTGTCAGACTGGGCACTTGGCTCTCCAACAAAGAGCCCCAGATGTGGTTACTTTGGCTTGGGTTTCCCCCGCCCCCAGGACAAAGGCTGAGTCTGAGCCTGACTCCTGCTCCTGGATGGCCACCACCATCCAGTGTCCCACAGTCATTAAATGCTGAGGGGGAAGAGTTTTTGGTCTGTTATCAACCAGATGCCCCTCGGGCTTCATTCCTCAGCTGCTTAGTTATAGTTCCCTCCCACACAAGCTGGGGAAGGCCACCAGAGGTAGGAACCCTCCATCCCTTCTGCCTAAACCTCCTGTCCTCTGCCTGGAGCTGCTGAGCCTTGCAGGCTCCCTGCCTGGGCTTTGGCTCCTCCCTTTGGCAGCCCAGCTGAGGAAAAAGCATCAGTGACCATGGCCAGGTCTCCATCTGCCCAGAAGTCCTCTGGTCTGATGGGCACAAGCTTGCTCCTGGCTGCTCTTCGGTGGGAGCTGCAGGAGCACATCCAATGCCATGGCCTCCAGGTGCCCATCTCCCCCAGCAGCCTCTCCCAGCTCTCAGACACCTCCAGCTGAACACCAAGGGCTCTCTGCTCCTCCCCAGTGCTCCTCTGCTCCATTTGGGCCACAAAAGCCTCCTGAGAGGCAGCATCCCTTGGCAGAGGTGAGGACCATCAGCTCTGGGAGAGGAGAGCTGGTAGCAAGCAGGTTCCCCTCATGGGATGGGATGGGAGGTGTGGGGTTCCCTGCTTTGGGATCAGTTTGCTCATTAACAAGTTGGGGTTGGCCACGCTGGATGCTTTCTCCTTCAGCCTCACCCAATCTTTCTCCTGCTGCTGCAGCATGAGTAGTTCTGTTCCCTTCCCTGGGCAGACCTCAAAGCACTATTTATTTTAGAAGGTTTTTCTTCCAGATGGATCCCTGAAAAACATTCCCCGTGCCAGGTTCTGCTCACTGACCCCTGGCAGAAGCACAGACAGCACCTGAGGGACAATATAAATGAGGTGCCAGAGCCCCAGCATGTTAGACAAAGCTCAGGATGAGCCATCCTTAGGACCATGGGATGTTTGTGGGTCCCTGGGCTGAACCAGAGGAGGTTTGTGGAGTTCAGAGGAGAAATTCCACCATCTACAAGTGAAAACTCTGGTTGGTCTGGGCTCTGCTGCTGGAAGGTTGTCCTCACCTCTTCCAGCAGCAGCACCAATGGGGTTTTCAGCCGTTGAGGTTCAATCCAAAGGGTGGTTGCCTCCTGAAGATGCTATTTTAATTTTTTTTTAGAAGATCACAGGACTGGATGAGCAGAGGCTTCTTCTTAACCCTCTTCAGCTTTGGGGAGGAGTTAAGTAACTTTTCATTGGGTCAATCAAGATCTGGCCAGGATCTTCAGGTGATGCAGGTTTGCTTCCAATGGCCCCAGCTCCTGTCAGGCTGTGCAGCCAGCAGAGGCAGCTTGGGCTGCTGCAAATCCTGAGGTGGAAACAGAGAAATTCAGCAGAAATTCAGAAATTCAGCTCCAGTGCTCCCAAAGGAGGCAGCAGCAGTGGTACCCAGGGGCTGCCAGCCTCACATCCACCTCATCTGTGGGTTTGGTGACTTTGTTCCAGCCCAATATGTTGGTGGAAAGTGGGAGAGGGAGCAGAGAGAGCAGGTGAGCTGCAGAGGGCACAACCTGCAGGGAAAGCTCTGATCCATCAGGGAAGAGGGGGAATTGAAAAAACAAAACAGGATAAACACCCTGCACCTGCTCCCACTGCAAGGCTGGGGACCCATGGCTGGAAGCTGACCACACCACTGAGGCCAGGAAATTTTTATCTAGAGTTAAACTAACCCAGAGCAGGGGCTGGAGCTCTGCTTCCACCTTTCCCCCCTCCCCCCAATCCCTCAGGGGCTTGTGCAGCAGCTCGGGGCTGGGGGGTTCATCTCAGCTTTATTGGCTTCAGCCAGGATTGATTTCCTTTGGAATGGAGGAGATGGGATAAATGTGATGCGGAGGGTGCAGGGGAGCCTTGGGGTGGGAGGGAAAGGGCTGGGAGGAAGAGGAGCTGCAGGGTAATGAAACAACTTGGGGGTGTTAGCATCATCCCCAAACCAAACCCAGCCCCAGCCCCTGCACGGAGCTGGGGAGCACTGCCTGCTCACCAGATCCTTCCCAACTGTGGGAAGTATCCAGGGAAGTATCCAGGGATGCTGGGTGGGGGTGGGAGTTCTGAGGGAGCCCACTGGCCCGTGGCAATGGCCCCAGGTCCCTGTGGGCAGAGGGATGGGGGCAGGGATCTCCAGAGAGCCATGGAGTGGTTTGGGGTTGGAAGGGAATTTGTACAAAATCTCATTCCACCCCCTGCATGGGCAGGGACACCTCCCCCAGCCCAGGGTGCTCCCAGCCCCATCCAACCTGGGCTGAGACACTGCCAGGGATGGGGCAGCCACAAATTCCTGGGGCAACCAGAGGCTCAGCACCCTCACCCCAAAGAATTTCTCCCTTGGATCTCATCTCAACCTCTCCTCTTGCAGCTGGAAATCCTTCCTCCTTTTCCCCTTACCCCAGCCCCCCTGTCCAAAATTCCTCCCCATCTTTCCTGGGAGAAGGAAAAGCAGAAGCAGGTGTGGCCTTGCTTGGAGAAAGCTGCAAGAGGAAGGTGGGTGAAGGTGAGTCCCTCCCCAGACCCTTTCCTGCTCGTCGGGGGGTTAGAGGGATTTGTTGTTTGAGGGGGATTTTCAGCCCCCCTGGGCAGTTTTCTGCCCCATGACTCTGCCCAAACCTCAGGAGGTCTCTGGGGCAGGGGACCTGCAGGTAGAGTGATGGCAAAAGCTGCTTCTTGGAGACCCAGCTAATGGGTCCCGGGGTGATGGAATTCCAAGTCTGAAGGTACATGTGCTCTGAATGTTATTCCTGAACACAGAACACAGAAGCTGAAAAAGATTTGTTCTGTCTGTGGCCAAAGATAGAGAGAGAGAGAAGAGGGAAGGAGGGATGGAGGGAGGGAGGGAGGGAGGGAGGGAGGGAGGGAGGGAGGGAGGAAGGAAGGAAGGAAGGAAGGAAGGAAGGAAGGAAGGAAGGAAGGAAGGAAGGAAGGAAGGAAGGAAGGAAGGAAGGAAGGAAGGAAGGAAGGACAGAAAAGAAAGAGAGAAAGAGAGAAAGAAAGAGAGAAAGAAAGAGAGAAAGAGAGAAAGAGAGAAAGAGAGAAAGAAAGAAAGAGAGAAAGAGAGAAAGAAAGAAAGAGAGAAAGAGAGAAAGAAAGAAAGAGAGAAAGAGAGAAAGAAAGAGAGAGAGAGAAAGAAAGAGAGAAAGAGAAAGAAAGAGAGAAAGAGAGAAAGAGAGAAAGAAAGAGAGAAAGAGAGAAAGAAAGAAAGAAAGAGAGAAAGAAAGAGAGAAAGAAAGAGAGAGAGAGAGAGAAAGAAAGAGAGAAAGAAAGAGAGAAAGAAAGAGAGAGAGAGAGAGAAAGAGAGAGAGAGAGAGAGAAAGAAAGAGAGAGAAAGAGAAAGAAAGAGAGAAAGAAAGAGAGAAAGAAAGAGAGAGAGAAAGAGAGAAGAAAGAAAGAAAGAGAGAAAGAAAGAGAGAAAGAGAGAAAGAGAGAAAGAAAGAGAGAAAGAAAGAGAGAAAGAAAGAAAGAGAGAAAGAAAGAAATAGAGAAATAGAGAAAGAGAGAGAGAGAAGGAAAGAGAGAGAAAGAAAGAGAGAGAGAGAGAAAGAGAGAGAGAAAGAGAGAGAAAGAGAGAAAGAAAGAGAGAGAGAGAGAGAGAGAAAGAGAGAAGAAAGAAAGAGAGAAAGAGAGAAAGAGAGAAAGAAAGAGAGAAANA